>CM050662.1:10415553-11737246 GCA_027574665.1 Rhynochetos jubatus
AATAATTAAAAATAGTATTAAGATCAAAATTAATAATGAAGATCCTTTTTGGTGCCTCTAACCTCTCAGCTAGTATCTGCTTTGGTTTAGGTTAAGTTGTAGTAAGTCTTACTAACTTAAGGTAAAGTGTCTTTGGCTACAGGAGCTGCTGCCTTTCCTCAGCTACCCATCCTGCTCCCGGGGAAGGACAGGTCAGATAGCAAACACCATGCCTCACCATGCCGTGTCGGGTGGGAGCTGCTGCTCCTCTTTCCTTCTTCCTCAAGGTTTTTCAATTAATATTTCTATGATATGCATTAACTAGCAGATTCCTGACCTTGGACCGCTTCTCTCTTACAGCCCACTGGGTATGAATTCCTAAAACTTTATACGTCATAAATACATGAGCATGGCAAACTTTTGAGCTGTGCTCATAAATAGTCTTATTTTGTAAGCATTTTATTAGGATTAAATGTCATACCACAGATGGTGACACTGGAAGTGGGTGCTTAATTTATTAAAATCTCCATACTCTCCTCCATAGAGCCTTGGTTTGGTCAACGCACACTGTGCTTCCCCTCCGTGCACTAAGGGCAGCAGCAGACCCTCTGTGCTCCCCGTCCTGCTCTGTCCCTCCCATTTACAAACATTAATTCCCTGCATCACTTTCACGGACGGTTCCTCCTCACTTCTAGCGTGGTTATAAGATACCAAAACAAGCCACTCGGCACATATTGCTCGGTGGCTGTGTTTTCATTCCCCTGTTCTTCAGGAAGCATGACGCTTCGTTGGCTCATCTGCCTTCCCTGCCAAGAACTATTTCACAGCTAGGTTAGAGTGTCTTCAGGAGTGTGCTGGGGAGGACAGGAGGTGCCTCTGACAGCTTCTTCATTTCAATATGATTCAGAGGTTGCTAAGCCCCCATTTTCTGTTAGCTATTTCCCCAAACATCCTGTGATGATAGCCTGCTGTCTGACTTCAGCCCCTCCAATCTCAACAGGAGTAGTTCCTGGACATCTGCTAGGGAGGACATCGTATGAGTGGTGCCAGCCACTGCTCCCCTCCAAGCTCAGGCACCCTCTGAACTTCTGTGTGCACAAGGGACCTGAGGAAAACGTTTTCTCAGATGAGCATCATCATTGCAAGCAGAACCTCATCTCTTCTGAAGATGTCCAAAAGAAATATGTTCAAGCTCAGTCCGAACATTTGAATATACCATGCCCAAGGACACTTCTCCAAGTGTCAGGAGAGGTAAAATCTGAAGAGGAAAGAGCATAGCTGCAAACCATTTCTAACTTTTGAAAGGGTGCGGGAAATTCAAGAAACTACGGAGCATAATCCAAGCAGATATTTATTCTCTGGTGGCTCTTATAAAGGGAAAAGAGCCCCAGGCAATCCTCTGCTACACAAATGCCTTGTAGCTTGGAACATGACACTTAAGAGCTATATTGATCAATGTATTGATTTTGATCATAGGAGGAGGAAACTAGTGCCATCAAAATATCTGGCAGTCAGCTGGGAGAGACTCATACAATAATCACTGATAAAGTCATATTCCTTCTGCTGCTGCCACAATTAAGTTTTCAGTTTCATTGCAGAAATACAAGGTGGGGTAATTAAGCTTCAGGTGAAACTAGTCATTTATTCTACTTGATGTAAAGTGAAATGCTGACAGAAAATAATCTAAAAATATTTAATGACTGTTGAGTCTTTGGGTTGATTCAGCCGGGTTCGAGTCCTTCAGGCATATGTGAAGCTCTAGGTTTTGCTGGAATGGGTCTGTGGAATATATATTTTCATTAGCATTCGAGTCACACACCTCACAGTTACACCTGCAAATGACAGAGCGTAATCACCAGAATATGTGATACCTCAATCTGAACACTAACTGCCGAGGCAGATCATAAGTGCACTTGTCATTTGTGCTGTGGCAATAGTCACTCTATGTTTTAAATATCATACGGATTCAGAATCAAGAGACAGATTTGCTTCAGATGGGACAGATAAGACCAAGGCACAAAATCTTGTAACTGGCAAATTCTGTTCTGAAAGATTAGCTTTTTCAAAGTCTCATCACTTCTTAGCACAGGTACAACGTTCCCCACAGCAGAAGTGGTTCAGAAAGCACAAGAACCCAAGCCCAGGCACCTGGGAAGCGGAGTGGATGCCCCAACAAACCTCAGGTGCAAAATGTCCCTTCGATCCACAAATGAAACTTCTGTCTACATGAGAATGGCTCTAAGCTTACCTAAGGAGTTTCCTTATAGTCTCTCCAGCACAAGAAAAATCAGTTTCTTATTTAAACAAAGACTGTTTGAAATGTAAAACTGAAAACAGGCAGTAAGTAAGCAAAACCCCATCTGTGTTTTTCCTCAGTTTGTGCTGGTTTAGGTCCTTCAGCCTGAGCCAACCATAGAATATCTCAAGTAGAAGGGAGCCATAAGGATCATCGAGTCCCAGTGAGGTTGTATCGGTCAGGTTTGCTTTACAGGGTGGGACTTTGACCATGTCCCTGCAGTGTTTTCCCTGAAGACACCTGCTCACTGGGCTGAGCTCTGCCCCATCTCTGCAACTAACAGGATCCCAGAGGCTGCCCGAGGGGTTCCCAGACAGAAGGAGAGTGCTTAAAGAGCAAATGCTGCTCCGGCAGTGAGACACAGCCATGAAAACAAACTGGGAACATTCAGATAAGGACTTAAACTCTTTTTGAGAGGTCACATTGAGCCTTTTTGTGCTGCCTGCCACCACAGTGAGAGTATCTGCATGTGGTTGGGGGTTGATTCCTTCAGGCAGAGCACTATTCCCTAAACCAGGCTAACCACAGCGGTGTTTTCTTTCTCGTCTCACATAACGAATCTCAGTGGTGGCCCCAGCTCTTCAACCTATGGACCCGATAGCCACAGCACCATGGTACTGTGCTGTGCAGTAGGTCAGGTGCGTCACTGAACCCACCGTACCGCAGCTTTTCTGAGCCTTGGCACAAGCTGATGGAATAATACCCTCTGTCTGTGTCTCCTCATGCTTATACCTGTGCGTAAATACCTGATTTTCATATACCTGCTGTTAACACTAAGCTACTTGCTTTCTTTTAGTCCTTTTGCAGATGTGAGTATTCTTTCAGGGCTCACAAAACCAGCAGCCCCTACCTGCCCATTGCTTCATATAGTGCCTCCAAATTTAAAGTGCAAAAGCAAACAAGTAAGCTCACACTTCTGAAGGCTGTGATATGCCATTCCTTGGTTGCTTCTGGGCCTCTGTATTTTCTGCTTCAGAGGAGATGACATAGTCTGTAAATCTCTGCCTTAGCCTCTGCTTTGGTAAATAACTGTTGCTCAGATTTATGTTTGTTCCCCTTCTTGAGGAAAAGCAAAGCAATGATACATGGCGCAAATGGAACAGAAAATTACATTTTAGCCAGCAGGTTTCAGATGCGACTGACTTAAGTTTTGGCTCAACTACAACAATCACCTCTCCATCTTAAGAAATAATGCACATTTTATACCTACAGTTCTTTGCATTGCACTGAGGCAACCTAAGGTGCACTTGGCCCAATAATTTAGCAGATTACACCCCTGCATGTTTAGCACGATACTCACTACGTGTATAAAATACAACAAGGTTTTGTCCTTTTTTTATGTAAACTCATCTCTGTTTCTATAAAAATGTGAAGGTGTATTGGAGACATAACAAGAGATGTGCTGGACTTTGCAGAGATTTGGGTTTATTATTTTATCAGTGATCATCCTAAATCCTTTGCTTGCATTCCTGTTGCTTCTTAGAACGGCCTGACAGTATTAATTATTTTTAAAAGTGAAATGGTTTCTTCTGGAGCAGAGATCTCTGATTTGGCCAAAGCATGTGGTTTTCCTACTCTGTGTCTCTAAGCCCTTTGCCCGTGACAGTAACCACTTGTTATTTATAAGTAAACAAACCCAAATATTTACCTTGAAGTCTCTGAATTGTGGTACTGGTTTCCACCCAGAACTCTGCTATCTTAAAACAAGTATCTGCGAACGGTATTATCTGGAGAGGGCATTGTCACACCCTTGGCTAATGAGCACATTTGACAAGTGTGGTTTCAACCATACATAGCAATGAAATTGTTTCCAAACATCCCCTGTGATATTGAAAATATCAACACTGAGCTCCTGGTTAATTGCTCTTGTTTTGAAGTTAAATGTGACCCTGACAGCTCCGAGTTTGTGCTCCAGGTGCTCAAACTAATACCTTTCAGTTGGAAGGGAAGATTCTATTCTATTCTATTCTATTCTATTCTATTCTATTCTATTCTATTCTATTCTATTCTATTCTATTCTATTCTATTCTATTCTATTCTATTCTATTCTATTCTATCTTTTAGTGTGACAGGAAGGCATGAGACTACTAGTGACTGGAGTGTGAAAGGTGGGAAAGGAAATATTTAGGTTAGATTTGAACACAGGATTAACACAGAGAAAATAAAAACTAAATATTACTCTGTGGAACAAGAAAATAAAGGAACACATATTGTTTTGGAGGCACTAACAAAATACAGATCAGAGCCTTATGCCTGCTAATGCTGATCTGAAAGAGGAGGGGCACCTAGGCTATCCCTATCTATGTTCTAGTCTCTAAACTAAAATGAATAAATGCAGTTAAACTGACAAGAGGGACGGGACCTTGTGGCTTGGAAGGTGCTGAGAGACAGTCTGACAAGAGCTGGATATACCTGTCACAGGGTTCAGTACACCTATTTTCATGGCCTACGTCTTGTTGATTCTTAAGCTCGCAGAGAGGTGAGCTGCCTTAAAAACTTTGGGCTGACTACACGACAGTGAAGTAAGGGTACAACAAGTAAAAGACCCTCAGGAGCTCGCTGCTGTCTCACCCTTGGAATTCACCAATATAGAAAGACACAAGAATGTGAAGGACTTGGGATGCTGAAGACACCGTTTTTCTTGCTGAACTTTACAGCTTTTGAGTGATTGAAAAGCACTAAGCAAGATCTCACAGTGATTAACAACAGTCTGAAAAACATGATTCAGGTACAAAGCTCGGGAATATACTGCCACTTAACTCCGGTGGCAATTCCCAAACCGGCTGTGAACACACCATGAGGACACAAAGCCCGGACACTGTTGTGCTGAGGCCTCAGACTGTTTAGGAGGATGCATGGCTTAAGGAAACAGCTATTTTTTGAAAAATGAGGCTGTCGTGGCTGGGAAGTAAAATATGGAGAGAGGCTATCTGTTGAGATCATCTATTATATGGGCATTAGGTTTGCAAAGCCAGAAGCTGAGACGAAAATGTGTCAGGAGACCCAAGAGTAGCTGCAGATTTCTGCCTGGGATGCGGGCATGCCATGAGCAGTAGCACACATATAGCAAGAAAACATCACAGCTGGGGCACAAAAGGTGTGACACTGTAATAGATCAAATTGGGATTTCCCAGTTTTCATTAAAAAAAGTCTCTAGCTTGCTTTTACTTTTTTTTTTTTTTCCAGTTTGACCCAGAACCACTAAGCCTCTTGCTTTCTTTTTATGGGAGAGACAATTTAGGATTTCTCTCCTGAAGTAAGAACTGATGACACTGATTACTGGAATTATCCTTTCATTCTGAATAGGCTAGGAAATGCTAATTTCTTCCAACCATTTCATACAGCTGGTGTGCCTGGAGTGTGGTAATTCTGTTACACAGAAAAACTGTGTTGTTATCGGAGTAAAAGATCAAAGAAATTAAGAACACACCAATCTAGCTGCTGTCTCAGGGAGGGCTTGTAAAGGAAATCTTGTGTATATTTTGGCAGGGCTTTATCTGTGCTACCAAGCCTCCAGCTGCCAAGGTCTTAACTCCTAGCTGGTTAACAGGCATGCCTGTGTTTGGCCAAAAAAAGGCGTGTGTTCCGGGGGCTAAACACCGCCTCATTAAATAAACTTGGTTGATGAGGCTGCCATAGCAGTGTTACCGAACAACATCTCCTCGCTATGTGCCTTCATGAATCTGGTATGTCACAGCTGCTTTGTCTAGCCAGTTTTGAATTGCTCAGTTTCATCTTCTCCAGCTGTAAATCATGATGCTTAATTAATCTTAATTAAGTGTTGCGGGCATCTCTCGAGCTCAGTTATCTCTTTATTTAATTACAGTAACTTACCATATAATGTTCTCTGTTTGATGGGATGTTTTGCACAATAGTTCAATCCAGAAACTAAAAGAATTAATTAGTTCTTAGAATATGTCTCTAAATGGGTGGCCGAGTAAACTGCATGTTTGTCACAAATGCCTGGACGCGCTAGTCGTCGTAATCTATCGCTGATAGTACATACGCAGAACCAGAAACACATTGCCCGGTTCCATGGCTTGCTGATCTTGATAGGCTCTTCTGAGGTAGGAATCAGACTAATCTTAAACAGAGTTATCTGGCCTTTGGCAGCTGAAGGGCTTGGCGACAGCCCCGCAGAGTGTACAGTCTCGCTCTTGCTCCATAAACCTTTCCTCCCTGTGAACTGGTTCCTCTCGGCATCCCCCCCTACAGTGTGCCATGTCTGAGCCCTCTGCCAAGGGACGGAGTGCCCAGGGGAATGGGGTACACCAGCACAAACGCCTCTCAGAGCAGAACCACAGGATCCCTGCGCCCGGAGAATCACCTCAGGGTTGGCGATGGCAACCAGGACATTCCTGTCCTAACACCTGCCTGCCTGTCTTTACAGGGCCATGCCAGTTTCCTTTCTCAACAAAGCTCAGTGCTGCTGGCCTCCCCAGTTCACCAAAAAGAAACTGGGACAGCAGAAGAATTGAACGTTACAGCAAAACTCCTGCAGCAAGGACAAAGCTGCGCAAAGGCAGGGGACTCCCCTGAGCGACTGCAGCCCCCGAGCTCCCGGGGCAGCGCGGCCCTGATGCCGCTGCACTGCCAGGCTCTGCTCTGCATCACCTGGACCTGCGGCACCCTTCGTCATTGTGCTTCTCTCTGCTGCACGCGGCTGCTATTCCTTCAGCAACGCAAACGGAGGGGAGCACAAGGCCAGCCGCACTGGCAACCAGGAGAGGTATGCAAGCCCTGAAGGTTAAGACGAGCGCCTTCACCCACCCACCCAAGCATATACACTCCATCAAACACACTTTACCATGAAAGTACAGTGCTTGCTAAAGGAAAACAATGCAGAGCCTGACTGGTTTGCTATCACAATTTCCATGAACTCTCTGCTTCTTCTTGAACCGAGAAGGGAGGTATCAGCCATCTCTCCATGTACAGGGCACTTCCTTTTTGGTTAGGAGACTGATGAGAACGTGATGATCCTTGGAGATTCAAAAATAAGTACTGAGGGGGAATTACTCCAAAGCAGTATGCAGCTATCATTCATGCTTCAGCAACCGGCTTCATCCAAACGGGGAGAAAATCCAGCTGGCCCAAAGCCCTTAAAAGCTTAAATGCTGGTTTTCCGGTACATATGGCAGTACCATTCAAAGAGCTATGACAATGATACTGTTTATAGCTCCGAAAATGGCACTGCCATCTGCACCACGGTGCAGCGGCAATCATCCCCAGGACGCGGCTCTGCGGCAGGACCCGTGCCCTGCCCTGCTCTTCCATGTGCTCAGCGTCCTGCTAAAACACAGCGCAACTCCCGTGTCGTTAGTTGAAATACATGAGAACGGAGTCACGGTTTCGGTTGAGAAATCCCTGCCTTCTTAAAGAAGAGCACCCGTGAGGTTCCTGTTGTGGTTGTCTGGAGGAAAGGAGAAGGAGGTACCGGCTACATGGTCTTCGGCGGCTGTTACTACAGTGTGCAGCTGGGGAAGCGCCAGTCCCCTGCACACTGTTGCAAACGCTAAGGAGGCTGTTGCAGTGATGCAAGTGGAATATAGCAACACAAGCACACACACTCGGGCCAGATTCCTCTTCTACCCTGCAGTTAATTAGAAAAAAAGGGAAAGCTTTCCTCTTTTTCCTGATTCCCTCCATAAACTGGCACACTTTCCTTCACTTTTGATTGAAGTCAAGATGTTGCAGTGGAAGCACACTGCACTCCCAGACTGGTTAGTACATGCTGCACCGCATTGGATGGTAATTTCTCCTGCAGGACCAGCACGTGGCATTCGCAGGGCACCACGCGCACGCTGCACCTACCGAGCAAATTGCCAGACACCCACTTTCCAATTACTCCCAGTGTGCTGCTCGCAGTGAAGCACTGATCATTGTTATTGCCCTTTCCAGCTGGAAGCCGGTTCTAGGCTGGGTGTTTCCAGTTGCACTTTGAGAGCAGTCTTCACAATGGAAAGATTTATGCTTTGGAAAATTGTGCAGCCCCTCATTTGTGCTGGTGAAACATCTTTCCAAGACAACTGTTGTATGACTACAGCCATAACTGCCACCAGAGATTACTCTTATCACACTAATGCATTGTAAAGTGGGAAGAAAGACAAAAAGGAGCTTTTCCTTCTCCTTGCAGTCTCTAAGGATGATTGTGGGAAAAGGTTTGTGTTACAACTTGAAAATACTTTTTCTGCTGTCTGAAGTGTTCGAATCAGCTGTGTTCCTGTGACAGGCACTGACAGCTTTCCTCTCAGTGCTTTTAAACCTCAAAAAAAAAAACAAACCAACCAGCAGGATCTCAAATAACTTTTCTGCAGCCTCATTGAGTGTCTCATCAATAACAACGGTGACAAAATCAACTGGGGGACATAAACAAAGACAAAAAGAGAAGCAGAAGAACAAGGAGCAGTTTTATCACCCCAGTCCTGTCTCTAGCCCATGTATAATTGCTGAAGGGCTGATATAACCTCTGGGGGTGACAGCGGCACATGGGGTTGGCCACAACACTACTGCCATGCTCTGGCAGAGCTACCTGTGCCAAGGCCATGAGAAGGAGAGCAAAGGCACTTTCTGGTTGGGACAGGTATTGACTTTGGGTTTCAGACCAGCTGGGATGGACACCACAGTTCCAGCACAGCTCTGAGGCACATCCAACATCAGCCACGGGGATTGACTGCAGAACCCCACTGCTCCTCATGCGTTTCATTAGCAGTAGCTGCTTGCCCTCCCCGCGTTCTGCGTCCTCGCCTGCACAGAGCATCCCTGCCACGTACAAATTTTACCTTCAGTTTAACAATTCAGGATGGCATCACCAGTTAACTCAGGTTTTTATAGTGAGGTTAATGCAAGGCCTAAAATAGCATTTAGAGAGCCCATTTATCTTACAGAAATATAAACAACTTCATTTTCTATTCACAGTGTTATATAAAGGGCTTTAAAGGACAACACTATCTCAGAGAAAACATCTGCGTAGGTTTGAGTATGGATTGTCTAAGTGGAAATTTCATTTTAAAGACTGGGGAATTTACTTGGCCCATGAAGGGAATACATTTAAGCAAGGTGCTGTCTTGTTTTATTCAATCATTGTTCAGAAGCATAGTCAATCCTCCTTTTTGTCTATAAATTTTTTTGGGACTATGAATCTGCTTTCTTTTTTATTTCAGTAAATGTATGCTGTCAAAACTTTGTAAAGAATTGTTTAAGGGACCAGGAGTGTACAAGTGTGTTTGTGTCACTCTGGCTCTGCAGATAATTGTCGAAGCTCAGCAATGGCTTATTGAAGCTCTTGGAAAACTTCTCCCTTTGACCACCCCTGTGGAGTTCCATCTGGGGATCCCATAAAGTGTAGTTTCCAGGCCAAAGGAAATACTGTAGTGCAGGTTCATTCTGCCCCGATGCTCCAGCTCTCTGCCCTGATACACAAAGCAAACCTTTCATATCTTTCACCACTGACACTGGGGCAGTCACCCGCCTCCTTAACGAAAGAAAAGGAGCAGTCCACATGACATGGGGAGACAGCCCCAAGCCCAAGTACTGTTCCTAACTACCACCATCACTGCAGCCTGCCAGGGCTTCTCAGTTCATCACAAGTCCATGTTTTGGAACAGCTAAATTACTTCCGAATGAATCGTGGTACAGAGGCTGCCTTGGCAGCCTGCATGGGGGTTTTTCACAGGCCTTACTCAAAGAAGTGGTGACTTTAAAGACTGGGATAAATAAGGACATTTTTATCAGTGGGAAATCGTGAAATACAGCTCTGCACATCTCACAACCAGGGTAGCAGGAGTCCATCCTATGAAGGAGCCTGCCAAGCCATGGGGTCAGATCCCCAGTTGCTGCTAGTTAGGTTAGAGCAGTGTAAGAGGCAATGGGCCATGCTGGTTTAAACAAGCATGGACTGGCTTGTGCAGCAGTCTTCTGATTTTTTGTCCTAGCTCCTTGTTGCTTTCTGAAACTGAGCTTCCTTCGCTGTTGGCCTGACCTCTAGGGAGATATTTTTCACTTTGACCAGGAAAGGGTAAAATCCTACCAGACCAGGTTGGGTTTTGTAACTATTTAGCATAGATACAACTGACTATGCAATGGCGAATCGAGATTTTCCTCTCTGACTAGCAGAGCAAGAGGAGAGGTGTTATGTTGAAGCATTAGTGGGTCACAGGATTTGGCAGCACCTCAGTTAGCTTGGATTGTTCCAGGCTGAGTTAATTATTTCGCCATAAAGTAGAGAGGGCAGCACACAGAGTTGGAGATTGTAGATCACCTTTTCCTTGCTCTCTTCAGTTGAACTCTCTGGAAGAACTGCCACCAAGACGGGTTACAATGAAGCACCAGACATGCCAAGAGATGTTTGTGTGGGGATAACAGCATGTGATCCTGATGATGGGAAACGACAGTGGAGAAATTGCCAGAGGGAGGAAAGCAGACACAAACACTCACATGAGGACATTTCACAGACACCCAACACAAAGAACTGAAGGAATAAGACACTTTAGACATCCGTGTCTGAAATTTAGACCTTCAAACTCTGCACTTGATGCCCCTTTAATTAAGAGCACCTAATAAAGTCCCTTAGATCCCTAAATGCGAAGAATCCCAGAGGTACATGAGGAACGTGCCTCATGCAAAAACTGCAGGAGCCTCCTAACCTGGTCTGGAGTGAGTCCCAGCTTCCCAGCCCCATCCCGTCAGCTCAGGCAGGATGGGATCTGCAATGATTACAGCAGCTTTGTGACTGGAAAGGGATTTGGAGATCAGCCTTCAGGTCTCCTTTTCCCCAGAGAGCGTCCAACTTGTCTCTCCCCCATCCTACAGTGACCCACCACTTCCAGACTAGTGCCTGCTTCTGGATACGGATTCCTGGTCATGTTCTTTTCCTTCTGCACAAGTATTTAAGTACACACAGGATGCAGGATGACTTTTAAACTCCTGTGGCTAATGCTCCTCCAATAGAAAAGGTGAGTGCCATCTCCTAAGCCAATGACTGCTTAAATACAGCAATAACAAGCACCACATCAGCAACTGAGAAGAACCAGGATGCCCTGTCTTCTGCACCTCATTCCAAATAAAATCACAAAGGGACCCGAGGAGCAGCGGAAGGTGTTTCACCCCACCTCACTCTGGCTGCCCAGTGGGCCAGGACAGCTCGTGTCCCACCCATGTAGGAGCCCAGGGGCCTTCCGAAAGGTGACAGGACATGGTGAAAAGGTCTGACGGCTTGAGACTGCGTCTGCACTCTGTGCATGCTCATTAATAGGCATGCAAAAATGGGTTGAAGAAGACAGCCAGCTGTTCTGAGGCAGTGGGTTGGGCAAAGGAGTATAATGCAAAATTATAATCCTTGGTGAGAGAGCCTGTAGGCAATGGAGCTCTCCCTGAACTGAGATCCTGCCTGTTTACGGTGTCCTTCTGCAGAGTAGTGTTTTTTTCCTAGCTGCGATGTGACTGCAGGGTGCTTGTGTACAGCCCGGGGAGGGTTACCAGTCAGCTGTCCCTGCAGAGCAGGGAGATGGGTAGGGCAGCAGGAAGCCTAACGAGCCTCATTAGCACCAACTGCCTTGGTGAAGAGAAGGAAATAAAAGAGGGAGAGGGGGAGAGGAGTACTTCTGAGTGCTGGAGTGGGTGTGGTGATTAAAGGAGCTCTGTTAGTGCTCCCTTATTGTGGTGAGCATTGAAAAGGTGATGGGAATGTACTATAAAGGATAGCTAGGAGTGGGAGTGATAGCTGTGCTAATCCTTCTCTCACTGACAGTTACTTCAGCTGAGCAACTCTTTGCCTGTCTGGCTGTGGGACTGGGGAAGGACCTGAACACTGCTCAAAACCAGGGTTGCTTGGTGGCCTCTGAAGGCCAGGAGCTGAATCCATTGGGGGTGAAACAGGGCTGGGTGATGCTGGCAGTCATTGCTGGGAGACTGCTCTCCCTGCCCTGGATGCTGCAAAGGGTGAGAACATCTCTCAGAGGAGCTCTGCTTCATGGGTGCTTTTGTACCGGCTAGTGTAGTCCAACTGGCCAGGGCCTGGGGCATACTGGAAGTTACTAAGGCTTTTCTTTGCTTCCAGTAATGTGCTCTCTGAGAAGAGCTGAGCATTCCCTTCCTCTTTAGCCAGGGATGCTCTCTCTGTGCCTGAGGTCCCTACTTCGTGTTAGTCTACTTTAAATTAGCAGCTTATGCAGCTTCTACCGGCTGCTTTCAAAAAGATATTTTGGCAATGCATTGTTGCTGAGGAATATCCTTTATTTCTTACAGCCTTTGAAGGGATGCTGCCAGCTTCCTGCTGGTGGCTGGGGGTTCTGCAGTGCAAAAATTCAAAGGCAGGTTCAGCAGATACCAGGAGCAGACTGCATCCTGGTCACAGCTCTGACTCTGCATATGCTGTGTCCTATCCAGGGGAGCTAGCTGCGGAAAGCTACAGATGGCAGAAACAGAAACTGCGCTCTCCACGTTGTACTCTGCTGTCTTAAAGCAACTGTTGAAATCTGCTGACTCTTCAGTATCTGAGTGACCTAATGAGGAATAAACAAAAGCATTGGAGGGAAAAGGAGAGAAACCCCCTGCCTGTCACAACTCTGTTGGGATAATTGGAGTTTTTGTGGGTACTAGGAGATGCAATCTCCCCAGGGTCTGTGGTGTCATAGGCTGGATGCAGAGGGCATGGTCTGGAGAGCAGGTGGAAGGATCAGTAATGCTGAGAGGTTGCATGTGTGTAGATGTGAAGGGCCAGATGTACTCCATCTCCTGATGGAAGATGCAATAGGCTGGTCAGATATCAGCTCTTGTGACTTATCATCCCAGTTTAAAGGTAGGGAGATTATCATGACCACCAGGATTTTCTTGGTCCCAAAATGAGCTCTTTCTCTACCCTCTTTCCAGAAACCTCTTAAGCAGGAAGACAATTTCATGCTTCTCCCCTTTTCCTTTTGATTTTTTGAGCTAACTGGAGCTGCATGTCTGGAAGTGCCTGGCCTCTGGAGCAACTTCATGATGCTTGTCCCAGTGTGACAGGAACCCAGCTGGAACCCTACATCTGAGGTAAGAGGGAACCTCAGAGGTGTCAGAAGGTTTAACTGACTTAAGACAGGTACTGAATGTTTCCACATGCCTATGAGAACCTCTCATGGTGCTATCTAAACTCTAGGAGTTAAGTCCTGTACGTTTTACGCAGAGGTCAGGCTTGGTCCAGCCAAGGGTCGCGGAGAGCTCTTCTCTGATATATGGTGCTGTGCGGCTCCACTGTGAAATTAATCCCAGCTGGTTACTACCCTCTGAATCTTGCTGTACTCTTCTGTGTGGTACCTACTGTTGCCTCCCTGCGCTATCGTAACACAGTCCTTCAAGTCAGACCAACCATCACCAAAAGGCAGCTTTGCTGCATGTTGTCCACAGCAGCCCCCCGCAATGTCCCAGGGTGAAGCATCCCTGTTGGGCTGCGGTTTCTGCCTCTACCCCACAGGGCTTAAGCTGTACATCAAATGAGGCTTTAAACTGTGTTACAATAAATACTGAACAGACACACACGTACAAAGCTGCAGTAATAAAAGAAAGGACTTACAGAGCATGTTCATGGTTAGACAGGAGCTGGTCTGCTGCAGAAGAGCAGGAGGAGCTTGGAGACAGAGGAACAGCCACTTTAGTACAGAAAGGAGGAAAGACAGACACAGTGAGGTAGTGAGGGGAGAAAGGAAAAATACACAGTTAACAGGAAAATACTTTCCAGCTAGCCTGACATTAAACACCAGGAAATTATATTTCAGTAGTGTCAAAGTCAGAGCTACATCCCCAAACCTCCCACCAAAGGGAAACATTTTTACAGCAGTGTTGGTAACTGGGTGAGAACTGTATGATCCATCAGGTGGGGTCCTTTCTTTCATACACCATTTTAGTAATCCTTCGGCTTTTCTAGAATATCCTTTTGCTGGCTCTTTGGTATGATTTTAGGCAGGAATGTTCTGTGAAACCCATTTTCCAAAAGCTCTTCAATATTGCTCTAGGAAGGGATTTGGTAGCTACATACTGTCTTCCTCCTGCTCATTTAATGAGCATCACCAGCCCATTTGGTCTGATTGAGGATCCTCTTTTGAGGTAGCCACCTGTAACTCTTGAACAAACGTCTAGGGACTAGTAACTAGGTCACTTAATTTCTACCCATGATAACTGACATGTTTACTGCTACGAAATTTGATTTATGGAGGAAATATGGACCTGCCATAGATCCCTGCCTGGTGATCCTTGAGCCTTTTGACAGCTCCAGTGTGTTGGAAATGTTGGTCTGCTTTTTTTAAGTAGAGACGGGGGAGTAATTACTGAGCTCCTTGAGTTTGACAGACTGCAGTGCAGGAATACAGCAGATATAGCTTTACTAAAAATTAAATAGTAACTACACCTGGCTGCTGGCCAGCACCCAGCATTAACTTTAAAAATACACTGCTGTTGGCTGTGAACAAGGTACTACTGGTCTCTTACCAGTGCTCTGAAGTGTAACAGAGAATTACCAGTGCCTCTTAATGCACTTAACAGCTGTAACTCCTGTTCCTAATCTTGCATTTTTCTCCTGGCCAGTCAGCAAGAGCCTGATAAATTGCAAATGGAGAAGAACAATTTCCTATATAAACAGCAGTTCTGATGCAGGGTTGAGAGCATCTTCGACCTTTTCATACACAGGGCTTTCCTTGGATTTGATTGATTTGTTTGGGTTTTTTCCCCATTGGCAAGGTGCTTGGAGATTTACAGGCAGACCTTGGTCCCTGTTGTAGATGTTGATGTCACTGTTCTCTTCACCTGGGCAGCCCTAGGGGAAAAAAACCACCCTGTTGCCTGCGTATAGCACAGGACCTTGCTAAATGTTTCAACGAGTTGTGTCCTTGGAGGGGGAAATGTAATCTTTGATGTCTTAAGATGTATATAAAAGAAAAGCCGTGCTGCAGTTGAAAATTTTCTCTATGAGTAACTACCCTCACTGTTAGAAATCTGTGCTTTATTTTCAGTACAAATGTTCTAGCTTCAGTCACAGGATCCTCTTTTCACTGCCTTTTATACTGAAGATTGTGTTTGATTGTCTTTTGGAGGTTTGATTAAAGACCAGCCTCCCTTTTAGGCACCAGATAAGAGATTATCTGAGAATTTCTCACTGTAAGGCAGGCTGTCAAATATTTCAGTTACTTTGTTCCCCCAGTATTTTCTGATTTTTTTTTTTTTCCCACATTCCTGGTCTGGGCACATCGGAACAGGCTACAGCACAGCCTGTGACTGCACCATCTCAAACAGAGAGGTCACTTCTTTACTTTCTACTTGATACTCCTTTTACTTCTTCATTTGTGAACAGGAGAGAACCTTTAATCCTCCTGGCACACGGGCGTGCTGAGCTGCCAGATGTGCCTGCGGCTGCCTGTCTGTGGGTACACACAAGCTTCTGCAGACCTGTCCCTTCCCCTGACACACCTCCACGTACAAACAACTCATGGAGATCAGGAAGGGGACTCCGATCCTCCAACACATGCCCAAAACCGGAGTTTTGGGGAATTAAGAGAAGCAGGTAGCTGAAATCTAGCTGTAGTGGAATGAAGACTACCTATGTTTGCCTTTCCAGCCTCTGGGGGGATTATCTCCACCCCTGTATTCAGACCACTATAGGTATACTTCTAAGAACTTGAGCAGAAACTCATAACATGAGAAGGTGTGGGTTTTATCCCATACTTCTGAAAAAATACAAACATCCGCTGTAGCCCCTGTTTCTCTGAGGTGCAGCAGATCTAGACCTTATTCTGCAACAATTATAAAAAAATAAAGCACAATGATAAGTAAAGCAGCATATATGGGAACAGGAGTGTGCAGTCAAAACAGAAAGGACAGAAGAAGTAAGGGAACACCAGGTGCTTTGCAGGTCTGAAGGTTTCACAAGCTGCAGAAAGACACGGACGTTACTGCCAAACACGAGTGATTTACCAGCTCCACTGAATGATGAGATAAAGAATTACACACCAGGGCCAACTGTGAGAAGTAAAAGATTTGCACAGTTAACAGATGTGGCATATTTTCTGCATTTTCTTGCATCTCTAGTTTAAGAACAGCCTTTCCCTTTCAGCCCAAAAAGACCCTTATACTTCTCCTGCATCTATGGGGTATTTTGAGAGCATGAAGCTGGGAGTTGCCCAATCTTTAGATCAGGACTTTATTCACCTCCTGCTGACTTAAAATTGGGCTTGGAGGGAGGCTCTGCAATGTGTCTGTGTGATATGTTTGACTGCAAAGGTGGAGCACCCACAAAACCCAGCTTCAGGCATTTAGTACCCTAAACTGGCTTCCGGAGGAGCCTGTCTTCACCAATTTTTCTGGGGCAGGAGGGCTGTCCCAGCTTAGGTGCTGAACTGGGGCACTGGCACTACCTGTCCCAGCTAACTGCAGGATCGTGGCTACCTCAGCCCTCTGCCTGCCTCTGCAGAAGAGACATGTTTCTGACACACAAACACTTGCATGTTGATTGAGCTGCCTGTTTTTCCTCCCCTAAAAGCCACTGCGTTGGCTAAAGAGGCTGCAGCAGTGGTCTAAGTAGCATCAGTGGCAGTGACAACATAATTAACAGCTGCAAATTATCCTGTTTGGAGATGAAAGCTTTGTAAGGCTGATTTTAACCACAAGAGATGTCCCTCTGAGCTTTTGTTATCTGTGTCTCATAGTCTGAATTTGTATTGGAGAAGAAACCAAATTTCAGGCATCTAAAAATCCATCTGAATTAGACAACTTTCCTTATCTCATGAGAGTATAATTTAGAGTATGTCTGCTGTTTCTCACCAATGTTCCAAGGCCCAATCTCTGTCTCACTGCCTCTGCTGCTTCCCAATAGGTGTATTTTTTTACGTAAAGGCACGCATGGATTTTGCAGGTCACTGAGGATCTAATTGCCTCCAAAGTGCTCCACCCCCAGGTCTGTATTGGAAGGCAAAGGGAGAAACACTGCTGAAAATCAAAGCCTTTTTGGGTAGTCCTGTAAAACTTCAGGACTGCAGTGACTTCAGACAAGGTGGGCACGTGAGGTAGGGCAGCTCCAGAGGAGCCCGACCTGCCCAGCCATTAATCACACTGACAGTGAGAAGCCCAAAGCAAGCATACACGATTTTACAGCCAAATCTTCCAAGGCAAAGCTGTGTGAACCCATGCATAGAGGAAAGATTTCCAAGGAAATTAATTTTGCCTACAGCTTATTTTAAAGGATTTTTACGGGCTTGTTTAAAATTTATTAAGAACAAAGATTCTTTGAAAAACAGATGAAGAAATGGTGTGTAACTAACGTGCATCATTTCCCTAGGTTCTCTGAGCTGTGTTTTCTTACAGGCTCCTCTCTTGCATCCCGTTTTCTTCACTCCCATATAATCACACCAGCTCAACGGGGCTGTACACGGCTAGGGAGCTCCAGGGATGCCAAGGCACTGCAGAAGGTGCATGTCCTTGCTGGGAAGGTGGGTATGACGCTGGCTGGTGGAGCCGAGCAAATGTTCCCGCCTCCTGCACCGACAGCCCCGTGCTACTGCTGGGTGCTGTGTTTTCGGTGGTATGAAACTGAGCTCTTTGAAGATCTCTTGGTAACACTTAAAGTGTCATTTCTAATTGCTTTCTTGCCTACAAAGTACTTGCTTTGCGCAGTTCTTGTCTCAAATATTGTATCAAAGTGTTATAAAGTGCTTTCGTTGCTAATAAATACTAACTATCGTGCTACAAAAACTTGTCAAAAAAGCACCATAGGGCATGAATCTCACTGAATACATTATGTGTGCCTTTAATACATTAATGTAAACTGCTACTGTCTCTGCGCGCTGCCAGGCAACTTACAGGTCAATCAGTGATAAAATTATTCATACATAACATTAAGATACTAGCAGTTTCTTCTCTTTTTTTTTTTTTTTTTCTCTGTACAAACACTTGAGTTTGCCTGTTTGGCTACGCCCCATTTCATGTGCCAATGCTGCATCCTTCCATTCCTTCCAAAGCGGTAATTCCACATTGTGTTTCCATCACTCCTTAAAAGAAATATATAAATAGTGCATTACTGTGGTTTGCACTTCCACAGCTGTTGCGGGTCTTTCCAGAGGTGGCTTCACTTCAGTGCTGGAAAAAGCGCTACCAAGACTCGGACCTTTGGAGACCTTGAGGCTAGAGGGATCTCTGTACTTCATTGTGGGAGAGGTAAGGATTTCAGAGCAGTATAATGTGCATGTTACATGGTGTGTGATATAATACCAAGGCAAAGCAAGAAAATGGAGACAAAATATGATGTGATGTAAGAGAATATGAACTCCTTTTTTGTTTTTCCTTCATACAAGTGGAGGTACATGAAAATAAGCTAAATTCAGTCTAAAACTCAGTCTAAAACTCTAAAAATCTGTGCTAGATTATTTGGAAAGTGGTCCAGAAAGGGTTATTCTTTACAGCAGAGTTTCCCAAGCTATTTTTGCCTGCCTTCTTCCTGGAGTGCAGACTGATGCTCAGCTGTGCTATGGGCCATGCGAGTACCTGCTCCCCTTCAGGCATAGGCGACCTACTGCTTGGTTAGTGACCAATGGGTCAGTGCCCCTTTGCAACACTGAACCCTCCTGGGATCAAATGAGCCCACTGATGACACTCCTACGAGCTTCAAGAGGATCAAGAACTGACCTGGAAGAGCATCTGTCTCAACTAGAACAAAGTCAATGATCTTGAAAGCAAGCAGTAGAGGTAGCAGTATTTGGAGGGGGTAAAACTGCCTGTGAGTCTCATTCCCACTGTGTGGGTGCATTTGATGTCGTTATTTAAGGAGGCTGCTGCAACAACATCTGACAAATACTGGCTTATACCTGACCTTCTTCCCAGGTATTAAATAGCACTTTATCTATAAAGCTAAATGCTCTTTAGTACCATCTGCCTCTTTAGTTACTGAAGTACTGTGCTGTGTTTGGGCCTACGGAATAACACAAATCAACAGCCTAATTAACCTCCCTTCTGTTAAGTCGGCAAGAACAGCTCTTCAAAGACTGCTAGTGACAGTGACACTCAACGCGTGTCAGACAGGATCAACACGCTTCCTTAAGGGACATGATTGGCTTTGAAACTACTGGCTCAGTCACTGCCAAGAAAGGTTTAACAAAGCAAGATGATTATTTTGACTTCTCTAAGGGAAAGTAGCATCAGAGAAATGGAAGAATGCAGGACGGACAACAGCAGTGTTCCTCCTTCCCAGCACAGTACTGGTCAAGCAAAGACAAGCCATGCAGCTCAGCTGTATCCTAGGGATTGCTCTGTTGTGCAAAACTCATTTCCAAACCTGTGCCTGCAACGTGCCCATGTTTTCTGGAATTAAAGTCCAGCTGAGGACTCCATGGCAGGAGTCCCTGACTGCTCTGTGTGGAAGCACAGGAAGCTACACTGAGCTGCTTCTAGAGCTAACATCTTCCTCCCCTGATCAAAGAAAAAGAGAAAAAATACCAGTGACTCTATCTGCTAGTTAACTCCTCACTCTGCTAATAGGATAGACTTTCATTCTGCAGGAAGGAGGGAAAACTGTTGGAGCTGTCCTCTCAAAAGTCCCCCTACTTTCTGCGGTGAAGTGCGGGACAGGCAACGTCAGCCAGCTCTGCATCTGACAGTGCCCACACCACTCCTGCACGGGGTCAGAACGCCTCCCTGCTCGAGGGCCAACTCATAAGTGTTTGACACAGAAAATGTTGAAGCTAACTTAGAGCCAAACACATGACGCGTGGAGGAAGCAGCCCCCCTCTTTATGACCAGAGGTTTACGTGTTATCACTCCCTCAGAATGATCTTTCAAAAAAAAAAAAGCCCCTCTCTCCACGGAGCGGTGGCTGAGTCCTGCTGTGGCTTTACCGGTTACCGCTGACATCAGGGTTAGGGTCAGCAGAGACCTCCTAAGCTTCCAGAAGATGTTACTAGTCCTAACCCAAACAAATCGGTCCATCCCCAAACTTCTCTGCTGGTGGCCCACAGCCCTGCAGCAGGCTCCTGCCAGGGTACAGGTACAGCCTCCCGCCGCTGCTCAGGAGAGCTCCGAGCTCTTGACATCGAGCAGCACTTCATAATACCCTTCAAATACACCTGACGCCTGGATCGGTTGTGCTGCTTCTGCTCACCTGTTGCCTCTGGTTCTTAAGAAGCTAAATTCATACAAAATAGCAGATTTTACTAGAAAGAGTCACTCTAGCTGCCCAGGGATTACAGCCAGTGTCTCCTCCTTCTGGCACCTCGCAGTGCAATTAACTACACTTGATGTGGAGTGTGCTTCAGCGACCTCTCTGGAAGTTCATAGGTTAATAATTTGAGGTAGTGTTTATAGGTTAAATCTGAATATGAATTTATAAACTAGAGAGTGGTTAACTTGCTTTGTGCTAACTACTTATGTAGACTTTAAGATGCCAAGGACACAAACAAAAAGAGGAATTTTTAGTAAATGAATTAACTAGATGTAACAGGAGAAATTAAAGACTTATTCTGAAAGAAGAAACAAGTTAGAAAACACCTAATAGTGAAAGCAATTAGAAATTATGAAAGTGTTCCCTACAGTGGCTGAGGGATCTGCTTTGTCTCTGGAAGTCTGAAAATAGACTTGGGACTTTGACACGTGTCAGTCCCAGGTTCCTCAACCGTGAGTTGCTTATCTTGCATGCTACGATATGACTACTGTTCTGATTACAATGTCTGCAAAATATGAAGGCTCATAGTGAAACTAGTCTTCAGATTATAGGATTTCAGGTGGTTTAACATCAGTAGGAAGAAAACTCATCCAGGTGTATCCCTGCAACGTAAGGAATAGACTCCATATATTAAGGAGCTTGTAGATCTCAAAGGAGAGGACTACGCTTTGTTAACAGTAAGAGAAAGGCAACGTGTCGTTCAATGAGGTCTTTAAGAAAGAGAAATCGTGATTTATCAGGATTAACTGAAGTCACAGGGTCAAAGGGAGAATCCAGAAGGAATCCCTCATTGACAGGGTTGTGATAAGTGAAGCCATCATACGCCAGGTATAAATCTCATTGATAAAGATGCAGCCATAACACACAACATAGCAACAAGAACAACTGCGAGTTCCAAAACTGCCTCCTAAATGTGGCCATCTGACGTTCAGAAATGCTGTCTTCTGAGATGGGTGACAGTAAGGCTGAAGTAGCCTGTGACAGCCAAAGAACAGGAAGAGTAATGCAGAAGTACGGACTGGAAATCATCAGCTGATGCAGGAATAGCCTTACTCAGCTCTATGTAATTGTCAATGTAGTAGTTGCATGACATGTTGTCTTTCCAAAGGCATACATAAAGAAATACTGCGTCTTTCCTGGTGGCAAAACCAGAACAAAACTACAACTGTATCCATTCACAGGTCAGGCCATCCATTCAAGAGGCAAATGCATAGTGAGCAGCAGATGTTAGTAGCAACTATAGCCTTTGCTATGTCAAATAAATTAAAATGAACCCTCAAAATGGCCAATTTACTGTTTTGAAACGTGCAGTTTAAAATTGAAAGATACAGCTGACTAAGAACTGCAATCCCAGGTGGATGAGCACTGCAGACAGGCTCGCAGCAGGCTGGGCAGGTACCTGAGTATGTGAACCAGGCAGGCTGGCACTAGCCACTGCTCAGCAATCAGAAATACAGGCAACGGTTAAGGATCCAAAAAGTGGAGTGGCAAAATAGTAAAAGGCAATCAAATCACAGCAGATGTACTCAAAGTTCTTGACACCTTCCTGGAGATACCAAAGAGCTGGCCAAAATGTCTTGAGAATAAGAGGGCTCTTCTCTCCCACAGACACACCAACAGTCTCAGAAGCAGTTTTAGCTACAGCAATGGGGAGGCCTTTCCCACAGTGTGAGTTTACAAAGAAAGAGATTGTGCATACAATGCTTAAATAAATTTTCTTACTGCAATGAGAACGAAAGAGGGTTATTGAGAAAGAAAAAAAGAAGTTAACCTAAAATTAAAATGTACTTAAACAATTAGCCCTGAGATTTAGAGATGTCTGCTGGCACAAGTAACAGAATATAACAATAATTGCTTAGATTTCCATAGCATTTCTATAGCATTTCTAGCCCTAAGGCATGTGGAGCTCTTTGCAAATGCTGATATGCATTGTCTAAAAACACTTTGCCTGATAAAGCATATTAATCTCTGGAGAGAAGGGAAACAGCCCAAGACATTCAGCATAGCTGTGCAAAGGTCTAGCTGGGAGATTTGCGTTTGGAACAGAAGGAAGCAGGTGGATAGTAACCAAAATTAGTCTTATGCCCTGTTTCGGCCCTCTGGAACAAATGGAATGAGAAGTTACATTCAGTTATTTAAGTGGTATGTTTCCAACAGGTATGGGCCTTGCCATGTAACAGGAGGTGATGCCAAGCAGCTGGAGCAGCGCAGTGCTGTGGCCAGCAGTGGTCCTCTCTGGGCCACAGGTCCCAGCTCCCAGTGCAACAGGCAGTGGACTCCAAAGTACAGCTGGAAGGCAGAAAGCCTGCGCACATCTTTGTCCACCTGATCACACCATTCCCAGCACCAGCTCTTCAGCCTGTCCTGTATTCCCGACACAGGGCACATTGCTGTTGAGAAGCTCGACTAAATATCATTACAGGAGAGAGAGAATTCATTTTTCAGCAGGAGCTTTGCGCTCTAGGTGTATAAACCTGAATAAATACCTAGCATCATATGGTTGATTCAGGAAGCAGAGCTGGGATTAAATTAGGCAGTCCAATCATGGTGCTCTGTATCGGTAAGGAGGCAAGTGAAATCAGAGTAGGGCTTCTCCCAACAGATAATGTGCTGCTTTTTCATCAAGGCCTCTGAACCAATTAAGATTACCATTCAAATCACTTTGTGCAGAAGAGGAGCCGCTTGCTTTTACTGTCAGGAGACCTAGAAGGATGAAAAAGTAAATGTGTGGGAATCTAGCCCATCTTTACCGAGTGAGTCCCACCAGACAGATGACTTTCCTATTTTTGTCATGTGCTCCCCTGCTGTTTCTTTACACAATCTTTTCCAGGAGAGAGGGAAGGAAACTTCGAGGAAAGCTGCAGCTGCTGGACAGGAGGGAAGCAGATGGGAGAACGGCAGTGGGTGCCATGGTTTTGCAGCGAGGGAAGCGTTGCGGAAGCTCCCGGGAGAGCACAGGCAGAGCTCTCCAGGGCTCCCTGTGCAAATCGTGTTCCTGTTCCAGGCCAACGATTGCAAAATGCTGGGGACACGCGGTTCATTATGCAAACTGGCTGCGCAAAGCGGAGAGAAATAAGAAACAGTCATGCATGTCAAAGACCAGAGAGGTTTAATTGGAAAAAACAACAATTAATGTAAGTTACTTAAAGTTTCCATTTGAATCAGACAGTGAAGGGAAACCCAACAATAATTACAGAGAAGAAATGTTGACCTGCGGCAGGACTAGCTATCCCTGTGGCTTCTTCCCCTCTTCTGCTTTTCCTAACAGCACCCTTCCTTCCAGCACCATCCTCCGACAGCACTGGAGGGGCTACTGTCAGCTGGATCGCTGCAAACTTCTGTAAACCAGGCGGCTTTCCATTTTTCATAAGCAATAAACAGATGGAGAAAGGCTTTGCAGAGAGAAACGGGGTTTGATTATGTAGGCTTTGCTGGTGAGGTATAGAGAGGCTGAGCAAGACTCAGGGTGGCACAGGCAGGCAGGCAGCTCCTGAGGCTGTTGGATTGAGCCCCGCTTCCCTGGATGGCCCATGGAGTACAAAATCCCCACTGTTGCCTGTAGAAAGGGCTCTCCCAGAAACCTCCAAATTCCGTGGGTGATACCGCAAACGGGGAGGTACTGAACCAGGGGATAGGCATTCCCTAGGGAGATACAAACCAGGGCAACGAACAGCAAAGCTCAGATTAGGAGGAAAGCCTTAACCGGGATCCTGCCCCACCAGAATACACCCTTTGCCTTCGTTACCCAAAGTCATGCAATTAAAACCAGACAAACACTATTTGATCTCTCAGTCTCTTCCAAGTTGAAGGTGCCCTTCAGGGCCTTGGCTTCTCCACCAGAAACAAACCCATGCAGAAGAGATGGTCTGATCTTGAATCTTGTATGAGGCCAAATAACAAAAAGGGGTTTATCTTATCTCTAATCTCTTTTTCCAACATACAGACATATTGAAAGAGATTACCTTACTGAAATTGAAGGAAACTGTGGTATTTTAAATCCCTAATCCCCCCTTTCCTCTGTAGGAAATAAGATAAATATCTTGATTTCACTTGGTACAATTCCAAGAAGCTTTTCTCCTGTCAGAAGTTCTCAGTTTCCTCTGGTGAGGCATTTTTTGAGCTGTGTACCAGGCTTTAGCAGTGTCCTGATTACTGGCAAGACAAGTGGGTTTTGGGTGAAGGAAGGTACCAGCCTCCTCTGACCCAGGGTGCAGTGCAGGAGTCTCGGTGGGAGCTGGTCTGTACTGGGACGGGCAGTTGCTTTGTTGGTGGGTGGGACTGGTGTGCAGTCAGTGAGGACCAGGGAAGGGGCGATGGATGCGCACACCCTGCCCACACAGCCCGACCCGCACCCCAGGGAGTTGGTGCTATGCCGAGCAGGGGGAGGGAGCCCCCCATCCTTTCCCTAGACTTTAACCTTTTCGCAGAAGAATTCTGAAGTGTCAAAAAGAAAAAAACCACCTTAAAATGTTTCAGCTTTTAAATTTAGCACAGATCCCTAGGAAAGAAAAAGCAGGAAAGGGGTGGGAGGAGGAACCTCACCCCAGACTTCGAAGACGACAGCTGAGAGAAAAGAAATTAGTGTCTCGACTTCCTACCCTGGGGATAACCCAGCCTCAGTAAAAAGCCTATTGCCTTTACAAATACCAAGAAAGGCTCAGCTGTAACTTCAGAAAACACCCGCAATAAAAAAACAGCCCGCCCCCAGGCAAGCTGGAGGTACGCTGGATGCAGTAATGCTGGTGTTCCTTCAGTAAGCACAGACATGCTTCGCCCTCCCGAAGCCTCGACAGGGCAGAGCAGGGGCTGTATCTCAGACACCCCGCGCAGCTTCCGAGCAGCTCTCGACTGCCGTTCCTTGCCATAAGCTCCCACCCCACACAGCTTTTCTGGCTTCAATTAACGGTGCAAATCCTGTCATTTTCCAGACTGTGCTGGAGTCTCCCTTCCTATTTTGCAGCTCTTGCCCTACGGGATTCTTTTTTCTGGCATTTGGATTTGGCATGACGTGGGAAGCGGCTGGTGCCAGCGATCGCAGTGCTGCCTGCCCGAGGGTGTTCGTGGAGCGAGAGCCCAAAGCCAACGCCGTGCCCAACAGCCCAGCAGGTCCTGCTCCCTTCCCCTTGGGGTGACATTGCAGCGCAACAGAAAAAGCATGGAGATGCCCCTGTGTCACTGGTAAGTAAAAGGGCCCAAAACCTCCACTGGCACCAGCCTCCATTCACATGCAGCCGCCAGTGCCTGTGTTTTTCACTCCCTGCAGCAATCAGCTGGCTGTGACACTGGCCATGGCTCTCTGCCCTTTCTCCCCAGATCTCCCTTTTAACCCTTGCACTTCAACCATGAGAAGAAAGCTGCCGGAGGAGAGCTGAGGTGGTCCCGGGCTCGGCGATGGGAGTATCAGTGGAAGCTGGGTGTAGGCGATCGGCATGGGGAAGGGGCCCAAACTGCAGCTTCCCACCAGCCAAGCCGTGGCTGCAGCTGCTCTACCCTCCACACGTGTGCTGCCATGCAGGATACAGCTCCTGGCCATGGCAAATGCTTTGCCACACCAGCTGCCTGGAGGAGCCGTGTTTGGCACCACAGGACGCCCTCTGCATTCACCTGTTCGTAAATGCCAGGAGACAGAGAAATACATGCATCTTCCTTCAGATGGAGAGGGGAAACGAAGACGACAGTTGTGCAGGTGATGATGTTCTATCTTTAGTTTTCTAGGTTGGTTCATGCTGCACAGAACAACACACAGCCAAACCCTTTGCCATGTGTGCAACTCTATTTTTACGGTGATAACTTCTGCTGTTGTTGAACACCTAAATTCCCAGCCCTGAGGGCTTCTCTGTTCTTGGATCCTGCATAGCAGAGTGTATAATCTCACCCTGCACTTCCTGGCTCTGCCCGTATCTCCTGTTTGAGCTATCACGTACCTCCTGATATTTATAGCTACTGTGCCCTGCTCATGATCCTTCACAACTCCCAGTCACAGTGTTTGTGAAGGCTATGCTAGAAGGCTGTTACAGTGGAGAAGACTGATGCCAAGTTGTAAAATCATGCCAGGGAAGTTGGAACATAAGTTTGATTGCAAATATTGGCAAAGCTTCATAAAAAATTACAAGAAAGCTCCTCCAAGAGATGACAAAACTCTTTTTTTTTAGTTGTTATTGAGTCTAATGATCTCCTATATTTTATAGAGTAACTTTTCAGCTTTGTAGCTAATGAAATTTAAGTGGAAAACAAATTATCTCTTGACTAAGATAAACAACATTAGCAAAGGGGAAAACCTAGTAAGCATCATACCCTAATTCCCTAGTCTGAGCCTTTTTTGCTGGTACAACTGTCCCCCTGTAATATTTTAACTACTTTGTCCAGTCTAGCTTTAAGTGGCAGAATGAGATGAGACATCTGTATGTACTGTACATGCCATCACTCTGAAAAGAATCTGGGAAATAAGAGCAAAGGCACAAAAGAAATGTATTTAGAGAAGTAACAGAGGTTATTTCAAGGTCACTGAGAGCCCTCATGCTGAACCAAATGCAAATCAATACACTTGAGCTCCCTCTGCTAGTACTGCAGGGACAGAGGTGGAAGTTGTTTCCTCCTGTTTCACTCATCACTCCCTCTGGGCTGCCATAAAACACTGCGGCTACTCACAGAGACCCACGCTGCCGAAAGCCCCAGCTTCGGCTGTGCTCCAGCCTGCCAGCTCGGTGCCATGCAGCGTCCCTCTGCTCCCCAGCTGCCCCTCCCCTCTAACTGTGCAGAACTCAGCAAAATGGTGACCTTGCTGGTGGCTGGGTGCGCTCGGTGCTATCACCACAAAGCAGTGGATTGAAAGGAAAAGGGCTGAGGACATGCCTGTCCTGGAGCCCAGGTCACTCAGCCAGCACAGCCCCTTGTCATCACCCAGCATGTCCCGAAGGGAACAGGCTGCAGGGCTCCCCTGAACTCGTGTTCAATACCTGTTCTTGAACTAGAGAGGTTATTACAAAGAAAGCCAACCTTAAATCTTAAATTACTAGTGGTAGAAAGCTGCGTATGATAATCAGTTGTCGTGGCTTACGCCTGTCACTGCTAAAATGAACACCGTGTGTCTAATGCAAGTTTGTGCACTTTAAACTTCCAGGTCTTTCCCGTGCCACATCTGTGCATTAGACTTCTGTACCCCAGTCAGACACTCATCTCCCTACCTTCTCTAGTACCAGATAAACATCTTGCTACAGTCTCTTTCTGCAACCTTTACTCACACTTCATTCTTTCCAGCCTCCTTCCAGAGCCTGGTCCCCCGCTGCCAGCCCTGCCCGCGCTGGGTGCACCAGCACCACTGGCTCCACGTCGGTGGGAACAGCCACCTTCACCCCTCAGGCTCAGCACCACGTGGGAGCTCCTGCTGAGCATCGAAGCCTGTTTCACACAGGCTGTTTATTACATTAGCCTGTGCTCTGAGAGTGGCTGCTCAGCACAGCCATAAAGGCCATGTTTCTGTACCTCCATGGAAACATTTTCCTTGTGCTCCGTTAACCAAGTAACGCAAAGTAGCCCTGTGCTGCTCCTTCTCATTACTGTTACTCCTCCAATCTTGTGCTGTCTGCATGTTATCAGCAATTATTTGTTTTTCTCCAGAGAGGAGATTAAAAGTAAACAGCTTATGGTCAAGACCTGTTCCTTCAGAATCCTATCTAGAAATACACCCACTAGAAGATGGTAATTTTATTATGATTTACAAACTGCAGGGGTGATCTAGTTAATACACGCTATAGTGATGTAGGTAGCAAGTCAAACGTGTCACACTCTTGCAAACTGCAACCTCGTGAAATTAGTGGAGCCTTGAGATCCACTTTGCATAGTCTCATGTTTACCAGTGGCGCAGGCATTACCCTGTCTTTTCAGATGTTTTTGAGACAGTCTGAACAGTATCACATAATGTCCATGTCCTTCCTTCCTTCCTTCCTATTTATTCTTGGGGGCAATTTTGTGCCAAACCTGGATCCTGGGAATGAGACAAGGCAACCTCAGGGTGCCAAGCTGATCTGCAGGGTTATGATCTTGAAAAGCCCACTTGCCAGCAGCTGCTGCCCAGAGGGGAGCAGTGAGGGAGGAAGCACAGGATCCCAGCCCTGGGGGTCTTCTGGGAAATGGGGACAATTTCTGTTTCTCTCCATGTTTCCTGATGGATGCAAAATGAGCAGGATGGGTGAGAAAGCTGCACTTCACGTAGGCAGTGTGGTGAGGTGGCGACCAGACCAGAAGCAGTTCAGTTCCGCTTCCGGTTCCCACAAGGGTCAAAATTAAGGCCAAGGTGGGGCTTTGTGGGGTCCTGAGGCAGTGTCCTGCTATCACAGTCATACCATATAATGACATGAGTTTTGTAAATTCATTGGGCTTCAGCTTGTTAAAAATTAGGTATTTTGCCCCACTAGTCTTACTAAGAGCTTCTTTCCAACCACCACTGCCATGATGACTGGAAACTTCCATCCAATTCCATGCTTATATTTACTCCTGGCCACTTTATATCCATATGTTCTTGTGGCAGCATTATTCCTCAGATTTAATAACTCTTTTCTCTTCCCAGCCTTCCCCCCCCCTCGATGTATTTACAGGCAGCAATCCCCTCTCAGCCTTGCTAGACGGAACAAGCCAGCCGCGCTCGGGCTGTGGTGTGGAGCTGCGCCGTGCTGCTGCTGCTGGCAGAGGGAACTGAAACTGTTGGAGGGGAAGACACATCTTGAGAAATTTCTGGCTGCATTCCCCAGGGGGCTCAACCCTGGGGCCGTGCCGAAATGAAGGAAATACTCTTTGTCATGCCTTGGGATGAAGAGCTCTCACGAGGTTTCTCTCCTCAGCACTGCTCCGTACCATGATGGGAAGAGCAGCCTCCAGAGTGACCCATAGGACTGCCCACTTGATACCCTTCCAGCAGCGCTCACGCTGCATGAGGTACGTTTTTGGCCATGCCTAATGCTGTGCTTACAGACCGGTAACAGGGAAAGTGTACACAACCGGTGGAAAGGGCTGCCGGACAGTGCCCAAGGATGTCAGCGCTGCTTCTCCAGGCACCTGCTGCTGGTGAAAAATGACACTGCTACAATTTAAAGTCAAGTCCACCAACAGATTCATGTCTATTAAACGGAAAATTTCATTAGCTTCTCTTGTGCCTTTTGCTAAGCACTGGAGGGTCCCTCAGGCCAGAGCCCGGGTGCAGAAAAGGACATTCCTTCAGGTCCTCCAGCCACCACACAGCAATACAGTAATGTGCCTGTAGGGTACAGTCAGCTGAGGGTGCTGCCCACAGGCTGCTAATCAGAGTAAATTAATCACAGGAGCATGATGGTTTGCATGCAAACATAGTTTTTGCATCTATTTGCTATGATGAATAAATCCCTGCCACCAAGGACAAAAATCAAAATCCCAGCCCAAACATATAGAATTACAGAATGGGTTGGGTTGGAAGGGACCTTAAAGACCATCCAGTCCCACCTCCCTGCCATGGGCAGGGACACCCTCCACTAGACCAGGTTGCTCCCAGCCTCATCCAGCCTGGCCTTGGACACTGCCAGGGATGGGGCATCCTCTGGGCAACCTGTGCCAGTGCCTCCCCACCCTCTCTGTGAAGAATTTCTTCCTGATATCCAATCTAAATCTCCCCACTTTCAGTTTAAACCCATTACCCCTTGTCCTGTCACTACAGGCCCTTGTAAAGAGACAACCCCCCCCCCCCAGCTTCCTTGTAGCCCTTTCAGGCAATGAAAGGCGCTATAAGGTGTCCCTGGAGCCTTCTCTTCTCCAGGCTGAACAAACCCAATTCCCTCAGCCTTTCTTTGTAGCAGAGGTGCTCCAGACCTCTGAGCATCTTCATGGCCTCCTCTGGACTCACTCCAATACAGAGCCATTAGCTGCACCCTAGCAGTTGTTCATCAGCTTTTCTGAAAACACAAATTATTTGTGTCTCTCAACAGGGAGCTTCTGCTAAACTCCTATGAGAAAGATGAATTATATAAAAAGGAAAAATTCATAGGTGATGGTGATGTCAGGGGGATGGCATAATTTCTCAAGCTTTTGCTCAGAAACTTCCTAAAAAGAACTTGGCGTGCATGAGCTTTATCAGCCCATTCACAAAGGGGTGATGTTCTTGCCTACTGGTCCCACTAACAGAGCAACTATTGGAGAAATTACAACACACATCCTAAAGCTTAGCAGCCTGTAAATGCTCCAAGTCTCACAAGCACAGCAAAATATACTGTGCCTCCAAAATGACCTATGGAAATCCAGTGTGAAACAGCGAGCAATGAGGCAAAGAAGGAAAGAGCAGACGAAATCCACGTGATCCGTCTTGGGGTTAATGAACTTGTAGCAAAGGAGATGATAACGTGTAAGTTCTGATCCATCTTGCAAGATCATTAAAATTCCCAGGTCGTTCCTGCCAGTCAGAAAATGTAACGCTAATGGCCCGTTTTTGTTCTAAGTAACTGTATAGCTTTGGGCAGTAGTATCCTGCCACTGGAATTCTTATCCAAGTAATACTTTAGTAAAAAGAAAAAAAAAATCACAGAGCATCTACCGAAAAATCAATTCAGTTTGTGTACAGGGGAAAAAAGCCCTCTCAGATGGGTAGTCAGGTTGTAGTAAGCGCTAAAGTAAAATTTTTTAAAAGTCGATTTTAAATCAAAGAGTGCATCCTTTGTGTTTAAAAACCAAGCCTCAGTCAAGATCCACTTCCACATCAATTTCCAGTTTGGTCAAACCCAGTTAAAATAGCATGTTTCTTACTGATGTTTCTTGAACCCTTGCTGAGTCTGTCCGTGAGTTTTGTGAACCCAGGTGCCTACCTGCTGCTAGCCTATTTCTCCTTAAGAGCAAAACAAAAAAAAAACCCTTTCAGAAACTCTGGAAGAACCAATAAATAATGGATTTTACCCTTTCAACTGATTTGGTGGAGCCTCCAGGCAGCCTAGTAGTGTGACCGAGAACTGCAAATAGCTTAGGGCCGTCAGGACACCCTGAGTTTGAACCCAAACCTTAGTCTTTCACCTCTGGGACAGTTGAAGATCAGGGCCTTTGGCGAGTTTGCCCAAATAAAGCTGTGCATGTACTGAAATATCTCATTTTCTTTCATTTGCTGTTTTTTTAAAGCAGCACTGAAGCTCTTCCTTGCCCAGCCTGGCCAGTTGCTGCTGCAGCCATGGCACACCATCCTCTTTCCACCATCACAGAGACGGGTGTTAACACCTCCCCGGTAACACAGCCTGCAAGCATCTCCTTTCCAGAAATAACTTCCCTCTGGTTTACATAATTAGGCATTTCCGCGAATGTGTGCACACGTATGAGAGAGAAAACAGAAGGGAGACAAATATTTAGCATCACGTAGCAGCAGCAGCAGACCCGAGCTTGGACTCCTCTCTGCTACTGGAACGGTTTTTAGGGACTTCAGCAGATAGTGTCCTGGCCGTGCCTGACCTGTCCCTCCGCGCTCGCTGCCAGAGTCCCTCCTTCCTCTGAAACACTTCTGCCAGTGCCAGCGGCCACCGCTCTGTCCCGCAGGAAGATGCGATAACGCGGGCGCACGTATCCCCCGTCCAAGGCCAAATGCACCTTTGCCGACGAAGCGCTCGTGCTGGGAGAGCTTTCGGCTTGCCACACGCCAAGGGATGGCTCTGCCCCGGGAGAGCTGGAGAAGAGGCACGGGAGCAAGAGGACAAGGAGGCTGTGCTGGCCAGGCCGCTGGCTGGAGGCGTGGCTGGGAGAGCCGCACTGCTGGTGCCAGCCCATGGCTGCTGCTCAGGAGGAGGAGGAGGAGTGGTGGGAGCCACTGGGGCATTCCGACCCCTGGCAGCAGGAGTGTTATCCTGCCTCGGAAACTCTGCGGTCTCTGCAGATGTCTTAGTGCCTAAGGAAGGATAAGAGATAAGAGGAACAGGAGGAGGCAGAACAGGAGATTTTTTACTTGTAAACTCAGATCCTCGACAGACCAGCCAGTTCCATCAGAAAGCAGCTCTGAGTAACTAACCTCTGCATTTTCTGAGTCAAGCCACAAGCGCCACCCACAAAATCCCACCACTGCAGATGGGACAGGATCACCGCTCCATCCATGCTCTATGAACACAAGGGAAATGACCTCTGCTGGGCACCAAATGTGCCCATTCCCCTGAAGGTGACTCCGTGGGAGAAGGGAACAATGCCTGGTGGCACAGGGACACCTGGCCAGCCAGGATTTGGCCTATGAGGAGGTGACTGAGCACTGATGAAATTAATGACCTTGTGAAATTAATGCTGTCAACAAGGCATGGTCATTCAAAATCATCTCTGAAAAGATGCAAATGGCCTTGCTTCCACAGCAGTAGTATCTGGGCATCCTGACGAATATTTGCTGTAGGAAGCACCCAGGCTGCTGCTCAGGTGGGTGTTCCTGCATGCCAGGGTGTCAGGGAGACCCCAGGAGCAACGGGCTCTGAGCCGGCAGCCTTGCAAAGCCAGGAGGGTTTCAGGATGGCTGCGCATCTTTGTGAAAAGCTACCTCATAAACAGAGGGGGAAAGTCTCTTTAACTTATTTGCTGTTTTGAAGCTCCATAAAGTAATGCAATGCCATCAGCCCCTCCATCCCACAGTTCTGTAGGAGCCTCTAGCCCAAAGGCTCCTCTTCTCCTGGTCAGGAAAACACGAGGGGAAAGGAAGAGCTCCTACATTTGCCTTTACGGACGGGAAGCGGCAACACAAAGCTACACCCAGGTGCAAATTCCCCCTCAAGCCCCGACCCTCCTGCCAATCCCACACGTCAACAGGTTGTATGGTGCAGGGGCAGCGGGTGCTCAGGGCACCGTGGGGCTGGGCCACCCCCGTGCCCTCCTGTGCAGAAGCATCACCAATAGGTGATCAATCACTTCTTCCTTCGCTCCATGGCAGCTCTGGCTTTCTCCTCCCCACAACCAGGGTGGACTTATTTTTATTCCTTATTTATATTTATTATTACAGATCTGTAAGCCACGGAGTTGCTGAACTTCTAAAAAGTGGCGACCCGAGTTGCTGCGTTGCCTGTTCCAACAGCAGCACGGCAGCGCCGGGGCTCGCCGCGCTTCAGATTTACTGGCACCATTGCTCATGTTCCCTATAGGGACCAACAGACTCCGCAGCAGTGCTCTGGTGTTGAGTGTCAGCCGCACGCCGTGATTTACTGAGCACCTCTCCCTGTGTTTTGTGCACCTACAGAGTGCTGACACGAGTGTGGGCTGATCGAGTTATTAATTTAATTCTGTATTTATGAAGACAACAAACTTCCAGCCCCCCAAGCCGCATGCTTTTTTTACCCCCACTTTGTTTCTCTTGGTTCCTCTAAAAGGAAAAATCAGGATGTGTTTTACTTTGGAAAAATAAAATTGGCATCAGTGCTGTCTGAGAAGACCGCTCTCCGATGGAAAATGAGTAAATACCCCGCTCACTGTAGCTTTCCCTGAAGAGACTAATACGCTGGGCTGTGCTGAACAGTGCACTTCTGAGAGGAAATGGGGAATACACCAAAGTGACCTCCTTGACCCAAACATTCCAGAGTTTGTCTACCCCGAACATTGCTCAATTATGGTTTACCCACAGTCATCTTCTCCCCTATGGCAAAATTTCAGAACTGGCTTTATCCAAGAATTCAAGCAATGCTGATCTGGGTTCCCATCCACTTGTGCAGTACAAGAGTTTAATGACTCATGAAGGCATGAGTTTGTTGTCTTCCGTTGAATAAATATCTATGCATGACAAAAGATATGCAAGCAATATGTTTAAAGGGGAAGACAGCATTTTCCAGATGATTATGGCATTTTGCTTTCAGTCTTGTGGTGCACAGAACTCCTGAACACATGCTACAGCCATCCAGAAACCCATATCTATTGCAGTTAATTATTGTACTAATTTTTTGCCATACGTTAGTTGAGAGCTTATTGTAAATTCTCCTATCCACCCCTTATTCAGAATGATTCCCAGGTCCTTTCAATGAATGATATTCGGAACCATAGGTTATTAGAACTATGAATTGCAAATATTTAGAATGAATTGCGCAATTTGTGCTGCAGCCAGAGAAACAAACCTTTGTGTACGACGTGTGAGTTGCAATCTCAGCCATTGAAAAATGAATAGGGCATGAATTCCAGATTGTGGCCACACCTGCAGACTTTTATTCACCATTTGCATGTGTCCTGCCTGAATTCTGCAGTTGACGGTACACGTCAGAATTGAAATAGGTGAATATCCAGGGGTGAAAAAAAAAAAAAGGTTCTGGCAATTCCTACACTTGCAGAAAGCAAACTTGGAAAATAAGTAAATCAAAATCTTCTTTCAAAGCTGAATATTTAATTCTAATATTCTTTCCCGTATACACACAAGCCCAGCTCTAACCAAATCCTATCTCCTGGCTGTTCACAACATCTTCAAAACCACGTCATACCCCACCCAAGGAATGGGTGTCTCTCACACCAGCTGATGGAGAGTTCAAGAACAAAATGGTGACAGGAAATCCTTTCCCCATCTTCTGGGTCATGATTTAGGGATAAAGTGGGGCAGGTGCCAGGGGATTAAGCAAGCTGTGGTCACCCTCATGTCACAGTTGAGCCACTGTGTCTGCTCCCTCGCCCCATCGCCACTGTGGTTGTGTCTGGCCCCAGGTGTGCTGTAAAGAGTCTCTCCCTGCCCGGGTCACCCAGAGCACCACAGTCTTCACAGATCACTTGAAAAATAAATTAAAAAAGAAGAAAGAATGAGAACTGTCTCCCAAGCGGTCTCTCAGTCTGTGTGTGGTGAGGGCATCTGCCTCTTCTCACTGCCGTGTTTTATCGCACTCTGCTCCTCCTTCTTCTTTTTTTCTCACTCCTAATATAAATGTGAAAAATTCCAAAATGGGAATGTCAGAACACTTGGACACTGAAGTTATCAGAAGAAAAGAAGAAGAAATGCTTTCCCTCCCTACAAGGCACTCCCACAGGTCAGACGTATCCAAGAGCAAGAGCCTGAATTCTAACGGTGACAAACATATTCTTTGCACTTACAAACGCACCAGTGAGATGACTGTGAACAAGAACAGAATGGTTTGGACAGGTAGAGCTGAAGGAAGGTTCAGGATCACCTCAATATCAGAATTAGCGAGGAGTTGGAACTCCCAGTCCTACTGTCAACCACTAAATGACTCCCGTCAGCCTAATACAACATTGCAAACCCCTGCGGCTTTGCGGGAGGATCTCTGCCCTACATTCACGCAAGGTCTGACCGGCTCTTCAGTGCTCTCCCTGCCAGGGTACAGAAAGCACCTTCCCATTTGCAGAAGCTCTTGGTCAGAAAGAAACAACTCTGGGGTTGGAAAAGAAGAGTGTGAACCGGGTCCAGCCCCAGGCAGCTTCTCAGCGGCGTTGGTACGAAGCCAACCTGTACATAAGGTTTCAAGACTTCAGCTGCTGGGCACAAACTCCTTGTATTTCCGCGCTAGTAAAGCCGATGTGGGTTGTACTTTGAGAGAACCTGCCTCACTGAATTTCTCTTCCATTCGTGCTGAATCCAACCTTTTTTGCATTTAAGAGAGAAGCACTAAAGAAATAGGACTTCCTCAAGTGAAGTTAACTGTCCAAAGCCTGCAGTTAGTCGGTTTTCCTTTAATCCCCACACCTCTATCGTCATCATCTGCACCAGGGAAAGAAGTCACGCTTTTCTCATCAGTTACAAAGCTGAGGAAAACAGCAAATAATTGCTCTCTGAAGTGCTGATGTGCAGAGCCACATCCCTCCAGCACGCAGAGGGAGGAGGGGATGCTGCAGTGGGAGGCAAGTGCCTTCTGCAGAGCTGGAGTGATACGGAAAGGCAGGAGAGAATCTGGCTCGTGCTTGTAGCACGTTGATGAGAGGCAACGCGCTCTTATCCATAAACATACTTGTAAAAGCTAGAAGGGGACAGGACCTTGTGCAGATTTGGTTCTTAGGGGGCCTTTTGCAGTGGTTGTCACATCTAGATTGACAGGATTGTTATGCATTTCCATGGATAACTTGTATGTGGGAGCAGAGTGATACAAGTGGGAGGGAGAAGCTGGAGGAGAGGAAGGCCTGATTGCAGCTCTATGGTGAGATCCACCATTTACTGCAGCCCACCGGAGCCTCCGCAGCTGGCCGGGGCAGCCAAGACCATGGCCACCCCTAGCTTTGGAGGGGAGGGGACACCACATTTGCTTTGGCCATTGCAGGGATATCGATATGTTTAAAAAAGAGTCTCCAAATGAGGAGTTTGTCAGCTCAGGGACACTCGGCAGAGGCTGAAGGAAAGCCCCAGCAGCTCAGCCCTCCAGGAGGTGTGCAGAGCCTCCCTGGTCACTCGCTCTCTCAGGAGCCTGTTTCCACTGGCCAGCGTCCCCAGGGCAGAGCTGGCCTGAGCCTGCCAGTCCCACAGGGCACAGGCAGGACAATGAGTTCTCACAGAGAGGTAACAGTGCAAAAGCAGTGAGACAGCTGGGAGACACGAGGAGGCACCGGCATTGCCATCTGCAACACCTGGAGGTCAAACATCAGCCTGGACTGAAGAAACTCACATGGGCTGACATGCTCCCTGACACCCCATCTCAAACCCACACCTAAGAAAGGCTCTCTGCCTTGGATACTTAACCATTGCTGCTGTGCTTACTTGCCAAAATAGATGCCACTCTCTGTGCTGAGGCCACCAGGCTGGCCCCAGCACTCACCAGGTGCAGCCATAAGAGCTTGAAGCTGACCCAGTTTACCAGCAACAGAGTGAGCCCTCCATCCCCACACAGGGACGAGTTTCCAGTGTTCATCCCTGCAGCTCCCCAACCAGAGGTACCAGCTTGCTCACTGTGGGATGGAGAGCCGTGTCCAACAAGGGATGGTCTCTCAATCATCCTAACCGACACGGAGGAGTACCTGGCTTGTCCCTGGGAGCACGGCTCCGATAGAAATACAGGCTGAGCATGGCACAGTGCCATGCATCCATCACAGACAGAGGGCTCTGGGACCGTGGCCCCTGAGCAGTTTTTAATCAGCAGAAGATAAATATGTTGTAATGTCCTTCATGACTTAGAAAGCTTGAGAGGTCTGACTCAAGGTTGTGACAAGCCTTGCCCTGTCTCCCATCCATTATATGGCTCAGAACTCTCTCCAGACTTCACAGATCATTGCAGAAGGGAGTTTGGGGCAAACCAGCAGATCAGACTCAGCTGGGAAGTGCTCAGTGACTGATTCAATCTCCTGTCAGGTTCAGTTCTGAGCACAAGTATGGTTACCAAGTCCTCATCTGCATGTGAAGAGCCACAAATCCATCTAACAAAAGAACCAAATCTCCTCCAGATAGTTGCATAGAAACATCTATGGTTGGGTCTTTTTTCAGAGATTGCAGTTTGTTCTGATACTAGGAGGGATAATTGTTCCTTCCTCCCTTCCTCTGCCTCCCACCTCTCCACTCGGTGAGGGAGAAGATAGCACAGTGTGTCTCATAGCACAGACCCCTCCAAACCCCTCTGTCCCCCCGCAGTGCACAGCCCACACCCTCTCCTCATGCAATGAACACACTGTGGTACCCAGTGAAGGGTGGGGTGTGACATGTGCGCTTCAAATTCACTGGGACGCCAAACAGCCAACCGACAGGACTATGTCCTATAGCCCATGCACAGCATGACCAGCTCCCCAGGCTCCTTGCACAAGGGAAGGCTTTGACTGGGCTGCAGTCAAAGGCAGACACCCCAGCATCTTTTGAGCTGCTAAAACAACATGGCAAGCACCCTTCCTCCCAGAGAGCCACTGAAGTGCCCCAACAGGGTCAGGGCATTTGGGGAAGTCCATCCTTTGCCTTTCATTAGTTCAGAAGATACAGCAGTGGCTGGTGGGCCTACAAAGGCAGAACCTGGGAGGGGGCAACAGGGGGTGTCATGACCCCTTTGCTAGAGAAGACAGAGTAGGCAGCCTCCCCCAGGGTGCTCCCTGTGGGGTCAAGTTGTTCCCCTCAGACCAAACAGCAGGGCTGGCCAAAATGCATACACAACTTTGGCACTCTCCCAACTTCTTCCTGAGCACAGCTCTGGAGAAGCTGCACATGTCAACACATACCTGTTATCTACACACCCAGGTTGCCTGAGCACCCTAAGGATTTCTGGGTGCTTCTCTTGCCCCCTCCCTTTTAAAACACTTAATCAATCAGATATTTCAAATGCAAAGCAAAACCAATCCTTTACAAAAACTCTGGAGAAGTACTCTTTCTAGTGACTGGATGCTGCAGCATCCCAGAAACACCCACCTTAGTACATGAGTCGATCCATTTATTGTGGTGGTGGAACAGGGGACCGTCTGCCCCAGGATGGAAGGCCTTCGGTATCGCTCATCACCACAACACAGGATGATAAGGAAGGCACGTCTGAAAGACTTGTTCAGGAAGGCGTAGAGGAAAGGGTTCAACCCTGAATTGATGTAGCCCAGCCACAGGAAAGCCGTCCACAGCTTTCCCGGCACTGTGTAGTTTATGAAAGGGTCCACTATGTTTGTGATAAAGAAGGGGGCCCAGCACAGGCAGAAGCACCCCATGATGATGCACAGGGTCTTGGCAGCTTTGGTCTCAGTCTTCATGCGGTGCGTGCTGTGCTGGTCCGGGTGGTGCTGCCGGCCGTCGGCGGGGGCCCCCGCGCGCTGCAGCACCTGGATCTGGCGAGCGTGCTCCCTGGCCGTGACATAGATGCGGTAGTAGGCCAGCACCATCAGGAGGAAGGGAATGTAGAAGGCCACCACGGAGCAGGTAATGGCGTATGGCTTGTTGACCATGAATATGCAGTAAGTGGAGTTGGAAGCCTTGTTGAACTGCCTTTGCTGAATCTGGGGCAGCAGGAGGAAGGACAAGGACAAAGAAAAAGGAAAGAAGTTCAGCGCTTCTCCTCTGATACCAGCAGTCTGTTTGCCAGGGCACCTCACCACCCCTTTTCCAATTCTCTCTCCTCCTTCCCCTCCTCCATCTGCAGTACCTGTCTTACCCACAGATGCCTCTCCTGCCTGTGCTTACACCATGGGCTCTCCAGCGCTGCTAGTCCCCAGGTCTGCAGGACCAGGCCACGTTGCAGTCCCAGCATCCTAGAGCATACCTCAACCTGGCCAGTGAAAATCAGCTTAACTGCCCAGCTCAGACACAGCAAAGGGGAATAATTTCAGTTTGTGTTGTGCTCACTGCCCTGTTCATCGGGGCATGGTTTTACACCAAGGATGCACAAGTTTCACCCAGCCGAGTCCCACAGGGGTATTAGAGAAGGACCAGACAAACAGGGAAGGGACCAGGCTGCAGCAACTGGGGGGCAGCTCCAGGCTGGGGGTGACACTGAGCTTCCCAGGCACAGGGGCTGTGGGCAGCAGCCCGGGCAGGAGAACTCTGCAGGTTGAGTCCGTAGGCTGAAATCTGGCCAATGACTTGTGATGGAAACTGAGACAGCAGATGGAGAAAGGGGTCTTGCATGTGAGTTTGGAGAGCAGAGGGCATAACTGGGGTGGACAGGATTTCTCCAGGGTTATTCTTGCCACAAAATACTGTCACTGCAGGTTCATCAGGCCCATAATTTCTGGTGTTTATTCCCACAGGAGAATAACCCCATCTCCTGTTTGAGACAATAATATAAAAATTATTTAACCGGGCATGTAAGGGATTATAACTCTACAGTGAACTAAGAAGTACATTCAGTAGGTGGTGTTTGAACCCTGCACTACCTCTCAGCATGCAGCTACTGAAATCTGCATGGTGTCAAGTCTTTGCTGAAAAGGTGGGGGCAAGAAATCAGTGAAAGAAATCAGATACCTAACATGGTTTGTTAAATAAACAAAATGCACCTCCCTTTTCCACCAGCTGCATGTCCTAAAGGTGCTTGTCTGGAAGCAATTTTGGCTTTATCGCCTTGTCTAGAGGGTTGGCAGCTTGCACCTGTTATTCTCCATGAGCCAGAAATCATTCATATCTGCTTGACTGAGACTTGGCACAGAAGATGCCACATCTCTTTAAACAAGCTTTTCTAAATAAGGTGTTTTCACAGTTTGCCATTTTTTAATTCCTGCATCTCCAGACTGGAAGGAGAGGAGATCTGCAGCTCTTCACTCCTTGCCCTGTAGACGGGATCATGCAAGGGAAGCCAGACTGTGGTGGGGAAAACAGAGTCCTGCTGAAACGATTTGCACAGGGGAACTTCACCTTCTCACCCCCTTCAAGGCTCACACTAAGACAGGGGATGTTGATGGGACTGGCCCAAAGCACCATCCCTCCTGGGTTTCCTGGCTCTCCAAACATGGCTAGCACGGCAAGGAGGGACCCTCGGGCTCAGCTGGCAGTGGCCAGCACTCCCTGAGAGCTGCAGAGGCCAAGGGGAAGCGAGGACTACCAAGGTGCCCGTCGGGAGCTGGGGACTTGACATGTTTCCAAAGGCTAACTCACTGAACTGATTAGCAGATGTGGGTGGCTCTCCCAGAGCCACCACTCTCTTTGTGACAGTCCTTCCAGGACAGAGCCTTTTCACCCCCCTTACAGACATCCTCCAGCAACACAGCAGCGCCTCTGCATCGAGAACAAGGTTTCTCCTTCAGCATCTCTTGCCGCCTTCTCTCTGCATACTGCTTTTTAAAGAATATACTGCACTGAATATATCTGATACCAGGTTGGTGTACCTCCTCAGCTACTCACCAGGTCAATGATGCCAATGCTATTCCAGCCTTGCATGATAGGGAGGAAAGAAATAAAGGTCGGGATTACCCAGCACCCTCCAAGCATTACAGCGATGCGCAATGGAGTCATCTTGTTCCTGTAAACCAGAGGCTGGCAGCAGATAGCATAGTACCTGCAAGGAGAAAAGTAAGAGCACAACCGTCATCAAATGTTCTTCATCCAGGTCTTCAAAAAATAAAACTGTAAAGCATTTTCTCCAGCTTGCGTCTCATGCCTTTCAAAACAGAGAAAAAAATGAGTCTATAGCCTATTTCCACCGAATGCCTCTCACACGAGGAGCTACGGATATTTTCACAACATGAGTAAGTAAGGTTTCACAGTGCCTTGAAAGGAAAGGCCAATATTTTCTGTTTTCCAGCCAAGGAAAATGAGGCACAGATTAATACTGTGGTTTGTCTGAGGTCACAGGGCAAGGGAGTGACTTCATATTCAGCCCTGCTCTCCCTCCACCCTTAGTCACAAAGCTGTCTGCACCCTCCTTACCGCGATGAATGAGCCCACCTCCCTTCCATCTAGCCATAACTGAGTAAATGTTGGGGTTTTCCTAGCTCCAATGGACATTTATTTTGACAAGACTGCAAAAGCTGTTACTGCAAATTAACAAAGTGTTTCAAAGCTGTGAAGATGTCAGTAAAATGAAGTGTGTTTTTCTGTAGCCAAGCTCCTTTTCTACCTCCCAGGAACCAGTCTTTTGTCTGGCTAGGCTTAACCTTCTGCCACAAGGACAGGGCAAATGTCAGCACGAGGCTTCTAGGCTTTTCAGCATCAAGGGGATGTGTCCTGCACTCTCCAGTCTCCTCCTGATGCATCCAACATATTCCTAACACAACAGCCTCTGCTCTTAAAATAACAACTACCTATGAACTAAAAATGTCTTCTCAAAGAGGTAAGAAACCATCTGTTCTGTCTGGTCCCTGTGCTACCCACCTGCTAGCAGATTTCTACATCAGGAAGGTGTATCAAACCTAAAACGGGAAATCTCATTGCTCTGAAATTAGTATATTCCATAAGCATAGCAGATCAGCAACCATATCGCCCTCCTGCAGATTTCTGGTGGTCCTGAGCTGACCATCTGACGACATATTTTTGATCTTTACATTCTGGGATTTCAGCACACACTGTAGAAACCGGCCGGTACTGATGTCCCTACTGCTGCGACAGGGAACTGGGGGCCAGAGACTCAGAAGATGCCCAAAAATTCTCAGGTCTTCCAAACAATACGTCACTCAGCTATGTGCCTGATGAACATGTTTTTGTAGTGAATGAATAATGATCATCTGGTAGATGTGGTTTCCAGCTCTGTTAAGCAGAGAAACGATATAAATGGTGCCCCACAGGCTATGAGCACTGCACTGAAGAGTGAACACAGTTTCAATAACTATTCACAAAGGCAATGAATGATCTCGTGTCAGAGATTTTTTTGAGTCAAGCCTCAACAGCCAGGTATAATGTGTATGTAGAGAGCGCCTCACTGCTGAATGGCTATAAAAGTCAATTTTAGGAGGTCACTAGAAACATGAATTAGGCACATTAAGTTAACAACCACACACTAAATCTAGACCACTAACCTGAGGAGTAGCCTGTCAGAATTTCCAAGTGCCAGCAGCACACTGAAATAACACATATGCGAATACACACAATTCATGTGCAAATATGAGAGACGTCCCTGAGGTGCACAATTTATTTCATCTAGATGTGAGTGAGAATCAAAAGTTTTGTGCTAAACGGGCAAAAAAAAAATCTATGAATTTCTGAATTTTTTGAAGACTTTTTTAAAAGCCATGTGGAGTCAACGGAATTGCTTTATTTTGATAAAATAAGATGATATATTCCACACAAAGGGTTGAAATAATATTAAAGTGTCAAAAGAAAACATTTTTGAAAAGTCTCTTTGAAACAAGATTCAAAATGTCACAGGGGAAAAATGTTGAAGCAAGCATTCAACTATCTCAATTTGATCATTTCTACATTCTCTTCTGGTTTCCTACGTGCATGAAAATCAGCCTATTCCTCTGAAAAGTTTCACTTTTAAAGAAATGGTATCTTTGACAGTAACTGGTTGTTTTAGAGCTTGGGGTGGAATGCTCCTCTCGTGGAGCTCATGCTAACAGCCATGGCAGGACCTGGCTCTTGTCCCTACTAACAGAGCCCTTACATCCCTCCCAGGAGGGAGAAGGGGAAGCTGAACAGTTTACAGGAACAGGGTTTACTTAGTTTTGGCACTTGCCTTCATTGGATCACGAGTTGAAGAAGCGAGGGTATCCAGCCACGAAGACAAGAAAACTCAGCTGGGTAAGACCCTGAGTGACCTAATTAAATGTAGATAGATTTAAGTTTGAGTTTGGCCCTGCTTTGAGAGATCCTCTGCTGGATCAGAGACCTCCAGAGGTCCTTTCCAACCTAAATTTTTCTGAGTCTATCAGACAACGAGGACCATCATGGTCAGATTTCAATATCCTAATGATTTCAGAGGACAGAATAAATATTCCTTTTTTCCCAGGATAACTACCCTCCCCGTGACAGCCACATGTGTTTGTGTAACCTTGTCTTGTGTTGCTAGAGCTTACTGCGTTTGGATTTCCCCCCCGCTCTTCAGACTTCCTTCCCCCAGGAAATAAACTGACCTTTGAATTCAAACAGGTATTTTCGGTAATGTTTTTTGACTGCTTATTAGGACAGATGGTGCTTCTGTTGGCATTACGTGAAACTGCTCCTCTGACTCTAAACACAAGGGAGATATATCAGGCGTATTTAGTTGTTTACTCCTGGAAAGTGCTACCCAGTGCTGGACAGCAAAGGATTCGTGTGACATGCCTGATGGCAAGTTACTGCAGGTCACAAGAGACTACATTTATTCGCAGAAAGGGCAAAAGAAGAAACTCAATAAATAAATTGGAAAGAACAGCCAAGGCACCAGCTACCATTTCACAGGTTGAATAAGCAAACAGAAAAAGAAAACCACAATACACTGCTAATTAACTACTGCAGGAAAACAATTCTCCCAAGCAGTTTGAGTTATTACATTTCTGTACTTCTACCTCTGCTGCAGCTGACAGCATTACACTGACTTTTTACACACCATTAAAGGCCATTAGAGTCAAAATTATGCCTGTAAAAATAACATCTTAAGCTCTCATATTTCTTCTCTCCCAGTGATTCAGCAGCAATTTTCCTCCACTTACATGTCAAAAGATTTTATATATATATATTGCTAACTGCTGCTACCGTGACTTCCCTTGTGTTCAGAAAGTCGAGCTGGGTTTCTCCTGCCCTGCACCATTATCGTTAACGAGGTTCGGCAATCAGAGTGCGGGTGACAATTTTGCTGATGGCGAGGGAGGCAGAGAAGCACACTGTCCACTTTTCCATAGCTCAGCAGGATTCCCATTCAGTGGCCCAGAAAGTCAGATAATAGAAATCTGTGTATGTTAACAGAAGTCATTGAAGTCACACCAACTTTTGCGGTAGCTGGTGATTTGATGTATGTGATGGTTTGGGCATTTCGGCAGGTATTTATTCACTGAGAGAAAAGTAATTATATCTCAAAGATTATCAATAGTTTTAGTCAAAAGCTGAAATAAAGACATTTTCTTATGCTACATTTCTGCTTCCTTTCAAGCTAGAGCTGTTTTCCTGTGCTCGTAAAGAATATCTATTATTTACTGGTATGAGAGCATGATGGATGAATATAAAATGTAATACATATACATGATTAATATGATGCCCAAGTTTAATTAAATATTAATTCTTACTATTATCAGCCAAGACCCTTTTTTTGCACAGTTCGGTGAAAATGTTAACTTCCCTGTTACCTACAGCAGAGCAGATGATGCGAAACACATCCTCTCCTCCGCCTCTGTTATGACATTCTTCTCTGAAGGGGAAATACAAGAATCCCTTCCTGGAGCTGTAGATCTTCCAAGTAGCTCCATAAAGCAAAGGTTATTATAATACTTTTCCTTTCCCACATCAGACATTTGCCACATGAATGAATCAAACGCTAACTTTTTATAGATGACTCAAAAGAACAAATCCATAGCTCTTAAGGCCTTACTATGGCTCTGACGGCCGCTGCAGATATGTCCAGCTGCCAAGGATTTGTGACCTGCCCAGTGTCACTTGGTAGCTCTGTGAAGCAGCGCAGTGGCCAGACTCTGTCTCACGGAAGACGTATGTGACTCTCCCTGGTCTTCCAGCAGAAGTTCCAGTGATGTGGATTTAGGGGGGACCAATTAGTACCAAGTGAATCGATTCCCGAAAGCGAAGCTCATGTGTTACGAACACCGTCCCAGCACCTTTGAGGGGATGCAGGTGCACCTCAGTGATGTTCACGAAAGCTATAAAAAACCACTCAAGGGTCAGTGATCCAGTGCCCCAACCTGTGGGGCAATTTCCTCCATATTCCTACAGGCATCACTGGCAGGAGCTCCTACAGTCAGAGAGGAGCCTCATATATCCAGTGTCCACGAGCTGGGAGAGAGATCTTTTTACAACAGGACTTGCCCTCTGCCTGCCAGCAAGCTCCTCTTTACAGTCAGTGCTACACGTAAAACCAGAATGCAGATATAAACGCCTGATGAACTGTACAGCAGTAACACATTTGTACATAACAGCCTTCAGCACTTTGGGTAGAGAAGACATAATATCACATTCCTCAGCAGCAGGATCATGGACAGCTTGCCTAACGTTAAACTTGTGTATATATGAAGACAGGAGATGGCAGAGAAGAGGGAAGCTGTGAAGACAAAGACAAAATAGACAGAAAATGAACCTCAGTTATATTCTTGCCTTGTATGACTAAAAGCTGAATCTGCTGTGTTGGTCCAAGGTTTTGTGGCAATGTGTTTTCAGTCACGGGGGTTTGTGATGCCATTTTGCCCATATGAAAAGTCCTATGCGTACATGCTCACATGTATGCACACTCCTTGTATCATACCCAGCCTTTCCTCCAGGAAAAAATGGAAAAAAAAAGAAATTCTTGAAAAGCACAACAACTTTGACGTGATGACCACTGTAGTTATTACAAGTCATTATAGCTTCTAGGTTCTTGTACACAAGAAAGAAAAGGCTGAGACTGAGAAACAGCAGCGTGTTTCAACACACTGGTGACCTGGATCTGACAGCAGCACAATTTAGCTGTGGTCCATGGCAAGGATGGCTATTTGCAGTAGTGACTACCTGCATACTCATCAAGCGCCAACGATGAGACTCCAGTTATGGCCGGACCCTCTGGTCGAGACTGAAATCAAGGGTTCAAGAATCTAGATAACCAGCTGGGCCAGTAACGTTAACACACCCCAGTTTCTGTGGTTAAAGAGAAGCAAGCAGTGATACAGCAGCCAGCACATCTGGCCACTCAACAGCCAGAGCTCCTCCTCGAGCCCATGGTGGTGAAAAAGCTGCCCAGGGCACGTGTCCAGAGTGCAGTCCTGGAGGCCTCAGCTCCCGCCTCAGGATCAGTGATGCTCTAACCACAGGTGATGCTCCTTCCTTGCCTTATGGGCATTACAGAAATATAATTACTTAGCTGCATTAGATAATTCCTTGCCCTTGGAGAAAAATTAAAGTATCTTCCTGGTTTGCAATACAATTTAATTTGAGCTATGGGTATGTAGTCACTACCCTGAAAGAAGCTCCTTAGGTATGAGACAGACAAATATACACCCACCTTTACTAAACAGACTGGTTCTGTGGGTGGCCCACATTTAAAACCATTTGGTGTCATGTGCATGTATAAAATTATATACATACCATATGTTTTATCATCACTGGGGCCAAATGAGCCAAGGAAAATTTACTCAATACTCATACTGAGTAATTTTTTTACACACACACACACACGCACCCTTAAATAAGCTCAGAAAAAAGAAGACAAGAGGGTGGGAAAACTGTGGGTGCTCTCAGCTCTCTCCCAAAGTTAGGGTGCAACAACCATGCCCATAGAAGCTCTGTATGAGTCTGCTGAACCATGCCATCCACACCAAAGTGGGAATGATTTGTTTGTGAGTTCCTAAGGAAACAGAGGTCAAAGAAACGCAACAAGAGCCAGCCAGACTCCACTACAGCCCTCCTCAGGGGACTCCGCTCTTAACCCACCACCCTGGAGGAAGCTGAGCCCGGCAGAGGGGCTCCTGGGGGTTGCCTCCCCCAGCAGCCAGCTCAGATGCTGAAGATACCGAACTGCAGTGACAGAAAACTCTTGCAGGTGACTGGGACGTTTATTTCAGGTGGAGATACTGGTTCTCCTCGCAGGACACAAGATATGTATAAGGATTTGTCTAGTTTGGAAAATCTCCTTTGTCTTTTTGGAGCTCTACTCTGGCGTGCTCCACAAAGCCCAGATCTGAGCGTGGTTTTGCACACTCCTCCTCCCCCTCACCAAGTCTTCAGCTGAACCCTGAGCAAGTGATGGAGCCTAAGGAGCTAGGATCTCGATTTATTTGTACCTGTGTGAAATTAAAAGAGCGCTACTGGCTTTGCTGATATTTCAGTGAAACCAGACTCTGGCCTCGGCACAACCAGGTTTCCACATTTTTGGGAGAGAATGGCTCTTTTCCTTTTTCTCACTGAGCAAATAAGCTATGGTCTCTGACTGTGCCAAATAAAACAAAGTTATGCATCGCTGGTCCAGAAAAAAAAAAAAATGTCCTAAAATGATTATATCTAACAAAATTAAATTCTTATTAGAAAAACAACGGCCTGCTGGTGTTGAGATAATTATACTGAGAAAAATGCTAAAGAGAACAGTTAATTGGAACTGGATAAATTTAGCTAGTAATACAAACAAACGTATGTTGCCAAATGGAGATAGAGGACTCCTTCATAGTCCCTGGGTGGGTCGGTGTGCGTGGAGGGTTATTGGCAGCAACAGTGGCAAAATAAATTACCAGATTTCTAGAGGGTTTGTAAAGATTAATAAAGGACAGTGCATCCCTCAGGCTGTGCCATGACCATCTGCTCCATTATTTTCCTTAATGCTCTCGGACCCGAATTCTGCAAATCCCGTGTCAGTTTTTTTGCCGAGCTGAGCAGCGACAGGGATAACTCCGCAGTTGTGTGTCACGTCTCACAGCCCATGGAGGGTCTCCATTCGCCCTTGCTCAGCGCCTCTCCGTGCCTACTCTCTGTTCCTCCCCCTCAGCACCCATGAGCTGCACATGATCATATGCCTTTCCAGCTGAATAGGGCACGAGGGATTTACAGCCTGGTTCAAAAATATAGCTGGGAATTTGTGTCATATAATCAGATCACTGAGTGCCTAATCATTACTTACTGATAGCTATTTAAAACCTAATAAGTGTCCCCATTAATAACCTGCCCCTGCCCTTCGCCAGCCAGCAGATGTTTCACCGAACACAGCTGGGCACAGCTGCTTTCTCCCCATCCTTCAGAAAGACAACACGCCCCCGACCTCGAGCCCTCCGTGACCCAAGTATCCTCTGGTGAGCCCATCAATCCCCCTGCGCCTTGGCAGCGTCCTCCGTAAAACCGCGCAGCCAACATGAGCACGGACAGCAATGGGATGCAGCGTCTGGAAAGGGGGGCAGCAGGCAGGACAGGCAGAGCCAGCGACCACCCGAACCTGGCCACTCCTGTGCCCCGCCACGTGCTCTCACACCTCTGCTCCCTCCCAACCCCTGGCAGGGAGAGGGCTGCTTCTGCAGATGGACTGCCTCTGCAGAGCACCGGGGTTCGGGAATCTCTAAAGCATCATCGCTCTCAAGGGAATGTGCTAATTTCATGTCTGAACAGTACATTAATGTTAATTAATGTTTGTAAATGGTGCAACGAGCATCTGTCACTCTGGTGCTCCAACACTCTTTGGATACATCTGCTTTGCTTTAGCCTTTATTTAGCAGTGATTATGTGGTATGTTTGAATTCCAGTAAGATCAGCGTTGAATATACAAACACACAGTTAGGGCTGTTGCGTTGTGTGTTACACAGCAAATCTGCAAATGTTTTGAACATGCCAGGCAAACAGTGTACCTAGTGCCCAGCAGAGACGTAGACTTGAGGGAAAGCTTCACGGGCTGGGATGCAGCCAGGAGAGCTGGAGGAAGCAGAGGGAGAGAGAAGGTTGCATGAAAAGCAGAGGTGCCAGATGTGCACCTAAGCCCAATACAGACACCTAGGACCTGTTTGTTTCTCTGCTGTCTTTTTTTTCCCCAAGACTTTGAGAAGTAATTGCGTCGTAAATTGTACTGAAAATACTGGAGAAGAAAATTGCCTTTCCTGACAGGTTAACTGTATTTGGAGACTCTACCAGAGCCGCTTGGTTTATTTATAAGCAGTGCAATTATTTTATTGCACAGGCACAAAGAATGGATAAATACGCATAAACCATGCAATAAATAAATAATTTCTAAATCTTTCTTTTGTATTAGATTACCAAAGAGATTATGAAAAAGTATAACCCAGTGACGGCAAAATTTGGATTCAGTGAACCCTGAGTTATATCTGATACCTTGGAAAAACTCTCTTTCAGATGTCTCTGAGTCTCTGCAGTACTTTGCTCTCTGTGTCTGACTGGTAAGAACAGTTTATCCTGTGGTGATTTCTCCAGATTTTCTCAAATGCCTTTCAGAATTAAAGTCTGAGTGCTGATCTTTTTTTCCTTTCAGAGGCAGTAATGGAAATAGATACAAGATATTATCAGATAAAAGTATTTTCAAGCAACGCTTTCAGAAACTGTTGATCAGAATTTCCAAACTGAGTCCTGAGGATTAACCACCCAGTTTTCCTAAAAAAAAACCCCATAGTTGTATGCCCTGAAATAAAGCAGAACACAGGAAATATATGAATCACAGAAAAAACACCTGCTAGAAGGAGCATATTCCCATAAAGTCTGAATGAACAGAAGGGCAACAGCTAGCAAAAATTAAATAAAACACTGAGGGAAGCAGTGGGGTCAGTAGTCCTCCAAACCCAGCTGCCAGGATGGGTGAAGCTGTGGTGATGGAGAACAGCCCAATGATGGGCTAAGTCATCCCTCCCCACAGAGAAACCCAGGCATTCGTCTACCTGCTCCAATCTTTTGCTGTGACACGACAATCTCCAGCTCTTGGGACCTTCAAATTCAGAGCCAGAAACACTTTTTTTGATCAGTTTGGCACCAAGATTGGTGATGTGGGGGCTTTTTAGCCCTGGTGTGTGTGTCAATTTTTCCTTCTACTTTAAAGAACCTTTTTAATTCTGAAGAAATAGGAAGACTGTTTCCATACAATCAAAAGGTTCAAATACGGGACTCAATAAGCAGAAATCCTTAAAACCAGAAAAATTTTATCACAGAAGGCTGAGACGCCTAAACAGAGGGATGCTGATACAAGACTCATTCAAACGCAGTGCCTATCACCCTCAGACCCCACTGCTGCGCCGTGCCAAAACCTTCTCAGAACACACATGGCACAAGCTTAGTCTCCTCCAAAACACAGTTACAGCTCCTGCTTTCTTTCCAGACAGCCATTCTCCTCTTCTAGCTAGTACTCTAGGGGTTAAAGCACTGGCTTGGGGTGGGGGAACGGAGTTGGGGTCCCCGTTTCCCTCTGTTGAAAATAAGGGGAATCAGTGACGCTCACCCTCTGCTACAGCAGCTCCACATCTGGTGAAGAGAATTTGAGACTCCCTGAGCAGAGAATGAAAGAGCACAGAAGGAAGAGCAGAGCTGTAGTCCTCTCCAGGTGTTCACACTCTGCTCTGAATGTTTTGGTTAGTACAGAATAATCTAATCCATCTCATTTAGGAGCTTTTTTGTTGGGATTTTTTTTTCCATTTCCAGTTCCTTTTACTGAGCTGGGTGTTTGCAAACTCTGGCTCACATCTGTTTACAGAAAGAAAATCTTCCTGTACAAAACTGTGATCTCTGTTCTGTATCCACTTTAACACTAAGCCACGCATTTTGACAGCCGTAGTCCCAAGGCCACCCCAACCCCTTCAGCAACCCCAGACAGGGTTGTCCCAGAAGCATGGGAACAGACAGCAGGACCAAGAGCTCACAACATGGCACAGGCAGAAGAAAAGGAGGAGTTACCCTTCTGTGCACCCCATGCAGGGGCTGCCCATCCCCTGCGAGTATCAGAGAACAGAGGGTGAAGGGGGAAAACCAATATTTTTCCCACCCCATTCTCTATGTGACCCCCTACGTTTAATTAAGAGCCTGGGGAATCAAACCACAACGTTTTATCTAACAAGGCCACATCCAGAGCGCAGCACCTAACACCCGCTTTACTCATAATTGGCTCCAAGTGGCAGTTCGTCAACATTTTTAAGATAATGAGCTTCCTATTTGTGTTCCAGCCATCCAAACTTTCAGATAAGGAAACACACTGTAGCTACTGAACATCAGCTTCTCTCTGGATACAATACTGCATGTGCCGGTGCCTGCCTCTCCCACAAAAACAGGAGTGCTGCCCATCAGTGGAGAAGTTAATCGAGTGTCTTTTAAAGTTTGGCTGGGTACAGACTCGGTGGATGGAAGATGCTGTCTAAATATCAATTGTCATGATGACAAGAATGATTACGGTTATTTTGGCCATATTAATAATATTAAGTCATAATATTTTTAAAAGCATAAAAATCTCTGCACAGAACTCAAATGAAAGCTCTAAATATTGCTTATTAGAATAGGCAGTCAAAATGTTTTCTGCTAAGTATTCATCTTGTGAAAAATTCTTGCTATTCTGTATGGAAAGTTCTGACATTTACCCTGAAAAGCTGTAGAAAACAGTATAACAGAACTGTTTGCCACAAATCATTTAGGATTTTGGTTTCATTTAAATTTTGCAAGAAAAGTTTGAAAGAAAAAGAAGTTCTTAGGATCCCCCCCAAAACCTTCGCACCCTTTTCACCAGCTTTCTTCGCCTCCTTGTTAGCAGTCACTAGTGGAGATGTGCAAATGGATGCCTTAGAAAAACAGCCCATAACATTTAGGGGGGAGGGTTGCTCTTTTTGCTCTTTCTCCATATAATCTCATAATACATGCCAAAATGTGTAATTTAGTAATAGTGTTTTTCATCTGCCTGTATGGCTGCTAGCAGCAGGAAGAGCAGTTCTGATAGCACTTGAAAGATATGTCAAATATAATTCTGATGAGAGAGAGCGCCAGAAAATCTAGTGTTTCAGTCCCTGGGAAGAGGGGGCTCCGCACAACCCATCAAGCCATCTGCCAGTCGAGCCTCTCCTGCAGCCCCTGGCAGCAAGCAACCCCTGATACCGTAACGGAGAGCAACCTCCCGGCTCAAACAACGTCCTGTGCACGATGCACCTCTGTCTGCCACAAGCTCCAGGTTTTTCCTTCTCATACATCTTTAAGGAGTCTTTTCTCCAGCGAATAAACTGTGCCACCTCTGATCAGTAATGCAAACGGAGCTGTGCCGCAAAGCGCCGTGAGCCCGGCTGGCTCAATCAATACCGATCCCTTTCAGAGTTTTCCTACACTGATGAGGATTCAGCGAGCTCTCTCCAAAACCAGCTACCGTGAGAGATTTATTGCTGTGCTGTTCCCAGCAGGTCCATATCTGCCCTTTGGCTACTGCTGACAAGCAACAGCACTGAAGACGCTCAAAGCAACTATAATTGCGCTCTGCACTTTTCTGTTCGTACCTGTCCAGCGAGATGCAGCACAGGTGCAGGATGGACGCTGTGGTGAGCAGGACATCAAGGGACGTTCGGACCAGGCAGAACATCTCGCCGTAGATCCAGTTGTCCTGAACCAATTCAATGGCTCCGAACGGCATCACCAGCACAGAAACCAGCAGGTCCGCAAAGGCAAGGGACACAATGAAATAATTGGTCTTGATTTTCCTGCAAGACAGATCACAAAATCAGGGTGGAGTAGTTTCAGTGCAGCATCCTCTACATGTGGACAGAGATTTCAGCTTGTGTTTGGGTCTGATTTGCTCCATAACACTTGTCATGGTTTAACTGAAACCAGCACAACATTGAAAGGTTTCTCTAACGTACTCCTCACTTCACATGGTCATCCCTAGCTCATTCCTGGTTTTTACAGCTAAATATCCACCGTGCTCCCTGTATAAACACACCTTTCTGCTCACACAGAAGAGGCAAATAGATGCTCACAGGCCTCTGCATCTGGCCCAGCTCACAGCTTGCATTGGAGAGTTTGGGGTGGAGGAGGGGGATTTTGTTTTAACTTGTAAATTGAGAAAATCCTTCCAGAAAGTACTAAGAAGAATCTAGACTGAAGCTGTAATTTTAACTTGAAGAGTACTTTTTAAATCATAACAATAAAATAGAATTAAATCCATTAAAAATCCCACGCAGAATATGAATAGAGGCTGCTGAATCTCTCGCTCTGCTCCTGAGGCTGGTCTGACAGCTCCCAGGGGTAGCAGCGAGCCGAGACAGTTTTGCCTGGGACCTCCCCCCCCAAAGCACTGGCAACACCAGCCCAGCTGCAGCAGCGCAGCGGTGACAGGACCTTCATCTGTGGGATTTTCCGATGGGCTCGATACGAAATCTGAGACAGAAAGGGGTAGAGGCCAACCTGCTTCTCCCAGGAACTGCCGCTTAGCTCTGTTTTTCACTGATTTATCTGGTTTTGCAAACCAAGAGTGCTAAAACTGTAGAGGATGGACACTAAACTGCTCCCACCGTGACGGTGTGAATCTGCGTGGGGATGCATGGCAGGCGGTGTGAGAGGCTGCGGGCATGGTGCAATGCACGGCCAGAGACCCCTCCATCGCGGCGGAGTGTGCCCTCAGCTGCGGGCACGGGGTTTTTGCGGTGGGGATGCTCCCCTGTGCCTCCCGGTGGCAGGGCAGGCAGGGGCTGGCTGGGGGGAGGGCTCACCTGAGCTGCCTGTCCCGGCACACGGCCACCATGACCAGCAGGTTCCCCAGGATGGCCATCAGTATAACGGCGGAGATGAAGGTGAGCAGCACGATCTTCTCCGCTACGCCGAAGCCCTCACTCGAACTGGGGGGGCACACAAAACAGAGGAAAGAAAAGAAACTGGAGCGGCAGCGGGAAGGGAATGCCGAGCAGCATCGAGGTGCCAGGCACCAGCAGCCGCTTTGACGAGTGCGGCACAGCATCCCTGCGCCCATCACCGCGCGGCAGCCTTCCCACCCAGACCCTGAGGCGTTTCGCGTCACGGGGAAAGGCGTGAGGCATGCGTTCATCAGCTGGAAAGCTACAGGCAGGGAGTACCTGCAGCACCCGCGGACACCCGCTCCCAGGGCGGGTAAACTGGCCCGTACCGCGGAGAGCTGGATTGCCTTGGGCCTGAACTCTGAAAGACTGTTCCCATTCGGAGCCTCTGGATGAAAAGGTTTTCCTTCAGTCTTCACCTCAATAAATAATGTTATCATCTATGTGGAAATATTTTGGTTTTCTTTCCTTTGATTTTTTCCTTTTTTTTCAAGGTTCTCCTCAAGAGGATTTTACATCCCGGGATTTGAACCCTTCAGTATAATCACCTCCCTTGTTCTCTCTTCCCTTCACTCTGTGCCCCAGAAGAAGAGGCCGTCTGGTTTGGTTTTTTTTTCTTTTCACTTGGTGACCTTTGCAGAATTAGGGAAAAGAAACTTCTCTTTTTTTTTTTCAAAGGAAGTGCCTAATTTCCCCATATCCTGACATCAGTAATTTCCTTCAGTTAATGAAAAGAAAAGAAAAAGCAAGAATAACATGAAAATACAATACTGGACATATTTTAAGTCTTCATTTCTACAAATACCTTGACTCCAAAAAAAATCCCTTTTTTTTCAGAGCAAAGCAGGAAGGTAATAAACACCATGCAATAACTACAGTTCATTTACTCATAAAACTGGTTTAGTACAAATTTCTCAAACCACTTTTCCTCTTAGGCTACTGCTAATTATGCATCCAGAACAAAATGCATCCTAATCTTTCGCCCGCTTGTGCAACCTTCCCTATTACATTACAGAGGCGAGAACGGGTGTTTGTTCATGTTATCAAGTGTGGCTAGAAATAAACTAGCATTAAGAGCAGCACTTGACACTAATTCAGCAGGGAAATTTCTTCACAGCGTACGTATCCAGCACCCAGGATTAATGTTGTGAGATTGTTCAGGTAATTGAAAAATTGAACTGTTATTCTGTTTTACTTTGACTTCCTCTGGGGTAATTTTTTATTTACTAAATACATTCCAGACTTTTACACTTTATCTCACTGAATTCTCCTGATTTTTACAAAGCTAAAAAAGATTAGAGAGTGAAGCCCTGTCTCCAATACCTGGGCCATTTTAATAAGCTTCTAGCAACCGACTTCACCCTGAACCTGCACTGCAGAACATCCATTTAATTACAATCTCCATTTTTGTCCCTAAAAACGATGCTGAGTGGAGCGTGACTTTTTTGCCTGCTGCCAGTAGCACCCGTGGGTCAGATGGCAGCCTGCTGAAGGTGGGCTCTTCACACTGAGTACGAAAAATCTCTTAGGAATTCCTTGATTTCCAGCGATTTACAAGGAAATATATCACTGGGCATAGGTTCATCCAGAGGACCTGAGGATGTTTATGACCAAATAAAGAAGAGGAAAGGAGATGCCCTGACCTCACCACTAGTTTCATGGAAAAACACAGCAACAGGCAGACATAGGCAGGCTCAGAAACAAGTGCAATTCTCTGCCAATAAGAAAGAGGTCCAAGGCAACGCATACCCTAGCTTCCTAAATGCATGTCCATATGCCAAGCAGTGCTTTCTCGTCTGAGAGAGCACAGGTAGCTTTTAATTCAAGATAACCTCCTATGTTAAAACCAGGAGATGAATAAATGTCAGGTAGAGCCCACCTCTCTACAGGGCTTTTGGACAAAAAGGCCCTGAGCGCTGCCAGGTACGTGGAGGCGGGCTGTTGGGGTACCACTGTTCCAGGAGAGAGGGTACGGGTGGCTAAGGGCAAAGGGTAAGGATGCGGGATTCATCTTGTGTGGGAACAAATGGTCCCAGCCTACATGGCAAAGGCATTGGTGCTTCTTTTGCTCTGCCAGTTTCCAGTGCTAATGCCAGTGAATCCATTCCTGCTTAATGGAGAAAGGTCTCTAGTGTTATGTTGAAGGGGTCAGATGGAGCCATCGGTTTGCATTCAGCAAGACATTTATTTTTCTGCAAGCCAATTACAGATGCTAAGATAGGAGAAAGGCAAAGTCAAGATGTAGTTTCATTAAGCATCTGAAAGAGTTTGTGCTTAATTAGAAAGAGTTGTCTACTGAACTTAGCACAAGTTGAGTGAGGGCAATTAAGGCCCCAAGAACCCTTTTGAGCAGCTGGTAGCTCTGGGAAAACTATTGGGTGCATTCAGAAATGCTGACAAGGCTCTGTCTGAATTAAATGTGGCTTTTTCAGTTTTTATCAGAGAGCATTGCTTCCTGATGCTTTGGGTCATTAGTTCCTGGACAACTCTTGCAAAGTGGGTTTTGTGCCTGCAATTTGCCTACCTTGGTCCAGTCACGCCTCCTCTTACCTGACAGGAGAAAATCCCTATTGATCAAAAGGATCTGCCTCATCCATCACTCTGAGAGTGGCCTGTGGCAGACAAAACACCTACACACATATAGCAGTGCCTCCCTTGCACGCTCTCTCATGCTACAAAGGTCTGTGTCACAGCCGCCTTGTGTTTCACAGTTCTTTGCCTTCCTCTCCATGGACTGTTCTTTGAACATTCAGTAGATGGTGAGCGCTATCTCTGGGCAGCTTTCCTCCTTGGACTTGTAGTAACATGCTAAGTACAAAATCAAGCAAATGGCATCAGCTTTTGTGCTTCTCAATCACCAGTGACCACCCTAAATCGCACACAGAGATTCTTTCCTCAAAACTAAAGGTAATGGTCATCTAATTTCTTATCACAACACTAAAATCCCAAGCCACCCTACAGAACTGGTCACTGGCCACACGGCTGCTTCTAGAACAGCATGTCGCTCGTTCCTCCTGACAGAAATCACTCTCCCACCCATCTCCACGTGCAATCTGAAAGATGTCATTTGCCCAGAAGGAAAGTCCTGCATTGGAGATTTTGGGAGGCAGGAAGCTGTGAGCTGCTGACACATGAACCTGCACTGCAGCAAAGTGCTTTGGAAAAGGATGAGCAGCTGGGAGCAGGTCCTTCCCCGTGGGCACCATGCAGAGTGGGATGCACAAGGCGATTCTCCGCCACTCATCGAGTTCTGGGTCCTCCGCTCACCCTCCTCCTGCAGACAGCTGCTGCACAGCTGGGAAAGGCAAACACTTGCCAAGCATCAGTATTTTGAGCTCAACTGAATGCCAGAGCCTTCGTTAATAATGTTTATCAGCAGAAGACACCATGAAAATTAAAGGGGAAAGGAAAAGAAACAACTTCAAAGGCAGGTCTCAGCCACAGGCCTTCTAGCTGGGTACTGGGCGTGATGAAAAGCTGCAGGAACAATGGGGATGCCGGGATCAAAGGCACCTTCACTGCCAAGCTCTAACTGTACCTGTCTAAATAAGCCTTCACAATAGGCTAACACTGCTCTGTGGCAGAAACAAAATGTCAAGCCCCACTGAACAGCACCATACAAAAGATGTTCCTTTTCCTCCCAAGTGGGCATGGCAGCACATACGTGCTGTCACAGAGGTAAAGAGGAGGATGATGGCATAGTTTATACAGAGCCAGGCTGAGTTAGATTTATATTTTGTCTTATCTAGCTTTGCCCATCCTTCTGCTGTACCTAAACAATTCCCATCACTGCGTTATTTGAGCACCTTGCATCTGCACTCTGCAGCATGTACAGAGGGGGAGAGACACCTCCCTTGTCCCTGAGCCCTACAGGGGGGTGAGCTGGCCATGGCCCGTGAACAGGGATGCTCGCTCCACCATGCAGTGCCTTGGGAGGGGCGCTGGCGACCAAGTCTCTTGGCTCCTTTTTAGGGGAAGCCCTGAGGTTTTGAGGCTGCCTGCTGAGAGTTCTCTTCTCCCAAGTAACAAGCAATAAGCCAAGAGGAAACAACCTGAAGTTGTGTCAGGGGAGGTTTAGACTGGATATTAGGAACAATTTCTTCACCAAAAGGGTTGTCAGGCATTGAAACATGCTTCCCAGGGAAGTGGTTGCATCACCATCCCGGGAAGTATTTTAAAGGTAGTTGTAGGGACATGGTTTAGTGCTGGACTTGGCAGTGGCAGGTTAAGAGTCATACTTGATGATCTTAATGGTCTTTTCCAACCTAGTTGATTCCATCCCTGTCCCCTCTCTGCAGTGGGGACACTGACTCTCAGGCTGGTGGCTCTACTGCCCAGGGAAAGGCACTTGGGGTCTGCATGCCCTGGGGCCTCATCCCATGGAGGGATGTAGAGAGGAAGAGTGATGCAATTCGATTTGTCCCGCTCCTTGAATGCGCTGCTCTGATCTTAAAGGCAACGGGGTTGCACTTGCACATAAACATTTCACAGTAGTCAATACAACATGTAGTAAATTTATGGGTGAACTGAGCCACCCACTCAGCAGCTGGAAAGGCACCAGGGCAGGCTCTTCACACCACATCCCTCCAGCAAAGAGTACCCTCGCTGCTGCCGCCCCAGTGGTGACAGCACCCAGGTGCCACACAGCAGGGAAAACTGGGTGCCCCAACATGCTACCAACTGCTCAGGGCACAGTGCTCCCTCCAGGAGGGGTACAGGAGGTTCTGTGGGACAGGGGGGAGTAGGGAGCTTGAGGGATGCCAGACAGAAGGGTTCTGAAGGTGGAGAGAAATGATGGTTTTCACCATACAGCTAGGACAGAAATAGCTGCAGACACCTCTGTGCTCTTCCTTAGCAGCAAGATTTTCTGCGTCAAAAATACCTACAGCTGCAAGGAGGTTGTAACTGAAGTTATAACTGGCCAGGTGTGGTGCTCTGGAGAGGAAGACCACCAGTGAACTTCAGCTGGGTTTTGCTAAGCAATGACAATCTGAGCGCAGGGATGTGGGTTTGGGTGGAAGGGAGATTTGTCCTTGCGAGGCAGGTATTGGCAGTCTCCTTTTGTAAGGATCCCAGATGTTTTCCTCTCATATGGGCTCATGAAGTAAGAGAGGGACCATAATAGCAGGTGAAGACTCAGGTCTGCTCCTTGCTTCCAAACATCTTCCTCAGGGAACAAGCTTATTGCCCAGTACAGAGATCTCCATCGCTTCCAGCCTCATCAGCTGCGCAGAGCCGTGCAAGTGGACAGGCACTGCAAAGAATTACCCACCTCAGGTCTTGTTTGGTGCATAGATTTTGTGGTTTCCTCATCAAAAACTCTGGAAATGCCAAAGGTGGCCAGCACTGAGCCACATCTCACCAGATGTTGCCCTGCCTGAAGACTGGGGGGTGCTTCAGCTTCAGCCAGGAAGCAGGGCAATGTTTTAAGCCCACTTTTTCCATCTGGTGTACGCAGGCAACCCTGCCCTGGAAGTGCTGGCGTCCTGATCTGCACCATTTAACTTGGCTGGCCACTGCCCAGGGCTCTAAACAGAGACCAGCAGGTCAGGAACACAGACTGGCACACTTGTCTATGGAGCTGTTGCTGTGATAATAGTTTTGGAAGCATTTGGGAGATCTCTCCAAAGAGTATCTCTCTTGTGCCTTGCATTACTCCCCCGGGGAACATTAAATAGGCATATGCATCACTGGGGGTGCGGGAAGGATGTTCATCTGGGCTATGTTTCTGTACATCTGCCTTTTGAATAATCCATCATCAAGGAGGAATATTTGTTAATTATTCAGCCTCAGTAATTCAAAGCTGTTAATAATGTAAGAAGTGGATATTGCTGTAAATTAAAATCAATGGTTTGCATAACATCTTTGATCAAATCTGAGTGCTCTGGCTTCCAAGCATGCTTCCCTGTTTAATAAAGCAGAGATTGATGGGTTCGCTATTATGAGGAAATGAGATCCAGACAAAATGATTGTTGGTTACTAGGAATATAGAAATCACTTAAGGAAAAAGGTGAAATACTGATGTGGAATGAATGCTGAAAACCCATATATGGACACATTTAAAAGGCTCTTCTGTAAATCATTAATGTGAAAGAAAAAAAAAGTGTAATTATTTTCTTCAAGCTCCATTTCTACTTTCCTGTAAACACCCCGACTTCCCTAAATGTCCTCAAGTGCTTTCACTTATTTTATGCAGCAATTAAACTGCACAGATCAGTCATGTTGGTACGGCCACGCACACTGCTCCTCTGGTTTTCGTTACACGTCACACCCTGACCTCCCCACCACCGCAGTGGGAAAAGATCACTAACAAACAGCTCAGTGCTGAGAGCACCCTGAGCACTCCACAGCCACTCCAGCTGGAGTGAGAGATGGAAAAGGGAGTGAGGGTTGAATAAATAACTTCGCTTTTGGAGGCAGAGGAGCACAGCTGATAAAAAGGAGGCTGTATGGCCCATTTCCAAACTGGAGAGGAACAGCTCTGCCTGCAGAGGTAACCTGGAGCATCTCCTGGAGCTATCAGGGACGGTAGCGAGCACTTCGTAACAAGGGACATGGGTAATTCTCACTGAGGATAAAAAGCTTGGATCAGTGGTAGCCTAGAAGAGAGCTTTCTTCTTGATTTAACAGTAGCCCCAGCATATGGGGAATATATGGAACACAGTCCACTTTGGTTTTGACCAAGCCACGGCTTTCGCTCTGTAGCTGCGGCTGACATGGTATTTCATGTATGTCTTTATCTACAAATAATCTGTCATTTGCCTCTCCTCCTTTCTACTCCTCTGATTACTCCTGGGCATAAAATCAGAGGCTGAGTGTTACATGCTTAAAAATCAAGATACATTATTTTATGAGTAAACCTAACAACGCGTGTCTCAGTATAGAAACATGACAATAGGGAAGGTATTATTTGATCTATGGCTTTCCAGCTGTTACCATATTCTTTTCTACAGCCACCTAAAAGTATTAATCACAAGTCAGCATTAATCCAGAACCATATAATTTCTTCTAATGCCATCAAATACTACACTGCCTGTGCTGCTTCGCTTCAGGCTGTGCAGATGGCAGGACAACTTCTAACAGATTCAAATCAATTATGTACTTCACTTCTGTTTTAGAAACAGATAGAAATTAATTAAAGTATTGACAAGCCAGAAATAAACAGTATAACTCAGTCACACGATTAGTTTGAGTGCTTTTAGGTTTTTTTCAACCAAATGAATTGCGGTGGTGGGGCAAGCGGGAAGGGATGAGTTCTTTCTCCTTTAACGCTGGTTGGACCCTCAGAAAAGTTCTGCAAACCAACTTACTTCCCTGATGGTGTGGGACTGAAAATGAACCATGCTACTGCAAACAGACCCAGCCCAAGTGGGATCACAAACAATGAAACCAGGACTTTCAGGCCACCTCCTTCTGGACAAAACTACAGATAACACCACCGATCCCGCACCTCGACTCCACGAATCTCCTGGAGGCTGAATGCTGCAGTGCTTCAGAGAATTAAGTGTTTTAAGCAGCTGATAATACTGATTAAACTCAATTGTCAAGATGAGGCGAAGAAGACAGGCTATTTAAATGTTTTTAGAATTGCTGTGTGTGGGCTGTGCAGTCAATCGGTGCATGCGAAGAGCGTGCTCCCATCTGGGAGCGGGTGTGTGCTGGGGCTGCCAGGCGCTGTGGGACCTCAGGAGACACTGGGGCCAGAGCAAAGGCTCCACACCTCAGGCTTTGGGACTGCCCAGATCCAGGCTGGCAGGCAAGGCACGAGGGCTCCAAGTAACAAACTTGGGGAAAAAAACGAGATTTCTGCCGGTCCATGCGATTTCCTTAGCTTACACCACCACCTTGCCTTTTGTTCTTGCCTTTTCTGGATGGAAATTGGATCTGGGGCTGAAAAGTGATCCTGAACTACACACTGCTTTATTGTGATCTTCACACAGATGAAGGTCTGAGACCTCAAGAGCCGGCAGTTTGCAGTTACAAGGGAAATGTGTGACCAAGGCAGGAAACAAACCCAGACCCCGTGAGTCTCTGGGCACTGCCTAAACTGAGGACCTCTCCCCTTGCAGAGAAGTTAGACAGGAGCGCAGCAGCCACGTCCGTCTCTACTGTTCATACGATGAAGGATGAAACCCTGGCTCTGCTCCTTCCCAAGCAGCAGATCAAGAGTTATGTAATTTACACCCACGTATGAACGGATATTGCTGCAAGGCTGACGCGTGTAAGTACAATCCTTAAAAACCATTAGACTGTCACCTAAAATATAAGATAAAATTAACTTACCAAATTAGCATTAGATTAGGATCACGGTATTTACAGGGAGGAAGGGCAGCTGCTGCAACTACTCTGTTTGGGATCCACTAACTACCACCACAGGAGAGCTCTCGTGCAAAGCCCTGTGCGGTCACGAATCGCAATCTTACACATCCACCTGGAGTTTGCAGGACCTTGGCACTATGTTTTGTCCCATACAACGCATGTTCAATATTTACAATCTTACTCCCAATGCCCCCTTCACATGCTGAGTATTCCCCTCTTATTTTCACATAAACATAATAATGCTTTTCAGATATGCAGAGTCAGCTTATTTTAAGGAGGTTACTAAAGATGGTGGTGGGGGGCAGAATAAAATCTCTGCCTTAGGCATAGGTAGGAATTTAGGCACACTACAAAGTGCAGCAGAGATGTTGTAACAATCATTTCTCCCTTGTAAATGCTGAATAAAAGCAAAGATCAAACATGCCTTTAATCAGAAATTCCTTGATCAGTTTCTAATTGGAACTGCTCCTCAGAAGTCCACCGCATCCACCAAGCTATATGTCAGTTTAATGAAGAACAGAAGATGAAAAAAAGCACAAAAAATAAAGCTGACTTTTAGTGTATATTCCACCTTAATAATGTGATTGTCTTCTATTTTCCAGAGAAGTGCCTATCTCATGTCACACAGAAGTCTTAAACAGAGCAGGCTGTGTGTTCAAATGACAAATACAACATAGCTATGCTCAGGAGATTTGATTTAACAAAGCACCTTATTTCCCAGCAGCATTCCCATGAATTGTCATTCATTTCACTTCCATATTCTATAAATGTTGAAGAAAGTCTATTATGTATTTTTGAACAAGAATATTTGTAATTCAGCCATTGTATAAAATGTTACCATACAGAGATGTCACCATTACATACACACATACAACTGTATCAAGTATATCTCAGTAGTTTAGAAACAGGGAGTAACTTGATGCAGATCTGTGACAAAAACTCCCCTGGCATGGGAGTGAGCTAAAGAAGTCAAGATTTAGACTCATGAGAAACATATTCTGAGTGCCCAGATTCCTCTGAGAAATCTGTGTGATGACTTCTGCAATAACCAGGTGCCAAACTGGGATGACTCTTCAAGGGTGAGCTGCTGCTGCTGCTGGGCTAAAAGCATTTCTTTCCCAGTCTCATTATTCCCATAAAATGAAAAAGCCCTGCCCTAGCCACACATATTTGTTTCCCCAAAGATAACTCTGGACCACAACACCATAGTGGCTGTTCTGAGTCTTTACTGGTATTCCTGTACTGAGTTCTCTTCTTCAAAGCAGAGAAAACCTTCGTTCCCATCTTTGCTGAAAGCCTAGAGGTGGCAAGGCTTTCAAATCCAAAGCATGAAGGCCCTGCTCCGCTCTTGCAAGCAATACTACAGCCAGAGAAATACTGTTAAATGAGAGGCATTCAGTCGAGACTGGTGGAAGAGCCCTTGTATCAGGCTGTACATTAAAATATCCAGGCTGTGTACTTTTCCCACTGCTTGTTTACACCTTGGACAATAAAAGACAAATACAGCTATTGGCTGTCTAACTTCTAATATTTCCTGGATAGTTTCCCAGTTCCAAGAATCTAGAGGAATGAAAGAGTTGTTCCCTGTTACCCCTGCTAATGGAGGACTTGGCACAGACAAGATAATACATCGATTTCTGGAATACACTTTGAGACACCCCCCAGACACTCCATGGCTCTGAGCCACACAAAACCAGTCCCCAGCTCATTCATTACCCGACAGTAGCAGCAGGTACTTTCACTGCTTTTCCAAAGACAAGATAGGACTGTATGTCCCACTGAGCTTTTCTAAGGCACAGCATGGTGGAGCTCATCTGTTCAGCTCCCACGGTGTGTGCCCCTTGAAGCACTGGACTGAGTAAGTGCCTTGTGTCCCTAAGGAATGGTATGTCTCCTTAGTCCCTTCTCCAGTGCCACAATTCCTGAACTGCCCAACCACTTCGCTGTACCCTGACACAAAACACACCAGTCAACCCGGATAAGTCATCTTAGAGATGTCACGCGTTTCCAACTCTGTTACTCAGATTTTCTAACTCAATTTGAGCTTTACCAACAAGAACAGAGTTTGGAAAAGCTAGTTCCAGAAGTGGCAGCCAGAAACATCCCGTCCCCAGGGTGTGTGTTCATCAGCTCATTTTGTACGAGCCTCACTCACATATTTAGGCTCCAGATAGGTATCTTTTCCAACCAAGGACATGGGAAAATCCTTGATTCCACAACAGAGCAGTCAAATTTCTTGTTTTATTTAAACTTCCTTTTACATCCCCAGCTAAGTGCATGTTCAGAATACTCTCCACAAAAGGCTCATCCCATTTCTTGCTTCAAATAAACAAGAGAATGTGAACCTGGGCAAGCAGAGGACAGAGGAAAAGCAAACAGTTGGGGCTGCTTTGTAGATGTTAAGTGCACACTCAGCCCAGATGCAGCCCAGATCCCGCCCAGGGGTCACTACCAGCACATTTCTCCAAGACCAGCCTAAGACGCTCTGGAAGTGTTTGTTCAGTTGTGATTTCCTTTGGCTAACAAGTGCAAAAGCTTCCCGGAGGAATGTCTCATCACGCTCGTCTGCAGAGGCCCTTGACAAGGATTCCTAGAAACATCCTAGAGAGCAATGCGAAGGGAGAGACCTTCTTCCCCACAAAGCGGGGACGTGACCTAGAGGTTCCTTGGTGGCATCATGCATGGACTCTCCACTCACAGGTTATATGAACTTCACGTTCAACTCACAGCTGGAGCTAGCTGCTGCTTCTGCCACCTATCTCTGTGCAGGCTGATTTTAAAAGTCTGTTTCAATCTGATAACTAACCACTTGCAGATAAATTACACCCTGATATGGTGGGTATCACAGGTCTATAATTTTCCCTGCCACTGACTGAGGAAATTGATCCAGGAACTATGAGGGGAAAAAAAGAAGAAAAGCAAAGCTGAAGGGGAAAACAGAGATAAAGCCAGCAGCACTGCAACGATACTGTGTATGCTGTCCTGGTTCAAGGGTCAGCACCACTGGGTAAGTTCTTTAGACGTGAAAATAAGCCATGAACCTGCATATCAAATGGATGACAAACCAAGAGTCCTATTGGAAATAAAACCTACTGCCCAGACATAGCTGGAAACAAGCAGTGGCCTGGGGAGCTGAAATTTGATAAAACAAAGCAGAAACACAGGATCAGTTTGAGGGTTTGAAAAGCCTATGGAGGAAGAAAGGCTGGGCGTGTCAGCTGTATCATGTGGCCACATTTGTAAAGTTCTGAGACAAGCAAAGAAGAAAGAGGTAAGGTGCCTGCACCCAGAATCTTAGATATACCTAGAGAAAACGACACAGCAAACACACCGCTCTTTTCAAGTGTCAGAGAAGGGACCGACCAAGCGTAGATGCTCAAGGCTCAGCAAAAAAAAAAAAGACAACAGACTACAACAACCATTTGGTTTTGTGGGTAATTTGTTCCACGTCCGAGCAGGGAAACTTGCTCCCAACCCAGGATCGGCAGATTTCTGACACTGCTGAGCAGCAGGGTGCTCATCCGGAGGTAACCAGGGAAGCATGTTCCCATTGGGCTTAAATTCTCTGCTCAGGGGTCTGCAAGGCTGTTGGAAAAGCAATAGCACCTGCTAATGACAAAGAACTGAAAACCTTGATTAGTGACATTTCTGGAAAGCTGCTGCAGTGTATTTTAACTGAGGATGAGTACAGAAAATTCACTTGTTTAGTGATTAATTTCCTGGCCATTTAAACTTTGTTACGAACTTCAACAGGTATTTCAGGTGAGAGACACTGTTAGCGTCAGTTTACAGCTTTGAGCTCCAGCGAAAACTTCTGTTTCACAGTGTGTCACCAAGAGTAATTCTAAACATTTCACGTTGCTGCAAGGAAAAAACATCAACAGGGGCTTTGAGCGTGGCTTACAGGGAAAAGTATAAGCAACACAAAACCATTAGGTGCCTGCATTGGATTAGACCCAGATCTGCTGGGCTCAGGAAAGCGTACTGAACAGTAGCTGAATTACAAGAAATAAACCCCCCCATGTTTCATTGTAGCTGCCAGCTCTGCCTGAGAATCACATCCCCATTATGGCCCATAAAAATGGAAATTGCAAATAATGGCAGTAATGGGACCGAATCTATTCCAGCTGCTTGGGAATCAAGAAAAAATCCCACATATGCACTCTTCCACTCTAGCATGGCCCAAAATACCACAAAAACAGTTTAATTCCCAAAGACGTAAGGCAGCCTATTAATTTTCCAGGGAAGTCTACCAGTGAAGAGGAGGTGGTTTGTATGTTGACGCATAAACTCCAAAGAAGCTTCTCCAGTGGGGGCTTCAAAGGGAACGGTCCATGCCTCTCACCATGTCCTTTCCAAAGAGTAACTAAAAATCTGTCTGGACTCCTGTAATATCCTCTACTTGCCCTAGTCCTCCAAATACCCAAGTTCCCAGTTGAGTTTGCTCACAAACATGCCACAGCTCTTGGGCAGCTTCCTCACCACTCAGCTCTTAGTCCTGAGAACTTCTTGGATACGTTAACACGAACCAGGTCCTTCCTACCTATCTTCTTTAGCTGGATATATTTATTCTATTACACTCCCTGTTGAGTAAACAACAGCCTGTTCTCAGGTAAGTCCTCAGAGTTCTCAGGAAGTTCCTGACAAGAGCAAGCCCTGGACAGGTCTCCAGACTAGCCTACTGAGAGTGAGCCATGAGCTGGCCCATCACCACAGCCCTATCATCTCATTGTGGACAGGAGGCTTTGGAAACAGCAGACTGTTTTCAGGTCCTGGCCTTTAACCAAAGTTCAACAGAACTTAACTGACAATAGGTATAACTCTGGAGATCTAGAGATGTGAAAAAAAAAATCATCTGAGCTCTAAGAGACAACTGGGAGCCCAGGTGATTTTCCGTATTAAGCCACGGAACTGGGGACTAAGTGAAGCAAACTGTTTACACATATTTGACATCTGGAACTGACTTTTTTAAAAGAACGCAGAGTCATCAGGACACGCTCTTGCCCAGCACTACAACCACTGGAGTCTGCTTTTACCTCTGGTACCCTGCCAGAGCAGTGTCCCAGTATACCCACAGGGCACTTGGGCTGAGAAAGTCACAATGCAAACAAACAAGCAGATACTGGGTGCATTAAAGCTTTGGGGGCACTGGAAAAGCAAGGAAAATGTTCTAGTCAGACATATCCTGTGCCTATACACAGAGCCACAGTTAGAGTTGAGCTATGAGAAGTGCCCAACCTTGTGAGGGGTGACAGAAGATGGATATGACCCCAAAACAGCCATGACATTTCCTCTGCTCTCACACACGCTGAGCTCATGTGCCCTGGGAAGGGAAAGGCCCTGGTCGACTTGCTCTCTCTCCTTCACTCAGACCCATCAATGGAGCATCCTGCTCACCCATCCCATCCCTCACTAGGGCAAGCAGAGCCCTTCTCCTTCACTCCTCTCTGAGCTTACAGCAATGCCAATGTGCAGCCAAAAGGTCAGCTGCTGGTCCATTTATCACGGCTAGATGAGCACAGAGCTAGAAGCCCAGCTTCTGTCCACAGCAGCCCTCCCCAGTGTTGAGATTCTGTTTCTAATGAGTTCTTCTGCAAGGATGCCTTCTCTTTTTTTTAATGTTTCCAGGTTAACTGTTCCTCAAATGTGAGAAATGGAAGGGCATCCTGCAAGTGTGAGATCAAATTCCCCCTGCAGTCCAGGCATCATATCCTGGGAAGGACTTGAGTTGCATAAGGCCATACAAAGCTTTCAGTGATTCAGAGAGCAGAAACTGCATCAACTGCAAAAAGTCACCTGCAACAGGCAGACCCTTCATGTCACCACATCCTACATAAGTGCCTCAAGGTACAGCAGTTTGGCCTCCAGTTACTTGGTTTGCATTGAGGGATAACAAGCACAAGAGCCAAAACTGCCACTCTGCAATCTTTTTGCAAATGTGAGCCCAGTGGTCACAGCACTAATGAACTGGGGTTTTTCTTTTTGTCCTTTTTTTTTTTTTTTAAATAACCTGCCCTACAGTGGATTCAGCCCCACACAGCCAGAGACTCCCTGAAAGTTTCATCTCCACAAGGTCCCCATCCACCAGATGGCAAAGCTTGTGTTCAGTGTTCAAACAACAGCCGCTTTTACTGTGTTCTGACTTTGGGAGGCAAGGGCTGCTGCTCAGGGGATACGTGATGGCAAATCCTCGGTTAACAGATGGGGCAAGGCGGTAAGTTCAGCCAGCGACTGAGGCTCAGACCCCTGCCTGCCAGACCAGGGAGTCACATCACCAATGATTCACTGCCACAGTACAGAATGGGCAAAATAAATAGTGGAAAGACTGAACTAGGTAAGAAGCGGAGCACATTTCTCATCTGCATCACGGATGCACTCTGCTCCAGGGTAATAGTCTATCAACAGTCATTTATACTACCCGACAGCAGGTCCTAGACACATGGCCAAGCAAATAGCACAAGATGTTTGGCTGTGGCATCTTTCATATCTCAGATAGTAGAAATGCTCTTTCCCAAGCAGTGAATGGCTCGTTCTGCAGCTGCACATGCTACTGCAGAAGCATCTGGAGTAGGTAACAGCTCACCGCAGCTCTCAGCTTCGCAGCCCTGTTCCCAAGACAGCATTCCCAGAAGAGACATCTACCCAGGAGCTCATGACTGTCTTTCTGCACTTCTCCAAAAGCAACTCAGGGAATTTTAACTCACTGAGAGCAAAAAACATTAGATTTCCACCTGCAGCCAATACCCAGTGGTTCTGAGATACATCATGTCTGTTCTATAAGAAAACAGAGCCCTGTCAATATGACTCACGGTGCCCTATTAACCCTTACACCGTTAATCCAGTCCAGTGACTCCGGCACAGCTCCAGTTTTGCAGCAGTCCTGTCTCTAAAGGCACCCTAATACTCCCTCCCAGCTTCCTTACTTACAGCCTCTGAGCATGGCTGCCTCAAATCCCAGACATGGGAAAATGAATTTTGTGAGCCAAATACTGAGGGTCAGCCCTGAAAAGTCAAGGAGGGTGTCCTGGAAAGCCTGTGGCACTGCAGTTGCCAGCCTTGCCCTTCCAGGCAGGCTGGAAAGGGAACAGCCAGGCAAAAGCTGGCAACAAGGTCCAGCCCATTTTCCTGTTCCAGGCAATCTGCTGCTTTCTAGGGCAGCTGCCCATTTTTGCCAAGCCATAGAGCCAGGTCTGCCCCAGGATATCCCAGGCTTTGGGACTCTTAACAGCCTTCCACAGCCTTTTCCAGCTCTTCACTAGCTGCCGCTCTGTGCAGAGACACTGAAGCTAAAGAAAGGATGTGCTGAAAGACACGGAAAAGTTAATTTTTATGGTCCAGATCTTTGTCAAGGACATTTTTATCTGGGCAGAATCCCCAGGGCACGCTAATAAAAACAGAGTGAAACATTGCAGAAGTGCATGACTGCCTTACCTCCCAGGAGGGGCTCAGCACACGCAGACAAATGGTGGAGCTGCCCCTCTGCCTCTGCACCCCCTACCTTATTTCAGAGAGTATATATGTCTCACTTGCTCCACAGCTGCTCTAAGGGAGCACACTATTAATTTGAAGAAGCTGGAGCCAGGCTTAAAAATTCCATTAATTAAGTGTTGGCGGAGGTGTTTGGAAAGATGTTCCCATAAATATAGTGCTATAAAGTGTTTCCCTAGAAACTGAGAAAAAAGTTGAACAATATGAAAAGTACCCAGGCTGATAACAGCTACTGCTCCTGCTGGGCGGTGCCTGGGCTGTAGGGAGCATTCGGCAGAGGGAACTTCTTTTGCAGGGTTTTTATGGCTACCGAGGATTTTCGGTTGGGAGCACAAAAATACGGAAGCGAACCTCTACACCCTGCTTTCCTTCCCCGTGCCCTCCTGCTTCTCCCCTCTTCTTGCACCCAGTGTTGGCAGATGGGAAGTGATCTGCGAAATCTACAGCTGCAGATTCGGAAATGCCACATGCATTTTAGTGTTCCCAGCCTGTGGGCTCCTTCCTAGGTGCCCCTGCTGTGCCTGAGCACCCCAGCATCCCCCGGCACGCATGGGCTGACCCCTTCAAACCCAGCAACAGTCTGTCTTTCAAATGGCCACTTATAAAATGGTTCACTTTGTTCAACAGTACAGATTATATATGGCCCTATCTTCAGCTGATGTAAATCAATACTGTTAAGTTTTGCCTCATAAGGGATCTGTAGGGTTCTACTTCTCTCTTTTCTGGCACAGTGTGTTCAGCCTGCCGTTATCCTCAGGAGAAAGTGCGCTCATCCACATCAGCTCAACAAGCAGAACAGGACATTATATCACTTGTATACCAAGGGATGAAAACATTGAGCCCTCAGCTACCTGCTCCTCTGGGCAACACATGCAGAGAAGATAGGGGGTTGTACGAAATCTTCTCCATCAGTATGTCGGCCTCCGCAGAAATGCATGAGCAAACACCTTTCTGGATGGATGCTGCAGGTATTACAGGAGGATTAGAGCTGATCTTCACTTAGAAAGATGACTAGGAGGAGTGCTCTAGGCTGGTTCTGGCCTGTTAAATGACATTTTAACTCAAATGACATCTTAGCCTAAACAGAAGTGTGATCAAAGAAGTTGAGATAAACAATGATTTAATGGCTCAAAGTGTAGAAACCAGAGCGGTTTTGAAAAGAGCTTGTATATATATAAGCATAAACACTTATATTGCAACCTGCTGGAGGAATCTTAAGCTGCTTGCTTTCCACGAACCCCCACTGACAGGGCACTCAGAACACACAAGCTCTTTCCTAAAACCCTGCAGTCTTCTATACTTTTGGTCATTGAATCAGACGCTTATTTTGTTCCAACCACTCAGCACAGCATCCCCCTTGCCCAAACAGCCAGCTCACTGCCTGTCCTGCCTCACAGCTCAGTTCTTGGTCCCCTCCACGCTGGCTGCTAATGCCCTAAGGGAAGCACAGGGACCGAGGGCACACACTGGGTCTTCTCCTAGGAAACCCCTTAGCTACTTCAGGGGCTTCAGAGATGGAGCTCTATGGGTCCATCTCTCTCTCCCACTACTATTCCTCCTGCTTCCCCCAGGTCTGGATGGGGAGAGGAGATATGAGACCTTCTCTGCCTCTTTCTACAGTCAGTCATCCTGCCAGGGTACCAGCTTTAGGTCACAAAGCCATCTCAGAGCCAGGCATCAACAGTGCTGCTCCTTGCACTGCCCACGGAGAAAGGAGCCTCTTGGGGCAGACACAGCAAGGGTCCAGATTTGGGACTCACTCAAACACACGACTCAAGAGGGCATATCATCAAGAAGATGTGTTGTCAGAAATAATGTGCACTGTGCCTCTGTATGAGAACTTTGGGAACAGCAGCTGGGTTAAATAAGGGAATATTTTCTTTGCTTCCAAACACACACAAGTAATTCAACCAATTTGATTCCTTGTTCCCTCACCTTGCTTCTCATTTCTCAAAGTCAAGGCAAGATTAATGAACCCCACACAGTACTGCTGGAGGGCTCTGCGTTTTTCAGGGTACTTCAAGCCACAGAAACACCTTCAGCAACAAACTGAGAAAAACTAAAGCTGATAAAGCCAAGTTTGGAAGCAATTAACATCAATCTAATATTCAGCTGTTTTGGGGGCTCTGCTTAAAAATAAAAAGCAATTACTGTTGTGACAAACTCAAATAATACATTGTTTCTCCATTGTTGATTTAGCAAAGAGAGTCTGCCTTCACCAACAGCTACAATAAAAAGGCTGATGTAAAAGCTATTTACTTGCAGTGAACCTTCTTGTAATTTTTTTTTTTCGAAAGCTTACTTCTCAAGAGTGTAACAGCCTCTCCCCAACACACAATGAAGCAAGAATCCTTTATACAGCGTGAAGTACACAGAACAGCTCTGACCACGCTCAGAAGCGCCCATTCCAATAGCAGAGGTTTCTCCTTGCTGCCCGAGAGCATGAGAAGAGCTCCAGCCAGCAGAATCACAGCTCTGCACCCCCCACCCTGGCTGTAAATGCCAGGCAGCTGCTCCTCCACTTCTCCCCTCCCAGCTATGGACCTGAAGAGCAACAAGGGCTGCTAGTGCTGGAGCTTGTATAGGACTTCAGTTGTCACTGAATTAATCAGTCTTGAAGATTCACCCAAGGACTTACAGAGAGTTTGGTGTAAGAGCCACAAAACAACCTAATTCTCAAAGCCCAGAGCACAGCCTCTTGGGTTAGAACACTAACAGCAATATTTTGAAAGCTGCCTGAAACACAATTGTACAGTCAATATTTAGCATGAAATAGTTAAAAAAAGAAAAAAAAAGCTCCAGCCAATGATTTTCAAACTGTGTCAGCAGAGGATCTCTGACCAGCAAACTGAATAAAGCATCTGAGCACCTTGCATCACGATGAGTCCTCTGTGGTGACTTGTCAGCTACAACAGAGGCAGCCCAGGAGCTAGAAATGCTGAGGTTGCCATGCAGCACCCATAGCAATGGGATGAATGAATGAATGATGAGTGCTGGAGCTGAAAGAAGGGAAAATGCACAAGAACGGCCAACCACGCCATTCAGAAGTGACATAAGCACGAGTCACCTGTGTGCCCAGCAATGCAAAGGAGTCAGATTTAGCTGCTACCAGAAAAGAAGGGACTGGCATGCCGACTGGAAGTTTTACTGCATTCTTGGCTACAGGGAATGCTCTGTAGCGAGATGATTGAAGTCTTACCAAAGGTCTAGGAAGGTTTTAATAGTCTATAGTAAGGTCATTGCTCATTCCCTATGCACAGCATGTTTGCAACCTACACTGGCAAGTGCCCAAGAGAAGCAGAGTCCTCTCTGTTCAGGCCTCTCCAGAGTGCTCAGCAAGGTCTGCAGATGCCATTCTTGGGGCACGGAACTTCTTATAGTTTTCATGGGCAGAATTGTTACATACCTACCCACACTCTGTAAGAGCCGACTGCCTGGTTTGTACACAGAAAAATAAGAGTCCATGGACCCCCAGGAACACAGAGACTATGTCAGATTTAGCTGGTAATTGGGCACAACAGGACAGTGGCCTCTACACCTCCACTCTATGCAGGAGATGGGGGGCAGGGGGACAGTATTTTGGATTAGATTCCACCCAGTCTTCCTGCCTGAATGTGGAAGTTTCATGGTTTGAGCCCATGCTTCAAAACCTTTAGTCCTCACTGTGGAGTGCAGAGCTGCTGCTTTAATGTCTTCCAAGAGGAATGTGGTCCACAAGTCCCCTTGCTAAGTGCTTCGTGATCTAAACTGACAGACCTCACGTGGGGATGACTGGGGGATTCACCTTACTGCTGTTCTGCACCGAAATGCAAGTGTAGGCACAGTAAAACAAACTGCAGCAAAACCATCTCCGTGCATATTTTCCTTTTGTGCCCAAAGAGATTCAGTCTTTTTCCACCTTCTCTGAGGCTGTCAAAATCATTGTGTTTGTGTGAAAGTGAAATTGTCTAATGCAACAAAAAGCAGAAGAATAAAAGAGAGAAGTGCAAACATGTTTTGAAGGGGTGTACAAGAACCATGGGCAAACACCTTGTCATGAGCAGGCTGGGCAGCAGCCTGCTTGCTAAAGCCCTTGCGCCAGCTCTGGCTCCAAACAGAAGATTCAAAATGGTACGTCACAACCTTCAGACGGTGGAAGAGGTTTGTGCCACTGAGGGTGGGCAGCAGTGACGGCACTTGCAAGAGTTCCTGCCCTTTGGCATCATCACTACACACCGGCTGTGCTAGAGCAGGTCAGTAGGAAGGACCACGGTACTCGTTTGTAGTGTGCCCAGGTACTATTTTCATAAAGTTGTTGGAAACAGAGAATAAAGGGAACACAGGTTTTTTCCAATTCAAGGGTTCAAGTTTTCATTCCAAACCACTTGACAGTATCTCATTAGCCTACTGCCTATAATAAATGTTTCCAATAACCATCATGCAGTCACACCAAATTAAAAAATTCTATAAAACATAAATAGGAAATACTACCAAGGTAATTTATTTTTCTACTCTAGATTTAGAGAAAATTAGGTCTGCCATCCCCCTTGGCTGTGATAAATACAAGTCCCACAGCAGAGCATCTAAGATTTCCAGGAATGTCTCTCTAACCTCACACTGCAGCCTTTGTAAAATTCATAACCAGATTTTTCCTGCAGAAATCAAACATTTGTCCAATTGAATCTGCCTGCAGTGCTTCTCGTAGCTGCAGAGATGTAAAGCCACTCGTTACCTGGCATTCTCAGGGGCACCTCAACAAAACCCGCAAGCGCAGGAGCCCTGTGCCCACAGCCATCCCAGCCGGCTGGAGCCGCACAGCTGCAGCTCTTGCTGCTCTGAACCAGAGAGTGACACGCCATTTCCACATCCAGCTGTCATCCCCCTGTTGTCAAACCATCTCCCATTTCCCCGAGCTTTGCTCCCCTTCTTGTGCAGGCTTCCCACTGGAGCATCCCTCAGCCCCACAGGGATGGGGAGGGGGGACCCAAGTGCTCCCATCTCTCAGGCTCCCCACATGCAGCCCTGGAAAACATGTGGGAGCCCATGGCTTCAACAGAAAACATTCACTATTTCACATCTCAGCAAAAAAGGTGAAATCAGAGCAGGAGAATCATTACCAACTTCCTGCTAGCTGACAAGCAAAGCTCTCAAAACCAAAAATTCACGGTTTGGAAAAGCGTGGAGTCAACATAAAACCATGTGCCTACCACAGAGTCTGTTTATGCAACCAATCACACAAATGAAGGACTGCCTTAGTCCAGCTCAGGAGGAGCCCCTCAGATCAAAAGAATAAAATCATTCCTGAAGTGTAACGAAGTGAGATCTGACCACAGTGTTTGATCAAAATAGCTGGGGAACGGTGAATCAATATTGATTCAGGAGAGCTTTCAAATTCCCACGGACTTTCATTCATCAGATCCCCAGGAATACCTTGTGTTGCCTCTTTTAACATCTAAATGGGAAGTTGGATGAACTAATTCACCAAACAAGAATTTCCCCCTCAGAGACACTTCCATCACCCTGCCAGGGTCAGACCACTCCAGCCAGTCGCACTCACCAGTCTCCAGGAGACAGCAGTCCCTTGAGGGACTCTTCCCAAAACACCTTTCCCCAGGCTCTGCCAAGGGCATTTTCCACAGCAAGCTGACTGAAGGAGAGCCCCCCAGTGCTGCCCACGCTCTGGCACCCCCCCAGGCACCCAAACCCCTTCCTCCCAAGCACTCATTGCATTCAGGCTACATCACATGTTGGAAAGGATCACAAGTAGGACGACAAAGCCCAGTTCTGATAGGAATCAGTTTACAGTAAAATTCAGAAATAGGAAGAAAGAGACAACAATCTGTTGGTTCCTACAAACAGCAAATTAGGAAACTCCGATAGATCACTTCAAGACACCCATGCTTGGTCAGACCCACTCAGTGTCTATTTCTGCCAGCGGCAAATAGCACATTATTGAAAACAGACATGGGTAAGGTAAATAGAACATCACACGTCCCTCCCAGTATAGCTGCCTTGTGCCCAGGCACTCGTGGTTCAGGCACTTGCTGAGCCAGTTCCTCTGTGCCCCTCAGTGTTTATGAACTGACTGGTTTTCCTTCTGTGAATGATGAAATGTAGAGTGGAGATTTTTTTTTTTTTTTTTTTTTTGCCCATAGTGAGAAACAGAAGACTTTTTCCTACCGTCTTTAGAGAAAGGAAAAGATTGTAGGGAAAATTGCCTGGTGTCAACACCTTAATTCCCTTTACAGAGAAACAGCAGTAGCCTACATATTTAACTACACTTCTGGTGTTAAAAAGGCAAGACAAATTTCATTAAGCAAAATACATTACCTCTCACCATTGATTACTGGGTTATAAATGCGACCTGCTAAGTGTGCATTAAAGCAGCAACCTGGGGTTGCTGGTGACTTTCCTGACACTTGAGTAGGTGAGTGAAGACCAGAGATGTTCTCTCTGATAGTACAGCACTTCAAGAAGGCTCATTAAGAACAGAAATTGTCTTTGAACATGTATTGCTCTGTGCAGGCAGCTGGAGAGAGTGGGCTGTGGCTTGCACAGGGGCACATCCCAACCTGAAAGCCCATGAGCTAGAAACCTCTCGGGACAGAGTGGCATGACAGGATTGCCTTTGAGGTGTAAGATCCAGTTCCCCTCGTTTCTGTACCACATTTCCTCCTGATCTCTGTTCAGGAACTCCTTAGGGAGAGGTTTCCTGGAGGAGCTGTCTCTATCAGAGCAATTTTTTCCAAAACATTTCCCCATGTACTTGCCACTTGAGTGTCCAGGCAGGGGAAGGGTGAAGAATTACTCCCCAGAATAAAAACCTGAGACATCAAAAAGATACTCCTTAAGTGGGTTTTAAGAAAACTCTTTGTGGAAATGTACACTTCTTATTGCAACTGGAATACTGCTTCCTCCTGTGCCTGGGCCAGCAACACTGGTTTGGTCAGAAGTTTGATGTCCTTGTGTCAAGTGGGTTTGGTGGGTCTCAGTTCAGGTCCCCACACAGCTCAGCATCACCAGCAGCCTGGCCAGTCAAAAGGCCAAGAAACAAAAGGCACAAATCCCAGTCCTACAGAAAGATCCTGCAGATCACACCTGAGGGATTTGTCTCTCACTGGTACCAGGAGTGTGCCCAGAAAGACATTTACAGATTTTTTTTTTTTTTTTTGCTTGCCCCATTATAAGGCGGCAGACATGAGGTTCTAAGTTTTTAGACCACTGCACCAAAAAGAAAAAATCCCTAGGATCAGACATTCAGCAGACACAGATGAGCTTGTGCCTGGTCTTTGATAGGGTCCTCTCCATCCCACTGCAAGGAAGTCCTTGACTTGGGTACACCACATCTGACTTGTACACAAAGAACAGGGTGACACGACACCCTCACAGAGGCTCCAGGAAACCCCAAACCAGTCACTGCTGCATGAACAGAGACCTTCATCTCCAGGCAAACAGAAAACACCATCCTACAGCTTTGCAAACACACCCTACAGCCACTTCCCCACGCAGCTCATCACCTGGATGAGACACAGTATAGGAGGAACCGTGTAGTTTATCCTACCTCACATTAACATCAAGTTCTTCCATCACAGGCAATAGGCATAGGTAGCTGGGAGTTCAATGTCCATAGAAGAGACCCCGTCCTGCAGTGAAGAGAGTTAGAAAGGACAGTTATAAGTTATAGGATCTCTCACAGATGCACATTCACCCCAGTAAGGCCCCCAAATGCTGCATTTTGCCTCTGGCCTGGCTCCTCTTGAAAAGTGAGGTTATGCAGAGATGTCAAAACAAAGACATCCCATTGCACAGAGTTGTCATAATTTTCTGTTATCTACCCTGACATACTTGTATCTCACAACACTACGGTGCGTGCCTGTAGGCACAAAATCAAGCTGAAGTGATAGACAACCTTTTGTATACACCACCCATTCATGCATAACCTAGGGCTAACAGAGTGCTTCAAGGTCCCAGTAGAACACTGGCTTTACTGAAAATAATAAAAAAATTTTCCCCTTTTATGAGCGAAGTCAGGTCTTCACCTGGAAGCTACAATCAACTTTTAATTCACTCCACAATCAGCACTACTCCTGGGGACTGCTTGGATTTAGATTCTCAGAGGGTTGTTTCAGCAGCAGCAAGGTAGTAAGCTGGAAGGACTGCTACAATGGCACAAAGAAAAGGCTCTTCTGGCCAAATACTCAGGTTCCAGAGGGGTGAGGAGAAGCTGCATAGGCAGAAGTCTTAAGAAACAACACATAAGATACAGGTCACACCTAAGGCTGTATCTGTCACCGTCCTCTGCAAGAATCTTGTGTCACTTGCTGAAAAATCCCATTCTGTGTAGTGCCTCCTCAAATGGCAACAGGTCTTTCCCTCTAATTACCAGAAAAGGGTTAATAAGGAAATAATTTCAAGAGACGAATCCAAAGCATTATACCAGTACACACAGCATACCACGCTGTACCCTGTGAGCGCTGGGTGCTGGTGTGGAAAGGGGCACACAAAAGCCACCGCGGGTCAATCCGCCCTGTCCTTCTGCAAGTCAAACCCCCAGTGACCTCAGAGAAATCCAGCTATACATTTTGTCAAAGACTCACAGCGGACACAGTCTTATTTCTTGAAATAAATGCAAGCCACGTAAATTACTAATAGAGGTACCATTCTTAAGATTTGTTCTCCAAGACCAAATTTTATGAAGTTTATGGAAATATGTTACAATTCTGCTGACACTGAGGAGCAGAACACTGATGTAAGTGACCTCTTCCAGCCTACGCTTCCGAACTTTGAGCTCAAAAAACGTAGTTTATATACAATCAGCTGAAGAAGGCTTGCAAAACCTGGCTGGGAAAACACAAGCCAGAATGCTTAGTAAATTAGTTTCTTTTTTTACACAAAATTAAAACATTGACTTACCACTAAATTAAAATAGGTTTCCTGTGACACTATGTTGTACAGCCTTATGAATACTTAATAGCAGTACTGTAATTACAAAGAATTAAATGATTTGCAGCCCAAGTTAAAATAAATGTACTTCCAGTAACACTAATATAAATATTAATGGGATTTTTGATTCTATCAAAATTCCATCATGACTCCAAAGAAATGAATGCATAACCTTAATAAAGAGTTTGTGTATTTGCTGCTGTTACTCCAGTGGAAAAAATAGGGTATGTTTCAAGCACTTCAGGCTGTTACTGTCCCTTGTGTTATGTCTCTAGAGAGCCACAGATAATGCCACACCACAGGGCTATTAATAATAACTCAAATACAAATAATGCCATTGTGGTTACTTGGCTTCAAAGACAAGACTGTAACAATACTGACTCAGACTTCCTAGATACGATGCCAGGTTTGCACTGCAAATGAACACCCATTATCCAGGCCTGGTTCAGTGCTTACCAGGACTAGTACTTCAGCAGGTATAGACTACGTGGAGTTCTGCAAGCAAAACTTACTCGAGTCAAAAGGATGTTTTCATCTGAGAGTGGAAACCTTCAGAATTTGGCCACTATTTACAGCTTAAGCCTGTGTTTCTAAGGGCACTCTGGAATCTGGCGATACAAGGGTGAGAGGTCTAGAGTTTCTGATAAAGTCACCTCTGTGTCCCTAGACCTAGCCTCCAATTTCAATTTGGGGTAAAAAAAGCTCTCCTGTGCTCCTGCTCTGTAGTTTTTCCATAGAACAAAATGCCTCACAAGCTACTGGGACAGCTTCCTGTCCAAGACGTAGGAAGAATATCCTGGAAGATGATTTTGAGGATATAAAAATACAACCAATAGTCTCTGAGCTCAAACAGACAAAAAGAAACCTAATTATTTCATCTCCAAAGAGGTTTAAGTAACCACTTATTTAAAATCATTTGTTTGGCATATACATTAATTTCAGTTAATTCAGATGCAAATACACCAGAACAGCTCTGATAGGCGCTCTGTTTCACTGGAGACAGGAACCATACTTCCCTGTCCTGTCATTTCAAAACAGATAAATACGAACTGAAGAAAACACTATAAACTGTGGTCAAAACACATGAGATCTTGACCCATCTCCTCTGCCTGCCCGCACAGTTTTTGAGCACGGGTTAATTCTGCCTTAGAGCATCCTTCAAAAGCAAGGTGTCATCTCGGTTTACTGCAGAGACACAAAGAGGTGGACTGAACCCCACCAAGAGGATTCAGAGCAGGCCAGAAGCAGCCCCTGGACATGAAATACAGATATTAAACTCATCTTAGTGTTGAGATAGCACAGATATGCCACAAGGAAAATCTGCTTAAATTTTGTTGACTCTGATTCAGGGGAAATTGTTCCTTTGCTATGCAGAAGAGGCTTTAGTACTTACTGCTACAGTGGGAAGTTGTGAAACGGCTTTGCTTCAGTTCATGCCTGATACAATTTAGAAGTACAAGGAAAATGTGTGTCAGAGCCAGCAAGAGCAGAGGGTAGGAATAAGAGAAAACAGAAAAAATGTCACCTATCTGCACTATCCCAGTCCCCCATGCTCCCTTCAGCATCAGGGTTTAAGATGTACCTTGGGAAACTCTAAAACAAGCAAAACTCACAATTTCAGTACAACCAGGACTGTTGTCTTACCTATTCATCAAAATGTATTCTTCTGTGTAGGCACCAGCATTACCATTCCTTCAGCCACAGCAAGCGTGACACGCTCAAAAACACAGGAAAACTTCTGTTTCCATTTGCATTTGCTTCATTTGTTTTGTGTTTGTTTATACAGTAGAAATAATATTTTTAGTACGGAATAGGAAAAAATTAGTGTTTTAAGGACTTTGATAAAACTAGGAATTTTGTATCCAAACACCCAGCTACCTCTGGCAGTGCTGTTAGGCGCTGGCAGCCATCCCACGCACCGTGACAGCCAGCGACCATGTTTCCTATATTGCACCTCACATACAGTTTCGTTTTTCTTAGAATTCTTTACACATCCCTAAGCGCTGGGGCCCTGAGAACACTTTTTCCTCCCCACAAACATGGAAACAAGCAACATTTGGGCAACGCATACAAAGCATCGTACGACACTAAACCAAGGACACCACTTTGCTTTTGTCAGCTTTTCCATAATGGATTTCAAAATTAGATCTCCCTTCCATGGTTAAACTTGGAGTCATTGGAGAACAGTGGTGCCAGTACCACGTAACAAGAAAATCTCCACAAGTTATTCTGTAAATCTATCTGGCTCACACAGAGGGCCTGGTGCTATTCTTTGTTATTAAAGTGATTACTCATACTCAATTAGGAAGCTGTTCACTGCCTCGGAAAGATAACACTGACCTAACTCAACCCTTACACCATCCAGCCCATCGCCTACATATATTCCCTTCAGCACAAAAGAGCTTCTCTGCTGCTGTGCGCGACGGTGCTGCCAGGCACACGGAGCCACACTCATCACTGCAGCCAGGCCGTGTTCTGAACGTGAACATCCAGCCGCCACGGCCCGTGGGCTGCTGGCAATGGTCCTGCAAAGCCATTGTCCTCTCCTGGGCTCCAGAGCCTTTCCATCCTGGGCGTGCTGAGAGCAGCCCCGCTCACAAGGGAACCCGAGTGGGCTCCAGGTCTGGTTTCCTGTAAAAATAGGGTTTCGGGCCTTGAGCACAGGCTCCATCTCTGCTGGCCAGGCCCAAGGGTCAGGCTGAGCCTCTCAAAATGGGTCTTTTCATATGAGTTCTTGTACTGGTTTTGTGTGGTGGGGCTGTGGCAGTGCAACCCCCATTCCCTGTACCCTTGCACCACCGGCAGGGAGGAGGTAAAGAAATGGGGAGCAAAACTGAGCCTGGGGAGGAAGGGTGGGGGGAAGGGGTTTTACAACTTGGTTTTATTTCTCATTATCCTACTCTGGTTTGATTGGCAAGAAAATTAATTTATTTTTCTTCCCCAAATTGAGTCTGTTTTGCCCATGATCATAACCAGTGAGTGATCCCTCCCTGTCCTCATCTCGACCCATGAGCCTTTCCGTACATTTTTCTCCTCCACATCCCACTGAAGGAAGGGGTGAACGAGCGGCTCCATGGTGCTGAGTTGCTGGCTGGGCCTCAACCACAACAGTTCTCTTCAGATTTGGTACCAGGGACTGCAATGAAAAGCTGACCACAGTAATCTACCTAAGGACTTCAGTTACCATGAGGGGGTTAAATTCAGGCAGTGAAGTTAAATGGTTTCTCTTTCAGGTGTTAACAAAAAATTAATTTTGATAACTCCTGCAAAATGGAAGAAAAACTTTTCAGTGATTTTGTATGTCAAAATTCTAGTTTAGGGTCATCTTGCTTCATTTTTTTTGCAAAATTTTGTAATTGTAATGAGCACTGAAGTTACACAATATATGTACCATGATGCTGTCACAGAGATTTCTACAACAACTGAAACTTTCTGCATTAGAATAAAAAAAAAAACAAACCCAACCCAAAACCATGGAACTCAAACAAAAAAAACCAAAAACCACACAAATAAGAAGGCCTTCACAAACAACTGTTTTCCCTGAGAAACATCACTGAAGTCAGTATTCTTGGCAGTATTTTCACATCAGCAAAGCACAAATTTTTTAAATGGAAAAAAATACAGGCACAGCCTCTTCAGCAGGCTGACCTGACAGCTCCATAGACTTCCCTTGTGAGGCAAGAACTCCCCATCTTATGCTACTCTCCACTAATCACTGCCACCAAGAGCAAGGCAGATATACCATGATTAGTCCTAGTCATCCCTGCACAGGAGACCGGCTCTGACTTGGGAAAGGCAATGCAGTAATAAGCCTCGGCAAGGCTGCACTGACGGCATTCAGGGAAATCGGAGACCATCCACCTGTCGCGATGACATGAGCTGCATGCTTGTGCCTCACTCCTTCACCTGACACCCCACCAAGTCACCTTAGCAAATGCTCCCCTGCTTCTGTCCCTTCTCCTCCTCACCTCCACAGTGGTGTGGAGTAGGAAAAGGAAAACCTAACAAGGAGATGGCTAAACCAACATATCTTCCCAACCATGCTATACAGAATTCTTGGAGAAACTTCATTCAGTGGCTTTAAGGTATTAACAAATAATTCACTTCTCGGAGACCATAAGGAGTTTGCTGGGAGCCAACAGCTGATTCTGTCTCTTAAGTGACCATAAACTCACCTGCTCTACATGGTGGCCTTGGTCTGCCCAGTAGAGATGAAAATGTCCCACCAGATGACAGCAATAGCCACGCCAAGACATTTTCCTTGCAAGGCACTGATTAACTAAGACACTGACACATTCTTCACCCAATTCACTTCCATCCCACTCAAGCCCCTTCTAGTTCCACTTTCTGTCAACTGCCGAGCTGATGACAACAGAAGAGTTGAGTCATTCTAAAAAACTTACACCCCCATTTTCTGCAGTGTTGGATTATGCCACTGCATCATTTGTGACACTTTAAATGAAGCCACATCTAGGGTGGACTGAGTACTCTGAAAAGTCCATTTCATTTTACCTACAGATGAATATCGTACCGTTCCTTCTGCTCTACTGCACCGCAGAGGAGGGAGAGGGCTATGAAAAAAAAAAACCACTTAAATTCAGTTCCTGAATGTCTCATGTTCTCTTTGAAGAGCTAGACACCTCTCTTTATAGATGAGGTAAAAAAATGTCCTTTTCCCCCATCCTTTGCCAGCTTTGTCTTTTTAGAGCTGAGTGTGGTATGCAGTGACGACTTGATGTAGCCTCTGACTTCAGCACAGATATCCTGTAGACACCCGTTGTTACCGGGTAACAGTGCAGTGGTCTGATAAAAAGATGTCACAGATGTTTGGAAAGCCTACTTAGTCTTCCCCTAGAACTTGCACATCTCAGAGTATAAGTTCTTGGAAATATAGGGGATCATCCAGAACTTGTGATTCTTGATTGAGGCCAGAGGAATCACTCGAACATCGATAAAGACAATTCCTACTATCTGAATCTGTGATTTCAAGAGGCTCCTCACTTGCTGTAGTGAACATCTGCCAAATTAAAGCTGGTTTTGAAATTTAAAAAGTCAATTCCCACCACATTTCACATCTGGGGTTGTGATTTTATCGTAATTCCACCTTCACCACTATCAGAGAAAGGGAAGTTGTTAGAAGAGGCTAACTGGACAAGATCCTCCCAGGCTGCATTAAACTGATGCTCTGGAGTGCCAGTCACCTCAACCCAAAGATAATTTCTTGCTCATCACTGCAGAGCGGTGCAAAACCCTCCAACTATTACAAGAGAATATCCTGCCCATAACATCACTTGAGGGGTAGGAAATACCTCACTCATAGGTAAAATAGGTCCATTTCCACCACCCATTTCTGATAAAGGCACTCCCTCTCCCATTTCCTGCCTTAGTCACTGCTGCCTCTTTTCTCCCCACTAAGGACAAAGCTGATAAGAAGTCCCTCGGTTGTCAGCAGAGACAGACTGTTGGACGGATTTTAATCAAATGTCATTCCGGGAGGTTAAAATGCAGCACTTTGCTTAAATGGAGAAAAATACAGAGACAAGACACATCACCTGAAAATGGAGTCCAGCTTTAAATGGAAAAAGACACAAGACATGCCTTTTCACTGAAGGGTTATTTGTCCCGAACAGCTCTTTCGACTCAGGGAGAGAGCCTCAACCAGAGGCGTGAGGTTTGATGGGCTCGTGTTCCTGAGAGCCACAGGCGGGTCACGGCAGAGCCAGCACCTTGTGCTCGCCTGCTTGCAGACAGGTGAGCTTTCCTGCATGTCAGCCTGGCCTTCATGGCCCCCTGGCTGCAACCCCTGTGCCTGTTCAACCTTACACCAAGGTATTCTGCACTTTCAAAAATGAAAGTTTAAATTCCACCTTTGAGTACCAGAAAAATACTAACAGACAGCACAATATGAGGGCTTTCCTTTGGAAAGGGCATGTGGAAGCAATTCTGCCTACCTGTTCTCTTGGACTAAATATTTACAGCAGTAAAGTTTCTGCAGGCTGTTCAAGGATGACTTTGCTCCCATACAGAGACATCTGTATGAGATCCTTTCCTATATCATGCTGCGTTTGTATAAGAGGTCTGAGGAGAGAAAACAGCTCTAAAACCTGAGGGGTTAGTTACTGTGACAGTAGTAGTATGGAATTTCATAACTCGCTACTCTCACCTTGAGCAATTACTATCAGTTGGTAAGCAAAACACTACAAGCCTTTGACTGCAATGTCAAACCCAGGAGGAACCCATGGGAAAGAAAACCATAGGAAGCCGAGAGAAACCACCAGTGTGAGACTGTTGGGCTCTTAAGAAGGGCAAGATACAGTAAGAGATATCAATCAACAAATGAATGCCAGAAGGGTAGTTGAGTTCAGTAAGTGCACCAGAAGTGTGGGTGGAAAGAGAGATGGTCATGGTTTCCATCGCATTGTCACAAACGGGTGCCTATAAGGACAAGCCACAACATTAGTGCTCCTCATCACCACAAGGGACTACAAACCAAATGTGTCTTTGATGGAGATTTCTACAGGGCTACCATGTTTCCTTCTTGGTCGCATGTCATAAAACTTCCCCACAATTCACTGTAAATTTTCTCTCCCTAGAAAACACACTTTCCAGTTACTCTCATTCTCACCCCAGCACAAACCCAGGGTATGGAAACCATTGCCCCACAAAGGTGCCAGCTGTGCCTGCAGCCACATAAACTTGCTTTGTTTACATGGCAGAGAAACGTACACCATAAATGCTAGGAAACATGGAAACCCTTCAGCTTTGGCACAGTGTGATGGTACCGAAGGTAACTCGCAGCTCGCTGGATGCCCAGCGCCGTCACTACCTCAGCTCTGTCTCTACGGACGGCTGCACGCACACGGTGACCTGGGTTTGCTGCAGCTGAGAGCAGCTACACACTTTACCCGAGATCCTTGCTTTCACTGATTCTCTAATACATTGCTAGCCACTATAGTGCCCTCCTACTGCAAATGAGCTTGAGAGACAAGTGCTGGTGGTCTCGTGGCAGAGGTTAGCTCACACCCCAACGAGAACATTGCAGGCAGTGACCACGTCACCCAGTGGCAATCCTCTGGTTAGCTGCAGCCTAAGGCTCCAGCCTCTTATCTATAAAGCTAGCCTGCTCCAAAGCAAACAGAAAACGACCCGTGGAAAAGCACATTACTGTGGGCATTCACCTTATCGCAGAGACACACTGCTGCGCTGTTGTGAGCTCTGCGAATGAGTATGCACTGCCAGTTGCCACTTTGAGAGAGTTGGGGCAAAGAGGATTGAAAGGAACCATCTCCCTCCTGCCACCGCGTGCCGAAATGTCACCAGGAGACCCTGGAGTCACTCCCAGCTACCCGTTTCAGTACGTGACACTATCCTTTGCTTCCCCAGCTGTGCTGGCAAAGCCTTTTTCATCCATTTTTGTTCCTCGTTTGGTTTCCTGTCCTGCCTGCAGACCCACTTGGGTAGCACTGAGTCACCCAGGCCAAGGGGGGGGGAACCGGGAGTCAAAGTGGATGAGCAAGCCAGGAAGGATTCCTCACCATGCTCTGCAGAGGAGCCCCCCCGAGGCTGCCACTGCACCGTGATTCACGCGTAGCATGAGAGGGACTCAAGCGTAACTCGCCTTTTACACCACCTACCGCTCCTGCCCAATTTCCTACGTGGGTAATTGTGTGGTGGACATGTTCCACTCCCCATCTGGGGGTCATGCATGACTAACTTTATTGTATTGGAATAACATTCCTCTGCTTTATTTTTATTGCTGCCATAAGATGGTTTTGTAGCCTGTGAAATGCAAGCAGGAAATAACCTCCTGCTTTGAAGCTCAGCGCCAAGACACACCAGTCCCTGCGTTTATAGTTCTGCAACCCCTGGACTTCAGCAGAAACGGGAGTATTTCCTGGCCTAGGTATCTTTGTTCTAATTACTCCCGTGTAACTGTGACTTTTAAATCGGTAGGATTGTGCTGAATTACATCTTCTGTGATTTCAGCTGTGCAAAGGCTTTAAGTGAAGCTTTAAATCGCAAGTATTAAAGATTCCCTGTTACTTTCTGTCTGACCAAACTGACTCTTGATGGGAAGTTTTGGGGTCCATCTGCCGGAATACCTTGGCAGCAGAGAACACCTCCCAGAAGCTTCGCTGGAAGTTAATAACCCACAGCATGAAAGCCCACAGGCAGAGCCCTTACCCCCTCCTGCCCAAGGGTGCCAGCTGAACTACTGTGACATGAACACTGTCCTAGCTAAAAAACCAAAAATAATCAAACAACACCCCCACCCCAAACTCTCTACGCATAGGGGGTTAAAACAAATAAACTAAGGCAAGTGTGAAGCTGCTGCCAACAGACACATCCCTTGGAGCGAGAGCGCTGATCCCACACAGTTTAACTTGTCGCATTGCGTTCACACTTTCCCATCAACTCTCTTGATTGCCACAGGCAGATCAGAGCCAGGAGGTTTCTGCTGCCCCTCATTGGGGTGGAAATGCCATGACTCCATGGGACATTTTAGAAAACAAAGCAGAGAGAAAACCGCCAGAGCTCTGAGCTGCAAATATATGTAACCACCCAACTGATGCCTCTGCTGCCATTTCTTCACACTCCATTAAAGAATGACAGCTTCTGGAGAGAAAACTGGCTGAGTATGTTCATCTTAAACCCAATCTGCCTCTGGCTCACTTCAAAAAATGAGTTAGTTGAGCAGCATGCTAAAATAATCAGTTCCCAAGAGGCCATGTGATCCTCCAGGTCTGTACAAAATAGATAAAGTGCACAGCCATCATCTTTTCTGGTTAAGAAGCTGATACCACCAGGGAAAGTCAAAAGGTTAATCAATTAATTACTTTCTTAAAAGATGGAGATGATGCAAGAAGGAATGTGCTATAATACACAGCAGACAGGCTCTGATGTTACCTACAAAAGAGTTTGCTCCAAATAGTTCACAGCAGAAACAGAACCCTGAGATGAGTGCAGGTACTTACATGCTGCAGCAATACAGCAGTGACCTTCTCTGGGGGTGGTCAGGAGGGAATGACTGGAATATTTCTTGAGAGAAAGCAGCTAAAACAATCACTGTGGGCTCAGTATCTCACCAGACTGTGCTGGTGGTTGTGCTGCTACCCTTGCACTGCTAGCAGCAGTCTAGGGCAAGAGAACTCAGACTAAGGGCCTTATCCCACCTGCAGGCTTTGCCAGCTCATCACCCCAGGTGGAAGCAAGAGGTAATCCCTCCACAGAGCAGGTATTTGTAAGCCAGGCCCAGCCCTGCTGGGCTATAAAGGGGCCGTGTGGGGCCACAGCTGTGGTGCTAGGGGTTGGGTGTTTTCTTGCTTAAGGAGTATCTTTACTTGCCAAACTATGCTGTGCTCAGCACCTTCCAAGATGCTGTTGATGTTTTTAGCTTCTTTTAAATTAAATCACCAAATTACTGAATCCTTCTCAGGTCATTAAAAATGAAGAAACCAAAATAAACTTGGAGCCATGAGACCTTGAAGGTTCCTTTTTGGTGGGCTAAAGCTGTGAGCCTTGTGGCAATCCTGCTGGGAAGTGGGAAAAGGATAAATGAGCTCATGGGGTAAGCTGCTTTTGAAGGGTTATTTCCGAAGTAAAAGTGATGGGACATGCTGTAGGTGGGCTGTGAGTTCCCATCAGCCAGACTCTCCAGGTAAAACAAGCTGTCCAGGCACTAATGGTGTCTGGTGTCAGACACCTGGCAGTTATGGGAAGTCATATGGCTCATTTTCAATGAGTTCAGAGAGAACAGTTATTTCTACCAGCACACATACTTTGAACAAGTGTATTTTTCAAATTCTGCTCATTTCAGGCTTCTACACCCTGAAATATGTCCTCAGGCTGGTTTCTGTCAGGCTCTCCATGATGTATCCTGTGCCATTGCTTCCCTGGGGAAGCGTGGTGATGGCATCCTGTGTTGCATTGCTGGTGAATTACTTCAGCTCTGCAGGGAATTAGCAGATCCTCAAAGGAACAAACTGAAAATTTGGCAGGATGTGAATGAGGAAGGCTTCACCACTCATTTCTGATGATACCAGAGGGACACTTGGGTGTGCATCCCACTGAGGATGAGATGTGATGAAGCAGCAGACCGTTACCCTGGACTGGGCGTCAACTCCACAGAGCCAGGTCTGTGGGGTTATTCCCTCATTCTGATGTATCATGTAGAAGAAAGGATGAGCGTCAGTGCATTTGGCCACAGCTTCTGCATGGGCCATCATGGTGCTACACTAAGCTGAAATGTTTACTGGATTAAGAAATGGTAAGTGTGGCAGTTCTTTATGTTTCTGAGAAGCAAACAGAAAAAAAGCCAAAGCAGGAATGTATGGAGACAGACGTGCGCATTAAAGAGTTCAGACACTATCTCACGTTTTGAACGCAGCTGAAAACAGTGAGCTGAAACAGAAGGAAGGATGTGAACAGAAGAGAATGATAACCACCAGGTCAGAGACCTGTAGCACAGAGAAACCTCCATGACAATAACCCTGTAAGGGCCCTCAGGTCGGATGTCACAGCTGTGTAGTATTTTCAAAAAATACTGTCATGAGAAGAAAGGGGAAGTTGGCAGCTGTGGGTATGTAGTAAAAGCTTGGGAATGGTCAGAAAGCAGAAGAGTTGTAGATAAATCTGTAGGCTGCAAGAGGTTGATTTTGAGCATATTGGGAAGAAAACAAATATTTAAAGTTAGGGTGATCAGCTGGAAAATGGTAGAGTTGTTGACCATGACTCAGGAAAAGAGCAGACACCACCAACAAATACTTCTGTTCTATTTTTGGGAGCCATATTATGTGGTGATTAACTTTCCAACCTCACAGATATTAAACAAAATGTTAAACAGCAGCTACTAATGCTAGACATGTCAAAATTAGCAAGTCCAGATAATGGCATCTTTTTCTTTAAAAAGACTTTTTAGAGAGCTGGGTAAAGAACTTTACACATGGTTGATCTTGATTTCCAGGAAACTTGGCTCATCAGAGTTAACAAAACAATGTACCAATATTTTGAAAGAGTAAAGTGGATAATCCAGGTAATTATAAGCCTATCAATCCAAGATTGCTCTCCAGCACAGTAATAAAATGGCTCATAAAAAACACAATTCATCAAGAATTAAAGATGGGGAATAAAATTTGGCAAACCAGTGTGGATTAGAGGAGAATAAATTTGCCATCATAGTATTTCCAGTGATAATCAACAACAATACCACTGTAATAAATTGGTGCATTCTCTGATTTCAGAAAAGCACTTGATTTGGTATTACATGAGGTTTTGGTAAAGAAGCAAGGACAATAAATACCAACTGTGTGCAGGACTCAATCAGAGCCAAACCCAGGACAGTGAGAGGTCCCACATGTACATGCAAACATGGAAGTGCTGTCCAACAGTTCTGGGTTTAGCATGGACCCCTGGAAATCTGTATGAGTTTTCTGGTACTCAGTTTTTTACCCATGTCAAAGAAAAATGCCATGAAATCATCACTGAAGAGTTTGCTGGTGACCAAGATCGGGGGGATTGATAAATTTAACAGGCAGCATACTGATACAGAGCAATATGGATTGCCTGGATGCATTTCGAAAGAAACCAACATGCATTTGAGTATAGCCAAGGTGAGGCAACATATTTGGAAGCCAAAATAAAGGCAGTATTTAGAGGACAGGGACAATTTGGCCTTTGAAAGAGATGACTGAAAGGGAAATGAGGTCCCTTCAGCTCAATGCAAGTGCTTACTGCCATTTGTTGTGGCTAACATTCTCAGGAGGATCTTGAAAGGAGAAAGCAGGTGTGAGGCTGCCATGGCACCTTATTCCATGCTGATGTTCACACATAAGACGATGGATAGCTGGAAATATATAGGAGAAAAGCCATGAGCCTTATGAAAGAACTGTAAGGGATGTTTTTACCATAGGATGCTTCTGAAGAGTAATCTAGTTAGTTTATCCCAGAAGAGGCTGAAGAAGGGCTTGAGTATGTCCTGCCAAGTGCGTACTCAAGAAACAGGACACTGGTGACAGGATATCGCAGTGGCAGAAGTCCTGAAGGCTGAAAGTTGAAACCAGACAAATTCAGACAAGCAAGCAGGTGCATATATTTGACTTTACTGACTAGGAGTGCCACAGTCCAGCAGCACAGCATGACCAAACACATGCCCATCAGGAGGCAAACCTCTGCAGATAATGACAGGGGAAAATCTGCCGCTCCAGACAGTCAGGCTAATGGAGGGGAAAGACATCACTGAAAAAATGAAATTGCAATGTGAAGGCATTGCAGGAGCATCCAAGGGTGTGAAGATTGAGTAATGTATCCAGACTGAGGTGTGTGGCATTTTCCTAGCAGTAATTTGCCGTCTCTAGTCACTGATTTCAGTCCTTCATTCTTTAAACAGCAAATCATTCAGTGGAAGGTTGGTTCAGCAAAAATCGGTGAACGCAGTTAACTGATTGAGGTATTTTCTTTCCTTTCACATATGCGGTGCCAGAATCTCACTGCCTGTCTAAGCAAGAGAAACTTCTGATGTTCACACAATAGGAATGTGGAAACTTGATTCTTAAAACAGTAAGAAGAAGGGGAAAAAAATATATAAACCTGTGCTTGAGGAACAGAACTTTCCTTTTCCCCTTCTGTAAGAGGAGAGAAAAGAATTACTCCTTTGTAGTCCGAGGCTTCAAGCTCTTTCAGATGAGATTTAATCACTCAAGAGAGCTGTTTGGAGCTTTTGTTCAAGATTTCATGCAACTAAAAGAGAAGCAAGTGCCACTTCAGAGCCTTGTGTTGCGTTAATTGCTAGGATAAAGGGAGGCAGAGAAAAAGATCTGCATGTTCCCAAACAGTCCTAACTGTGCCTGAAAGCACTTGCTTCCCAAACTAATCCCCTACTTACCCCAGACACTGGATGACTTACTGGTGGCATTCAGGAAGAGGCAGCCAACCGCAACACACTAATTATAGCATGACCTGTTGCTAATTACTGTTTGACTAACCCACTGCTGTTGTCATATCGCGCTAAATAAATAATATCCACTCTCCCCTGGCAGTGTTTACAGACCTGATTTCCCATTCAGCCTGGGCTCAAAGCTGTAAGCAGTCCCCAGTGCCACCAGCTGCTCCAGTCAGACCCCGCGGGTGGCCAGCCTGGCCTCACACCTCCACAGCGGGTGATGGACCGAATGCTGAGCAAATGTGGCAGCCAGCGCCTTGGCCAACAAACCACCCACTCCGCTGCGGTCCTCGGAGCTGAGTACGGACTGACGTGGCCGCCAGCGAGGTGCTGAGGGTCCCACCGGAGATCTGGGAGCAGGCTGGGGAGCTCTGAACGTGACCTTTTTGAGGCAATGCACCAATGTCGTCAAACATCCCATCATATGCATTTTGAGAAGACTGTTGGTCAAATCCAGCTGGCAGGTCCAGCCCTGCATGCTTTCCAGCCACTTTCCCTGGTGAGCTGCTCAGATTGATGGATTGCAGCCTTTCCGGACCGTCTCCAGCTCACGCCAGCCTCCCTAAAGCTACCGCTGCCAGGAGTCGTTAAAACCCTGGCTCCACTTGGCCACCCCTTCTTGATGCCCAAACTCCTACGCCCTCATTTCCCAAGCAGGCATGACTGCCACACTCCATTTCATTTTGAAATTTTCAAAAAGAAACTTTTAAAAATCATTTTGAAAGCACTTTGCAATTCTCATGTTGCTCGTGAGAAGATTTGAAATTTCCACTTTTTATTCCCAAGTGCAAAGAATCTCTGACTTTCTGGCAGTTACAGCCACTGCTGTAAATATTCCAGCAAATAAATTAACTGGTAAGAAAGCTCATGGGAACAGCAGATTTTTAACTGAATATTGTGCACTACTTAACAGTAAATCTATTTCTTAATCTAAAATTAATCTACATGTAAAATCATATAACGTAGCCATTCAGTCACATACGCTCCATAGTTATTGGGAGTGAGATAATCCTTCTCTTGAGCTCGCCTGGACCCGTGGTGTGTTCCTCCTGTACTAAATTAGTTTGAAGGTTGCAACATGCTCAGACTGCAAGGATGTATGGACAGGATGGTCCGTGGTACTGGAAAGAGTGTTTGGCATCAGGGCACAAGCAGCATCAACAAAGGTCCTTATTGTGAAATTCTGTAGTTTGCAACAAGAAAAAGGTGTGGTCACAACCAGATAAACCAGCTTAAAAAAGGCCTCAAAGTCATCAGCTTTTGCCTCTGTAAAATAGGATATATGATGTGTCCATTATGGATTTGTTTTGGGGCAGAAGCCTGATGCAGGGAAAGACCTTCTGCTGGCCATGGAGGTTGTATGTCCTCTTAATTTACAAGCTACCTTTTGTCATTTTTCACTAACATTCCCTTACTTTCACCCAACTGTTTAAGCTTCGTTCTTCCACGGTCTCAGTGATTACGCCAAACCATTGTTGTATTGAACATGCATCAGCCGGGGTCTAAACGTGACCAGCCCTGCGCAACTGCGGAGCCTCAGAAACGTCCCACAGGAACAGGAAAGCAGAAGCTGGCAAGTTTCCCTTAAGAAGATGCAGAGGGGAACTCACACCTTGCCCAGCACATCTGTAAACTGTTCCAGCCTATATGATGACCTTCTTGTTGCTTCCAGGCACACAGACGGCAGTACAGCGAGCACAGCAATGCATGAGGACAATACAGCACTGCTCTGCAAAGTGTGTAGCTATTTATAAGAACAAAAAAGTGGCTTTAAAATTTGTTATTGTGATTTCCTGTCATTTTGTACTCCCTTTATGGAGTACAGGGATACACGGTGGTGGAGGAGTAGCTGCAGCCTACAGATGCAGTTTAGTATTTTGAGATTGCTTTTAAAGCCTCCTATGTGGGTGTTTGCCAAAGGATCTTTTTTAATGTTTTCTTCACTGCTAGTGAAACGACCAACTTTTACTCATACTTACACAGCCCATCATAAAGTAAATTAAAAAAAACCCCTACTTGTCCTAAGAAGTTGCAAAGTATTAAACTAGCCTAAAATAAATGTTCCTGTTGGGAAATGAGTTGCAGGTGTTTCTACCAGACTCCTTCCATCCAAAGCTGGAGTACTGAAGGGCCCACCACATAGCCTGGGTACGAGGAAAGAAATTTCACTGTTGTTGAAACTGATAATTGCTTAAGAGGCGTTCTATCCACTCTCCTTGGATGCGTCTCCCTGGGCTGGAAGGGAAAGTCAGCGGGGGCTCGGTTCACATGCTGTTAATGGGAAATCTGGAGTCCCTGCCAAGACTTCTTTAGAACGTGGATGCGAGCAGAGTTGGGACACCAGAGGAAAAGCCACAGGAAAAGAATGAAAAGGGTTTGCATGTGCACCTTCCTTATGCACAGCCAAGGACTGCTGCTGGGAGAAGGTGGCTAAGTCACCAGATCGGCAACTCCTTCAGAAGTCCTCCTCCTCCCTCCCTCACCTGCTATTACAAGGACAGCTTTATCACAGTGTAGCTATCTTGTAGGTCTCCTACACCCTTAGGAAAGTGATTTATGCATTTGGTGCCTATTTCCCCTTCCATCTTTTTTATCCCTTTGAAACAAAACCTGTTAGGGATGGGACAGTGTTTAATGCAGTTCTGGCACCCTTGAAGCACCAGAAACAATAAAGGGCAGACAGTCAGGCCTGAGAAGGGCTCTCAGGACAACCTGAAAGTACTCCATGAAAGTCACCCAGGCAGGGAACTTAATCTTTGAGTTCCCGTAACAGCTACTGCTCCTTAATTACGCTACTCTGCTTGTGTGCAGTAGAATTGAGGGCTCTGATTTTGGCCTCTGGGCTTTTGTTATTGAAATTACCAACAGGATCTACCTGGAGGAGGCTGCACAGCACCTGAGCCAGCCAACACCATGCTGGACACAGAGAAGACATCTCTCCTGGGGGGGATCCAAGTGCTGCTAGCCCGCAGAAGTGATCTGGCAGCAGATACAGATCCTTTCCACACTTGGTTCTGACTTGAAACTTGGCAGTGGCTGACCCTAATTTTCTTGCCAGCTCCTGTCCACGTCATGAATGGACCTTTTCCCAGTCTGTGGCATGTGAGGTACAGGTCAGGAAAGCTGTCCCTGAATGCAGGATGCCCCAGTGTCTGCATTGCAATGTCATCGGTACCGTGGCCGAGGCGGAGGTGTGCTGGGTTCGGAGGGGAGCTGTTGGTAGCTGCTGCTGCCCAGGAGGTGATCAGTGTGCATCTGTCTGCAAGCCCCAGAGGTGCCAGGATGAGCCCCTTCATGCTCAGTACAAAAGCTTTTTGCTTTGCCATTTGGAAAGAGTTTCCTTCCCAGAGGTATTCCCTGTTATCCTGGAGATAACTCATTCCTGTGGTTCTGTGAGCTTGTTTGCAGACGGGTATCTGGGGCGCAAGACTTATCTGCCCTCTGAAGCGACCACACTGTAAGCACCGTTCATTCGACCTTCTGCCAGCTTAAATACAGAGACCTTAAAAAGCGTTATTATAAAGCGAATTTTAAAAACCTGTTTCCTTGGTTTGTATCCTGTACAAGGCGGGAAAGTTACAGATCTGTCTGCAAGGAGAAGTGTTGCTTACAGCATGAAAAGCCCAGCTATGTCAGTGCAAGAGAAGCATCTGCACCTGCTGCCCTGGCTGTGCTCTGAATTTCCCTGGGTGTACACTGAGCTGCTCCAGGTGAGCCCAGGCCTGTCCTGAGTGCACACTGAGCTGCCCTGGGTGTGCTCCGTTTGCTCCAAGGTGTACATCTGGGCATGACCTGGCACAGCACCTGCTCCAGCTGCACCTCCAGCTCCTCACGTCTCCCCACACCATTGCTTCGCTGCCTACACAGCCAAGTACCAGCTTCTGCTAGCTCTGATGATGCTTCAATTTTACATCAAACCTGTCTGGAAGCTTTTGGAAGTGTTCATCCTGGACCACCCTCCCAACAATGTCCACCTAGTACACTGAGGCAGCTTTGGGACCACACACATCTAAGGCCCGACTGCTCTGGAGCCAACCTATGCCAACCACCTCCACTCAATGGCTGAAATAGTTTTTTATGTGTCTGGATAAACTATCTGAGAGGTAATCACAGTGTTTAAAAGAAACTAAGAAAAGTAAGAATAGCATCAAAAGTATAAACAAAAGCAATGCTGTCCCAAAGAGCTGTAGAGGCAAGCCAGGTACAGCTCCTCTCCAGCCTGTCCTCCCCCTCCTGCTTGTCTCATAACTAAGTTTTTCTAGCCTAAGTGGGAAAAAGGATTACACCCTCTCCCATCTCCAGCACCGCACAAAGCTTAACGACAATCATAAAGATGATTTCAGACAAGTTTCAGGATGACAGACAGGAACTTCTCCACACAATTGGCAAGTGAAGGAAGTTGACAGCACTGCATTCACGTGGACTGTGGGAAACCCAGACACGGGGAGGTTCAAGGCCATCACCACGACTACAGAATCAAACTAGCAGTAGAACTGGGATTAGAAATCAGTTTTTCCCTACTCTGAGCCTGCACATCTGCATTACCAACAGCTGAAGTTCTCTCACGAGTATGAAACAGGACTCCAGACTTTGGCATGCCGTTGTCACCTGCTGGGCCTTACTCTCTTCTGATGAAGATAACCAACCATGGAAAATGGGATGCCATGGTTGCAGAACAGTTTTATTATCACCCTCTAGATCAGCTGAGTTTAACATTGGGCTCATGGGCAGTTCAGACGTGGTTCCCATGTCAGGGCTGTGCCACGTGAGCGGAGCAGAGCTGTGCTGGCAGGAGCCTGGTGGTTGATGCAGCCTGTGACTGGCTCCGGGTGGCCCTGGCAGCACTGCTCTGGGAGCCACAGTCTCCCTCACCGTAGCTCTCGTGGCTCTTGCTGACTAAGGCTGCAACCTGCAACTCCTCCATCAGGTGAGCTGGACGCTCTTCATCCAGAGACACCACAGAAGATGCTCCCTGGTGCAGCTCACCTGCCCAGAGCTTTACCTCCATTGACCCAAATGGAAGATACTTGAAGCTTGAAGGTAGTTTTTGTCCCCCAAAATTATAAACTCAGAAGGTTGCACATGGGTCCACCACTGGCCCAAAATAATAAAAGATCAGAACCTTTCTCTCCTGCAATGCAGGGGTGCAGCAGTAAATCTCTGTCAAATTGCCACCCAGTGTTAGAGCATGGGATGCCAGAATAAACTATGGGAGCCTCTTCACACTGCACAGCCAGAATTTATAGTTCCTGGTTTGCTGTCTGATCGCCATGCAGCTCACACCCTCCAGCTACATGGTGACCATAACTTACCCTGCTGCACCAAGCAAAGTCTTTCCAAATTCAACACCATCCGATCAAGTGACTATTAAACAAACTAAATACCAGCAGAGCTCTTGATGGCTATAAATGTTAAAATGTTTATTCACTCTGTGAGCAAATGAACTTGTGCTTTGGAACAGTTATGGCTACTAACACTTGTCTCAGAAGCTTTTATAAGACTTCGTAAACTTCTGTTATTAAATACAATTTAACTTCTATCTTCTGGGCAGCAACTTTTTTTTTTTTAGGAGGATTGCTCTAAAGAAACTGCATAGCATACTTTCAACTAAGACTTCTTTTCTGTTTAAGCAAACGTAAATCATTACACCAAGCAATGGAGTTGTATTCGTCCAGAACCAGAAGGGAAGAAAAGTATACACCTCTTCTGACTTTTCCTGGGAAATCTTATTGGAAACAAAACCACAAAGAAATTAATTGTACTTAAAAGATATGGCCATCTTAGAATCACCTGAGCTTCAGGGGAGACCAGGTCCAAACATTGGTCCAAATAGGGCAGCAGACCATGGAGAAAGAAATACCCTTCCTATCAGGAGAATGCCTCAGCAGTCTACACTAACTCTGTTTGGTGGTCTCGGTTCGGGGGTACCATAAGCGTGCTCCTACGCACACATCCCTGCACCCCTGGAGCCTGCCGGACATGCGTGTGAGCCACAGCATGACAAATTAACTTCAGAAGCACTTGGCAGTGTCCTCAGCTTCCTGTGCCCTAAAGACCTGCCAAAAGTCATGGATAGAGAAACAAAACAATGCAGAAGGAAGCTCTTTGCTCACGACAGCATGTGTAAAGGGGAAGAAGTTTAATCCTCCCCTTCTCTAACAAGCCCCATGGTTTTCTCCAAGTGCACCATACTTCCAGTAGCTCCATTACAGACGCTGGCTCCCAGCGGTAATGCTGTACCATGGTGGAAGGAATCACACAGCCTTTGGAAGAGATGAGATTGGATAAAAAGCCTTCATGAACAATTCCTTCAAGCACAGGTGGTATCAAATATGGTTTCGTTATACAACTCATAGCTAAAAAGCTTGCTGAATCTCTCCTGCTGTTCTGGTTTTGTGTTCTGGGGCAGCAACACCTGAAAAGCTGGAAAACCCTGATGCTAAGGTACATCCTTGGACTGCTTGTTTGCAGTATGTGACCAGATCCTTCTCGGGGCTCGCTAGCTGTTCAAGAGTCTAAGTTCAAAAGATAGCTTCACCTTGGGTTGCACCATCCACTGAAAAGTCTGCAGGACCAGCCACACTCAGACAAGCCAAGCTGGTGGAAACACTGCCATCAGCTTCCATGAGTTGGCTTGGTCCCGGCTAGACAATATGAAACACCACACCTCACCGAAGCGTTGAATGAGGGTCAAGAAACAGATATTCTCTATAGAGAATTTGCCAAGTGCAGCAGGAGATAGTGCCCTCCTGCTGTGCTCTCACTCATCTCACATCTTACGATGAGATACCAGTTCAAAAACTGCCACCTCTTCCCTACAATTCAGAGCCAAAAAGAGGAGAAGGTCATGTAAGGCTTGTGTTCATGACACAACTTTATGGTCTCTCAATGGGAAATGCAGACAAAATGACCATCTGTAAAAATGACTTCCAAACCAAGCAAGCTTTCACAAGCACTCAAGACTAATAATTTGTCATTTTGGTCTTTTTTTTCTTCCTTTTTGTCATTCCTGGGAAAACTCTTCAAGATGAGACATGTCATTTTCTCCAGATGGATCCAAGGAAAGTCTGATTTATGCTTCTCTGGATTCTTCTCCCATCACCTCTGCATGTCCCTGAGCACTGCCAAGCTGTGTGCTCTCAGCAATCGTTTAAGATCCTTTCATACACATATATTTATCATCACATATTTTTCTGCTTAGAGTTTACTTTACCCTAAAATCTCTTGGCTCCAGCAATACTGCACTTTTTCAGTGGGTCCTAACTTGCAATTATTCCTCTGGGGAAAAAAAATTCTTAAGTATAGAGTTGATTCTCCTACTACATCGATTAATTCTATTTCCTTCATTAGAATTAAATACTATTTCCACCAGCACAAGAGATCCAGCTGACAGTAGTACTGCCCTAACATCTCTACGTCCCTAAGAAAATAATTGTAGCTCACATATCTTTGAGTGCTGATATCAATTTATTGATTTTTATCATAACTGTGGATGTTAATATTATGTGTTCATCACAAAAGGTTTATGTGACTACAAAGCACTACATATTCACTTAAACGCTGATATTCATCATTTCTTATTCATCAGTTTCTCAGGTTGGGTTGTGTCTGGTCTCTGTGCTCAGCAGCATGGAATGGGTGAAGACAAAAGAATCCATGAATCCTAACAAGCCAGTAGTGCTCAGGAGCTTGTAACAGTTTAACAGTAACTGAGCTGGTTGCCTTGATCTTTTTTATTTTCCCCCAGAAAATAAATAAATAGTAAACCAGTAAAGGTATGCAGGTAAACGAGACAGAAAGAAATACTGTTCTTTCCCAAATTATTTTTTTCAGATGCATAATCAGTTCATCCTAATGCATGAAACTTGCAGATTCTTGGAAGATGCTCATGCGTAACAGCCCCCTAAGTTACAGCAAACTGAATCAGATGTTTCAGTTTATTCAGCAAAAATTCTTCTTCACTGACTTGCAGGCCAAAGAGAAGACAGGACTGTTGTTCTCCACTGCATTAGGGACATCTCTCCAGTGCAGCCTTTAGCCCTTTGACCCCTCAGACGAGGCGCTGCCTGCCCTGCCCACCAGCTATTCACCAGCTATCCTGCCCACCGTACAGCGAATGAGCGGCCCTTAAACAATCACACCACTCTCATCTAGCTCAGGAAGCTCCTACAGACACAAAACAATTTAAAACAACTGTGATAAAAGACAAATAATAGTAAAAAAGACTGAAGAGCATATGGTCTACAGCAGGGACGGGGAATGTCACACCGTCTGCAGTTTGCTGTGAAAGCTAAATGTTGATTTATAACTGATTGGATCTTCTGTAATAGACCTTCCTGCACATCTGACTTCCCTGAGATCTTTTCTAACATCCCTACTGAAGCATGAACGCATTTTTGTAGGATTTGTTAAACCTCACTACAATGGGTCATCAAGGTTACTGCATCAGTAGCAGTGCAGCTTGTAATGGGTAGCGCTTTTGCATGTGACTAAGAGCCACATGGACTGTGAATTTATTAATATCACAATCTGTGCATGTGTTTCACTGAGATTTTGGATCATAGCCTGCATGCTTCCTACCCTTCACCTTGGAGATCCCAAATGTGTCGGCACCATTTGAACTAACTTCCCCAAACCAGTTTCATTCCTGCACCCTCTCTGGATGTACAGGTGGGTCTTGGTCACATGTAAAAGCCTACAGGTAGCAAGCTTTAGGTAATTACTCTCACAGTCTTTACAGGGGGACCACGAGACATAGGCCATAAGACCCATAAAGCGTTCGTACACAGATAAGCTACCCAGCAATATGGCGATATGGCTGGTTTACAGCTGCCGACCACAGGTTTTCTAAGGCACAAATGGTCTCAGCTTCAGCATTCTGGGGTGTCTTTCTTTTGACCATTTATGTATTTTTTCACAGAGCTCCCTCAGCTACTCCAGTTACAAGAATACAAACTGTTGATTTGGTGGAGGGTTAGGAACATGCCTGCAGAAGAACACCCTTCTCAGGAGGTCCCGCCTGGACCTGTTACACAGGTCAGAAAAAATTCAAAGCTCTAGACAAGACAACCCTGTTAAACAGCCACCAGTGATAAGAGAACAGCTAATCAAAATGCCTACCTATTTGCATCTCTGTGACAAAGGTAATATTCTTTTGGAAGGGTTTTAGTCAGCTGTAAGTGGTAACACCAACGCCAACCGGTCAGAGTTCAGAGCACTCTGCCAGACTGGCCAAACAGCCACAAGGGCGGTCATGAGTGTACGTGTGTCAGAGATGGAGGCCGAGGCGGTGTTGGGAGGAAAAGCTAGAGCTGCTTAACTCCAAATGGCATATTTAATTCAGAAAAACAACCCTTCCCCCCTCCCCTGCTCTAGAAATGAGGACCTAGCCGCCTTCATGTCCAGTTCTGAAACGAGCAGGGAATGGGGGAAGGAGGTGACGAAGACTCCAGTGACAGGCTGAAGCACTGGTGGGCTGCACCCCAGGCGGTGCATCTCACTTTCATAAATAAGATTTCTATATACCACTGAGTCCAACAGAGAGAAGTCCTTTTGAGCTGATGCTCTCCTCTGTTCAGCAGAGATGGCCAGAGGGGCCCTTCTGAATTACAAGCATGGTCCCAGAAGCCCTCGGGAAGCCCTCGGGAAGCCCCCAGTGCCAGCCTGCAGCCCTGCTCTGGTGCAGCCCTGCTCCTACTCCTCCTCTACCTCCTGGCTCCTGCTCCTGCCTGGGCTCCGGCTGAGGCGTGAAGGCAGCAGAGGGGAAGGGGGGCAGGCTGAAAGCCAGGGAGAGCCCTCTGAGCCTTTCAGTTGTCCAGAGCTGGTTTAAAGCTTTCCAGCAACACGGACATCTTCCTCCCCATGCCCTCCTTGTTTCCTGAGGCAGTGGAAGGTGCTCCCTCAGGCGTAACTCCGTGACTGCACAGACCTCTGAGCTGTTTGTTCAACTGTGCGGAGCATCGAAAGGAAATGTCAGTGAAATCTCTGAGATCCCTCTTCTGTGAGGCCAGGTTTTGATGTCTGTGCTCAGAAATAAGACAGCACTTTATTTCTGAAGCAGTGATGCTCAAGGCTCAGTTTAAAGAGGGAGATACTGGTCGATATCACAGACACCAGCTCATTTTGCCCTCTCCATCAACCTGCTGCTTCCCCCACCTCAGCCAGTCCCTCCGCTGCTTCACCGCATCCCATCCCCACTGCCAAAACCCTTCCTTATTAAAAGCAATAGATTGGGCATTTAATTTTCTCTTTGCATGGCAGGAAATTACATCAGGTTCTGCTATGAGTGATCCCAAAGCGAAGTTTCAGCTCACTTGGTACCAGTCAGGGTCTAACGCAGAAGGGACGCTACCTGCTCCGAGTGCTGACTGAGAATAGCTCAGCTTTTGTCACACTAGTTACCTCTGAAACCTAATACCGCTGAAACGTCTTCACTCGAGGAATTCATGGGCAGCAACCAGATGTTTTCCTGCCTGCTTTTCATCACAACTCATCAGAAATTGGGATACAGTTGGGGAAGGGGCAGGGGAGAGAGAGTCTGAGATGTGATGCGAGAACTAATCCTCGGAAGAGGAACTGATTTTGCATTTTTTTTCCTGCTTATTTTACAGTAAATAAAGAATTAAGGAAGATTGCTGAAAATGTGTCCATTCAGGCAGCAGCTGAATTTCCTGCTAATTGTTTTGGGATGGTGAGGGAGAAGGGAAAGTGTTGGGACATTACAATAAGCAGAAAGTGGTGTGATTGGTGACTACCCAAAACCTTGCATCTGCACATATGTCGCTAATGATAGAAATTAGAGACATGTTCTTATAAATGAATGATGGTGAACATAAAAAAAAATAAAATCCATCTTACCGAGAGAGAGAGAAGTGGAAAGTCATTTATCATGGCATTTATCTTGGCTGAACAAACAGTGCCCAGGCTCTGCTCCCCAGCTTTTCCCTGCACCAGCCTCACGTGCAATGCAGCTCCTGCAGCCCCCAGCTCTCCCCAGCCACCGGCTCGCCGAGGGAGCCAGCATCTCCCACCTGCCTTGGGACAGGAGCCAGCTGAGGGCAGAATGCCTTTGCCAAAGTCCACCAGGAAAAGGAGCAGCACAAGTAAGATTAACTCTTGTCATGCACTAAGTCTGTCTTTGTTTCTCTACCTCCAGGCAGGTCTGGGTTCACAGGGAGGGGGAAGCTGCTAGGAAATACATGTTGAATAAGCATCAAGAGGTATTTGGATGTTGTCCTGGTTTTGGCTGGGATAGAGCTAACTTTCTTCCTAGTAGCTGGTATAATGCCATGTTTGGGATTTAGGATGAGAATAATGTTGATAACACAGGGATGTTTTAGCTGTTGCTGAGCAGTGCTTACACAGAGTCAAGGCCTTTGCTGCTTCTCATCCCACCCCACCAGCAAGTAGGTGGGGGGGGGGGGGGGGGGGGGGGGGGCACAAGAAGTTGGGAGGAGACACAGCCAGGACAGCTGACCAGGAGGATATTCTGTACCATATGACATCATGTTCAACTTATAAACTGAGGGGGAAGCTGGCCGGGGGCCACTGCTCAGGAACTGGCTGGGCATCAGTTGGCAGGTGGTAAGCAACTGCATTGTGCATCACCTGGTTTGTATATTCTATTAATATTATTATTATTCCTTCATTTCTGTCCTATTTAGCTGTCTTTATCTCAACCCACAAATTTTACTTGTTTTCACCCAATTCTTTCCCCCATCCCACCACGGGGCAGGGGGGGTGAGCAAACAGCTGTGTGGTATTTAGCTGCCTGCCAGGTTAACCCACAACAGGGAGGCATCCTGGATACACTCAGGAAGAGGGCAGGAGTACCTGTGCTTACACTGTACCCTTTAAAAACACCTGTGGCAACAAGCATAAAGTGCCTGTGTACAGGGAAGCAGGAAACACTGAACTGAGACAATCTCCTCCCCTGTTATCTGTATCTTTGGTTTATTATATTTAACCATGCTTTTGATCGGAAGGAAGAACATCCTAATGGAAAACAGCATCAAAATCTTTCATCAGCACCAACTTAGCAGATCGAATAAAACCTCTGACCACCTTTAAGTCAGCAGATCCAGTAAGTAAACAGGTTTTCCCCACGAGTCTTCTTTATGATCTTGGCTTTTTCACAAAAAAACAGATTACACTGAAAACAGACTTTTCCCACAGGAAGCTTCCATTTGTCACTTCAAAACACAAAACCCACTACCAAGAAAACCTGCTAGGTCTGTCATTTGGTTGTTTCAGCTACGTATTCCCCTTCAGACAGACTGTAAAACAGATTCTCAGGCCATGGAGAGAAAAATCAGATGGAGAAAAGGACTGGGAGAGACCCTGAGGAGCTGTTTAATCAGACCCAACTATATTTTAAACTGCTGCAGATGACATTTGGGGATAGAGATTCCACGTTCTCCTTATGCAGTCTCCCGGGGGGGTACACACAGGGATTATTCTAGGGATCTATCCTAAATCTTTCTCGCTGCATTTTATCACTGTGACTTCTTTTCCTACCCCCAGCAGACAATGAGATCTGTTTATTACTCTGCATCTAAGAGCAGCTCCACACATCCACCCCCAGCTGTGCTGACACGGACACAGAGCCCAGCCCGCCCCAGCTTTGCTCTTCTCTCCTGCTCGTTTCTGAGAGCTCTCCCTGATCTCTCCCGTACCTTTCCTGAAGTGCAATTTCCAAACCTGAAGAGTGCTGAAAGATCTTTCCCCTGCCTTACACATCACATCCCTCTGTATGAGTGCTGCTACTGGGTTTGCTCTTTTCCAGCATCACTTGGTTTCTGTTGTTCCCTGCTTTCTGTGTGTAACATTCATGTCCTTTCCCACACACCGTCCTAACTGACCATTCTCTGTCCACTCCTTGTGCAGCCAGTGATTCCTGCCTAAGCACGGCTCATCGTCATCAGGTCCATCAATCTACCCATGAAGATCCTTCCTCAAGTTACTCTGTGATGAATTCAGCACCAGTCCTAGAGAAAGTCGCTGGAGAGAGATTTCTGAGTTTTGCACTTGATCAATCCTCATAACCTCTCATTCAGGAGATGTGGGCACTCGGGTGTGACAAGGTTGACCCGTCCAGGGACTGACTGATCGGCAGCAGACCCTCTGCACCCAGTTCCTGACAGGAGACATGCACCTCTGCCACCCGGGGTATGGACACACGTGCTCACCGTGACTTCCTGCAAATTTTCATGGTTCGTGACTGAATGAAGTGGCGTGGACCCCACTGCAGAGGCCATCACACGTCCAACATGCCAGTGGAAGTGGCAGATTCCTGCAGGTGTGGTTGATTCCCCAGACAGAAGCCTGCACATGCTAGGGAAAGCTCAGCAGAAACCCTGATGCAGTACGATCTTAAAATCTGTTTAGGAAAACTGTCTGTATTTATAATCAAGCCTGGATATATGACTGTTGCTTCATGTTCATTCATATAAGATGTGTGCAGTGAAAACGGCATCTTGATGCTGAGATAGGAGCCCATGACCTCACCCTCCTTATGTGGCCAAGCACATGACACCGCATTTACGCCAGCCTTGTACTCCATCCCGGACGTCACGCTGGATGGAGGACACACAATACCTGATCTAGCACACAGCCTGCCAGGACAAAAACCACTCAATTTAAGAGTGTTTTGGTGAACTTAGATGACTGAGACAGGGCATGACAACTTTGTGCTTCGAGTTTCTGACAGGACACTCAGTCATCACCCTGAATTTGCCCTCGCATGGAAGCACAGCTTTACCACACATCACACCTTAAGACGTAACTCACATACAGCTGTTTACTGTAGAATTTGGAAGACTATTCCCTGGACCAGGCTCTGCCTTCAACGACTCTGAACACCGCTAACAGCTTCTGTTATGGCGTAGCATTGCTTGTAAAGGCCAGATAGACGAGGAGACAAGTTTACAGGAGAAGAGGCTCCAGATAGTCTGGCAGTGCCTTCCCTATTAACAACAGAGCAGCGCAGCTGATAAGGAGCCCCTGCCTTCCTTTAGCCAAGTAGCACAGAAATCCTAATTCACTCATTGTTTAAAAAGTGCAGCGAGGCAAAGGAATTTAAACTCTAGCTAGGTGTTTACCACCTAAGTAATGCTCTTCTGGAGGGGCAGCCAGAGGAAAGCTGAAGGGATGAAGACCTTCCCCCACAAACTCTCCACAAGCAATGTGGATAATTCATCTCACTGCCATAAAAGGAGGGAACTGGCATTGCTCTGTGTTCCACAGCAATCCCTACAAATTCTCTGGGATTTAAATTCTAAATCCTTTTTTGTGTTGCCCACTCGCCTCTTATTTCCTTATTTAACGGGAAGAAGAAAATCTCCTTCAAAAGCAGGGTCCTCCAAGGCTCCACCCACCACACAATACACTCCCTCCACCCTTAGCCAACTGGGGAGGTCTTCCCAGGACATGAAAGTCCACCTGAAATGGGCTGGACACGAATTCCTGGAGGAAGACAACCCCTTGCAGCTGGCAGGCCAGCGGCCAGGACAGATGTCTGCACGTGCAAGCTGTGACACGGGGAGGGAGGGCTGCAGAAAGCCTTCTGCGTGTCTCTCCATGCTGCAGCTCTCCAGGAGATGAAATGCATCTTCCCTCCCCACATCCTCGCTCGGCCACACCGCAGCGACTGCCACGAGTCCCAGCAGCGCCTCGCACCCAGCCCCGGCTGCCACGGGGTGCTGAGGGTCAGGGCTGCCACTGTACAGCCCCACCAAGGTACACGTTCCCGGGAGGAGCGAGGATGCGGAGCCGGGAAGGTCTGGCCCGTGCCGTCTCGCTGCGCTGGCTGCTTGATGCAGGGCTAACCGTGCTGTATGGCGTCCCGTGCCTGACACTATTTTTGCCTGGGGTTTGAGCTTCGGTGAAGGATGATAATCAGTGTGCGCTGTGTTTGCCATTTTTCTTTGCAGATGTCTTTGGGGTGCTTTTCTTGCTTTTAGCCAGGCTTTTTTAAGTCTTCATCACCTAAAAATGTTTCTGTGTGCCAAGGTTAGAGCTTTCACTCTGTTGGGTTCCCTATTTTTGGATCCTTGATCTGGGCTCTCATTGCCAATTTTTTGGTGTGTTTGTTTTTAAATAAACAAAAGCTGTAATAATATATGTCCAGGGACCCAAAGAGTATTGAAGGGATGTTTGGTAAAGAAGAGGAATGTGTCTGTGGAAGAGAGAGGAATTGACTGGGAAACTCTGCAGTGCCAAACACCCCAGAATACCTCACAGCTCATCTGTCAGGAGAGGGGAAGGCAGGGAGTTCTTGGGATGCGGATAAACGCGGGTGAGCCAAAGAGAGGCAGTCAGTCTGCTGCCACCGTTATTCCTGCTAATAATAAACAATGGAGCGCGCTCGCAGACCTCCTCCTCTTCAAAGTGCCATGCAGCAGGAATGCTACTGGTAACCCTGCGTCTGCCCTCGCCCTTCCGCCCGGCCAAGTGGATCCTGGTGCGTGCTGGCTCTGGCAGTGCAGTGCAGCCCAGGGACGAGCAAAGCAAGACAAGAGTACATCTTGCTTTGCTTACTCTCCACAGCACCCACCCACCAAGGCGAGGGCTCCAAAATCCTCCTCAGGGGGCCACCGAGTATAGGTGAAAGACAGGGAAGGCCTGGGACCGTGTTACATCAAATGCAAAATGTGCCATGGTCCAATTTACCCAAAAGTAACCTGAAATGTAAATTAGCCTTCAAAGGCTGTTTCTGTCATCACCAAGCCAATTTCACCATCCCTGGCTCACAGGCTTGGCTCAGGGATGACTGAACACACACTCTGACCGCAATGGGCGCTGCAAATGGGAGGAATGTGGAAACACTGAGATGCCAGCTGGATCCCCAGTGCTGTCCTGTGGAGCAAACAACACTAAAGCTTGTCCTGGAGTTAAAAGCTCTTCCCCCAAATGGGGTTAAGGCAAAATTGAAGACTCATTCCTTGAAGACAAAGCTGGCAGCCTTGTCCAAACCCCTGAGACTGAGCAGGGAACCTTGGCACCATCTGGTGCAGGCCACACTGTACCCTGTACACCCCTCATCCTCCACCTCACAAGGCTTTCAGCACTGCTAGGCAAAAAACACGTTCAGAAACCCTCTTTTGACCAGGCCATTTTCCCTGAGATAAATTAGGAAGCGCGAGAGATGCTAAGCAAGCTGCGGCGTGTTCCAGAAGTACAGCTCGCCTTCACAGACCACGCTGAGGATCTCCTCTGCTACATCCCAGCGCTCATCCCTCCAGGGGGGTTCAGAGCTCTGCACATCCATACGTAGCCCATGCTCTGCACAACCTCCTCCCCACCTTTTGATTTCTGCCTTTTCCTAGAACTCCTCAGAAATTCCTGCACTTGTTGCAGAAAACCCCAGCAAAACAGAGCTCCTTTGCCTTCTGCCTTCAGCCCAGGGAGAACTATCAAAGGGAGGCCCAGAGCAATCCATAAATCTGCCTTTGTGAGGGATTGGCGGTGCCTCTGGGACACCTGCTATGGTTATAATCATAGCCCTGTACGACCATTACTTGCGGCTTCCTCCCAGTAGTAGCTGTGAGCACACAAAGCACAGGGAGTGAAGAGCAAGGCTGGTGTGAACAGAAGGGTGGGGGGGAGAGGAGAATCAAGCGGTCAGTGCTGTGCAACAGCATCGTCACAGCAAGGCAAAGATCTCTGGCGACGGCTGTAAATAGCTGGTGTTCAGTAAAGGTCTGGGGTAGACTGCTGCACGTGGCAAAATGGAATGATAAAATGATAAAGCATTGGGAAGCTGGGATTTGGGATGGACCACTTTGCAAGGTGGTCTGTTGTGGTCGGTTGGTGTGAACCCGGCTGGAGGCCAGGAGCCCACCAAAGATGCTCTGCCACTGCTCTCCTCAGCTGGGCAGGGGACAGAAAATACAAGGAAAGGCTTATGAGTGAAGACAAGGACAGGGAGGGATCACTCACCGGTTACTCTCACGGGCAAAACAGACTCAACTTGGGGACATTAGTAGGATAATGAGGATAATGAGAACTAAAACCAAACGTCAAAACCACTTTCCTCTCATCCCTCCCTTCTTCCCGAGCTCATCCCCCCAGCAGCGCAGGGGGATGGGGAATGGGGGTTGGGGTCAGTCCATCACACGCTGTCTCTGCTGCTCTTTCCTCCTCAGGGGAGGATCCTCGCACTCTGCTGCAGCTCCAGCCTGGGGCCCCTCCCATGGGAGACCATCCTACACCAACTGCTCCAATGTGACTCCTTCCCACCAGCTGCAGTTCTTCACTAACTGCTCCAACGTGGGTTCCCTCCACAGGGTGCCATCCTTCAGGAGCAGCCTGCTCCAGCGTGGGCTTCCCCCAGGTGTCCTTTGGGCGCAGACACCTGCTCCAGTGTGGGGTCCCTCCCCAGGCTGCAGGGGAGTCTCTGCTCCCCCGTGACCCTCCATGGCTCAGGGGACAGCCTGCCCTCTCACCATGTGCTGCCGGGGAACCTCTGCTCCAACAGCTGGAGCACCTCCTCCCCACCTTCTGCACTGACCTTGTGTCTGCAGAGCTGATCCTCTCACACATTCTCACTCTTTCTCACTCTTTCTCTCTGCAGTAGAGTTTTTTCCCTTCTCAAATACCGTGTCCCAGAGGGGCTACCACCATTGCTGATGGTCTTGGTCTTGGTCAGCGGTGGGTCTGTCTTGGAGCCGGCCAGCATTGGCTGTGTCAGACATAAGGGAAGCTTCTAGAGGGTCCTCACAGAAGCCACCCCTGTAGCCCCCACCAGCTACCAAAACCTTGCCTTGCAAGGCCAATATATCCATTATTACTTTCTACAGTGTTCACCAAAGATTATGTTTTAAAGACAGGAAAATGCAATTCCTGAGTAATACCTGGAAATGGAAAACGTTGGGTTTCCCTTGGCAGGAGTAACCAAACCTTTTTCAACACAAAATAGATTTCTTAACCATTTACATCATGGTTAAGTTCTACTCTTCCCCTATTCACCCAGTCTCCTGCTTAGACTGCGGTAAGAATCCATCCCTGACCAGACCTACAGACACTTGAGATGTGTTCATCACCTCTGCAGTTTATAAACCAGGCTGAAAACTCCCTGACATGGGTCTTCTGGCAAAATCTCAAGGCGCTGCTTGTGGGCTGGTCTAAGAGCTGAAATCCAACTTATTTGCCAAATGTTATTTTTCTTCATTTACTATCTTGAAGGATAATAGCCCAAATCAAACCCATACACAACACCCTTGCTTCTACCTAATCTTTTCCGGTATTAATAGAGTCTCCATCTCCTGGCACTGAGGTGCAGCATTTGCTCTTTCACCAGCATTTCCCTGCCAATATTTGCTATCAGAGCTACTTCATTTACCACTTTCCCTCGTTAGTGTGATGTTCACCATTCTGGCAATGTATGAATGACACCGGGGGGGCACACTGGAGCTTTCCCTGCCTTACCTCCTTAGCCCGAGATCCTTCCCGCTCTTAAAGGCAGCTCAAGTGCCTCTTTGGTCCCTGTGACCTTGTCAGTACTAAAGCAAAACCAGGACAATGTCCTGGCTGAGCAAAGCAAACCCTGTGGTCCCAACCCCTGACATGGGGGTCACCATGCATGTGGGTGCACCCCACGAGATGGGGTAGGAGGGAGCTCGTGCTGCTGAGAAGCCTCTGCTACCTTCCTGTGCACAGGGGATGGCAGGAGCAGTGGCACAGGGTCCATCCCAAAATCCTCCCTGAGGATTCTCTAACACCTCAAACACCACCCTGGAGTCACAAGAGAGGACACAAGCTTTGCTCCCACCACTTGAGCTGCTCCCGCACCCCATCACCTCAGTCCCCCTGCTCCGGCCATGCCCCCTCCCCAGCACTGCTGTCTCCTAGACCAGCGGCAGCCCTATCTACACATTCCTTCTGCCCCGTTCGAAGACCAGTGGGAGGTGGGTGCCAGCAGAATCACCTCCTTTCCAAGAGTTTTGCCTGAATAATGGCTCATTTCAAACACAATGAGAAAAGCCCTGTGGTGGTAGATGATCAAGGGGATGGTGTGAGCTGCTGTTTCTTGCTCCACCAAAGACCTGTTTATCTCAGACCCCGCCATGCTCCTCACTGGGAGGCTCCAGCAGCATCACCTCCTCAAAGTGATGGTGGGCTGCATCCCCAGCAGCATGGGCCTGGGTGAGGATTGAGCCCTCGCACAGGAAATGTAATGGAACAAGAGCTGTAGCTCAAGGAAAAGGGAAATCCTCATTTAACAGAGAGGGAAGGGGTGAAAAAGGCAGTGCTTGACCAAAAACGGAACTGACAATCTCATACCCATCGCAGGCCAATACTGTTTAGGAGAGAGATGGACAAGAGGGCCATGGAGGAAGGGGCTATTCCCTGTTGAAGCACTTTAATATGTGCAAAGGAGGACACAAAAAGGAACTGGCCTGCTGCATGCACGGCATTTAGGAAGGGGATTTAGCCAGCTGCCCATGGAAAAGCCTTGGAAGACTGAGGACAACCACAGCTATGGACACAGGAGGGTCTTGGGGGTCCCTGACTAGCTTTAGTTACGGAAATAGAGAACTGGAGTCTCTGCTCTGCCCTAGGTATCCTTGGCTGCCCTGGGCAGATTGCTTCACTTGGTTTCCTCCACAGCACAACACCCTGCTCCTGTTTCAAGGGATTGCTGCAAGTATTAAGGGGAGTATAATCACGGCAGTGATGCTGGTAGGGACAAGAAAGGAGAGAGCCAAAGCTCAGTGCCAGCTGCCTGACATGCTTTTCTTCTGTGAGCTAATAATTTACCTTGCACGTAGATCTTCCCAGATATCTGCCCTGACTTCACGACAGACTGTCACCCACAGGTCTCACACACCACGGTGTCTCACGAAGAGCCCATCTTTCTCCTCTCTTTCAGCAGTTACTTCCTTCAGTGTAAGAGTTCCTCAATGGATCAGGGAAATCCTGAGCTGAATGGGCAGAAGGGAATTCCCTTTTTCCTCTGATTTCCTACTTTCCTGGTTATTTTGTAATCATCATTGTGCAAGTAACACTGTATTTTATTAAACGTAAACAGAAGTGCAGATAGGGCTGGTTGTTTCCTTTCCTGTTACAATAGAAGGGATCTGACCAATAAGATAAAGCAGCCAAGCAGAGTGCACAGAAAATTATACACTCATAAAAGGCATCTTTGCAATTAGTTTTTAATCAGCTCCTGTGATTTTTGACCAGCAACGCTCGTAAACTCATACCAGCAGCGAGATGCTTACTTTGCACTTCTCAGACACGCCCCTGCGATAGAAGACGGTGGATTACTTAGCCTGGTTCTTATTCAAAGACTTTCAAAGCTGTCGACGCCGAATTGCCTCTGTCTCTGAGAGCCGGTCCATGTGCAACATGATATGGAAGTCAGACAAGCACATGGATAACTGCAGAATGGAAACTGGATGAAGCCAAAGAGGAGGAGGGAAAGGGAACTTCATCTTCCACCACCAGCAACTGGCTTCAAGCAACTGGCTCTTACACACTTACAGAGCAGGTCTCCCTGCAACAGGTCCCGTTTTACTTTCACCAAATCCTCATTCATCCTCCTCAGAGTGAGGACAGAGGGGTGACCTCCAGACCCACAGCACTGCATATCACAAGCAAATCCAGCTCAAAAGAGTCTCTCGGACAAGTGTCCCACCATGTGTTGTATTTTCCCTTCTCAAAATAAGCCAAACTTTTCTTTTGCTAGAAAGTATTTCTTTTTCTAGAAATCTCCTAAAATTAGGAAGGGCACTACAAGCCTCAAATATTCACTCACCTGCTACCAGCCCGTCCAGCCCCTGACATGCCCTCCAGGCATGAAGGCTGTGCACATCAGAGTATTTACTGATTTACGCAGCCTGTGGGTGCCAAGAAAGCTTGGTTCCCCAGGCATGCTCTGGGGCTGCGTGGCATGACACAACGCTGCGAGGTGAAGCCGGCTGCTCTGCCTCTGCCAGCTGTTGGTGTGGGCATGCAGGGTGCCAGTGGGCAAGCAGCACCAACCGCTCCCGGGGAGCTGCTGGGCTTTTCCTACCACGTCGCAAGCAAGAAGCTGAAGCATCACAATTCTCCTATTCCTCCTCCCTGGCAGTTGCAGGGTATCAGTTACTTGCCTGAGGTTAGGCAGGACAGACCTGGGATATCCTTGTAAGTCATCAAGCAGGTCGTGTCTCCAGCAGACAGCATTCCCATGGCAATGAACTCTCCTGGTTTCATCCCAGAACACACTGGCTGCAGAATAAGTCTTGGAATCCATTCAATACAGACAGGTTTTTCTTTAATTGTCCATCAGGACCTTTTGGTTTCTAACACTCAGCATATGCACGTTTCCACTAAATTTGGTTTAAAAGCCAGGTCAGCCCCATGTGTACGATGGGGAGACGGGGATGGCAGTGCAGGAAAGGAGCTGCCTGGCTGGCAGGGAGGACAGCATCACCGCCCAGGAAGGGGGCTCTGAAGGCTGGCTCCTCTCTGGGAGCTCACCCTCGACACAAACCGTGCTCCTCTGCAGCACACTCAACCTCCAGCACCCTGCCAACCCCCAGGGATGCCACAGCACCAGCCTCCCCTCTTCATCCCATGGGTCCCTAGTCATCTTCTGCCCTTCCCAAGGTGCCCTGCTAACTCGAATGGCCATGCTCATGCCAGCAGGCACAATGCAGTGTGCCAGGTCTGGTGTCCAGCAGCGAGCCCCCACTCCCTTCTCTCCCTGTACACGCTCCCCCTGGCACTGCACCAACCAGAAGATGACCATGTGCCTTCTTACCGAACTGAACTCCAGGCACAGCCTGGAGTTTGCCACAAGGCGGCACAGAAGGGGTCAAACCACTGCCTGAAATCGCTGCCTTTCATTCTGTCCTTCCAGACATTGTTAGATGGGATGTCTGGAAATCCTTATGGTCAAGTGAAGATTCAAACAGGGTTTGGGGTTTTTTTGGTCCTCTACTATTATTAAACAACTGGTTTATTTATTTTTTTATTATTTCCTATCTGATATTTTGGAATTAATCATGAAGACATCTCCCTATCTACAGTTTTTCTTCTGTTTGTGTCTTTCTTTTGTAGGCAGGACAGCAGACAGGATGATCAGAGGAATCATTTCTCTGGTTTTAAAAATCCAGAGATTAAATTAGTGACAATATTACTGTCAGCTTGAGGGTGGGCAAGATTTTCAGCTTTGGAATCTGTTTTTCCATGGATGAGCCCCCTTCACCAGCATAAATCAGAGCAGTGCCACCGTAGAGTATGCCACCCGTGCCGTGGACACTGCCAGACCACAGGCAAGCGGCTGGGGCTCTGCAGAACAGGGTCCTGCAGCTAATCACCAACACTGATTCAGAGAAGTCGCCTTTTCTCTCAGCATCCTTTCTAAAGAGTTGAAGCAACAGTACTGATGCCTCCAGTGAACTGTACAGAGTGAAAAATGCACAAGGCTAAGACCAAGGTTTTATTATAATGGCTACCTGGCCAATACTTCTTCTCACTGGGAAGTCTGGTGATAGCAAGGGCAGATGGTACATCTCGCCAGGGAGAAGGGTGATTTGGAGAATAACCCGTATGCTGGAGTTTAATGCTCTCTTTTCCTGTTATGACTTTACTATTTGAACTCAGCAAAGGAGTTATGTTGGACATAGCGTTCTGTTGATTCCTGATGTTCTTGGAAAATGCTTTCTCTTCATCTTTAACCCTCCGGCTCATTACTGTTTCACTGATTCCTTTAGTCTCCCTTATCACACACCTACATGTTCTAACTTCTAATTTATATTCATTGCTATTACCTTCCCTTATTTTTCTGGGTACAATATTGACTGGTTTGGGTTTTTTATTTTATTTCCTTTTTTCCTTCTCTGCTGAATGATAAAAATTTTGCTTGCTAGTTTTTCCTGTTAGGGAAAACATGTTTTTGTAACATCTCCGTGGAGGGCCCATAAAAAGAAAGCACATTACACTGCTCTGAGTCATCTAAAATGAGCTGCATCCTTCAGGTCCTCCCAGGCAGACCTCTGAGAAGGGCCTTAAAGGTGGCAGCTTTGACTTCACTAATGCTAAAGCAGCCACGGCACACCATGAAAGAGAACAGCACTTCAGCAGAGCGCTGCAAACATTCTCCTCCAACGCTGCTGGTCCACATGAAACCAGCCTGGAGCTCACCTTGCCAATCGCCTCACTACAAGGGCCCAGTCATACACACTGTTGTTCAGCTGAGGTGCCCCACCAGAGTCAGGACACCTCAGGACACCACCTCGCCTGACGAGCAAGGGCTCCTGCATGGAAGAGTCCATTTTTCAGATCCAAACGTTCAGCTGCATCCTTCCAGTCCTCTCACAGAGACCTCTGAGAAAGGCTTTAACGGTGGCATCTGTGACCATCCTAATGTTAAAGCATCCATGGTACACCATAAAATAGAGGGATTCATTTGTTCCCATCCATCAGCCCAAATTAACCCCTCTGCGTTTGAAGACAGTGCTGTTTTTCATGGATGCTATGAGAGTGGCTGCTCAGATGCCCGAAGGGATAATGTTGAAGTTTGCTTCAAGGACTTTCAAGCATGAAGTGGAAACCTTCAGGCAGGACTAGCCACAGCATAGATGTCCCTGGGGTGCCAGAGCCTAATGGCAGCAAGAGTCACACACTCCTGCTGTGCCCCACACACGAAGAATAAAAGAGGAGGACACGGTTTGGGGTTGTGTTTCTGAAGACAACCCGACAAGGACCCTGAGCCTGGGATCCTGCTGGGAGAGATGCTGTGCAAAAGAACGGGGGGAACTGCTGGCCCAGGCGAGAGCTGACTGTGCCTCACGCCCCTTCGATATACGGCATCAAATCTGTCTCCATGGGAACTATAATAAGGGCAGAACTTGTCTGCTTCTCGAACCAAAAGGGGGGAAAAAAGGCCGAAGGAAATAACGAGCCTCACAGCAACGTGATCCTGGGCAAAGGCAGTGTGAGCACATGGCTGAGCCAGTGCCCCACTGCCACCCCACACCGCCACCCCACGCCGTCACCCCACGCCGACCCTTGGCGTCGCTCGCTCTCAGCTGGGATGAAGTCCCTATCCGGCCGCTCTGCCACAGCCGGCAGCAGCCCCGGTGCTTGCGGCCGCCGGCTGCGCGCTGCCAGGCAAAGGCTGAGCCGCAGCCACCGACCATGGCTTCAGCTCTGCAGCGTGCGGCTGAACACAGCCCAGCCAGAGAGAGAGGAGTTCGGGAGGGAGGCAGAGGGAGCGTGGGGATGGATGCAGCTGGGAATGGGTGCGTGTGTGAGTGGGACCACGCAGGCCTGATATCTGGAAGTGTTGAGCCTACGCAGAACTCACTGACTTTAAACAATACGGTGGGTGTGAGTACCTTTACAGATGGAGGAGATGAGGGCAGGGTGGAGTAGGTGGGGATGAGATATACTGAAGGCAGGGCACTGAACTCCTGTCTCAGCTCTGTGAAATACAGATCTAGGGATCTTGGGAGCACAGGGGAGAACCCAGAAGAAAATACTCTCCCTGCTCAACTTTGGGCAACAGGTCCAGATCCAACCCCTGCTGCACCAGACCAAACCAAGCCATGGCTCTGTGACTTCCCAGACCACCTGTGAATAAGAAAACCCTCCTGTTTGCATCAGGACACGGGAAAAGCACCCAGGCATCACCAATGCAGAAGGTCAGCAAGCGGCTTTCCACCACTACCGTCCCATCCCAGTCTGGAGACTGGACTCGGGTGGGCTGTCGCTGCACGCCGGCACCACCGTGCCCTGTGCCCAGCACTGACTTGCCCTGGAGAGCAGCTGACACCCCACCGCCCAGCTCCACCGGCGCACGAACCACCAGGCAAGTGCACCTCCAGCTATTTTCTCTAATTGTTCCCCTAATCACATAAAATTGCCGAAGTTCAATTTGTCTTCTTACAGAGTAATTTGCTCTCCACTATACGTTGCTGGCTGTGTCTCTCACAGTAACCCACGTGTCTGCAGCCACTCGAACGCATCAGGGTTGAGGAGGGGCCCAAATTAGATTATTTGTTCTAATAAAAATAAGTCTAATGGAATTACACAACGAGACCAGATTAAAGTCAGCTGCTTTGAAAATACTGGGTTTGGTTTCACGTTAGCCGAGAGAATAAGCATATGGCTCATCCCTCTCCCATCTCCTGACCCACACATTACGGCTCCTGTGGGAGGTAATCCACCCCCTGCACCAGCTGAGGCAGAGGTTAGATCATGCTGACAACCACCAGCTTTTGCAGCAAAAAGGCAGCCACACCGCTAAATGCACCAGGGAGAACAGGGAACCCCAAGAAACAGAAGTGCAAGGAGTTTAGAAGCACTTTCCCCCTTTTCCCCTATGAACTGCACCACAACAAGGTTCTTCCCAGATAAACACCAGCACTCGCCTGTGCCCACATGGCAGGAACCAGAGAGCTTCAGCGGGCCCTAAGCTAAATGTGCTTTTATCTTTCCTATGGCAGGAGCGGAAAATACACTGCTGTTCCATCCTCTGCAGACCTGCAGGAACGTCCCAGCTTTGCCACCCTAGGGTGTAATTCCCACATGGCGAGAAAAGATGCCACACGTTTTTTTTCCTACATCAGCAGAGGAATGAGATGATAAGACAGCTGAGGGCAAGTGTAGGCCACAGGTGCAAGCCTGAAGGTAGAAGTTGCCATCGCCAGCTGTGCCAAGCAGGGTGAGAATTCTGGGGGTCAGTGCAGGGCAAGCAGAAAGGGCCCTCTTGCTCCTCTGCATCCTTATAGTCATTGTTCAGAGGGAAAAACTTGCTTCCTAGAGCCAGCAACTGGGTTTCCAAAGAAACATCTACACCATTTAAATTGGTGTATGGGTCTTCTTAGGCTTGGAAAGTTTTTTGAGAGACTACCTGAGGGATGAAGTACAGGATGACAACATCAGAAGAGAAGACAGTCTCTAACTTGGCACTCATCACTGTCTTTTTCAGCAAATGGGCTAGGGAAGCCATAAGTGGATAATTAATTAGTAGTCTTCCCACAAGGGAAGATTTTCTTTAACCCTCAGGAGCTTAGTGATCGTCAAGCCCTGACACAGGATGTTCTATCGACTAGGTACACTGTCACCCCGAATGTTTAGCCGCAGAATTCTCAGTATTTATACATACCAATGTGCACTGCAGTCCCTGTGCTAGATCCCCAGGCAGCTTAAATCAGCGTGGCTCCTTCATGAAATTACTGAGATTACTTCCACTTACTCAAGCTGGGCATCTGCAAATGACCCAAGTATGGGGCAATCCTACCCCACTTCCCTGTCCCTGTACACCAGCAAGCATTGGAAGGACCGCATTCTCCTGTTTTTCAGTGAAATGACAGCTTTGGTTTCAAACACAAACCCGAATAAATATTTCCATAGTGTGTGACAGTTGATGTGCAAGGCAATATGCTGCCTCCTCGCACCTTCTTGGCATATGCTCCATACCCTTCGCTTGCTGCTCCTACGGTGTGGGAGACAGCAGGAAGTGTGGCCAGTCCCCAGAGAGGACACCGTGATCCTCCTCTCAAGGTGCTCAGCTCCTTCCTCCATTCCAGTGCACCATGGAAGCAGGATCTAGACTCCCCCTTGTCCTCCATGTCCCCCCAGGCCCTGCCTCCAGCTATCTCCAGCCCAGGATCAGAGAGGAGTGGAAAGCAAGGAGAGACCTGAGGTGTCCTCAAAAGAGATGGTGGAATTCCCATCTCCTCCTCCCCAGCACCCCTGTCACCCCTGCTGCCTGCAGTCCTCTGGGCAGAGCGAGCTGGATCTCCCCTGCATTCATCTGGCGACCGCCTCCACCAGGTCCAAACAGACAGTTCTTACCCAAAGGACTTAGACCCATGCTGGCAGACACCCTTCCTTACCTGGGGAAGTGCCTTGCTCTTTGTCCCGCCTCAGATCTCCCGGAGATAGGGACTACTTGGAAAAGGGGACCAAGCGTGGAAAACCCGAGGCGTGCCAGCTGGCTCCAGAGGACGGGGAGGAGGAGGTGGGGGAGAACCACTGATGACACTCGCAGGAACACAGTTGGCGCAGAGGAGCTGCATGTACGATTCGGAGACTTCCAAAACGGCTTTAGTGAGCCAACGAGTGCGCTTGCTCCTCTTACTTTTAAATCAGTGTTTACAAAGTCCTGGGGAAATTAAACTATTTATGTCTAATCCCAGTGGGGGACTGTTTAATGAAATAGGATAAACATACCTTAGTGTGTAAGCACTTACTATTTAAACAAACACACAGGTTCACTCATATGTTTGCTGTTCAACGGCATTACCGGACGGTATTGAGAGTGCCGAGGTCAGGCTGGGAGAGGAGAAAAGAAGCCGAGAGGAAGGCAGCTGCTGCTCCTTGCACATCGCAGGAGTTCCCTCTCCTGGTGGGAACACTCCGGGGAGCCGGATCCCCTGGACCCCCTGCCCAGGCACAGGGGTGGTGCACCTGTGGCTCCCCTACCTCTGGTCTTCCCCAAGGAGTGGCACTGCACAGACTGCTGCAAACCCCGAGCTGCCTCCCCTGGAGCCTGACCTCAGCCAGACTATCCATCATCTGCTGCTACTGTGACAAAATCCAGCTAATCTCCTAGAAAACACCACCTTGCCTTTGCTATCCCAAGCAAAAAGAGTCAACTGCTGTAACACGGGATAAGGAAAATCATTTCCCTGTGCTTCTTGAAGGAGAATATTCCCAAGAAAAGTATTTCATTTTTTAAAAGAAATGAAGTCATAATGACATCACACACTTCAAAGCACAGTGCAGGCCAACTGCCACTGCTGTCTGGGAGCTTAAAGCTGGCAAACCAGGACCTAACCCCTTCCTCGCTGCCCTGAAGCAGCAGAAACTTGCAGCTGTGTAATGTTTTAATTACTCACCCTTCTATGAAGTCTCCAGGGGGGAAGTTTGCTTTGGAGCTAGGAAAGATGCCTCGGGGGGGTGTGAGGAAATGACACTAGTTTTTCCTCTCACAGACACAGCTCTGTCTCTCCTGGCGCCAGATCCACAAACTGGCTCCGCTCCCAGTACCTGAATCACAGACTCAGACAGAAGCGGGACTCCGCTAACTTTCCTCGGCTTTGGAGCGCGTCTGAGCAATGACGGCGCTCAGCAGCGACAAAATGCTTGGCCTCGACGCCACGAGAATGGACAGAGAAGCTCTAGATAGCTGGGATGTGACAGGGAAAGCGGTGCACTACGCACCCTGGGACACCACTGCCAGAGCACAGAGCTGCCTCAATCCCGAGCTCCATCCCTGGAAAACACCTTCCTTCAGCGAAGTTTCCTACTCCCGCAGAGCCCCACGAGCCTCTGCCCGTAACTTTCTCTGTGGCACCGGGTTCCTGCTCTGCCCAGCCCCCGTCCCCTTCCTGCGGATCGCCACCGGGGATTCCGGCAGCGTGCCGGCTCCCGGGAGGGGAGCGGAGGCGGCGCACGGCAGCCGGCGGGCCCCCATGCCCACGGCAGCGCACAGCCGCGCTGCCCCGCCGGCGGCGTGCAGGTACCGCACACCAACCCCCCGGTTCCCTCCGCACAGGCACCTGCCCGCGCAGCTCCACGCACGTTCCTCTCGCCGGGACGCCCGGTCACCGCACCAGCCACCGCAGCCGACCCGGGGCACGGTCGCCACCGGCGCAGCCCCGCACAGACCGGGCGCACTGTAACGGAACAGCAACACGAGCCGTGCCCCCTGCCCGCCCAGGAGCGCACCCCGGCCCCGCCGCCCCCGGAGACCCCGCTCGGCCCGCCCGGGGCACGGTGCGCTCCGCCTGCCCCCGCCGCCCACCCCCCGCGGGCGCCGCTGCCTTACCGCCGCCGTGCCAGAGCCCCGCGGCACACGGCGCGGCTCCCCCGGCGCGCCTCCTCATCGCGGCGACGGGGCAGCTCGGGCCGGTCTCCGGCGCGGTACGGTACGGTACGGTACGGTGCGGTGCGGGGGGCGCAGCGCTCGCCCGCCGCCCGCGGGGCTGCGGCGCTGCCTGCCGAAGCGCGGAGGCAGCGCAGGGCGTGCTACCCCCGCCTCGCCGCTCCGCGCCCGCGGGAGCGCCCGCCCCCGCACCGCCCCGCCCCGGGAGCGGAGGGGCTGCCCGGCCCCGCGCCCCGGCCCTGCCGGCGCTCCCGCCCCAGCCCGGGCCGGGAGGAGCGGGGTCTGTCCCGCCGCCATGCGCCCGGGCCAGGCCGGGGGCTGCGCCCCTGCTCTCCCTCCTCTCCCCGGTCGGAGGGGGCTCTGCCCGCCCGCCCGGCAGCCGCGGCGCTCCGCCGCCTCCCGCAGCGCTCCCCGCACGGATCGCACAAGCTTTTCTCCGAGCGCTTCGGGGAGAGCAAATCTCCGTGATCCTGGCAAAGACTTTGCGGAGCTGCTCTCTGTCTCTCGGCTTTTAAAGCCAACTTCAGGGACCTGTGTGTGTGCCAAACCAGCGGAAGGGACGCAGCGCCCGGTGAAATGTTGGGCGAGCATCTTTCACTCGCAGGGTCAGCCCAGTTCCTTTGACATTATTAGTGCTTTGGCAGCTGAAAATCCGGCCCTGTGACCCTTAACAGACCTCACTCTTGGCAGAGGTGGACACCACAACCAGCTCATCACCTGAATTTTTCAAATACCCATTGCAATATCAGACTGAGCGTAAAAGCAGGATCTGAGCAGCTCCGTCTTCGTGTATGCTCATCTTCCACAGCCGGATCCGTACTTGGGGGGCTTGGGGTTTCAGGCTACAGCGCCTTTGTGCAGTTTCTCCCTTGGAAAATGCCTGCAAACATCGCATGTAAACATGAGCCTTGGTGCTGACAGCTGCAGGGACGATTTCTGACTAGACCTGCTTTTGGAAACGAAATGATATTTTCCAACTGCCAGCACCCAGCTTCAGCTACAGCTCCAGGGTCTAGCTGGATTCCCTCCGTCACCGGTATCTCTGCATGAGACCGGGGTCCTCCATTCCCTCCCTGTAACTATATGGGCTCCGTGCTGTGCCCCACAAAACACGCCCAACAGCCGCTGCAAGTAGAGATAACTCACAAACCGAAACCCAATCTACAGGGCAAGGCCCTTGGGCTTGGCCTCTCCTTCTCAGTGTGACATCTGGCTACAAACATCGCAGATCTGACTCGAGATTGAGCCTGTTAGGTGCGATCCATGGCGTGGGTTCAGGCAAGACAGCTGCACGCACACGACACCTCTCGGGCTGTGGGTCACCCCCAGGGATGTCACTGGGAGCTCTTCAGGCTGTTGTTTCTCAGAGCAGAACTGCACTGGAACGGGGTGATCTGGAGTACACACAAGTTTAGAGAAATAATTTGGTTTGTGGCCATGTGTTTCATGCCCTTTAATCACGATTTCGCTCCTTGCACCTGGAAAAGGGACATCATCCACGCAGGAGAAGCCAGAGCACCCAACAAACTGCAGTATCTGTTTCTTGCTGACAAGATACATTGCTTCAGAAAACGAGTTGTATTAAACACAACTTAGTATCAACTTGACAGGACCCATTTTTTTAAAGATGTGCGGGTTTTTGGCAAAGACCTTTCAGCTAATTTCTCCCCAAATTTGGCGGTAGTTTCAGCCGTTGCAGGCAAACACTCCTTCCCCGGCTGCCAGGCCGCGTGTTTGTTGCCTGCATTTGCTCATCACTATAGTAACTGAAAGACAAAGAATAACGTTAAGAAAAGTAAAATTGGGATCAAATCCACAAAGAAACACCTTGTCACAGTTTGGATTTTCTCAGCCTTGCACCACCAAGGACGAAGTGGATGAGTCTGGTCGGGGTGGAGTTGAGGTGGGTCATTTTAAATCAGGAAGTTGGGGCATTCCTGAAACAATTCTGGTTTGCCTTTATTTTCTTCTCTGTAATACTAACGCAAGCTTTCTGGACAACTCATTATTATAGCCTGTAGCTTTAATAGTAAATTTATATGCGTGTGGTTTTATCTCTGTTCATGGAGCGAGCAGTTGTAACTCCTCCTGACAAGATCTGAGTCCTCAGAGCACCTGCTCGCTTGCCTTCGCCGTTGTTCTGAGTGAGGATCTCCAGCAGCAGCTACTACTGAGCCTGACAGCATAAAGGGAAAACATCCCTTTTGGAGTGCGGAGCCCGAAGCCAAGCACATGCTGCAGTTTGCACATGAGCAGGCAAACTGCAGTCAAATGGGTTTGTGCGCTTTCTTAGCAGGTGTTTAAATGCTTCACTGGATGGAAGACCAGCAGTGCCGTGCGTCAGGATTAAAGCTGCTCACCTGCACCCCTCAAGTTGGAGAGTGATGGGAAGGAGAACTGAGGAGTGTCCTTGCTGCTGGCCCCGCAGCAAGCCCGCATCCCAGCCTTGCTGTGCTCGCAGCAGTCTTAGGGAAATGCACTTTGGAAACCTGAACTCTAGGAGGCAGATTCAAAACTTGCCATTGGAGGAAGGTCTTGACACCTCAGGCCCCCGTCTCCCCAGTCCCAGCGGTTAGAGCCAAGGGAAACCACGCTGTGCCACTCGCAGTTTGGTTATGTCCTGCTGCAGGACGGGGTGGTGATCCCAGCCTGTGCCCACCCACTGCAAGAGCGCTGGCCCCTGGTTGCACAGTCTCTCCACCCAATTCCTCACCTCCTCATCCTTTGGTGTGCCCGTATTGCCAATATTTGGAGGAGAGTAATAGTCTACACCATGAGTACCAGGTGTACACGGAGCCATCTCACCATCCAGGCAAAACCCACAGCAGCCAAGTGTTCTGCCGCCTGGATGGTGAGCTGGGTGGATCGAGAGCCAAGGGAGCCATTAACAGGAGCTTGAAGAAAACGGAGCCCCTTGCGTAAAGGCACCTGGAGGTGAGCAGTGCTGAGAGAGCGGGCCTGCCACTGCTCCTCTGCACTCCTGGTCTTAGGATCCTGGCTCTCTCCTTGCCTTACCAGGTGCAAACCGTGAAGAGGGGAAAGGTTTTTGATGCATGGAGGAGCCAGAGTGCAAGACCCTTCCATCGCTGGGTGTTTCTGAACCCCGAGAACGTGTCATGCTCAACCCCAGTGCTGTCGTCATTTTTGATCATAGTACATCACACCTCCTCCTTTCAATGCAGATCCCCTCCAGGATTATCGCAGAGTTTATTCAGCCTGAATGGGATGCCTACAAAAATTTAATTAAATTTTTAAAAAGAGAAATTGGAAAGGATTAGAGAAGGAGATAAGGCAGTGGCTTTTCCTCCTCCCCCGTCCCTTTTGCCTTCTGTAACAATAATAAAGCCAAAGATCTAGTTGAGAAAAAAGTGGGTGAGTGATTCATTGGGACTGAATCACAGTCACTCTGCAGTGGGATTCGCTGCCTTCACTTCTGCAGTAGTAACTCAGTCGCTGCTTCAGATCAATGGCTGCGCTTTCAGGCACAGATACAAGACAGAGAGAAGGAGATAAAACCAACCTAACAGAGAGGCTTTTTGGTGTGCACAGCATGTTCCCTTTGAACACAGCATGGCCTCCTTTGCCCAGTTGTGTGGGATGGATTTTATTAAACAGAGAGACTGAATAAATTAAGTTTCTTAGGGTTATACCTGCCATTAGATCGTGCAGTCCTCCCACTCTGCTGGGGAAGAACTACTGCTTGCTTTCTTTTCCACTCTAAATGCAAGCTTCTCGGCTCTCGCTGGGAGGTTCCCTCTGAAGTAAGCACTCTGCCTGGGCCATGGCATCTGTTGGTACCCAGACCTGAGCTGAATATCCCGGATGCAGTAGCTGAACACCTTGGATTTCTCAGTGGTTTGGATCCCAGTCCGTTTTGAGAAGGAAACCGTTGTGCAGAGATGAGGCAGGAGGAAAATTCTGGTCTGCATCTGATTTACAGCACCAGCTGATTTGGTGTTCATCCTCAGAATTACATCTTACTGTTGTCACCACCTCCTTTCTTTACATTATTCATCATTTGGTCCAGGGAGTGCTCTGGATGCTACAGCATTGCTATGCATCCAGGTTCCTGGACTCATGATAAAAGCACTCAGCCTGAGATACGATGGGAAGCAGTTCAAAACTGAAGCAATCGAAACGAAGGGGGTCACACTAGTGACACCTAAACAGACAGGCCTTTAAATAATCAAACTCCGACATCTATGGTATGAAAACTTGCTATTTGCAGAGCACTTTGGTTCACCATACTATATTTATAATACTACCTGGGTATATTAATCTAAAATATAAGCCAGGTCTGACTTTGAGCTATGAAGGAGAACATTTGCATTCATTTTTAACAGTGTAACTATCACCGTTCATGATATAGATATCGTTAATTCAGGTTTCATCTGAAGGTCGCAAAATTATTTTGCAAGCATTAAAATGCCCTCTCAGAGTGGTATTTACTACCTCAGGACCAAAGAAGAAACCAAAGCAAGGGGCACCCATGTCAGCAGCAGCTGGACAGTTAGAGCTGGAGCAGGGCAGGCAGGGCACCCCTCCACGACGGGTGGCTTGAGCTGTCTTTCTCCATCAACTACACAGCCCCAGCTTTTAAATGTCCAGAGATATGTAAGGTCACCTGCCCCTTTCCCAGTCCCAGTCATGCGAGGTGCAATATTAAGTAAGTTGGATATCAGGGGACAAGTTTGTCTGTCTTTTTTTTACAAGAGGCAATTATTATGGAGACTAATTCCCCATTTACATTCTGAGAGCTGAAAACTACTACACGACCCATCAGAAATGTAAGGATGAGGGAGATGAAATGACAGTTTGTAATAAAGCATCCCCAGCCTGCGCAGACATGGGTACCTGGAGTAGCGCTGGTGCTGCCATAGCTCTGCGGGGGAAGACACGAGGCTGTGCCCGTGCTGCGGCTGCGTCCTCCTCGGCCGCGTCTTCTCCTCCCTCCAGTAAAGCCACATCTGTCCCCACAGCTTGTCCTCGCAGGCTGGCATCGCTGCTGGCTCTGTGCATGTTTTGGGTTTCCTCTCGAGCTCACACCCATGGTGCTCCCCAAGCTGGAGCGGTGTCTGATGGGGCTGTGTCCTCTGCTCTTCAGCATCATCTGGCATGTCCTCTGGCTCCTCCTGGAGAGGCTCTCAGAGCGCTGGGCCATCTCAGTCCTCTCTCCGTGGACCACAGAAGTGTCATGGAACTTTTGCTCTTTGTCTTTTAACTGTTTGGTTTTGGTTCGATTTGGTTTGGGTTTTTTAATCCTATTTCTAATGAAAATTTTCCACTTGGTTCTTTTCTCCCACAAAGAAGTTTTGGAGGAAAAAGACCTTCCTGGGAGGCAGACATGTCTTCTCCCTCCTGCTACCCCCCCAGTGCCGAGAGGAGCCAGGTCCCCAGCTCACAGCACCCTGGGGCAGCCAGGTGTTTACCTTTCTGCACTGGCTGCTGCTGCCAGTTGGGACCTCATCGCTGACACCAGAGACAAGATTCCAGTCTGAACTGGCAAAAGAGAGGGAAGCCTCAGTGCAGGGGAGCTGCATGGAGGCCCCTGAGGGCTGGGGACATGAAAAGCTGAACATGAGCCGGCTGCGTGCGCTGGCAGCCCAGAAAGCCAACCGGATCCTGGGCTGTATCAGAAGCGTGGCCAGCAGGGCGAGGAAGGGGATTCTCCCCCTCTTCTCTGCTCTCGTGAGACCCCACCTGCAGTGCTGTGTCCAGCTGTGGAGCCCTCAGCATCAGAAGGATATAGACTGTTTGGAACAAGTCCAGAGGAGGCCACAAAGATGCCCAGAGGGCTGGAGCCCCTCTGCCATGGGGACAGGCTGGGAGAGTTGGACTTGTTCAGCCTGGAGAAGAGAAGGCTCCGGGGAGACCTTATAGCACCTTCCAGTGCCTGAAGGGGCCACAAGAATGCTGTGGGGGTCTTTTTACAAGGGTCTGTAGTGACAGGACAAAGGGTAATGGCTCTAAATTGAAAGCAGAGAGATTTAGATTGGACATCAGGAAGCTCTTCCTGGAGAGGGTGGGAGGCACTGGGACAGGTTGCCCAGAGAAGCTGTGGGTGCCCCATCCCTGGGAGTGTCCAAGGCCAGGCTGGATGAGGCTTGGAGCAACCTGGGCTAGTGGAGGGTGTCCCTGCCCATGGCACGGGGGGTGGGACTAGATGATCTTCAAGGTCCCTTCCAACCTAAACCGTTCCATGGTTCTGTGACACCAGGCCACGCTGGCTTTATAGCGCCGTTATAAGTCCCCCCAGCCAGAAGGGAGGGTGACACAGACCCCTTCCCCTTCTCATCCCTGCTAAAGCACCTGGATGAGCTCGCTGTGAGACAAGCAGCACGGAGCTGAGCCACGGCACGTATCTGCAGAATCCTCCCCAAGCTCTGAAGAGCCCGGCAGCCGCTCAGCAACCTGCGCCCAGTCCAGCCCGAGGGCGGCGCAGCCCCGGACGATGTGTGAGCTACGCTGAGCTGTAACCCTGGCTGCGAAGGAGCCCTCGCTGGGCTTCATAATTTATATGCACATGAGCCTGTATATATTTCCATGAGTACTGCATCTCCGAGTGAATAAGGATAACTATGCAACTGTGAATAAAAGAGCTGAGTGAATCATTCATCATGGATTATTGATAGGATTCATTTTACCTCTTTTTCTTCCTTCAGGATGCCCACAAGCCCCCCTGAATTTATTTTCCCTCTTTTATTAGATATTTTTGAAGATGAAGTAGATTAAAACCAAGGAATTTTTCCCCTCTCTGCTTGGATGAATGGCATGCTTGCAGTCAGGTTAGGCACTGCAAATTCTCCCAGAAAGCGAGCACCTTCTCTTTTGGCATCTGAGCCTACAACCTCCAAATTTTTCCCCCTGAACATTCACACATATAAAGGGCTATCATGGGGATCTAAGAGGAAAATGAGCTGAAAACAGGGGGACAAGCAGAAATGAAGGGGTTTCATGAGCTAGCTCAAATGACTGCCGGCTGTGTTAGGCAGGGCTCAGGCAGGGCTGCACTCAGCTGCCGGGGTGGTGGGAGCAAGGACTGGGGGTGTGCAAGCTCGGCTCAGCAGGTTCATTGCACATTCATTAGGAGGCTGTTTGAGCTCCATTTTCTGCCAACAAGGAGAAATCAGCTCCTCCATGGACTCTTCAGGCAAAGTCCTGAGCCTCTCTGCTGCCGGTGCTGGCATCCCAGGCAGATGGCAAGGACAAAGAGACCCAATTCTGGGTACCAGTGGAGCTGGAGGATCTCAGAAGGGTGGAGGGCAGAGTTGGCCAGCTGGCAGGTTGCACCCTGGCCAGTTCCTGGCAGAGGAAGGACACCTTCCTTTGGCAGGGCTCTCTGGGGGCTTCCCACATGGCGTCAGCATGAGATCTCAGCGACACACTCATGACATCAGAGTGTGTCCCTAGGCCATGAGCCAGCAGAGCAATCCCAGCCTTAGCACTCCGGTCCAAGCAGGGAAGAGGTCAGTGTGGATCGGGTGATTCTCTGCATTTCTCACGTGCATCTCTTTCAGGTGGGGCAACTGCCTGGGAACAGAACCTGCTCTTCACCGATCTGAAGCCCAGTGCCTGCTTGAGAAGGCAGGAGCTGGTTGCCCAGCAGTTTCAGCAAACACTGGCTGATGCTCAGTCTTCTGCACGTGCTTTACGCCAAGAGCTTCATAAGGCTGGTGCATTCGGTCAAACTCTTCACGCACAAAAAGTTAATTTGGCTCCATTTTCCACCCCAGAGCAGCTGAAATTCAGCTACACAAGAGCAGCCGCCTCAAGGTGCACCCATGTTGCCTCTCAGAAAAATTTTCCTCTGCACACACAGACCTCTGCTTGCACAGAGATGCCAGTGTTCACAACAACCAACAAGCATTCACGGTGCGTGAATGCCCACGAGCATCGCACGTGATGTGCTGCAGCCCCAGGGAACCAATGCTCATTCACACGTCAGCTCTTCTCCAGACAGGACGTTGCGGATCCTGTCTGTGGACATTTGTATGTCCCGTTATTCAGTGTGACAAGCACATCCTGTTGTGTCCCAGGGAGGCTTCCCCTTGGCCAGCCACACGCCACACAGCAACACCCTGGATGAGTTTACCCAAACAGGCCAACAATTGTTCCCTTGCAGACGGCTGCAAACTGCGCTGGGGACCAAGGCTGCTGTTTCCATGGCAGCACGTAGACGATTCCACTTGTTAGCAGCCCTACTATTAAAATATAAACAAAAATAAACCCAGAGAGTGACTTTTTCCTTCCCACTCCTTGGCCTTTGGGGAGCCTTCACCCTCTGCTCTGTGCTGGAAACCTCGGGTTGCCACTGTGGCTTCTCCCACTGAGCTTCCCCAGGGCTTGCTGGAGCCGTGTGAACAGTAGCAGTGGTGTTTGGGGCATCACACGCCGATGCACATTTTCTGAAACACAGCCGGGTCGGCTCAGGTCAGCCCTGAGACTGGAGTCACGGCCATTTAGCAAGCGGAAGGCTGGTCCCAGTGGACAGAGAGGCCAGCAGCCCAGTGCTGCTCTGGGGTGCCCATGGCTACCCAGGAAGGAAAAATGAGGCCCCTTTTGGAGATGAAAAACCTATTTCCTAAGTCCTTCACTTGCTTACTGGAACAACGTTATTTCTGACCATTAATTCCCCATGAAAAATCTTCAAAAACAATAGAAGAAAGGAGACTTCTTTATTCAGAGCTGTTCAAAGAGAGGAGAGCAGACTGGAGCCCGCAGGTGGTTTGCAAAGCCTTTCTGGCAGTTGCACACTCCATTAGCACACGGTTACAGCCAATGTTCACCCAAGTGCACTAAGTGCCAATGCCCGTGGCCAGCCTCCTGTGCCCCAGCAGCCACGATGGCTGGCACTTCCCAGAATGGTTTCTCCAAACACAGTGGTGATGGTTTTTATGTTTCCAGGATGACACTCGGTGATTTGCAGGAGCTCAGCACAGGAGTTAAACTAGAGCTGCCCACCTCAGAGCTGTGGTACCCATATGTTTCAGCTGGGCTTTGGCCAGATGGACCCATGGCTAGTCCTTCCCCATGGCTGGACGGACAGCCATGGCTAGGATTTGTAGAACTAGCCCAAGATCTAAAAAATGCAGAAGGCAATTCAGTATTTTCACTTCCAAGAAACAAATACCAGAAACTCTCACCCAAATTTAACTCACCTGTTGCCCCACGTTTAACCTTCAGCCATTTCCACTTCTTCTTCCTGCAGTTTCCATGCTGGTTTTGGCAGAATGCACAGCAACATTTGCACAGCCTTGAAGGGAAATCCATTATTCCGCTTCCCAAACGCAGCAGATCGGAAGCTGAATGAGAGGCAGGGTAGGTCAGGCCAGGCACAGGGGTGGAAGGGCTCGTCAAGAGGAAATCGTGTTTCACCAGCAGCAGCTGCTGGGCTTCCTCTTCCAGGCCACACACAGTGAATTATTTGTGTGAACAGTTTCGAGGGGAAAAAAAAGAAAAATGAGAAGAAAAGAAAGAAATGGCTGCCGTGGTCTAGCCACCGCAGCCAGAAGCATCCCAGCAGTGTTCAGCCCCGTTACTGTAGCTCCTGGGGAATACAAGTGGTCCATCTAATCCCACACCTTATCTCTGTAGTGGCTACTGCTGGAGACCTAAGGAAGAGGTTAAGGGGGAGTTGGCATGTGGGCCCAGGCAAGCACACTGCATCCCCAGGACACTCTCCAAGCCTCCAGTGATCTGCGGTTAAACAAGTGCCGCAGCCAGAGAGGATGCTGCTGCCTCAATTAATTGTTCTTCCATTAATCCCTCCCGATGCATTAGGAACACATTTTTGGCATCTGGCAGCGAGGGGTTCCAGCATTAACGACCCCTCGTGTGAAGTGCTCTTTTGCATACCTGGAGTGTACCGCACGCCTGTTTCAGCTAGCGCTTCCTGCTCCTCATGCCAGAGGAAACAGGGAACAGCCCTTCCCTGCTCCCATCAACGCACAGGCATTCCCAAGGGCTTCTGAAGCTAATGTTTTAACGTGCACGAACGTTCCTGTTTCCCTCAGCAGTGCTTGCACTAGATCACAGAATCACAGAATCGTAGAATCACACACTGGTTTGGGTTGGAAGGGACCTTAAAGACCATCCAGTTCCAACCCCCTGCCATGGGCAGGGACACCCTCCACTAGCCCAGGTTGCTCCAAGCCTCATCCAGCCTGGCCTTGGACACTTCAGGGATGGGGCACCCACAGCTTCTCTGGGCAACCTGTCCCAGTGCCTCCCCACCTTCTCCGGGAGGAATTTCTTCCTGATATCTAAATCTCCCCGCTTTCAGTTCAAACCCATTACCCCTTGTGCTGTCAGGATGTGGACATCTTGACAGCTCTGAGCACCGTAAACAGGTACATGTCGTAGCTGGAGAGGCAGGAGCTGCTTACGCAGGTAGGGAACAAGCAGCGTTAGTAGCGGGCCTGCCTGCACGCTGTGGGGTAGAGCCCTGAGGAGCTCACCCCACCAGCAAAGCATCCAGCCCTCCAGCCTACCATTTTCTTTTCAAATACTCCTTTCTCCCAGTCTGCGTGTGAAGGTGCGAGCTGCGTGCCACCGTTCCCTGCAGCGCACGTTCCCTGCTCCGTACCGGCTGCTGCTGCTGCGGGCACCCTCCCACCCGTGGCAGGCACCTTCCCACCCGTGGCAGGCACCTTCCCACCGCTGGGCTCTTCCCTCCGCGCTGGCCGAACTGCCTTTTCTCCACGGCAAAGGGCAAGATGTTCCCTCGCTGTGAGCACAGCCTGGGGAGGGATGATGCTGATGCTTTGCCCGGAGGGCTGGGCAGGTGCAGGTGGACGGAAAGATGGTGTGAGGTGAGCACGGGGCCCGAGCAAACACAGAGGGCTCCGGCAGGTCTGCAACATGTCCTGTGAATGCCACCAGCCCCTAAACCTTAGACTGGCCCGAGCCATGGCTGCTCACCTCCCAAAACCCGAGTCCTCCCTCCTCCGAAACGCACCACCGGAGGGTACCTGGGCAGTGGCGTTGGCTCCCTCCAGCCCGCACCGGGACTGCAAAGGGCTGGCAGGGATGCTGTCCCCCGTCACCCGCGGCTGCCCACCGAGGGGCATCACGGCGCAGTGCCCCGCTGTGCTCCCCCTCCAGCCCGCCCCCGCGAGCCGCAGCCAGCCCGGTGGCACCGGCGGGGGCAGCTGGGCCGGCACAGCCCTGGCTCGTCCCCACGGCGCTGCCCTGCACGGGCAGATCTGCCGTCGCGCCGTGTCACTCGGGCCCCGGCTGCCCTCAACACGGGGCTCCCGACAGCTGGTGCCAGGCTGCTGCCGGGGCTCCGGCCGGGGCTGGAGCCGGGCAGCGTTATCCGTGTGGATCAACAATGCCCTCCAGCGGCGGCCGAGCCCGCGCTCCCTCCCGCCGCCTTCCCCTCCCTCCGCCGGGCGGGGCGGCATTTATTTTTGGCATGCTACCCCGTCTCGAAGTAAACACGCCCCAGACTTACACACCCAGAGCCGATCTGCTCCCGTGCCCGAGCGCTCTCCCACCAGCACCCCCACAAGCGGGGCAGCACCCCCACCCCCACCCCCGCAGCTGCCCTGCGCCCGCACGCTGCCCACGCGCACAGAGCAGAGCAGGGGTGGCAGGGGACACTTGGCACTGCCTGCTGTTGCATTTAGAGTAAAGATTGATTTGGAAGAGAAGATCAGCATTTGTTGGAAGGTCAAAGATTTAATTAACCGTTTTTTCTTTTAAAAAAAAATAAACTCACGTAACATAGCAAAGTGATGAACCGATTCCTTGGCAGAGATGGTTAGAAAGGTAAACAACTCTGAGATGTCAGCATTCACCACTGTTACTTCTCTGTTGCCTTATTGAACTTTAGCATCTATTACCCATTGCCTGCCTTGTGAGTCTCAGCTGCTGTCTGGCTTTCATGTATTGGACAGTACATCTACTCTGGGCTCTATAAAGGAACCACAGTTGTACCTGCTGGAACACACTTTGCAGACACTGAAGAAAGAGAAGAGAAAAGAAAGGAGAGGAGAGGAGAGGAGAGGAGAGGAGAGGAGAGGAGAGGAGAGGAGAGGAGAGGAGAGGAGAGGAGAGGAGAGGAGAGGAGAGGAGAGAAAAGAGAAAGAGGAGAGGAGAGGAGAGGAGAGGAGAGGAGAGGAGAGGAGAGGAGAGGAGAGGAGAGGAGAGGAGAGGAGAGGAGAGGAGAGGAGAGGAGAGGAGAGAAAAGAGAAAGAGAAGAGAAGAGAAGAGAAAAGAGAAGAGAAGAGAAGAGAAGAGAAGAGAAGAGAAGAGAAGAGAAGAGAAGAGAAGAGAAGAGAAGAGAAGAGAAGAGAAAAGAGAAGAGAAGAGAAGAGAAGAGAAGAGAAGAGAAGAGAAGAGAAGAGAAGAGAAGAGAAGAGAAGAGAAGAGAAAAGAGAAGAGAAGAGAAGAGAAGAGAAGAGAAGAGAAGAGAAGAGAAGAGAAGAGAAGAGAAGAGAAAAGAGATTTTTCTTCTTGTTGGACTCTCCTTTTTCAGCCTTTAGGCCCTTTAGACCACCTTTTCTGTGCTTTTTTTCCATAATTATGTAGGCTATATACTTTTTTAAAACAATGCAACAGCTAGTTTTATGGATTCTAGTGATTCCCAGGAGCTGGGGCTGTTCAGAGACCCACCAAAGAGCCCCAAAACAGCAAGACCTGACAAAACTGCAGGATTTTGCTGTAGATGCCAAAGGCAGCAGATGACCAGAGCTGCTGCCGTGCAGCTGGAACCAGAGTCCAGTTTAACATTCACTAAGTTCACCTCCTCCATGTCTCAGGTGTTTTTAGACCAAGCAAATGAAGCTCATTTCAGTTCCTCTCCCTGCATTGCCAGCTCTCTTTAACATCTTCCTGCCCCTCTTTGAGCTTTTTCTTACTTTCCTGAAGGCCACGAGTCTTGGAGGTTTTTCTTGCTGCCAGGTGGGTGGACACGAAGCTCTCTCTGATCCCATTTTGCCCATCACAATAACGCTATGTCACCTCCTGCCCACCTGAGCCAAGACCCTGCCCTTGCTGTCCCTGCACCATGTGCCTGACCACTGCTAGAAACCGGGACTGCAGCCTGTTAGGGATGCACTGAAAACCAATCTATCCTCCTCACCTTTTTTCAGTGATGACAGAACCAAGGATAAGAGTTTCCCTCCAACTTTCTGAGACCTGTACTATTTTTAGACCAAGAAAAAATAAAATATCAGAAACCACATCATTGAGCTGTGCTCACAACACCAACCTCTGCCTTAAGCCCTCTGTGGAACATCAGTTGCCTCTGCAGCTTGATTTGATACCAGCTGCAGATTATTTGGGCTTATTCACCGCTTCCAATATCCCCCGCTTTCTGCCAGCGTGGCACGGCTGCCACCCCCACGGACGATGGCGAGCTGTCATGTGCTGGTTGCCACGCTTGGAGCAAGCAGAGCTACCAGCACGGCGGTGCGTGCTGGCTTCTCCAGCGCCGGTAATAAGGTCCCCGTGGTCAGGAGTGTGCTTGTCAACTCCCCTCTGCTGTCTTTGCATCGAAACTGAGGGATTCTTGGGCAAGCAGCCTGCAAAGGAGACAGTAACAATATATGAGAGAGAGAAGGTTTGGAGGAGCTTCCGAAATCTCTCTCAATCCTTGTCCCGCTCAGGTGGGCCATGACCATCTCCTTGTAACATTGGCCTTGACCCCAGGGAAAGACCCTGGGGGAGTCTCCTGGGTTATCCCTGCCGTTGAGCATCCAATCTCCTCTATGGTTTGCTTCCTTGATTATTTTTAATCTTGACTATTATCGTTGTTGTTATTATTATTACTAACAAGTACTTCAGACTCTCAAAGGACATTATAACGTGCACTAATTAGCCAGCCAGATGGCGGCTGCCAAGAAGGCAACGTGGAGCCTGCTGTTCCCTGGGCCACAGTGCATGTCCATGTCCTGTCCGCCCCCCTCCCCTCCTGCCCCCTCCTCACTTTCCTCTGTCCCTGCTTGGCCTGTTCAAATCGCAATGGCCAGCGGCTGAGCCAGTTCGTTAGCTAATAGCCAGGAAGTCTCGGGTGGCCGGCCAGCACGGCCCCTCCTCAGGAGCTGCTCTGGCTGGGCTCTGCTCTTCCCTCATTCTCCCTGACCTTTATTTTTCCAACCTCCCATCACATCGATGGTTTTCTTTGGTGGGTTACTCTTCCCCTAACACACTGTATCTAACCAGGAACTGGCCCGTGGCTGTTGTGACAAGCCCACACCATGGTCTGGAACACCACCTTCCCCTTTGCTAAGCCATCCCTGGGGAAGCGGCAACGTTGGGTACCCTTTGGTGCCAGGGCAGGGTACACAGGGCAGTGGCGTGGACACCATGCATGTGCTGGCATCATCAGCGCTGCTGCTCCCTTGCCTCCGAAAAGCTCCCACGAGGGTTTTCTCTGGCAAGCTGGCCCACGCTGGCAGAGGGCAGGGCTGGGTGGACCTGCACCATGCACCTCCTTTATCTACCTGGGCCCTCGGGAGATGCTTGTTGCCAAACCAAGATGCCTCCCGAGACCAGCCCAGCCCCAGCGCTTTGGGGCGGTGTTGCAGTATCCCCAGCTGAGGTGTTCAGCCCAGCAGTGTCTGCGCTCAGCCCGCCGGGGCAGCGAGCAGCACACACGCTTATCTCAGCCATCCTTGCAGGTCAGGATGCAGCCCACAGAACTGCTGCCTTTCAGAGCAGCTGCAAGACCGTCCTTTTAGCCAGAGACATCATTCCTCCATGGAGCTGGAAGAATTACGGACCTGTTTTCCACAGTGAGGTCTCCTAAAAGCTGGTGAGATGTAAGCTGAGCGACTAGCAACGCCTGAAGAAGCAGAGCTTGTAAATAGGAGAGAGAATCACCAGGCGAGTGGGGCGGATTCTCATCTCCTGGGCAATGGCTGAGGGCAGCAGTATTTGTCACTGAAGAGCCTTGGCTGGCAGCGCGGGGCCCTGGGCTTGCTCGGTGAGTGAAATGGAGGTGCTTTGATCTGCCTCCCCTCCCTGATGGACTTTCTGATTAAAAGGCAGAAAATGATCAGACACAAAGTGGAGCAAATTGACTCCATCTAATTCCTCTGCAGGAAAGGATGAAGAAAGGGCAAAGAGCAGAGCTAGTTCAGTAGCAAACCAGCAATTGCAGAAAGATTTCCCAATCACCAGGCTGACTTCACTATTCTGTAGGAGATCACAGAGACCAGCAGCTACTGCTACTTGTGAGCATCCTGGACAAAGCAAGAATTTTGCCCAGAGTAACTTTTCTCTTCAGGTCATTTAATCTCTCTTTCCTCCTTTTCCTTCCCTCCCGAGAGCTGACAGTTTCTCCCTTTGGAGTGTCATTGGTCCCTATGGGAACCAGGATGTGACCGTTACCAGTGGAGCAGTGCAGGTGGTGGGGTGATGGCACAGCTTTCCTTTCCGGGGATGTACAAGGAGACCCTCTCCCTAACTGCAGCCAGCTTGGGCTGTGTGATGAGCTGGGATCTCCAGGTATAACTCCAGACGTGAGTTACCCTCTCTGCTTTTGGCACCTGTCTCGGATGGGATGAAGCTCCCATCGTGTCTCTTCATCAGTGCCACAGGATCCTACCATTCCCATTTATTTCTGCACAGCCTGAGTGAGATGATTCTCCCCATGTCTATTTTTCCCAATTTGTAGCTACAATTACCTGCACGCGTCAGCTCCTAATTTGCCCAGGCAAATGGTTGTTGAGCTCTACTCTGCTCTCGTGAGACCCCACCTGCAGTGCTGTGTCCAGCTGTGGAGCCCTCAGCATAAGAAGGATATAGACCAGTTGGAACAAGACCAGAGGAGGCCATGAAGATGCTCTGAGGGCTGAAGTCCCTCTGCCATGGGGACAGGCTGGGAGAGTTGGGGGGTTCATCCTGGAGAAGAGAAGGCTCCGGGGAGACCTTATAGCACCTTCCAGTGCCTGAAGGGGGGCTACAAGGAAGCTAGGGGGGGGGCTTTTTACAAGGGCCTGTAGTGTAAGGACAAGGGGTAATGGGTTTAAATTGAAAGCAGAGAGATTTAGATTAGATATCAGAAAGAAATTCTTCCCGGAGAGGGTGGGGAGCACTGGGACAGGTTGCCCAGGGAAGCTGTGGGTGCCCCATCCCTGGAAGTGTTCAAGGCCAGGCTGGATGAGGCTTGGAGCAACCTGGGCTAGTGGAGGGTGTCCCTGCCCATGGCAGGGAGTTGGAACTGGATGGTCTTTAAGGTCCCTTCCAACCCAAACCATGCTGTGATTCTATGATTTTATGATTCTGTGATTTCTATGATGCTCGGGAAAGCATCTAGCATGGGCCATGTAATGCAGGAGTTGTTACTATGCCTGTGGGAGACTGGGCAGGCTCTTGGCACCATTTACTCTTCAGTAAACCCCTTGGAGATACCTAATTTAGACTTGTCCCCCTGGACCCACTCATAGCTGTGGAATAAAACAGGCTTCCTCCAAGGGCTCTGAATTCCTCTCCAGAGAAACATCTCCACGCCTGGAGAAACACCTCTGTCTTGCTTAGCAGGGCTTGACAGGGTGAATTTCCATTGCGTGTCTGAAGTCAAAGGCCGTGGCCGTGCCCCAGACGTCGTCGCAGTCCCAGCACTGCTGCCCACCCTGACACTGCTGGGACACGGGAAGCAGGAACGTGCTGCCAGTGCCAGCTCCCCTGGTAGACACAAGGACAATTTCTCAACCTCTCCAGGAAGCTGCTCTGTTTCTTTATAGACATTACCGTTAATCACTCATGCAACTGCCCTTATCGCTCCAGGTGCTGCCGAGATAAGAGGTGCCACTCATGCTGTTAATGTAAATCTGCTCTCCTTTGGAGGAGAGGCTGTTTGTAAGCAGGGAAGGACAGGATTGCTGGGAGCCCAGCAGCTGCTGACAGAAGCTGTCACCCCTGCTTCTCCGGGGCCTCCAGGGGTGCGGGGTGCCCGATTAAATGGAGGATACTGAGCCATAACATTAAAAAAGACCAAACCGTCCTGTTTTCACAAGAACATCACTAAGTCCCATCTCAGAGATTCACTGTGGAAAAAACAAATCGAGCAAATTCCCAGTCAAGTAATACAGGTGATGATGCATCTCAAAAGCTGCTGTGCCTCTTGCCCTTGCTGTTCCTGGCCATTGAAAATCTGGAAAAGCTACCAAGCCAAAAATGTCAGTTGCAAAGCTGTCTATCTTAAGACCTGGCATCTCCTTTTGGGGCTGGGAATCTTGTCGCTTCCATTTTACAGCAGGTGGAAGGAGGGAAGGAACTCAAGGCAAAGTGGGTTTGGCTGCTCAGTGACTTGCCAAGGACAGAGCAGGGAACAGTGTGTTGTGGTCCAGTCCCCCCCTCCCCAGGCTCTCACCTTCAGGCTGCACCACCTGCGCTGGGTCCAAACGTCACGGGGGGGCTTGGAGACACGGGGGATGGAGGCTGTTTTCCATGCGACTGTAGCAGGAAAAGACCGCAGGCTTTGCTGGCACATTGTCACAGCCCTGTTATGCTGAAAGCTCTGCCTGGGGAACATGAGTCAGAGAGCTGGGGCTCGGGAACGGTGCAGCAGCGTTGTGGCTGCGCAAACACCGAGCAGGCTGGGCATGTAGGTGCACGTGCACGAGTGTGCACCCGGGCTGGTGTGCTGGGTATCCACCCCCGCGTACTGCCAGCTCGGCGAAGGCAGGGTCCTCTGCCAGCAGCATCGTGTGTGGATTGCACGACAGAAATCACACCCAGCATGTGGCCTACCACCACTGTGGCTGGAAGGAGACTGTCCAGGAGGAGATACCTGTGAAAGCAGACTTGTGTTTATGACAAGGACTTTCCAGTGCTTTACAGTCCCACACAGCAATCTTCTAAGGGGAGAATAAGCATGGAAAGCACTTCTTCAGCAGAGGTGTGGAGCTCTGTTTAGTAGTAAACGTGGTGTATGCAATAAGAACTTGGCACAGCTAGTGCAACAACCACGACCAAAGACCTGCCTACCTCTCCCTGTCTTTCCCTTGGGCACACAGCTCGAGCGGGGTGCCTGGGCCCAAGGTCTGCGGCTCAATGCCTGGCTCTGCCCCAGCTCTGCACACAGCTTTGGAGACATTTGCCCGCAATCACCATCTGATGTTTGCAGTTTGGATTTTAGCTTCCTACTGCCAGGGCATCATCCATCATCCGTGATGATACCTCTACCCAGGGCACCCACACAGCGCCCAGGGCACTTTGTGCTATGGGGTGGGGTGAGTGGCAGAAAAAGGAAGGGATTTTTATCCAGTGGCTTAGGAAGGGGTTCTGATGTGACTCTGAATGTTTTAGACCAGGATGTAAGCTGAGGGGTGCACGCTTGTCACGCTGTGGAAGAATTTGGGAGCTGCCATGAATGTGCGTGAGCACAGCCTGTCTTCTGAGAAACACAAGTAGAAACATGGCACAGCAAGACCACAGAGCAATCCAGAGCAGCAAGCTCATAGGTGAAGACAGACACACACACAGAGCTCAGCCTGGCAAGCTTCTGGGGAGGCCGGGAGAAAGGGGCCCAGGAGAGTTCCCTGGATCACCCTGAACCCCTGTGGAACTTCTCACCCACAGCTGGACTAGGTTAGCGCAAGCCACTGTCTGGTGACTCCTTCATCAGGCTATCTCCAGTGAGGCATTAATGCTGTCCCTAATCCCTTTTTTCCCTCCCCAGGAAATCCAGTGCCATCACCTGCAGCTCGCTGCTTTCTCTTTCCAACTCAGTTTTGTCTGCTAGGGAAAGCTTACATGGGTAAGCTGGCAGCACGCTGACTGCTTTATTGCAGTGATAGATCTGCAGGAGCAACTTCTTGCCATTAAACAGAGCGTGTGTTTCCAGGAGCAGGCAATGGAAGCGAGGAGAACAGCCCTCCATGCAGCAATCAGTGTCTCGTACACTTTCTAGAAGGGGAAGCAAACACCGATCAGCCACGACAATCTTTATTCCTTAAACTTCCCCAGAGGAAGCATTTCAAAGCATCACAAGGATTTAAACCTGTCCGGCTGCTGCTGAGGCATAATTAACAGTTGCACAGTCAGCTCCAAGTGCAGCTGACAAAGCCTTCGCAGCAATCCTCTATTTATCACACTCCTGGAGTATTTATAGATGCACAGCAAGGCAGGGGGGAGAGAGAGAAGGAGAATAACAGGTGAGCTGCTTACCAGGAGGGATAACATTTGCTTTCAGCTGCATGGCATTTCCTCAGCTGCTGGTGAAGCTCCAGGGGAAAGGCACGCGAGGTCCCCGCGGCAGCGGGACGCGGTGGCCAGCCCTCGCGGGTGGGCGATGCCATGGCATAGCCCCATGGAGGGCCTTAGGCAAATGGGGGCACTGGGGCTGTTGCAGTCAGGTGCTGGGGCAGGTAAGTGCCCTGTGCCCTCACCTGGAGCCTTTCCTCACCAGGAATGGGCCCTCAGTGGTTGTGGTCACTCCCTGCTCACATCTGCCTCCACCAGGAGATGCAGGTGGCGAGAGCCAGCCTGATCTCCCGTGACACTGATTATAAGCTGACCTTGGGCTCTGTCATGTGTCCTTCCTCGTCTCTGCTCTGTGTCATTTACAACCCGGGGCATCTTCATAGGAACCAATATAAAAGCAGAGCTGCCCCAGTGATCTGTGGGGAATGGAGGAGCGCTGGGTCACTGGGACTTGTCGGCTGGGAGGTGTGGGCAAGCAGCCTGTGCAAGGACTGCCAAGGAGACCCCAGCTGCTCTGGGCTGGAGAGGAAAGGGAAGGAGGCTGCCACCTCCATTCTCCTTTTCAGGGGAAAGCACCCCATAAAAACTGCTGGGTGTCTGGCATTTTCCCAGCTCTCCCAAGCTCTGAGCAGACACTGCTCACATTAACAGCCATTCCCCATTTCAGAGGGCTGTGGGAACCACTGCCCCAACAGTAATCTCATCAGCACTATCTTGCACCAGGCTGTGCCCAGGAATTATCAGCACTGGTTTTGTTTCCTGCTGTGGCTTTATGACCCCACTGAGATCATAAATGTATCTAAAGTCTAACTAAACCAATTTAATTTTCCCCATAAACAGTCTTATAAAGAAAATTATGGCTATGCTATTCCAAAGGGGAAGGAAGGTCATAATCTTTGCAGGTAACAAGGCTTTTCTTCTTTACTGACTTGCTGATTCTCTTCTGTTCAGACACAAAACTGCCCCATTACTCATTGCTCAATGGCTGATGCAACCTCCCTGGAGAGTTGCCTCATGCTGCGGTGACCTGCGAGAACCCTTGGAGGGGTGCTGCAGGTCCCGGGAGCTGCACCCGGCCCGTGCCCGCACCCAGGGCACGCCGAGCACGCCTGTCCATCCAGCCCTGCAAGGCTTGTGCTGCCCTCTCAGTCAATTTGGCTTCATCTGACACTTACAACCTTGCTCCAAGGGCCTGCAAGCAGCTTGGCATTCCATGCTCTTTAATCCATTTGAGTTAGTCCTTTGACCACAAGACGAGCAGAGCCAGCGGGTTTCCTTTTCCATGCACTTTATTTACAAGTCTCCTCTCCCTGGGCTCCCCAGTGGCTGTTAAAGCCAGAGTTCCCTTTAGCGGGATGTCTTTGGTGCCACGTTTCTTGGAAGAGGCCAGAGGAATCGCCACATATTAAAAATGCATCATAGAAGGTGTTTTTACAGGTGAGTTCATGGGAGAAGAGCTATCCTGGCACTTGGCAATGCTGCAGAGCCTCGTACCTCAGAGCAAGGGCTCAGCCCTGGGACGCAGAAGCAGAGCCAGCAGAATGCTGCCTGTCCCAGCCCAGCAGAAGGGACAGGTCCCCGTGTCCGCTTCGGAGCCAAGGCCCCTCCGGCTGCGTGCCTCAGGCAGATTCCCAGATCCCACTGCTGTGACCGGGATCTGGCCGTGCCTGCGGGAGGTAGCACAGGCTCTGCCAAGCGCTGGGAGAACCGTGGCCATTGTGCTGTGGCACTGGTGTCCCGCATTTATGGTTTATGAAGAGCAGCTGGTGATCTCAGACACCTTTTTTTGGGAGGAAATCTGTAGTTTCAGCCACGGAAGGCATGTGAAGCCGTAGGGTGTTTGGGAAATAAATGAGCTTCTGCAACCCGTTTCCCACATTGACTCAGGGTGGCTGTGGGGGAGAAAGGGGCAGCCCAAGATAAAGGTGGCAAAGGGGAATGTATGTTAGTGAGCGGGAGGCCTCACTGCAGGTGCGATCAGGCCATAGCCCCCACCCCTACCCTGCTGAGGGTCTCAGGAGGTGGGTGAGCGGCCTTGCAGTCTGGCACCCAAAGATGCCTTGGGCTGTGCAGTTCTCCACAACGTGATTTTCAGGGGACTGTGCCACGCGGGAGGATGCTGGCATCCTCTCTGTCCTCAGTTATTCTGCATTGGGCCAGTATCCGGACACTGGAGTCACACATGGAAGGGAACTCCGCATCAACAAGCTCCAGTTGTGTTTGTGAACCTTCCTAGTGGGTTCCAGCCAGCTGCAGCCCCTCTCCTGTCTGGGGGTGCACACCTTGAGCTGCACAGCCAAGGGGCACGGCACGGGGGGTGCTTACCTCCACCCCTCCCCAGCTGCGACCCAGCCAGCCCTGCCCAGGGCCGGGAGGCAGCGCTTTGGCCTCACCCGCGGTTGAATGCAGAAGGGTCCGACACGGCAGCCTCGAGTCCTCCCGCCGCTCCCCCCCGAGGTGTGCGGCTGGAGCTGGCAGGGGGAGCGCGGGCAGCGCCCCGGGAGGGCGCGGGGCTGGGCAGCCCCGGCTCGGGATGCTCAGCGCCGGCTCGGGATGGGCAGTGCCGGCTCGGGATGCTCAGCGCGGCTCGGGATGCTCAGCGCCGGCTCGGGATGCTCAGCGCCGGCTCGGGATGAGCAGCGCCGGCTCGGGATGCTTAGCGCGGCTCGGGATGGGCAGTGCCGGCTCGGGATGCTTAGCGCGGCTCGGGATGGGCAGCGCCGGCTCGGGATGCTCAGTGCGGCTCGGGATACGCGGCGCGGCTCGGGATGGGCAGCGCCGGCTCGGGATGGGCAGTGCCGGCTCGGGATGCTCAGTGCGGCTCGGGATGCTCAGTGCGGCTCGGGATGGGCAGTGCCGGCTCGGGATGCTTAGCGCGGCTCGGGATGGGCAGCGCCGGCTCGGGATGCTCAGTGCGGCTCGGGATACGCGGCGCGGCTCGGGATGGGCAGCACCGGCTCGGGATGGGCAGCACCGGCTCGGGATGGGCAGTGCCGGCTCGGGATGCTCAGTGCGGCTCGGGATGCTCAGTGCGGCTCGGAATGGGCAGCGCCGGCTCGGGATGCTCAGCGCGGCTCGGGATGCTCAGTGCGGCTCACTCGTGCCCCCCAGTGCCCACGCGAGACCGTGCGAGACCGGAGCAGGGAGCCGGCGGGGTCACCGGCTGGAGGAAAGGGGAGGCACTGGAGCGAGGCACTTTAATAGGAGCTGCTGGTGGAAGCTGGCATCCCATCTCCCTGCACGGCACCTCCTGCCGTCGCATCCCTTTCCAAAAAGGAGAAGGGTTAAAAGTCATCCAGGCTCTTTACCCACACGACAGACCTCGAAATGCCTCTCAGGCTGTTCACCTGTCGGCAATCTCCTGAAATCCACACCTTCCTCAATCCTTTTGCCCCATGCCTGCTGCTGACAGTTCATCAAAGACTTTTACACATGTTCTGGGTGCACGAAGACTAGACCTGCTCTCAAGTACATACCAAACCCACCCCCATTAGAAATGTTTCCTCACACACAGGTCTACAAAGACGCCTGGAAGTTCAGGTCTTCGGGGTCCTGGAGAGCATCCTTTTTCTCCTTGCTCTCCTGCTGCACACGGTACCACCGTTCAGCAAACTGCACTGCGTCGTGGATGCTGTGGAAAGCCAGCTGGCCACCGCTGACTGTCTCGCCAGCCCAGCCTCCCTCCCGGAGCCGGTGGCGGATGGAAGGGTTGCAGTTGGCCAGGAGGACCTGGATGCCAATCTCCTTATAGTCATGATGTGTCTCCTTTAGCACAGACAGACCCACAGTGTCTACGAACTGCATTGCCCCACAGTCAAGGATTAAGGTGTGCATATCTGTGGAGGGAGGACAGGCATCTGCTGGGGGCTTCCCAGACCTTTTCTTGGTCTGTTTCAGGCAGTCAAACCTGGTGCTGAAAAAGCTCTTGCAGTTGCCTGTGTCCACATTTGCCTGGGCCTCCACCCTTTGGTGCTCAGCAGCCAACAGGACAGGATTTACCCCAGTCTTCTGGTAGAGAACAGTCTTGAAATAGTCTTTGTTGGCATAGTGGAGGGATGACTCGAAGCGAAAGATTTTGATGTTGGCAACACTGCTGAGCTGCTTGTAAGTTGACTGGTCCTCGTAGATTTCTGTGTTGCTGACCTGGCCCAGAAGCGTGGCCCTGGGTCGCTGCGTGCGGAAGATGATGCAGAGCAGAGCGAAGCAGACGCCCACGAGGAGACCGATCTCCGTGGTGATCAGCGTGGAGGACAGCATGGTTGTCCACCACACAACCGTGTCCAGCTTGCTAAGCTGCCACATGCGGGGGGTGTCATGGAACTTCCTCAGGCCCCCTCGCAGGTTGACAATGGTGACCACCCCCAGGATGGAGGTCTGCAGTGAGTAGAAGAGCGGGGCGATCCACAGCAGCACTAGCAGGAGCACCAGGGAGGTGACCAGGCCAGAGACCTGGGTCTGGGTCCCCGTGGACTCCTTCAGCAGAGTCTTGGTCAGGGCCGCAGAGCTGGCAAAGCAGTAGAAGAAAGAAGGGATCAGGTTGCACATGCCAATGGCAATCATCTCTTGGTTGGCACGGACAGCGTAGCCATGCTTTTTGCCAAAGATTTCTGCCAGGGAGACAGTCATGGCAAAGCCAATAACAGCAATGGGCAGAGCATCAACTGCCAGGCTGGAAAACAGGGTTATATCTGGTAGAGTGGGTTTCCTGAAACCAGTGGGGATATGCCCACAAACAGCAGACTTGTATCGCTCTTCGAAGTTAAAGTAGTAAGATACTACCGTGGCTACAACGACCACCAGCAGCTCTACGGGGAACGGCGCCTTCATCTTCTCCTTATACCGGTCATTGATCTCTTTGACAGGCACTATGATGGCCAAAGCAACCAGGCTGGTGACCAGGTCACACATGTTGGTGTTCTGGATGTACCTGAAAAGGTCAACCCATGTCAGGATGAAGGACCCCACCCCTTCGTGACGAGGGATTTTCAGTCCCAGGAGATACTTCATCTGGGAGGTGATAATGGTGAGGCTAGAGCCGGTCACAAAGCCACTGAGGAGAGGTTCTGACAGGTAGACAGCCACAAAGCCCAGCTGTAAAACCCCCAGCAGGATCTGAAAAGCAAACCAGCCATACCTTTAGCATCAATGAGAAGGGCTGGAAGAGGCGGTTGGCAATTTATGTCAGTTTGCTTCCACTTTAGCCGCTCTGGCTATTCTGTCTGCCGAGCATTCAGCGTGAGGCAGAGGACTTTGTCTTCAGCAGTTAATCTGGGGTATGAAAAACTAGAGACCTATCTCTAACACCCATCTGTGGCTAGAGATGCCATACAAAGAAGCCTACAAGGTCCCTGCTGCTGTCTCCTTGCAAGCAATAAGGGCACACAGTTAACAAAGTCCAGGCAGCAGCCCCATCAAAGCAGCTCCGAGTATCACTCGGTGGCATAAAACCAGCGAGATGCACTGAATTTCAGCTGTCCTAGTGAAAGAGCATGAAGCTGTCCAGCGACAGCTAGGCCCAGGCAGCAGAGCATTGCCAAGGAGCATGGCCTTTGAGGGAGCCCCTGCTGATGGCAGGGTCCTTGAGGGCTGCTCTGGCCAACCCCAAACCTGCTCCAACCTGCACCAGGACTGGCGTGGTGGGAAGGTGGTTCGCAGTTCCTTCGCCTACCTTGTGGTGTCTGATTCTAAGGATGTTTCAGACACATCCAAGGAGTTGGCCTATCACATGGGGGGAAACAAAACCTCACATTCAGCCTGTTTGGGGGTTTCTAAATCACTACATTTGATTCAAGGGTGTCGGGGTCTAGTCACATCAGGAAAGGTTTCTCATGACTTGTTAGTCTGAACCAAGACTGCAGCTTAGAGATCTTTAGCTCAGAGAAGTTCCTAGCAGGGAAAGGACAGGCAGGAAACAGCAAAACAGCGAATTTGTACCTGGTAAAGTCCGACCAGAAAGCTTAAGGAAAGGGCCACAGTGATGGCATAGCAGCTCCTGTCGCAGGCACCCGTCCCGTTAGTGGAGGAGGTGGAGTTGCCCGCCAGCGAAGAGCCAGCGCTGCTGTCGCTGTACCCTGCTAGCTGGAGGTGCCGGTTGACAGACTGCCCAATCATCAGGCACAGGACGCCGAAGGAGCCCACGAAGTTATGGCGCGAAGTGGCCATAGCAACGTAGATGATGTTGCAGAAGAAGTTGGTGTAGATTCCGTAGATGGGATCCTGGTTGGCTAAGAGGGAGTAGGAGATGGATTGAGGGATGGCAACTATCCCCACCAGGAGCCCAGATATGACATCCCCAAGCAACTGCGTCTTGACGTTGTAACGGGGAAGCCAGTCCAGCACTGGGAACAGCCGACAGAAGAAGGTGATGATGGTTTGATGATTGCATGTGCAGATCTCTCTGACTTTCTGTAGGATGAGTTCTTTGGTGTTGAAGTCTGCAGGCTCATACTCCTCCAATCTGACACGTACAAAACTGGCAGGAGTCTCTTCTGGCGTTAGGGAGCCCAGCGTGTCTTTGCTCTGTCTGGACTTCTGGCTTGACGTGTCCTCCATTGCACCAGGAGAGCTAAGGCAGGAGAGCAGGCAGCCATGAAGTGCTGCAGGCATGTACATAACGTTCTTTGCTTAGCTCCAGGGCTTGTGCAGATTACATGGATAAACAGATAAAGGAAAAGAACCTCAGACAAATCCAACAGAAAAGCACTTTCCCATGGTGCCGGTTGATTTGTTTGTTTTCAGTTACGGATCTGATCAACCACAACCCTGACACCACAGTTTATATTGCATTCACACTGGCACACATCAGGGACAGAGCTACAGACCCCTGTGCTCCTTCCTAACATTCCTCTCATTCTGGAACAGAGCAGCAGGATGGGGAAAGATCAGACAGCAGTATTTCACTGAACCTTCTTCAGGAAGCCTGTATTGCTCGATGACACTTCCACAGAAGCAAAAACTATTTTGAAAATGTTGAGATGATCCAAGTGAGGCTTTAGGAATGTAACACTTGGGCAAGGGAGGTAATTTGCATAATTATTTTCCTTTAACATTTCAAAACTTGAAATAACATTGCTGGCTTGCACCCACCAGGCCCATCGCAGGGCTCCTACCGGCAGAATGAAAGCATCCTATGTTTTCAGTCTGGTTAAGTAACATACTTTCCAGAGCTACTCCAAGTTTTTCAGTCAAAATCCCTTTTTGTCAAAACTGAACAATACACACAGAGAAGAATTCTCCTGAGAGGAGACCTAGAGTGGCTACAGTTCAGAAACTGAACTGGGATGATGAGAAATCCCATTGTCCTGCCCTATGGGTTCATTTCACATCACTAGTCCCAACCCAATTCTCTTACCTCTGGCTGCAGGGAGATACACAGGGAGCTTTCTCACTACCCGGAGCTTCTCCCCTGTGGGCAGACCTGTCTCCTCACCTCGCAGCACACTGACCAGAGAAAGCACGAGGCTAACAACTGCAAACCTGTTTCCTTTGCCTTCCTTCTGGACCATGTGCCGCTTCCCTTGAGAAGAGATCTGAGTTACTCAGCCAAGCGATCGACCCTTTTATCTCACTCCAGCCGATGAAGACGGTGCAGCTGGCCAAGCAGAGCTGTATTTTGAAAACAAACATTGTTCCAGGAGAGTATTTTTGATGAAAACATGTTCTGGCCATTAAGAATGATTGAAGGGGTTTAGAGAAGTGCTCCTGCCAGATAACAGTAATGCTGGTATCTGGAGATGTTTGCTAAATAAGGGGAACGGTGCAAAGAAATCTTGTGTCTGCTATTGCTCTGCCCCTCCCTGAACTGGGAGAGCATCATCGCCTGAGTCCTGCTGGGCTTCTCTGCTCAGGTTTTCACCTCTTAAGGACAAGCTTTTGTCAAGAAAAAAAAAAAAGTGAATCAAAAAGTGAAACTCGTTCCAGAATGACTGTCCTTCACTGGTAGTTTTTCCACCAGTGTGCTGCCACCAGCTCCCTGCGCTCTGCTCAGCCACCCGCCCGGCTGCTCCCCGCACGCCTCCACCTCTGCTCGGCCTCCAAGAGCCAGGGACGCCAGGCTTCACCGAGGCTGTGCAAAACAGGGGTCTGCACAGACAGCAAAGGTGTCATGAGACAAGTTATTTCTAGGCTGATAGAAGAACTGAGTACGTGTCAAATCTGCACAATCCACATTTTGCATGTGCCTTTTAGAGACCAGCACAAGTTTTTTTAGCACAAATAACAAGGAGCTTTGCTTTGCAGAAGTAAGCACAATTTGGTAAAGTGCAGGGTTGCATTTCTTTTGTAGGTAAAGGTGAACAATTGCATTAGTGGGCAGGAAAAAGGTAATGTCTCATCATCCTGAATTGAAACAGCAGCGTCATAAATACCAGCTGGAGCTGTTCTGCCCTTGTGATCCATGCCAACAACCTACAGCAGACTGCTCAGCACACACTCCAACCTGCCAGTCTCACCTTGCTCTCCACTCTCTCTTTTCCATCTCTTTTCTAACCATCTAGTCCCCAAGATCTCGCTGGACGTGCCACTGCCCCGTGGAGCAGGACAAACGCCTGATAGTCAGGCCTCTGCTCCTGGCACTAGCTGTGTTCTGGGCTTGGGGAGGGGGCTGAGAGCCCACGGAGTTTGGAGAGATGGCGTGGGGTATGGAGAGATGACATTTTCACAAGGCTTTGATTTAGATGCTGGGGAGACACCCTGAGGAAAGAGAAGGGGAAGATCAGCATCCTGAGCTACATTTATCTCATCAGCGGAACTCTGTATCTCAGTAATTAGAAGTAAATAAATAAGAAACATCACCACTCTCTGGCAGCAGGACAAAATGAGAGCACATGGTAGGGGAGAGAGCTGCTCAATGTATTTATCTATTTACATCAATTCTTCATTCCCTGCCATTCCTGCACAGCTCCTGTATTTTCAGGATAGCTCGCTCCCCCTTTCCCTTCCACTTCTTAGAGTAGTGGACTGTATCTTCCCTTAGCCTTGTCATTCCCCCTGTCCTTAAAAGATGATCCTTTTTTATGCTTTATTAGCCTTCCTAGTCACTAAAATCCTTCCTAGCTCTAAAATCCTAGCTCATTTTGTGTCTTGGCCTGCCTGATGTTGTCTCTACTCACTCATTTTCCTTTTCCATCTTCTTCTTTAGCAAATGATGCAAACTTCCATTTTCTGTACGATTCCTTCATCTTGAAATTCAGCCACTGAAGAACTGGTGCGTCAGTCACTGAAGAGCTGGCCAGGCTGGTCTTTTAAGTCTTGTTTGCTGGGATGAAACTAATCTGAGCACAATCCATCTTTGGGTTTTGATCTTGTTTAGAAAGCGTTCACTTCCAGTTCTGGATCTCTGATCTGTAACCATAAAATGGGACAGAGCACTTTTTCCCATTCGTGACAGCTCTCGGCTGCCGTTAACCTCCACCCTGCCGTCACTGCCCGCTGCCGCTTTTCCTTCTTCACTTACATGTCCTGGAACCCTTGTTTGTTATGATTTCCTTCACCACCCGATACAGCTGAATCAGCTTCTATATAGCCATGCTCTCCCGCCTCTCCCAGGTACAGATTTTGGTGAGACGGTCCTTTTTCCACTCCTTCTGTCTCCGTGCCTCCCCTGCCATCCTTGGTAAATGTGGCTATCCTTTCAATTACCTGAAGCTTTCCGTGCAAATTTGTTCTCCCTTTCTTGTGTGCAAATTCCCAGTTGCTTTTGCATACTTAAAATATTCCGTATTTTCCCTGCAGTTTGTTCTCAAGATTCTTGTCCCATCTGGCTTCCCCAGTTCGGTTCTCTGCACCTCAAAGTGGGGAGCCTTCATGCTACGGCAGCTTCTGCGTGGTCCTCTGTGCTGGAAATTCGGTCTGCAGACACTGAGGAGAGGCCACGTTATATTCCCCATCCCAGCAGAGAACATATTTAGTGACACTGAACACTCTGCACGACTCTGAAATCACCTTTACGGTATGAGGCAAGGGCGGAAACTGCAAACATCTCACATTTGCTGTAGAAAACGTATAGCACACAGCTTAAAAAAGAAACCCACAACGGAACTTCGTGTGACCCTGAGCTGGCTACAGCCGTGCTGCCTTCCAAATGCAAGGTCACCACAGCCAACTGCTGGAACCGTTTGTTTTCAAACACATCTTCAAGGGTTGTTCTTTATTGCCACTATAAACTCACCTAACTGTTCAGCCCCATTTTGGGCAAGGCTGGGCTGGACAGATGGTATTAGCTTGAACAATGCAAGTGTAGACGGGACGTTGCCTGCCAGTAACATGGCACCCTCTGTTTGTAAAACAAGCAGAAAGCACGAAATCCACATTTTTCATTTATGGCACGGTATGTGAGCAATGAAACATCCATCTACCCAACAGCCATTGCAGCCAGCTAGAAACAGAGTGGCCGAAACCCAAGCTCCGAGTACAAGGAAAGTGCAGTAGTGGGATATTTTGGTTTTCTATCCCAACGTAGAAAAATAGAATGAAATTGTCTGTGTCTGTGACTGTTACCCAGGCATTTTTCAATGGGTAAGTGTAGCGAATTCAAGCCTCTGCTGCTGTGTCAATGCATCCCTTGTGTTCAACAGGACGAGCTGGCATCTCCAGTTTTCTTTGGAACAGAGCTAACTGCACTGCACAAGGATTTTTTATTTGCTTTAAGGCTTGTAAATACACTTCTTGTCTCCTGGAAGCCCTTCAAGTAGCATCCCACATGTCTTGGCTCCATAAATGGACCAGCCTGGCTTAGTACATGGCTGCACCCCACTGCTCCGCAGTTACTCTGATCACATGCATTTTTATTAAAAAAAAAAAAAAAAAAAAGGCAAGTGAGCCAGGAAATGGTGCCAGGTGTCTCAGAGAGATGCTCTTTCTTCCATTCAGATTTGGGACCTGACATTCTTTTGGGATGGCTACTGATTCAGTTCCACTTAGAAAAAGAATTTTCAACATGTAGGCATCTGCAAAACATCACCATTTTTTAAGGGAAAAACAAGGAGAAGGAGACAAGCCCAGAATTGGTCCCACTGCTGAGATATGGCAAAACACAACAAAAGCGCCTGAGGACAAAAAAGCTGAACACAACTTCTCCGATGGTTTCCTGGAAAGCAATTACTCACATTTCTGCAAGAGAGAACACCATAGAATGTGGAAGCAGTACACTAGGTCATCCCAGACAATGAAAGTTTTTGCAGCCTCCTGCCATTCTGCTAACGTGCAGGGGCCACAGCAGAGTGTGCAAGTAGAGCATGCAAGTAGAGTGCCACTCTACTCTGCTCTCGTGAGACCCCACCTGCAGTTCTGTGTCCAGCTGTGGAGCCCTCAGCATAAGAAGGATATAGACCAGTTGGAACGAGTCCAGAGGAGGTCACTGAGATGTTCCGAGGACTGGAGCCCCTCTGCCATGGGGACAGGCTGGGAGAGTTGGGCTTGTTCAGCCTGGAGAAGAGAAGGCTCCGGGAAGACCTTATAGCACCTTCCAGTACCTGAAGGGGCTACAAGAACGCTGTGGGGGTCTTTTTACAAGGGTCTGTAGTGACAGGACAAGGGGTAACAGGCTTAAACTGAAAGCAGGGAAAGTTAGATTGGATATCAGGAAGAAATTCTTCCTGGAGAGGGTGGGGAGGCACTGGAACAGGTTGCCCAGAGAAGCTGTGGATGCCCCATCCCTGGAAGTGTTCCAGGCAAGGCTGGATGAGGCTTGGAGCAACCTGGGCTAGTGGAGGGTGTCTCTGCCCATGGCAGGGGGTTGGAACTAGATGGTCTTTAAGGTCCGTTCCAATCTTAACCATTCTATGATTCTATGAAGATAAAGTTCTCTCCAGACATAAACACTGCGATGCCAGAAGTGTTGTTCACCCTGTGACTGCACGTGGCAACGCAGCCATGCCACTGCAGTTTGAGAGGGACCAATGATCCCACAAATAAATAATGATAAAGAGCATCTATTTAAACTACTGCTCACTCCCAGCAATGAGACGTGAAAGAAAAAAAGATGCAAGGGGGATCACGTCCTTGGAAAGAGACTCAGTGCAGAGGTGCCAGGTGTAGAAGGATGTGGAAGAGCACCTTTGGCCGCAGAGGTCATACACTGCACACCAACTGTCCAGGTATCGAGGACACGGCACGCTGGGTCCACCCTGCTAACACCCCGCTACAAGTCTTTTCCCCAGCACTGTCACCCACTCCTAGAAAATGGAAAAAAAAGAGTACTTCCAAGTACATCAGCTAGAAGATTTGGGGAGTAAGTTCCCAGTTTACATAAGGAGCATTAAAATAATCCCTTGCCAACTTCTGCGGCACTTGGTTGCTATTTGCATTTTACCCTGCATGACAAATGTCCAGTGCTTATGATCCTTTTCCAAATTATCAAGCTAATTATTGGAAATGCTATAATGGCTCTGTAAACAGATTAAATTGATTACAGATGAATACAGTAGAATAAAAACAGGGAGGCACATTTCTATTTCATACTGAGTTGGCATTCAGCCCAGGCTACTTGGCAGCATTTCAGGCTTGACCGGTGTGTGTTTCCTACAAGCCCTTCAGGGCACTGAAGCCTTGCTGGGGGGATGCTGCTTCCCCCTGGATCTGTTGGGAGTTATTTTGCAGTTTATGAGTATTTGCAGTTAACACAACTTGCCTTCCACGGCAGCACAGCAGGCACCGTGTCGGGCAGAGCTCTGCGGCTGGCTCCGAGCTCTCCCAGCAGCCAGCCCACACCGGCTCCTCATGCACCGAGGCAGTGGGAAGAGATCCCACAGAGCTCACATCTCAATGCCACAGGACAGAAAGATGCTCCAGCAGAAGCCCACAAACCACAGCACATCTCCTGCCATACGGCAAGCTTGGATCTGCTATTAGATTTTAACCAGAAGCAGCTTTTTCACACAACACCAACGGTGGGACAGGCTGCCATGGGGTGCAGCAGGAGCCAACAGGGTCGAGACAAGGGGCTAGGAAGCTTCACGGAGAAGGGCTGCAACAGCTGTAACAGAGGCCTAAGTGGTCAGGAAGCTGAGCTGCTTGCCAGGGGCTGGGAGGGCTCTGCATGGGCTGGAGGCCTAGTGCACCTTTCCCAAGCAGCCTCCACCAGGCTGTGACCCAGGAGATGGGGCTAGTGGGGGGTCTCGTCTAGCACACTGCCGTGTATGGCGAGAATCAGTAGTCCACAGGTGAGGTAGAGCCTGGAGTAGCACGGTAAAGAGCGCTGCTGATGGAAGCCCCTTATTTCAGCTTTGTATGAGCAGGAATCAGCGTCTCTCTGCTCAAGGCAACGGCTGTCCTATGCTTTTCAAGAGAGCTGAAAGCTCCTGCTGGGCCCCTCCGTAACTGAATGCTCCTACCACTCTGTTGGCACCAACACAAGAATTACAGCATGTGCACTGAGGTCTCCTAAGGTGAAAGGCATCCTCAGGTAAAAGCTGAGCCATTACAAAAATCTTTTGCGTAACTCAAGGACACATATGCAGAGATAAAGCTCACAGTAACTGCCCAGAGCTGCACTCAGGGCTGCTCTGATTTTTGCTCTCAGTCTTACTAGCCCTATAACCTGTTATGGCAAATAACGCCAGAATACATTGCAGCAATTCTGTTAGGCTGAACCTGTAATGCCACGTGCTATAAACTACACATATTGTAAACTACAAGTAGCACCAAACCTAACCAAATTTGTCATTTCTTGCAGGAACATGGACCTGGCCCACAGGAGGGTGCTGCTGACCGGCACACAGCACGTCGTCGCCATCTCATTGCTGGGGACATATTAGGTTATTCACCAGACAAACCGCAGCCTGGTTGCACAGAGCACCCAAGTGGGACAGAGGTGAAAGCCCTGCTGTTGCCACGTCTCATCAGCCAAGGCCCTGGTTTAGGTGGGCAGGAACCTTCCGCGTGTGCCTACCTGCGTCACACCAGCCGGAGACACAGGGACTGGGGACCCGCTGCCCAAAGGTGTGTGGCTTTTCTTCTTAACATTTATAGCTGCAGCATCTGCTAAGGTATGAAGAATATATCCGACCACAGAAAAAACATAAATACCATCTTTTAATGGTGGTAAAGAAATCCCAAAGATTTTACCATATTTGATAGAAAATTCTTGAATTAACAAATCTTCTACAGTAAGAATAAGGCACATTAGCATTTTAAAATGACAACTGACACAGATCTAACAGACAGTATAAAGGAGAGTCAGCAACATGCAGAGCCTATATCCCATAGCTGATGGTAGAATGCAAGATCATGACTGACAAAATACACCTTTCAGCAGAAATGTTTTGGTGGGTGAGCGCAGCACTCAATGAGGAGCTGATGGCAACTCATCGTTCCCCACGCTGGGCACAAGGCAAGGTCTGTGTCAGCCAACACCCACCCAGCACCCACTAAGGCCACGAGCGAGGCGACTCCCACAGCACCCTGGATTCCACCACCAAACTGGGGGAAATGTAATACCTTATTTTTTACTGCACAGAGACACCACAGTAAAAAGCAAGGTGATCCCTTACACATACTATACAACTTCTCCACATTTTATTAAAAATGTGGAACCTAACCCTAAACTATTTTGTAAACTGGTTAGGTCAGCCGACCGATGCGATCTATTCCATTCCTGAAGTCCTGTTAAACTGATTGTCCAGCTTGAAAAAGCTATTCCAGGCAAAATTTACCCTTTTGTTTATTCTGCAAACATATATAAACATATATAAAATTACTCTGAATTTAAAATAATCCAAAAATCACACCCCAGAACATACCAAGGTACCAGAGATGATAGTCAAGGACTCAAGAGGCTGATAAACTCAAAGCATCATGTGCTTTCCAGAAAAAGTGAGGCTTTACCTCACCTTAATTATGCTTCAGCTGCATTTCAAATAGACGTAAAATTTACTTCCTTAAATCAAAAATTAGACATAAAAAACTTGGACCCAGGTCCAGCAATATGTTTGGCTCACTATCTTCCTGTGGAGTCCTGAGATCATTTGGGAGCTGGACTAAGAGCTAAGTGCTTTCAGAGCTAGAGCGAGCTGGAATTCAAATATTTTTGGCAGCAAATTTACTCAATGGAGATTTGATTCTCCATCCAATGCTGAAATATTTTGGTATTTGCACATTAGCTTATACAATCTCTAGAAAATAAAGTAGAAAGCTAACAATTATACTGTGAACTAAATAGATATATATATATATAATATTTGCCATTTTACCTAACCAGAGGCTTCACTTTTAGCATTGTAATGATCTCAAAAGAAAGACTCAGAATTATTCCCGCTTCAGGTGGAATTTGACAGAAATAGTAAAGAATAGGTAGGTTTTCACATGAGCAGCTGATCCTACAAAGGCTTACCAACGTGCTAACTTAACAAGGTCATTCACAGTGCAAAGTCTGCACTAAAGACACTGCTCCTTTTAGCTATGCCAGCATATTAGAAGTGCAAAGCCCTTCCAGCGTGGGCAGTACATCAATATTGAAGTCTCACAACGGTAGCCTACACTGAGACTCAGCTAAGCAAAACAAGCTCCACAGATACAAAGCACCTCATAGGGCATGAGTAGCACATGACTGCTACCTGTGTCACAGCTTCCTTAGCTTAGTCCCATCGGTAAAAAAAATTAAACCATGTAAATCACCTCAATCATTTCATCACCTTTCCAAAGGATGTGAAAAACACCCACAACAGAAGATAATGCCCTAAAACAAACTATTTGCCTGAAGAGTTTCACCCTCAACTCAAAGGGTTTCCTCTTGTTCCAGTTTCTAGACCAGCAGCCTCCTACGGACCAGCCACAGGGAGGTTAAGGTCAGCGCTGAGCCTGGGTGAGCCCCACGCCTGCCCGTGGGCCTGACTGCAGGGCCAGCACAGGTGTTCCTGCACCGTTTCCAGAATGGAGAAATGTGGGTGACGTGACTTCAACCTGCTTAAAATCTCTTTGCAGTGGAGATGATAGCAGGTAGCTAAGAATGGCAGGGAACAGCAAGTTAGCACAGCCCAGCCCTTGGGTGAAAGATTCAGGGAACAGACCCTGGGAGATACACAGTGATGCTGGTTTTCTCCAGGGAGGTTTGGCCATGGAAAGTCTGGGCCCCCCAGGTGAAACCTCGATCTGGAAGATGGCACAGGCAGAGCTCACAGCCGACCCTGGCAACAAGGCTGCGGGAGGCAGCTGGGCATCGACCCACTCAGAACCCTAGTGTGGCAGGCAGGATGCTTTCCTGCCCCCAACACCTCACCTCTGTGCTCCACCCCCGCAGCGGTGGATTTTAATGTCTCTTGGCACAAGGCAGCAGAAGCGAAGGGAGATGAAGGAATGGCTGTGCTTTTTCCCAAGAGACAGTACCTTCCCGTTCATTACTGCAGCCTGACGGGGCAGGAATGCAGCAGCCGTGGAAGCTCTGCTGCCTTGGCTGAGAGAGCCATATGTGGATTTAGATTGAAATTAGATAAAAATAAATAAGCATGACAACAGAAATCCCTTATATATGTCGTTTGGGACAGCGACCATGCAGCGGCACTGAGCAGGAACCAGGCCCAGGGTTGGTATTACACTCAGTATGGAGAAAGGCACGTGGCTGCATAACACAGCATCGTGGCAGCCCCGTAATAAAGAGACCACCAGGTTAATCTCTTGTTCCTGGGCAGCACCGTCACCCCTGCAGCGACAGAAACTCTCGCAGAGCCCCACACCAAGTTAAGGCTCCAGCGTGCTTGTGGGGGGACACGCGCGGTGGTGCTCCCCTGCCAGCTGCCTACAGTCCCCTTCTCCCAGCCCCGGAGGACCGGTGTGGGCTGTTTTACACTGTTCAGGAGCTTTAGCCTCATCAGAAGATCTGGCATGAAAATTGAGTAGCAGGTCACATGTAACAGCAACACATACAAAGGCAATGATTCTTCTATTTACAGTCAATCATACGCAAGGTCTTGCAGCAAGACACAGAAAGAAGACTCAGGAAGGCGGAGGTGGGTCTCACAGTGAATCAGAGAAGAGCAGATGGAGCTGCAATAGCTTACAAGGAAACCAGGATCACTACATCACACGAGACTAAGGCTGGCAGTGTCATTATAAATCCAGAAATAAGCACCACGTGCCCCGCTGCAGTACCTTTCCCTGTTTTATGAAGGGAACTGAAAATTGTTCCCGTGTCAAAACATTCACAAAAATGAAACATTTATTAGTGCAACTGCCACATTCAGAGGACTGACACGGCTATCTATAGCAGCAATAAATGGAAAAAAGAGCCTGACATTTAGCAGAAGACTACTAAAGACATTTCCAGGAGTCTTTAGTACAGCTGAGACTGCGGGTGTGAATTTCCATAATGCTGTGTTGTTGTCATTAATGAATGTGCTAATGACCTCTTAATTCTTCATTTAGACCAATAATTGCTGATCAGTACATTTGGGAATGGAGAACTACTGATTTATACCATCTTCCAGTCTGGCCTGGGGGTCTGAAGGTTGCACCTGGGATGAACATTCCTGTTCTTGACAGAAGCATAAACCCAAACCCAATTGTTCCGAGATTCCCCTCTTCCTACAGATTACAAATTATGCTGGGAAGCAGGGATAAGAGATGGCATACTGATATAAAAAGGCCTGGATTACAGGCCTCGAACAGGCCTGACTCATAGGCCTCGAACCAAAGTTGACTTCTGAGTGAACCTCCTGACCAGCATCGTATCAGTATGAAATACGGCTATGAGAGTATCCGCTGATCATTAGTGAGATGTCTGATCATTAGTGAAAGATGTAGCTTAGACAAAACATAAACATTAGTAGGATGAAATACCTGTTTAGAGGCAGACTGTCAAGGCCATGCAGACAGATGTCCGGCCTTGTCCGGAGGTGTGTGGTCAAAGCCAAACAGAGAGAGACATCCCTTCGGGTTCCGCTCTGGGCCCTGGCAGGCCTTGGGTGAAATCCAACAGAGAGGGGGATGCCAGATGTTTCCGTACATTTTTTACATAATTCGTTTGTTAAAAGATTTGTTTGCATAAAAGCGGGACCCTCTCACAGCGAACTCGGAGCCTCACCTACGAGTGGAGTCCCCAATTGCCAGGACAGGTTCTCCGATCCTTTGCTGTAACGGGGCTCCCCAGCTGATGTGCGGGTCTGGATGATGGTAAAGGATTAGGGCAATTGGTGATATATTCTTTCTTAATCACTACCGTTAACTCTGTGTAGTAACGATAGGTGCGTTACCTTGCTTATGCTGTCTGCTGCTTTAGACTATAGTAAAGCTTCTCTTTTTAACCTTCACTTGGTGCCTGTGTTCTTTCTGTCAACCCCGTCAGTGGCAAAACACGTACAAAGCAGTGAGGATGGTGGATTTCCCATTATAAAACCTGGTACACGTTCTCCACTCTTCATTTAAAAGAGTAGAAGGCAGAAGAGCCCTTTCCAGGACAGAGACAGGAGTATCACGAAAGCACATATGGATAGCTGCTGCATCCATCAGACAGCAGCAAAAGGTGAATATACACATGCACACACACACATATATGTGTACATACATATGAAATTTCTTTATAAAACAAATTATTTAGGGCAACAGCTTTCAGTCAGCGGTCCCTGATTCCTGAAGGTGAAATTGGATTACTTTTGAAGGGTCCCTAAACATACTCAAGCAAAACATGCTTCTTGACAGCAGGCTTCAATCAGATTCATGTCTCTCTTTAAAATATGTTTCTAGGCCTGAAAGGAAAAGGGCTGACAACACACTGTTCTAAGAAATTCCAGCCGTGATAAGCTCTAATCAACAGTTCATTCCAAAGGACTCTCTACCACACTGAACTCTCTGGTAAATGGCATTTATTTCTGTTCCCTTCTAACCAGGGCTGTGTGCAGACTTATTAATACCATGACCTCTGGACGTTATCTTAAATAAGAGCATTAGAATTTGTTCTTTTGGTTGGTTGGCTGGCTGCTTCCACTGCTGCATTTTAATATGGTTTCTTGTATTTTGCTTGAAATGGTATGGGAAGCTACATTGCCAGTCGTGGCTGCACAAACAGCTCCAAGGCCAAACACGATGTGCTCTAATGAAACACAAATCACTTCAGTGTATCTGTAAGATGTAATATAAATTAATTCTTTTAAAATCAATTTCTGACTGATTTATTGTGCTTTTATGTAAACAAATACCCAGGAGCTGCAAACATGCATCCTGCTATTTGTGGAAAGCGCATGCTCCTTGGAAGTAACACTGCTATCCTCCCTTCCTGGCACAGGTAGAAATGGGTTTAAAAAAAACACCTTTTAATAAATAATTCCTGGCTTCCCCTTCTCAGAATTTGGCTACACAAACCCGTGCATGGTCACAGGTGAAAAAAACTCCACCTGGGCAGCATGGGCAGAGTGCGGAGAGAGGAGCTGTGAGCGTAAAGAGGAAAGCATCACCAGAACAAGTCCTACTTGACTCCTATCCCACCCACAGCTGACCTACCTCAGAGGTGGTCTCCTGGCCGGCTGCTCATTCCTGCTCTCCCTCTCAGCTGCCCACGCCTGAGGAGCAAAGGGGTGAGAACGAGTAGCTGCAGGTAGGCAGGAACGTTTGCAGTCACAACTTACACTGCTTACTGTTTGCTGTGCTGCAATTTTTCATCAGGGCTTTCAGAAGAAGGCGCTGTTCTGCTCTCTTGAAAAATATTAGTTAAAATCAGCATTTAGAACTGGTATCGAGGCTTTTGTTCAAAGGTCTAGAGATGCTTTCTGGTAATGTGAAGAACCTGTGCTGAAACCGGACTCCCCCGGGCCACAGCACTACCACCAGCTGAATGCACGCGCGTGGGTGATGAGGCTTCCCCAGCTGGCACCCAGCTGCGGGAGCTGCTGTGGGTGTGCAGGCTCTCCCGCAGCACCAACCCAGGGGTTCTGAATGGGAATTCACTGCCAAACAGGTATGGTGAGGAGTTAAAACATTATTTCCATCCTGCACTCACTCCCTACGTAGGCATTAACCCCACTCACTGCTTTTATATGGCTTAAGCTAATCCACTCTGATAACAACGATTCAGTCATCCTCATTATCCAAACTACATATGGGATTCTTAGCCCAAAATAAAACAGTTCACACAGGAGGTTACTGCAGAAGAGAAAAAATTCAGCAGTAGCTATTTGGGATTCATCTCCTTGTATGAACACACCTTAAGGCTGAGAAAGAACAACATTTGGGGGGTTTGAGTATTACAGAAGCTTTAGCACATTCTCTCTGATGCTTGGAGACTTGTTTCCTGAACAATGCCAGTTCTAGAACACGTAGTGCCCAGACCTCAGTTATGTGCTCCTTCTCAGCATATGCTGCAGCCACCCTACACCCCCCACACCCCCGGTATTTCTATACACTGCTATGGTGTCCTAAAAAGATGTAAGCACAGTTAACAAAGTTGGCCAGGTGCTGAGACTCATCTTTCTGCTATCCAGTCCTTCTCTTAAGGTCCCAGCTCCTAGGGTGAAGTGAGATGCGACATTTCAGCTTTCATAGAAAGAAGGGAATAGTCACTGGTCCTAGCTCAGAAAAAAAAAGAAAATAATCCTAGACTCAAAATATGTATCTATTTAGAAAACATTTCACGATTCATGCTGCATTTTATTCCTTTCATGACTCCTGACTCACTATTTCTGAACAATTAAGGATGAGAATACTGTCTGTATACAACACCTTTTCCCTTTTAAAAGCTGCGAAGAACCTGCAATTCAGAACCTGTAAACTCCTGAGAGAAACCACTATCTTCCAAGGACGTATGCATGCTGTGTATAGCTGGCACCCAGTAAAAACTGCTAATCTCTCCATTCTGCCTTCACAACTGTATTCTACTGGTGTAAGAAAAGAGAACCTCTTCCTACCTGGTGCCTGCATTTTAGCATGAAGAACAGGCACTCTTCACTGTTCTGCATAATTTAAAATCAAGGTACAAAGTTTTATTTACACTAGCGTGGTGAAATAACATCCAGCAAAGAACTTCTCTGGCTCCTGTTCTAACAGCTGCATTCCTTGGCCTGTCCATCCCCATAACATAAGGTCCATGACAGAGCGCGCATGAGAGGTCTGTGGTCAATAAAACCTGCATTCACACGTAAGTCTGTGACAGACAAATCTGGACAGATGTTGGATCATCTATGTGGCCCTTTTCTTTTTGGTGCCTGTGATTCTGTCTGCCTGGCATACAAAGCCGGCTATAAGGAACTGTTTTCTGTTGAAACTCAAGAATTTGAGATTTTTCCATATCTCATGTCCACAATTCTAAAGAGCTCCTAATATTAGGAAAACAAACAACTGACCATGAATCAGACTTCTAAACAGTGACCTCCGAATAAAAATCTTTAAAAAAAAGATCAAACTAAAGAGACAAATTTTCCTGGCACGTGTAGAAATGAGAAAACCATGCCCCATTGCCTGGCTGCATTCGGCTCTCAGGAGCAGAGGCTCTGCCATTGTGAGGTGATAGGTGATTAGAAGCTGTTCATTAAAACCTTTTCATGCATGTTTAGATTTTATTTATCTGTCTCAAATTCAGGGAGGTTACAAAATCACCACCCAATCACTCCACAGTGAAGATCAGAGCCAACAGTCCCTGCCAGTCATTCCTTAGAAAATACAGGGGTGTGGTGATACGGAAAAGCAATGCCAGAACGAGGGACGAGAGCTGTCTCTCATTATTCAGCTGGCCAGGATGCCTGGACTACTTCAAAACCCCGCCCCACCCGTAAGCACAGGGTTGCAATAAAGACTTCAATGCTGATGATCAAAACTCAGCGGGGAAGTGAGACATGGAAAGTTCAAGAGAGAAAGAAACGAGATGAACAACCATAGGAAAACTCTGAGATTCACAGATTGGCCGTAATCAAGTTCAGAATTACCTTCATTCAGTACCACCTACCGAATCACTACACCCGGCAGGCAAATTTAAAGCATCAAAACAGACTGCTGAGTAACCAGTGAGTTTACAACCACCCTGCCTCTTCCATCCGAGTGCATATATATTGCATAGACATACAGACCCACAGCCATTTGTCCTAGGCTTTGTTCCAACTTGCTGCCTTTCCACAGCTAGTTCTTAGAAGTGCTGGTCCCACCGTGCCCCTGTGCCCCCAGTGCAAAGTCCACAGCCTGGTGCACGCTGTGGAAGAGAAGGTGGTCCTCCCCTTCCTTAAAGAATTCTCCTCGGATGAGGGAACTCCGCACCGAAGGATTGCACTGGGCCAGCAGCACCCGGACATCTACCTCCCCGTAGTCCTTGCAGACCTCTTTGAGCGTGCGTATTCCCGCCGTGTCCAGAAACTGTACTGCACAACAGTCAATCACGATTGTGTGAAACCCCAGAGGTTCAGAGACAAAATCCACAGAGGTGCTGGTCTGGTTGTCACCAGAACCCACCCCTTTCTCTCTAAGCATGCGTTTTGCTGCCTTTTTCTTGGCTGCCTTCACCCAGACTGGGTTGACCCCGGTTTGCTTATACAGGGCGGATTTAAAACACTCTTTGTTGATGTAGTAGAGAGGTGCTTCAAAACGGAACACCACGACTCCTGGCTTGGTTTGCAGGTTCTTGTAAGCGGCCAGGGATTCATACGTCTCCGACTCTGCCACCCAGCCAAGCAGCGGTGCCTCTGGTCTCTGAGTCCGGAAGATGACACACAGCATGGAGAAGCAAACACCAACCAAAAGACCAATCTCAGTACTGATGAGTGCTGAGGCTGCCATAGTAACTAGCCAGATCACCGTGTCCACTCTGCTCAAATGCCACATTTTTGGCAGGTCCTTGAACTTCCGCAGGGCTCCTCTGAGGTTTACAATGGTTATGACAGCAAGGACACATTTCTGAAGGGAATAAAATAAAGGTGCAATCACGAGGAGGACTAATAGGATTACCAAACTAGTCACCATGCCAGACATTTGTGTCCTACAGCCCGTGGACTCTTTGACAAGAGTCTTGGCAAGAGCTGCGCTTGTTGTGAAGCAATGGAAGAAAGAGGGAATGATGTTGCAGAAGCCAATGGCATACATTTCCTGGTTGGCCTTCACGGAGTAACCATGCTTCTTGGCAAACATCTCTGAGAGGGAGACAGTGATGGCAAAGCCAATAATAGCTATGGGGATAGCATCCAAAGCCACATTAGGAATCAAGTTCCAGTCTGGAGGGCGGGGTGGCAGAAATCCAGTTGGGATGTGTCCAGCAACGCTCGATCCGTAAGTCTCTCTCAGATTCCCAAAGTGAGATGCCAGAGTAGCCGCCACAACCACGACTAGTTCAACCGGTATTGGAGCCTTGAGCCTGGATTTAAAGTGTTCATTAAGCTCTTTGGTTGGGATAAGTACAAGAAAGCACAAGAAGCTGGTGATGAGATCACAGATATTGGTCTTGTGTATGTTTCTGAAGATGTTTATCCATGTGGCTATGAGGGAGCCGATGCCACTGCTCCGTGGAATGTCTAGGCCCAGGAGATACTTGGCTTGTGAGGTTAGGATGGTGAAGGAGGCACCCGTGACAAATCCACTCAGCAATGAATCGGAGAGGTACACTGAGACAAAGCCCACTTGAAAGAAACCCATGGCCACCTGGAAGGAATCAAGCACACACAACAGATTAGGACACAAGCCTTGCAGATGTCATCACTGTGGGGCTCTGGAGGGAGGTGGGATAAAAAAAAAAAAAGCCCACAACAACACTGTGCGGAGCATGGAGAAAAGAGTCTTCAGCATTCAGCTGCTCCTGGTGCACAGCACTTAAACAAAAAGCAGTTCTAACACAGAGCAGGCTTTTTGGGGATCTTCATACTCTGAACCTGCGTTTATTGCTTGCTTATTGGTTCAGCTGTAACTTCTAGTTACCCTAATGGGCAAAGATGAAAGACTGCGAAAAAGGCATTTAAATAGTGGCTACTTTGCCATTTCTCTCAAATTCTTATAATCTCCATGAACTTTGCAGGGATCCAAAACTTTGTTTGTTGTCTTTGTCTTACATTGGAGTTCACAACCTGCAATAAAAATACAGCTTATGGCATAACAGCTGTCCTTCGCACTGCATAAAGTTTGGTGCCTCTGACTCAGAAAGTATATGGGCTGCAAACTCTCGTGATGCACATTATAATAACAGAAATGAATTTTTAAAGTCCCTCGTCATTCATTTTTATTAATACTAGTGGAATGGACAAAACCTTAGTGCTCTCTCATGGGAATGACTGGTTTTATAGATACCTACTCTACACATGCATCTTCACATCTGGTAAATGTCCCTTCCACCCCATCAACCTTCCTGCCAAAGGGAGCATGGACCTTCTCACAGCAGTTTGCTAGAAACCTTTCCATTCCCTGTGCTGGCCAACAGGGATGTCTACACTGCTGTCGGGAGACTGCAGGCCAGAACTTACAGGTGTTACAGTTTGAGTGGTGTCATTGTGATATACCTTTTTAGGTAGGTGAGACAAAAATAAAGGCAGCTAGGATCATGTCTGGGAACTTCGTGAGAAAAGCACTGCTGAAGAAAAGGCAGGTTTGGGACCTGGCAGGACGTTGGCTCAGAGCCAAGCTCTAAAAAAAGGCTCCCTCACAGCCTTGGTAATTAAGTTAATTCAAGGGTTTTCTAACTGTAAAACATTAGCAGTGGTTGTCTTAGCTAGTTACACTGTAGGCAACTTGCGTGAGCAGGCCTGCTTTTTGTGATTCGACTGCAGAGTTTCTGATACAAAGAGTATGTCATTTTGTTGGAGTTTCCAATTGAAAAAAAAAACCAAATAAATTTGAGGATGTGAAGACCTGTTGGCTTCCAGGCAAAGAGACAGCAAATAGAATATGCCTAACATCCAGAGGGACTTAAGGTAATGAAACTTAATTGTATTTGCAAAGACTATTAAGCACAATTCACAACTCCAAAACTGCATCCATCCTACAGTGATGAAACACAACATCCAGTGTACCCCAGGAGTCCCAGAGTATTTCTGGAATTACTCAACACTAACTTGCAGTACAAGAAATAGTTCCAGGTTGTGTCTAAAACGAGTGTTTTAGAGTAATCACAGGTATGTTTCCTTTTCTGCTCCTATGCAGCTTGATTAGCTATCCCCCTGGAGGTCACTGTAAGAACAAATGAATGTGAACTCACAGCCAAATGCCACAGATCTGCAGTACCGTTAAAACTAAATCCATTCTGGTTAATGCATGACACTAAACCCAAAGATATGTGCCCTCGTTTCAGCAAGCAGTGAATTCTAGGAAGTAGGTAGAGACAGAGTAGTAAAATATTGTTGAGTAATATATTAAAATATGGTAATAATTAAAAGTTTTATTTCAAATATATTTTATCATCTCAGTAGTACCCTTTTCATACAATGACATTGGTTTGGCTTTGAATGAGCCAACAGCTAAATTTTACAAGCACAGTGACAAGTATAAACAGGAGACACACTTACTGTCCAGATTATTTTTTGATAAAAGGCAAATGAACTGAAGTTTGGAATTAAAAGATGACATACCACATTTTAGCCTAATGAAATGTAGACTTATGCTATAAGACAGAGGGAAAAAAAAAAAAAAAGGAACTTTGAGCCACAGCAAGAGGAAGGTGGTGAGCAGATTGTGCAAGAGCTGCAGGTGCTTACGTGCAGGTCCTTACAGCCCCCAACAGAGTAGCAATGCAAGCACAAAATGCCATTAAAAAAAGGAGAGGGCACAGAGGACTTTCTTGCACCAGAGTAACTGGAGACCTCCAGCCCTCCCTGTGCCCTCACCCCTGGGATGAGGATTGAGGACACGTGCAAGCCCAGCAGGCCTTTCACGTGGACAATGACCTAAAAGAAGAATTAAAACTATTTCCACAGAAGACCTGTTTGTTCGCCTCCCTCTTACCTGATAAACTCCAGCTATGAAGGTCATGGTGGCTCCCACTGTAATTGCATAGCAGCTTTTATCACAGAGCAGCTTCTGGGATGTCGGATTCACAGGCGAAACGGTGCCATTTACATGTGCTGCTGTATCCGCGAGGACACCGAGCGCAGCCGGCTCCAAGTCATAGCCAGCTCTCTGTACCTCACGATCCACCACTTGTCCCACCATCAGGCAAAGCACACCGAAGATGCCAACTGAGATGTGGCGGGAGGTTCCAAATATGAAATAAATAATGCTAGCAAAAAAGGATGTATAAAGGCCATAAAGAGGCTCCTGTCCAGCCAAGACAGAATAGGCAATTGACTGTGGGACTAGTAAGACCCCCACAATCACACCAGATATTATGTCTCCCAGTAGGTACTCTCTTAGCTTGTACTTAGGAAGCCACTGCAAGACAGGGAAGAAACTGAAAACATAGTCTTTAACTTTGGCTGGAGTGCAGCTGCAAGTTTTCTTCGCTTGCTTAACCACCAGAGCCTTCATGCTCCTCTTCTTCTCTTGGGGTTCCAAGAACATTCCGTGACGGAAACTGCGTTTAGCATCCTCTCCTTCTGGCATTTCAGTCACTGAATGGACATTGTTGAATTCTGCCATTGCTGCCATCTCAAGGGCGCTCTAAAAAACATCAAGAAGGAACATTTACATGAAAGCATACATGAACATGCTACACGAGAATGCTTAATAGTGTGGATATGGGATTTATGAAAAGCAAGAAATATATAGATTCTATTAAGCAAGGAATCACCTTCCCTAGCAGGTGGACATCCCATAGAACGTCCACCTGATATCCCATAGAATAAACCTGCTGCGGGCAATGTTGTGAAATGGAAAAGAACGCGGCAGCAGTCTCTGTGGGAGGCTTCCTTGGAGAAATCGCTATCTGCAGCTCGTTCCCCCGTGCAAAGATAGGCACGAGGCTTATTGTAGTGCAACGCTCCCTTCAATTCAGTTGCTGGAAATTAACTGCAATTAGCAGATTTCTAGCATTGCACAGCTTGGTCTATGCCTCATTTATATATAGATATATATATTTTTTTTAATGCAGTGATTATACCTGGCAAATAAAGACTTACTACCTAAGAAGACGCAGTCTTTGCACGGGGCCCTTATTTCAGCCAATGACACACTGCAGGGAATGTTCTTCACACTCTAAAAGCTGGTTTTCAAGCAAATTACACCTGACCAACCACTACGAACAAGCGGAAAACACATTAATGAGCACAGCAGAAGCTAGGCGGAACACCCGCTAGAACGTGTGCTCTCGTACAAGATGCCTTTACAAGCAGTAAACCAAAGGAATTACATCGAAGCACCTTTAATACTGAAACATACTGCCTGAATGTGAAAGAGCAAGTCTTGACGAGACAAGCCCTAATGGAACTTGATGAGACAACAGTGATGGCGAGCACTTATACAGCACTCCCAGTTTCCAGAAAGCATCCAGAATCCTTCAGAAAACTTTTTCAGCCACAATACCTGGTGCTACTAGTACACTGAAGTTAATGAATGTCAGCCAGAAACCCATTTGCCTGGTGCTACTGTGAAGTCAAGGCCAGAGTCAGCAGCAGAACTGGAAGATCTAACTCCCGGGTTTCCCTTTCAAACTAATTGAGCACTAATAACAACGTACCCGTTACGTGCTAATTACACCTTCTCCGTGCAGTGCAAGCATCAACCAAACTAATGTTCCATGCAATGCTTATGAGTGAATTAATCACCAAATCGGCACTGGAAATCACAGTGCTGAGGATGCCACTGGAGGGCCCATCCGAAAATCTGATCGCTGAATCGCCACTGCACGCGTGGCTGTAACACATTCGCTGCTGCTATCACTGCAGCGCGAGCCTCCCAAAAACGTGTGAGGGGAGAAGTGAGTTTAAGTGGTGCTGAAACTACCCACCTCTCCTGCAGTCAGACCGCTACAAGGCATCGCTCCCCCACGCAGAGGGGAAATGCCTTTTCTCAGACCTGGGTCTAGCTGGTTGGAGCGCACCGTTTCCATTCTCCCGTTCTGGGGTTGATGCTGCCACGCAGAGGTACCCAAAGTGCCGTGCATCAGCCCAGTATAATGGTTTACACACGGCCATGCCTCCAGCAGCCCGCTAGCTCAGGTACCAACTTCAGCACCTTCGCTTCTGCCGGCCAGAAAGACGATACCGACCCAAGTTCCTACTGCCTTAAAACAGCCTAAGCAAACGATCTGAACCGTATCAACGGAACCCACACGAGGGTAGAAGCTGCTGCGATACTTAATATTTAGACTGACTGCTCTCTCCAGATAACAGTACTCAGAGATCTCTAGAACAGCCTTCCAACTGAAAGCAACTCAACCCGAGTAACCCAACCCTCTCACTGTATGCCGTAGCATACTTCTCCCTAGAGCGACCAGGGCATGGCGTGCAGAGGGCTATCCAAAGCCAACACACAGGACAGATGGCGATACACAGCCTACGGAAAATACCAGAGGCAGAACCTCTGCTCCACCCTGGGACTCCCAAAAGGTGTTTTCATTGACTACAGACCCAGAGACACCGAGCATCTCTTTGGTGGGTAAGCTCCTGCATCATTTCAGATAGCTGAACACGGCTCACTCTTCGCTAGCCTGCTGTGGCAAGGGAGCCGCGTTTCAGACACCTCCCTGGCTCCAAAACTGGGAATAGCACGACGGCATCAGCAGAAATGGATTTTCTGTGTAAGACAGGGGCTGTACACCTTCCTGTTATGCTACCATGACCTACACAACTCACGCCCTGCTACACTGCCCCGTCTCATGCTCTGTGCAAGACGCTTTATTAATACCTACCTCTTGTTCTCCACACCTACCAGATATTTCTAGCAACGCATCAGTGCTGTTCTTCAGCCCCTGCCCCGTTCCATACTCCCACACCTCCAACTCTATGCCAGATTTATCTGAACCGCACACAGGGTCTGCAGGGTGGTCGGCAAACAAGAAAGATGAAAATAGCTCTAAGCACAGCTGGGGAGAATGTGCCTCTGTGGCTGCAGTTCTGAGCACAGGCAGAGGAGCTGCTGGGGGGTGGGGTGGGAGGGGAAATCACACTCCAAAAAAATGGAAAAATGAAGCTTAAATGCACCACTAGGTTAGGTGAGACCTAAGTGGAAAATTCCAGTTTGAACTCAAGCCCTGTTTCTGGTATCTGCATCCTTCTTTTGGTCCTGGACCTTAGAACTCGCAGAACTGAGAGTTCTGGATGCAAAGAGGAGTCCAACCAGAACTCTAATACAGATTTTTGGGGCTAAATTTTCAAATATATTTATTTCTCTCTATATTCATTCTTGTTAGACAAGTCAATCACCTAGTCCAACAGAAGGTAAGAGAAGAAAGCTTCAGTTTTGCCTACCTGCCTTCTTGATTGTTCCAAATGTCTACCTTACAGCCTCCTGCTCATGCAGAATTACTGTATCACATACCTACATACACCTTACAGTGACGAACTGCCCCTAACGCCTTCCAGTTCAGTATCTTTAATGTGGTTTAGAGTAATTATAGGCTCAGAATATCCATATGAAGAATTACGATCTTTACAAGAGGGAAACATGCACTGCAGGTAGTGACATACTCAAGATCATGTAGTGATCATGTATGGAGGATAACCCATCCCTACCTCACCGATACCTAACGTCACCCACCTGCACAGAATCACAGTCTGCTCAGGGATTATTTATATCAATTCCCTCCCCGCCCCAAAGAAAAGAAAAAGGCAGATACTACACTGTGAGAACGGAGTGCATAGAGCATACAAAAGCACGTGCCTGCAGTACTCTGCATGAGCACATTCTGTCGTCGTATTGGCTCAAGCAGTTTTATTCATTTTGCAAGCACAGAGTTACAAATCAAAAAGCTTTTCACCCAAAGCCAGCAAACCAATGCTGTAAAAGCTGAAGGAAAAAGTCACCCAGACTACTTTCTACATGTACCAAATTACTTGAATGAGCTTGTTTTCTGACATTTTAGTAATGAAAATCCTTCTGGTTTCCCTCTCCCTCATCCAGTATTTGCTGACAGCTCACCCAAACCTGTGAGTTTTTCTTAACGTGCCAGGGAACTCCAACACAAAACCCAGATAGTTCAGTTCAGTTCTGTGCAGTGCTGTAAAACATCTGCGTTGTAGGCGATACCCGGGTTTTTTCGGTCGTGTCTAGACAGCAGAGCAATGTTCAAAGTAAAAACGTTTTTGGCTACTAAACTCTGAGCATACACTGGATCTTTGTGTTAAACTGCATGACAGCTTTCTCTACGTGGCATGAAAAAGGCCTTTCATCACACAGGCACTGCCTCTCGCGATGTCAGGACACTAGGAAATGACACAATTTCTGACACCCGTTTCACCCTTTTCTGCCTGAAAGCATTGCTCTGTATTAATTTTGTAACCATTTAGCCCAACCTTGCCCAGAAAAACTGGATTTTGTTCAGGAAAAAACCAACCTCAAACCCAAAACACACCTCCTTTGGTTCAGTATACTGAAGGGTATTCTGTACATTTAACTGGGAAAGGCATCTAGCGTGCCTTTTTATTTTGAAAGCTGCTATTTACGTACAACTAATTTGCATGCTGAGAATTCACTTTTATCAGCTCCTTTTGGCCTGAGTAAGATCTTCAGGGGATGTCTGATTGCCACAAAGCTTTACTTAAGATGCAAGAAAAAGACTATAACACACAACTGAGGAAATTTCCAGTATCTCTCTCTCTCTTATCAAATGACTGCCATAAAATAGAGGTATGGGAGGTACTGCATTCTTGCGATCTGATGACTTGTACAGACTATTCCTGGATCCCATCTGGGCCTTTCTCACTGATCCCATGACAGGGCAGAGGTGAGCTAGCATCTACCTAGTGTCTGTCTTTGGGGAAACACGACTTGCAGCACAGGGCCTTGCTGGCTCGGGCTTCACTTCTCTGTTGCAGATCACAGTCACCTTGACAGTAAGAGAATAAGGGATCGTGAAGCTCACTCACCTGCTGAAATAATGTATTAGAAGCTTAAACTTAAGACGTGAGCATTTAAGAGTAGAAACTAAATCGGAAGTGTTCTGTAACACCGATCTGAGTCTTCCAGACCATTTTTCCAAATTCGTTGCGTACGAGTTGTCACTGCAGGTGATCACTACCCACCCTCTCGTACCCACTTGCCAGACGTAAGAAGTTCCGTGAACTTAAAAACTAACGCATAAATGAAGAGATGTAAAGGAGAAGCAGGAGAAGCAGAAATCCAAGTTCCGCATGAACTGAAAGGAACTTGGACTACTACCTCTGGGCCCTTGGAAAATCTCACCCTAAAGTGTATGAAAGGAAAGCACACTGCAAAATTTTTATAACTAAAGCTTTGTCCTTACTCTTGCTGAAAAACAGCCTTTTCTCTAACTGTTGCAGAGCAAGAAGGAAATTCAATATTGCCACAAAAACACCGAGATAAGGCACTGGAACAGCACTGCACGTACCTTGGAAGAAAATCTAGATTTTTGACAAAATCCTTAACATCTCCCACCAAAACATTCCAGCTACAAACATTAATTTCAACAACAGACTTAAAATCGCATGAATACCGAAATCTCACTAAGAACCCTAAACCGACGTACCACATTTACACAACACATTCAGGAGCAGAGCTACCTTACTGTCGGCACAGTGATCCCACTCGAGTGGGAAAACCTGCAAAGCAGGACAATAAAACCTCGCTTGCGTGAAACACTCGATCTTCTCCTATTTCCAGTAGAAGTTCGTCGGGGCGGCGGGAGCAGCGGTCGCCCACCGGCCACCCTCAGCCCCCAGCCTCCTTGGGGAGGGTCCCATGGAAGCTGGCAGCCGCGCTGGCAGCCAGCCCTCCCGGGAAAGTCGGCTCACCTCCGGGAACGCGGCCGTACATCGAGTGTGACGGTTGCTCTGCCCTGCCCGGTCTGAAGCGGATCCCTCTTGACGCCAGCCGGCCGCGGCCTCGCGCAAGCATTCCAGCAGCTTCCACCCCAACTGGATTTCTCACAGTTTGCCAACTGTTCTCTTCAGCAACTCATCCCTACGGGAGGACCCTCCTCCCGCCCTCACCATGACCCACCCAACCGCTGTGTGCGGGTGGAGGAAGAGCTGCCCCACAGGGCCTTCCTTCCCCGGGCAGTGGCTCCAGCCCACATGTGCGGGGCAGAGCGTCGTGCAGGAGACGCGTCCACCCCGGGCACGGAGCCACGCACGGGCTTTGCGCTGGCCAAGGCAGCGCTTAGGGTTTTCTTTAAATTAAATTCTGCGAGAAGAACATACAGCCAGAAGAAATCCACGCACTTTTATACTCTTAAAATTGCGGGGTTTTGCCGAGGTCGCTTGGGAAGCCAACCCGCACGCGAGCTTGCAGGGCGGTGAAAGGGAAGCCGTAGCGCTGCGAGGGCAGCACCCAGCTTCACCCCGCGCTCTGAACACCACCTCCTTCGCACCCAGCCCCCGCGGGCAGACACCCCACCTCGGCAGCCAGCGAGCTCCTCCGGCTCCCTGGTTTCATTTTCTGGTTCCCTGTTCTTACTCCGAGGCACTGTGGTACGAGCCGCGCACGGAGCGGGCTGCGAGCAGGACCCCGGCGGGGAGCCGAGCCGAGCCGGGCCCGCAGCAAGCCCCCACGGCCGCTGCCCGTTCCCTCCCCCCGCCCCGCGGCTCGCCCGACCGCCCCGCCGCCCTCCCTTCCTCTCTGCGTTCCACTCACCGCGGGACCGACCGGCCGGCCGCAGCGGGGCCTGGCAGCGCCGGCCCGGCCCTGCACCTCGCCCCCGCCCGCCTCCCCCGCGAGGGGCCGGGAGCGGCGGGCAGGGCAGGGGTGGGGAGGGGAGGGCAGGGCCGCCCCCGCCACGCAGCGCCGAGCCCGCCCGTCACTGCCCGGGGCGGGCCCGGAGGCGGCGGGTGAGGCCTGGCGGGCCGAGCCGCCAGCACTAACCTTCCCCCGCCTTTAGATTTTACTTTCTAATTAATTCCAAGTGCGTTCTGAATTACGGGCGGCCTGGAGAAGCCTGGTCAGAGGGTGGCTCACTGATTCCGCCCCTTATCCCAGAAAAACAACCACCCTGAAGCAAAAGGCAAACCAGAGAAATTCTGGCGAGGAATCCACGTTTCTGTTTTAATTAATTAAGTCACACTCGCACTTTTAAATTGAGACATTAATTACGTGTTGGGAACCTAGGGTAAAGTGACCTTAAGCTTTCCATGGCTGTCAAAGGTAGGGGCACCCCAACAGGCTCTGACAGCCGCGTTCTGCTTTGGGGTACCACGGTACTCATAAACCCTGGCCTTAGAAATCCCCCAGTGCTGTTCGGTGCCGTGTCCAGACCTGTCTGGGAGCTACTCCCGACCAGGAAGGACAGAGGATTTTTGACAGTGTCAGTATTGAAAACTACCAGGTTTTTGTTCACTACTTCTATCTCCAGCCTGGAGGTTCAAGGTCAGAGGGGCCGTGCACAGACCTTGCCTTCACCGTTCACACAGAAAAGCAGACATTCCCTGAAATCCGGCATTGCCTAATATTTGCATTTCAGGTGGAACCTCAAGCTGCCAACACGCCCATCAATACGTGGTTGGAGAAGGCGAGGCCAACTTGAGGCCTGCAGAATCCATGCTCGTGTCTTTTGGCGTTGGGCAAAGGCTGTAAATCTTGCTGGAGAAATACAGAATATTTCCAATAGCAAACATTCACCCTCTCCACACAGGTTTAACTGGAAGTGATGGTAACTAGAACAGGCAGGTTGGAAAAGGAAATAAAAGAGCTATCTCCCTCTCCTCTGGCTACCCACCATCAAAAGCATCAGCGGCTCCGACTTCCCAATCCTCTTAGGGGCTTCCACAGGAGTTTTAATTGAGTTTGAAGTATGTGGCGACTCCGAGACTACCAGAGCGAATCCTTGTGAAGACTCACATCTATAAGTATGAAGAGGAGCCTTTTGTGTAGGGACCCTGCAGAAACCTAATAAGAAACCACAAAGCCAAGCAGCAGGCATTATAGCATTTTCATTGTTGTTCCAGGGGCATTGACTGTGAAACAACTTGGATCATCAAATACATCATGTCTTCATGGAAGAAAGAGGGAAATAATACCTTCTGGGAGCGCAAATAAAGGTCATGATATTAAAAAACTTCCCAAGTATTATTTTTTTCTGAATCACTGTTATTATTAGGGGTTTCTTTTCTTTTACTGTACACTGATTTTCTAAAAAGTGGGGGGGAAATCCAAGCCAATATTTAAGATCAGTAAATAATTTAACTTTCAACTCCTTTCCTCTTCTTGAGGTATAAGTTTTATGGTTAATGTATTTCTGTGCTAAGGGAACCTTTGGCCTTGGAGAAATGTGCCTCTGGGCTCCTCACACTGCGAAATCTCCTGCCAAGGAACGGTGAGCTGGGGCTTGCTGACACACAGACACGAGCATCTGCCATCTGCCCATCCCACTCAGTCGGCCTGTCAAACCTGCTGCCTCCGGTTCTCCAGATTGCCCTTCCATCTTTATAACATCAAATCTCCAGAGACAAATTTCTCAGGCTCCAAAATAATCTTGAAAAACACTCCGTTTTGTTCCGCTTGGCACGCACCCCTGGGCAGCCTTGCACGCTGCTGCCGAGGAAGACCTCCTGCACTGCCTCTTGCTCGGCAGCTCTTGTACAGCCCCACTGTGCACTGGTGCCCCCACAAAGAGCTCTATGGGCTGCCTGGGATGGTCTTATTGTCCCTCTCTGCCCCATCAATAAAACCCCTGTGCGGCGGCTCTCCCTGGTTCCCAGCCCTCTCCAGGCTTCCAGTTCTGCTTTGTCAGTCAGAAGATAAAGGGACCCACTGATTTCCCCCAGCTCTCGGCTGGTTTATGCTACCTGCCTCCCAGCCTTGTGTGAAGAGCCTCCTGCTTACTACCTCCCTGCCCACTGCCTCGGTCCCGCTGGCTGTACGGCTCCGTGGTGGGACAGGTGGGCTATGGTGAAAGCAGCTAAAAACGTGTTATCTTCTCTCCTTGTCCTTCCTTCCCTCTACAACTCGACATCCACTGAGAGTCAGGCTGCATTTGTGAAATGCTGCGTGAGGTTTGGAGATGGAGAAGACGGGAGCTGCCTAGCTTGCTGCCCAGCAAGTGAGACCTGTCTGCGTATCAGAACACGTACAAACCTGCCTCCCCATGCCGGCCGCTTGTCTGGTCACCCAGACAGAGGTTAATGGTCAGGAAACAGGGACAAAACAGAGGTAACATTAAGCTACCCTCCGCTTCTTGAACTTGAACCTTTGTGGGGAGAAATCAGGGGCCGCAGGACAACCTTCCTCAAGAGCTCCTGGGGTACAGATGTGCAAACTCCACCCCTGGGGTTTGCGGTCTGACCTGCTGCTCCTAGAAGGCCCTACTAGTATCATAAAGGCCTAGATGTGGCAAGTTTGACTTACTTAGAAAATCCATCAGACTAAGTAACAGAAAGAGGCCTGTCCGAGCATTTGAAATGCATTTTATTTATGCTTTCAATTGTAAATTCAGCCACGTCATGCAATGCTTGGCAAATGCAAAAAAAAAAAAAAAGAATGCCATAAAATCAGCTACTTCACTCTCCTCCCCTCTAAGGGTTTGCATCAAGGATGAGACAAATGCCAAGTAAAAATGAAGTGGGTGGAAGGAAGAGAGCAAAATAAATAATGAAAGATGCAATGAATCAGAGTCCGTAGGTAATCAATACTTAAGTCATGAAGATACCAAAAAGAAATAAGCTCTGTGCCTATCTCAGGACTATGTATCTCACACTGCTATCAAGAAAGAGCGTTCTGCACAAATACCTGTGCAGAAATGCTACACCCAGGGTATGCCAAGGTCCAGTACTGTCTGCTGCAGTCAGAAACTCAGCAGAGGGGTGTTGTGGGTTATATCAAAAATACGACAAGTTTCAAATTGAGAGGAGTCTGTCTTTGCTAATACTATAGCAGGCAAATGTATGGGGGACATAAACTGCACCCTCAACTTAGGGTCTAAGTCAGAAAATCTACCTTCCTAGATATAAATTTTCATCCAAAAGCTTTGTGAGCCTGCAGCAGTATTAAAAAATGTCTTTTTTCCAATCCACTTGAAATGAAACCCTTTGCTTTTGCCACATAGCAGCAATTATAAAGCCCTTATCTCCCAGATCACATTAATTTTGCCTACAATAGAGTCACCTTCTTTTGCTCCGTTTTGGCAAGTGTTCGCATCAGCCCCCAATCCGAGTCCGATAAGCTGAGCAGTGACGAGCTACGTGCACTCTTCCCTCTTAATCAGATGCTAGGCAAGTTCCATGCAGACGATTGTTTTCTCCATTTTGGTCAACAAGTCCTGTTGGTCCTGGGTTTCAGTTATGCTAAGTACTTCAATCTGATATTATCTGTGGCTGATGCTTCAACGACAGCGTTACAACTGTCTGGTGGGGGCTGCAGAGTTCTTCAAAGCACCAATGGCCTTCACCCAGCCTGCTGCAGATGTGCTCCCTTCTCGACTGCTCCCAGCCTTTCTGAAAGCCCCTCGTGAATGTGACTCTGTATGTGAGAACTGGATGGTCATCCACGGTGAAGGTTTCTGGGAGGACCCAGAGATCTGGGCAGCTGACGGCTGGCATTGGAGGAAGGGTGAGGTCAGTACCTCATCCTTCCTGGGGAAAGAAAACATCTTCTTGGCTTCTCCAAGACTGTCAGAAATGGTGTTAAAAAATGAGAATTGCTTGCAGGCAGGGGCGTAGCCATATATCCAGAAACGTGCTGGTGAGGGCAGCCACCTGGGGGTGCAGGGATTGCTCAGCACCCCCATTCCCCTGCCAGCAATGGGGAGAGCGTTGCTCCGGTTCTCCCACGGCAGTCTCTGTCCAGAGGCACGGGAATGCGCGTTTGTGGGTTTCACTGAGGAAATGCTAAACTGGTATTTCAGGAGGGGTTACAGAGGTGCTGACATTGCCAAGTGCAGTCAACATAGGACACGCTGTGAGATGGGGGGGGAGGGAGTTACTTAAAATACCGTGCTCGAGTAAATCTCTCGTGCTCCGTAGTGATTTGCAGCAGTGCAGTAACCTGCGGTCTGCAGCAGCAGCACTGAACTGCATTGGCTGGTCACGGCTCCTTCACCTGGGGTGAAAGCAGTAACTACCTGGCAGCCAGAGAGAAGCCCAGGTAATAAAAGTGCCGAAGGACAGGCTTATTTCTTTTCCCTCATTTGAGTGGTTGAGAGCAGCTGTCCTTCGTGTCTCGTTGGCTTTGAGCAGTAGGGAATATTTGCAAAGTCACCTTGAGCTACTGCTGAGCTCCCAAAATTTGGCCACGCACTTTCTGTTTTGCTGACAATTGATGTGTGCAGCAGAGCAAGGGCTGTGGATCCATTACAGCTTGGCGAGGCCGTTTAAACCACAAAGGGAGATGTTACTCTAAATCTGAGATGGATTTTACCAAGTTTATTGTTTTAATCCCTGCAATTACATATATGTTATCACAAGTGACCTAATAAAGTTGTAGCCATGAATCCTAATTTATACAGAAGCACACAGAAATTCAGCCTTTATTTCTTAAAAATGTCTGGGTCTGCAACCCTGGTTTGCAGTGGAGTATTTTTATCATGTTATCACTTGGTTCACAACACCCAGGTTGTGAACCTACATGCTGGGTCTGAACCACACCTAGGCACAGAGCAGCCTACAGCAACAGTGAGCCTATCTTCCTGGCAGCGTCCATGAAATCCCTTCGTGGAGTTGATGCGTGCAGTAAGGGCTGCATCTGGGAAGCACAGCATGCGCTTGGTCAGAAAAGAACATCAGTGGAACAGGGAGAGGTGGCCAGTAAAGCATCTCGTATGCTGCTGATGGTGGTATTCTGCATGGCTCTTTGAGCGCTGCGTAGGAGCGTTAGAACAGGGCTTAGAGGCTGACTAAGCTGGTTTCATACACAGGTAATTAATTCTTTGCTACAACGATCACTGTGGTAAATGTGATAATCCAAATCTGTGGCATGGTCCTGAACAGCTTTCTACTGCAGCCATCCACAGCCAATGCTCTCACAACTAATTCCCACTCATGCTATGAAATCAGACAGCCTTGCTTATCTGTATCTGTAGCCATTTAGTTTGTTATCTATCCACATAACACCACAATTAATAGCACGCAAGTATCATTAGTGCCGTGAGATGATATCGTCCACAGTTTGGAAGCCTCCAGCAGTTGGAGATTTTCTTATGTCCGTGTTAATTCTTAGCACTTCTTTTCTAAATGTGGATATGCTGTGGAATTGCTTTGAACAGCAGAGATGCAGGGGAGGTCAAGATACTTGGCAGGTCCCTGCTATTAGAGGACATTTTTGACAATATTTAACATTTTCTTTCCATCTCGGTTCTGACGTCTGTTTTCATCTCTCCCTTACTGCTGGGCATACGTGCACCACATGCTTTGCTCACATCTACCACCTGAAGCTCATCGGGCTGTTCCATTGGTCTTGTGCTGTAGGAGTACACAAGATGGAAAAGCTTCACCTACTGTAGGATTTCATTGCTGTGCTAATAATGTATTTTCCAAGTACAGCTTTGCATTGCTTCAGAAAAAATATTTCCTCCCCCTCCCCCTGTTCTGAGTAACTGTTTGGTTCTGCATCGAAGCCTGAGCTCACGAGACAAATACATGGCCATGTGCACTGATTTAAAAACCTACCTCTAGATTTGAGGCTGGCATTATATTAAATGAAAGCAACCGTACTGTTAAGCTGAGCTGTTTAGTTAAAACTCCATTTAATCGCTTACCTGTGACGTGTACACCTTGTGCTCTCTGTACATTACTGCGGTCTACATGAATTCCTGAAAAAAGAAAACAAAATAATTGTTTTCTGTTCTTTGCCAAATGCCTCTGATAAAACAACTATGTTTGCATTTAGGGCAAGACTATATTGTCCTCAAGCCTCCCAGTGAACAGCTGTTCTCAAACATATGCCTTCTGACGTAAAATTTTACAATTAATCCGTCCCTAAGAAACGCTTCTCAGAAGAGAGTATTTTTTCCCCTCCAAGAATTAAAAAGTGGTAAAGAAAGTAGGATTTTATTTCAAATTTATGAACTGAGAAAAAAACCTGTTTGCAAACTAAACTTGAGTTGCAGCAATTAAAAAATATTAAAAAAAAAAATCTTTCAAATAACTTGTAAAAAAAGTTTTCTTCCAAAAAGCTTGTAAAAAGATGCACCACTGCACCCAGCAGGAATCTACTTGAGCACTGCACTAGTGCTATCTGAAGAGAAATACTGTTTACAGATTCAGTACCTCCTGCAACATTTGGATTTGACTGGGAGGCCTTTCAGGCCCTGGGTTTGCTCCAGCTCCTGCTCACTCGGTGGGAACCCCACCATGGTCTTTCCTCGGAGCAGGCTCAGATTTTACCGAGTACTGACGCAAACCCAGTCTCTCCCTCAGGCTGAAGATAAATGATTTCTCTGGTGAGTTCCCAGAGATTTCCGCCCACTGCAGATTTTGAGAACTGTGCCCTGGGGCTGCACTCCTGCTGGTTTCACCTCTGGCAAGGAGAGGAGATGGATGCAACAAAATGCTGTTCACATTTTCAGGGGAGAAACTTTTCTCAGCGAGACTCACAGCCCCAGGCCAGAGTCCTGAGGAATAACTAGTATTTTTGAACACATACAGTTTGAAGAGGTACCAGTATCTGAACCCCCACTGCAAAGAATCAGTGTTGAGTGTTAATGCCTCGTAAAACAGGACTCCCATCTTGTTCATAACAAGTAAGAGCTGAATAATACTTGTTAATAGCAAGTAAGAGACATGAATAGATCTGACTCTGTCTTTTGAGATGAAGGGCAGCCTTCTAGACTCTGCTTGGCTGTCCTTGAGACTGAAGCAGAGGAGCACAGGACACATGGTCCTTGCACAAACAACTGTTGGAGAAATTTGCAGGGAACGTTTTGCAAGCAAAGGAAAGGATTTACCTGTTCCATTTAACTTGGTTTCTGAGTTTACCTGAGAAAGATGGAGAAGAGTGTTTCACAAAGCTGGCAATGCATTCGAATCTGGGACTTGGTACTGTGCCCCTGGATCTCATGGTCAGGGATAAACTAGGTGAGGATGAAGGGTGCGCAAACGAAGAGCACGTTTCTCGAAAGTATGACCGAGCACCCAAAGACTTGGGAGGTAGGTGGGAGGAGGAAACCACATTAGATGGAGGAGGAGCTGGCCTTACGCTGGTGAGGGGCAGACCTCTTCCTTGTCATCCCCAGAAACAGCCTTTCTGCTCCCTTTGCCCTCCCCTCTCCAACGCCCCCAAGATCCCATCCGAATGCTCAGCAGCCCCTCAAGGCCAAGTGCCTCCCGGTACAGAGCAGCCAGCACTGGGTGGCCACCAGCCCAGCTCACCAAACCCCACAGCTGGCTGCTTTCCCTCGGCCAGCGGTGCGCGATGGCGGGTCGGGGCCTGTCACTCACCACGCATGTCTAGCAGCAGCAAGTCCAGGCGACTCGTGAAGTCCTGCATCAGGCTTCGGAACTGGTTGATAGTGGCCTGATCCAGCTGCACCACCACCTCATTCATCCTCTGGACGCTGAAATTCTGTCTTGCAATCCTAGGACGCAGACAGTCATTTCACCAAGAAAACCCCTTTAGCATTAGAAACTTAACAAAGTCCTTTGTTAGGAAGTAGTCTACAAAGTGAAGGGTGTGTTGGCAACATGAAGTGTCAGGGAAATAGCTGTGACAAGGTTAAATGAGTTGCAATTCTTTTACATTGTTATTTATTTGGCAATGCCTTTTGCTTACCAAACCTGGATGGGAGCTTTCAAATGCTGAAAATGAGGAAGGGGGAGGCGTTTTGCTGATACCTTTGTCCAAATACAGATTCGACCTGCTGCAGGCGGGCTCTTTCTGTTCTAGCACAACCGCCGTCGTGACAGAAAGAAAATGCCAAACTTATTAAATGGTGTCCAGGCTTCTGGAAAATGACTTTGATCCCACAGGCTAGATTTTGACTTGCGGCACAGCTGTGAGTAATGGACTGTGCTGCTGCCAGCACAGCCCCTAGGTACACAGCCATTCAAAGTTATCCGCACAATCCAAGTTCAAACTCAGCTTTAATTTGTACAAGTTACAGAGATGACATCTTAAAATCCAGCTAGACGCTTGAGCTAGCCCTTCATGCAGCTGGGGAGTTCAGTGCTGCAGCAAAAACTCTCGTGGATCTGTAACGTACTGTTGGTGTGATTTGGCACCACTGAATTACAGCTGACACCCAGGTGTCAGTTAGGAAGTGATAAGTTATAAATTAAACTTATCATCACTTGCAAGAGAAGGGATAATAAATCTGTCTAGGTATTAAGCTTGTCCATGAGCAAAAGCAAAAATCGTTGGGAAATGAGCCAGTTACCTCTGCAACCAAAGGCTGTTCACTGGGACTTACGTGCAAGAGTGTCACCAATACGCATCCAAGAGAGTGTTGCTGTAAACTGAATCCTATGGGCTTCATCTCTGATAAAAATGTTTTTCTGGTAATAAAAGCCAATGATTTTCATCAGAATCCAGCAACTGTGTAGCTGCCAAGGAAACTGAAACTTAAAGGGACCACTGGCACGGCAGGCAGATCTCTCCATACTCATTAATTGTGTGGACGTGATGCCCTCTGGCTCAGCTGGAATAAGGAGCATCTTTGCTGCGAGGGGACTGGGCCAGAGGGACACAGGCCGTGGCGTTTACTCCCAGTTATCCACACCGTATTTTTTCAAAGAAAATAAGTGTTTTCAGGCAGAACATACCTGTCCATGGTCTGTTTAAATTCCTACAAATGGGATTGCCAAAAAAGAAAAAAAAAATGTTAGTGTGATTTCTAGAGAGGCAGCTGGCTGAGAAACAGTCATATTCATGAAGAAAAGCAGAATACTGCTGCTTACTTTGAAGAAGATGAAAATATCTGGTTGCTCTCTCATCTTCTGCAAAGACTCAAGATGCTGTGCAGCCTCAGCTTTCCTCTGCTCCATTTCATTCCTCACTCCGGTAATGTCTGCCAGTTGTTCTTTCTCATTGGCCTGAATGCCACTCAAGATCTTTTTCTCTTTCTGAATGATCGCTGTCTTCATCTCTTCAAACAGCTTTTGCAGCTGAGAAGTCACTGTTTTCGTATTGGTCTAGATGAGCAGATAAGAAAATGGTGCACTGGGTCAGAAACCCAACACCAGCTCAGTGTCTCTTCCTATTAAGTAGGATTGTATCTAGCCTTTGCACTGGCTTTAGAAGGAAGCAGACAAGCATTCGCATAGAATATCTGATTAAACAAAGGGTCATGAAAATTATTGTGCTATAGTAAAAAAATCAGATAAAATTCAGCTAGCAATGTGAGAACTGTATCGGTACACACTGAAAATCCCACTTGTAGGCTCAAATCGGTTTTATCTATCAGATAGCAAACTTTAAAAATATATAACATTATGTACACTTTATGGCCTGCCAGTCCTGCAACCTGGTCCATGCAACCACAAAAATGGTGGAGTCTCCCAGCTGGTTCCTCCTGTGGAACTGTGCTAGGAGGCTGTCAAACTGCTTAGCAGTTTCTTGCACCAGTGTTTTCCCTGCCTTGGACTACATCTTCTTCTACTCATATGCTTCTAACAGTATGGTTGCCATCACTTATTTCTTAGAAATGGTGAAGGAAAGATACTCTGAATTCATGACAATCTGGGTACCCACCTTGAGCTGATCCTCGTTTTTCTGAAGCTCTTGCAGGGCAGTAGCTAAAGCGCTTTTACGTTGATGCAGCCATGTCACAATGTCTGAGAGTTCACCCTAGCAAAAGGAAAGACAGCACTGAACTTCACAGCATCTCTTCTGAAGATCAGCCGAACAGTGGTACTTACTCACCCAGCTATTTATTTTAACCACTACCCCAATCCTTGGGTTATACTGCACAATAACACATTTCAGAGGGGACATTAAACCTTGTTCTTTGGGGATTAGACAGTGTCCGAATGGTCTGGTTGGCCCTGGCCTCCACCAGCAGTGTTTTCACACCTCGAGCATGGCACCTGGCCAGAGCAGACACAGCTGCTACATTCCAATTTCTTTAAAAAAATTTATGCCAAAAAACTTAGGTTTTCCATGAGGTAGTTGTCACAACTGGAAAGTTTTTATTTTTGAAAAACTGAAAGACATATAATCAAATCTGACGGAGGTTCCTTGCAGTAAAACCCTTGTATAATTCCTCCTGAAGAGCTGCATTCCTCATTTCCCTGGCTTTCCTGGGGAGTTCAAAAAAAACCCCAAAAAACCACAAATGAGGTATATGCAGCTGAGATCTCCACTTACCCATGGAGATGCCTTCCCCACAGACAGGGCAGTGTTGCTCCTTTACCAGCTCCAGGGATGAAGGAAATGAGTACTATCCTACACAGCCCACTTCTGTTTGGCAGCCCTGAATTTTTTAATACGTAACTTGGGGCAGAAAGTTAGTTTGCGATATGTGCAATGGCAAAGGATGGCTCCTGCTGATTCATGAGGAGGCTGTGTCCTGTCCTGAGGCCCAGAGCGGGCCAGGCGTTTCCTGCCTGCATGCTGGGTTGCTGCAGGGTGTTTTGTTTGGGCTCTAAAGTGAGCCCAGAAATTTCGAATGCAAGTGAGCATAGCAAATGCATTTTATCCCCTCAGTCTCTCTGAAGCAATTCAACGACAGCAGCTGGGCCCAAAGCAGGGACATGGAGGCCCCACATCTCAGTGCCCGCTGGGACACTGGCTCGGCAAATCTCAGGGCAGAGGGAAGGGCCTCGAGTGGGAAAACCTTTTCCCAACCCAAAGTTCTGCAGTGGTGGGGTCCCAGAGGCTCTGTGGAGGAAGAATCTCCTTAATCCCTGCAGGAATACTTCTTAGTCCCAGCCAGGAACACCGGGAGAGCGGCATGTGCCAGTGGAGCCCAGTTCCTGCCCCACGCTCGCTGTCCTGCTTGCGTGCCCACGTCAGCACCCTCTGAGCGTTCACCCACCCCTGTCCCCCGCAGCCCCAAACACCTTTCCCCCTCTTCTTCGCCTGCTCAGCCTGCCAGGCTGCTTTGGCAACGCGAAGGAGGAAATGAAGAGCAAATGCACAACGCACTGATCCTTGCTAGGACGGACGTGAAACCCACCGAGCTGCTACCCACCTGCCCTCAACCCCCGGTCCCCGTGCCCCTGTGGAAGCCTTACTGCCCCTTCTGCAGCTTCCCCCAAACCCTGCAGGGCCCGTGGGGGAAGGAGAGCCCCTTACCAGCTTTTTGTCATGCGCCTCCTTCAGGGTGATGATGCTGTGGCCCTTGTGGCTCCCCGAAATAGAGCAGAGCACACAGATGTACTGTCCCTCGTCCTGGCAGTAGCCCTCCAGCAGCCGGCCGTGCTCCAGGCACCTCCTCGACTCCGCCGCACCAGCTGTGCCTGCCTCCACCAGGACGTGGTCCTTGTGGGAAGCCTTGGCATTGTGTTTGTTCAGATGGGCCTGGCACAAAGACACGTCGCAGATCAGGCAGGTTTTCACCGCTGGCCAGGACCAATCCAGGCAGAAGTCACAGGGAACCACCTCTTCCTTCTCCTCTGGAGAGCCCTTGTCCTGTTGTCCTTTGGAAGTGCTAGCCACAAATGTCTCCACGATGCTGCACAGCTGGAAATTCTTCTGCAGCTCCAGGATGGGCCCCAGCTGGAGCTTGCACATGGGGCAGCAGTAAGGGGCCTTGGATTGCTGCTGGGCACCGAGCGCCTTCTGGATGCACTGCTTGCAGAAGCTGTGACCACAGCTCAGCGACACTGGGTCCCTGTACAGACACAGGCAGATGGGACAGCTGAGTTCATCCTCCAGGCTGGCACCCCTTCCAAATCCTTCCTTAGCTTTTGCCATGGCTCCCAAAATGGTGTATAAGCTGATCTGCAGGAAACGAAACTAGGAAGCTCTCCTTGGCGCTGTGCCCGGAAGGCTGGAGGCCTCCCTCTGCCCCGTGACAGGCCGGCAGATACACTCCCCATCCGGGCTCCACCTGCACACAGCTCTTGTCCCCCGGTTAGAGGTTCGCTCCAGACACAGGCCGCACCGCTCCGTGTGGGAGAGCAGGCTCGCGGGAGCAGGGGTGCCAGGGAGGGCATCTGGTGCACAATCCTCCTAACAGCCCTCTGCCTTCCTGGAGAAATCCTCCATCCCACACCAGGGACAGTGAATTAAAGATAAACCCAGGATGAGAGGGGTAGGAGCCTGGCTGGGGTAAGCCAAGAATTTCCCCTACTTTATCTGGTTCTTGGCCACAACAGTTAGAGATGCTCCCCTAAAGGTAAATCAGGGAGAACCCTGGGGGATGTCTGAGACTTGCTGAGGTTGGTCTCCTGCCTGCCACCAGCTGCCAGGGAACTGGGGGCTGGTAAAAGCTCCCAAAAAGGTACTCTAGGATAGGAATATCCCTGCACCGTGTCACGAGCCTTCCTTTGTGCCCATACCACCTTAAGGCAGGCAGAGCAGCAGCCACTGCAGGTCCATTTGGGAGACCCAACTCTACCTGCATGGTTTTACGGATCATTTTGGGGTATAAAACGCAGAAGACAAACCACAGCCACTTTCTTCTAAAACTGAACAAGGATTTCTTTCAGCATATGCAGAACTGTCGTGTCCCCGAAGGTCCTTCACTGTCCCTGCCTGGGTGGGAAGGTCCTTCACGCAAATCCTCTGGCTATCCGAAGGCAGCAGAACCACAGGCAGCAGGCAGGAATATCATCTCTTCCTCTCCAAGGTGTTGGGATGATCATAAGAGCGAAATAATCCAGGCCTCACATGGCACAGACTAAAGGCACAGGAGTTTTCCTCTTCACTGCTCCCTTTGCTGTGACATTTTTGCACAGGTGAGGAGAAGAACTGAAGTGATGCAAGAGCTAGGTAAGTGATCTGTCAGAGAGCTCACGGGGGAGGACAGCAGCAGAGAGCAAGGGAAACCAGGTATCTGACCGCCTTGCCTCTACTCACCTCCCAGGCCAGCTTCGTTGCTGTAACGGATGGCTTTGGTGGTGCAGGACGGGCGGAGGAGGGCAGAGGTAAAACCTGATGCGTTACAGCAAAGATCACGTTGCTGCTGCTTAGCTGTATAGTGGTTAATGTTGTGCCGTCCCCTTTTTTATAAACTACATTGCTGTTGAGTTTTGCAAATGAAATTGCTTTAATAACACGCAGCCAACACAGCTTTTGATACAGCCAAGAAAAAAGCACAACTTAACAGTATTTCCATCGTGATTAACAGAACAGGTCTTGCAGAGCTCTTTCAGTAAGCAGCAGTGTGCTGTCACACACCCCACAGAGGCCTTGCCCTCGCACAGATGAGTGGTCACAGCAACCCAAAATCCAATTTCTAACACGCCGGTTTAGCACAGCCTCCACGCAGCAGCAAGCGTGATACCTATGTCTGGAAATACAAAATGGCACCTTGTCCTCACATCACTACAGGAGAGTCAGAGAGCCACCAGACAAACCGAAGAGAGCATGGATAGGATAGCTCAAAGGGATGCTTATTGTCTCTATAGGCCTGAGGCTTGCAGCAGGATCTCCATCCACAGCAGATGCATTATAAAATGACAGTCTGTTTCTTCTGCAGTCTAGCTCGACCCTGACCACTTTGATGGCTGTAGGAAAGCTCTTCCTGGTGATCACTGTGTTACCTAGGAACACACTGAGGTATTCATGAGACATTTCCAGGTAGGACTCACAGCTGGGACAAACAATTCCGAGTTTCCAGTCCTTTGCATTGCTGGTGTTCACCTCCCAGAAGTGACAGCCCTCCGAGAAGCTCTGGTCACTCTGCACGTGTGACATGGAACTGTGTACATTTGATAGCCCATACTGGAAAGGACTGCGTGTGGGTGGAAAGACTACCTTGCTATTGGAAGCATATCCACCTATTCCACACAGTGAAGCCGTCAGATGTTCATGAACTATAGAAAGAAAAAAACCACGTGATTAACAGGTAATTGTGCAGACCTGCATTCATCCCCATTGCTGAAAGCTGGATTTCCCAATCCAAGTCATCCTATCCAAGTCATCCACTTCGAGTCCAACACCCCCAAAGCACGTTCAGCTGAACCTCCCTGAGCTGCTCCTATGTAATTCTAAAAGGGTCTGATACCAAATTTCGAGAAATGTTGCTCTTTCACAATTTTAAAGGGTCTTTTTGCTTCCAACCACAGCAACTCTTAGATTTTAGTTCTCCATCATTGTCCTGCAGAGCTTATTAGGCATTCTTAAAAACTCCCCAGATTAACTTCCATGTACAAGAAATGTGTGAACAGTAGCACAGCCATTGCGTAAAAGCTTATTTGCTTAGGAACACTTGAAGTTATTTTCCAGAACTCTCAAAACTTCCTGGAATGACCAGTCACAATAAGTTAATTCTACACTCAGGAATTTGCAGAATGTTTTTATTCAAACCTTCTCTTGCCGGTAATGCACTTCAATATTGTGGCATTTTCTGCTCTAGAAGTTACTCCTTCAGGAAACTGAAACCGAGGTAGTGACCTGGGCAACTAACTAAAATTGCTCAGATAGCATAGATAATTAGGAAAACCTGGATCTGAGGCGTTCTAGCCAGAATAGGTCTGGACTACGCTTACAGGGATGGTAGAGACTGAGCTCAGGAGTGGCCTTGAGCACGGTGTGCTTCTCCGTCTACCCAAGGCTGTAGGGATGGTGGTCAGTTAGGCATGTGGGTTACGGACGGTCGCACACGCTCTGGACGGAGCATTCCCCTCCAGCTGCTTCTCCGTCTTAACCCTAGGCTCACTGTCAGCAAGGGCTCAAGCACCACGGAGACAGCAATAACGAGGGATTTGTTTTCGATTCAGTTGGACAAGCATTCCACTATGGACAGCACGGGGGCTCTGGGCTGATCTTACACAACATTACAAAAGAGTAGAATTATTGACATAGAATTAGTACATTATTTACGCTGTAAGAGACAAACTCCACCTGCCACTGCTGTGTTCTCAACCTTCCCCATACTTTGAGTCAATGTGATGCTACACAGAGAAAGCGTGTTGCTATTCTCTTCTGTCAATCCTCCCAGAAAACTCCTAGGACACGAGCACCTCTTTCCCAGAGCCCATTTTAACAGGGTGTATTCAAGGCATGTCCTAAAGTGCTGAAGCCCAGGACAAACCTTTTTTGTACATATATGTGAAAAAAATTATATGGTTGTTGTGGTTTAACTCCGGCTAGCAAAATACCAAGAAGCCACTCTCACCAATCTCCCTCCCCTCCTCCAGTGGAGGGGAAGAATCAGAGGAAAAAAGAAATAAGGAAGCTCATAAAATTGAGATAAGAACTATTTACTAATTAAATCTAAATTAATATATACAAATACTACTAATAATAAATAGTTACAATAATGGAAAATAAAACATGATACAATTTCTTACCACCCACTGACCAATGCACAACCAGGTGCTGATTAGTGAGTCAGACCCAGAAAGCCCAAGAGCTGCAGCCCAAAAGCGATCGCAGCCCCAGAGCCACAGCCCGAGAGCTGATGCAGCAGATTCCAAACGAACCCCATCAGCGATAGCACAACCAGGAAAACTAAACAAACCCACCAGCTCCCTCACGAACGAGCCAGCACAGGAGTCAGCCAAGCAGCTAACGCAGGAGCCAGGGAGAGTGTTAGCAAGTGCCAGGCAGTAAACGAGCAAGAGAGTAAGAGAGTAACGGCTCCTGGACCCCCTCCTCGCCTAAGCCCCGAGCATGACGTACTGTGGAATGAAATACTCCCTTGGGCAGTTGGGGTCAGCTGTTGGAACTGTGTCCCCCCTACACTCTGCAGTGAGACAGCGAGAGCTGGGAACGCAGCTGCAGGGTCAGAAGCTGAGAAAGACCTTGAATTCAGTGCAGGCATTGCCCAGTGCCAGCTGAGACCTTATCAGTGCTGCTCTCAGCATCCAGGGACACAGCTGCCTAGGAGCCACGGGAAAGAGAGTTAACTCTTTCCTGACTGAACCCCGCACAACGGTGTTGGTAATCCGTTCTTCTAGAGGTACTTGGTGTCTTATTACAGTCCTTTCTTAAATGTCTTGTTAGCTTCTCCTTCCTGCTTGTCACATAGTGAAGATCACTTACCAGGGGGTGCTTCAAGTAAGGACTGCATGTCTGAGAGAAACTGTCGGAAAAGCCTCAGACTACTGTCTGTTGTTAATTCATTCAAAATAATGGGTGGCATTGGCAGCTTTACACCAACTTTTTTAGGAACTGGCTTGCGTTTCCTAAAACATGCAGAAAGACATCAGAAGAGAAGCACGTCATCAGAAAAGCATCACCAAGCCCATCCCTGAGCCAACAACTGCATGTCCCACTCCACACCTAGCCCCAGTGGCAGATTACAGAAAGCAGCTTCTGTCCTCCCCTCCCTCTGCAGCTTTACTGGGAACTCCCCCTCTGACCGGTCTTTTCCCAGAACCTCAAATCTCTTCAACATCATTAGGATGAAGTGGTGGGCTTCATCCTAATGTGGTGGAGGAACAGTGCTGGGCAGGCACTGGGAGAACGACTCAGGAGAAAAGCCATGAACTTTGCAGACTCATGACTTCACCGCACGTCCCAGCTCCTGACGCATTTGCTTCTTGTTACAGAAGGCAATGCAACGTGGAGCACGACTCAAGATATCTAAGCACATCCATCCTTTGCATGCACACCCAGGGACCTAAATATTCAGGAATTGCCCTCAGAATGGGTCTTGAGAACGGGTGCGGAGGGTACAGAAAAACAAGCCATGTTGTATATGAAGGGTCACACATGACCTCTGTTAATATCCCCCAGGTCTCTGAGGAAGCCAGGCTCAGTGTGCAGTCATTGTGGCCAAGGGGCAGCCAGGGTGAGCCTGGGGAGCTGTGGGCCTGCAGCACTTCAGGCTGGGCTAGCAGCCCCGTGCTGCTGGGCTCTCAGTCACCTGAAGCAATATGAAATGCAACAGTGGACCACCTCGGGAAGAGCTTACCTGGCCTGAATCTCTGCAAAAGCCTGTAAAAGACATTTGAAAGTAGAATTAGCATAGCGCAGGCAAAGGGCAGCCCAAGAGCTGCGTATCTCTGGGAAGGGAGATGCTGTTAGTTACCTTGACAAAAAGCAGCAGGTCCTTCTGATCTCTCAAAGCCTCTAGCTCCTGAACATCATGGCTGGCTGCATCCTTCTCCCCTTTGTGTTGTTGTTGCTGCGTCTGAATCCGAGAAAGTTGTTGCTCCTTGTGGCGACTGAGAGCTGTCAGGATCTCTTGTTTTTTGTTATCTAGCTGCAGATGCATGTCTTCAAAGAGGCTTTCCAGACGATTACTCCTCAGGCTCTCCTTACTCTAGTAAGAAACACTTTCAAAGCTGTAAGGGACTGAATCATACATTTTCCACGCTAAATCTCAACCAGAAAAGAGCCTGGTCTTTTCTGGGCTGAGAGGAGTAACTACTACCTTAGTGCCTCTCCATACGACAAACCAAGATGTCCCACTGACAGCAGAAAGGCCAAGTGACATAAATGGCCTTCCCCCGACCTCGCACCTGACCAGAAAAAGATGAAGAAGTAGTATTTCTTGCACAATGCTTGCTGAAGACTTTCCATTATGCATATATTGCCTTATTCTGCACTGGTATTTTTCTACAGATACACTGCCTTTGGTCCTTTTAAAGATGGGTGAGGAAAAACAGTTTCTGTGCTTCCTGCCTCCACCAACCTTCCTTGGCTGTTTGGAAGCAGCTATGCTGCCAGACAAGATGCTGCCAGACAGGACACTGCCAAACAGGACACTGCCAAACACGACACTGCCAAACAGGTACAGTTTTGTCTTCAGACCAGAAGGGAACATTTCCTTTTCCCAGTGCCAGGACTTCTAGTCCCATCATATTTACTGGTGGAGGAAGGCAACTGCCAATTCCGCAAAAGCAGAATGAAGCAGGATTTGGAGACATGCATGAAATTCCCTCCTTTTTCAGAGCTTTTAGATAGGTATTTGCACGCTGGGAGCAAAAACCAGACACCTTACAGCAATCCTTATTCCTACCAACTTCTCAGAAGCACAGGCTAACCTAAAGGGATTTCTTGTTATAAAAAGAGGAATAAAAACACTATAGCATGGTCTGTATCTTTTCTATAAATATTTTTAGAGTCTGAAAATTGACAAGGTTGGAGGGGGAAAAAAAAGCCAATCAGGAGGCACGGACCTAACAGCAACTTTCAAGCTCAAAGATCATTTGGAAATGAAGAATGTACTTCCCAGACTGATAAGAAAGTTGTTTGTCATCCTCCCTCAAGGAAAAAAAAAAAAAAAAACCCTAGAAAATATCTGAGAAACCACCCAGGAACTCAAAAAGCTTCAGAATCCATGATCTGGGGTAGCGCAAAAGAAAACCTTATCTCATCAGCTACCAGCACGCAACCATTCCCAAAGCGATGTGGGACCTCGGAACAAACCTTCACTTCCTCCTCCTGTTTCAGCAGGCCTGCTATGCTTTGATTCAGCGCAGCTTCGTACGTTTTCACTGTTTTCAGAGTTTCAGGAAGAACACTCTATAAAAATAACCAGAGAGAGGTAAGAGGATAGGACTGACGGACCTGCAAGCGATCAGCAATTTTATGGAAATGGGTTAGGCTAGACCTGCAACAAGTTTATCCGCTGCACGCTCGCAGGATAGATCAATACATAAAGCTTTACTGGAAGTTTTTATCCTTGAACAGATACCACAGTTACAGGCATGGGAAAGACGTCCTGAAGCCAAAAACTGTTCATGTGCAATAGCCACACATAAAGCTACTTCCAGTGCCGACAACTTCCTTTCTGTCACTCACTCCCTAATTTTGTTTGTATAAACGCAGCTCGGGCCGATTTTCCGGCTTCAAAGTGCACTGAGGACTAACAGCGCAGCCACAAGCACTCGGTCCCACCAGTCAGGCTTCTCAAAATGGGAACAAAGAGTTTAACATCTTGGGTTTTATCCCGATGGGCAAGCCTAGAGGGAATTTGGGCAAAACTAGGAAAAAAGAGCCCGATATCCCAAGATGGAGATTTAGCCCCATCCTGAGGCTGCAGATCTGAAACTCAGATGTTTGAGCCCTGTGTTGCAGGCAGTTCTCCGTGCCACATACCCAATGGTTTTCCTAGTGCAATCTGTGCCCAGGCCACTGTCCTGGCAGCCTCTCACCTGCGCTTGGCCAAAAGCCTCCTCCAAAGTGATGATTTTGTGGTTCTTGTGGATGTTGGTCACGCAGCACAGCACGCAGATGCAGACCGAGTCCGTCTTGCAGTAGCACTCCAGCAGTTTGCCGTGCTGGGGGCATCTCCTCTCAGCCAAAAACTGAGCATCGCAGGGCTCCATCAGGACGTGGTCTTTCAGGGGGCTCTTTGTGCTGTGCCTGCTGAGGTGGGCTTGGCACAGGGAGGCCTCGCAGCTCAGGCAGGTCTTCACGGCTGGCTGGGGCTCCTGAAGGCAGAAATCACACAGGATCACTTTACCTTGCTCGTCAGAACTTTTCCCCTTCTCTTCGCATTCCGCTTCGTGCTCTTTCTCTTCCTGATGAGCAGGAGCATCCAAAAACCTCTGCGCGATGCTGCGGAGCTGGTGGTTGGGCTGCAGCTCCATAGTGGGGTCGGCCTGGGTGTAGCACAGCGGGCAGTGGAAAGGGCCCTGCAGGCAACGCTGGTGGCTGTGATATGCCTCCTGGATGCACTCCCTGCAGAAGCTGTGGCCGCAGCACAGGGACACGGGGTTGCTGAAAATTCCCAGGCAGATGGGACAGGTCAGCTCCTCCTCCAACCCGGCCACAGGCCCCGGCACGGCCATGCTGCCTAAGCTGCCATACGGGGCCGAGCGGCGGAGCTGGGAAGAGAAACAGAAACCGGGAGAGGAGGCAGGGAGGGAGGTGCTGCCTCCGCCCCCTTGCACGGGAAGGGCATCCCTCCCCGCCGCCCGCTTCCTGCAGCTCGTCCGCCACGCTGGGGCAAGCCTTGGCCAGCACAGGACGAACCTGCCCCGCAGGCAGCCCCGGCGCTTGGCCCACCGCAGGGCAAGCAGGGCTAATAGTCCAGCCCTGCCTAAACGGAGCGGGCCGCAGCCAGGAAACGGAGCCGTTGGCTTCCATCCGCGCCCTGCGGAACTCTTCTTTATCCCAGCGCCCCCGTAGGTATTTCTTGAGATGCCGTCTCGCAATCCTCCACCCTCGAAGCCTGGCTCAGTGCCCGCTGCTCCTTCTCCCTGCGTTTACCAGCCCTCAATACGGGAGTGCCGAGAAGGAAGCGGGAAGAGAAAAGCAAGGGTCCCTCGCTGCCCTTCAGCCGGGTGGGTGTACCACGGCCCAGCCCCCCCCGGGCGCTGGAACTGGACTCTGCTCAGGGCGGCTCCCTCTCTCCTCCTTGGAGTTGCTAAGTCTTCAACTTTAGTTTCTCCTAGAAACAAGAGGTATTAAAAGGCTCCTTCATTTCAGGAGCAGGGGAGAGGAGAGGATGGAGGCAACTTATTTTTACCGCTTTAAAAGCTACTCCTTTCTCTGGTCTCTCCCATTATTCTGAGAAGCTGTTGGCACAAAGCACGCTGTCCCTCAGAGTCCTAGCAAAGAATGCTCCCTCCGAGCCTCCTGCGGCAGAGACCTTGCTGCCAGTGGTGCTTTCAAAGGCTGGTGTTACTGGGCAGCTCCTGGGTTCCTGAGGACTTGTTAGACACGTGTAACTTGAACCAAGTGAGACTCCTGAGCAGGGTCCAGGCAAGGACTCTCAACTTGGCTAAATGCCCAGAGGAACAATAGTTATTTTAGTTATTTTACAATAATTCAACGTACAAGTCTCTTCCCAATGGTATCATCCTCTCAGTCCTCTGACGTGATGCACTTGCTGGGAGCTGGTAGCATTATTCTCTTCGTATCAGAGTGTAAGCTCATTTTCATCTTGCTGCCTACTACCTGCTCCCTAATGCTTTCTTATGACCTTGTCCCACTGAACAGGGATGTTTCAGACATTGGCTGTAATTTTCAAGTGATGTTTCTTATTATCATTCCTAACCACTCTGTGGCCTTTACCATTATCTTTCTCTTCTCCATGGGGTTTGTGGCTTCACGCTTCACTACTGCTAATCTCTTTTCCACAGTTGTCTTGAGCATGTCTGACACAGTAGGCAGTGCTCACCTGGCTTTACTCTTCCCCCAAAGCACATGAAACTGCTGCTTTCCACTGCCCTTCCCCACCTCCTCCAGCAAGGCTGAACTTGCATTTGCAAACCCTGCTCTCAGTGCACGTGGCACCGACTGACTGCCACGCTGCTGCGCACATCCCAACCCCAAAACCTGGTGCTGCATAGGAAAAAACCTCTGTTTGATCTGTTTGGAGCCTGAGGGCTGCAGAAGGGCTTGCTCCCCATGGGAGCCTGTGGGGATTTTGTGGCTCACTCTGGGTTACTTGCTGTGCCTTGCTTGCAGAGACAGGCTGAGACAAGCTGCTGTTTCACCACAGCCTCCTGCCGCAGGCAGCGGCAGCCTGCACATGCTGCCTGCAAATCGCCTAGCCTAAAACCTTCTTTAAACCTTTAATGAAAGTTCTTAATCCTTTGATTAAGGAAAAATTAGTTTCCTTAATTTCCTTCAGGAGTTGGGATAGCCAGTAGATGCTAGAAGCTGCAGGTTACGGCCATTGTAAACAGTCTGCTGGTATCTCCTGCGCTACTCACGGCCAGCCTGTGTGGCAAGATGCTGCACGGCCACAGCTAAACACTGATGTGGGGACTCTCCCACTGGCAGCACTGAAGGGAAGGTAGATTCAGTAGCAGGGACAGAGCTTATACCAGAAGCACTGTGGAGAGAGCAATAGCTAGTTGCTAGATGCGTTTATTTTTCTGTATAATCTTGAAACGCAACAGCATTTCGGTGCTGGTTGGCTTTGACTGATTGCAAAATCCCAGCAGAGCAAACCTGGACTTCGGTTTCCTGGAAGTAAACGTGAAGGTGAGCTGAACCCCACAAGTGAGGATGCTCAGAGCAGAGTCCCTCCCTCCGCTGCCCGAGTGCTCCTTGGAGAGCCCCACGTCGCAGGGGACTGCATGAATTGTCTTTGCTCCTTGGACTGCTGAGTTGCTGCCTGGAGCTGACTTTCAGTAGCTTTCAGTGATGAACGGACGTGGTGGTGGTGACACAAGCCAGGGCCTAAACCATGAATTTGCCCATTTAGCAGCAGCGAGCCAAATCTTTCCCAGCCTCTCTGCAGGCAGACATCACTATTTTGCGGACCCACTGCAGTAAAGCCTCCGAGCGACCCAAACCTAGTGCAAGCCAGTGTCAGACAGCATAAACCAGGCTCCAGGGCAATCTGACCCCTCTCTGGGCCCTTCTCCAGCAGGTTCTGCATTGGCAGTCAGCCTGCAGTTATTCAGGGGCTGCTGAGAACCCTGGTCATCGTGTGCAGGCAGGCTGCTGGCCGGCAGGCAAGTAAGCAGAGGGCAGCTCCCAGCAAACCTGAGCTGCCCTGCTCTCTCCAGCTATTCCTTCAGTGCTCAGCCTCCACCCAGGCAGCTCGTGGTGATGGAAGCACAATTGTGGGAGCAAGGAGGGGTCCTTGTGGATGTCAAGCTGAAAGGGAAGCAGAGATGCTTAGAAAAGGAGAGGTGGCAGCCCCGGCACTGCTGTGGCACAGCACCTCACCCATCGCTGCCGGGGCAGATTTGTTCCTCCTGCCCTGGTCATTAAAGGGCCCCTTCAGCCAACACCAAGCATGGCCCACCCTGCACTGCCTGCGGACACAGGCAGCTGGAAATACTTCCTCAGGGGCAGCAGGGTGGTGGTAGAAAAGCCAGTGGGGAGAGGATAGTGCCTTCTTACCTGCAGGGTTGCTGAGAAACAGGAGGGGTCTAATTCTGAGCTTGAAAAGATATTTGGAGGCAGAGACAGCAGAAAAATTGAAATGTATCCAGCCAGGGACTGAAGGGGAGAGAAAGAAGGAGGAGAGATTGCAGGACCCCAAACCAGCAGCACCTGGAGGAAGTTCTTCACCAGCACTTAAAGGCACCCAGCAAGCGTAGGAGGTGGGAGCTGCAGGTGCTTTGGGGCAAAGCTGGGGAGGGGTGGGGAAGGGAAGCAGGAGTGTTATATGGGCAGCTGCTGTGGGCAGGGTAGCCAGTGCAGTAGGGCCAGTGGGCAGAGCAGTCCCTGAGCTGTCAGGGAGTGAACACACCAAACCTGTCCCTACTTCTCCCTGCAAAGACACCTGGGCAAGTTGGGACTGGTAACTGCTGAGAGTGGCCAAATGCATACTTTACTCTAAATTTGGTCTCCAGAGCCTCCTGGACAGAGCTTGCAGGGCCCAGAAGCTGAGGTCTAGGTCAGGGAGCAGGGGAGCTCCTGTGCCTAGCAGAGCCCAGGGCAGGGTTTGGTGTTGGATGCCACAGCCCAAGCCATGGGTGGGAGCCAAAACTTCAAAGGGCAGCTCAAGACAGCTCGCCAGGCAGTGGAACCAGAGTTTCATACTGGCTGGGAGCACGAGCCTGGCGTGCCATTCCCAGGCATTGCCTTGCTGTGCCCCTGCCCACCCACAAGCCTCTGTGGGCCTGTGTCTATGGAGCAGGGGGATCCCACCAAGCCAGTGGAGGTTGGGGCAGCTGTGGTCTCAGCCAGCCCAGCTTAGCTGGGCAGATGTGGGCACTGCCACGCTGCCCTCGCTGCCTGTGGCCCACGCTGCCTGCTGGGTGCCAGCCAGCCAAGGTCAGCAACAAAAGCTGCCCCTATTCAGTTATTGACTTATTGTCCCCTCCCACGAGGCCTACTGTGGGAGATAACGCGGCCTCCCCTCCTTCCGGCAGCCCAAGAGCAGCTGTATAAACTACAATCCAAGTAACACCAGGCTGTGTGAAAAGAAACCGTTTTGTCACAAAGTTATACCAAAATGAAAACTGTTATGTTGGGCTTTTTACCAAATGGCTGGAAGTAATTGCTGGGTCTAATAGAGCTGCTGAACTGATGTTGTGATTCACCAACAGCTCCCTTAAGTCTCTAGGTCTGCTTGCAGGATAATACTCCATCAACAGGATCAGTCCTTTATTTTCCAGGAAGGTGCCTGGGAATGCAGTGCCGCGCAACGCAGATCAGGCAGCCTCAGCTGCAGGTCGTACCTCCCTGCAGGCTTTTCTTTTGTGTGCCTCCACTCCATCCCAGAGCCCTGCCAGCCAGGGACCCTGCTCCTGCACTCCCGCTTGCACCCACCCCAGGCACCCCGACACCCACTGCCCCAGCTGCCTCTTGGAATTTCATGCGTTAATCTGTCCTGGCACTGACAGCATCACTGTGCCCTGATGTAGCTTAGAAAAATATTCCTGTTTGGTGGCCCTGAAGCTCATTTTTTTTTTGAAAGCAGCAGGGAAATGGGCTTCCCAGCTCAGCACCTTGCAGACCACCTCCTTTCAGGCTGCTGAGGGCCTCCTGCCCGGCAGCATCACCATGTCGTGCTCCGGGTAAATTCAGTGCAATGTCTCTGATGTGGTGAGCCCTCGCAGGGTCGATGGTTGGCACTGGGCTACCACGGACTGGGTGCTGCTGGGAGCTGAGCCCGCACTGCCACTGACTGCCCAGGTGTTCCATCCCATCCCTTCCACAGCCCGGGCTCCCACGATGACCAGGACATGCTGTGCCAGGAGACAGCGGTTTGGCCACCGTGGGCATGTCTGGGAGAGCAGGCTGGATCCCAGTCATTGCTCTCCTGGTACCGGGGCACTATCCGAGGCCGTCCTGTGCCGTACGGTTGCTGCATCACCATCTGGAGTCTTTTCCACACTTTTTCTTGCAATTCAGCCCCTTGCTGTCTTACTCCCACTCAAGCAAATTTGAGGCGTGTGCCCCACTTCATTTTTAACCATCCCAGGGGGGGTTTCTTCTGCAATGGGTCTTATGGCAGTGGCACCGCTCCCAAAGTCCAAAGTACGGAGCCCAGGTTTTTCCTACACGAGTTAAACTGGAAGAAGCTGCACTTACTTAAAACAGCAGTATACAGGATATTCCCCAGTGGGACCTGCATCCCTGGCAGCGGTGCGGCATTGGTGCGAGCGAGCTGTGGCCTCCGCCATCCTCCCAGCCCCTGCTGTGCTCCCACCGTCCCGCTGCCAGCCCGGCGGATGCAGGTGAGCACCTTCTGCAAAGCAAAACACCTCCTCGCAGAGCAGTTTGCACTAATAAACTAAATATTAGTGGCACAGACTTGTTCCTTTTTTTTGTTTTCCACTTTATAGTATATATGTTATCATTTATTTATAGGCAGATCACTTCACTATTTACAGTACATGAGCGTAGAGATTCTACAGTCTTTTTGATGTAAACAAGTAACTCCACGGCAGGGGAGTCTGGAAAAAGAAGCCAGTTCTGAAGTATTTACACAATTTAAAATAGAACTTTTATACCCACCGGATAGATATAGATAATACATTGAGCGATTTGGTTAAATTATCTATGAAACTATAGAATCTGACAATGTAAAAATACAAGAAAACGTTCTCTCGTTTTAGAAGGTAGACAGTTAAATCACACTAGAAATAAATCTCTTTTTTAAAAATAATAACAATAATAATAAAAGAAAGGCATAAGAATCCATGCCATCTTTTAAGGTTAAAGTATATTACATAAATAAGGACACAATGGAACGGAACTGGGGGAAAAAAATTAAGTGAAATATAAAAAACCGCTACCAATTAAAAAAAAATACTAAAAACTTGATTCTTAATCACAGAGGGATCAATTCTGCTATTTTTACTTAACTCTGCAAGAAGAATATTACAGAGTTAAGTAGTACTTACTCAGCATGAGGAAGGGAGGCAGAATTGGTCCCTAATAATTATTAGCAGTGTCCTTCTACTTAAAAAAAAAAAGAAGAAAAAGACAGAATTTAGCTTTTTTTTTTTTTATAAATAACAAAGCAGATGTGCCCCTTGTTAGGTGAAATTCTTACACCTTTCTCAAGAAATGCATCAATTTAATCTTTCTCTTTCTCACATGCATACACACACCCTCCCCAACTCTGTATGTACCGCAGTGTGGGTGCTGCGGCCAGGCTGCCACCACCCCCCCTGACCCCAGGGTGGGCGAGGGAAGAGGAATGAAGCCCGAAGGCTGCGTTTGGCTCTATATTATAGCTTGAGATGGTCAGGGACGGACTACGATGCTCGGAACAGAAATGGTGTCAGGGCTCAGCTACAAGTAACAGTGTATCTCGGTTTTCAGCATACCTCCAAATTGAAAGAAAAAAGAGGCAAAACATTAAAAAAAAAAAAAAAAAAGAAAGAAAAGTGCTGGTCTGCAATCGCAACACGCCTTTGCAAGGACCAGTGCTGAAATCAGACACTCAAGACTGCAGTGTGCTGACTGAGCAGCTGCTTTGTTCAAGATGTGCAGCCCAGCCAGCTGCGCTGAGTGGGAATTGGGATAAACCTCTTCTTTGGGGCATCATCGAATCTAAAACTCGGGATTGTCCTCTGCATTCAGTCCAGACACTCAGAAACATTTGCTCCTTCCCATGGAGCCCCAGGGACCCGCTGGATTCCAGCCAGAAACCCTGTACCCCACCCTGAACAACGAGCTTTTCTGGGGCAAATCTGTGCAAAAAAAGCAAAGGGGCATTTTATCATGAAACTCGTCACATTCATCATTTGCCCACAGTACCTGCAGGAAACTACTGGGGGACATTCTATAATTATATATTTTTAAAAAAATAAATCTCCTTATTGCCCACCATAATACACCCATTGGCTCCCGGTTTCTCCTTGAAGCAGCGCTCCCACCCTCCCCACCACCCCACCCCTCGCAGGAGTCAGGGGGCAGCTTCCCAGGGCTCCCATGGGGAACAGGGTGCAAGGGTTCCCTTTTCGGGGTGCCCAGCTCTGAGCTGCACCCATGCTCGGGCACCCGCCGCGATGCCATGGCGGAACATAAAGGGAGTGGGGGGCAATATCCGCTCCCCAGCGGCCCCAGGGATGAGGCTCCTGCAAAGCGCTGGGTGCCTCCGGCTTCCCCGGCGGCACAGGCTGCCTCTCCCCATGCAGCGCCAGGGCATTGCTTTGCTCCTGCCCCGTTGGCGCTGGATGCAGTCCCAGGGAGCTCTCACCTTCTGCCCAACCCCTCCCTCCTACCCCTTCAGAGATTTGAGCACTGCGAGCCAAAGACACCTTGACAGTCAAGTCAAAAATGAAAAATCAAGTGGAAACCTATTTTTCTCCACAAAATCTGTGTGAGGGATTCTAACCCCAACCGACTGTCACAGCTGTGCTTCCTGAGCTGAACACCCCTCTACTCTCACCTAGTCCTGAATGTTGGGGGAAGCCCCTGGGTCAGGAGCACGTACCCCATGGGCAGGCAGCACGTACTCCTTGGGGCAGGCAGCACGTGCCCCTGGGGCAGGAGCACGTACCCCATGGACAGGCAGCACGTACCCCTTGGGGCAGGCAGCACGTGCCCCTGGGGCAGGAGCACGTACCCCATGGACAGGCAGCACGTACCCCTTGGGGCAGGCAGCACGTGCCCCTGGGGCAGGCAGCAAGCACCCCCTGCTCTCCCCAGCTGCAGCGCTGGGCTGGCAGGCACGGGCAGGGGCAGAGGGCTGCCCCAGCCACAGACGTGCCGCTGCGCCTTACTCACCTCTGCACACAGTGCGTAAGTCCTGGAGAAATTTGTTGGGGGAGGAGGGGAAACAAACCATTCCAATTTAAAGGGAAAAAAAGAAAAAAAACCCAAATTAAAACCCAAAAACCCACAACCCCACTTATAGGCTTCAGGCACCACGAAGACCACTTATTGCATCTCTTCCTACCCTACGGGTGCAGTACTGATTGGCTCTGTGCAGGACAAGCCCTCCCTTTCCCGAGTACTGGCTGATACCCAGAAGCTGAGCACGGGCAGGGCTGCGGGCCGGCCTGGGGTGCCCAGCCACAGGAAAACACCGTGAAATTTTATATCTGGGTAGAGTGAAACCAGTGCTTGGGAAGGGACTGAGTGGTCCTCCAGGAGCGGGCTCCCCGGGCTCCGGAGCCCCCCAGCTCTGCTCTAACCCCTCTGCCACGCTTGATGCATCCCCAGCGGGGCTCGGAGCCCCTGGCTGAGCGGGAGATGGAAGAATTCCACTTACTTTGCTTTTTTTTTTTGGGTTTTTTTGGATTGATCGTTTTCTGAAAAACATCAGCACAGCACAGGACAGTACTACCCACCCTAAATGTGTCGCTATATACATTCTACATAAGCTCTATAGCAATCACATGTAAACATCATCGTTGTGAGGAAATACTAGGACAGAAAAAGGCAAAGCTACAATGAGGCAATTGCCAACAGCAGATGCTCAGTCCTGGCCAGAGCTACTCGTGTTTGCTAAGGTGAGATGAGAAGTGGGGGGAGCGTGTGGCAGGAGAGACGCCGAACCTCTCTGCAGAGGCTGAAATGGCACGAGGGCTGTTCCCTGACAGCGACCGTCGCCGGCGGCAGGCTGGGGATGCGCAGTCCGAACCCCACAGCGGCCTGCAGGCCCTCACACCGTCGGGCTGGTTGTGGTCAGAACCCCGGCTCCCCCGAAAGCGAGGAGGCTCAGCCAGGTACTGGTGCTGGTATCGGCGCTGCTGGCAGTCCTGCTCCTGCCGGACACCAGCTGCACACACGGCCCCTGAGCCCAGGGCCACCTCAGCAGCACTCAGGCTCTTGGCATCACATCTCGTGCAATTTCGGAGGCTTTGGGCATACTCCCTGCAAGACAAAATAGTACCCACGCCAGGGAAATGAGAATAAAACTCCTCAGTCATGTCAAGGGGAGACCCCAGGAGACCCTAATCTATCTATTGGCAGAGTTAAGGCTATAATATTCTATCTACATAGGATGGCTGAATCCCTAATGGTCTCTGGGTCTGAAAAATAAATGGAGACGATGGTGATGGCTTGAGGAGCAACAAGATTCCCGCTCCCTCGGGGAAACAGTGACTCTGGCCGGCTCGCGGTGGGGTATGTTCCAGCTGGTTGTGGGTTCTTCCCCTCCCACCTCGCCCGGAGATGGAGGGCAAGTTCGCAAGCAAGTTTTGGGAGGGTGCTCCTTGACCGTCCCTAAATCCAGCGCTGCCAGGCAGTCCCGAGGGCGCCCGGCCAGAGGCAGAGCGAGCATGCCACGGGGCGACAGCAGGCATGGGGGACGGATCTTGGGTGCCAAAGAGTGCTGGGGAAGTGTATGGCTTATCAGGTACCGGGCAGAGCGCAGGCTGGGCGGCAGGTGTGGCAGGCGCTCGGCGCAGAGCCGTGTTCGCTCCCGCCCCGCTGCCTCTCTGGATTTTGAGCTGGCTGCCAGGCAGGGATCATGACAGGTCTTCTCGCCCCGCTTGCTTTGCAGGGGTGGAAGCGAACGGGGAGCAAGCCGCTCGGCCTGGCCAGTCTCCCAGCTGCCCGAGGAGCCGGAGAGAAGCCAGGTCCCTCGCATGGAGCCCGAGGTGCCCATCCCCCAGGCTACGCTGGCAGGACCCACTGGATCAAGCCTGGCCAGCTCTGGCCCCACGGCCCTTCTCTCCTGGCTCCAAAGGTGGCAGAGGGCTGGAGCAGCGACGGCTGGCAGGCATCAGTCCCGCAGCCCCCCGGGTAGCACATCCTTCTACCACCCCCCTCCTTCGTGCCTGCAAAGCTGCCTGGCCCCAAGGCGAGATCGGCGCTGGGCTGGCATGCCCCAGTGCCCACCGGCTCCAGCACGCGCCGGCTCAGCACCTGGGTGCCGTGACCCAGCCGGGCTGGGGCTGGGGGGTCGGGCCATGTGAGCAAGAAGAATGGCTTTGACAGCAAAATGGGTGACCCCAATGCGACCACCGAGCACCCCGGTTTGCCGGCGGGGAGGCGGACGCCTCCGTGGCCGACGGGTAAATGCCAGCTGTGACTTTGCTCTGCCCCCCCATTTGCTGAGTGGCAAGTGCCTCATTACAGTGCATAGTTAAAAATCAAGGAAGCGGTACAATAAATCTGAATTACAGTACATCTGAGCCATAAATACATTTTTTTTAAGTATATACTTTTTTTTTTCTCTTCTATTAAAAATTAGTTTATAATCCTGATTCTATTCACAATTAACAATTTCATCATCACACACTACGGACAAAAAAATGATATGGTGAACACAGCTGCAACTCCGCGGCGGGAGCACGGGGGGAGGGGGTGGTGCCGGGAGGGAGGAGGGGGGCCGGGGGGCTCCTAGGCTCACCCTAAAACAACCAGTCAGAAGCGGGGGGACTAACGTGTGGCAGTGAGACATCAACACCATGGGGACTCACAGACAGAAGCAGCTTTGTTCAATGTAAACATCGATCGAAGGGACAGCAGTCTCTCTCTCGCGCGTGCGTGCTCTCGCTCTCTCTCGCTCTCTCTCGCTTTCCATAGACTGAATAATTTCTTTGAAAACGTAAACATATTGGAAGTGCCTTGACTGAGGTATTGAGGTATTCCTCCAAGGTTAAGGCTGTTACCGATGCAGGCTTAGCTGGGCCTCCTGCAGCAAGCTGTCGAAATCCATGGTCTCGTACTTGCTTTTCACTGGAGCTGGGGAGGACTCCTCCACGCTGCAATCTGGGAACAGCAGGGACGCAAGGCAGACGGGTCAGGGAGCGGGGCACGAGCGTGCTCACTGCCTGGCGGAGAGGGAAACTGAGGCACAGCAGGGTACTGCTCGCTCCCCTGTCACTGCCATGCTGCATCCTGGCACCGCAAAGCCAGCCTGGACGAGGCGGTGATGGTGAAGGGGAGCGGGGATGGTGCTGTCTCTGCCCCATTGCAAGGAGCTGTTGGGCAGAGGGGCTGTCGCAGCACCCAGCCCGGCAGTGACCCTCCCCAGACACCCCGACCCAGGTGTGCAGAAATCTGCGGGTGCAGCTGAATGGCAGGGCACTGACCCAGGGCCATCCCTGCGGGAGCTGTGCTGAGCACGGGGAGGGGGGTGCCTGCCCGCAAGACACCCCAGCCCTTCTCCATCACAAGTGGAACAAGCAGTGCCACCGCAAAGCCTGGGATATTCAGCAAATGCCAGAAATAAGGCTGCCTCATTTAACAGCTGCTTAACCCTTCTGGGCATGCATTTCTGAATGAGCCATGAATGGCATGGCTGCATTTCTCCTCTGCCTGTGGGCTCCCCCTCACCCTGTACCAGGGCCAGCAGGATTTTAGGATGCAGCCAGGCAGTGCGATGAGGGAGTGACTGCTGGCTCTGCAGCAATCTGCAGGTGGGGAGCACGGAGTGGGGTTCTGTGCAGGGGGGAAGCTCTGGCCCCCCTTGCCACAGCACTGCACAGCCATGTGCCTACATCTTCTTCACAGGGTGCCCAAAATGAGAGGCCCTGGGATTTATTTAGACGACTAACAGGCATTTGAGCCCACAACCAAAGTCAGAGGGATCACTGCTCTGAGCAGATGGGATAGTGTAAGGTGCTAGAAGATCAGGTGGTACTTGTGTCAGACTGGGTGTCTAAGTCAAGACTGAGGTCTTATCCCCATGGAGCAGTGGGGTGCAGCGAGACCATGGCTAACGCGGTTGCCAAGCGAGGCAGGAGGTCTTGCAGCAGCCCATACAGCACAGAAAGAGTTAATGTGACAGCAGCACATTTCAGTGCCCTCACTTTGGCTCAAAAGTGCATGTGCATGGTAGTGAATCTGTCCTGTGGGCAGCAAACCCCCTCAGATCACCTCCTGGGCTAAGGAGATGCTGCTGACCGCTTTCTCTAATGACTGGGAAGGGACTTCTCTGCTGGAAAGCGTCCAGTGCTGTGCTGAAACACAGCAGAGACAGGATGGGCTGTGGTCAACTGAGACCCAGCAGCCCTGGGCTGTGATGCTACATTTTGCAGCCAACACACTCCGGGTCCTCACGCCAGTTGCCTTTCTTCTCTCCCCATTTCCCAAGCCATCTGGCTGAGCTAAGAGCAGGTACAGGAGCCACAGGAGAGCCAGTGGGCTTTTCCTGCAGGCTCTAAGGAGGTTTAGGATCTTTGCATGACTAGAGTTCAGCAGTGCAATGTGCCATTAAAGCTCTGTGCTGAAAAAGGAGACTCTCTGGAAGAAGCAGCTCCTGCTTTCTTACCCAAGTCAGTGTATCTGGTCCAGAAGAAATGCCCGAGGCCACCAGAGCTCAGCTGGAATGAAGGCTCGTTCCTCTTCCTTAGCAAGGTGCCGTTCTTCAGAGATAAGGCGGCATGCTCTGAATACCGGTAGGTGATGAAGCCATATTTATCCCCCCTGAGCAACCAGAGAAAGAATCAAAGATATGACAAGGCCCACAGTCCCTCTGACATGGCTCTGCCCAGCACTGCGCCCCCAGTGCTCCATCCCTCCGGCCTTCCATCCCACTGGCCCTCCCCATGCCCTTGGACTTCACCCCACCAGCACAACCGCACCACTTGCTCGTGCAGGGCTGACCTGCACGCCTGGCAGTGCTGATGCTGCCTGGGCGTGGGGTTGTCCATAGCTGCTGGAGCTCCGGGCTGCAGCTCGCTCCCCACCCACCTGTTAGTCCTGGACAGGACCTGACACTCCACGATTTCACCAAACACTTCGAAGCGTTTCTTCAGTTCACTGGAGCTCATGCTGCTGGAGAGGTTCCTGACGTACACCACCCGGCCTTCCCCCTGGCAAAGCGAGAGAGGATTCAGGCTCTGGGACCTGGCATCTCCGTGCTGCCGAGGGGCTCTGGACATGTGGGGACATCAAGCACCCCTGCAAGGCTGCACCGGGACAGGCTGCACCGGCACAGGCTGCAGCGGGGCAATACCACCGGGGGCACAGCCTGACATCTCCAGGGTCTGGCTGTTCCCAGGCAGCTCGCGGGTGTCACCCCCAGGATAGGGGACAGCCATATCCAGGCTGAAGCAGCCACCGCCCCCTCCTTCTCTTTCAAGTTTCTCCAGCATTCCAGCAGCTTTTTCAGCTTCTCCTGGTGAAGATGCCAACAAATATTCCCAAGAATGTCTAGGGGCAAAATTCAGTAGTGTTGCAGGAGAAGGATGCCAGAGGGGCATGTGTGAGCGTGTGTGCCTGTGCACAACAGTATGGAGGACCGAGTTATTTCCCCACGGGCACACCCCAACCCAGCTCCCACCCACGGGCACACGCCGGGTTCCCGTTGCACGAGGTTGCCTCTGCGGTGGGACTGCATCTGTCGCAGCCGAGCAGCTTCGGGGATTCCCCGGCTCACCCCGCTAATTGCCAATGCCAGCAGCGCTGAAGCATCGGCATAGGATGCTCTGGGCGTTTCTGTGCCAAGGACTCTGTGTATTGCCAACGGCCAGTGGCTTCTGCTTCACGTTAGGTTTTTCTCTCACTCCTCCACCCCTGTGTCCTTGTTTAACACTGGCCTTGCACCAAGGGATCCTGAAGCCAGGGCTAATGGGCTCCACCACTGCTTTTCTGGAGCGGGAGGTGAACTGGGGATTGCTTTGGCCCCGCATGGGGTCCCTGCTCACTTACGATGGCCTTTTCCCGTCTCTTCTCCATCTGGCCCCGGTGCCCGCTCCTGCCCTGACACTGCTCGCCGTTCTCACACCTGGGAAGCGAGGGAGAGGAGGTCAGCCGGGGGCGATCCGGCAGGGAAAGCTTCAGGGAGAAGCTGAGACATGTGGCACTGGCAGTGGTGGGTGTGCGCTCGGAAGGATTGGCAGCCAAGGGGAGATGGGGGTCTGGAAACACTGGAAAGGACCCTGGAAAGTGCTTTCTGACAGATGGGGGGGGGGGGGCAGCCAGTGCTCACCACTTCCCAGCACGGCTCCGGCCCCTGCCCACGCCCTGTTGCTCCCAGCACAATGGAAACCCCTGACTGCTCCCCCCTGGTGCCGCTTTCTCTGGCTGTGGCTGATGTTGGCAGCAGCTGCTGCTGTAGTACAAATTATTTCAATAGATTTTCTTTCATTAATTAGCATGTTTGTGACTTGGGCTAGCAGAGCAGACAGGCGGGGCTGCCATGCACTGGGGCAAAAACACAGGGTGCAAGAAAGGACCCAAGTGTCCTCCCCGCAAACCCCCAGTACCTGAAGGCGCGTCTGCTTGCAGGCGATCGGGACCGGCAGCACGAAGACCCTGAGCTGGACCTGCTCCGGGAACAGTAATGCAAACTGGTCCTGGAAAGGGGGTTTCTCCGCAGGCAGAGCTTGGTGTCACCACGCTCCTCCTCCTCCTCCTCTTCCTCCTCTTCCTCCTCCAGAGGGGAGCCGCTCTCGCTGCAGCTGTCTTCAAAGACGGTGTCGTACTCGGGGGTCTTGCAGAAGACCATGTCCTCATCATTGAGAGCACTGTCCAGAAAGCCAAAGTGCTTCATTAAGCTGGCTCTGATATCCTGGTCTCTCAGCTGCTTGACTCCGTCCTTCCAGAGCATCTCGCCCGCCTCCTTGCTGATGAGGTCCAAGTCCTGGTAGTGGGCGGCCGGGACCCTCCGCTTGTGCTCCGACTCCACCTGGCCTGGGGGCTCCCAGGACTTGAGCACCTTCCTCTGCAGGGCAGCCTCGGGCTTCAGCACCTGGCAGTAGTCGTGGTCCCCGAAGGAGCGGGAGAAGGGCCGCTTGAGCACACCTTGCTGCTCGGGGGGCACGGGGCGCCCAGCAGCTCGGCTCAGGTGGGCGAAGAGCTCTGTCCTCTCGGGGTGCTTCCTGGGGGCTTTCTGGGAGGCTGCCACGTCCCCTGTGCCTCCAGGGCTGGGGGCTGTCCCGTCCTCCTTCCCTGGCTCCTGGGGGATGTCTGGCTTGTACAGGTCCTCCTCAGCGGGCTTATACGGCGGAGTGGTGGGTGGTGTGAGACCTGGACCCCCCCAAACAAAGGGCAGGACTCAGCTCTGCCCCCACCGTCCTGCCCTGTCCCACCCCAGCACCTGGGCATCACCAGGCGTTGCAAGGAAGGAGGCTGCTCGGCTCCTGCAGCATCATCCCTCCAGCAGCACTCAGGGAAAAAGAAGGATGCCTGATCCCAGCAAGGGACCAGAGGACTCTCTCTTCCCTCCCAGCTCATGCAGGAGCCCCTGAGCAGCCCCCCAGTCCCAAACACATCTGCCTGAGCTGCTCACAGTGCTCAGATGTGGAGGCAGCACACAGGGAGTCTCCTGCAATTTGCGGTGCGAAGGGGGTCTCCCAGGCCAGGGGCTGAGCACACCCCCTCGGCTAGGCTGAGCTGGAGCTGGTGACTCCAGGCTGAATTTAGGGTAAATCTGCCCCCTCCCAGGGAGGATTCCTGCAAAATTTAAAATTAAGAATCTCTCCTACCTGCTGTCCCACACAGCTCCACGGTCAGCATCGGCTCAAAGTTTCTCTTCCCAAAGGTTGGGTCGCTGGAGAAGAGCAGAAAATGAGAGAGGAAGTGTTTAGATGAACTACAGTCCCGAAAACCAAAAGGAAGCTGAGCAAATGCTGCCTACCAGCGAGTCCTCCCACCATGGCGAGGGCCTGATGGAATAACCCCGCAGAGGGGTGCGAGGGGCGGTGGGGCGAGCAGTGTGCCCTCCCCCTCCCAGCCAGAGCTCTGGGGCACTTGCCTCTGGCACACAGAAATACCCTGCCCTCTCCAAGGCCCCCGCACCCGCACTATGGCCTCGTCTCCCCACAGCCCCATGCCCAGCTGCACGGCTCGCTCTGCCCTGCAAAAGCAGCTCCGCTCGCTCCTGCAGAGGCGTGCTCGGCCAGAGACCCAGGGCATCTTCCCAGCCCCAGCGTGGTTCTTAGCCCCGTGAGCACTTACGTTTGTGCCAAGGACAGCGTGAGACACCGGGGTGTTTCTGAAAGGCAGGGAGAGAAGCAGGGTTACCAGCCGAGCGGCGCTCCCTCCAGTGTCCGCGGTGCTGGCGGCAGGGGCTGGGGTCTCTGCCCACCCTGCCCTGGCACAGGGCTGGGGTCTGGGCGCTTTGCCTGCCTGCGAGGGCGAACACTGCCAGGGCTGAGCCATTCGTGCTCACAAAGCGCTTGTGGAGAGCTGTGATTCTGGAGCATCAGTGCAGCTTAACCTCAGTGCCCAGGCAGAGGGCGAGCCCACGGGGACGAGGGACCCGGAGGGATGGGGCAGCTCGGTTCCTGCTGGGTTAGCGCTATGCCAACTCCTTCAGCTCATTATAAGCATTGGGAAACTGAGGCAGAAGGCCCCCATGGATTGAAACAGCATCCCAAAACTAGAACAGGCCCCCAGCTCCCCATGCATGGGATCCCACAGCCAGCTGGCATGTGGGTCAGGGGTCGGCTGTGCTCAGGGCTGCTCACAGCTTCACTGCCATCCGAGTGCCCGGCACCTGGCCAGCAGCGCTCACCCGTGGCAGGAACAGCACAGGCAGTGCCACGGGCAGCGCCATGGGCAGCATGGGCACACCTGGGAGGGGTAAGCAGAGCGACAGCCCCCAGACCCCCTCACCTGCTTGCTCCAGGAGGGCATAGCGCCGGCTCTCAGCTCCGTCGCCCACCTCACTATCCCCTGGGGAGCCCAGGGAGAGGGGCTGGAGCTCTGCTGGTGGTGCCGTGGTTCCATCTCCCTCCTCCGTGCCCCCCACCTCCACTTCAGCCGCAGGTTCTTCGGCGGAGAAGCCCTCCAGCGCTGGGCACGGTGCGGGGTCCCTGCAGGCCAGGGCATCCCGAGGGCTGCGGCCGTTCCCTGCCTCCCGGGAGATGGAGGGCTCGTCGAGGAAGGAGAGCCAGTGGCCGAGCTCAGGGTTCAGTCTCTTGGACCGGCGGACAGCGTAAACGGTGCTTTCCTGCTTGCGGGCCCCCTTCCCCGCAGCTGTGCCCAGGCCTCCCGCACGCTTCCCAGCATCATCCTCGAGGCCACGCGGCTCCCGCGGTGCCTCTGCCTCTGCCGCAGGGCTCTGCCGCGGCTCACCCCTCTCTGGTGCTGTTTTGGCTCTGGATGCGCAGGTCCCACCAGCATCCTCCCCATCCTGAGCTGGTGGCACAGGGGAGCGGGAGCCAGGTGGCCGGGCCAGGGCAGCGTACACTGGCTTGCCCAGGCGGTATGGCTTGCTCACATCGCACAGCAGGTCCCGTGCTAGCAGCTCCTTCAGGATGGAGAAGGATGCTCCTGGCTTCTTGCAGCCCGCGGCTGCTTGCCAGGTGCAGCCTGGCCGGCCCTGGGCACTGCCAGGGGGGCCCGGCTGCCCAGGACAGTCTGGTTTGGCTCTCTTGAAGGGACTGCTGCAGGGCTGGGGCTCGGCATCGGCATCGCGGGTGGGCAGCTTGCGCGGCGGCAGGCAGTAGGTGTGCATGTAGCGGATGAGCTCCACCACTGAGTGCATCTCCCCCTCGCAGAAGAACTGGCTGCCGGAGCCATCCTCTGCCGAGGATGGGGGAGTCACCGGGTCGCTGGAGCTCAGGGAGTCCTCGCTGGAGTCACTGTCATCCTCATGATGGGTGCAGTTGCCCGGGGACGGGTGGTGGTGGCTGCTGGGGCATTCAGCTGGGGCTTTGGTCTGGGGGCAGGGGGTGGTGGAAGTGAGGTGCCGGTGCAGCTCGGTGCAGCTGCGGCTCTGTGCCTGTGGGACGCTCGCCCTCCTGTCCCGGGGACCCTCCACCTTCAGAGAGGAGAGAGGAGAAAGTCAGTCCCGATCCCCACAGCCGTGTCCTGACACAAGGACCAGTCATGGTGGGAGAAACCCTCCAGGCTGACAGAGCCACCCCACATCCTTGAACCCCCTGGTTCTGGCCCACCAGCATCCTGACCTGCCTGGGGGTCAGCCCCACGCCCCAGGGGGTTTCTACTGGGCTCATGGGGCCAGCAGTCCAACCGCCCTGAGCGCTGCCCCTCCATCAGCCGGCACACAATGATGCTCCTTCTCCCGGGGAGGGACTTGCTGCTCTCCCTGGCAATCTAATTTGCCGGGCCTAATGCACCACACAATTACCATTAGCCAAGTAGAAAAATCTTTGATGGCAACTTCTGCTGGGTTTCAGGAGATTAGCTTAAGCCACGGAGTCGGCTCTGCAGCACGGCATGCAGCTCTGCCCGGCCGATGGCTCCCAGCTCGGCTGGGAGTCAGTGGGGAAGGGGGCGAGGGGGCGGCCAGGGAGCACACGGAGCTCTCACACACCAGTGCTCAGGGAAGCTGGGAAAGGCCTCACCCCACTGGGTCCAAATGAGATCGAGAGGTTTCCCAGCCCAGCACAAAGCCCAAAGGCTTTGCTGAGGCCGGAATGCAGCCCAGGCGCAGTGGTGACGATCCCTGCTCGTCCCCAGCCCCTGGCCCAGCTCCGAGGCTGCCCGTGCTCCCCAACATCATCCATTGGTGACCTCTTATAGGATGGTTCCTGAGACGTCAGTGCTGGGATGGGCTTCAACTTTGCCCGCTGAGGAAGTACCTTTGCGCAGGGCCGTGTGGGTCGGGATTTAGGGTTCCCCGGGCGCCGGGCGCTCCCATCCCACTGAGCCTCGCAGCTCGGAGGCACGTGCGATGGAGAGAGGAGCAACTTCTTCAGCTGCAAAGAGAAGCGGCAAGAAAAGGAGTCGGCATCGCAGCGAGGACAGGAGAAAGCGCTGTCGGGGCCACAGCCCCTCGGTTTGCGCCTGCGCTGGGCACGTCCATTGCTGAGCATCCTACCCAAAAATGGGGAGGAAAATGAAAGGGCAGGGAGGTGTTTCCCACCTCCCCATGGCTGTGGGGGCAGGTGCCCGGCCGCGCGCAGCCCCGAGGGGTTCGTGGCTGTCTCCGCAGCGTTCATCCACATCCCCAGGGACCCACAAGCAGGATGGGGCAGTGGGGGTGAGAGGGGATTTACTTCCCAGGGGCATCCCCGCTCCCGTCAGACACACAGGAGCTGTTGTGACATCCAAACTTGTCACTCCATCAATTCTGCCCTTAGGTGACAGAGACTGTACGCTGGCATGAGTGACGGGTTTGGACAGCTCGCTCGGGTCCCTGTTCAAGGCTCATTTAGCCAGAACATCCAGAGCGAGCCTCGGCTCATGAATGAGCTTCCAGGGCATTTTGCAGATGTAAAGCCCTGTGGGACCTGCTGAGGATCTTCCCCAACACCCTCTGTCAAGCCCACGGGTGGTGGGAGTGGGGTGCTCCCTGGGTCACCCACAGTGCCACCACTGCTGATAGAAAGGTCAGCACAACATTTTTCTTCTACTCAAACCCGTTTTTGGTGAATGGAAAAAAACCCCAAAGCCCACACCCAGCAGGAACATTTCATATTCCACCCATGTCGCGCTAACAACCGACGGCGACAGCAACTCAACAGCAAGACGACTGCGTAGGCACCGGGGGCTCCCGCGCTGGCCGGCAGGCACAGAGCCCCGGGGCGGGCACGGGGGGGTTTTAAGGGGTGACAGAAATAGGGGGTGCCCAGGTCAGGGTCTGGGAAACATCAACCAGGGCACCCACAGCTTTAGGCGTGCAGCTCCTGCTGGTGGAAGCAACCAGCGCCTTTCCCCCCCCACCCCTGCAACGTATACATCCTATATATACACAGACATATCGTGTGTGATATATGCCCCCCCGCGCAGGGCGGGGGTGGTGAAAATGCACGCGCTCACCACTGGATGTCACTCCTCCCCGCTGCAGCCCAGGCTTTTGGGGAGACCCCTGGCCAGGCTGGGGGGGCACCGGGGGGGGGACCCTGAGCCCCGGGAGGGAGCGGGCTGGGTGCCCCCCTCCCAGGGGACCTCCCGGGAATGGTGGTGGTTTGCAGCAAATGCTGCCAGCTAGTCTGGGCCAGTTAGGGGAGCAGGGCTGGAGCCCCGATATTCTGGGGAACCAAGGGGGATGCTCCAGTCACCACATCTGTAGGGACTAGAGGCCACACAGCCCCCGGGGGGGTTGTGGTGGAAGGAGTGAGGGGGTCAAACCCTCCCACTGAAAGCTGAGGGCATGGGCTGTCTGACACTCCGGCCAAGCCCCCTCTGTCCCTCCTGCGAGAGCAGCGGGGAGCTCAGTCGGGAGGCAGAGCCGGGAGGAACAGCCACCATTGCTCATGGGCATGGGCCTGGGATGCATTAGGGTGACCCCCCGGGCAGCCCCACATCCACATATCCGCTTAAAAGCAGGTGTGGGTCTTGCCAAAACAGCCCCCACCCCTTGACACCCACCCCCACCCCCTTCATATATATATATTTGTATACACAGAGCTTGTTCCCGTGAGGATGGTGATGGAGGTGACAGCAATGATGCAGAACATGTATACGTATACAATACAAGTATATGCTTTGGTATTGACGGTTAAAGAGAGTTTTAAGCCTAGAATGAAAAAATTCAGACCTTTGCTTCCTATCATACCCATGCAGCCGGCTTATCAGGGGCTCATCCAAATCCACCTTAAACAGTAGGAAGTGGGTTCTTACTAGAGACAGCTCATCAAACTCGGGGGCCGGGGGTGGCCCCCCCATGACCGGGGCGGTGGGTTTGGGGGAGGGGGCAGGCGAGGTGTAGGCATGGTTGAGCGTGTCCCCCTCTTCCATAGTTCGGAAGGCAGCCAGGCCCATGTCATCTCCCTGTATATCATCCAAAGTCTCGGTGAGAGCTGCCAGCAGCGCTTCGTTCTCGCTGTCTATTATCTGAAAGGAGCAGGCAGACAAGAATGGGGGAGTTAGGGTGGGCAGAGGGACCGGGGGATACTGGGCAGGGGGAGGAGGGGGACTGGCAGTGCCACACCAGCACCCCCACTTCCCAGTGACCCCACAGGGGACCTGGGAGAGCTTCTTCCCAGCCGAGCACTGGGATGGGATCATGGGGAGAGAGACCCAAACGGAAAAGGAGCATCAGTCTGTCCCCCTGCACCCCCAGCAGGAAAATAATGAATCAGAGCATCTTCTCTCCCCACAGTTGCCTCCACCCACCACAGGACAAACAGCAGCAGATGAAGGATCTGTGATTGACAGGCTCCTTGCCCAAATGCTCCTGCAGCACTGGCTATCACAGCACTGCTGAGCAGGGCTGGGAGCATCACCCAGCCAGGAGGGGAGCCTAGGAAGGGGGCAGGCATAGCCCCCTGCCCTCTGCGGGGCTGGGGAGGCCAGAGAGGGCACGGCTGTTATTCGCAGCTCTCCTGATGGGGAAGGCAAAGAAGATGTGGGGAATTGTAAATCCAGCCCAGGGCTGCCCGGGGGAATGGGGGAGCACAGGGGAAGCACAGCCTGGGCGGCACCGCTGGTCAGACACTTGCAACAAGCAGTATGGGGTTTTGTTTTCACTAAAAGCCCCCAAACGCAGGCACCCCCAGCTCAACAGAGGCTCTCAGCCCTCACATTTAATGCTGATGGGACCCCATTGACGGAGCACAGCCCCCAGAACAAGATGGGCCAGGTCTAACGGCTCCCCTGTTCTATTTATTTTGGCAAATGGCATGATATGGGGATGCTGACGTGACATCTGTGGGTGTCTGGGGCTGTGCTGGGGCCCTGCCAGCACCGTCCCAGTCCCACACAGCCCCACAAGTCCCCTTCCAGTCTGGAAATACAGTACAAAAGCCCAGAAGAGGATGCAGAAGCTGAGGAATGGCTGAAGTGAGCCAGGAGTTCCTTCTTTTTGGTCCTCCTCCATCACATTCTGAATGTAAACTGCCCAACAAGAAGCAGGCTACCATCAGCTATAAGATTAGCGCAGGGATAAATTCAGGCTCACAAGGAGGACTGTTTGCTTCACACAGCCTCCCAAGCTTCTCTCATTTTGTTTGAAAATTAAATATCTTTTGTTCCATGCCCTAACCTTGCTCGCAGTTACTAGAGCAGGCTCGAGGGAAAGGCAGCAGGATGCTCCATTTTTGGCTCCATTTCTTTTCCTCCTGTTATTGGCACGAGACTGCTGTGCATACAAGTTCAGTGGGATACATTTCATCGTACTCCGCTGCTCCTAACCGGCCTGCCTTTTGCATTTCTTTTCTGTTTATCTTTTCCCCAGGAAGTTCAGCGGAAAATATGCATCTCGTGATGAAGGTCCCTCAGCTGGACTGGACCATTTTCAAGCACAGCATCAGCATAGCATAAAAGCCAGAGGGTTGTTATTATGGCCAGGTTAGAAAATATTGGGGCGTTTTAATTCCCCCCACCCCTTGTTTAAATACAAATCCTTCTCCCTCCCAACACGTAACCCAGAGTTCCTGACTAGCAGGCACCAGTGGGTCGCAACCTCCTTGACCGAGCGGGTAACGGCCTGGGTGCTGCTCAGGAGGGCACAGAGACCCCAGCCCCAGAGGACAGGGCACGTCCAGAGCATGACATGCGCTTTGGGAAAGGCCAGTGGGCCTTTATGCTCTGCCCCCAGCCCCTGGGCAGCCTCTACAGCTCCCTGCCTGCAACCTGCCCGCACCATGCCCACAGCCTGGACCTGGTGCCACAGCACTGCGAGATGCTCAGCTCTTTCACGAGGAGAGGCAAAAGCGTGCTGAGGGACAAGGACCAGCCAGCAGCCTTGTTCCACATGGTCCCGGATGCCGGCGCAGTGACCGGGCCATCCCAGCCCAAAGGTGAGGAGGGAAACCAGCTTCCCTCTGCCAGAGGGACCCCAGCCCCAAACACAGGGAGGATGCCAGAGCTGGAGAGCCAGGGGAAGGAGCTGCTTTCTGCTACTGGGAAATGGCTCCTGCCCCACACCACAGCCCTGGGATCCCCATGCTGCCGCCCCAGCACACCCTGCCATCCCAGGAATCAAACGGGGTGGGCTGTGCACCAGCTGTAATTCCCTTTTAATAACAGATCACAGGAGGGTTGGCTCAGCAGCCCGCCTCTGCTCTTCCACCTCCTCATTAGCCTTACTCCGCTTGCTCCATTTAGAGTCTGCACGCAAATTAGTGGAGCACTAATCAGCTGGGGAGGAGCTATTAATAGCTCTGTGTGTCCCCTCTTTCCTCCTCCCCCTCCCCTGCCCCCCTACTGCCTCTGTGCTCGGGTTTCCTGTGCCTGGGGACCCTGGAAGTACCCTGGGGGTACCTGGAAGAGCTCGGAGTCGTCGGTGCTGTACTGGCTGGAGTCGGTCTCCGAGTGCTCCCCGCACCACTGCAGCTCGCTGAAGTAGCCCGCCGAGTCGAAGTCACTGGCATCCAGCTGGGACAAATCGATCTCAGGGAAGTCGGAGTAGAGGTGCTCCTCGCCGGACACCTTGTACCGGGGAGAGAAGAGGAAGGGGGTGAGCCCATTGCCACAGTGGAGGGGCAGGCAGCAACGGGCAGCAGCCATCACCTGCAGGGACGGGGTCCCCCCTCACACTGCCACCTCCGCTCGACCCCATTACTCAGACCCTCTTTCGAATCTCCAGGAGCAATGACACAGCAGTGGAGCGCACGGAGAGCACCTCTTCGCTGCGCATCTTGCAAATCGGTTTGCACAGACTGTCACTGGCACGGCTGGTTACTGAAAGCCACGCTGCAACTGCCACCAACCTCCCCCTGCCCATCCCGTGCTGCGGCAGTGGTCAGAGCAGCAGTGTGGCACGGGAAGAGCCTCGGCTCCTCTGGCAGGCAGAAGCTCAAAGCACAGCGCAGCCACCCAGACGGCGGTACAGCAGCTGCTGGTGCTCCTAGGGGAAACTGAAGCCATTCCTGCCTTTGATGCCCAAAGGGTGACATCCAGGGTTGTACAGCTGCCCTGGGATCAGCGATAACAGAGCGAGGCGAGAGACTTGGGCACACACGAGACAGCAGCGCACGGGGCCAGGCTGCAGTGGGCGGCCTCACGGTCGGTCAGCGTGGCTGCCCCATGCCCGTCCCCGCCACGTGGCACTGCTCAGGGACAGACCCTCTGGGCAAGCTGCACGTCCCACACCTCCCAAGGCACGGCCAGTACAGACCCTGGACCCCACATCGCACACACAGGTTGAGGAAAACGGCATGGAAACACATCTATGTCCGGGCACGCACGGGGCGATGGAACCCAAAAATCTCCATTTAACCACAGAAAGCAGCTGGGACCTGCCCGGCTTCTGCCTGGCTCCAGCCGGCCCCAGGGCTGCACCCAGCACCCATGGAAGGAGGGGGTCTGCGGGTCGGGCTTGGGTTTGCCCCAACATCCAGGTTCAAACGCAGAGGGGAAAGGTCTGGTGTGATTCCTCCTGGTATTGGCTGCCCGGAGGGAGTTTTCTGGTGATGAGGGAAGCAAGTTTATTTACAGAGCAAACGGATTTTGGAGCAAACATGTGAGCACGTGAGAGAGGCTGCGGGGCAGAACACCACGGCCTCCCCTCATGACGTGCCCTCAAAGACTCGTCGCTGACACACAACGGGAAGGAAAGGGGGGTTCAAACTGAGCTGCTGGGAAAGACAGCATTTCTATCCTTTTCTTCCCCTTTTTTGTTGAATTGGGATAATCTGGGATTATTGATCGTGTCCCCAGAGGCTGAGGAGCCTGTGTGCCAGTGCTCCCCAGTGGGTTTAGGATACCCTATGTCATACCAAAGGACACCCTACTTTGTTTTTCTCATCTGTTTTCCACCCCATCCCCTCCCAGGGGCAGTGGAAAAAAGGATGAGGGGTTTGGAGGACGGAGCAAGGGCAGAGAGAGTGTCTTCACGGCCTGAGAGCGAGACAGCGCCTTGTCCCGGGAGCGGACCACTGGCCCGGCCATGCCATACCCACGGCCATAGTGGGGCTGGGGGCTGCAGGAAACTGCTGATGCTGCCCCAGCCCCACCAACAAGGGCAGACCCCATGGGGGTCCAGGGGGCTTCCCCCGTTCTGGGGGGATGCTCTCCCCAGCACCCTCCCACCGGAGTGAGGAGTATCAGGTAGACATCCATAAGTGTGGTGCCACCACAGACGTGGGGCACAAAAACATCTATGCAACCCCCTGAACAGCTCTGGGATCTGGATACTCCACGTGGGACCCCCAAGGCTGGGGGTCTTCAAACCTCTCCTGCAAAAACCTTTGCTCCCTGGGTGGTCAGAGTGCCTGTAGCAGGTCAAGGGTCCCCGTGCTCATCACTGCCCACTCTGGGGGACACAGATTTACACCTCCCACAGCTCCTCTGTCCTCTCTGCTCAGGGGCATCCTGGGCTGCTCTGGGATCAGACGTCCTTTGGCCTTTCAGACATGTCCCTTACCTGCTGTGGCTTGTCCCTGCTTTCCTGCCACCACTCCTGCGCCTGCTCCAGAAAACATCCTGCTCCCTCTCACTTTGGCTCCCCCTTCTCCCCAAATCTTCCCATGGGAACAGAGGCAAAGGCTTTTATTTTTAGAAAAGCTGTACATACATATATATATGTCTCTGTGTGTGCATGTGTGCGTTCAATTAAAAATAGCAAAGCAGTCAAATACTCCTGCTCCTTTTGATATGCCACAAGGGAAAAGATCCTGGTGCTGAGATCACAAGGAGCAGCTGACACCAGTGCTCGCAATGTCTTTTGATCAACTCCACAGATGTGACATGTCCCCATTGGCAACAGGGCTGGGTAAAAATAAACTCCTGCAATCCAATGCTGCTGAGCTGCCCTCCCTGGGCACCTTGGAGGCAGGAGTGCCCCGGCACTGCCAGGCTGCGTGCAGCCGGCCGAGGCAGTGGTTGCCAGCGGATGCTCCCAGTTTCCCAGCTAACACAGGTCAGGAGTGCCCGAAAACTCAGCTCTGCCTGCGTTGGTCCGCCTCCCTCACGGAAAAAGTAGGGAGAGCCTTTGCTCAGCACTGCTGCCCGCACGGGCACCAGGCAGGGCATCCCAGCGCGGAGCTGCGGTCCAGCCAGCCCCCTGCCAGAAAAGGTCATTTAACTGGCCCAGCCACGGAGGACTTGAGTCTCTGGAGGGAATCCATCACTCCGAGCACTGCTAACCAGGGACAGAAAGCTTAGAGCAGAGCCCCTCTGGGTTGGCTGCAGGGGTGGGGGAGGACCCAGCCCCCCCACCCGGGTAGGGGGTGGCAGTGATGGGGAGGCTGCCCGTGGGCACTGGACCTCCTCTGTTCTGACTTTCCCTTTTCCCACCCTTTGCATTTCCTGCTGCCTTGGGAGAGGAGTGAACTTTTGTTCTAATTTTACTCGGGAGTTTGTAGGAAGATCAGCCATGGGTTCTTGGTGTGCAGCCAGCAAACACCCATGGAGACATGCTCAAAAATTCGGAGGCATCCTCCAGCCCAAACACCTGGCCCATGCATGCTGCAGCATCGCTGTGACCAGAAAGCTGCCGGCAGCCCGCTGCGACTTGTCCGATGAATCCCTGCTCTGGGGAAGAGGGATACCCAGGCAGCTACACGGGTGCCCAGAGCTGCATCCTTTGGGAGAGCAGGAGCCCAAGCCGCGGTGTCCCTCCCGCCCCAGGAAGGCCCCGCAGCAGCATCACGCGGGAGGCTGCACCTGGAAGCCAGAGCTAAAAGGCAGAGGGCATTTCAGGGAACGGCCTCTGTCCCAAGACATCCTCCTCGGCTTTCTTCAAAGCACGAACCAACTCTGACCTCAGCCCTAGCAGAAATGCAACCGCAGTTACAGGACAAAGAGGCAGCTGATACTCGCCCTCGTGTTGCAAGGAGCAGCGCCTCTGCAGAGGCTTTGCTCGCTGTTGGAGCAGGAACGCTGTTACCCATCTGCTGCCGAGCTCTGACAGCCCTTCCCCGCTGCAAGGGGTTTATAACTTACACTGTGGGAGCAGGGGCCACCCCGGGAGGCTGGGAAGGACCCTCCCACTGAGGGTTTGTGCTCGTTTCGTGCCACTGCCGAGGCTGTCCAGATCCGGCAGCAGCCGTGCTGTGCGTGCCCAGGGACAGCCCGGAGAGCAGGAGGGCTCGGTGCTTGCTGCACCTGCCCCACGGCGGGCTCCACTGTCCACATCCCCCACAGCCGAGCTGGCCAGAGTGGCAAAGTGTGAGTCTCCAAACCAGCGGTCAAGGACACCCAGAGGTCACCTCACCAGCTGTGCTGTCCCTTGACCGCACCTGAACGTTTCCAGAGCACCAGCGGAGCCTGTCCCCAAGCACTGTGGGCGAGGAGCAGCCAGCTCTTCCCCCAGCCTGCACTATTTCCTCCTGGAAACCCTGCATGGGCAAATCTGAGTGCTGGTGGGTCCTTGGTCACCATCTCTGTCTCCCAGGGACTCTGGGGACTGCACCCACCAGGGCACCCACTGCTCCGACTCCCCATCCCTTTGCAAAGCCACCAATCCTTCCCCTTCCCAGGGCAGTGGCACAGCCGTGGGACGAGGAGATGGCACGGGGGTTAGCTCCATCTCCCCGCCCGCTCACGAGGGCAGCCGATGCAGGCAACCATCTCTGGTGTCCCCAGCAGCTCTAACACGTCCTGGACCTACAGCGGAGTGAGAGCAGCTGCTGGCCGGAGGCACATCCGAGGATGCCCCATGGAACACAGCTCTGTGCTGAATCCTGATGTCTTGGGGATGGCTGGTGGCACACTTCCCCTGGAAAGTTCATGCTCAGGTCTCTCTCCTGCTTTGCAGCAGCATTAACTCTGGTGTGGGAGCACGTGGGGTCTTATCTTTGCAGAGACCTGAGGTTCCTTTCAAGCCCAACTCTGATTCAAATATTTGATTAACGAGACTGTAAATGTTTTCTTCTTTTTCAGTGTCCACTTGGGCTGCTCGGTCTAAAACCCCCGAGTCCATGGGGCCAGGCTTCTGGCTCACAGGGCAGCCGTACCTGCGAGCCCACAGAGAGCAGAGCCAGCTTGCCTGGGGAGCAGGCAGGGCACAGCTCCTGCCCGCCAGCCCCAACGCAAGCACCTGCCACGTGGAGTTCAGCAGTCCCTGGGCAAGCACAAGAGCTTTGGGGTTTTGCCTTCCCTGCCGCCTCCAGACACCGCCTCAGAGCAGCCGCAGCCCTGCTGCCAGGCAATACTCACCTAAACCAGGGCAAGCGAAGGAGCTCGGCTGCCCGCTGCCTGCAGTGCTTAACCGGCTCAGAGGGACTGGGGACGGGGCAGTGACCGTGACCTCTCCTCCGTCACACCCCTGACTACAGCGCTGCTAGAAATTCCCCTTATCTGTAAAACCGCGGGGTCCAGCCCCTTGAAGTTGCGGCCAAGTATTTCGCAGCGAGGCTCCGAGCGCACGGGGCGGTGGCACACGCATTGTGCTCGTGCTCAGTGAGGCTGCACAAGTTTCAGCCTCTGAAGTCTGCCGGGGCGAAAGCGCGGCTGGAGCACAGCACCTTTGCCGGAGCTTAATCCTGTTCAAGCCTGGACGGCCAGACCTGCATCGCCTGCCCACGGGGCCCCGGGATGCTTTGCAACTGAGTGGCACTCACACGCCACTTTGCTGTACGGAAAGAAGGAAGGGAAGCAGCAGGTCCTCAGAGAGGCTGAAGGAACCGGCCAGAAGCAGGCGGCCCATCTCCTTGCCCAGGAGCTGAAGCGGTGACTCAGCCCCACACGGAGCCTCCTCCCTGCCCACAGCCGAGTGCCTACCCAAGGCATTAAGGGATAAATATACATCCACAAGCGCTGGAGACAGAGCCCCAAATTAGCTGGTAGCGTTTAGGCTGGGACCCAAACCAGCAGAAGGTGAGAAATGCCGAGAACACCAAGTGCCAGCTCCCGCCAGCCCTCCCTCGGTGGTACAGGCAGCCCCGGCACCCCGTGCCCACGTTCGCAGCCGGCCAGGGAGTTTCCCCATCCTCACCCTCACCCCAGGCTTGTCTCAAAAAAGGAAAGAAAATCCTTGGGCAGGGGTCTCGGAGACAGCTGTCCAGGCTTATCAGGGAAATCCATAATTACGGATTGCTTGAAACAGGGATTACGGCTGTGCAGGGAGACAGGCACCGCGCTGGCTGGTGCAGCGCTGGGCACAGCCACCCCCATTCTGGCCACTGCAGACGGGCAGGAAGCCGCAGACCCCTGGCACCCTCCCTGGCCACCCCAGCACCGGAGCGGGGAGGCAATGGCGGCGTGCCACCGCCACCCACGTCGGGGCCAAATCCAGCCCCGCTCACCCCCAGGGTGCACCCTGCTGTCCCTGCAGCTCCCACCCAAGAGACACCATCCCCATGCGGTCAGGCCACCAGCACCCAGGGGGGGAAAAGCTGGGTGCTGCCAGCCCCGTATCATCCCCAAGGACACACCAGCTCTCACCCAGCCCTCCCAGCCCAGAAGGAACTGTGTGGGGCAGGCAGCCCCCCTCCGGTGCCAGGGAAGAGAGCAGAGGTGGGGATGGAGGAGAGAGCTATAAATAAGTGTAAATACAGCAAGGAGGCACCTGGCCAGAGCTGTGAAGGTCACCGGAGCGTGTGCCAGCAGATAAGCAACCCCCCTCCCCACTGGCATTTGACAAAATGTCACTGTGAATGAGAGAGAGGCAGTGTCGGGTTGTGCCTTGGCCCAGCTGCCCCCCCCACCCCCCCCGATATTTATAGCCCGAGAGCCCCAAAGCAAAGGGCGAGCGGTCCCTCCCCGGGAGGCAGCGAAGGCAGAGGGGACCCTGCCTGCGAGCACAGTGATGTGACAGGGCGAGACACGCCCCGCTGTCCTGCGAGGAGCAGGGCGTTTCACCCTCTGCGCTCCGCTGTTCCATCTTTTCTTATTTCTACGAATCTGTTTTAACGATTGAGCCCAGCCAGCAAGAGGAAACGCCACTGCCAGCATTTCAAGCCCAAACCAAATAAATGGCAGGTTGATCCTTTCTTCCACTCAAGCGGCTCAAAACCAAGTGCTTCTTGTCTGTGCTGCCGTGGCACGTGGGAGCCAGCCCATGCCGGACACCCCGCACCGACACGCGTGGGGCAGCCGCCCCACCGACGCAGCCCCTGCAGTGCAAGGTGTGTGGGGGGTTGCAGGCAGCACCAGGACCCGGCCAGGGGCACCAGCACGATGAGGGGTGCTCGGTGCCAGGCTCCGAGCCACAGCCCCAGTGTGAACGCGGCCTCGCTCGCTGACTTTTGTCTTACATTAGAAGGTGTAATTAAGATCAACCATGAGATGCCAGTAATAGGAAATATTAAACATTAACTGCAAACAATAAACACGAACTTGCCAGGTTATCTTTGATATAGAGGAAAGATGGAAGAAATTGCACTAAACTATCCTTGAGTCACAGGACAGAAAAAAGGAGCCTGAGATACTGGTAATAATGCCCTGAATAAACAACACTTTGCTGGAACACTTTAAACAAAGGCGTGTCGGGTTTAGGAAGAAGGGCAGCAGCGAAGTATATCACAGGTTACAGAGCTGCATGTTCATACTATACTCAGCAGCCGTTTATTTGGGCTCCAAATTAGAATCTCCACTTTATCCCTGTCTGAGCTCTGGGACTGGCCAGCCCCGGGCTGCAGGACCCGCTGGCACCACAACAGAGCCAGGGACACCCCGCAGCCCCAGCCGCCCCGCACAGAGCCCAAAGCACCTCCCTGCTGCCGGCACCCTGCGGCACCACCGTCACCGGGGCGGCAGCGCCGAGCACCCAGTGAGGGCAGAAAAGGAGGGCCGAGGCTTGTTTCGCCCCGTGCAGGGAGGGGTAGCGTTCAGCAGGCAGACGCAGAGGGGAACAGCCGTTCCCAAAGAGGGACGCTGCTCTCTCAACACCAGCTAATGGAAACAGCTCTTGCAGACTATGGCTGCTGCCAAGCGCTGTGCGATGCCGGCTGCCACTGCTGCGTGTCCCCGGGATACGGTCTGCTGCGCAGAGGGCTGTCCGGCAGTGCCAGCGCACTCGGGCACACACGGCACGCTGATAACATTGCCTCCCATCCCAAGTGTGACAGCTTTATCCTGCACCCCTCGAGCCAAACAGCAGCACCCCCACCCCTGCCAGCAGCCAGCTAGGCAAACACCACCCACCACCCCCTGATCCTGGCACAGCAGAGCGCAGCACCCCCAAATATGCACATGCCGGCGGCTTCTGCCAGCCTTGCCCCTGTCACCGATGGGTGCTGCTGCAGGCAGCAAGGCTGGCACTGCTCGATGGGATCAGCCAGGCAGGGCACGGGCCTGCTCCTGAACCCTGCTGGTGTTTTCTAAGAAACCCCGTGTTATCTGCCCGGAGCCAAAAGCAGCACCAACAGACAGCAACCGGCACGTGCTGAGCTGGGTACAACACCACAGTGGGAACTGAACGTCCCATCGGCTCAGGATGCGATCCCCGGCTGTGGGGAGAGAGGCACGGGCAGGAGCAGGCAGGCATTGTGCCTCAGCACGATGCTCACCTCCTCACCGCAGTGTCTCTCCAGCGAGGCAGCACAGCCTGCCCAGGGCACAACGGACAGGGCAAGAGGTGGCACAAGCCCAGCAACCCCGAGGGGCTCCACACAGAAGATGCGCGGCAGGACAGGGAGGAATGGGAGCCATGGCCAAGCCTAGTGGGGGGCATCAAGACCCCAAAACTCTTGGGACTGCTTCCAGTCACAGACCCATGCTGAAGGTGGCAAGAAACGCTGTAGCCCCACGAGACAGGCCGAGGAGTTCCAGTAACAGGGGTGCCCCTGAGTCCCAGCCAGGTTGGTTGGCGCAGGGGGAGCCAGGCTGCACTGTGGGAGGGGGCAAGCGCCTGATTCACCAAGGAGATGACTATTAGCCAGCTCCACCGGCCACAAAAATTCCCTCCTTTTCAAAGGAAGACATGAGCAGGCGATTATTTACAGATCTTCCTCTTCTGATGTTCTGGAAGCCAGCAGCCACATGACGGCCATGGGCAGACGGGTGCCAGCGAGGAGGCTCCCCCAGGGTTGGGGTGGCTGCAGGGGTGAGAGCTGGGGCAGCCCTGCCCCTGCCCTGCTCCGGCCACCCACCCCTTCAAAGGTTTGGTCACCAGCCCATGGGCTGACAGGGCTCCACGAGGCATTTCTGTCCGGAGCGTATTGCAAAACACCCTCCCCTGGCACAACCCTTCCCAGCTCAGCCCAGTTCAGCTCCGCAGCACTGTTCATCCCAGCACCAGCAGCTCCTCACCGAAACCACGGGCTCCTCCACACCCCTCTCAGCTGTCTGCAAGAACAAAACCCTGCCAAGAGGCAGCAAGCAACTGTCCCTCCAGCTCTGGCACCTCGAGTGAGGTTGAACCTGCAGCAACACACACAGGAATGCAGAGCCACTGCATGCAGGGAGTGTGGTAGACATCACCACGCCGTGCCACGGCAGGTTCCTGCTCCAGCTCCGGAGCTGCCCAGGCGAGCCAAACCTCGGCCATGCTCCCTACATTCAGCCACAGCCTCAGGATCTTCCGCAATGTTGGGCTTGGAAAGCTCCCCTTGGCTTTGCCAGGAGCCACAACCATAGCCTGTGGTCCTGGGAATCCCTGAATCACCCTCAGGGTCTGGCACAGGCAACGTGAGGAAGCCGGGAGGCTTTTGGGGTTCAGGAGACGGCGGCAGAAGCGAGCATTCCAGCGGGGCAGGCTCTCAGGTGCACCGGAGCCACTCACCCCACAGCGTCACCAGCTCTGGGATTGCTGCCTTGAGGCTGCGAAATGTCAGGGGAGGGAAAGGCCAGCTCCGGGTGAATTGCCATTACTGCAAAATCCTCCCCGGGCTCGGGATACCGAACACAGGGCCTTCTGGGTTGCAGCGAGCGGGAGGCAGCGGCTCAGCATGCAGCCTGGCTCTGCCACGCTTGTGGCAGGGCTGTAATTCCCAGCACATTCTGGCTCTCCATGTCAGCAGAACCACAGCCATGAAACGGGAGCTGAGGTTAAAGCCAGCCTGACTCCTGCCCCTTTACATACACATGTGAAGAGAACCTGCTGACTGGCGGGCACTACAGCCCATCGTTATCCCTCTGCCAGGTCTGTGGCCATCACCTGCAGGATGCTCCCTCCCCAACCATAGGCGCCTTTTGGGACCTCGCCCCGTGCAGAGCAGGGACCGTCCAGGGCAGCCTGTCCCTCACCGGGAGCATTGCCAGGGATGTGGCAGGCAGGGGAGGGAGGAAAGCATCTCCTGCCTGCCTGCGGGTTCTGTACAGGAGCTCAGAGAGGCACGGAGACCTCCCCACCTTCCCTGCCACGGAGCCAGCACACAGCCCCACACCGTTGGGTGCCGCCCGCGCCGCTGGCAGCAGAGCACCCTCTTAGCGCTAATCGGGACGAGGCAGGAGACGGGGAAGGTTCAAGCTGGGGTTAAGAAGGCGCAAGGAGGATCTTCCCGCATTAGCGTGACCTCCCGGCAGATCCAGCCCCGACGCTCTGCTGCCACAGGCATGCTCCAGTTCTGTACTGTGCCACCCCCAAACCCGACCCACCCTGACCCCCAACTGACCCTTTCTCCTGCCAGACTGGCTGCACTGGTCCTTGTGCCTGGGGGGGCTTTGGGGAAGCCCCCACTGCTCCCACGTGAAAAATGAAATTTTCAGCTGGAGGCGCGAGGCCTCGAATGATGAAAACTGCCATGGAAAGAGCAAAACCGCTCAGGTCTGTGAGCACCCTCCTGCCAGACCTGTCCACACATTCCCAGGCCCATATCCCAATGGGGGTGGAAGCACCAGCCCAGTGAACAGGCACTGCCAGCCACCCCCCTCTGAGGGGAACAGGCAGCACTGCCTGCACCAGCTCCTGCCTGCTGCCCTGCACAAGGTCATGGCACCCCATGGCATGGCCATGCTGCCTGCACCTCACTGCCCCCCATCACCACGGTCCCCCATGAGAGAGGAGAGGGGTCCTCTCCTCCCCTTCTCCTGAACTGGGGGCTTCCTCCTCTCCCCCCCTCCATGTGGGCCCATCAGCCGGGCACTGCAGTCTCCATGATTGCCTAAGTACCCATTTTCTGCACAGCGCCTGGAGGTCTCCTGGCCAGGGGAGATGCATCACCACCCAGCGTGGTCACTGCTTGGCTCCTCTCCCTCACGGCTCTACCTGTGCCCCCTGGGAAAGCCAGCCTGGGGGCAGCGGGGGGTGCCTGGGCACCAGCGGGCAGGCACGGCACAGGTGCTGCTGTCCCCTAGGCTCTCCCAGGCAGGGCTGTGCCAGCTCCAGCACCCCAAAAATGCAGAGAGCCAGCACAGCCCATCACCCTTCAGTGACTGAAACCACCTAAAGAAGTGGTAGGGAAGGGGGATGCCAGAAAGCTGGGTGTTTCCCAGGTGGGCATCATCAGTGCCAGCAAATCACCGGTATTAACTGATAAACAGTATCTATAATATTCAATTGGTACGCTGGGGAAACTGAGGCACGGGAGGGAAGGTGAAATGAGAGCAGGTGACAGAGGTCCCGTGACCACGGGCTACACACAGGGCTCACAAGGTGGATGGCGGAGGCGTGATCCCCGAGCAGCACCTCCAGGGCTGCCGTGCAGGCGCTGCCATCGCCCTCGCACACTTTCACTAGCACAACCTGTTTGGCCTGGGGATTTCCCGGCGCTACACCCACCAGCACAAGGCTTTGTTGTGCCTGGGGTGGCACCGGAGCGCTGCCGGTGTCCCGGGAAGCAGAGGGTGTCCCGGGAAGGGTGTCCTAGGAAGCAGAGTGTGTCCCAGCCAGGTCACCTGCCCCCGAGGCTGGGGCTCTGTCCCTGCTTTCTGGCTCTTCAGGGAGCATTTCTGGGAGCTGCAGCCTGGAGCCGGCACTGCCAACCCTCTTTGCCCAGCACTGCTCCCCACCCCGTAATCCATTGACTCACCCCGGAAAGAAACTGCTTTGAGATCTCAAGATAGAAAAATCCCTCCGAGGGCAAAACGCTCCTTCAAGAGCACATGCAAACCTGGGCGATCCCTCACATGCACAAAGCTATTTCAAATTCCCCCCTGCGAGGGACCACACCTTTACCCTCCCCAAAACCCCAGCCCAACAGGCTCTGTCGGGGCGTGCAGGAGGTGCATGTCCTGGTGGGTCTGGCTGCTCCCCGCTGCAGCGGCTGGGGGCTGAGACCCCTTCCTCCCAATCCAGTTGGGCTGAAGCCCACCAACATCACTTCCCATGCTTAAATCAGACCCTTCTACCTGCTCTGCATCCTGTGCCAGCTCCCTCACAACCCTGCCCTGAGCTTGCCTGCTCCCAAACCATGCCCCTCCCTATTTTTGATGCCAGCTAATCCAGGGATCAACCTAAAGCCAGAGACCCCAGGGCAGGCTGGCCTGAAATCCAGACTTGAAATCTGGATCCAACAGCCTGATGCCCAGGAACTTGTCTGACCCAGCATCCACCTCCAGGTCGGGAGCATCAGAGCCAAGGGTCCCTCCAGCACATGGGCAGCCACCTCTGCCCTGGCAGTGCCATGTCCCATATGGCCTGAATCCCCATGCAGGGCTCACAGAGGTTAAGGTGCCTGCTTGGTGTGCCACCCTCATACACTCTGGATGGTCCCAGTGCCTGGCAGTGGCTCCCCAGTCATGTGAGCTGCAGCTCCAGCCACCAGCCCCACCACCAACTCTGTGCCTCGCTTTTACCCTGTCCATCTCCCCACGCCATGGAGGTCATCCATCCCTCTCTGGGGCTGCTGGGAGCACCGCCAGGCGTCCTTGGGCAAAGGCTCCAATGTCATTTTGGAGGGGAGTGCCACGGCTCCAGCTGGGCAGTGGCAGGGTGGCAGGACAGCGAGCCCCACTGCCATGCTTGGCATCACTGGCAGGGGGACACAGAGGGGTGCAGCTCAGTCCACACAGGCTGAGCTCATGGGTACAGCTGGCTTCCCACCCTCCTACCGCTGCCAGAGGGGAACGAGCCACCCCTGCGCCTCTGAGCCCCCGGCAGCACAGGCATGGTGGGCACCCCTCGGCCTCTCCATCCAGCACTGCCCTGCGAGTGCCATTTCCAACCACGGAGCCGCGTCCTCAGACCCAGCTGAGCCACGCTCAGTTATGCGAACCGCAACGGGAGCTGTTTCAACTAGTTGGACCACTGCCTGGCAGTCAGGTGCCTTCCTCCTCCTCCCGAAACGGCTGCCAGTCCCCCACGGGCAGCTGCCCAGGCTCCCGCGGGTGCCTCTGTCCCCATGCTGCTGTGAACACGGGGCTCTCCCTCCCTAGGGTGCCCCGGGAGGTGGGGGCAGGCGCAGGGGCTCGCCATCCCCTGGTATGGCACGGTGTTATCCCCCAGCGCAGCTGTAAACCAGCCTCATCAGCGGGTTTCACAGTCCTTGAGGTGTCCTCAGGCACCCCGGTAGTGCCGATGCACAGCACGCACCACGGGCAGCCAGAGCAAAGGTCGTCCCTGCACAGCCTGTACCAACACGACAACCACTGCACCCGCCGGGGAGGAGGGAGCCGGGGCCATGCAAGCCCTACAGTGCAGCAGAGGTGGGAAAGGGGCCGTTTGCCCCATTGCTGCTGAATTTTGCCCAGCACTGTGATCATGCTGGGATTTCCCACCCTGCATCCTTGGTGGGCTGCAGGAACCCAAGCCAAGTGCTCCCTGTGAGCTGCTTCAATCAGAAGTTGTAAGGGTGCAGGGAAAAAACAGCCAAGGTGCTGTGAGTCACAAAAGAGGCCTCTGCCAGAGCTGGTCACCATGTCTGTCACCGCCTGGCTCAGCCACACTCACGCCTCACGGCAATGGCTCAGTGTTCGACTTTGCCAGGAGAAACTCTCCCTAGGCTAGGAAGGGAGAAGAGCCAGCGTGTGGGAAGCATCTGCTCCAAACAGCCTCCGACACGTTGCAAAATGGGGGAAAAAACCCAGATCCGAGCTCCAGGCATCCTCACGCAAATCTCATGCTTCCCAAGCCAGTACCCAGCTCGCACTATGGGACAGCAGCTCTGCGCAGGGCTCTTCCTCCTTTGCACAACACTTTGGCCTCTCCTTAAATTTCAACATGGATTGCAGGGAACTTCAGATGCTGTTGATTGAGTCAGCGGTGCCCCTGTAGCCCTGGCTCTGGCAGGGAAGCGTTCCCTAACCACCCACAGTGCTCCCAGCAGCTCCAGGTGCTCCAGGGTTTAGGCACCGTGTGGATTAGCAGCTGTGGGGCAACCGCTGATGCAGTGCTGAAATGTGGGATGAAGTGAGATGAAGCCAGCTGCCCGCCCGCACCAGGGCTGCCGGGCTCCTGCCACCAATGGTGTCCCACCTGGGGGAGCCGGGGTGGGAATGTGGAGCAGGAGAAGTACTGCAGAGCCAGCCTTTGTAACACTTGTTGGAAAGGGGAGAGGAATCAGCCAGCCCGGTGCACGGAGAAGAGAGATGCTGGCCCAGCTGCACCAGCAGCAGTGCCGGAGAGGGGCTGACACGGGGCTGGGGTGGCACAAGAGATGGCTCCATCCCTGTAACGTTTCTTTACTACAAACTCCAGTGCAACAAAATAAGGCCTCTGCCAAACCAAACAGGCCTCGAGCCAGCTCCTTCCAAGGCTCCCTGGGATGCTCCGCTCTACCCATCCCTCAGCGGGTGCCAAGCTCTTCAGCGGGTGTCAGTTTTTCTGTTTGGGGTGTTTTTCCAGCTGGTGCTGGGTGTCCTTGACGAGCTTCTCCGCAAAGGTGGCATCGAGCTGGAGAAGCGGGGAAACCTGCCTGCGCCGAATAGTAAAACCCGCTGGCAATGCCGTGACGCTTCTCCAGACACTGCATCTAAATATAGACTCCTCATTTATTACCCTGCCGGCTGCTGGGTTTGGTGAGAGAGGAGCTGGTGGGGGGGGGCTGCACTGATGTTCCCCCTCGGCTGTGGCCGGGGACTGCCCGTACACATCCCGTGCAGAAGCTCAGACTGGCTTAAACAGGGTGCAAGGCACAAGATAGACCACGAGCCTTGTCTCCTGAGAAACAGGGCTGGTGAATGCGGTGGGTCTGAATCCCCCACTCTGCGTCACAGAGCGGTTTAGAGATGCGCTGCATGAGCGGGTCCTGCCTGGGTGAGAAGGGATTCCCCCTGCTTCTGGTGAGAACAGCGGCCATACCCAGGCCACTCAGCGAGGGATGCTGCGCCAGCCCCCGAGAGCGCGGCTTCCCTGTGCACCCCTGCCGATGAACGCCGGCGTGCTTCCTCACCCGGAGCAACCGCGGATGCAGCGCTTGACGTGACTGCATTTACCATCTCCCTGGGACTGCAGGCGAGGGATCGTTTCTGCCGAACACTTGGGTCACACCAGCATCTGTCCCTCTGTTGCACATCCCAGAGGGAAGGAAACAGGCCCCAAAATTTGCTGGATCCCCTCCAATGCCTTGCCAAGGTTTTCCTGAGAGGCCTGGTTCACCGATGGGAAATAGGGTGCTGGGGGGGGCGATGGGGTCTATGCTCAAGGCAGGGCAGGCGGGGGAGGATGGAGACCACATCCTGCATGCCCAGGAGAGCACAAAATCCCACCAGGCTTAGCTCTGGGACATGGTGTGACAGCAGCTGCCATGGGGCCAAGGCACGGGCAGGAGCAAGAGGGGTGAAGCTCAGGATGCAGAGAATCGCTGCTGGCTGCTGCCTGCACTCAAGCCGCTGCGAGCTGCCGGGCCGCAGCACCGTTCCCCCCGCAGCCTCCCTACCCTGGGCCAGGCCGGACACCCCCTTCCCCCGAGCTCCGGCGGGGGAGCTTTTGATGGGATGGGACTGGGAGGACCCTAAGGTGCTTCTGCTATAACTCCAGCACTGACCCCAGCCCACGGCCCCATCAGAGCTGTCCCAGGAGATGCAGGGCTGTGCCCACAACCTCTTGCCTGGACAGAGCAAGCTCCCGGGACCTTTCACGCTGCTGTCTGGGGGGTACAAGGCAGCAGGGGACCCGTGCAAGAGACAGGAGGGGCATGGAGCCGCACTTGCTGGAAGCATGCTTGCTACCTCCACCACTACAGCTAGGAAAATGGTAATAAAAAGGCGATGCAGTGCAAGCCAGCCCCTACCCCCGCACGGCCGGGAAGCCAGGCTGGGCTGAGATGCTCCTGGCAGCAGGATCCCCCTGCTCTTGGCGCCGAGTCCCATTGAGACGGGGCCAAGCAAAATGGGAACTCCAGGCATCCTGCCTCCTGCCGCTGGCGCTCCCGGACGGCCGGTTCACGCTGGGACACTTGCTCCCCAGGTGGCCAGGGTGCCCCGCTGCCAGCCACGGCTCCTGCCCCATGACCGCAGCACTGGCCAAAGGAGACAGCCCTCCAGCTCCCCAGCCCGCCCGGCCTTTCCCCCCAGCCAACCCACTGGCCAAGCAGGAGGCTGGGAAGCAGATGGAGGGAAGGGGTTAAACCATTAATCATCCCCACAGGAGCACCAGTCCTGCACCCCATGCACTCCACTGGTATTGGGACCACCCAAGGGACTCTCAGAGTGACAGGGGTCTGCTGGGGGCTGCCTCGTCCCACCGTCAGCCAGGCCGGCAGCGTACGCTCCTCTGGGTGCATCGAACCACGTGGTGGTAGCAGCAAAGGCAGCCATGGCACCTGCTGCGCCTGTGCCGCTGCTCACGTGAGGACCAGGAAGCTGCTGAGCTTGCATGGCGCTCCCACTGCACACCCTCCTGCTGCACACCCCCTCACGGCACACCCGCCCATCACACACCCTCCCGCTGCACACCTGCCCATCGCACACCCACCCACTGCACACCCTCCTGCTGCACACCCGCCCGTCGCACACCCGCCCACTGCACACCCTTGCACCACACACCCGCCCATTGCTGGCACAGGAAGGGTGTGAGGCAGGCACCCCGAGCATCCCCCAGGCTGGAGCCAGGGTGACCCCCTTCTCCTGAGCACCTCACCCCCTCAGCTGAGCTGGATGGCTACAGAAACAGCCCGAGCCCCCCAGACACAAGGGATGCTCCCACCCCAGGCTGCGATCCCAACGTGGGGACAGGCAGGACAAGGTGCTGGGCTCACGCAGGGCAGCTGAAAAAGTCACCCTCCAACTGATGGGTCCTTGGCCCCCACGGAGTGTCCCCACTGTGGGGCTGCAGCGAGACTGTTGCTGCCAGTGGCCCACAGGGACCCACAGCAGCATGGCGGGGAGGGAGATGGGGCTCTGCAAGCCCATGGCAGCCCCATGCCCACAAATATCCCTCAGCCTGAATACAATGGGACACTCCCAGCCTTGAATTCCCATTCAGTCCCCACTTGGGGACCAGAGACAGGGGACACAAATCTCACCACTTTCCAACCAACCTTTATGTTTTGGGGAGCATGGGGAAGCCTGAAGCGGTCTGACCCTCACCACATCCCCACGCTCGGGGTGAGCTGGCCAGTCCCACGCTATGTTCCTCAGTCAGACCTTACAGATGGAAACATCCCTTTGTTGGGGAAAATGTCTGGGCTCACGTGGCAGGAGCACATCAGAGACCACCCCGTGCCTTCAGGGGGTACTCTCCCTTCTCACCCCATTCCCTGCTGAGGGACCATCCTATGCTCAAAGACTTAGCAACCCAAAAAAAAAAACAAACCCAAAAGTGATCTCTGCATGACCTCCTCCCTGTGCTATCTGCTGATTCAGCAGAGAGGGGACACACGAACACCCTGCTTCTGCCTCCCCCCTCAGCCCCAGAGACCTTTCCCCTGCTTTTCCCAGGCTCACGGGGGGCACAAACTTGGGCAGTAGCTGGTATTTGTGTAACAGGCCACGGAGCTCTGGGGATGCAGAGCCAAGAGCATGCGCTGCTGCTGCCCTGGTGGACGGACATCCAGCAGCCCTCCCATGGCTGCCAAGAAACACCCCCGGGACCCCTGAGTCCAGATGTGGGGGGATGGCAGATGGAGGAACGGCTCAGAGGGGAGCGGTGCCTGCCTGCCTGCAGTTCTGCCCTGCCTGCCTGCAGCTCTCAGGGTTGGGGTGGCTTCCCACAGCTTATTTTGGATGGTGACACGTACCGGGTGAGGCTTCGCTGCTGACCCTGCTAGGAGCCCTGTCCCCATCCCCGATGGGATGCTCTGCAACAGGCTCCTTCACCCCCAGCAGCACAAGTCTCCCGGCTGTGCCTCAGTTTCCCCTCTTCACCCACCGGCTAACAACAGTGACCCCCTCCCACCTTTCCCCGCAGGAGGATTTCGCTAACGCCCGCCAAGGGATTTGCAGCTATAAAGGGCTCGCTAAGTGCTAACTGTGCCCGGGAGCCGGCTGGCATTCATCTTGGCACACACCCAGAGCCATCCCGGAGAAACCTCTGCAAAAATCACACCTCGTGCCTGCCACCCCCCAGCCACGGGCTGCCCCTCACCCCAACCATCGCCCCTCGCCAGGGGCACGGGTCCCGCGGGAGGGAGGCAGCTCCCAGGCGGCGAGCACAGCGGACATCCAAAGAAGGAAAGGAGCCGGACGGATGGACGAGCCGGCTGGGCTCCCTGGCTGGCCGCTTGGCCCATACTGTAAAAGGAATGGGAACAGGGACTGCACATCTCCGGCTCCAGCGGTTTTAAGATGGCTGTGAAGCCGAGAGGAGGAGGACGACATTAACCCTCCCGGCACTGCGCTGCAGCCAGAAGCGCCGTGGTGGGGATGACTGGCAGGTTTCCCAAGGCTTCACTTAACAGCAGATGGACTGGGATCCCCCTGACTCCCATCCGATAAAATGCAGCTGGTGATGTTTTCAGGCCTGACAGCACCGAGCTGGGAAATGCTGCCCTCAGACAGGCCGTGGGAAGAAGGAGAAGGAGGAGGAGGAGGAGAAGGAGGAGGAGGAGGCACACAGCAGATGCCTGCAGGAGGGAAGTGACCCTCCTCGGGTGTAAGATGCTCAGCAAGACCTTGAAGACCCCCTGAACATGGACTCCCTGGGAAGGTGCCCTACCCCTCAAGCTGCCCCCAGGAAAGCACCCCACCGGGGGCTCGGCAAGTCCAGAGGGGCAGGAAAGGGGCGCCCCTGGGTGCCACCCCTCTGGGTGCCTGCCCGTCGGCGCTGCCAGCCCTTGCTAGCTGCTCAGCTGGGAGCAGCGGCACTGAGCAGTTGCTCAGCTTCCCTCCTCTTTTCCCTGTGGACATGCACGTGAATAATCACTATTTTCCTGCTTAATGTTTTCCTTTAAAAACATCGAGCTTGGCCTTCCCTGCGCTCTTCTGTGGGATTCATCAGAGCTGCGGGAACCCAGGCGCAGCAACTGGAGGAGCAAAGGTATTGGGTACTTAGTGTGAACTTCCCTTCTCCGAGATGTTTATTGCTCATTGACGTCAAGTAATTATTGAGAATTATTAATTAAGAAAGCATTTAAGAGCTTTGCTTTTGTTGAGGTTTTGTCATTACAATTAGTTTATCGGCCAACAGGAGAAACATCAGCCTTCGCAGTTGCTTGGAGTGCAACAAAGCACCTATAATTAATTTCCCTTTCCGCAGCAAGCGTTTGGCTTTGACCTGCCTTGGGGACTTGCCTTTCTCCAGGTGTGCCAACCACAACAGCTCTGCAAACACCCAGCCAAAGGGACCTCAAGAGGCCGTCGGATGGGAACATCGTGTCCCCTCTAGCCTGTCATAGGCAACTACACGTGGATAGCAGCTCTTTTCAGGAAAGCATCCTGGCCAGGCGCCCTGATCCCAGAGAGGGAGCTGCGGGGTTAACGACGAGAAGTCCCGCGGTCTCTCCAGGGCCATCCTGCCAGGCTCCTGTGCCACCCACTGCCATGTCCCCTGCTCTCATGGCACCCACCTCCCCGTGCCGGCACTGGCGTCCTGCCATGGAGCAGCTCGCAGCGGGTGAGAGCTCGGGCACACCGTCATCGGCAGTGATTCGGCACTGGACCTAGTCCCTACACCTGCCGGCACCCCTGCGATGCTCTGCCCCGAGGGCTGGGCTTGGGTGGGCAGAAAACTGGTGGGCCAGCATGGGAGATGGCTCTGTGCAGGCACCTGGGGCAGCTGGGCAACTGCTGCCTCTGCGGGCTCCCAGCTCCTCTGCACACCACAGCCCACCTGTCCGACACCCTTTCCGGAGGGGGAACTCTTGGAAAGCACAGTTCTTTCCAAGCGTTCCCCCCTCGTACACCAGCAGCACCCACCGCAAGCAGCAGTGGGCAGCTGGAGGGGTGAGCTGGGGCTGGGGGTGCCTGAAGAACAGGACAGCCCCACCAGTACCGAGCAGGAGAGGGGACACAAGATCTGTGCTCGGAGTGGTCCAGGGCATGAATTTCGGTGGGTTATTGTTCCCTTATTTTCTGGGTCCTCTGGCCCAAGGGAACGTGACCCCATAGCGAGGCTGTGTCCTTGCCCACTCTCCTCTTGCCACCTCCCCTGCTCGGCCCTGTCCTTGCAGCCTGTCCCCACGGGAACTCGAGCCTGGGAGGCCATCGCGCTGCACCAGGCTGTGCCTCTGAGACAAAGTGAGCCCCGGGGAGCACCACAGCTCCCCAGTGACCTGGGCATGGGACGTGGTACCTGCGCCTCTGCCACCGCGTCCCAGCCACCCCACTGTCTCGGAGCCCACTCCCTGGGGCAGGCAGGGCCGATGGGCAGCGGGACACGGCACACGCCGGCAGCACCGGCATCGAGCATGCTCGGCTACACACGCGGCAAGCACGCGTGCTGCAGCTCCTGCCTCACGGGCGCGTGCACACGCACGCCCCACGCACGCCGCCTCGCGCAGACCTGCGGCTAGCAGTGACGCGGCTGCTGCAGCACCCAAACCCCCAGCCTGTGAGCACCCCACACCCAGGCCTGGCTGGAGGGGAGGGGATAGCCAGGAGGCAGGCTAACCTCATGGGATGTGGGGCTGCCTCCTGGGCTGGGGGCTGCAGTGCTGCCCAGGGCTGGGATCCCACCAAAGCCAAAGCTGGTGCAGCCCTCACAGCCCCGGTGCACACACGCACCCCCAAGTGTGGCACCAGGAGGGGCCAGCAGCCCCCGCTCAGCAAGTGGGTCAGCTATATATAAACAAGGCAGCCCCAGCAGCGCCAGTACCAGGCACCTTCCTGCCTTGCATCATTGCCACCCTAAAAACCATGGCCTGGAGACGGGGGCTGGCTCAGCCCAGGCTGTGGCAGCCGTGAAATGCTGCTATGTGGCCAAAGCCACTGCTGAATCTGCTCCTTCCCTAGCCATCGCTCCAAGGGCTCCCAGCCCCGTGTCCCGTGTGGCCAGGGCAGCCACCACGCAGGCAGGGGAACCAGGTGGGACCCACATCTGCAGGATGGATGCTCCCAGGAAGCCACGGCTGCAAGCTGTACTCCTCCACACAGAGCAGGCCCTCAGGAGGGAAATTTCCACTTCCATTTATTGAAACCAGCCACCCCAGCTCCCAAGCACCAAGGCAACAACCTCAAAACCCCTCATTAAGGCTGGGCAGGCAGCTCCTCGGCCCCAGGCACACAGGCACGCCTGCTCTCCAGCGTGCACGCACGGGTTTGGCTTGTAGGGTGAGGTTGAGCAGCCATGGTGTGGCACATCACTGGGTAAGAGCACTGTGCAGAAGACTCTGCAGCCGGGTAGCTTAGTCCCAGTATCCCCAGTTTGCTGCACCCCAAGAGCAGATGCCTTGCCCAGTGCAACCTGCTCCCTCAGCTGCACTGTTGTGGTCTGTGGGTCTGGTAAATCTGGAGCTGGAGCCCAGGAGAGGCATTCCTGGGGTGGTTTGGGCTGCTGCCCCCTTCAAAGCCTTGCTGGAACGTGCAGGGGGAGAGGGATGGTGTTCATCTGCACCCCTGCAAGCAGCTGGAAAAGCCCTTGCAGCCAGCAGGTCTCCCAATTGTCTACAGTCAAACATCTCTAGCCTCTCACCCAGCCCTGAGGGTTGGTTATTAGGGAAAAACACTTTAATGAGGCAGCTCGTTAAAGGCAGGAACAGATTAGCCCAGGAACCCAAGGAACTCTGTGACTGCCGAGTTCAAGAATAGGAGAAATAGGCCTTTCCTTGGCAGTGGTGGGAGATGCAGCCTCAAAGCGGTGGGCTGAGCCCATACATCCTCAAAGCCCTTTCAAAGCCTTGCACCCGCCCGGGAGTCTGCATGAGCTCTGAAGATGGAAGATGCCGGGAAGGCAGTACTGTAGCTTCAAACCTATGAAAACACCCACTGAAATACAAGTGGAAAATACTCCATCCCCGACAGTCAAGTTCAGGCACTGCCTCCTCCACTGATCAAGCAAAATCCCAGCACCAGCGTGGACTTCCAGCAGGGATGCTCCAGGGAGAAAGCCTTTGGCACGACACAGCCCCGCTGGACAGAAGCGACGTGGGAGGAGAGGCAAAGGCAAGCAGAGTTCAGGGTTACAGTCACCAGAGAAAAATTAACCCTGGAAAAAAAATCCCACACCATTTCCCACCGCAGGGAAAGCTTTGCAGATCGTCCCTTTCTACAGCCAAACGAAACTCGGGTGAGCGGTGGAAGCACGCGGTGAGCGGGCACCCCGGGATGTTGGGGTGACCTCAGATCCACTTGGGCAGCGGTGAGAAGAATCAGGCCCGTGCAATGGCTGTTATGAATGAAGGTGGGAACGGTGCTGCTAAAGATAACTTTGTGAACAGGTACTATTAATAGCAATACTATAGGGCCTTTTTCTTGTGCTTTCTGCAAGGCACTCTCTGGCACTGGTGAATGCTAATGGATTGGGCCCTGCTACAGCGCCAGGGGAACGACCGTGCGTGTGCATCGCTGGAGCCCAGTAGCAGACTGATGCCCTCGAGGAACAAGGACCAGCAGCAAGAGGCCGACCAAGCCGGCCACCCGCTGCGGCCAACCAGCGCTGGCCGGGCGCTCAGACCAAGGATCCCACGCGGGAGCTGCTGGCGAGGCGGCCGCCGTGCTGGTTTCCATGACGACTTCAGCACTTGGCGTGAGATGGAGATGACGGGATCAGCCAGGAAAGTAACTGAGCGGAGCTGGCGTTCTCCGTCTGCCGCGGCCGGCGGCACAGCTCTGCCAGCCCTGCGCGGCCGGCTGGCACAGGGCGAAGCCCCGGGAGCCTCTGGGCATCTGGGTCCCCCTCGCATCACGGTGCGTGTGCCAGCTGCCTGCTGTCCCCATGAGGTGGAGCCTGCCCACGCCGTTGGTCCCTCCCTGACACCTCCATGAAAGCGCAGTCCAGGTCCCAGCCCCCAGCCCTGTGCTGGCTGGGCGCACGCCCAGCACCAGAGCACCCGGCCAGGTTTGTGTCCCTGGCTCTCGCCCCGGCGCTGCATTTCCACTCCTGGTGGGGCCGTCTCCCCGGCAGTACCATCTCCAGGCATATGTGGCCTTTCACGCCCCAGTCTGTGGTGGCAGGGCCTGGCAGGGCCATACCCAGCTCCCCTCTGCAGCTCATCTCTCCCAGAGATGCTGCAGGCTGGGGCCGAGCGGTCACCGGGGCCGGCCAAGCCCAGCAGTACCAGCCGCCTGCACCAGGATAGCCCTGATCCTCACTGGCCCTCGGCCCCCACGGAGGCTTTCCCTGGCTTCCAGGTATTCTAAGATCAAGCGCCTCAGCCAGACGTGCTCAGTCAGACACCCGGGACACCACGGAGCAGCGGGGACCCGACCACCTGCAGCATATGACTCCCCAGCTGGCACAGTCCTCTCAGCCCCAAAAGCCACTGGTGCTCAGCCGAGGAGCGCTCCCCAGGGACCACATCCCTTGCCAAGTCCCCGCGCGGGGCCGCTGCTTTCCCAGGTTGCTGACAGGGAGCATGCAGGGCCGGGGCAGTGCGGCGGGCGGCTGGGACCCCCAGCACCCCCTCCCGCCCGCCCGCAGGATCCTGCCGTGCGCCCTTTTATTCCAGCAGTGCAATTAGCCTTGCTGACCCCTGAAATCCTCAGCCTCTCTAAGCAGCCATGCATTAAATCCCGGATCCAAGAGTGGAAATAGACTTCGTAAAAGGCTTATGGCCCTATTTATTACATTTTACGCATGACAGAGTCCGACAGCACAGCAACGGCACTGGGGTTGGCATTGGCTGTCCCTCCACGCCAAGGCAGACGGACAGACGGACAGCAGAGTCTCAAGCGGGCAGCAGAGCCGCGGCGGGTGTCTCCTCCCGTCCGGGCTTGGGTTGCCGGCCGAGTGCTCCGTCAGACACAGGCAGGCAGGGATATCGATCTAGATGAAAGCTAACACCGCTCTCGGGGCCGGGTAACCGTATCTGCCGCACATTTGTATTCCTTAGAGCAGGGTGGGAGGGCTGCAGCCATCTGCCAGAGCGGCTCGGGGATCCTGGGGATGCTGCGAGCCCTCCAGCCGGATCTCCACCGCGCTGCCTCCTCCTGTTTCAATGCGCAGCCTTTCCCTTCTCTATTTCACCTCCACCTTGCTAGGGCCAAGTAACACAGACCTGAGGAGTGCATCACCAAAATGGCAGGGTCCTTCCTTCAGACCCAGGCCACCTCCACCCAGCAGGGACCAGTGGGGCTGCCATGGGCAGCACTGAACCTGCCTGGTCCCAGCCCGTGCGATGGGAGCCAAGGGGGCATCTCACCGGGGTTTGCAAGGTTGTGCAAGGGGACTGCGTGAAGCCGGCATGCATGCCTTCACCGACACCTCCCCAGGGGTCCCAGCGTTCAGCCTGGTGGGCTGGCAGGGCTGGCAGAGGACCCTGCACACCGGGGTGAGCACTGGTGTAAGGCTGCACAGCTCCGAGCTGGGCAGAGGGCACGGTGAGGGGCAGGGATGGGCAGCAGGGAGATGCGGAGGCGCGCAGAGGAAGCAACAAGAAAAGCACAGAGATGAAGGTTCAAATAGCTGAGGGACCCTCTGCTTTCACACAGAAAACATGAGGCAGCTCCTGCGCATCTCCAGCAGGGCCCAAATCACAAGACAGATTGGGGAGGCCCTGCAGCATCGCTGGGCCAGGGAGCCAGGCTCTCACTATCAGCACCGCAAGCAGGGAAGAGGGGGCACAACAGGGTCCCCCCTCCACGCACAGTGCCTGCATCCTGCCATCGCCTGCATATCAGGCCAAGCGCACAGACTCCCATGCCCACAAGGGTGGCGAGCGTGCATCCCTGGCAAGGGGAAACGGCACCTGTGGGGCATCCCTCAGCTCGACATTTCAAAGGGCTGGTCCCGCGTCTTTCCCTAAAGGACCTCAAAGGACTTTGATGTCTGTGGTGCCCCATACACCTCAGGGTGGAAAGACCTTCGCCCTTCCTTGCCTTTCTGCCCAACCCCACATCGCAGCGGCGGCTCTGCTCCAGCAGCTCTGAATGATCACCGCGAGGTGCCGCAGGCCCCACGGGGCCCTTTGGCAGGGCAGGACATGGAGACCTCACCCCGTAGCTCAGCTCTGCTTCTGTGCTTTGGAGCCAACAGCATGTTTGGGCATAGATGGGCTCTGGCCTCAAAAGGCATCAAGACATTTAGAAAAACCCTGCAGTTCACGTCTTCGCAGGTTCCTGCCTCCCTGCCTGCCCATGCAGCCCGGTCACTGCTGCCAGCTCCCACTGCCCCCAGCACAGCTGCAAGCCTGCCCTGCTAATGGCAGGGGAATAACCCCCCCAGGCCTGACTGAACAGGGTCTCAACTCCCCCAAACACCCGTCTGCAGAGGTCCCATACCCACCAGGGCATCGCAGGCTAATCCTCCCTCCAGAGCGGCTGCTATATTTAGGTATCTAAATGAGGCAGAGTGGCTCTTTCCAAAAAAGAGTTAGTTTGGGTTACATAAATACAGAGAGAAACTTGAAAGCTGTGTTTCCAGGTCCTTGCACTGCCATAAGTGAGCAGCAGAGATGGGGACAGTCTCCCCCCGACAATCTGCCTTTCATTTATTTTTGACCCGGCTGGATGTGCGCATGGGTTTCCAGCTCCCCTGGGCAGACAGGCAGCAGTCAGGTGGTGCAAACAGAGATGAGGGACCCTGGGCAGGCAGACCCTCATGGGTAGCCGCTGGTCACTGCGGGGAAGCAGGGGCCCCGGGGCTGCTGATGCACCGCATCCTGGGCGCACTAACACAGGAAGGGAAAAGCCATCACTGCAGGCAGGCCAGGGAGCGGGACTGAAAGCATGGCCAGGAGGAGTCAACGGAAGTAAGTAAGCTGAGCAGCTCCAGCCCTCCCCACCCGTGCCTGTCCTAACAGTCCCCTCACAACATCCCTTCCTGCCCAGCTGCCAACTTCCTTCCTCCTGCATCCACTTCCACATCCCAAAGGCTCTGGTCCCACCAGGAGAGGAGACGCATGCACAAGCGTGTCCCGCTGCTCACCCCACGCCCCGGGACTGCAGGGCAGGGGCTGCCCCTGTTCCCCCGCTCAGCTGCTGCTGCGAGCTGCTGGGCAGGGCTGGATGCTAGTCGTCCCCACCAGAGCTGGGTGACAACACACACCACAGGGGTTTCTGGGGACATGCACCGTGTGCTTTCATTTTCACAATATATATAAATAGACATTCCTTCTTAAAAGGACATGGCCACAAGAAACAAAAAAAGCAGCTCAAATACCATCCAACCTTTCAGCCTGAGAAAACCACACAGCTCTCACAGGCTTGAGTTCTGTTACCTGGGAAATGGGTTTTAGCACCCACACGTGCCAGTCTCCTGGTGGGGCCCACCGGGAGACAGAAACTTCCTTTCTGAGACAATCATTTGCAATTTTTTCTTTTCATTATTAGCACAGTTGGGTGGTGACTATCTGTGTGCGAGCTCGCTTGCAAGGGGGAACGACGCTGGTTGGTTTAAAGCTCCAGCTATGCAGAGCTCTGGGGTTTATGCTGTTCAAGGGAAGGTTTAAAAATCCTCCCATCATTAAGATGCTGGAAGGTGGCTCTGAGCCGCACGCCCCTTGCGCAGGCAGGGCTGCAGCCCCCAGAGCAAGGGGAAAGGAAAGCTGCTAAGCGGTCCTGGTTTAAAGGAAGCCGACAGGAATGCAAAGTTTAATGAGCTTGAAGCCAAGGGCCATGGAAGTTGCAAACATTTGCGCCGAGGCTGTGCAAGTCGCGGGAAATCAGGAGAGCGGGACTTGAGCTGGAACAAAGTTCAGCCCCGCCGTGCCGGGTGCCAGGTGAGCAACCTCTGCGTGGCAGGAAAGGGCAACCGCCGGCTCGCTGGCACCAACCGCCGCGCGTCCCCGATCCACCCAACGCAGGCAGCGGCTCTCCCTCTGCTCCGAGCCCAGGGAGCGCGCGCCCTGCCTGGGTGACGTGTGAGGAACCAAAGGACCGCGGTCGCCTCAGCGCCGTGCCCGTCGGCACGGGGTGCTCGCAGAGAGCTGGCCTCCGCGGGGGAAAGAAGCCAGAGCCTGCCCCTGCTTTGGCCTTCAAGGGGGGCTGCGGCAGTGCGATGTTTTACACCTCCAGCTCCCTGCTGGTCTCCAAGCACGTGTACAACCCTCACCTTGGCTGCCATCAGCGCTGCTCTTTGCTCTAACCCAGCCCGGCCGCTGCCCTCTCAGCCCTGTGTGCACGCAAAGGGTCGTGGCAATGCGCCGTTGGGATGTTTCCTGAGACACTCCACGGCTACATTTGCACTTTCTTCTTAAAAATAAGATAGTTTAACTCACTCCTACCTAGGCACTTTGGCTAAAGACGAAGCAAGAAAAGGCTCAGCAAGAGGGCTGCCGAGACTGGGGACAGGGGCCACGCTGCCTGCTCCCTGCAGCCGCTGCCCTGCACCCCACTCCGTGCGCAGAGGGTGCCCTCGTGGCAGGACAACCAGGTCCCCAGCTGTCACTTGCAGGCGGCAAAACCTGCAGGCCCCCCTCATCCGGACAGGAGGGAGGAGAAGAAACATGATTAGCGGCAGCTGGGCTTCCTTCCGTCCGCAGGGCACAGCCGGCTGCAGCACAGCCCCAGCTCAGCCCCAGCGCTGGGATGCTTGGCCCTCTCCCCTCCATCTCCCCCCAGCACAGGATTTCCTTGCTCTTGATGCGCACGAAAATTAGGAAATGAGGTTTCCTCAGGGACTAGGTGGGGGAGGCAGCCTTTGGCAGGGGGAAAGGATGATACCTCCCACCCCCCTCGCCCGCCACCCCATATGCCGGGGTCGAACCGGGTCCTGCACAGCCTCCCCGAACAAAGGCCGGGTGAGCAGGAGCGACAGCAGCGATGAACTTGCTGCAAACTGAAAGAGGAACCGAGGAGCCTGACCATGGAGCTGGCTCAGCAGAAGGGGCTGTTTCGGCTGTGCAGCCCCCACCCCCCCCATCGCCGCTGCGGGCAGCAACCGCAGGCGCAGAAGCGCAGAGGAAGAATTTAGAAAATGCATCTCAGTAAAGATACGCTGCCCTGCAACCGTAGTCGCTGCAAGACCTCCAGGCACTCACTTTATCCTCCGCCACCTCAGCACAAAAACATCCATATAAAGCATGTATCGCTCTGTCCCAGGGGAGGGGAGATGTGTCGCATCAGCCCGGGGTCTCTCCCACTTCAACCCCCATCACACAGGCTCCCCCTCACCAAGGGCAGAGGCCCCAGCTGCGAGGGCAGACCCCTGCCTGGGTGCTACAAGAAGGGTGGGTGTGCACAGGCAGATAGAAAAAGTTTCAATGATAGCGCAGCAGGACCCCCACCAGGCTCCCCTGATGACGCTCCCGGTATAGGGGGGCACCGGGGAGGCATCAGCACCCAGCGCCCGCCGGCTTTGCTTTGGGACAGCAGGGGTGCAAGATAAGCAAAGTATTTCCCCTAAGCCCCACGCTGCTGTGGGAGCCAGCGGTGATCAAAGGTTAGTCTGGCTACTGGATGGGGCCATCCCAAAGAGCCCCCAGGGCTGCCAGTCTCCACACTGCCCCACCAGCAGATACCAGACTTGCCACATGGGAAACCCCTCCGTGGGGGTGTTTCCAGCTCTTACAGGGCCCAAGTCGATTTCCAGCTTTTATTTTTCCCCGTCTTAATTCTGAAGCGAACCGGGTTAACGCAGCAATTTGCAGCAAACCCTGGCTGTTGCCTCTGCCTGGGGAGGTGCAGTGAGACGGAGCAGGGTAAGGACAGGGCTGATGCGACCCTGAGCGCAGCCAGATCTGTGCAAAGTCCCGTGGCATTTCTTGGAAGCTCCCATTATTAAAAACAACAAATAAATAAATAAAAATTTCTGAGCCAGAGCTCAGGAAAAGTGCTGAAGAGCAGAACAGCCGAGCGATAAGGGAAGGGAAACACATTGGCTGGACCATCACCCAGTGCCTACAACGCGGCTGCCCCTGGAAGTAGGTCACTACCTCACCTGACCACCCGCCCCATTAACTTCAACCTTTAGCCTCTGGCTCGTCACTACAAACAGAGGCAGCTTGAAACAGCCTCTTCCAGGCGCTGCTGGCACGAGGGTAGATCTCCCAGCAGCCAGCTGGTGGTGGGAACCTGCCCTTCCCGGCACGGTGTGCAGGCAGGGGAGCCGGCTACCCGCTCTTGGGGTGCGGGCAAGGGGCTGCCCCAGCCCATGCCCCCCAGGGAGAAGGAGTGCCACGTGGCCGGGACTGCGGCGGTCGGGCCGGCATGGCCGCGCTGGCAGCGGCGGCTCCTGCGCGTACAAAGTTCCCCCCGCTGCTAAATCACTTGGGCTGCCAAGCAGTCACGAGAAGTATAAGCCCGCGCAGGGTTGCCATGGAGCAGGGCTCGGCCGCGGGAGCCCGGAGCCAATTCCTCCGGCAAACACGCTTGCCGATTGAGGCTCTGCCGGCACCTCGTGTCCCCAGCACCTCGTGCCCCCGGCTCCTCCGTGGCGGCACGGAAGCACAACATGCGTTGTCCTGGTGCAGCTTTATCTCTGCAGACAGCCCTTCCCTTCCCTAGCACAGCCAGGGCCCCTTCCGTGCTGGAGAGCCCCACGGGGCGCTCAAGGTCGGAACGCCCCACAGGGACGGTGCCCCCCACCCCGGTGATGCCATCTCCCCAAGGCCATGGGCAAGCAGGAACGGTGGCTTTGATGGTGTTTGACCCGCAGGCACGGAGCTGGGGAGGCACAGACCATCCCTGCACAATGCCTCTGCCCCAGCCAAACCGGTGATGCCTCCAAGTTCTGTGGGTGCTGGCACACGCCAGCGAGGGAGAAGCGTGCCCTTGCCAGCACTCTGTGCAGACATGGGGCTCCCACGCTCTGGCACGAGCTGGCCCCAGCCCCACCAAAGGGGATGTCAGAGCCTTGCAGGCTCCTGCCCCTGGGGAGCGGCTGGCAGCAGTGGCCAGCAGCACAGTAAACCAGGAGCCAGCCTGCGTTGTCCCTGTCCCCAGCCCCGCACTGGGGACCATGGGACCCATTCTTCAACACCAGGAAGGGGTTTGGGGCAGGAGTGGCATCTCCAGGCATTTTTCATTGGGCAACCAACAGCACTGAAGTGCCAGAGCAAGGGGAGTTTCTAACTACTAAAGAGGCTTTTGACATTGGAAAGGTTAATGTGAGAGAGATCCGTCTGCCTCACAAAGCTCCCTTTGCTGGCGGCACTAGGTTGAGACCTTAATTATTCACCTGTTGGAGAGGTGCCTTTCCATTACGGCATGAGACCGGGGCAGGGATGTGCAGGCAGGAGGGAGGAAAACCCACAGCGTGGGGCAGCCCTGGGGCCCTGCCAGGGTAGGGAGCACCAGGGGATCGGGTCAAAAGCAGGGGGTGAAGGGTACAACGAGGCTCACGGAGGGGCCAGATTTCAGGCCAGCGCTCCTTTCTCCTGCCACTGCTCCCTCCCGCTGCTCCCAGCAGCTGCTCCCTCCCGGCTCCGAGCGACAGGCTCAGCAGCACACCACGCTCACCATCTCCCGCAGCCGCTGCTGCGGCGCGGGCGGCTGCCGGCATCCCCAGCAACTCCCACCCTGGCTTTGCAAACCTACCCGCATGGCCTCTAACTGCCACCATTGGCAACCGGCACCTCGCGGTGCTCTCCCGGGAGAGCGAGGGGGGGTCTCCAGACCCAGCAACGCAGCGGCCCTTCAACCCAAGCTGCAGCAATGCAGTCAGGCTGGAGACACACTTTGCACAGGCCCTATGGCTGTCTCAGTCATCCAGACCCACCCCCAGAATCTTTGACAGAAAAGCTGTAGGGGAAGCGGAATATCGGAATGCTTTGGTGAGGACTGTCAGAAATTAGGGATGCGTCCCCATTTCTCTGCTAGCAGCAGCAATTCACCCCATGAACCGCTTTTCCACCAAGGGCTTCGCTGTGCCTCCCTCACTCATCAACGGATTAAGCTGTTGGCAGGAGGCTGAGAAGTTCAAGAGAGAATACTGTATTCCAGTTCATGTGATCTTTAAGCATCCCTCCTAGAAGCAGCCTGGGGTTTGGGTGGTTCCCCCCCCCCGGCTGCACTTTGGGGTTTTTAAACAAATCGAAGCCTTAAGAGTCCAACCGCTCCTGCCGCTCGCCGGGATGCTGAGAGTCGCCAGCCGCTCCGCGGTGCTCTCGGCAGAACTGCCTGGCTGGCACTTTCCAGCGCCTGGTGCCAGCAGACGAACCAGCTACAACCAGCTTCCTACCTCTGAGCAGCAAGGAGTAGCGCAAAATGGATTAAGCGGGCCCAGAAATGACGCGTTTTGAGTTGCAGCAAAACAGAACCACTTTGTTGCTGTTGTCAAAAAGGGAGAAGGAGTTGGCAGAAGAAACGGAGGTATCAAGTGAAAAACCCTGATTTTCCTTCTGTAGCAATGCAGGTACCACGTGAACCATCGCTGCCCCCGATACGTAAATAGAGGGTAGCAGCACCCTCACCACAGGCCCGCGTGATTAAGGGACTGATGCAAATACCCATGTCAAACCTTCACCGCGCGTCTCCCCGGAGAGCCCTCCTGAGGATTCCTCCCCCCGGCGAGGAAGGGATCCCTTGGCACCCGCATGCACCCAACCTCTCCCTTCTCGAAACCCACTGCGAAGGCAAGGGCCGGGGAGGAGCGCGGGGGAGAGGGGAGGACACTCAGCGTTCCTCAAGGTTTCCACGAAGGAAATGGCTAATAGTCATGATCTCGTGGCCTCCTGACACTGTCGCCTCTCAGGATAATGTGATCCCGCGCTGGAGCAGCGGAGACTTTGCGGAAGCGGCTTTCGGGCTCTATCGAGAAGCCGGTAGCGCAGTTGTAAGCGGAGGCTCGCCCCGTAGTAACGGGGAGAGACGTCAGCGGCCGGGCGGGCCCGCCCCCCGCTCCCAGTTCCACGGCGGGCATGTGACAGCAGCCCGGGCGGCAGCCTGCCCCGCGCCGGCCTCGGGGTTAAGGTACAGCCACCGCACGCGCGTACAACTTCAGGCGTTTCTTAAGCAAATTCATGCAAATCATAGCGGGGGGGGAGCTTTTCTTTTTCTCCTCTTTTTTTTTTTTTCTCCTTCTCTCTGTTCTTTTCTCCCAGCCTTTAACCCCTCGCGCACGTGGGGACGGAGAGGAAATGCGATTGAAAGCAGGCGCGGGGCGGGGGAGCCAAGAGGCTGCACACCACTGCCAAGGGGAAGCTGCAGGGGCTGCAACGAGCCCTGGGCCGCAACGAGCCCTTGGCCGCTCGCCACCATACACACCCCGCGCGCCTCAGGCCGGCACCAGCTCAGGGCGCGCACCCACGCGGCTCCCTCCAACGCAGCGCAACACCTGGGAGGGGGAGAGAGCGCGAGGGGACAAGGCACAGCCAACTGTATTTTAGGAGGTGCCATAAAAACGGTCTCATTTCCTCTCGCAGCCTATGCCACAGTCGCAAATTTCGCAGGGGATGCTCACAACATGGTGGTTTTGCACCACAGAAGGATGGCAATTGGAAGGAATTCCCCCTCACCCCCCCCTCTTTGCAGTCCCTTTTTAGAATAAGATTCCTAAATTGGCACATCAAATGCCGACCAAAAAAGCAAACCAAAGAACCGAGCCTCCAGACGCGTGCTGCAGGCACACCAGCTTTTCATTCCACGGGAAGCACGCGGAGAACTGGCGGGTTATTGCAGCGAAAGCGGAGCCGGGAACTTTCACCTGCCCAGGGAGCAGCGGGGCTGGTGGGAGCCGCAGCCTTTCTGCCACGCTTCCCAGGCACAGCATCCCACGCGACCAGCCTCCTCGTCTCTAGCCGACGGTTCCCTCAGCAATAATAAATCCGTCCAAATCAGAAAACGCAAACCGCTTACAAAATCTTCTCGGCCCACTTCTCACCCTTCCTGACCCTTCTGCTGTAATCAACCTGTCAGCAGCTCTTCGTTAACGACCGAGGCTGCCGCCTGCCCCCCGTTCTGCCCCCAGCAAGCTGCCCGGGTCCCACGCCAAGCCGGAGCGCTCCGGAGCTGGTGCACGCGAGGAGAGGCACCGGGACTACATCAATCTGGCTGGTGGCAAGACCTGCCTGGTTCTGTCTGGCACATGCACCGGGGGCAAATCTGATTTACCAAGTCTTGAGACCTTATTTGTTTTGAACCCAAACAGCAGGATTAGTCCCCATCCCGCTCTCCACACACACGCTCCTTCCGTTTGCAATCCCGGTGAGAGAGCAAGGGTTGGGATGGATGTGCTCGCTTCGCAGTCGAAGCTATTTTGTAATCTGCGGTTATGAAAGTGAAGGGCTGATATATAACTACGGAAAACTCTTCCCACTTGCACCAGCCTCATCAATCCGACTGCGAAATGCGCGGCCGTGCTCCGGATCAGTCACGGCTTCTCGCTACCGCCCGGCTTATTGTATAGCGCCTCTCCTCCACCCCCCAAAATGGAAAAGCATGCAAGCCCTATAGCCAACACGGCTCGCTCTCGTGATCGTGCGGGAGCTGCCAAGGAGCCTTAATCTGATTTTAATACCCAGCTCCATCCAAAAGGGAGCCCATCCAGAATCTGGAACCGCTGACTCGAAGCACCGAGACCCTCCCTCCCCCCTTCCCCAAACCTCCATCCCCCAAGATCCCAGCCCGTATGCGTGTAACTGACGCTCGGCATGACTCATCCCACAGCCCGGCTCTTATCAGCCCCCACCGCTCAGCCCCCTGCGGAGCCCCCCACCCCCCAACCCCACCGCCTTCCCGCACCGCGGCATCCCCCTCCCCAACCCTCGCAGCGGGGGCGGCTGTTGCAAAGGGGGGGGGGGGGGTGCGAGCCCAAACCCATCAACTTCTCTTCATCCTCCCCAACCCCAAAATTACCCGCAGAGGAGGGAGATGGGGGGAGGGGGGGTTGGGGGGGGAAGAGTCCACGTGCGAGTGGTGCTGAAAGCACCGGCGGGGCTGCGGCCGCCCCGAAGCCACGGGGATGGGCGCGGAGAGAACCGAGGGGGCTACATCCGCGGAGCAAACGGGACCCCCGCAGATCCTACGGGCACTTGGGGGAAGAGACGGTCCCCGCACCCGCATTCGCGGGTGCGGGGACCGTCTCTTCCCCCAGGTGCCCCCGGGAAGGAAAGGGGGGGAGGGTGTTGCACCTACCTGGCTGTCGGCGAGGTAACTGAAGACGAAAGAGGACAAATCCTCATCGAGCAGAGAGCTGCAATCCGGCCCCGGTTCCGCCATCTTCCACCTCCGGCTGGGGCTGAGGCGGCACCGAGCATGCAGCAGGCGCGGCGGCGGCAGCGGCGGGGGAGCCGGGGCGGCCGGCGGGGCGGAGCCGCCCGCAGCCCCCGCCCGCCGGCTTGCGGGAGGGTGACGGGGCGGGACACTGTCCCGTGAGGGGGGGGACACAAGCAACTTCCCACGGGATGTGCACCCACTTTAAGCCCCGCTGCGCGTACCTTAAAACTATCAACCCGTGGAAAGTGGGGGTATCCAGCATCACCGCTCGTCGTCCCTGGATCACCCCGTGCTGGGATACAGAAACGCTGAGAGCAGCGTGTTGGGCTGGGGGTCTCACCCAGGCTTTGGGGGGGTTGGGGGCACATACATCTGCAATTGCAGAGTGCCCCCCAGGGCTCGCAGCCGTGCCTGGGGCACAAGCACCATCTCACGGGACATGCAAAGCATCACTGTGTGCACCATAGAAGTGCCAGCCCTTAAAAGCAGGTGCTGGCATCACAGGGTACCACTCAACAGAGTCTCGATCAGCCCGAGTTGAGATATATAAATACTGAGAGCAGCACGTGGGGCTGAGGGTCTCATCCAGGCTCCGTGGGTGGCCGGAGCGGGTCCAGGTGGCTGAGATCAAAGAGTAACAAGGAGCTAAAGGTCTTCAGATTCCCCTCGTTGGGTGTCAGTGCACATCGTGCTGCTGCTGCGAGTATCTTGATGTCACGCACGTCATTTTTCTGTCTGGGCTTTTGAGGCTCATGCTAAAAGCCCTTTCAGAAATAATTAATGACAGTACCAAAAATCTCATGAATGTTCTATTTACTTACCCGTAGCAATTACACAGGAAAGAGCAGGGCTTGGCACTGCAGCTTGAATTAGCTGATACACGACCAACCGAGTGGCAACACCTGCAGCCTAATGGCTCCAGATCCTTAAATCCCCTCAGATGGCTCAGACAGCCTGTGGGATATTTCTGTTGAGGCAAAGCGGTGTGGAGTGATCCAGGTGGAGAGCACTGTATTGGGCCCTGATGGGTGAACAGAAGGTGCTTTTTCCTCTGGTAGGACAGGTTTGCTGCCTGCCCATGTTCTGGCCTTGCTTCTGTTTCCAAGGGAGAGCTGTTTCAACCGCACTTTAATGCCCTCCGGCCTCCCTTTGGTTTGGGATGTGCTGTGAACGCCGTGCGATGCAGCAACATTGGGTTTTCCCAATGACCCCAAGCCTTGCACCATAAGAAGATGTCAGCAGACAGCATGTGTTCTATCATCCATCTGACGAGGGCCAGGGGTAGGGGCAGCTGGGCAAAGCAAGAGAGAAGCTGCCGCCAACTCTTCCTCATTACTGTGACACTTTATTCCTAATTACTATTGCAAAGTGGTGAAACAGTTACCCAAAGTGCTTTCCAAGCTGTTCCTGCAGCAGTGGAATATCTCTTCCCAGGGGTGGGAAGTTTGGGCCCAGAAGCAACACTGCTGCGATGCACAGCCATGGCACAGAGCACGGCACTGCCGGGCTGCATCTCAGGGACAGGAAGGGCCTGGGGAAGGAAATTGCCTCTCTCTGGGGCACGTGCAATTCCTTGCAGAACAAGACTAGAATTCCCAGATGACCCTGGTGATCTGGAGCACGTTCCTCCCAGTCCCTCCTCTGCAGAAGATGCAAGCACTGAACACTGTGGGGAGAGGAGGTGAGCTGAGAAGAGGAGGGACGTTTGCCAGGACTGGAAGGCCTCTCCATAAAAGTAGTCTTCTGGGAGGAATTTGTTGCACAAAAGGCGGGGTTCTCGCTCGAGTGTCTTGTGATTTCCTTTACATCAGTTGTACTCAAATAGGAAGTCGCGATTCACGGGAATTGGGTCTAAACTCAAGCCGTGCATAGCCACGTGTTTCAGAAACACCTTTTCCTTTCTGGTGTGTGTGCAAGCACAGTTCCTCCCTCCTTGCTTTCCAACCCAAGGAGTTGAGCCCTTTCCTGTCCCCGGCTGTCGCAGCCTGCGGACGCCCACCCCCGCAGCAGCCACCCCCACGGTGGGCTCGGCCAGGCAGCCCCGAGGAGCAGGGGGAAAGCAAAGCCCAGCCTGTGCTGCCCCATTTCTCCTCCGGACAGAGGCGGGTCAGGCCTTCCTTCAGCCAAGCGGGCAAAACTGGATGGGCTGTCGGGGTCAGGCTGCCCTTGTGCTGAGAGGGGGCCAGGGGACAGTAGAGACGGAGTGAAACGGGGACATCTTGGAGGGGTGGACTTGCTGTTACTTCTGGGTTTCAGTGGGATCCCGAAGGACGAAGTACAGTTGCTCACGTGGCTGCAAGTCAGTGTTAACATGCTCCGACTTCTCCTGACTGCTCTGGACTTTTGCACAGTCCAAGCGTTTTTCTGTGCTTTTGGGGCTTTTTCACCTATAGAGCAGAGATCACACCACTTCCCTGTGCCCTGGAGCTTCGGCAGGGATTGGCTGAATAATGCTCCTAAAAAGGGCTTCGAACGCACCAGGAGAGAGGTGAGGGAGGACAAGATGTTATAGCTGGTATTGTCTCCACCTCCTTAGAAGTCAGTCATGTGGCAGCCCCAGAAATACCCGTGGTGGGTAGAGAGGGCGTCTGGCCCACGGTGCGTCAGTGCAACGGTGTGAACGGGACATCGCATTCCCCGTGGGCACGCGCCCTTCTCTGCCTGCGCACGGAGCGACCGTGCGGTTTCACTGAGCGCTCACGGCTTTCCTCCTGAAACAGAACCGGAGCTTTGCGGGCGGGAGACCTGCCAGAGCTCTGGCTTCTGCCGCAATTTGTACTCAAAGAGGTGTCAGCCGGAGTCACGCAGAAATGAGCCCCTCGTGCCCACCCCTCACCCGCCGGCCCCCGGTTGAGCCGGAGCACTCCGTGGCACTGCGCCGGAGCTGCAGCCAGCCACAGCCATGCGGTGCTAAGCCCGGCGGGGCTGGGGATAATATTACCAAGGTAAAATATAACAGGAAAACTCTGCAAATGCCCTTTCAAAACAGCAGAGAGCCAGTAATGTCATTAGGCCAGCGGTCAGGAGGGGACAGGGTTTGAAGGTACCCTTAGCCTACCAAAGGCCAAATGTGGGCCAGGGGAAGGAGCCAATGAGCAGCGGCTGGACCGGAGACACCCCGCGCTGTGCAAACTCCCGCCTTCAGTTTCACGTTGCAGCTGCCCCTGTTTGTGGATGGGAAAATGTTGTAAGGACCAGGCAGCGCGAGCAGTGAGAGGCAGCGGCAAATGGGGCTCCTCCGAGTTACAACATCCCCAGCCCCTGGCGGATCCTTGCCAGCCCCCCGTGTCGTGACACTCTCCTCGGCACTAAAATGAAATGCAGGCCCAGGGGGAATTTGCGTGGGGGCAGGACGGCCACCCCGGCGGAAGGGGGCTGTGTGCTGGCTGGGCCTCTCTGAACCGGCGGCTGGGTAAGCTGGGAGCAGCCAAAGGGGAAGGTGCCCCCGTGGCTCTCCCAAAGTCCTCCCCTAAAGCAGTCTTCATTCATGTGGGCTGCTAATTGGAGGCCCTGCTTCCCACGGGGCAGCAGTGGTTAGCAGTGCCGTGCCCCTGCGTTTCACTGAGTTTCTCTGCTTGGCTCCCTTCCACGAGCTCTGCTTTTCTTTCCTCTCAGCCCCGCTCGGCACTCAGCTCAGCCCTGTCCTTCACCTGAAGTCACCGAGTGCAGGGACTGAGTGTTGCTTTTCCTCCATGCTGTCTGGGTCCAGTAGCTCTTGATCAAACGTGTTCATCTGGGAGCTCCTGCCTCCCCCTCCTCGGTTTGACATGAGGGTTCTGTCATGCTTAATGGTCAGCAAGGAGTGAACCTCTGGAAAGGCACTGCTGTGGGATGTGGCCCCTCGCTCCCCACAGGCCTGAGTGGAAACTGCCCCTCTGCTCTCAGCCTGAGGTCCTCTTTGCCACAAAGCTGAGGATGCGGCCTCTTGGGCTGGAGGGGACCTAGGAAATAAAAGAGTGGCTTCAGAGCCCAAGTAGGTGCTGGCTGGGCTCCTGGCTCTGAGCTCCAGCTTGTCCAGGGAGAAGGGCTGGGGCTGTCCTTATTCAGAGGTTGCTGTTCCCACTCCAGCATCCCTGGGCATCATCAGGAAGTGATGCTCCACCATGCCAGCAGAGCCCCTTGTGCAGGCACACACATATCTGCCCGTGTCATGGCAGAGACCCCCCCAGTCCCCTCTCTGGAGTGCCACCAAACTCAGCTTGCTGCAGCTGTCTTTCCCTGGAGCAGACACAGGCCCTCGGGCTGCCCCGGCTCTGGCCGGCACTGAGGGCTGGGAGGATGCACACACACAGGGTGATGTTGTACAGAGCTCCAGCCCACCCGATCCTGCAGCCTGCTCCTCTCCAAAACCCTGACCCTGCACATGCCATGGAGCTAAAGCCACGAAACCTATGAAGAGAGAAGTATGGTGGCAGCGGAGTAAGAAGGGGGTTGTGGATGAGCAATTGAAACAGATGGGAATTTCCTGAAGCAAGCGGCAGAGGCCAGGCAGCGCAGTGCAGGGTAGGGAAGGCTCCTGCGCAATGGCTCATGCTGCCCACCAGCTGTGTGGGCTGAAGGAGGAGGCCAGGATGCCCATTTCCTCCTTATGGCATTTTCAGTGACTATTTGTCCGTGGGAAGCAGCACACCCGCAGCGGCTGAAGCAGCCTGTCCTCCTCCCCGGGCTACTCCAGCACAGTGGAGCCAGCCAGCCCCTTCTGCCTGGGGACCAGAGTCCAGCAGCAGCCCAGGGCACTCGGTTCACCCCATGCCTCACTATATCTGGGGGAAGAAACCCTCTGTCAGAGCCCCTGCACCGCTCTTGCTGCACTGCCTGACATCCCGCTGCAGAACCCAAGCCTTCCCCTTGCTGTTTCCCCAGCAGTGTCCCCACACGCTGCCCCAGAGACAGCCCGGCACACTGGCACCAGCCAGCCGTCGACATGTGGGAACAAAGGGAGCTGCCCCATATGGTCCATGTCCCTCACACCTACTGCTTCCCTGCCACACCATGCCACTGCTGGCTCTCACACTGTGCTGATGGTGTCTGCCCATCAATGTCACCCCACTGCCCCCTCGCCAGCCCACTTGCCTCATCCCTGCCTGTCAGGGTGCCTCTGGTCCTGGTGGCACTGCTCAGCCTCTCTTTCCTATCCATCCGTGCCTGGCTGGATGGTGCTGGGAGCTGGGGTGTCTCTTCCATCCCCATCATCCTGCTGCCAGCTGCTCCTCTGCTCTGGTCTCCAGAAGGAGAGAGGGGCAGGGGGGAGCCTGGCTGAGACCCATACCGACCTCATTCTCCTCTGCTGACCCTGGCCTTAAGCAGGGTGACTCCTCCTGCCTCTCCCCGGGTGCTGCCCAGGGTCTGGGTGCTGCCATTAGTGTTTTCTCTTCCTCTTTCCATTTGACTGCCTCCTCCCAGAGAAGCGCCATGATAGCCCGAGCAGGTCCCGATCCCCTGCACCGGCAGAGCTGGCCAAGAGGGTGAGCAGTGAGGGGAGCTGCTTTGGATCCCCGGCGCTGCCGAGCCAGGACTTGCTGTTCCTCAGGCAGTCGTTGCTGGCAGGGATGTCTGTGGGCATCTCCCCACCTCGTGGCTCCCAGCCCAGGGCAACCGCCAGCCAGGCTGCCCTCATCTGTCCCTGGATCCCCATCCCGCAGCACCCCCTCCTCACCAGCCCTCCTCCAAGCATCCCCCATAGCAACTGGTTGTCACTGTCCCCAGCTACTGCACCCCCAGCCTGGGCACCAGCAGTGGGTAGGGGCTGGTTGTCAGGTTCCAGCTCTGCCTGAACACGGGCTGGGGCTCAGCACCGGAGGTGGTGGTTGCAGCATGCCAGGGTGCACAGGGGCCAGCAGGGATGCTTTATAGCAGGAAGGGGCAGAGAAAAGCGAGTGCTCTGCAAACACCCAGCAGCAGCTGCGACAGGTAGGCAAAGAGCTGGGATCTGCGGGGAACAGCCTTGGGTCACCTTGCCCATCGCTAACTCATGCACTGGTGTTAGAGCAGAAACCCTTCCGCAGGCATCACCTCCTCCTCCCCTTGCGTCGTGGTTGAGGCCCAGGGAGCAACTTGGCACTACACAGTTGCTCCCTCACTCCTCTCCCTGGTGGGATAGGGAGGAGAAAATATAAGGAAAGGCTCGTGGGTGGCGACAAGGACAGGGAGGGACCACTCACCGGTTATGGTCATGGGCAGCACAGACCTGACTTGGGGAAGAAACATCAATTTAATATGTTACCAATCAAATCGGAGTAGGATAATGAGAACTAAATCCAACTCTTGAAACCCCTTCTCCCACCCCTCCCTTCTTCTTGGGCTCAGCCTTGCTCCCCGTTTCTCCACCTCCTCCCCACCAGCAGCTCAGGGGGTCGGGGACTGGGGGTTGTGGTCAGCCCATCACCCGCTGTCTCTGCTGCTCCTTCCTCCTCCGGGGCAGGACTCATCGCACTTCCCCTGCTCTGGAGTGGGGTCCCTCCCTGGGCTGCAGGGGGGTCTCCGCTCCCCCGTGACCCTCCATGGCTGCAGGGCACAGCCTGCCCTCTCACCAGGGGCTGCCGGGGAACCTCTGCTCTGGTACCTCCTCCCCTTCTGCACTGACCTGGGGGTCTGCCTGGCTGTGTCTCTCACACCCCACTGCTCTCCCCGCTGCAGGTTCCTTTTCCCCTCTTAAATCTGTTATCCCAGAGGCGCTTCCACCGTCACTGACTGGCTCGGCCGTGGCCAGAGGCGGGTCCAACTTGGAGCCAGGGAAGCTTCTAGCAGCTTCTCAGAGGAACCATCCCTGTATACCCCCTCCCTCGCATAACCCCCCCGCACAAACTCAACACGCCCTGCCAGCCCCACGAGCGGAGCCACCCACGGCCCTTCGGGGAGCGTCGAGGATGGGGCCGTGGGCTCGGCGGGGCTGGAGGCCGGGCAGTTGAGGCAGCGGGTGCTGGCACATGTCCTGGTCCCGCGGAGGCACCGCTCTGCTGTTCCTCAGCACCTCGGCGCTGTGTCCCTGGGCAGGAGACAATTCAGCTCCAGCCAGCACTATAAATAAAACCACGCTCTTTTATCCCGCCAAATAGGTTCTCATTGATTTTACCCATTCCTCCTCCTCCCCTCCGCATCCCTTTGATATGTGAAGTCAGCTGCAGAGGATCTCGCCTGGCCAGGAAAATGCCAGCCGCTCCAGGCCCTCTCCCCCGGAGATAGCCGCTCTCCCCTGGTTTTCGCTCTCTGAACAGGCAGTACCGCTGGAGAAGGAGAAACAAAGCTCTCCGGTGGAAGTTTTCCAGCTAATCATTTATTAATCTCCTCCTGACAGTGCAATCACCTGCAGCGAGGCAGCCCCTGACCCCCCCCCCCGCCAAGGGGAGGAAGATGAGGGGGAGGATGGAGGCTTCTTGCCGTGGAGCTCGGGGTGAGCCGACGCATCGCTTCCTTCTCCGACTGCTTCGGTTACGGTTGTGCCGGTGGCTGAGATAAGGGGGACCCTGGGTCCCCATCCTGGGAAGCGCAGAGGGCTGGTGCCAGGGTGGTCCCTGGTGCCTTGTGGGTGATGTCAGCCGGGGGGCTCTGCCCCCCCAGCCCAGGCAGCGCGTGAATGCCTGCCGGCTGCAAGCCGTTCCCCTGCACGCGGGAGCTCCCTGTGCAGGGATGGTTAGCAACAGAAATAATGCAGCAAAATCACGGCTCACACAGTCTTCCTGGCACTTGAAAGCATCTCAAGAGCTTAGAAAGCTGCAAGATGCTCTCATTCCCATCCTTTCCCTGCTATCTTTGCTGCTCACCGCCCGTGCTTTGGACCCCCTTCCCAGGGAGGGGGTGCAGCGCTTTCCCAGCCCAACGGCACCAAGTTGAGCATGGCGAATCCGGCCCGCACGCGGCAGCGGGAGGCAGGGAGGCCGCGTGCTGCCCGCCGGAGCGGGGCTGCGGGTGACTCATCGCCATGCAGTATGCAATTACCCAGGCAAGTGCAGGGCCCTGCTGTTTTGCACAGGTATCTGTGTCAGCCAGGGCTATTTCCAGCTCTCTCCGCGCTGCTGGCTCCTTCGAGAGGTAAGGAATACAGCCACCTAGCTACTCTGCCTGCCACAGGGGCAGGTATGATATTCCCATGAGCAAAGAGCTGGGGGGTTGGATATTGCATCCCCAATTGCACAACTGGGGGAGGAGGGAGTGATGAGCGGTTGCCCACGCGTTTTATGTACTTAAGGGCGCACGCACAGCCGCAGACCGAACGGAGACAGAGATGCAACGAGGCTGCACGGCGCCCATTGCCACCGACTAAGCGCCAGGAGGGGAGAATTTTGAGCTGTTATTATTAGCGATGCTGGTAGCGCTAGAAAGAAAGCGGCAGGGATGGGATAAAGCAGAGTTTGGAAAATGCTGTGGCCTGGGAATGCAGGGGAGGGACCAGGATAAAAGGAGCAATGTGCAGCAGCGCCTTCTCCCTTCCCTGACAGAGCAGATAACAGCAAGCTCCATGGGGCAGCATCTCTGTCTCACGAGCTGTACATGGAGTGCACACCATCCCCTGTCAAGCTGTTGAGCCAAACCACACTCTGAGAGTGAGATTTTTTGATTCCCAAAACGTTTGCCCAAGACTTCGCTCATTGCCCTTCCCCCTGGTCGCTGTGAGCAGGAAGCAGGGGAAAGCTTAGGTGTTGAGCACTGCTTGGACAAGCTCCAAGCCGGGGCTACAGCCCTGCAGCCGCAAGCCTTGTTTGTGACGGGGGTTTTGCAACTGGGGTTGTCACAACAGGGCAGCAGCCCAGTCCCTGTGGCCATGAGCGGAGGCTGCTACCTTCTTGCACCAGTGCTCTGTGCAGCAAAACGTGTCTGCAGCAGGGTGGATGGGGTTCATCCTCCTGGGAAGACCAAGCAGGCTGAGTCTGCCCAGGGGAAGCAAGCCTGGCCTTGCACAGCCTTCGGGAAGGTTCCCAGGGCGTTGGAGGCTTGCTCAGCTTCACCTGGAGGCTGCGATATGGGGGAAACCTCCATATATGATGCAGATGTGCCTGGCATGGGCCGCTCTGTGCCTGCACGGCGTGGCGAAGAGATGGATATATGACATTACTGAAGGTCTGGGGCCCCCGTACGCCATTTGTCAGGGTACGTCGTACGTCCTGATTAACTACCCTGCAGATGGGCGGTGTTCACCACCCAGCTGGGCTCGGGCAGACGGGTCTGCTGGAAGCAGGCTTGGGGGATAAGGGCTGAAGGAGGGATGGATACAGAGCCAGGACCTGCGGAGGGGCTGGGAGGGCTCCATGCCTCAACGTCCCACCTTTGCCTGACACGTGCCCACCGAAGTCTGGCCTGGGGAGGGCATGAGGCTGCAGTCAGACCTCCACGAGCGTGGGCTGTGCCCTCTGCGGACAAGCCACCGTGCTGCAAGAGGCACTGAGGGCTTTCGTCCTTCCTGCACCCCCCAGCAGAGCCCTCGACGTGGGAGAACTGCTACAGTTTTTTGCTGGAAAAATCACATTAATCACCCTCAGCGCCGCCTCCCTAGCCTTTGTCACAGTTTGGTGCCCCAGTGCCAGCTTCGTTTTAAAAGCATTATTTATTTTTAATAGAAGCTGATCTAAACAGCAACATTGTCGGGATGATAAAAATAAAAATGCAGTGGTTGTCACAACTGTCAGCGTCCTGGGAATGGGGGACTGGCAGTGCCCAGCTGCGCTCCCCTCCAGCCTGCGCTGCCACCCGGGCAGAGGAGGAAGCATCCGGCATCGCGTGCCTGCAGCAGCCTCCGTGCCAGGAAAAATCAGCGTCTGGTTTTCTTTTTAATACACTGGTGAGATTCTTATGTATATTTTCTATTTTCTAAATGTTTAGTAACTTTAATTTCATTTATTGCATGAATAAATGAGCAAATATGACATGTACAAATGTTGGAAAGGAAATTAATTTGTTAGGTCTCTTCATTAAGAGAACCGTGTATGGTTGAAATATCTGTGTTGCAATGTGCTGATGTCACATTAGCGGCACTAATAAGAAATGCTGTTTATCCATATGAAACCAGATTTTCAGGGCATGGATCTGGCAACATGCGTCAAGTCGGTGCATGGCCGAGCCCATAAACCACGGCGACCGGCAGCATCTCCAATTGCCCAGGGAGCTGTGGTGGGTCATGGGGCAGCGTTCCCTGTCCCGGGCTGGCGGCCAAGCTGAGCTCTTCACCCCGAGGTTGTCCCTGGAAGTCTGCCTCTGCTCCCCAGCACCATGGCAGCGTCCCATCAGGCGGGGTGAGCGGGAAGCGAGCAGGAAGCGAGCAGGAAGCACGCCTTGTTTGCTTCCTGAGCATTTCTTCTCCTTCCATGGCTTTTCCTTCTGGCTGACGCAATGAAGCTCTACCGGAGACCGCGGGGGGAGCCCGGCCCTGCACCCCCTACACCGGTGGCTCTGCCCGCCGCAGCCAGCTCTGCTGGTTGCTCCCATGGGGCGGTGGCTTTGGGCAGGGCTGGCCAGGGCAGGGGCTGGCCAGGGCTCCTCACAAGCCCAGTTTCTCCCCGAGTGTTCCCAACCGGCTCTGTTTGCAGAGGCGAGCCCGGGGAGCGGCCGTGTTTGAATGCCGCCTGCCTGGAGTGGAGCGCGGCCGTGGCCGGGGCAGAACAAAACCCGCATTCATGGGTGGTCATTGACATTCCCGGCAGCCGTCCCCTCCAGCACGCTCCTTCCTGCCTCCTCTGCCCTCCACAGGCACTTTTGGGGGCTTTTTCCCTGGGTGGAAGGGCAGGAAGTTCACCCACATCCCTCCGCCTCCTCCTTGTGCCTGCTGAACGTGCGTGGCCAGCCCTGGGGGGACGGTAGCTGGGGGATGTTCTTGCTCGGGGGTCTGCACCCACCCGTGTTGCGTCCTCCTGCCCCGCCGCAGTGGTTGGGCAGGGTGGGCTGGGTGCTCACCCTGGGTGCTCACTGGCACCGCACGGCTCCAGTGGGGAACCGGCCTCCACGCCGAAGGACACTCATCTCCCCGGGGCAGGGGTGCAGACCAGCGTGCACCCCCGGGATGCAGGGTGCCCCCAGTTTGGCGGGGTTTGGGCCAGGCATAGCAGGAGCTGAGCAGTGCCTTGTGGCCCCTAGCACGCCCACACGAGAAAGAAGTTGCTCACGTGTTTTGGGCTGGTTGGGTCTGACCCCAGCTCTGCTTTCCCATGCGGGCTGCTGGCACAAGGGCCTGGCAGGGAGCAGGCAGCGGCACGCTGGGCACTGGCAGCAGGAGCGGGCACGCTGCGGTTCTCCAGCCGGAGACAGGCAGGTGCTGTGAGGAGCTGGTGGTGAAACGCTGCCTGCAATCCCATTACGGCTGTGAGCGCGAATGAGTTTAGTGGCCTCAATTTAATTCCCATTTGTACATGGGGAAAAAAAAGAAGAGGGAGAAGAGCGAAAGCACGGATAGGCACAGATCTGCTGGGATGGGGATGCTCAAGCTGCAGCCACACGGGAGGCACAAGCTGCCGGGGATGCGCCCAGCGCTGCGCAGTGGGTGCTGTGCTAGCAGGAGGGATGGGTGCTGCAGGGGGAGGAGGGGGCACGTCCCCCTGGATGTGTCCGGCATTCCTGAGCCCAAGCTGGGAGAGCCGCTGTGGTTTCATGTAGCTGGAGCCCGTTGGCAAGGGAGAGCACCAGGCATGGGGCTCCCGCTGTCCTGGGAGCCCGCCATCCCAAGCCATGTCAATAGCTGCTGTGGGCCAAGCCGAGCCCCATGGCGGGGGGTGCCCGTGCCTCCCTCCTTTCCTCGCTCCCGGGATGTGCATGGCGCTGAAACAGACCTGGCCTGGGGAAGGCTGGAGGAGGGAAGATGCTGCTTAAAGCCTCGAGGAACCAGGGCTCTGATTTCATAAAATAAAGTGAGGATTTTCATCTGTATTTGCTTAGTGAGTTAATGCCTTTAATTCTAATTTGATGCTCTTGTCTCTGATGACTCAGTCACAAAAAGGGAGAGCAGATAAGAGCAAAGAGGCCCGGCCCGAGGGATGCTTGTAGCTGCTCAGTGCCTGGCGTCCCCCAGCCTGGATCCCTTCCAGGGGATTCCAGAAATGCTGTTGGCACTGGTAGTGGGACCACAGGCACAGGGCAGGCAGCAGCTCCGGGAGGTGAAAGCAGAAGCCGCCATCCCTGATAAGAGATGGGCTCTGCCCTGTTATGGATATGGCAAGCGCACTAACGAGAGCGCTGGGTATGTTATACTCGGCGTGACCTGCCCAGATTGCACTGTATCACCCCAACCCTCTGACCTAGTCCTCTTCTGGGAGCAATAAACCTCTCTGCTGGGGAGGAGAGGAGCACTTCTCCTTCCCCTGACACCTCCAGCTGGAACTGGCTGCCTATCCTTGCCTCTGGGTGATTGCTGAGACGGGAGGCAGCAGGGAATGCCCCCAGCCTGGGGAGTTAATCAGTCCCAGAGCAACGCAGCCCCTCCTGGCTGCATTTCTCCATCACGAGAAGCAAACAGATGTGTTTAACCCGAATTAGCCACTTTGGGTTGGGAGGGCAATCCCAATCTCACTGCACCCAGTTCCCCTCAGCCTAAACACAAAGCTGGGCAGAACACACATTTTCTGTGGTGAGGGGGAGGTTTCTCCTCTCCCCAGTCATTTGCTTCCAAGTTTGCCCAGCCCCGCAGAGACACGAGCAGAGCTCTCTGCAGCTGGAGGGCTAACATCTCAGCTCTTCCAAAAAATAGAAAATGACCCAGTTTCTTTATTTTCCTCTTTTCCCAAAGTCCAAACACCCAAAAAATGAGACGGTAAGTGGAAGCCACAAATAGATTTCACGTATCCTGACAGAGCCGGGAGATGAAAGCAGGGGACACTGCTCCTGCCTCCCCTGCTCAGACCCAGCAGCCCATCCTCCCTGGGGTCAGCTTTCCTGGCTCAAAGAAGCAGGAGCGGCTTTGGGGCTGACCCCAGCTCAAGTCCCACACGGCCTGTGAACTGCTTAGGAAAGCCGCCATCCCCTGTCCCACCCCAAGGGCTCCGGTGCTCTTTGCCCTCAGGGGCGGGGGGTGATTTGGATCAGACAAGGTCCAGGCAGGCTGGCCTGGTGCTCCAAGGAACATCTCACTGCCGCTGTTCAGCGTCACAGCCCCAGGCTCTTGCTGGCATCACGGCTGGATGTGCCTCCGCTTCCACCCAGGAACAGCTCGGGGTGCAGGAACCCTCCTTCCCTAGGAAATTTTTTGGTCTTCAGGCTCTTTTTAATGATGCCATTAATGATGCCATGGGTACCAGGTTCTTTCGAGGCAGGGTGGCAGTCTCCCCGGGCTGCTCCCGTCGGCCTTGCTCCAAGTAGTAAGGTGAGCGGCAGAACGTGCCCAGCCTTCAGCTATTCCTATCACGTCCCATCTGGAGACAGAAATCTGCCTGCTGGCTTTACAATTAAAATTGAAATGATTTGATTATGGGGCTTCATTAGTAAAAACAAACACCAGGCAGCCTTCCTTCCTCCCCCCCACCCCATCCCCGCCCAGCCGTTTGTCCCCAGGGCTGTTTTAGGTAAATCCCAGCCAGGATGCGGGCTGGGCACACAAAGGGGGTTCGTGTCTGCAGCTTGTAGCTGTAGTTGGGCGCAGCTCAAAGGAGGCAAATCTTAGACCCACAAATCGCCTCCTCCAGGTAGCAATGCAGCAACAGCCTCGCACTGACGGCTCCATGGACTGTCGCCTGACGGCGGGCATAGCGGTGGCGTTAGCAGCAGCGGGAGGTTTCCCAGCCCTGCATAGCCTGCTGAACGCTTGCAGACCCTACCGGGGGGGGCCCTCAAAGCCCTTGGGGCTTCTGATTTACACTTTAACTCCATTCCCTTCATTCTGTGAGTCTTTGCAATGGGGCCACTTGCACCTTCACACCAACCTGGACGTGTCATTGCCAGGTCCGTTTTTCTTCCCGGCAGCAGGCTCATCCCACAGGGAAAGCAGGGAGCGTGGGGAAGGGCTGAGCCGGCGCGGCGCAGGCTGCCTGTGGCGTATGCAGATGTTTGAGTCCTCGAAGCTGCAGCAGATCTGGGGGAAGTAATTCAATTAACACTTGGGGCGTTGGGAACAGGCTGTGCCGGCTGGGAGCAGAGGAATGCTAATGAAGGAGGGCTTGGGAATGCTGCTGGGTCAGAGTGCTGCTGCTCTGGCTGCTCCCAGCGCCTGGTTTTCTCTAGCAGATGGGATGGTTCCCTGCAGTGGGGAGGTGAGGTGGGACTTGGGCAGCCTTTCTGCCTCCGATGCCTGATGTGAGGAGAGGGCTTTGAAATGGCTCTTGACACTGCATTGGTGGCCCCTTTGAAAGGGCCTGTGGCAGAAGAGGTATGTGCTATCCCCCCTGCGGTGTACCGGCTGGCACCCCCGCTGGAGTCCCATGCCTGCAGAAGGCAAGATGATCCCTCTGCCCTCTCCCTGCCTGCTGGCAGGGACACTTGCCTTTGGTGCTCACCTGAGCTTCTCCATCCCCGCCCCCCATCTGCACCGTCTGCATTTGCTCCAGCAAAAACCTGCCTTCAGGGTCTCCCCAGCACGGCAGCACGTGCCGGCTGAGCTGAGAGCTGGCCCAGGAGACTGAGCCGTGGTGCCTAGGCTGTCTGGGACTCAACAGCCGCTTCAGCCTTCCTTGTGTAATAAGGAAAACCCTGGCCCAGAGCTGCAGCCCAAAGACAGACCAAGGGTTTGATTTGGGATGCCTTTGCAGTCTCAAGTACTGCCGCGACAACCGGGTGCACCCACCCTGAGGCTGCAGGCACGGGGCTGTGGGAGCAGAGCTGTGGCCATGGGTGTCTGTCCCCTTTCCCAGGCTGGACAGCAGGAAAGGGCAGCTGTCACAGGAGACGTTGAGAAGGCAGGAGGGGCTCGGCACCTCCTCCCACTATGCTTGGTCTTTAACTCCTGTGGCCTCTGGAAAGCCCCAGAGTGCTCTCTGGCCAGCGGAGTGACCTTGGGGACAGGACAAGCCTGCAGCGATCTGCCTTTTTCTGCTAGGCAGATGAAGCCCCTTGTGCCACGGGGCCAAGGAAGCCTCAAGGAAAAGGGTGCATTGCCCTGGGACCACTGGCTCAGGGGGTCCCTGCCTGGGGACCCCTCGGGACATGGTGGGGCAGGGGGGCATGGTACGGGTGCTGGCATGCTGGCCAAGCTATTTGCAGAGGGTAGCATTGCCCGGTCACTCCAGCTGACTCATGTCACGTCAGGGCCAGGCTGGCTTCCCAGTGGCATGAAACTTCCCCGCAACCAGTGGCACTGGGCCGAGCTGTGGCCTGGGCAGGCGGCGGGGAAGCACGGGTTATAAAGTTACACAGAAGAAAGAGCAGCTCTCAGAGGGACGCTTCCCTCCCCGGCTGCGTGCCATCCGCCTGCCCGGCCTCAGCTCGGCGCCTGGGGATGCTCTGGGATCCCCTGTGCAAGGGCTTGGATGCGGCCCAGGGTTGGTGGGACCCGGCTGCAGGGATGTGCTCCGATGCCAGGGCTGAGCTGCACATGGCTGGGGGGGAAGGGAGAGAGCAGGGTTAGTCTCCTCTGCCTGGGTAAGTGTCACCAAGTTGGTGGCACTAACAGCATTGTTGTCCTACCCAGGCTTGTCTTGTGGGCTAAATCTTTAACCAGATCAAGGGTTTAACTTTATCAGTGGCTGGAAGAATGTGGCACCGTTTCCCTGGGGCAAAGTATCTTGGTCCCTGCAGAAAACCCAGCTGAGGCTCCTTTCCCTGGGGCCCACTCGGCAGCTCCCCAGAGCCGGTGTCCAGCCCTTCAGCACCGGGACCATGGGACCTTCCATGGGAGAGAGCACCCTGTGTCCTGTGCGTGGCTGGGGCTCCCAGCTGGTCTCATCTTCCCTCCAAATTCACGGTCTGCAGGGGCCCAGGCACCCCGGCACGTTGCCAACATCGAGGAGCTGGCACTTTCCCTTGCAGGTGTACCTGGGCACGGATTGCCCTTGTGGCATGCAGCGCGGAAGGAAAGCCACCGCCAGAGCAGAGACTTCTGTGTTGCCTTGAAGGGAGCCCCCATGCTGGCACCACAGTCCCCCCACCAGCCCCGCCAGCTCCCCAGCCCTGGAAAGCCCTCCACAACCCCTGCCCAGAGCAGGATGATTGGTAATCGTTACTGAGGCTGGAGATCAGTTTCTGTGCGCATCCAAGAGCTTCAGGAGCAATTAGTCCCTCTCTGGTGAGGGTGGCCAGGCTGCCCCTCTCTCCCTGCCAAGGTGGGAGCCCTCAGTGCCCGAGCGAGGGTCCAAGCACCTCCTGGCATGGGTGGAGGAAGCCCCATCTCCTCACAGGCTGTATCTGATGGGCATGCTCCCTGCCAGCCCTTCCTAGGAAAGGCAGGGCTTTGGCAGCAGCACAGCCCCAGGGCAGGGCTCGGTCTTGAGCTGACCCCTGCACCCCGGGGCATCCAATGAGGGGGAAGGAAGAGGGTCTGCAGCCCCCAGCCCGGCCCAGGCCCATGCCAGGGATTCACCCCCTGCCAGGGTGATGCACCCGCAGCAGCTCATACCTTCACATGGGGTGGGTGCTGAGGAGGGGAGGGGTGCTTATCCGCAGGACGGCGGGTACCACCCGGCAGACCCCGGCACAGCGCTCCTGCGGGGCTGCGCCAGGCACCGCTCCAGCCAGGGGCTCATCTGGCAGCGCCGCGACAGCAGGGACATCGGCGGCAGCCTGCTGCCAGCTGGGAAGGGGGGACCGTAATGATGGTCCGTCTCAGCAAAGGTAGCAGAGCATGAAAGCAATTTCACACTTTATTAGACAATTCAGGTGCCGGCTGCGCGAGCCTGGAGCGAGCAGTGCTGCTCACGCCTCCACCCCGGCCTTGCAGCCCCAGGACCACCCGCCATGGGGGTCAGCCCTGCCTTGGGCCACGCAGCAGCGAGCTGGCGGCAGGGCGAGCACAGCCAGCGCAGGCTACCAGGGCCCAGGGTGCCAGGGCCCAGGGTGCCAGGGCTACGAGCTGCTTCACATGGGCCACCCTGCTCCCACACACGTGCGGGCGCCTGGGGACAGCGCAGCCACAGACCGGCTTTGCTCGGATGGCTGTGGCCTCCAGCATGTGGCAGCCACCCTGCTCCTGCTGGGTCCACCCACTCCCCTCCTTCCCTGTGCTCTGCAGCCCTGTTGCACCCCTAACTCCCTCCTGGCATCCCACAGCGAGGGGACCAGTCCAGACTTGAGAGGCCAGGCTTGGAGCTTCCCTGCTTTCCTCTCACACCTCCCCAGCAGAGCCAGCGACACCAGGGCGCACAGCCATCCTTCCTGCGACCCAGGAATCTCCATCTGGAGATGTTCTTTGCAGCTCCCCACCTTGCCCAGGGCCACTGGCACATCCCCAGGGACAGACATGCCCTGCAAGGCAGGGGAGAGCAGAAACTGAGCTGCCACCATCCCGCTTTCCAATACACAGCCAGGCTGGTGTCCTGCACCCTGGGGACACGACTGTGTACAGCCACATCATGTGGGTGGACGCTATCCAAATGCCTGCACGTCCAGGATATGAATCAGCCCGGACAGGAGTGCAGCAGCCGCTCCTGGACAACCCAAGCTGCCTGGCTGGCTGCTCCAGCAGCCAGGCTGTGCTGGTGCCAACCCCCCCACGGGTCAGCGGGCAGGCTGCGGGCAGCAGCACCTGCCCAGCTCCGCTGCCACCTTGCGTATCAGCCCCGGGCACACCAAGATCCCAGCCTGGCATGTGTTTCGCTCCCCCTTGCACAGCCCTGCTCCCTGTTCCCACAGTGCCAAGCCATGGCACAGTGGCGCCCGGCCGAAGCGATGCCTAACCTTGACCTGACCCCCTGGCAAGGAGCGTGCCTGGCTGTCCCGCCGTGCCCCCAGCCACGAGCATGTTCCACCAGGCTGGCCAGAGCATTCCTCCCAGGAGAGCCTGTCCTCGCCAGGCTATTTAAAGGCACACTTGTTCCCTTTACACCCCTCGTGTTTAGGCTTGAAGAGCCCCGTACCCTCCGGTGACTTCAAGAGGACACTTCCAGGCTCAGGGCAGCAGCAAGTGCAACGAGTTTGGGGGAAATCATGGGAGAAAGGAGGGTTGTGGTGCCCTGTGTCCTGCAGCCAAGTACCAGGGCATATCCTGGGACAAACTCGCAGGGAAGGTCCTGCAGCCATCGAGGTTGGCAGCAGGACTGGTGGGTACCACAAAGCCCAGCTTGTCCCTCTGGGGGCCAGCGACCAGAGCACCTGCACAGGCCAATTCCCCTCTTCCTGGATGTCCCCAGCACATTCCAGCCGCTGCCGGGACCTCAGGGGAGGCAGGGCACTGGCACCACAGCTGCTGGGCAGGGTGCTGCTGCTGGCTGGCTCAGCGCTGTACGAAGGAGGCTCTTGATGCCTTGGCTTCACCGGGCTCGAAGCACGACTGGGTTACCTGGCAGAGGGACTGGGGAGCACCGGCGTGTGGCTCGTGTGTCTCCTGATGGGATGTGCATGGATGGTGGATGTGCATGGGCTGTTGCCACCTTGTTCTTCATGTCCCCATCGGCCCTGGGAAGCGCTGGTAGGCAGATATTTGATGGGTAGAGCGGGGCCCAGGGGAGGCAGCGAGGGTCGAGGACACCTCACAACAGCCTGCACCCCTGTGCTGGCTGCAGGCAGGGCACAGAGCTCCTGCTGTGCACCGCTGGCACACAGGCAGCACCGGTGGTGGCTGGAGGGAGGGAAAGGCGAGCTGTTGTTTCAGAGCACATGAAATCCAGAGCCCTGATGAGTGAGACAAAGAAAGCCCAACCGGTTTTATAAGCTGCCTATCAAGTCCTGCCCACCCCTGCTCTCCTTCCAGCGGGCAGATCAGGGCACAGGCAGCAGTTCCTCGGTGCTCCTTGTCCTGCTGTCACCTTTCACCCTCCGAAGGGTCCCGGGCACCCACGGGCTGTGGAGCGGGACCTGCCCAAGCTGCTGACTCCTGCCGTTGCCTGCACTGGTGCTGGGCTGATTGCATCTGTGCCCCGCTGAGCAGGCAGGAAGGCGGCTCGGGAGGGAAATCCAAGCTGATGTGATTTGATTAGGAACGGAAAAATTCAGAGGGGCCATCAGCAGCGAGCTGGAGGTGTGAGGCCTGCTGCTGTGGGGCTGGGGGTGGGCGGGCAAGCCTCAGAAACACCCACCCTATGCAGCAGCCCGCATCCCCCCGCCTGCCCCGTGGTCCCTGTCCCAAGAGCCCATCAGCCTTTCCCCGGGCTGGAAGCATCTGCAGGCAATGTCCCCAGCTCCGGTACTGCCATTCCTTCCCGAGCTTCGTGTGGGTGAGCATTTGCTCGGGGCTTTCAAGGGCACTTGGGTGGAAGCAGCAAGCCCTCAGCCTCCCCACAGATAAAGCCCCAGGATGCTGCAGGTACAAAGGAGGGTAAGCCCCACAAGCAGCCCTGCCCCAACCAGGCACCTGGACCCATGTGTGGGGTGCACAGTGAAAGCAGAGCAGTATGTGGGGCACGTCCCCACCTGCCTGGCACCTACCCTGTCCCTCCCCACACCATGCAAGCAGCCGGGGCCGCAGGGCAGCAGCACGGGAACCCGCACCCAGCCACCGTGCCGCCAAAGCGTGTCCCGTGGGGGCCGTGGGCGGCCGAGCGTGCTGCCTCCCTGCCGGGCAGGGAGCGGGAGCTGGCGTGCCAGCGCTCGCCAGCTGGGCCTTCACACCTTTGATGCGGGATGCGGCAGTACCCAGGGCAGCCGGGACGACGCCAGGCTGGTGTGCTGGTGGGTGCCTCCACACCGCACTGCCCGCCGTGGGTAAGGGGTGGGCTGCGTGGCACTGTGGGCTGAGCTCTCCCGTGGAGGGAGCGTGGTGACAAGCCCTGAGGGCTGCAGCCAGGAGCTCCCAAATTCCCCTCTGACACCGCATCACTGCTGCCACAGCCGTGGCTCCCTGCCACCAGCCCCATCAGCGTCACATACAGCACAGCATCAGAGAAAGTCATGGGGAAACTGAGGCACGGACCTGTGATACCTCAGGCGGTGCTGGCAGGGAGCGCTGGCTCTGTCCCCAGACCCGGCCTTAGGCCTGGGACCGGCCAGCACAGCTCGGTTCTCCCAAAAAACCCCTTTTCCACGGGACCTGTGCTGTCGGAGCGCAGGCAGCCCCGCGCATCCCCGGCGGGGGGGAAGCAGCGCGCAGCCCCTGCCCCAGCACAGCCGCGCCCCCGGGCCGTGCCCACGCCGGCCGCGGACACGCACACTCCACCGCGACACCGAACCCCCGCCCCGAGCCCGCCGGAACCGGTGCTCCCGGTGCGCCCCCCCGCCCCCTCCCCCGCACCGGCGCGCGGGGCGGTGCTGCCATCTCGCGGCCGCGCTGCCACGAGCGCTGCGCGACCCCGCGCGTTGGGGCCGAGCCCGTCGGCACGGGCGGGACACAGAGACCCTACAGTGTGCTGTCATGTCACACGGCACAGCATCCCTGGGCACAGCATCCCTGGGCACAGCGCCGCGGGCCGCTCGGGGCCACAGCATCAGCCCCGCTGCACGGGGGGAAACTGAGGCCGGGAGTCACCCCCGCTGGCCAGGACGGCTGGGGAGGACCCCGGCCGGGGCACTCGGCCTGGCACCCTCCCGCGCTGACGGTGCGCCCAGGTGCAGGCTGGAGCTGCTGTGCCCTTTAGCAGGACGTGCTGCCCAAGGGACCGCATCAGGGTGGGCACCCAGGCAGACGGGTGCCCCAGCGAGGGGCGGCGCGGCCGAGTGCCTGTAGGGTTGCTCCACCTCAGTCTCTGTGCCCACATCCAGCCATTCCCCCGAGAGCCTCTTTCCAAGAGCCCCAGATGACCCATGCCAGCCTGCAGACCCCCTTGGCAGTGCTGCACACTTAGCAGCTCGGTCCTGGCCCCCCTGGGGACAATGCTGTCTCATCACCCCTAGGGACACTTTTGTCACTGATACGGATTTTGGCAAATCCCTGGAAAACTGCAGCCTCCTGCCTCCTCCCTCATGCTCCTTTCCTTTGTGCCAAACACATATGGGACGTGGCACCCTCATGCCTACCCATCACAAAGTGCCTCCCGACCATCCCTCGGACCCACATCCCCCCGGGGCCATATTCTGCCAGCTGCTTCCCACCGCCTTCCCGGCCCAGGGGCACCACAGCCGACCCCCCTCCTGCATCTCCCGCGATGAGTCCTCGGGTGCCAAGCAGATGGTTCTCATCCGATGAAGCCTGTACCCTCGGGTGCCGGCCTGGCCATGCTCACACAGGCAAGCTCCAGCCCGTGGGCTCCTGCACAGGGACGGTCACCAGGTAGCTGGAGGGCACGTAGCCCCTCTGGCCATTCACATCCACCAGGCTCCACTCCTTGCTCCCCTTCTTGTCATGCGGCTCCAGCACCACCACGGGCTGCCCGGCCTGGAGGCTCACCTCCTGCGGGCTCCTGGCTGCGAAGGAGAAGCCGGCGACCACCTGCGAAAAGCAGGGGAAGGAGGGAGGAAGCCCTTGCTGGATGCAAGGTCAAAGGGAGAAAGGACACATATGGCAGGGCAGGACCTAGAGGGGACATGGAGGTTGTTTGCAAGAGGACAGCGCAGTACCGTCATCGGTGGAGGGACACCGGGACCCCCACGGTTCTCTTGCTCTGCCCAGCCCAGGTCCCAGCAAGGCAGACACCAGCCTCGCTGGGCACTGGGCCAGGGGCTGTGCCACTCCCCTGCCAGGCACACACTGCACACGTACGGTGTGTGTGCTGGACACACAGGCCCGCCTTCCCACCCACACACTGCACACAGGGACCCGACACGGAGCGGGTGGCATTGCTAGGAATGGCCCTGGGGGGTGTCCCCCCCTCTCACCTGGAAAGCAGGGGTGAAGGTGGCCACCTGGGGCCGGGGAGCTTCAGGTGACACATACGAATGTCGTCTTCTCTCTGTGCTGCTCTGCAGGGCTGGCATCTGCATCCCGGGCTGCTGGCTTTGTACCGGGCAGTAGGGCTGGAGTTTTCCAGCAGGCACAAACCCTCGGGGACCTGGAGGACACGCAGACACACAAGGCATGGGGCCCCGCTACCTGGCACACGTAGGACTGGTTGGAGAGGAGAGGAATGGCAACGCGGCTGTTGCCTAGCGTGGCACAGCAGCTCTGTGCAAACTGGCCCGTCACTAGGGGATATCCAGAAGCAATCCCCTCACAAAGGGGGTTCAAGACGTTTCTGTGTGCACAGGATTCTCCTTTCCCAGCCACGATGAGCCACGAGTGCTCCCTCATGGGCAAACCTGAACTTTACAGCCAATGGCTATGGCTGCAGCGGGCCAAGCACAGGTGGGTTTGGGTTGGGTAAACCCTGGAAGGGAGCACCGCGGAGGCAATGGCCCACTGTTTCATCCAAGATGAGGAGGCGGTTTGGGTTTGGTTTCTGACCCTGGTGCCGAGGTGGGGAGAGGCTCCCGGTAGCGCTCACAGTACCTCCAGCATCCACCAGCCATCTGCTCGTGTTGCCCTTCGTGTCCACACTTTGCAGCAGAGCTACAATCTGTCCCCTCTGCAAGGTCAGGTCCAAGTCTTTGCTGCCGCTGATGTTGCTTGTCACTTGGTAAAGTTTGTCTGCGCCGTGCTTGCTCACAAGGGAAAGGACCTTCCGCTCCTCGGCAGGGTTCAGGGGCTGGTGGGAGCAAGAGACGCAGGAGCGCTTGATGAGGCAGGCAGGAGACTGAGGCCCCGCGTGTACACGTGCTCTCCTTTCCGCAGGATCACATCCCAGTGAGAGGTGAGAGGACAAACTCCTTCACACCAGCTGCTCTACCTCACGGTTTGGGGATGAGTGCCCAGACCCCGAAGAGCAGCGGCTATTTCATCCCTAGTTATTCCCAGACAGCTGCTGTCGGGGGATTGGGGGAAATACTGTGGCTGTGGCAACCCCCTGTGACACTTTCTGAGCCGACCTCCCCACCGAGGAGATGTTCTGCACTGGGAAGCCACAGGCCTACCCTTTCATCCAGCTGGTCTGAGACACCCCCTTCCCAGCTCCTACCTGTGTCGCAGGGCTCGGCGTGACCATCTCAAACGCCTGGCAGAAGGTACGGAGCTGAGCGCCAGACTGCTCCAAGGTGTCTTCCACCATCTTCCGGAAACTGGGCAGAGGCATGCGGCCGTGGGGCATCTGTGAAGACAGACCCTGGGATCAGAGGGCCCTGCGGAGGGCAAGAGCTGTGGGTAAGGTCAAAATAGAAGGAGCAGGAAGAAAAGAGCTGAGAAAGCAGGAGAAGAGACCTTGTCACTAAAGATGCACCTTGCATCTAGAATGTGGTTCTTTGGCAAGGAGGGCTGCTGCTCTCTGGCTCTGACCCACTTGCCCTGAGCAGGGCAGTTAAACGTGGGGGTCTTGGGCTGTACCCAGCCCACCCCAGCAGCCCCTGGGTCCTGCTGTCCTGCCCCATGCCCACAGTCTGTCCCACCTGACTACGAAGGGAGATGGGTGGATGCAGCTCCAGGGTAAACATCCCAGACTGAGCAAGGGGAATCCACCCTCATGACTCGGTACGTACGAGCAGTGCCTGAGAGGGTATCTCCACGTCTGGCTGCATCTTGGTCATGGGTCAGCCCAAGGCCATGCTCTACCCCAGGGCTCTGGACGGGCCTGACCCACCATGTTTGCAAATGTCAGGCTCAGAGAGTGCTGTGCAGTGAGGAGTCCTGGGAGGTATCTCCCAGGGGATGATGTTCAAGGGATGCTCCTTCCTCAAGCCAGAAGCTGTCCTTCTCTTCCTTTCCCTCCAAGCACAGACCTCTCAGGAGCTCACTGATCTCCCAGGCAGCACATTAATAAATTACCAGTGGTGTCCTCAAAGAGAGAGCAGGACAGTTCCTGGCAGTGAAGAAGAGACAGCTTGGCTTTCCCCAGCCGAAGGGGAGGAGAGATCACTTACAAATGCTAGACAGGGAGCTGTGTGTCTGCCAGGGCTTGGGCTACAGCAAACCTCCAGTGCCCGGGCATCCAAGTGACATCCTAAGCCTGAAGAAGGCAGGTCTGGCTCAGCACGTGCACCGGTTTGGGCACACGCACCAAGGGGTCATTCTCACCTGCTCCAGCTCCTTCTCTGCCTGGTGCAGGACCTGGGCAGCCAAGTCCTGTTGCAGGGCACTGAGGGAGCACACTATCTGCCCCAGGAGCTGCAGAGCCACCTGGTTGAACCGCGGGAGCTCGGCCACAAGCAGGGCGTTGATGGCGAGGTAGGTGTTCATGGCTGCCTCCTCGTCGTATGTCACACTGCCCACCTCGCTCTTCCGCTCCTGGATCTCCTCATAGTCCAGCAGCTTGTCCAGACGCTTCTTGACCAGCTGTTGTGGCCCCACCAGCATGTCTGAGAGGCTGCAGAGGGGCTGGCAGACCAGCCTGTCCAGCCGTCGCTTCTGTGGGGCAAGAGAACCCACATCTCCACATTAGCCCCCCAGCCAGGCCCAGCTGTCTGCACAGGGCACTGTCTTACACAGCACAAAAGGCTCAAGGACCTGTTGAAGGGCTTGTGCGGAGTGAGGAGCATCTGAGGCACCCTGCCCTGAAGGCACATAGGGTGCCAACCAAAGCAAACCCTTGGTAGAGGGCAGTCATGCACGCCACGATTCAAAATTTGTGCTCCATGCAAACGATTGCGTAGGACCCTCGTGCGCAAGGTCCCATGGGCCAAGGGGGTGCTGCAGTGACTGTCCCATGCAGGTCAGTGTCCTGGTTTGACAGAGGCCCTCAGCCCACGGTCTGTGTGGTTATCCCATGTAGCTACCCTCCCTCCCCATTCTGGTGCTCCCTAGGGATGCCCGCATCCAGGTGGAAGGTTCAGGATGCCCTGCCACACTCTTCCCAGCTCAGAAAGCCTGAGTCCTGGAGAACCAAGCAGGGGAGGTGGAAGGAGACAGATGGGGGGTTGTTCAGCTCCCAAAGGTGAGCACAGATGCCCACATCCAGGTGTGGGTAGCTTGGACTGAGGTTTGGTGGCAAACACCTTGTGTGAGTCAGATAAACAGTACACCTGGTTCCTCACCTTCCCCTGCTCCGCTGCAGCCCTGCCTGCACTGCCAGCCATGAATGTGCTGGGGGCCTGAAGGCACAAACAGTCTTTAATGGCCGAGACCAGCCTCACCTGGGGCCTCCCCGCCCCCCGAAACACACCTCCCACCCACAGCCCATTTAAGGGCCTTCAGCTGCTATTTCAGTATTGCTGTGGGGGTGATGGTTTCTGTCTCCTGGATGGATCATGGACTGCTGTGGTAGGTAGCTCAGCTCCTGAGTCAACCCCTCAGATGGACATCACAGCTTGTCTTTAGTCCTGGATGGACTTTAGAGCTGTGTTGTAGCCATGTCTCTGGCCCTGTTTCTTGGATGGACCCTGGAGCTGGTTCTTCATGTGTCTGGGACTGCTGATGGACCCTGTTACCTGCCCCTTCTTGTTCAGGCTCCAGGGGACTGTGGCTGCTGGTGAGGATGCTGCCTGCGCTGGGGTCCCCCTCAGCCCTTGGCTGCCCTGGAGCCAGCCCCGGCTGCACCCTGGCAGAAGGTGTGAGAGCGATGCTTGGCTGTGATCCCAAAGGAGATATACAGGGAAGGGGCACTCACAAACTCTGGGAAAACAGTGCAATGGAGGTATTCCGCAAAGCGGCGGTACTGCTGAGCAGGTCCCTCGTTGATCTGCAGCTCATGCTTGTGTGGGGTGGGCAACAGGAAGGCCTGAAAGGGAGAAAGCCATCAGACCTGACCATGCAGAAGCTGCCCAGCGCTAGCTGACCCATCTGTAACCTATCCCTCTGCTCCCAAAGATGTGCCAATGTCCCAGCCTGGGTGCTGTGTGCTAGCAGCACAGTGGGACTGATGCTCTGGGCTACTTGTCTGCAAGTCAGGGAGCTCACTTAGGTGTTAAACCTCTCCCCCTGCACAGGGGCCATGCACTGGCTTGCAAACGCACTCCTACTCCAGCAAGGTGGCCAAGGCTGTCCCAGCTTGGTGTCGCCTGGTGCTTTGACGCTTGGGTTTGGTGCTGCAGTAGCTCCATGAAGTTTCTTGTATTTGTGTACAAAATCTTTCCCCCAGCCTCTGCATGGAGAGTGAGATGGGTGAGAAAGGAAAGCAGCTAGGGATGGCTTAGGTGGAGACCCTCCTCTGCTGTGAACTCTGGGCAGCAGCCTCCTTCCTGCCTGAAGGCAGATTTTGACCTACGACCTCCTGCACAGAGGGAGCACTGAGCTCCCAGAGCCCCAGCCTGCTGCTGGTGCCAAGGGAAGCTTGGCCTCCTGCTCCTCATGGGCTTGGCACTGCCCCTTGGAGCGCTGCTCCCACAGTCAGTCCTGGAGCATCAGCAGCAGTTTGATTCTCATCAACTGCGGCTGCCATGACCTCTGAGTGCCCTGATCTCTGTCCCAAATCCTGCAGTTTTGCCTGCGGTCATGCTTAGGAGACCCTTGCTTTATAGTCCTCCTTGCCACAGGAGGGATTGGAGATGGAAATGTGAAAGGAGAAAGGGATTGACCCTTTGAGCAGAAGGTGGCAGGTTGGAGATCCGTGTGCTTTTCCTACAGGGGCTCGTACACAGGCAGAGGTGGCTGTGATGGTCTTGTATGCACCGAGGTTTGCCCCTCCTTGTGGTGGGGGCACTGGTACAGAGATGCACAGGAGGCAGCTGCCAGCCAGCACAAAGAGGCCAGGCCATCCCTGCCCTATGAGAACGTGTCTTCATTGGCTCCTCAGGGTGTATTTGAGAAGCTCTCAGAGGGACAGAGACAGGGCATGCATGCAGCCCCACCTTCCCCCCCCCCAGCAGCTCCACTGAAGCTGCATCCAAGCCCCAGCATGACTCCTAACCACATCTGGGCTGCCCAGCCTGTTTGCAGACACCTGATGTCCTGGCTGAAGCCAAGAAGCTGGTTTACCGAGAAGCAGCTCACCGAGGGGCAGTGCCAGGCAGGTCCCCAGGAGCAACTGATGTCCCAAGGAACAGCCATACCCCGTCCTCCCAGCTGATGCCACATCTCATTGTCATACAGATTGCCATCCTGCTGCTGTTTTAATTTTACCCACTCTTTGGGCTACAGGGAGTCTTTCTGTCCCCTTTTCCTCCCTCTCAATCCTATATGGGGAGCTCTTGTCAATGTTTTCATGACAAGGCCTTTCCAGCCCTTGAATTGCTGCTTTCTAAACCCTCTGCCATTTCCTGAGACTTTCCTGACAATAGTGTATTGGGATTTCAGGTTTTGCCATTGCTCAGACTTTCATTTCCCTCAGATGCCCCAAGGGATTTCCAAGAGAAAATCACAGCAGCTACTCAGCCAGGTCATCTCAGAAGGGAAGTTTGTTGCTCCCCTGATTTGGGAACACTTCCGCCTTCTACCTGTTATGCTAGAATTCCCAGGCTGAACAACACTTAGCCTTCTCAGCCATTTAACGCCCTGAAATAATGATCAGTTTAAGGACCAATTATTCTCAAGTGACACCCAGCTCAGACTGTGTCAACAAAGCCCTGACTTTGTTTAAAGCTCTGCTGGATCCGAGTGATCCTTGGATGCTGTGCAAGCCTCGTGCACAACATCTTTAGCTGAAAGGTGCAAGTCACTGAACATCCCCAGCTGACATCGTTGCCTTCCATAGGGCTTGAAAGCATTCTGCAACCCTAAGAAACAGGTCCTGAGGCCTGAGTGGGGCTAACTCCCTGCAAGTTATCAGGGTTTTACCTCTAAATGGCCCAGGTAGGATGCCACGTTCTCCTTCAGCACAGCCACGCTGGAGACCACACACTGGAACTTCTCCTCCAGGTCGTCGTACTCCCTGTCTTCCGTCTGCAAGGCAAGGGGCAGCTTATCCAGCACGGGCAGGCCTGGCAAGGCCCCGGGAAGGGCTGACACCCCTCGCCGGGTGCTAATGCACAAAGCAGCCAGGCACTGGCCTGAAGCTCACGGTGCTGAGGACAGGCAGGGGAGACCCCGAGAGGCTCCAGGAATGTGAAAAGGGCCAAGATTTAGGTTGTTGGGATTCACGCAGAAACGGGGCTTTCGGTGTGGCTGTGTTGCTGGGCAACACCGGGGTGTCTTTCCTTTCGCTAGGGTGCCTGAGGGTCCTTTGGGGGCCAAAGCACTGCCCTGCAGTGCTCTGAGGCGGGGAGCAAGGTGTGTACCTGCATCCCTCCTACCCCGCTAGTCCTTGGGACTGGGGACCCTGAGGCTGCTCGAAAATGGGACTGTGGCTCATGTGGCAGCACTGGCCAGGCCACCTGGGCTCCGCTCCCCCATTCAGCTGGCCAGGCGTCTGGGGAGGCAGCAGGAAGCCCCAGAAACAACCCAAGGAGAGGCGGGGGGTCCGCAAGCGGTGGGGCTGCCCACCTTGGCCACGATGCCGGCCTCGTGCATGAAGAGGCGGCTGAGCCGCGTGGTCTTCTTGGCGATGGAGTGCGTGTTGAGGCGCGCGAAGCGGTCCCGCAGCGTCAGGTGCTCGGCCTTGTTGTATTTGGTTGCTGCCTCGGGTGGGGGCACACAAGGTGGGAGGAAAAAAGATCAGCAGAGGAAAGTTCAGGGCAGCATCCTCAGTGAGACACGAGGGTGAGCAGCACTGAGGCCCGGAGCTGACAAGGCGTGATCAACACGATAAGCGCAACCCACATCAAAGAAGGGCAGCCCATGGGGAAAGTACTATCAAAACCAAAAGAGCAAGCTCCCATTTGTGGGGATGTGGGGTGCATTTTTCCTATCCCAAGGGCAGGACTGTTCCTCCCTTTTCCCCAGCTCCAGGAATGCAGACAGACTGGGTTTGTGCTCAGCCCCCCAATGCCACCCTGCTTCTGCAGCCTTCAGGTCTTGCTCAAAGTGGCATTTGCAGGAGCAGGGCAGTGCCAGGAGCTGCCAGGCGCTGCTCCACCAGGCAGGATGGGTGCAGGGCAGGACACCTTTGGACTGAGGTGGGAATTAGTGCAGCACCAAGGGGAGACGACCGGGGTTGGGATAGGGCTTCCCAGATGCCGTGGCCCCTGCCCGTGCCGTGCCCCCTGCCCGCTCACCTACTTCTCTGCGCCGTTTGTACTCGTTGATGTTGGCGTTGACCTGGGCCATGGCACGGACGGCTGTCTGCAGGGCCAGATAGGCGCTGGTGCCCGCGGGGGTGTTCTCCAGGATCTTTCCCAGCAGCAGTGGGTATTTGGTGACCCTCTGCACCGGCATCACCAGGAAGAAGCTGAGGTCTGATGCACCCGTGTGAGGCCTGATGGAGAGGGGAATTACTCGAGGTTGGCATGGAGGGCCGCCCTCCTGCCCCGCTGCTCCCCGCAGCTTCTCTGCAAGCATTCTGGGGAGAAAGTAGCCACTATCCAGCTGTAGGACAGCTTTGCTGCTTTAGACCAACAGGGCAGCTGTGCGCAGCAGCTGTGAGGGGCTTCTGGCTGTGAACCCCTACTCCCTGCCAGCTGCAGGGCCATCCCCCCAGGAGCGCTGGCAGAGGGATGCTGTCCCTGCCAGCCCCGAAGGCAGTGCCAGCCCTGGGCAGGCGCCCTGCCTCCCTGAACAGTGCTGTGCTTGTCTAGCCAGGAGGCACGGGATCGGCGCTTGCTCTGGGGCAGCGGGGAGGCAGGGTGTGGGCAGGACTTCCCTTCTACCTGCATCCAAGGCATTGCTCCTTAGGGAGTCACATCACCTGTGCCCTGAAACAGAGAGCAAGAAATCCCAGCAGGTCCTCTGCTGGCATTCCTGCTTCTCCTGGCTCCGACAGTGCTTGTGACACCCCCAGACACCCACCAGATAGTTCGGGAGGGGTTCAGCAGGTCGCTGGGGTCAGCGCATCTCTGTGGTCAAGCTAGGGAACCTGTGCTCTCCATAGGCACAGCCTCCTGGGCTACGGAGCAGGCAGGCTGTGGGTGCCACCCCATCCCTTATTCTGGGGTCCACCAAAGACCATCAACCTGCAGTGCCCCTTTGGGAAGTGGCCCTAAGGATGCAAGACAGGCTGCCTGGCACTACACCAGGTGATGCCACAAAGGGTATGGCTGTGATATTACACTCAGCCTGGTAGCACGTGCCTGTGCAGGCAGCTTGTCCAAGAGGAGAAGGGCAAGGCCAGTAGGTAAAACAGGGAGAGGGAGGTGGTGGCCTCAGCAGCAGGTACCTACACTGTTGCATTCAGGGTCTCCAGGATCTCCTCCTGCAGCCTGGGGTCCTTGCGGTAGCTCTCCACCAGCAGAAGGGCATGCTCATAGCTGGCACAGTAGATCTTGTAGACAGTCTCCATCTCCTCCTTGAACTCCTGGAACAGGGTGCCTAGGGAAGGAGAGCGAGCCTGGAAAGGATGGTCCTTTCCTATGGCCTCAGAGAAAGGTGGAGGTTTCTCCCCAGTGTGCTGAAGGGTGAAGTCAGCAGAGCAGTGCCAGCCAAACATGCCGAGGCAGTGCTCCTCACCCCGGGCACCTCCGCTAAGCCAGGCCTGATGCTGCCCCCTCACTTTCTGCAGGCCGGGCAGGGCTGCCTTGCCCCTGTGGGGTGAGCAGGGGGGGCTGCCTGTGGACAGCGGTGTGCAGGCAGCGCTTCCCAGAGCCCAGGGAGGTGCAGGAGGTGTCAGGGTGGGTGGGCTAGGGGCTGCAGGTGGGCACAGCACCGGGCAGCCGCACTGCCAGCACCAGGCATGGGTGGGTTCAGGTCAGCTCTCGGTGCTGCATCGCTTACTGATGCTGAGCAGCTGCTCATGCTCCTGAGTGGCCGTGGCCTCAAGACCCCTCAAGAACCGTCTGGAGACATGGAGGATGTCGTCAGTGTTAGAGAAGAGTCCTTCCAGGTCAAGATCAGGCAGCTGAAGAGAACAAAGATGCCCCAAGGTAAGCCAAACATAGCAGAGGTGGACCATGTGTTCTGGAGGCACTCATGCCATCCTGAGCACTCGTGTCCTTCCAGCAGCCCCACACAACACCTGAGGAGCTGGAGTGATGCTCTGTTTCAGGAGGCACTGGGGATGCTGAGACCTGGCTGTGCTCCTGAGCGGGGCAATGAGACCTTTTCATGTTACAGATGCAGGGTTGAAGCCGTGGGACGGCTGTACTAGGTCAGACCCAGTGTCCACCCAACCCAAGACCTTGGCTGATAGAGCAGATCCCAGGAAGGTGGAAGGTGAGCACATGGTGACCTCCCTACATTGATGTGGGCATCTCACAGCTCTCAACAGATTCACCCTACAGGCCCCAGCCCCTGGGCAGGGGGATGTACCCCCTCTCACCTGCTTCTTCTGGAGGTGTGCCCGGATGTCCAACACGCAGAGCTGGATGTTGTGGACGTAGCTGGCCTCAGTGGCGATGAGCTCCTCCACAGCCAGCCGCTGGCTCAGCTCCATCCTGTCACAGGGCATCACCTCCTCGTAGACCGCCTCTTCAGTCTCGACTGCATCCTCAGCATCGGGCTCTGCCCCGTGGGTGTTCGCCATCTCGGCGTGACACTCTGCAGGGGGTTAGGGACAGGCTGTGGCAAGGGCAGCCCTGGCACCAGCGTTCAACCCAGCTCAGTGCCCACGCTCCCTCCCCCGTGCTGGGGGCACCCCACAGCACATCTCCGGGGACACTGAAGCATTAACAAGCAAGGTGTGGATGACACTCCAAAACCACAAAACCATAAAGCACTGCGAGCCAGAGCGGGCTGGCAGCGGAGGGCAGACACCCACGCGTGGCAGCGTCCCGATCAGCTGCCGGGCCTAGCTGTTCCCTCCCTGCCTTGGCTGTCGGCGCCTGGCACGTTGCCTCGCGTTCAAGAGTCCTATTCAAAGTACAAAGAATGTTTTTGCTGTGCTTGAACAAGAGACATTTCTGTGGCAGGGAGAGCTGGTTTGAAAGTGACGGGGATGGGGGAGAGAAGCGGGTGAAGCTGCAGGTGCCTCTGTCAGAGGGACTCTCAGCCCCTGGTGCGCAACACCCGTGCCCTGCCCCGCACAGCCTGCTCCCCTCTCCTCTCTGCCTGTGGAGAGCGTGAAAAATTGGAGCTGATTCATGCCATTCCCTTCTCAGGGAACATCCTCTGCTCTAACTGATGCAGAGGAGGATGGAGCTGCTCCCAAAGCATCACAGATCGTGCTCAGCCCCAGGCAGAAGGCCTTGAGAGAGAGACAGGGCACAGCCCACGCCAGCACAGCTCAGCCAGATCCAGACCCGAGCCGGGGGCGGGATGCTGCCAGGCAGCTGCCCGCAGGGGCAGTGGAGGTACAGAGCAAAGGCACATCGGAGGTGGCTTGGCAGATAAAAAAGAGATGGCACAAGCAGCAGCACAGGGAGGGCAGTTCTGCATCTGACCTCTGACGCCTGCCCAGCCAGTGCCAACCTCTGTGCCCGACCATCAGCCGAACCGTGACACGCCAGGCGCCCGCTTCGGAGACTGCAGTCCTAGGTGCCTGCGGTGGGAGCAGGCAGAAGGGCTGGCAGGACAGCCCAAGAGTCCGCTGGGAAAGGGTCCGGCTAACAAGCGGGTGATGCAGTTGTGAGCACCAGGCAAGGTGAATGTCCCCTCCCGGCACATGCCCGTAGCTGCGCCAGAGGAGAGCTGGGCTTGGCACAGCCTGTGAGAAGGTACAGGGCCCCCGCCTGCCGTACAGAGGCAGGTTACCCTGCCAGCTGTCATCTCTGCCCCCTGCGGATTTTGCTGCCACCCCTGCCTATGGCGTGGAGTTGGCTGCTATGGGACATGGGGAGTAGGAGACACTTTCCTGGGCCCTTCTGGGTGCTTCTGAGGTGTCCAGGCAGAAGGATGCCCATCAAGGACTGTGGGTCAAGCCCACTGTCCTCTGCCTGGGGGTGACAGCAAAGTCCTTGCTTGGAGGAAGGGCTGCAGTGGGGGCAGGTGGAAAGCTGTGATCTGAGAGATCCCCTGAGCCCTGCAGAGATGCCCTGCAGCCTGGGGACATGCGGGCACTGGCGTGTCACTGGTCCCTGTGCCAGCATCCCCAGGAGGTTGTGTCCGGGCTGGGGAAACCTCCTTCCCTGCCCTCACCCCCCTGGCCTGAAACATTAGAGAAAGAAGGGAATTACGCATAACCAAAAAGCAGCATTTCAGGGCAGCGTGAGAGCGGGTGGGGAGTGCAGGAGCAGGTTTTATTCTCCAGCTCTCCTCCCAGGCAGCTGTTTGCCATCGACATGTCGCAGCCGCCTCGGCGGCTCCCAGCATCCGTGAAGCAGGGACCAGGCAGCGACCCCTGCCAGCACGGAGACCCCGCACGCAGGGGATGCCGCCGGGGGGGGCCCTGGCATGCCGGGGCGATGCAGGCTCCAAGCCCTCACCTCCCCCCTGCGCCCCGAGGGACACTGTCCGGCACGGCCGTGCCACCCCCCGCTCCGGCCGCGGCGTCACCTCGGCGTCCCGAAACCGGCCACCCCGGCTCTTACCTGCGGAGGAGGCAGGGGCTGGCGCCGGGGAGCTGCGCCCGGCTGCGGCCGCTCCTGCTGCTGCGGGAAGTTAATGATAAACCGGCTGCGCCACAGCCGGGCTGGCACGGCCGGCGTGGGCAGGAGGGGCGAGCCCACGGCAGGGCTGGGGCGGGGGACGCGGCCCGGCAGCTCGGTCACAGGAGCGGCGACGCGCTCCCCGCGCACGCCCCGCTGCGGCGGGGAGGCGGGCGGCCGGGCCGCACCGGACAGGCAGAGGAGCCGGGCAAAGCGAGCCGAGGGAGCCGCTGCAGCGGGGACATCTGCCAAAGCAGGGTCCCCAAGCGCCGTACCTGGGTCTGTGTTAGCTCCCGGCGCGGCGGCCACCCGCCCCCCGGATTCCCTTGTCCATCCTCACGCCCTGGTGCTGCGCGGCCGGCGGCGCGGCAGCCCCCCCGCCCCGGCTGTGCCGGGCAGCAGCTCCGGCCGGGGAGCGGGGGACGCACCGGCTCGCTCCTGCCATAAATAAACAGGCACCGGCCCTCGGCGTCTTTTTATGGCCGTGCTGCGGACCCGGTGTGCTGCCGCGGCAGCAGTCCCTGGCTCGGGGAGGCTCCTGCAGCACACCCCTGCGTGCCCCTGCGTTACCCCGCAGGCAGGGATGCCCCCCCGCCGCATGCCCCTCTGCTCTACACTCCTTCCCAGCTGCTCAGCCCCAGAAAAGCCTTGGGAGTAAACAGAAAGGAAACCGTATAACCATGGAAGTGGTTGCACAGATTGGGCTATTGGGAGCTATTGGGCGTGAGGTAGTTTTTTTCTCCTGTGAGGTGTTTGCATCCTTATAAACAAGCTATTGAGGAGAGAGAGGCTGATCTGCAGCCAGCTCCTGCATCTGGGAGCTCGGCCTGGGCCTGGCTGCAGGGAGGGGACAATGGCACCTGGGTTTTTCCAGACTGACCGGCAGTGTCCAGAAAGTGTCACAGTAAAAAGGGCTCTGAGTCTTTCCGTGACTCACACAGGTCACAAGCAGTGTCTGTGTCTAGAGCCATATGTCCCCACAGGCCAGGATGAGCTCTCAAGCACAGCCCTTCTCTCTGGGTCCATTTCTGGGAATGTGAGCCAGCCCCCCAGCTGATGTGTGGGGGCTGATGTGGACTGGGCAGGGTAGCATGGGAGCCCGCATGCATCTGTCCCACTGGTTCCCACCCTGTGTTGGTGCCATGAAAGCCATCCTGCCCAGCTGCCTTCCCTGCCTGCATCCCATCCTGCTCGCTGAGAGGCTGGGTGCAGCTCATGTGCCGGGGGGGGGCCTTAGCCGAACATGCAACCGCCCTCCCTTGTCCCTGCGCTGGAGGGATGCTGCAGCACACGGGGGCGGTTGCAGATGGATAAGCTGGGCAGCAGCACAGCATGAGGAGCCAGGGAGGCAGAAGCATTAACACCCAGGCAGTCTTTGAGAGAGAAGCCGATGCACCGCAATGTCCCCTGGCTGGGTAGGTGGCTAGGGTAAAGCCACCCCATGAGAATGGTTCCCGGTCTAGCCCGCGCTGTATGTGGACATGAGAGAGACCTGCACATGGCTGGGCAGTGAGGGCTTTACCTGGCGCTGGCCCTGGGGACACAGATGTTGTCCTTCCTCCCTCGCAGGTGGTGGCAGGGATTCAGTCCTCACTCTGCTTTCTGAAGCAGCAAAATGCCTGGCTGGGCAGCCTTTGGGCTGGCATCACAGTGATGTCAAGAGTTCCCCAGCTCCATCCTTGTGGGCAGGCACGCTTACTGCTGCACCCAACAACGCCATCTCCTCTCGAGGCATGTCACTGCCACTTTGCTCCCATCAGCATCCCATGGCTGATCGTGCCAGGGCAGGGACCATGATCCTGTGGCTGCCAAGGGAGTCCCAGCAGGGCAGTGCTTCCCTCTCAGTGTTCTCACCCCACTGGGGCTGGCACAGTGGGGCGGCATCCCCAGCCACCCGCTCCGCCCTGGCTGGCTCACACCGTGGGTGTTGCCTTGGGCATATTTCCCATTCCAGTACGGTTTTTCAGATGCTGAGTAATCTGGCTCTGGCGAGTTCTTTGCAGGATGGCCTCGTCCTCAAGCCCTGCGGGGAGTGGCTACCACCTCCTTCCCCCTGGTGCAAGCTGTTTCCTTCCTGCCGTGCCGCTGGTCCCACACTGCTCCCATCCAGCCGCACGGCTGGGGCTGCTGCGGCTCTGCTCAGCTCAGCTCGCTCGGGGGGCTTGGGGACTGGAGCAGTGCCACGGCACTGTCACCACTCCAGGGCTCCCCAGGGAGGTGTGAGAGCTGGCTGGCTGACCTGGCCTGGCTCGCCATACAAGGGAAAAGCAAACAGGCGCTGGCTGGTCGAGAACAATTGTTTGTGTCCCAGGGTGAGGTGTTGTGCTCAGGTTAAGCCAAGCTCAAGGGTCGCAGCGGGGTGGGCTGTCCCCTGGCACCCTTGTGGGCAGCCAGCACTCCCACCCTGCCAACACGAAACCGGGCAAGCGGTGGCAGGTTGTGAGATCGTGAGTGGGACCCCATGGGAGCTGAGGAGGGTGGCAGGGAGGCAGGAATGCCTTCTCCAACAACAGAGCCAGGTTTGTGTAACCTCATTGCAAAACTGTTTTTTCAGGATGCTTCTGGCAGAGCAAGGGTGACGCACCTCCACGGCACCGCCCAGCCCGCTTCATGCCCACTGCCACAGCTGGATCGCTCTGCCATCTCTTTTCTGGAAGTGTTTAAGAACAAAACAACCCCAAGCTGCTGGTGGGACAAGGTCTCCCCATGACACTGCTTGTGTGACAACCACAGGCCCAGTCCACAAACTGGAGAAACACCTGCCTGATGGTGCTCACAATAGGCATGGCGGTAAAAGCATCAGCAAGAGGGAAGCAGGATTACAGGGCGGGAGGCTGCCGGCTGCCCGAGCCAAGCTCAGGCAGGAACAGGCGGCTGCCCAGTATGTTTGCAGCCCTCCGGGGAGAAGGTACCGTTTCAGCCAAGAAGGTGGTTATTGCCCCACTACATCTCACGCCGATCTTCTGATGGATCCTGGAAACCCATTTGCTGTTGACAGGGATTTTTCCAGCTACTCAAAACCTGAAAGCTCAGACTGTTCAGATGAAAGCTAAAGGCATCAGGGAGCTCTCTGGGAACACAGCAGATAAACCTTGAGTTAGACAGGGCTTGCTCAGAAAATAAACACAGCTTCCAGCCATGCAAAGCTCGACAGTTCAAGCTATGCCTAATAACAGCAGGTGGGGGTTTCTCTCTGAGCAGCGGGTTTGCACAGGAAAGTTACGTTTCCTCTGTGTAATCTTTTCCATTCTTACCGGTCTTTGGATTTCTTTCCCGTCTTGAAAGGACTTTGGGACCACACGCTGCTATCAGCCGTTTGTGGTGGAAATGAAAACATGGGGAAAAAAATAGCAGCTCAAGAATGTATTTGCAGGTGTGTCCTAATCACAAAACTTCCTCCCCCGCTGTTGGTCTAGGAAGTGGACTTGCCTCCAACACCATTGCTTGTGTGTTCTGTGCAAAGCAGAGGAATCCGAGCTAAGGCACTAGGGAAAGGAGAAGAAAACCTGTGAAATGAAAGGTCTTCATTCTGCTGAGCTGGCCATCAGCACAGGCAAGTCCTGAAAAACCACATGGGTGTCATTCCTATCTTCTCATTCTTCCCACCTAATGCAACCCTGTGCTTAAATCCTCTGTGGGACGGAGGGAGGACTGTACGTAGCTGCTCGGGATAATCCCATGCACGTGCTTCAGCAGGGCTGTGCCGAGGGCCTGCTCCTAAGCAGGTAGAAATTGCGTTAGCTCCAGCAGTCTGGAAGGAGCTGCAGTCTCCAGCCTCATGGCTGGGGGGGGCACTGGCTGCAACACGAGGCACAGCACAGCCTAAAAATAAGCAGATAGAATTTGATCCAAATGGAATAAATTAAGTCAGCTCTGTATTTCTAAGAGGGTTATTTATGGGCCCTAGGCAAACCTCCTTTGTGGAGGAGGCTTCAGCCCCTCTCGGCCTCTCTGAGGCTACAGCAGTTCAAATCTCCTATATCCCCATTTTAGTGCTTGCAGCTTCATGTCCACCAGACTCTGTGGTTCTTTCCTCTCCCCACCGAGTCCTCCTGCCATGCATTGTTTTCCTTGCCTCAAGGTCTCCATCTCTCTCCCAAGGCTGGAGACTCTGGGCCTTTCACCCATCTGGCCCATGTCCCCGTTATCAGCTGGGCCAGCTGACGGTGAGGACAGCTCGAGGACAAAGCCAGGCGCCGGTTTGAGGGCACTGAATGCCAAGGTACCTGCCTTTCTGCCCACACAGCAGTGCCTGCTCTCTCTGGACCAGTGCGGAGCAGCGCTCTGCTGGGAGCCCTCTGCAATCTCTTGCTCGATGAACCAAGCAATACTGATATTTATTCATTTCTTCCTCTCATTAATGCAGGGATGCTGGTGGCTGCTTTTCTTGCTGGTATCTCTGCTGGTGAAGGATAACAGTTTGCTGGAGAGCACAGTTACCCACTTGGCAAACAGGTTAGTTCATAAGCGCTGTGGTCTCCAAGGTCTTCTATCCCTGTCCGTCAGGGACATGCACACCGGGCCCTTCCTAGGGGCTGGTGTCTCCAAACCTATGAGCAGGAAGGACTTAGTCCCAGCCTCAGCCCCAGCCCAGCCTAGAAAGACATGGCTGAGCAACACACAGAGGTGTGCATGGTCCATGGGCACCTGAGCAGCGCACCAGGAAGGGATGGGGATGTCTGCAGCACCTCGAAGCTCTGGGAGGAAGGATGAATGTCTCTCGGCCAGCCTGGCCCCAGCTGGGACCACTGACACCCCATCACAGGGCAGTGACAGCACTCCTTGCCCGAAGCGTCCCACAGGGCGGGTGCACCATCCCATGAGCACCTTCTGCCTGGCACGAGAACGTAATGAGACATGAGAAAGGTAAAGGAGCGTTTAGAAAATTCTGGTGGTTTATGCTGATTAGTCATTTCCCCTGATCAAACCACCATCTTCTCCCTGCCCGACTTTGTACAGCTTCTGCTCCTGCCGAGTCATTACAACCACCCACCCGCAGAGCTGGAGCTCCACGTGACCACCGCCTCCTCCCAGCCGCACGCCACGCTTTCGCCCGGGCACCCAGGCACCCCGCTGCCGGCACCGCACCCCGGGATGCAGTTACTCTCCTGCGCAAGGCGAGGGAGTGAGAAGATAAGCAGAGACGTATCCCCTCGAGATTCCCCTTCTCCTCAGGGATCAGGTACCTCTGGAGTCCCACCAGCACCCGCTCCTCCGGGCAAATTCCTGCAAGAGTGGTTATTCTGGAGTCACCGCAATAGCTGCTGCCTGCGTGGGAGACGTTGCAGGAGCTGACTTCTCTTGCTTGAGAGAAACGAAGGGTGGGAGGGAGGCAAGAGCAGCCCTTTGAAGCTGCCAAGCCAGCCTGTGTGCAGCTCTCCATCCCTCTTTCCACTGACACAACCGGGAGTGCCTCTGCCTTGACAGGGCTTGTGTCACTGCCACAGGCAAGAGTTAACAGCTGCCTGCTTGGAAGGATCATCGTCTGCTTGTTCCACTTCCGAAGGCAGAAACCCAGCCCAGGAATCCCATCCGGTGTGCCATGTCTCGCAGCACAGTAAGGACACCTGAAGCAAAGATCTTGCAGTAGGCCACCAGTTCCATGCACTGCCACGAAGGAGGGCAGGGGTAGGCAGCCCCTGAGCTTTGTGCAGTGGGCTGGGAAGGCCATAGCCAAGACTCTTTCCAGGGGAGCAGCCTACTGCCTGGGCTCCCCCTTTTTGTGAGCAGATAAGCAACTGAGCAGGGAGAACCGGGTATCTCCACAGGAGACTGTGGAGAGCTGGGGCTGGGCGGCTGCCTGGCACTGATGGAATCTGCCTCCAGATTCTGGCAGGACAGTGCTGGTGGGGCTGCCCCATGCCAAGGCTGAGAAAAGGGGGAGATGGGTGAAATGAGGCTGAGGTGGAAGGAGAGGTCCAGGGGTCCCTGGAGCCCCAGCAGCAGCAGAGAGGCTGCAGGACCAGCTCATGCTATTGCCCACACATCCTCCTCTACCCACCTCCTCACATTTTTGCAAGGAGGATGTTTTATTGGGGAGGAGTTTGATGTGGAAAAAACCCAGCAGCTAATACCATGGAATATGAAACGATGGCCAGGAGTCCAGGTGCTGGTGGCACTGAGGTCTGGCAGCGGAAAGCAGAGTCTTCTGCTCAGCCTGGGCACCACCTTCCCAGGCTCCAGGGCCCCGTACAGCTCAGCCCCGCCGTACCTGACAGGTTATCCAGGCTCTGGCAATGTGGGGCTTCCAGCCAAAGCGGCAGCACCTGGCCCAGGCGTGCTCTGCCCATCAATCACTCTGAAAGCAGAGCTCTCCTGTGCGTCAGCAGCCATTACTTCATCTCCTTCCCCCCAGCCACAAGATGACTGCAGCGTCAGAGGGCCATCTCCATTATCGGTGTGTGTAGATGAGATGCCGGCTCCGGCCCTTCCACCCGCCTTGGCTCAGCAGCCTGTGCCCCAACTGCCGGTCTCCTCCCCAGACCATGATGGTGGAGCCACCAGCCTGGACACCTGCCAGTTGGACACCTCTCCGCCAAGCCTTGGGTCCTGCTCTCGGCCAAGGGGGATCACAACACCATCCAGCAAGGATGCAGGGAAGGAAAGCTGGTTTGGGAGGACTGCTGGGGTGTCCAGCGAGATGTCCAGCCAGGCCGCCCACCGCAGGCCCTCAGGGACACATGGGAGGGAGAGAGGAAAGACAGAGGATGAGAAAGGAAACACTGCTGCTGCGTAAGCTGGGAATGTGCCCACGATGAGGAGGCTGTGTGTGAGTCTGGCTCTCCCCATTTCCTCAGCATCAAGAGGAATATGGAAGAGCTCAGAGAAAGGAAGCAAGGAAGACCCAAGCTCTGGAGCAGACTCTGTGTGAGGAATGGTTCCATGGCCTCAGTGAGAGGACTGGCTCCATGGTCAGGAAAAGGGGTGACAGAGAGGGATGTGACACAGATCTGCATGGTCTTCGGAGGCACATGAAGGTATGGATTACTCACCATCACTTCCTACTGGAGTACAGGGTGCAAATGAAACTACCTGGAGGGAAGTTTAGAACAAGGAAAAGGAAGTGGTTCTTGGTGCAACATATAGTTAAACCATGGAGCTCCTTGCCACAGGATGTGGCAGACGCAAAGCATTTAAACAGGAACTGGATGAATTCGTGGAAGAAAAATTCTTTGGGTTGTTAAATACAAAGAACCACCATCTCTTCCTTAAGGCTAGGGGACTATTCTCGGGAAGTCTTGCTGTGCCCTTAGTCCATGCCTCTGTAAACATCTGCCATGGGCCACAGCATTGGCCAGATGAGCTGTCACATGGCCCTTTGTCAAACTGCTGCCCTGAGATGAAGCCACAGACCAGGCAGCTCCCCAGGAATGTGGCACACTGCTTCCTCACCCAAGGGGACCCCAGGCTGCTCTAGCCCCAGGCTCTGCAGGGAGGCTGCCTCTGCGTGCATGCCCCCCGCTCTGCTGCTGCTTACTCTGAGACGGCAGGAGCTGGCTGTTCGGACACAGCGTCTGGCTCCAGTGTCTTCTGTTTGCCTGCTGCCACGTGGTGTGACAATATGATCTAGTCCCTGTGATAGCCAGGCAGCCCTAGTGAACTCAAGCTGAGTTTGGAGATTTCTGAATGTCACGCTCGGTTCCCTGGGGTGATAAAGCGAACCTCACACAAGGGCGCACAGAGATGCTGTCATGTGCCTGGAGTTCCCTGCAATGCACCAGTTCTCAGCTGCCGGGTACAGAGATGTGACTCCACCGGCTTTAACAGGTCAGACCCGGTCTGTCTCCACTGTTGTGCGGGAGAGGGTCCAGTAGATGTGAAACAAAGAGAAATTTCTATTTTTAGAAGCACTTGTTTTCAGGATAATTATTCCAAGGGGTGACTGATGGGGCTTCCTGTGCCTCCAGAGACTGAACGCACCAATCGCAGTGTGGGTCACTCTGACAGCTACCTGACCCTCGGGAAGTGAACAGGATTCTTCAGAGGGAATGATCCTTTTTGTAGCTCCTGCCCCAACCTGCCATGAGAAACCGCCCCAGTACAGCAGCAGAGAGAGACCACGGCTGGCAGAGCGCTCCCAGCTCCCAGGACCTGGCACCCGTTTTGACTTAATGTATTGCTGCTGCAGTTCGTGCTGCAGCATCCAAGGGATGCTCTGGATGCACTGCCCGCCTTCCGGCCAGCGGTGACACAGGACAGAGGAACACTGTCACTTGCTGCACCCCATGGCTGGGTGAATGTCACTCATTTCTTCCCCCCTCGTCTCCAACCTTTTTTTGTCTCCCTGCAGAGGGGAGGCAGGTCCCACAGATCTGAATTTTCTTGAGAAGCTTCAGAGTGCTGTGAATTGCCTGTCTGAGAGGGCAGGTAGGATGCCAATCCTAGGAGCCTGGCTCCATCAGCCCGGGTAGCACGGGCTTGCTGTGGGGAGCTGCAGCTCAGCCACCACTCACTTTCCTCTCCTCTGGTGACCCCGGGGGGTACTCTGCATCCCGCTGGAGGCAGGATCACAGAGACCTTGGGACAGCGAGGGAACCGCCTCACTTAGAGAGGTGACGAGTCTTGTGCCTGGGTCACACGAGATCTCGATCTGCTCCTCAGGTACTAGTGGGCTTTGGACCAGGCCAGCAGCACCTGTAATCAGGGTGAGGCATCCTTGCCGCGTGACATTCCTGTGCCAGTCATCACTCGCCACCACACAGACGTGGCCTCACAGACCCAGAGGAGATGGCTGCTGAAAGGAGCGTGGGAACAAGAGCTCCGCACCCGGAGCCTTACACGGTGATAAATAAAAACACCTGTATTTTCACTCAGTCTCAGTGCCAGCAAGACCAGGCGCAGAGCAGTGACTGCCAGAGCTGTGTTCCCACCATGACGCCACTCTGCAGCTGAATCTGATCACGGGCTCTCAGAGGTAGATGCCCTCCTGCAGGGACCAGCCCCCACCAGCACCCAGTCCCCCTCAGCAGAGGTCGATGCAGAGGGAGCTTGTGCCGCCCGTGCTGGAGCTGCAGTCAGTGCAGTGCAGAAGGGAGGCTCACCCCTAGCTGGTGCTGCTCCCAGATACACACCATGGGTGGCAGTGAAGCTGCCTGCTCTTCAAGGCATCCCAGCTACTTCCCCTGGCCCTGTGCCTCTGAGCAGCAGGCAGCAATTCAGTCTACTGCCAGAAAACACCCTGGCCGAAAGCTGCCTTGCTGTGTCACAGAGCCCAGATTAAGCTGTCCCCACAGGGTCTCACTGCTACCCAGCTCTGGGTCTGAAGCTGAAGTGCCCCGGGCCGGCTTGGAGCGTGGGCACGGCGAGCTCAGGGCTGCCCATGAGATCCCATAGAGCCATTTCTGTGGCTGCCTCCGTGTTGGCTGGGGTGTGTGACATGGACGCCTGCTTTTGCAAACCATGGCCCCTGCTCCCCTCAGCTGTGTTAAGCTGCTGTTCATTGGTGCTAAAATTAGCTGAAGGCCCATCAATAAAGGAGCCCTTGAAAGAGCTCACTCTCAAGAGCATCAAAGCGGGACACCCTGCACCCTTTTCATCTGCTCGCTCTGCTCCTCAGATGATAAAGTGGGACCCACCCGGCATGACTGCTGCTCCGGAGGAGATGTGGAGCAGGGCCTTGTGCATCAAGGGGCTGATTGATTTGTTAGTGATATTTCCAGTACTGTGGTGACAGTAACATGTGATGAGCCTTTCCCCTTATCTGGCAGTTTCCACCCTGCGCTTTTCACAAACGCTAATGAACCAGAGCTCGTGATGATCTTTGGAGGAGGGGAGAGAAAAAAATCAGGCATAATCAAACAGCATCTCTCAGCCCATGTGGGGATTTTTTTGTCTCAACAAGAATCAGCTTTTGAATGACATGAAAAGCTGCTCCATTGAGTAGAGAAGACATTCAGGCCTGCAGGTGACTGTTGGGATAAGGGATAAAACATGAATGGATCCTACCCCTACCCTACACGCTCACAAAGGGGCTGGAACCCCAGTTTTCCAGCCACAATTAGTCTGGAATCAGGTGCTCCAGCCTGAGTCCAAATCCTGGGATACTTTGCCCAGTAGCATTCCAGTCCTATGCCTTTGTGCATGGCACCCAGGAGATGGGCCATCACTCAGCATCCCTCTGAGCTAGTATCTTGCAAATCCTCTAGGATGTAGAAATCAGGAGGGTGGCCTAGGAAATACCATGTTTAAAAATCACAGAAATGTTTGCAAACGAGCCCCTGGAGGGATGGGGCTCCTTTCCACTGCACCGTGCTCTCCAGGCTCTCTGAGGTGCTCTCAAACATGGTTTTCTTTCCAATCTTGGGAGGAAGTAACTTGCTTTAAAAAAAATGGAAGGAACTGTAATGCCCTGACTCCACAGGACCATCTCCCTGACCCCCGAGGAGGTGCTGATAAAAGCCACCACAGGATGTGCTGTTAGTGATAACATCACCAGACTTTGATTGGGTCCCTCATCTGAGTGCTGATCCTCACCCAGAGGCGTCCTCTGAGTGTTCTAAGACTCAGGAGGCGGGAGGCAGAGGGATCGTCCCTGCTGTGAAGGGGCGTGGGGGACATGGGGGGCACAGCCTCCGCTCACGGCTCCGCAGCATTTCTCCCCAGTGTGTAAAGAGATCCAGAGCAGCCCAAGGAGAGAGTGACGGGCAGCCCGCTGGGATGGACGGTGCTCTGCTGGCTCCTGCCATGGGAGAGCAGTACGTCCACCCAGCCCAGCCCAAACCTGCCCTGGGCAGAGAGGACCGAGCTGGCCACATCCTGCTTTCCCAGCTCTTGCTCTGCTGCTGCAGCAGATACTCTGCACCGTCTGCTTTCGTTGCTCTTATCCTCCCAGGTACCCTAAACCACAGCACATGGCATGTATAAAAATCCATGTTCCCTAAAACGGTTCAAGAAATTATACCTGGGGGGGAAATTTACTCCCAGGTGTGTCAGCCGTCATCCATAAGCTGAATTGTTTTGCATTAGACGAGACTCACGTCAGTGATTTGAACCTGACTGATTTCAGCAGTTTCAGAGAGGAAATGTGCCTTGGCTGCCAAATACCACTACTCTGCACTAGCAGGGTAATTAATTCAAAAGCACCGGAGAACCTGCTGCTGGAGACTTATCCGTAGCACTTGACGTGCAGTGAATCAACTGTGCTGCCATTTACATCTTTTTTGGCCCATGACTTCTCCAGAGCCTCTCGCCTCACCTCCCAGTGCGTCTGCTGAAGCAGCCAAAGCAATTTCGAGTCTGATGTCACTGGGAAGACTGGCCCTCAGCTTCACCCCTGTTCAGCAAATTGTCCCCAGAGATTGTGCCAAAGGAAAGGAGGTCCAGTTCCTCCACCTCCCTGCAAACACCTCTGGAGCTGCACAGCCTCTGGGCACTGGACTAGGGAAGGAACCTGCTTTTAGAAATCTCTGGCCTTTCAGAGGTTTAGGACGAGGTATCCCAACAGAAACCGGATGATCTCCACCAAGCAAGAAACTCTCAGGGATCTCATGTCTCTGAACCCTTCTGGCTGGGTGGATAGCTCAAGCCCTGCAGCAGAGCTGGGACAATCCCAGCAGCCGGCAGATGTTGCTGCTTGGCACGAATATGTTCACTAGAGAAACTTTGCAGGAAAGAGTCTTCCAGGGAACAAGTTTATTGGTAGCGCTTCAGCTGTGCACTAACGGCATTTCCTGTGAATCACCAAAATTACTTGAAAATCCCCTTTTTCCTGTGGTCAAATGCAGGGGTTTCACAGAAGTGGGGAAGGCTCACCTCTGCCTTGCCTGGCTCTGCTGTCCTTCTCTTGACCCTACACCACTGCGCACTGACAGAGGTGAAATCCCAGGATCCGGGTCGGACACGTATCTTTTCTGAAGCAGCAAGGCATCGCCTGTGCTGGCTGTAACCTCAGACTAGGAGGGATGACAACTTTCTGAGGGTTATGTGTGAACATTTAAAGCGGGCACCTTTGCCAAAAATAATGGTGCCTCTTGCCTTGTGCCAGCACTGGCACCGAAGCTTTGCACTGAGAGCCAGCCTGGCAAATCGCAGCCAGTGTCAGACTGCTCCGGAAAAGCAGAGTTATTTTCAACCTGGAGCAGTTCCCTGGGCTGGCTCCCTGCAGCCCCCTGCCCAGCCCTGCCAGCATAGGGGAGGGAGTGACGAGAGGGCAGGGACAAGTGGCCCAGGCAGGGGTGGCCAGCAGCACCTCTTTGGTGCCTGTGGGTGCCCTTGGTGTGGGTGGGTGTCAGGCAGGATATTGTCCAAGGAATGCGGGGAGACCGGATCCCTCCCGCCACACTGCAATGCCCTGGTGAGCCCCACATCACCCCGCTCTGCCAGAGGCACCTGCAGGGGAGCAGGGTTTGGCCAGATGGGTGGCAAAGCCACCCCATGAGATGTCCTCAGGCACAGAGACAGAACCATCTGAAGGTGAGCTGCCTTGTGCTGTGTGTCCCAGCACAGGCCTGGTTTGGTGCCTACTGGCACAAGCTGCTCCTCTCCAGCCGCTTTCCCAAACGCCGTAAGCCCTGCTAAAATTAGCTGGATGGAGAGTCAGCTAAGGTCAGAGCAACGCCAGAGCCCAGGGGCTCGGGAGGGAGGGCAGAGGCCCCTGCATGAAGGGCACGCTGCTGGTGTACCGGTGTGGGCAGGGGGAGTGTGTGGAGATGCTAGAGCAGAACGGGTGTCCCCAGACAAGCAATCTGCTGTGTATACAAACCTGCAACCCAGATCTAATTTAAAGCAGAAGTCCCTCAGCCATGCCAGCAGCTCTCTTGCCCCTCCTGCCAAAGAGTGAAGAAACACTGAGGTGACTTTGGCTGCCCAGGATGCAGCGAAACCTGTCGGTGTCTCTGTGTCTTCACCTGCACCCGGGTCTTGACCACTTACATGGAAAACTGGGGGCAAAACTGTCTGGGTTCTCCATCTCTCTGAGACAATAAACACTTCAGAGAGCAGATCAGACCTCTGGTTGCAGATATGAACCTTGCTTTTTCTTGGCTGCACAGGGTCAGTGTGCCCCTCTGCAGAGGGGCTGGTGTTCGGTGGCTGGAGGGGATTAGTCAAAAGACAGAAGATAGCAGTTTTATTCCTGAAGATCTTGGCCTTCTGCGGATCCCACTCGTCCTTTTCCTTTGCATCAGCTCCAGCTTTGTTGGAGCTTGCCATGAGACAATTTAATCTCCTAAACTATCAGAAAACTAGCCTGGCAAAACAAGGGGATCATCTCCTGCCAGGTTAGGAGGTGCACCAGGTCCACTGCCGGAGTGGCTGGCTGGGAGTGAGCAGGACTCTGCTGCTGGGTAGGGGATGGGATCTGTCAGCTCAGCTCAGCTGTGGCACGTGACCGTGCCCTTTGCAGTGCGTAGCTTTGCCCTTTGCGATCCATACTGAAGATGCGCTCAGGATGTGCATCCCTGATGCTCCTAGGTCCTACCACAGCAGCAGGAGGAAAGCCCTGGGAGATGGCAGCTCCAGTCCGGAGAGGGTCTGAAATTATAACTTGACCTGAACGTGAGCTGACTGCTCCAGAGCAGAGGCTCTGCATGCCCTTTGACTTTTTCAATCATCACTTTGCTTAGCTTGTCATTTCCCTGTTCCTCCCTCCCCAGGAACCTTTAAACAGGAGCCTGGGAAATCCCTGCGGCCCAGGAGGATAAGCAGTTCCCTCCTGCTCCAACTTCACAGCAGCACATATTTGCTGACACGGTTACAGTCATGCAAAGAGGATGCTGCTCCATCAGTGCTGCATCAAACAGCTGGTTTATTACACTGAAAACACTCCTCTCCTTTGCTGGGATCAAATTAAGAAGTTTGGGGATGCTCAGTTTCTATGCAGGCACAAATAAAGAATGAACATCGCTGGGGTCAAGGAGGGCTGGTCACATTGGAGGCTTGGTCATGCAGCAGGACTTCTGGCCTGTATTCCGGAAGGGGAAGAGAAGGTATTTATTCCTTTCACTTATCAAGTGATACAGCTATAAACATGTTTTCATTGTCTCAGTGTCCCTGAATGATGTGAAAAATAATAATGAACAGAATAGCTTGTGGATGCTCTAGCTGTCCAGTCCACCCCATGCTCTGTGGTGGTGGTGCTGAGGCTGGCGTTCTCCCTGTTAGCAGTGAATTCAGTGATTTTCATGGTCCCTTCGGGGTGTCTGCAGAGTGCCTTTCAGGGCAGCAGGGGATATTTCTCCAGTTTTCCCACCCAACTGCTCCAGCCTGGTGTTTTGGCAGGCAGGATGTCGTTGCCAACAAGGGACAACCCTTGCACTCCTTGAGCCATTCGAGTCACTAGTCTGACAGAACATTAACCCAGAGAAAACACCAAGAGAAGCCATTAGGATTATTTGCTGCAGGCTTGGAGAGCCAAACCCACCACAGAGGGTCTGATGAGCTGCCCAGAGATGGGCACTTGGAGCGGGGTGAGTAGGAGAGGAAAGGGATGCCGAAGTGAGACCACTCTGTATGAGCAGCAGTGAGTCCTTAGATCAGGCAAACTGCTGTGAAACCAAAGCCTAAAATTCCCCTCCCAACTTTTATTTTCAGTGCTTTCAATTGACGTAATTTTAAATCCAATCAGTACCCCTGTGGGTTTCATGTTTGTGCAAATACAGGTATTGCTCCTGTTTGTCTTCACCAACTTTGTGCTTTCCTAAGGACTCAGGACACAAAGCCCACGGTAGAAGCCATGGTGGGATTTTTTACAAGGCCAGGACTGCTTTCAGTATCTTCACTGCTCAGCAAGACAAACCCCAAATGCTGTGCCATAGGATGTGGTTTTCCACAGGGGGCTAGGAGGGGAATTTACCTGCACCATGGCATAAAGACAGAACAGATCTGTTGGTTGAAATAAAAACCAGCGAAAGCTCTTGTACAGGTGGATTTTGTCCTGACACAGAAGGGCACAACATGCCAGGTGAGACCCACCTCCAGATCTGATCAGCTTCTGGACATCTAGGAGCCATCAGGCTATGAGTCTCCTCCAACCTCATGCTCTGAATAGTGCCGTTCGTTCGCTGGGTTAAATTCTGCCTATGCAGAAATACACGTGCACCTTCCTCTCCTCTGAAACTGAACAAGCTCTCCTTGCTACTGTGGAGATGTAAACAGAGCCCCGGCGCGGCTGAAGTGTCAGTCTGAAAGGTAGGATCCAACATGATGTCCTCAGACAGATGTGGTCTGCAACCACGGGAGTGAGCAAATGGGAAACAGGTTGATGTCATCTCGATGTGGCACAGGGTGGGTCACTGGCGCATGGGACTCTCCAGCTCTTCCTTTGCAGAGCAGCCAGAGTGGGAGCTGGGGTGGAGGTTTTCCGCACACTCCTGGTCCCAGGGCAGGAGGGTGTTCACAGGTAACCTCACTGCTTCTGGCCAGGGATGATGGAGCTGAAGCTGTGGTCGTAGGTCTTTCTTCTCTTCTGTATCCTGGTTCTAGCCTGGTTTATGCTGGCTGGCGTCTGACATCTCTCTGCTATCCTCCAGCAGGTTCTGCAGCCCTTCCCACATTCCCTAGACTGATCCTCCTTTGAATCCCTCCATTCCTATCCCTGCTGCAGGACCCATCGGTGAATGCATGTTTAAAATGACCAAGACAAGAACATACCAGGTGCTGATTGTGGTCATCCTTTTTGCAACTCGACTGCAGGTATCTGGGGGAAGATACGTGCCTGGGTGTTCGGTGTTACACCGGCCTCAGCTCGACCAGTCCCTGTCCTGGGTGATGTCCCCTGGCCCAGGCAGCAGCAGTGTCCCCTGGACACAGAGATGTCCCCGGCAGGCAGGAGGTGGCAGCATTGCATAGCCCAGGAGATCCTGCTCTCCTGCACACCCCTGCCTGCTCTATTTACTGGCCAGGAGCTGCAGACCTGTTTTTCCAGCTCCTCCAAGGATACGTGACTCAAGCCAACCGCCTCCAAACTGCTCAAATCCCATCCAGAGCAGCCATTAAAAACAACTAAACCCCAAAGGCCGCTAAGTGCACATCAGTCCTAAGCTGTCTGCAAATCAGCATTACAGCAAGTGAGGGCAACTGAGGACACAGAGGCTCTGCATTTAGAAATGAGTGTGATGTTTGAAGATACCTCATTTGCCCTTGAAACTCCAGCCCCCTTAACTGGTGCGAGATGTATCTGAGCTCCTCCGCACAAGATCCACATTCCCTCTGAGTGACAAGAGTGCAGATATTCTTGCTTGTGCGAACACTCCTTGGCGGAACCGAGGTGGGAATGAGTTGGAGGCTGGCCTGCTCTCAGAGCATCGTTTTCATTCTGGTGCATCTGGCACAGTACGGGCTGATTTTGAATCCTTCACATTTTATTTTTATTAGAAAGGTGGAGAGACCTGTAGTAAAACCTTGGAACTAAGCTCCCTGGAACAGCAGCAGAACTTGGAGCTGATGTTTGCAGTTTAGGGCATTGCTGCCTGCCAATCTTTGCTCTCCATTCCTCCTGGTCTCTCAGTGTGGAGTCAACCTGTGTCTCTCAACCTGTAGCTGACCGAGTCCACCACAGGAAGAAACACAGGCAGATCACAGACCTCCCTCGCCGCCGAACAGCCAGATGGCCACAAGCCAGGATTTTTTTGCGCTTGCACAGACAGAAAGTGTTTGTACTACAGTGCCTTTACCAAGCTAGAAAGCAACATGGTGAGCGCAACCAAAGCCTCTATCACCGTGTGGATGATGTTCTGGTAAGAGGGCTCCTCTGCGTTTATATGAACAACTTCCTACTGACGTAGCAGTGTCCTAACCTGGACCTCTTCATCTCACTTTTCTCCGACATAGCTATTCAAAAAATCTGTGTGCAGATGAGTCTTAAAACCAATCTTTTTATTATTCTCATGGCTTTGGGTGCACCAGGCAAGCTGGAAAGCAGTTTTGCTGACTGCCCCCCTTAAAAGCAGACACCCTGAGTAGGCTTTCCTTCTACATACATGAGCTACATTACCGTAGGAGCTTTCTTTCTCCTGCAGACTGAATCATTTCCCAAATGTAGGCTTGTACAGCCGAAGACGCCGCTCTGACAGGGAGTGATGATGAGTCACTGGGAATTCACAGTTTTGTGTTCCTGCAAAGGAGAAACTCACAGTGCCGAGCGATGGGGGCAACAGAGGAGATCTCGGTTTTGACAGACAGGAGAAACAGCTCCTGGAGCATGAGCTGCTGGGTCAAAGCAATCTGGGGAAGGAGAGGAGCTGAGCGTAACAGCCACGTGAGGGCGGGGGCCTCAGGGCCAAGAGATGCGGCCATGACAGGTGGCTCTGCCTGTGGTGTGGTCCTTGTGAGGGGGCCACAGCCTCCTCGAGGCCTTCCTGAATCCGCACCTGGATTGAGAAACCCCCAGCAGAAATGCATGTGGCCTACCCAGGATCTGCAGTGCTGTGCATTGCAATCCGAGCAGGCAGAGGCTGAAGGTCGGAGGGATAAATCAGACATGGCAGGCCGAGCAGGGAAGGGTAATGAAGCCAGTGGGGTGTGTGCGCAGGAGCCGGGCCCTCGGCTCAGCCCTACAGCCCGCCAGGCTGTGACCACCGCGGGGCTCGGTGCTGCCAGAGGACGGGACACGGGTCGTCACCGATTCATTTAGATGTGAAACCCGGCCATTAACGTGCACGCAGGTCGGGGTTTGGGATTTGATAAGAACCTTGAAACTGTGCCAGCATCCTGGCCACAACCCCACATGAAAGAGGCGTGAAGCATGCGTCACGGCGGTGAGTGACCTGGCCTTATCGCCCGTTCCCTAACCCCAACAGCCACCATGGCAGGCACGCGGCTGCCCAGGCTCGCGAGGAGCTCCCCACCACCGAAGAGACGCAGGGGCGGGAGGGCAGAGCAGGGGGACTGAGCAGGAGCTTTGAAGCTCCCCTGCTCGCGGTCCCAGCTAGAGCAGCGACAGGGGCAGGCCCAGCCGAGGCCCGCGAGGCGCGGGAGTAGGATGCCTGCCCCTTTAAGAAGCGGGTGAGGGCACGTAGGCTTCTCTCTCTCCTCTTCCGCCCGGATTCGGATTCGAGTAATACGCATGCGCGCAGCTAGCATGCGACGAGTCGCGGGGCTGCGGGCGGGTGAAGAGCGTCGCCGGTCATTGGCTGTGAGGCCGGGCGGTGCGTACGCATGCGTAGAGGGCGGATTACTCTCTTTTCCCCCATCTGCTTGCAGGCGAACGGGGGGGGCGGGTGGCTGGTCGGTGGCGCATGCGCACCGGCCGGCCCGCCCCGTTCCCAGCGTGCCCCGCGCGGTGAAGAAGCGGCGGCTGCGGGCCGGGGGCATTTTGTGTCCGCGGAAGCGGCGGCTGCGAGACAAGATGGCGGCGGCGGCCGAGTGAGGGGCCGGCGGTGGCCGGGACCCGGCGGAGCCAGAGGGCTTCGCGCTTCCCTTCCCCTCACCCCTCTCCCCTTCCCTGCCCTCACAGCACCTCGGTGGCCGCCTCCCGTCTTTCTGGAGGGTGCCAGGAGCCGAGCGCCGCCCGGCCGGCGAACGGGACGGAGCTGCGGAGGTGGCGCCCGGCTGGAGCTGAACAGCGGGAGCTAGCCTGCCTTGTTCTGCCCCCCCCCTCCCCTCCCCTTTTCTCCCTCCCCTGCCCCTTTCCCCTCCGCTGGGGCGGCGGTAGAGCCCTCTTTTTCTCCCCCCCGAGCATCTGGGCGCCGGGAGGGCCCCTCGGCCGCCTCTCGCCATGGCGAGTAGCAGCGGCTCCAAGGCCGAGTTCATTGTCGGAGGCAAATACAAGCTGGTGCGGAAGATCGGGTCGGGCTCCTTCGGGGACATCTATTTGGCCATCAACATCACCAACGGGGAGGTAAGGGCGGCCCGCACTCCCTCACCTCCTTGGGCCCGTCGGCTCGGTCCCTGCCGCGCCTCGGGGGCAACCGGAGAGCAGCGGTAACTTTCCCGAGGCCCACTTGGAGCCTGGTTTTGCCCCCCCCCCCCCCGCCTTCCTTGCCCCCGGGATCGAGGCACCGGGCGGCTCCGGCTCGCCAGGCTGGCTGAGCCGCCCTCCGCGGGTTGGGGGGTGACGGTGCGTGCCCTGGGGCTGAGGGGATGCCCCCCCCGAGGGCCCGCGTCGCTGGGGGGGTGCCACAGCCCCTCCCGACAGCAGAGCCCTCGCTTGCGAGCGGTAGGGAGAGGAGACCGTTGTGGGAAAACATACTTTGTCTGCCACGAGTGGCCGAAGTTGTCCCTCTCCAATCACCCATCCCCCTTTCTCTCCGCTGGGAAACACTTTATCTCATTGTCAGCACTAATAGAAACAAAGAAGATCCCGTTTCTTCAGCTCCTTTTTTTTCCTTGGGTTTTTTTTCCCTTCCTCCCCCTCATGGCTCTGAGCTGTAAAGAAGAAACACCCACGTATATTCTTCCTGGCTTACATGGATCTGAAGACTTTACATCTCTAGCTCAGTTTCCTGACCTGGGATGGATGTTTATGTACAAATCGTCATGATACGGATTTGATTTGAAGACGGAACAAAATGCAGGACTTTGAGCACCGAGAGCTTAAAAAAAAAAATTGTATCACTTCAAAGAATTCGCAGTTGGGGTGTGTGGGGGATGTTGGAGTGCGGTGCCCCCTAAACCTCAGTGCGAGGCTGTGCTTGGTGGACGCCCAGCTCTGACTCCTTGTTCCCTCTCGCTGTAGGAAGTTGCTGTAAAGTTGGAGTCTCAGAAGGCTCGACATCCCCAGCTGCTGTATGAAAGCAAACTGTACAAGATTCTGCAGGGAGGAGTTGGCATCCCACATATACGGTAGGAATAACTAATGTATGCCAGTATGGCGACTTTAATGGTAGCGTGAGGCAGGACACCACCGTTAAAGAGATTGATCTGGGAGGGATTGGGCTGTTAGGGGAAAAGTGCTCCATTCCCAGCTCTGTAACTAGTTGGGTCTCCTCCCCGCCGGCGTTCCCTTATCCATACATCCTGTGCTTCGAGCTCTTCAGCAGCTCTGGAGCTGTGAGGAATTCTCGTTGGGATTAGAACCGAGTGTGAGACTGTTCTGGTGAGAGCCAGTGCTCTTGATGAGGTTGAGAGTTCGGAGCCGGCACTGGAAATGGCTGCTTTCTTTTGTTTCTTTTTTTTTTTTTTGTTCCAACATGTCTTCCTCCTCCGCTCAGAAAATGGCGGATGGACGTGATTAACCCTCCCCCTTCTCGTGTTGGGACAAGGGACGTGCTCAGGCACGTATCTTTTCCTTTCATAGTTATGTGCTGCAAGGCTCGAGGCTGCGGAGAGCCTCGGCCGGGAAGGAGATGGCAGCCCCTTTCTGTTCCCCGCAACAGACGCGTCACTAGGATTTCCGTAGGGTTGCAGTGCCAAGATAATCCCTCCCAGCCGCTTGTTACGCGGCGTGTTTCAAAGTCTGAAACTTTGGGTAGTGTTCGGTAATTGCCTGATCCGGAAGACGATCACCGGTGCAGCAGACTCCATGAGGAGTTACTTCTCCTGAGGTGGTTGAGGTGCTACACTGGGTTAGTTCCCAACTCCTTAGCTTGGCCCTCGGAATAGGTGGAGAGAAACTTCACTTTTCTCCAGAAAGACTTTGTACAAGAAGTTGTTCTTTTTTAAAGCGTTGTTATTTTTGAAGTTACTACTTCGTATGTTTGCACTGTGACGTAAATGAATTTCCTTCCTTGAGCTGCAGAAACGATTTCAGTTTAAATGTTGGGTCAGACTCTGGGATCCATTTAATCTTAACCCTTCCCTGACTTTGTACGCGCACCTGTATCAGTAGTGACCTGTCGGGTCATAATGATACCGTTCTAGCCCATGTATTAATTTTAACAAGACCTAAACCAAGTCGGTGTTTCTCAGGTTAATGGCTCCCCTCCTCCCCCTTTCCCCTCCCAGACACAACTGGCCGCAGTCCCGCACGGTGTTGTCTTGGCCATCTGGCCTCGTTCACAGCAGCCTTTTGCAGGAAGAGAATAAATGTACCTGAATTAAGCAGGACGCAGCTTAAACGGTCGCTTACGTGAAAACAGATTTAGTCTTTATTTTAGACTCGTGTTCTCCAAACGGGTGCCTTTATTTCGCAACTGAAAGAACAGAAATTGCACGTTGGGAAGGTGTCACGGTATAGTTACATGCCGAAACAGGGATGACTGGGAAAACGGCCAAAGCGAGAGGCTATCGGGTGTTTCATCACAAAACTGGAAAAGCAGGCATTCTTAAACTATGGTTTTTTAAAACAGCGAACGGTTGGTACCAAGGCAAGGCCTGACTTGCAAACGTGTAGCAGAAACGAACTGCTGCTTAAAAGGAAGTTCTGGGATTTGACTAATTTGATTTCCCTTTTATTTAACGCTGAAATACGGGAGGTAATTTCACACGCTGAGAAGCTTGGTTGGAGCTTCAGTCGCAGCAGTTGTCCCTCCGTGCTGGGTGTTCTTGTCGCTGGCTTGTCCTTTATAACCGGTGTCTGTGGTTTAGAAGTCTCACCACCACAGCGGAACTGTAACCTTTGTTAACGCGCTTCCTTCCTTACCCCCCCCGAATAATCCAGTGTTGGAAGAGCCTGGCTAAGAATGGACAGCTGAGGCAATACTCAAACCACCGCAGGTTGATGTCAGGCTTGTGCTAAAGGTGTGTAATGTCAGCTGGCCTGAACGTTTTTCACAGGATCTCACATCTTATTTTTCTAGAAAAGTGTCTTTCGGTGTTTTTCTTTTGGAAATAACCTTTGTTTTCAGAAACGGCGTCAATTTTAAGTATCTCTACCTACCAGATGCTGCTTGACAGGTTCTTCGACTAGGCTTCTGTTACTAGTTGTTGTCTTGCTGTGTGACACCTGGTGACGCTTGAAGAAAGCCAGCAGCGTATTTTTGTTTTCCTGTCTTTACTCTTTAAGAGGAAGCTGAGCGTGGTACCCAGCACAGCTCTGGGAACAAACATTAAAACGTGCTGTGTTTGGTAAAGTAGAGCCCCTGTTACTCTGAACCCAAGGGGGAGGACTTGCCCTGCCAAATGAGACGTGTCACCGCTGTGCTTCACAAGGACGTGTCTTTGCGTAGGTGATTAGAGACTGAGACCGAAGTGAAATTACTGTGCATATTGTTTCAGACAATTCAAGCTTTTCTGACGTGAATTTTTGGCAGCAGCTAGGCTGGGGGGATGTGTGACTTTGTACTTAGGTCGCTTTGCATGTGTAATTGATAACACACGCTCCGCCATTGTTTTGTAATGGTATGCTGTCAAGTGGGAATAAGCTGTTGTTGGCTCGGTGTGTTTAGAAGGATGAATCGAGTTGAAGGAAAACCTTTCCATACATTTGTTAAACTTTCTGTAATTTGACACCTTTAAAAAAAAAAAAACAGCAGCACAAACAGTGTTTGATGGAAAATTAAGGAACCATTCTAAGCTTTTCCCATTGCCAGGCTGGGCTCAGCAGCATTTTTGAGTCCTCCACATCTGGGAAACAGGCACATAACCTTAAAGTCTTCATTTAAGAATTAGGGACTTACTCTTTCTTTTTCATCTACTCAAGCAGTGCAGTGGCCAAGATCAACTGAGCAGAAGTCACGTTGTGTGGCTTTGCCTTACTAAAGTGGTCTGCGGTGGTTCTCTGAGCTTCGGTAAGGGGTGAGGTGTGGATCGCTCAGCCCTTTGGGGCACCCGTTCCTAAAACTGAATCCTGCCCTTTGATGGGATGCAAACGTAGTAATAAGGTAGCGTATCTGGAGTGTCACTTAAGCTGTAAGTTAAAGTAACTTGTAACCAAGTTGTTTTTTAAAAGCCTTTAAGGTTGATTTGATGGCCTTTCTGGCTGACTGCAAGAAAACTAGTGAGCAAAATCTCAGTTTTGGAGTTAGAAGTGTTTGAATGTTGCTTTTGGGGGATCAACTGTGAGCCTTCACTTGCCCCGGAGGGTGAACAGGGGGCCTTGCTACTCCCACTGTAACACCATGCTGTTTGCACGTGAAATAGCAAAAAAAGTGTGGAATATCTTTATTCTCTGAATAACCCCTTTTAGACTGGCAAACCTTTGGCTTCCTGCTTGCTGTTGTTTCCTGGAAGGGTAGCAGAGTTTCACAAATCCTTACATAAATACAGATTTCTAAGCTGTGGTCTGTTTTTGATGCACAAATTTTGGTTAACTGTTGCCTTCCTTTTTCACAAAAGGCTCTTGAACCAAGCTTAACGTTCTAACAGCCTGATCTGCCTTTAGGACACAGTGCAGAGTCCGCAGGATTCTGCTGGGCTTACTCTCATTGTTCTCAGCCATCAGCTGTCTTTTTCTTTTTTCCTCTCTTTTTCAGTGGCAAAGCATTTTTAGCTGTAATCTTGTTAACTGGGCACTGATCCTATTAGTTTGGACTATCTACCTTTATTCCCAAATTCTGGGTTCTGGCTTGGAGGAATGCAGCGGAGTGTGTTTGGTGGTTTGGTTTTGTTCGGTGGAACTCTGTTAAAGCGCTCTGGACAAAAGGGATTGTTTGAATTATCTGTGACAGCCGCCCTTGATTTTTGCCATTTATGGTGTTCATCAACTATTGTTTATATCCTTCACGACGATTACCTTTAGGTGCTTTTTCAGACGTACTTCTGAAAGAAAAGTGGGCTGTGGATTTTTCTGCTGACACCACCATGGGATCACTTGCTTTTGTTGCCATCGGTTTCAAACAGCTACGGCTAAAACCGGCTGTGGCTGTTGGTGATGCTGTAGAAATGTTGTGCTTCAGAGTAGGAAGAGAGAAGCTGTGCGTGGTGTTCTGCGGGCAGGGACGAAGAGATTCTGTACAGCAAGTGAGGCTAAGCAAGGTGATTTTTAAGTTTATTCATCTGTGAGTTTGAACAGCAAAAGCTGCTGACACAGACACTTCTTTTTTTTACGTTCTCTTGCATACTAAACAAGTAAAGTCCGTCCTTTTCTGTAAGGTCTTGCAAAATACTTTGCTGTTGAGAAACTCAGTATTGCCACCCATGCATCACTGCAGTCTTGTAAACAGTGAAGCGTGTTGTAAAGTTTCTGGCCAAAAAAACCCTATAGAAGCACCTACCGTTTTTGTTCCTCTGGTTGCTTCCTGCCGTGTTGTTGGATAATCTGTTAATAACAGACTCTGCCCGTACTTATCTTTGCTGAGCAATACATGTGATGGAAAAATGTGGTCGAGTTTGGTGACTAGGGTTGTTCTCAAAATGCATTTTTTCCCTGAGCAATTTGGATCTCTTTAGGCAACATGTAAAAATCCACAAGCGCTCCTCTCAGACACCGTTCAGCCGTTTTCCCAATAACTTCCCGCAGCATAAAGAATTCTCACAAAACAGAACGCACAAACTCTGCTAGAAAAAAAATACCCACCAAACCCACAGACAAAACCCGACACCACCAGTGCTTCCCCCTCCGAAAAAGATGAACAAAGAACCCACCCGAAACTCAGATAAAGTCTGAAAAGTTTTGTTTTCTTTCCGTTGGTAAGACTGATTTCATGTAGGTCTGCAGATAATGAGGAGGAAGGTTCTAGCAGTAGTTCCTCCGACTAATTAACCTTCTCATTACTTAAGGCTGCATACTAAAGGGCAGGACCACGCTAGTAGATAAGGGGAAGCCTCTTGTTTTGGTAGCTCCAAGTAAAGCTGTAAGCTAGTCTTTTAATACCTACAGCTTTCCTGCTGAGGGAATGAACATCTTTAAACAGAATCTGTTTTGTGTTTTACAGCAACCTAAACTTCTGTCTTAGTTGGTTTTCATGGACTCCTTAGAAACATCCAGGGGAGGCCACGCTTGGAAAACACATGAAGCTGTGCTGTTTTCTTTTTTTCCTCTCTCCTTAGCTGAGCCTTTGCAGAAGTGGCAGGGAGAGTGTGTGATTCCAGTTCAGCGCTACTCTTACTTGGAACGGGTGATTAGCAAGGGTACTACTGAAACACTGTCCTCAGCAGTGTCTCTTGTACCTGCTGGGGATTAATGGCTTATCTTCTCAACTGGACCTTCTGGCTTTGACAGAAGAACTTGACTTAGGTTCTCCTCGCTTCCTACCAGGTGTCAGTGTACCGCATCGAACAGCAAGGCAGCTGCCCACAAGTATGTGTGCAACGTAACACTAGGCAGGTGAAACGCTTAGGAGATGTCTTGCACAGGCATATTTCACATTCATATTTCTCTCAAGTGTAGAAAAAATGATACAGAATTTTATTTATAGAGTCTATCTAACTTCATAGTGTAGGGTGTTCATTGCTGTTTCTTTATTTAGTACTTGGGTGGCCTAATTCATGCTCGCCATGGCAACTAATGTTAGGTGACATCCGCTAAATATTCCACTTCAGTATTTCACTCATGCCATAAGTTCATTTATATTACTCCTGGCTGGCTAACAGTTCAGTGATTTTTCCAGCTTCAGGGGAGATAAACTAGAAATATGAAAATACGTGGCAATTCAGATATGGATCTTACGCTGGTTGATTACCTTTGTGTGTGTTGCTTCAGTATCTGTTAAGACTTAAATTATAGTTTTACAGGCAGAATATACTTCCCAACTTCTCTGAAACATCATTATTTGTCATGAAATGTCTGTCCTGAGAAGCCTGGAACATGGGACCAGAAGGGACCACTCTGGTCCAAATCCAGCACCTGTTTTGGACACACACACCCGCCTCTTTCACAGAAAGAGTAGCCGTGTTGAAACTCTCTAGGCTGGCATGGCAGTGCTCATGATTGTCACTGTGGGGAGAGTGCTGCTGTGCCTAAAGAGAAACGCTTGTACCCATGGGCAGTCTGCTCCCATTTATTGCTTCCCTGATATTTTTTTTATTAATAACCTTCCCCCTATTACAGTCCTCCTGTATCTATAAAAAATAGTTGCATAACTCCGGAGCTGCCTTGCTGAGCTGTTTGAATGCGTGATTACAGACATCACCACCTTCCCAACTTTCTTCAAGTTTCTCTTCTGTCCCTGTTACGATTTCAATTTCCTTTCCTGATTGTTGGCCATGGGGCTTGCACATCAGTGCCTTAAGCATTGATACCGATTGCCTCACAGTTTGTGTAGAGAATACCTGCACTTGTACTGGTTAGGATTACTTCTTGTGTTTCAGCGGTGTCTGGTACTAGAGCTGTATGATTATAGGGAGGTCTGTGTTTTCTCTTTAGTCACGTCATCTGACTAATGCCTAGTTCAGAGACTTTTGTATAAATGACTTAGTGCTTGCAGAAACGGAATCCAGTTCCAGAGTGTTCATCAGTTCAGTGTCATCTGGTTTTCTGTAGGATGTCTGAATCTTTTGTGTTCATGAGGCCTCCCAGACTTGCATATTCACCCTCACGTACCTGCTGACTGGTCAAACTTGCTAATAAGGTGATCTCATGTCATTCCAGTGGCGAGTTCTTCCCAGCTTGCTTGTTCACCATACGCTTTAATAGCTTTTTTAAACCACTGTAGTTCTTCTGGGAATCTCCACTGGCTATTTGAAAGCCCAAGTGCTGGGAAACTGATTGTGTAGGACTAAATTGTGTAGAGTAATCATATGGTCAGATATTGTATTACGGAAGTGGCAAAGGTTTATGCGGTGTTGAAGTCCAAAGTGACCTTTTTTTACGTGACTGTAAAGGCGTCTGGAAGTCTAAAGGTTTGTGTTTAATTATTCAAGTCACAGAAGCATGGTACTTCCATGCAGCGAGGCACCAGGAGATAGTTTTTGTCTCGTGAGAGCATGGCCTTCTGCAGTCCTGTTTGTAATTCCAGGTTGCCGCAGTCTGCACTGGACTAGTTGGCGATGGAACGGACAGAAGCTTTTGGTGGAGGACAGGTTACCTGGCAAGGCAGGTGTTGATCGAGGAGAGCTTTTATTAAGCAGGAACAAGGGTGGTGGTATAGTTGCTGTGGTAGTAGGAACGCTTTCTCATGACACTGAGCTGATGTTCTCGTTTTGTGTATAATAAGCTGTAGACACAATGACGTGCCATTATGCTGATGGCGACAATGCCTTTTCCTGCCTTGATGGTTTCGGAACGCATGGGATCATGGCGTTTCTTCACCAGTGAGTAACAGCTGTGCGGTTCCTCAGTAGTTTAGCTGATCTGGATCTGATGTTGAGGTTTTTGTCATGTGAATGTTTTGAAGCCTTGTGTCCAGCAGCTGACCAGCTCTCACACCTTTGATAAGCGTGCTGGTTTTGTTACCGTGTTGTTGTGATTACAAGTGCCAGTGTATTGGATGAAACCGCTGGTTACCTACCAGAGCTGTGTGGATGGTGCAGTAGGCTGAAACCCGGATTCTATAGGCTGTCCCCTAGTTTGTTAGCCCTTTGCTCACCTCTCTTTGCTAACTGGCTTACCTCAGTTTGACCCTTTCAAGGGAAGATACGCTAGATGTGAAGAGAATAATAACCCAATGAAATGTTTTCTCAGTTAAAGCTGTTAACAAACAATTTCTCATTTTCATCGCTGCCGTTTACAAAACATGCTGAAATGGACTTTGTACAATTTTTTAAAGATACAACTCTGAAAACAGTAAAGGATTTTAAGTTTGGGTAGACCTTACTGCTGTATTTGCTACCAAGTGTTAGATGTGCATCAGTTCTTCACTTGCTCATCTCAGGGTTGGATGAGGGAATTTAAAATAAACAACACTCCCCCACCCTACGTAAGTTGGAGTAAACATTCGCTTGCCACGTGGTCTGGCATCGCACTGGCTTTACTGTATGGGATTCGGAAACTCTGTGCTTCCAGACCTCTGTGTCACGTGGCTCCGTTCAGCACAGAGCCACGAATACTGAAACTCAAGATGTTACGGAATTTCGGCTGCGCGCGTATACTGGGGCAATAGATCAGGCTGCTAAACCGCATGACGTGGAAACTTGTTGACGTGGTGAGCGTTGGTCTTTCAAATTAGACAACTCACTGAGGTCAAATCAAGGTCACCGTGTTCAGTCTTTAACCATGCTTTGATGGAAAGCTTCATAAAAGAGATGTACTGTATTCCAACTGATCTGTAGGAATTTGATCTGTAGCTTTAAACAGGTGAGGCAAGAGGGAATGAGCTTGCATGCGTGAGCTTGGGCATGCCTTATGACTTGAATAGGGACTGGGGTGCTTAACAGCTGTGGGGGATGTTGGGCTTAGCCTGCCTGTTCCAGGCAGGCAGCTACATCTTACCTCCTCGTAGTATTGCCCTGGTAATGTTCTGTGTAGTCTTCAGTAGGATCCATCTACTGCTGTTCTTCAGCAAGGCTGATGGTAATCCGTACTTTGTGTGTTTTTTGGTGTAAGTGGGTATAAATGGACCTGTGCTTACAGAATCAAAATTCTCTGCCTGTAATGGGACATACAGCACTGTGGGAACGAATTAGAGAAATAACGAGCTTTCCTAGTCTAGTAATTTAGCTTTTATTTTTGAAATAATACATTGTGTGTAACTCCCTGAAGTCATTACCCACCCAAAGTGAACTGTCAAGCAGTTAAATCTCTTGCTGCCAGTTCCTGCTCCCCTCCAAAATTCTCCCTGCTTAAAATGTGTGGCTGCTCTTGCTGCTTCAACTTCAGTATGAGAGAGTGCTTCCAAATGTGCTTAAAAAAGGGTCCATGGAGCTCTACCAGCCACGTGGGGCAGTTGAGCTCTGAGATGCCAGTGTCATCTCATAGTTGCCATGGACTTTGTACAGATCATTCCTTCATATCATCGTGGACTCCAAGTTTCATCGTGGATGCAGCATTAGAACTTCTGAAGATTCCTCTTTGAAATACTAGCTTTTTTTTAAGAATTGCGCTCAGTTTGTTGCCATAGTGTTTACACTTTAGCCTAGTAATGTTAAAACTGGCACACCAGAGTGAACTTGGCCTCATCCAAAATGTGTGCTTATATGCCATCTTACATCGATTATGCAAATATGAGAGTGAGGAGTACTTGCCAAGCTCTTACGTATCATAATATCCAAGGTTGCCTAAGGAGAGCCAAGACTTCTAATGTTTTTCCTCAGGGCTGCCAGTAGTAGCAGCTACTAGATTTTGAATGGACATGATGTAGCTTTACTTCTTAATTTCATTTTTCCTGGAAATGTTCCAGGGGAAATGAAAACTTACTTGCAGTGTTAGCAAAGTAAATAAAGCACAAGTTACTCCAATACCCTAGCAGAAGTTTCAGTTGGCAGCAGTGAAAGGAATAGATGTGGCAGTCTTCTGTGAGCAATTACAGACAGGTAACCATGAAAACGAAACGTTAAGAGGTCCTGTCATAGTTCCTTGTCTTTGCAGAGTTGATTCCGCTTTCCACCAGCGCAATATGGTTCAGGAGATTAAAATTTTCTTGTGCATATGCAGAAGTAGGCCAAATGGGTGTTGTGCAATCAACCTGAATTACTCTACTAAGAAGAGAGATCCCAATAGAGGAACCAAATGCTTTCTAAAATATAGCTCCCAGGGTAGACTTCCTTTTCATCAGCTTCACTTTTTTTGTGACGCTGTAACTAAATTTTCTTAGCTCGGTTGAAGGCTGATCTTTGATTCTTTTCCCTTACAGTGCAGTCTCTTGGGCACTGAACCGTTACTGTACTGAACAATTACACTCAGCATCTGAAATGAATGTCCGTTTCTTGAAGAAAATCGTATTTTATCTAGATTTTTATTTACTTTCAGAATGCTTCAGTTCGGCTCATTATTCTTTAGGCTTTTTCACAACAAACCTAAATTTCCTATGACAATAACTAGGCAGGTCATTTGGTCCAGTTTTCGTTGCTCTAGATGACCATAATGTTTCACTTTTGGCCGAGCTATGGAGTTGTTAGAGCCTTGTGAAAACTACTCAGCCTTTTGCATAGGTGGCTGATAGGAACCCAGAAGTAGATTTACGGGCATAGTCAGTAATTCTTGAACCGCAGCTGGTTTGTAGTTGATTAAGAACTTTTCTCAGCAGCATCTCATTCTGACTCTCCATCTCTGCATTGCATTTTTCAAATGCTCTTCTTGGTCGCTCTTGCAGCTGAACCTGGTCTGGGAGCACTCCTTCAAAGGGCCTAGTTAACAGGTCTTTTCAAAATGAGTACGTTTCGTGGCTCAGTGTCATGTTGCAGGGTGAATATTAACCTTTTAATAAATCACAGACTTTATCAAATGATACCATCGGCATGCTTTCCTAGTTGAGTCACTTGCCAGGGTTTTTTGTACATCATAATACATTCAATTAATTTCTAGAAGGCAAAAACTGATAAGTAGTACTTAAGATATTGGTATGATCCTCAACACTTTGGAGGAAAACTGTTTTGTTGACACTTCATTTGAACGACTGCTTTCAAAACCCGTATTTTCTGCATCCCCTCTTGACGTAGGGAGTGAGTAAAGGTCCTAGACTGACCTGTGAAACCATGAATATGATCCACAGCGCATACGTAACTCATCAAATGTATAACAATGCATTATGAAGTGCATGGTTTCTACTGGAATCCTGACAATGGGAAGGTATGGGCCAGTAGTTCCTGAAACAAATCCAAATATAGTATCTTTTCTCTGTGGTTTTATAAATATTTTACTTTACAACCCTGGCTAAGTTTGGAATCCTGTGAGTACCAAGGAATTTGTCGGCTTTATCAGTGGTAATTATTTTCCAGACAACCGTGCATTAGTATCCTGGAGTCATTGCCTAAAGTGGAAATAAAATGTCTATACAGGTCTCTAAGCCCCAGCTACTACTGTGTTTGAGCTAAATCTTGATTATTCCCCCCCCCCCCTCCACCAGCATTCTCTTATTATGGGTATATTCTTTGTGTATCTTGTCCCCACCACTTGTTGGAAACTTCGACTCATGCAGGGGAGAGCTGGGCAGTGCCGTACCATTGGCTGCTGGTACTGGGGCCTTGCCATAGGCACTAGGTGCCTAGCAAAGGCACAGCCTTCTGATTGACAAGGTGTTGAGTCTTTACAGTGCTGTGCTAGCACTCAGCACAGCTTCATAATCAGTTTTTTATATGCACCTCTCACTTAACTGAGGTATCTGGAATGTACAGAAGGACTGTTGAGAACAATATTCAGGCTCTGCCTTTCTATGCATGTTTAAAGTATGGAAATTCACAGCTGAGACTTGCAGAAGTGAAGGGAGTGACTCCAGGTCTTCAGGCAGCTTAGGTGGTGAAATACTGTCCCCCACTTGCAGATAACATAAAGCAATACTATGATGGAAATGCTGAACATGAATTGGAAGGAAAAATATGCATGGGAGGTGGTCTGCTTGTACTCACAGCATTGGTAACACTTCCTCCCCCCCCCCCCCCCCCCCCCCCAATTAATATATTGGACACTTAAGGCTGGATATCACAGTCTGCCTGCAGATGATACACGGCTACATCTGCGTTTTTGCTTTTATGATGCTGAAGTGTTGCCCTTTATGAAAACCTGGTAATGAGCCTTTATCTTGTGCTTGATAGGGCAGTAGAACTTGATTGCCATTTGTTAAATTTGGATGAATAAACGAAGAGTAGTGTATGAGCTAACTGCATGAGCTGTTTCGGGGAAGTCATACCTGAAAACAAAGAACAAAACCTTTAAGGATCCTCCTGTGCAGTTAATGTGGGAAACGGTGATAGGAGTGTAAGGTGTCCTGCGATGAGTGTTGGTTCAGGCTTTGTACACATGCCCCAGGATGTTGACATGGGATGGCTCCTGCTTTGATTGTATTTTGATTTTGGGGTTTGGTATTTCAGTTGCTGCTGAAGTGTAGTAGTTTTCACTCTTAAGGGAAGGTTAAACGTGTGCACATGCACTTGCCAACTTGTGTGATCTCGTTTGTCCTCAGACTTTGTTTCCAGGAAAAATAAGACACTACTAGCCCTAGTTGTCCGGTTGTTACTTGGCTTTCAAGACTGAACATTAGCCAGCAATGTGTCCTCGCAGCTAAGAGTGCTAATGGTATCCTGGGCTGCAGTCGCATTCCTGCTAACGCTGGATAATTTTCTTTGTTGCAGGTGGTATGGTCAAGAAAAGGACTACAATGTTCTAGTTATGGATCTTCTTGGTCCCAGCCTTGAAGACCTATTCAACTTCTGTTCTCGCAGGTTTACGATGAAAACAGTACTCATGTTAGCAGACCAGGTACGTACAAACCTTACTGTGAGGGAGTTAACCGGAGCGTTCTGTGCAACGTGGTTCTCTTAGCGGGTTAAATCATGTGTTACGCAGTGTAGTATGTCGCCAAATGCACGCTTGACCTATATAGGAACGAAGTAACGGTGACTTGTGTGTGCTGTGGCGTGCAAAATGAGTGTAGGCCTGTGGTGGGAGGGCAGCGCAGATGCCAGCTCCTTGATGCTGCAAATCTAAGTGCAACTTTATTGAAGTATCATGACTAATGGGTGGATCAACTCCCACCATCAGCCATGGGGGTAGTGTTAGAAGGCCTGAAGCAGTCCGTAGTTGTGGCTGATCTGATTCAGTGAAAACCCATTCCATGTTGGCCAGCTGCAGTGACAGGTGGGCAACATGCAAGTCTGTGGGTCTGTTACTGAATGTCACTATGCACTCACGACCTCCTGTAACTTCTGGTACCAGACCGTGAGCTAATAGATACTATTTTGGTGGTTGTGGTGCTCAAAGATGGTTCTTAAAGCTGTCAGTGGAGATGCCACTCTACCTCAGACTCAAGGCCTGTACAACTGTGTTACTGAAGGCATCAGGAATGCCTATCTGTTTAGTCTTTTTCTTGCAATTGAGAGGTTTTTCAACTTGGTCTTGAGAGTGCAGCATTTGAAATGGCCAGCCATGTTTACTTCTTGCTATTTAATAAACAGTTTGATTGTGCTGTCTTCAGCTCTTTGAAAGGCAGTAAGGGTTTCGCAAGTTGAATTTTCAGTGGTGGTTTACATTTCATCTACTATTACGTAATTGATGTTAGTACCAAGTTGTCACTTAGCCAGATGCTCATAGAATCCCAGGCTCTTGGCCAAGGAAGCTCACAGCATTTGTATGGAGACAGGGTCAGCTGTCCCTCTTCTCAGCTGCCTTGAGTGGTATGCTTACTTCAGAGAGCCATTTGCCTGCTCAGTTAGCTGGAGCCTGGGTGTTACAGCATCTCCAGGGAATCTGTATGGTTTCCATGCAGTATTCCTTTGGAGGGTAAACACTAATTAGTTGTCATCTGCTGTAGGGGGGATGTATGAGATCAGTGCACAGAACCGGCTGTTAGGGTATAGCCTAGTAGAACAGCTGTCAAGGGTATGATGTTGTAACAAGTCAACTCACTAAAGACTGCGCGAAGAGTTTTAGTAGCTGAAAAGCTGTACCACAGAAATGCCTGTGCTGTGATCGCACGCACAGGAAATCGCATGAACGTATATGATGATACAGATGTGCCAGAGTTTCTCTGACTTCACTGCTGACTGTTATTCCTGGATCACAGTAGCCTAGATATGACAGCGTGGGCCACAATCAGGTTTCTACTTGCTCAGTGAAAACTGTTTCCTGGACAGGTGATGCTTGATGAATAACTGGGACACAGGAAGGGAATGAGCTTTAAAACTGTCACGTAGTAGGTATAGAAAACCTTTGTTTGAAGTAAGAAAAAGAAATTACTCTTTAATGGGAAACTAGTTAGAACATGAACATCTGGGAAATAGTTTCAGGTGTTTAATCTGCCATTTTCTGACCAAGATTGAGGAATTTTAACATGCAAGAAACATAAATATGTTTGAACAGCATAAAAAACCCCCAGCTTTGTTTTTCATTGAGCAAATCCAGACACTGAAGTTGCAGAGGAAGGTAAGACTGAAAACTCATTGAAGGTTGAATTGAATTGTATTGCTCTTACTGAAATCTTACCTGCTTTGTTGTTGCTGTTTTTTTTACAGATGATCAGTAGAATTGAATATGTGCACACAAAGAATTTTATACACAGAGACATTAAACCAGATAACTTCCTAATGGGTATTGGGCGTCACTGTAATAAGGTTAGTCTAATGCTCTTTGTTTGAAAGATCCAAAGGGAATGGCTGTGTTACTTGATTGAAGCTGCACAACCTTTTTAAAACTCACTGCTAAGACTGACGCTTTGGATGCTAAACCATGTTTCTTTGGTGCAAGAACTTGGATTTCTCAGTGTCCACTTCTAAATGCGGTGGCATACACACATGGGTCTCTGATCCACCCTGTGAGACGCGCTTGGTTGCAAGATGTTTTCTAGGCTTGCAACAAGATTATAGACTAACCCTAGAGAATACTTAGCTGCTTTTCTCAATGATGGAGTTACATTACCAAGATGACTGCTGTAATAGCATTTTTTTTTCCTCAATGATAAAGTCAAATCTTATGTTTGGCTTTGGGGCTGACTTGTGGGATGAAAAGAATTTCTGCCAACGTGGAAGCTCCTGACCTACCAGTCATCAGGGCTTTAAATCTTGCAGTGACAGAGTAGTAAAGAGAACTGTTCAGCCATCAGAACTGCGGATACGACTAAGAGCCAACTTGTAGATCAATTGCCTTTATAAATAAATGAAATTATGCAAATATGTTGATGGAAAACTGTTAAGTTGTAGAGTACCTGAATGTGTTGTACAACAAAAAACTGTTCTTCATTTACTTTGTGGAGAGGAAAAAAAAAAGCAAGGGGGTGGGGGGAAGGCGGGCTGAGGTTGTTGCACTTGTTTGGATGGGTAAATGTAGTCAGAGGTGCATGTTTCCTGTTGAAAACCTTACATAGAAGAAAACTTTTATTTTATTTTTAGTTCTCTTGAGTGAAATATGCTTAATCCTGCAATTTGTATGTCGAGCTCGGGCAGACAGGCAGCATTGGCAATGCATTAAGCATGCTACTTAATAGAAATTAACTTCAGGACAAATGTACGTGATCAAGCTGTTTATTGGAAGCAAGATTCCCACTTATCTTCTCTATATGCCATCTGAGAATGTCTCATCTCTTTAGGCACTACCAGTATTTTAAATGTTTACCTTTGTTTGCCTGTATGAATGCCAACTTCAGGGCCATGAACGTTAGAAGGGGAAAGCTTGATTAACATGAGATAACAGCTCTTGTCTGAAGAGGTGCAGTGCACTGAATGTTTAGATACAACCATTGTTGGAAAAGCTTGTAAGTCCAGCTGAAAGGCAGTCTTTATGTAATCCTGTTGCTGTTTAACTTTGCTTGTTCCCAAGTTTCATACTTTCACTCTGTAGAGCTCTATTTCTCTGCTGTGTTGAGCAGTTAGGCTCCTTAATTTTCTGGCATGACTTAGAGTGTAACTTGAAAACTTTAATTTTTTTTCTAGTTTTAGTTCCTGATTTCCAATTGTTCTTTTTTTGGGACATTTTTCTATACTTTTACAGTCATGCTGGGTTGGCATTACTGCACTGTTTCATCTTGATGTGGATTAACGGCCTAGAAATTGCTGCTGTGCTTACTTTAGTGGAGGAACACATTAGATTTCTACCAACTGAAATGAAAAACAAAATTGCCTGTAAACCATTGTATATTTTTCCCATTAACAGACCAGTTAGAGCCACGCAATGATACAGTGGTAAACACTGTGGGCAAGGGCTTCATTACTGTTGTGGGTGTTTAGATTAGGGAGGTAGCTCTTGACAGAAGTGCAGGTTGATAGGTTTGCATCAGAGCAATGGGTTCCTTCAGTTTGGAGCCAAGTCCTTTATCTGGGGAACACCTGCCACCATACAGTATTTACTTGGCTGCTTTTTGTAGGTAAGTGTAGGTTAGGGTGTTTTAAGGATGACAATACACAGTTTAAATAATCGGTGATAAAGGCTAGAATAAATAGCATGGTAATCTTGTTCCAGTAGCTTCCTGTCAGTTGTATTTTAAAAAAAAAAAAATCTTTTTTCAAATTTTAATTTGGTGATTGGGAGAAATTTTGCTCCTGCCTTAAAAGATGAATTTTCAGTTCTGCTAGAAATAAGCCCTGCATGCTTATGAAAGTAAACTTTAAGGTGACTAAATGCCTTCTACCTCTTCCTTACTGAAGATTTACTTTTTCTAAATGTCTTTTGGGGGAAGGGCAGTTTGTGGAACCAAAGGATGCTTTTGTAAGCAAAACTTCAATTTCCTTTTTTAATAGAGCCAAATGTCACCGTTACTATCCCTGGTCAAGGCAGTGCCATTTTGGAGTGGCTCACAGTTGAAATTTACCTTGTTGCATCTTTCAAATTTTCTCCTTGGAAAAAAAAACAAACAACCAAACAACCCCAAACAAAAAAAGAAAACAAAACCCAAACATACATAGATTTTTGAAAACTACAGTGCTTGATGGAAGAAGGATGGCATTTGGCTACCCTGATCTTTCTCGAACGCCTCGGTGTTGCCTGTCTGCGCCGGCCATTGTTGCAATGTAAGCAATACTGTTTGATGCACTGCCACCCTCTATTGTTTGTTCAGTGTTTAGAATCTCCAGTGGGGAAGAGGAAAAGAAGCATGACTGTTAGTACTTCTCAGGACCCATCTTTCTCAGGATTAAACCAGGTCTGAACTGTCTCCTATTCCAACCTCAACCCCAAATTCATGTGCTTTATTTTTGTTTTGTTTTTTTGTTTTTTCTTTTTCTGGAGAATGTAGACCTTGCAAAAGCACCTCTTATGTTGGCATTATTCAGACATACTTGGCAAACATGTAACATTACTAAGATGTTTTCCTGTGGCGCTTGTTTAAATTGTGGAATTATTTCTAAACTCCATATTAAAAAGGGCTAAATGTTCGTGCTTGATTTCCGATGCAGAAGCAGGTTTTATTTTTGGTCCTTTAAAACTCAAAGGCGAACTGTTGAATGTGTTGAGGCATAGGCACGCCACGCTGGGGTAGTAGCAGGGCTTCTGCATAGGGCTGTCTGCTTGCCTTCCTGTAGGGTTCCTGCAGTGTCTTTGACTGCACGTGGAGAAAGTTCTGTTAGCGCTTCAGCCAGACACCTTCCCTTGAAGTTTTTGTTCAAAATCTTTCTGAATGTCTAATGAGAGTCTCGTGTTTTCATCCATTGTGCTTATAAAACGAAATTACTCCAAGAAGCTGTGTTTTGGAGAAGCCTGTGCTTATCTTGTGCTGTTAAATGTAGTACTCCTGACTCTTAAAGCAAAGATGAATTGGAGCGAAATGAAGACATATGCCAGTTCATAGCAGGACAGCTGTAAGTTGCTGAACATGAATCATAGCTCAGGAGTTTGGCCGTAGCATCAGTCCGTAGCTTTCCACAATGGCAGTCTTCATGTATTAAATCCCAGGCAGCTAGCTGCTGTACGCAAGCTGCTGTACACAAGCTGACAGGCTTCTGGTGTCTGCTTCTGAAACTTTCTTATCAGTTGAGGCAGAGACTTTGATCTACTTCTCTAGTTGCTCTTGGCAAAAATCTTGCCCTACTTCTCCAGTTTCCTGCTGATCGTGCAACAAACAGAATTAAGGTGGTGTGAGGTTATCTGCGGGAATATGTCTGTGTTCCTGCTGGCTGACACCCGTACATTCTGTGCTCATCCAAACCAGGCTGTATCTTCCAACTTAACTCTTTGCAGGATGGACTTACTCCTTTGCCTTCCACCCATCTAGAATGGCAGCTACGGGATGAGCCTAAGCTAAGGAACAGAGGAAACTTCTCTAGAGAAATCAGTGCTGTAAAATAATACCTGGTTACTTGACTAGCACGAAACAAGTCTGTCGCTGAATTGATTCCCTTTGGGTTTTTTAAGAGGTTCTACCAAACCTCTTGAGAGACTGCAGAATTACCTTGTTCAGGTCTGATATGGAGAGCTTGTCGCAGCTGTGGAAGAGGCAGAGCATCATTTACTTTCTTCAAAAGTTGTAAGTCTTAGCCCTGTCTGTGCTCAGCAGGGCTGGGCACCAGCTCTTCCTGTGTTAGAGACACACTGTGGCTTTGTCCCTCATGCCGCTAACTAATGGCAAGATCCCCAGGATTACAGAAAGCATGCGAAGACTTTGGTTTGTTTAAAGTGTTTGTAACTAAATGTGCAGTGAAAATGTTCTGACTGATGTGGATAGTGTTTGGTTTTTCCTTCCTTCTCAGAGCATAGTATTTTGTTTAAACTAGTGGGCAGAGGCCCTGCCAAAGTAGCTATTGCAAACGGTATCAGAGGCTGTCGTCACATCAGAAAGGTTTAATCAGAAGATAAGGGATTGCATATGAGCTCTGGCTTTGCTTCTGGGAAAGTTGCATTTGCAGTATGGTGATCACATAAAAGCTTTAAACTGTCTGCTTTAGGAGTTCAGTATCAAAATAGCTACCTTCCTGGTAGCTGGGGAACGTGTCCACACTCAGAGTAACTGGCTCTAGTGGTAGCTGCGGTGGGTGCAGCAAAGGCAAGACCCCCACTTTCCTGAACTCTGAGCAGTGTAGTTGCCTTAAAAACTTGGGTTTATGTCCTCTTGCTCAAAGCATCCTGGGCTTTCAGGGGTGACTTTCACTGGAACAGCAGATGTGGAACTGCAGTGCTTTGAGGCTGCGTATAAATCGTGGCAAGGCTTCAACTCAAGGTTTTCTGCTCCAACATCAATAATTTAAGAGGGTTTTAGCTTTGCTTTGCCTTACCTAGACTATTGTATTTAGAGAATTGTTTTCAACCGGAATTCTAAAACAGGCCTACTGTGCAATTCAGAAACTTTGTCTTTCAGTATCTTTGGTACTTCATGTCGAGAGTCACTTCACAAGTCACAGCACTTCTGGAGTGCCAGTGACCCTGTGTTGGTCTTGGATGCAGGTGTGCCTGCAGATCCATCTCCCATGCTTCTTTGCGTTTGAAGATGCATCTTCTGTTCCGGAACCACCTTGAAGGTGATACTGAATAGGTTCTTACTGAGAATTTGTTGTACTTTATGTCTTCTTTCCATCATCTCCTTCCCCCACCCGAGTCACTTCAGCAGTATTCCTTAATCTGTAGGGGTTATAGTCCCTGATCCTGTAGCATTAACCCAGCGTTGGAATCAGGAGCTCAGCCTGATGATTTCTAGCCTGAAGACTGATTGCTAGAGTTTGAAACATTCCTTATATACTTCTGCCTCAGCTTTTTTTGCCTAGTCCTGAAATCTTGTCGCGAGAAGGTACAGTCTGTATTAACCTTCGTAGATAGGCTGGCTGTGAGCACACTAATTAGCATGCGCTCAGTTGTTGCTAAATACCAAATCATTGGGCAAGCTTGGTTATTAGAAACCTGACCGGGATTCCATGTACTAGGCTCTAGCTTCCTGGCTGTATTAATATCATCAGCAAGTGTGTCGTGCTGCTGTGATGGTGGTGTGGTAGTCTTAAAGTGAGCATATGATTGACAGCAGGATGTCTTGTTTGCTGTTAAAGGTTGTGGCCTTATGCTCTGCAGAATGGCCAGTGTTCTTTGAGACCTAGAGAAGATTACAGGATGTACTTCATTTGCATTGAGCTGCTGAGCTGCCATTAACTATCTGTATGTGTAAACTGCTCTGGTGTGAGTGGGTTTTTGTGAAGAGTGCTTTCACACATGGCTTCCTTCTAAGTTGTGCACCGTAGTTATCGAGCTGATGTGACACAGACTACAATAGTAACGTAAAATAGTTGTAGAACTGAGCTACAGATGCTGAGTAGCACAATCTAATCTATTCCACGGGATTGAGAAAAGGCTTGAACTAATTCACTGTGAAGTTTTTGAACTGGCTAGTTAAAGTTGTGACTCTGCACTGTTACTCTGCTTCCTCTTAACTGTAGGCTGTTACATTGTGTGGGTGTCTTAAAATGTAGGGAATGCCTAGTGAGAGAGGTTGGGGATTGCCTATGTTGTATAGCAATATAATCTATTTTCGTTTTTCTTTAAGTTATTCCTTATTGACTTTGGTTTGGCCAAAAAGTACCGGGACAACAGGACACGGCAACACATACCGTACAGAGAAGACAAAAATCTCACTGGCACAGCTCGATATGCCAGTATCAATGCACATCTTGGCATTGAGCAGAGGTGAGTTCAAGGAGATTACTGCTGGGCTTTTGGAGGCTGCAAGATGATCTTATTTCTAAGCTTCTGAAGTCTCTCAACTAATTTTATATGAATAAGGGTATATATCTCTTTGAGAGTGTTTTTCTTTTTGGCTGCCTGTGCAAGGGGTGGGGGGTGGGAAATCCAAGCACCTAACTTGCGTCTTGAACAGAGTCTAAGTCTTTCAGGCATGAGGTGGATGTTCTGTGTATTGTGGGTTTTGGGGGTTTGGTTTTTTCAAAGAATAAGCTGTGCTTTCACTGGCTCTGTCAGGAACTTCAGATAAAATGGTACTAGGATTTTCCTGATGGTGTTGGTACCTGTTGATGCTATTGTTGACTGGCTTGAGATGTGATTCTGTAGCCAGAAAAGGTGTTCCAAAGCTGGTACCTGACCTGTTTTTTTCCCCTCTCCCTTCAAGTTATCATCTTTTTGCCTGCAAGCAAGACTTAAAGATCTTCTTCACTCACACTGTATTTTAGTTTCTGGTATACACAGCTATAACACAGGTTCACAGAGTGGAAGGGGTTGGAAGGGACGTCTAGGGATCATCTAGTCCAACTGCCCTGCCAGAGCAGGATCACCTAGAGCGGATCACACAGGAACAAGTCCAGGCGGCTTTGGAAAGTCTCCAGAGAAGGAGACTCCCCCACCTCTCTGGGCAGCCTGTTCCAGGGCTCTGGCACCCTCACAGGGAAGAAGTGTTTCCTGTGGCTCTGTGTGTATATATGTAATGTTTGAGCTTTTCTTAATCAACACATTTTCATTATCTGGATCACAAGCGTATTGCTGCTACAGTATCCTAGCAGTGCTGCCGTGGAGATAGCACTTTAGGTACTCGTGAGAGATGAAGTGATGCCTCTCTTCTCTGCCTTACCTATATGCCTCGATATTCTAATGTGGAAGTGTGGTAGTATGGCTTTAACACACGATGCTGAGGTTGCTTTGAAAACTCCCATGAATGTCTGTGCCTCTGACATTCCATTTAAAAGATGGGAATGACAGAATTTCTGGTGGTCAGCTTCAACAGAACATGTAACTTAAATGTTTGTGCTTTAAAATGCTCCATGTTTCCTCTTTGCTTTAATATCCTTAAGGGTATTTCATTGTCTGTCAGTGTCATTAGTTAAGCCTACTTGATGTGTGGGTCAGGTGGGGTAAATGACAGGTGCCATTTCTGAAGTAAGTACGCTTCCTACAAGCCAAGCCCTTCCTGTAAGGGATTAGCTGTGCTAGCACCTTACAGTGAAAGGAGGGACCTGCAAAGGACTTGCTTTTGAATGTAGCTGGAGGTCTCGTGCCAATCTGCTGGTACTGGGAATTCTAATATGGTTGGAAATGTAGTTTGGTGCATGCTAAAAAGCTGTTAAACTGTCTAGATCGAGTCAGCGGTGAGGCAGACAAATAATATACTCCTTTAATCAAGAGAAGCCAGTCCTGAAGCTTATGGCACAATATTTCAACTGTTCGTGCCATACTTCAACTGTTACAGAACGTGTTTTCCTGTATGTGACAGCTGTTCTTGAGGAGCTGTTTCCAACGTTATCCATTTCTTGGTTTAATACTGGAGAGTATTATCCTGTTTTCCAAATCCTGAAAATCACTTTTATCAGTATATGCTCAAATGTAGTATCAATTACAGATTTACAAAATGAAATGTTTCCTACTACAAAGTCATGGCATTAAACATTAAAACAATGAACTGGGTGGGGGGTGGAAATCATTAATCCCTTCATTGCTTCGGAATGTACCACTGCCTTCTCAGAAAATGTAATTTTATGTCATGGCCTCATACCGGTTCACTGAATCCTATTGATTAAAATCTGCAGTTCTGATAGAATTAGCAAGTTTTGGAGGCTGGAGTTTGTGGTCTTAGGATCGTTTTTCATCCCTCTGGATGTGGTTTCATGTTGCAGCTGAGAGGGCCTCAGAGCTAGCTGCTGTGGGAGGAGTGAACCAGTCTTCTGTTCCCTGACCCCTGGGCACAGCTGGTGCGTTTCTGGCCTTGTGGTGAAGTGGTTTAGGGAGCCGAGCTGATACTCTGGGGTAGCTCCCTGAACTGGTTCCCCAGAGGGTCAGAGAGCTGGAAAGTGAGTTGAGGGGGTGAGAGGCAGGCCCTGCTGGTGATTATTAGTGGTTATATTGGGTTGGCTGTAACACAAAGCATCACCTACAACTTCTTGTCTCTCATACCAAGATCTGGAGGTAGATCTGTGCAGGTTCTTAGAGACTGCTCTCACTTAGAGGGAGCTGGTTTACCCTCACCCACGTGTATAGTCCTGTTTGCAATGCTGCTCTCAGCCTTTTACTCCCTTGTGGGAATAACAGGTGCGTAGTCTTGCCAGCCACCGTGTCACTGTTTCTTGCGGATCTGCCTGGGTGGCAGAGCAGCAGCAATACCTGTCAGGCCCTCTGTGTAAGGGAGCTGGGAGGGAAAAAAGCTATTTTTCTGTCTCATGTTAAATAGAGGTCAGCTGCAGAGGGGCAGTCAGAGGCAAAATCTGATTTTACCACAGCTGCTAAGAGGCAATTTTGCCAAGAGTGGAAAAATCGTGCAGAGTTTTTTCCACTTCAGTGAGCTGTACTGGCCTTACTGAGCATGAAAGCTATGTAGCACGGTATGATGGTGTTCATGTGGCTGCAGTGTGGGTCTGGAGCACGTGCAGAACAGAAAGCATTTGAAGCCTTGTAGATGAGTTTGCGTGCAAATTCTCAGTGGAGTCTGTGGATGGTAACGTTGGAGCTCGCCAGTGACTCGAATCGGGCTCCTTGTGGGAAGGAAGCAGAGGCACCTCTCGTTGATAGATGCACCTTTCCAACCATTGCTTGTCTCTTGAAAATCATGGGGACAGTTCAGGGGCTTTAACAGAAGTGAAGAAAGGAAGGAGTTACACCCTTTTGGAGCTAGATGTCCAGTAGTGGTCCCACACTGAGGCTAGGTTCCGGGAAAATTTTTCCTTAACTTCATTAAGGCTAATGTTGTGTACCTCTCAACGCATCCGTGGTTCCTACAGGTAAACCTTTCGTTTCTGTCCAAGCTGCTTAATTGGATGGGAAAGACATTTAATGTTTTGGGGTTTTGTTTTCTAAAGTTTTTGTTTCCCAAATTAATCTAATGTAACTGCAGATGGAAACTTGCCACACACAGTACCTACTGACTATTCCTTGCTTGAAAAATGAATAGGATCTCCTTCCTGCTTGTGAAGACTTGGTACATGCCTGCCAGTGGAATCCTGCACACCTACATGTCTTAGATGTTTTAGAGACCACCTTTGCAGCAAAGCTTAGGTTTTATTCCTTTATTTTTTTAAAAATTTTGGAATGCTTGCACTACTTGTAATAAAGTACGAAATGCCAAAATTTTAATGTATTGTGTTCTCCCTCTTTCCCCAGTCGTCGGGATGACATGGAGTCTCTAGGCTATGTATTGATGTACTTTAACAGAACCAGTCTGCCTTGGCAAGGATTAAAGGTAGGTTATGTTGCATTTGTTCCCCACCCTTCCTTTTTTCGTGTTTGGGTATTGTGCTTCTGCCTGCTGCTCTGGGTTGGTGGTTGTATATAATGTTTAGCTTCGGTTACACAAAGCGGCTTTTCCCAAGTTGTGGTATTTATAGAGTGCAGATGAAAGGTTCGTTCTGCTTCTTGTGCAGCAGGCAAAATGTGTATTGTTTAACTGTCTTAAAATTTGTGCTAAACAATAGCTTACGTCACCTTTGCAAATAATTATTATCCTGTTGTAGGCTGAGGCCCTTTTTGGGAAGTAGAAAATAACATTGTGAGTGGCTTTTTGAATTGCTGTAGAGAGCATGGAAAAAGTCTCTTGCCTGACAAGTCCAGCTCTAGTGGTATCTTCAGTCCCGTTCACGGCATGACTGAGTAATTACTAGCTGCAACAGACTTGCTCCAAGTACTTCATGTATTGTAGCCAAGTACAAGCACGGCAAATGTTTCTTATTTCTGTTATAGAGACTTCAGTGATTTGTTTTCATGTTTTAATTGTTCCTCCGTGTGAGTTGTGTAACTCAAATGGTGTTGCAGCTGCAAGTTCTCTAAAAAGGCGAGCAGCTTGTGAAACACTAGAACTCTTCAACTGCGAATAAATGCAAGGGCTGCTCGCTGAAACACGCAGGCAGCCCTTGAATGGGGTACTGAGTGGGAATTAATAGAACTTTGGCAAATACAAATGCAAGTCTGGTCTGTTTAACGGACAAAAGCAGCAGCTAGAACTACACGAGCTGTGCCATGTGATGGAAGCATTAGACTGCGACAAATGGTATTAAACTGTGTCCAAATCTTAATACCAGATTGACCTTCATTCTCTTTGCAATAAGTGTGTGGGACTTGGGAGATTTCGCATAAAATACTTACGGTTGACCAAAGGATTTTTGTCAATTTTTTTGCTACCATCCTTGTTAATCCAGTGTTGCACAATATCTCTCATATTGTGACCTACATGTTCCACAGGCTGCAACAAAGAAGCAAAAGTATGAAAAGATTAGCGAAAAGAAAATGTCCACTCCTGTTGAGGTTTTGTGTAAGGTAAGAGTATCCAAATGTTGTCATACTGTGAAATGCAAGTTCATTTCTTGGGGGTTATTTTAAACTACAGCCAATATATTAGAGTCTCACATGGCATTTGCTGCTGAATAATTCTGCTCTGGCAGTTATGGGTGCTTAGTTTGGCCACCCAGCAAGACTGTGAGTGTGTGTAACAGGGCAGGCATTCGCTGTTGTTTCTTGGCCTAGTTCATGCAGTTCATTCCAGTTTTTGGTGGCTATCAGCTGTGCAAGCTCGCCAGCTCTCAGGCTTCTTAGTCTTCAACATCTACAGTGACAGTTGGACGCCGTGGATAAATAAAACCAAAGTAGAGCTGCACAGCTTGCCCATTTATACTTGTTTCTGCCTCTTCATGGTTGTCCATATTATCTTCTCTATCTCAAATGGAGGCTGTAGTGGAATTGGCTCTTAAGCGATCTTTAAAGCCATGTCATGGAATGATTCCAGTGCTGCCCTTTGAGTCTTAAGATTTCTCAAACTGTGGCAGCCGTATGCCTGTTGACAAAGGTCCTTGGGAACACATCAAACAGCAGCACCAAGGAGACTGCACTTCCTGATCACGCACATGTATATACCCTTAGTCTGGCAGCATCTTCCAAAGTGCTGAACACGTTATACACTGTTTTCTATCTTGTAGTACAGCACTATGATGTGTACTATTACCTATTTAGCGTAGCATTAAATGTCTAAATATGTAAAGCAGGGAGTCTTTGAAAGAGGTTTTCCTGGTTTGTCTTCACACTTAACAGTGGTGACTGACCTTGCCTCTGATATGCTCAAGTAGATTATCAAGGAAACATGAGTGGAATCTCTTAAGAGACAATTACTACTTATTTCAGAGACCTAGTTAATAAGAACTAGGTTTAATTAGGATGAATGAAGTGCTTTAAATATGTTGTATATTGAAGGTTTTTGTACCAGAGAACTTAGGATTGCAAAATGTGCATCAGGTAATAATTCTGGGGAAGGAAGGTGCACCTGGCAACTTGCTGGTCAAATCCACTTCCTGAAGTACAGAATAAATGAGTAACTGAAAGCAAAGTAGAACTTACACTTGTGAACCTTCAGCCAGTGTTTTTGTGCCCTTACAGACAGAAACACAGCTTTTTGCCTTCTTATAGGGTTGTTAGAAGCTTTTTCCTGCAAGCCATGGCTTGATTAACGCTGTTGATTTACAGGGATTCCCTGCAGAATTTGCCATGTATCTGAACTACTGTCGTGGCCTGCGCTTTGAAGAGGCACCAGATTACATGTATCTGAGGCAATTATTCCGTATTCTTTTCAGGTCAGTCTCAAAGTGGAAAAGTACAGAAATTTGTCAGTGCTTTACCACTTGGTACCTGCTCTGTGGGACTTGCACTGCAGAAAGCTGCTCTGTATGTCTGTGGCGTAGGGAGGAGTTTTGGGATTTGATTTCCTTGCTGAGTTTGAGAAGCTGTTTAAAGGACCTGAAAAATATTGAACGGTGTTAAACACGAAGGAAAAGGTTCTCTTGTTTTTGCATTGCATGATCTGACCACTGATGCGAGAGGGTTGAGCCCGTGCTTCAAGTTGTTGCAAGCAGCTTAAGAAATTCACCCCTGGGTGGAAGTGTTTTGAAGGTGTTTATGTTTGGAGATTGGTGGTGGGACTAACAGTGGTGCCCAGGAGATGGATTTCAGTGGAGGGGAGTAGTGGTTTCCCTCACAAGCTCAGTGAAACGGCAGAACGTAAACTCAGCCTCATGGAGTGAACAGCATATGTCCTTTGGAGAGCTGGTACTGGCATCTCCAGAGCCTCCCTCCGGGCTTCTGGAATCCACAGCAGTTTTTATTCGATGATCTACAATGCTGCCATCGCTCCCTAAAGCTGTATATATTAAAAAGCTGAGAGCCTCAGTGCGGACAGGTGGGTAAGCTGGGCTGTGAGGAGGTGCTGCTACTAATGCAGACTTTTGTGTAAACAACGGATGGAACGCTGCTTGGTGGTATTTGGGCTAGCCTCAAGAACCCCTTTAAGTTAGTTAATACTAAGCATTTCTATACCTTTCATAATCTTCAAAGCAGCTTACAGAATGAGTTAACCTCTAGTTCTGGGTTTTCAGCAAAGGTTTGGTATTAGCAGTAAGGAGAAGTCATGACGTGTTACAGTAAAGTATTTCACTCTTTTCTAGGACCTTGAACCACCAATATGACTACACATTCGACTGGACAATGTTAAAGCAGAAAGCAGCACAGCAGGCAGCCTCTTCCAGTGGGCAGGGGCAGCAGGCCCAAACCCCCACAGGCAAGCAAACTGACAAATCCAAGAGTAACATGAAAGGTTAGTAGCCAAGAACCAAGTGACGTTACAGGAAAAAAAATTACACTAATTTGGACAATGTCAGCAATTTAAGTGTTAGATCAAGGAGGTGGTTTAAAAAAATATATTTGGCTGTTAACTTAAAAAGCAAAAACAAAAAGACGTCCTTGGAGAATTTGACTACTAACTTTATACCAAAATGTCCTTGTTCTTCATACCATTTCTTCTGGGGATGTTGGGTCATTTTAACCACTGCATCTTTTGCTCCCGCATTAACCACTTTCCAAAAACAAGAAACTGACTTGGTGTTGGGAATGTGACAGTTTATTTTTATTTATATATATACATATATATATTTATATATATATAAATATATAATACAATCCAAAATCCTAGACCTAACACTTCTTAAGGGGTAATTCTTGTGAACCTAGGCAAGGATCTAGAGACTTTGGGTTCTACTCTGTTCCAGCTGGTATGGTGCTGTGGGTTTTGCTTCTCTTCTGTACGCCTCGAACATTGGAAACAGAAAATTGTGAACGGTCTGGCTTCCTCCCGTGGTTTTATGCTGAGACGCTTGGTCCAGAATCAAAGGAAAGGACCAGTGAGCTCAAAATGCCTTGCCTGAACCAAGGAGTAACCCCGGACTGCTGTGCACTGCCGAATCACAATTTTCTGCAGTATTTGGATGTTCTGGGGTGGGGCTTCAGGTTTCCTGACTGTGTTCAATGTTTGTAGGTTATGGTTTCAAAGGGAAATGTTGTGCAATGTTGAAGATGTATTTGTGTAAAAAACAAAAGCTGCGTTCTGAAACGGCACATAATGATTTATTTGTGTATTCTAGAAGCTTTTTAATTTTTTGTGATGTACATCTGCCAGTGTTAGTCTAGTAAGTCGCTAGTATGAAACTGTAACAGCCAATCTGACAATGAAACTGATTCCTCAAGATGAGGAATTGAATAAAATGTAAGCTAATGAGGTGGTTGGAGTGAAAATAGAGAAGCTAGGCTCAAGTCATGTACTGAGGTATTGCTAGTACTTGCTACTCTTCAGTACACTCTTGATTGACTGTCATTTTTATACACGTTATATATTAAGCTATCTTGGCAGACTTGGGAGTCAAAGAAAGGCAGAAGTGTTTATTGTAAACTTCCCAAAACATTGTTTTTCATGTCTTGTGGCAGCATTCAAACATTGCCAGGTGGCTTTACTCAAAATAGCTATCCAAAAATACTTCATCCAGAAAAGTGAAGTAGTAAAATACCTGCTGGTCTTCCCAAGACTCAATCTGAAACAGTTTCTTGCAGGAAAAAAAAAATCTCTATAAGAAACCGTAATGTCCGATTCTTTGTGGCAGAGTCCAGCTTGTAACACTCGTCAGCACCAGCAAAACAGCACTGAAGGCTGTAAACCAGTTCCTTCAGCTGAAGCACCAGTACGCAGCCGACTTGGTGATGAAGCACCCAGGCTTAGAGTGCTTCCTGAAGTAGAGACGCCCTGACTGGAGTTCAGAACCCACTACTGAACCCAGCCCGATGCCGGGGCCTGGAGAGCTTGGCTGTTGGAGAGGAGGAGGTGTGAGCTAAAATGCAAATTCTTCACAGTGCTGGTGCTTACAGTGAGAGTCTTACCGGAGCTGATGATCTGTAAACGGATCCTGCCCTGAAATTCTTTATGTGCACTTGAAATATCGTTTTGCTGGTGAAGTATTCTGAGGTTTAATGTGCTGCTCTCCTGGCTCAGGCAGTCCCTGACCAAGTGCTCTAAGGAAACTGAAGAAAAGGTCATTATAATGATTATCTGCCTTCACCTTCTGGTGGTGATTTAGTGACAGAGTGCAAAGCTGCAGCTGGCTGACAGACAGGAGTCACTGTCTTGCAGTGGAACCTTAGAGACCATTCCTGTTTCTTGATGAACGTTCTCACCGTGCTATCCCTTGGTCGCAAGGCCCATTGCTGTACCTATGGAGAAGTTGCTGGTTTTCTAGAATTTCCTTTGCTCTTGCATGGAGTAAAAGCCTTCCAGGGGAACGACTCCTCCTTCTCCCCATCCCATCACAAAGAAGGGCTTGTGACCTTTGGATTGATCAACTGTAAGGTCAGCAAAGCATTTAAGTAGTGCTTGTCAGGTGTCTGAAGACTTCCCCAGCTTCCTAAAATAGTTAGCTTAGTCTCTTCAAAGTAAAGATCCCAGATTTCTAAAACCCTACCTGCCTTTTTGTGGGGGATGTTGGCTATCACTGAACACTTTCTGAAACCAGCCAAGCTCAAGCAGGAGGCGGCACATGGCTTACGTGTTGCTGCCGCATTGAAGATGGGTCAAATACCTGGTGGGTTTTTCCAGAGTTCAGTTAAACTCTCGTGTAGTTGCTGTAGCAAAGCATGTGCTGAAGTGGTTTAAAAGACTTTGTGGGATCAGATTATAGCCCTCTGTTAACCACATCCTGTTTAACAAGAGCACCGGGACTGGCAAGTCGCAGGTGCGTTTATTGGTTGGAATCTTGGAGAATACTGCATAAAGGACAAGCACTGCTGAAGGTGTGCATCTGGGGAGGGTGCTGAAATCTTAATTCCTGCAAACGGTGTCCAGAGACTTAGGTGACTTGGATTGTTTGGGCAGTGTGCTCATTTATAGAAATTCCTGGGTGCCTTCACTCAGATCCGTGTTAAACCATCTCACTGAGTCCTGTAGGTTATTCAGGCTGAATATTCTGTTTGGTTCCAGGGTAGCCTGTGCTGTCAATGGCCTTTTTTTCTTTTTTTCCCCTGTACCTCTCTGGAACTCTGTGCAGTGTCTTTCGTAACAGCAAAATCAGCTGTTTCTGAACTTGGGAGGGGTGAACTGTTTCATCAGACAGAGTTTCTCTGCTGATTCTGGGAAGTTCAGCTCTCAGTACCTTGACAGTGCAGCCGTAGTTCAGGTGTGATGTGTAACAACGCTTCCCGTCAGCTTCCCTCAGTCATAAAACTGACTCCGGCAGCCGATCGCCGGGATGAAGCCTGAGTTGCGTTTGTGGGAGATGTTTTTGATTCACTTCAGCGCAGGGTTCTGTAAGCCTGTCAGCAGCCCCGTTAGCATTCGCTGGGCGCCTCTGGTCGTGGCAGTATTTCTCAGAACAGACTATTAGTTCACTGCTTGAGATGTAGCCAGTCGACAACTAAATACTTTTCACTGCTTGTCTCTGCGGCTACTTAAAAGAGAAAAAGCTTGAACACTCCTCGACTAGAGGAGCGTCTTCGCGTGTGACAGTACAGCTGCTCTTCCCCATCGATCACATCTGCGGTTTTGGTAACAGTAAAGCAATCTGAGCATCCCTCAGGGAGCACAGAGATTATCAAAGCTTTGGGTAACGCCCTGGAGGGGCAAGGAGTGATGGATGCGAGCTGGCCCTGTTATATAGTGAAGAGGTGTTAGATGCTGGCATAAACTCGTCAGCGTGTTCTTCATACTGGCCAAGTGTGCTACATGAATGTCCCAGCATCTCCTTTGGCAGCGGCGCTTGGGCTGTGTTTGGGAACACTTCCGTGTAGTCTTAACAGGACTGGCAGGGGATGCTGAGCTGAATCCAGTTCCCTGTTGTTCTCTGGAGGGCTGGGCATTCTCTTGCCCGCAATACCTTGGAGTTGAGGTGTTCTAACATACAGCAGCGTTTCACTTGTTAGCATGTCCTTTGTCCTCAGGTTTAAGATCCCATTTTCACTTGGAATGTCCAGGCTTCTAAAGCAGTGAGTTGATCTGTTTCTTCCCACACTGGGAGCATGTTCCTCCTTCACTGGCTTTGTTTTGGCTGCTTTGGTGGAGAAAGTGTTCAAATGATGAATCAGTGTTCGCTGCTGCACACTAAATGGAAAAAAAACCCCAACAACCAGTAACTTCTGTATGCAGCAAGTAAGGCTTATGGACGGCTTTATGCCAGTGGGACTAAGGAATCACTGGGCTTTCTGTGAAAATTCGCACGTGAGTAGGAATGACTGAGTTAATTCTGGTGCAGCATTTTGTAATTTATTTCTTTAGAGTCACTAGTGCTGGATAAAGAGAACTGTCCTTCAGTGAATTGAGTTCAGACTAGTGTATCTTTTCTAAACTACCTGTAGCCTATTCCAGAAGAGACAAAGCTGTCTGCTGGGCACTATCCAGACACACTTTGTGATTGACTGTCAGGCTGTGTTTAAGACTTGTTTGTGCTTGCTTCTCTGGGTGACAGCACAAGCTCTAGCTGAGGTCAGCTTTGCCTGTATTTCACTGTGAAGAGATTGCTGTTGCAAAATCTCAGAGCTGTTGCTCAGCTGAATTCGTGCATCGGCAGAATACCGTGCTGTTTGGAGGGCATCCAGAACGGAAACTTGCTTGGCAAAGTAGTCTTCAGTTGGGACTCCAGTTACCCATTTAAAGCACAGCGCTACTACCTGAGTCACCAGAAAGGAGTACCTAAGCAGTCACATGAAGAGAAGACTGGCTTAGCTTGCAGTAACTGGTTCTTTGAGATCTGCCTGTGTATGTATTCCTTTACTCTCCCTTTTCCACGGTGTCCCGAACTTGTCATTTGGAGTACTGAACTTCAAAAGGATTGTTCTTGGTGCCCCACCTCCCTGTCACACGGGTTGTTCCACTTGTCCTCCCAAGGACAGAAGGTATGCGGGTTCCTAGTCACTGTCACAAGTTCTCGCTGCCGCTCTGGTTGCCCAGAGCGTTGTACACGTGAGCATGTAGCGAACGCCAGTTACTGTAAGGTAAGTTACTCCTGGTCCTGTTCCTTCTGCCTGCGTGACACTGCTGTACTGCGCCTCTGCAAGCACCACCGCAATCAGCTGACGGTTTGACATTCAAGGATATAAACACGAGACATTGCGGACGAGTAGAAAACAATCCTATGAAATTACATCCTGCTTCCTAGTGGCAGTAACACGTCTTGTTTTCAAACTGCTCCTCCGAGTTCCTATTTGAGGAACGTGCCATCCAGCTGGTGCGTACGCCTGTGTTCCAGTGCGGCGGTAGGCACGAGCGAGAGGTGCGCGTTGGAGCGGAAGGGCGGTGGGAAACGCGGGTTAGCTTTGGAAACAGACACCAGGAACCCCGCGGCTCTGAGACGGAGCAGCATTTTCCCCTTTGAATGACCATAACCGATGTTTAATTCTCCTACTGTGAAGGCTGTTGCCCGTTTTCATCCCGTATCAGTAAGTTGCCCTTGTGTTTATCTTGCAGGTTTCTGAGCGTGGCGAGGATGGGACAAAGCAGAGCAGATCGGAGCAGGACTTGTCACTCCCCAAATCCTAGAAATTTTAGTTCATACGTACACTTGCCAGTGGCTGTGGGCAACCATTTACTTGGTGTAAAGAACTTAATATCAGTATAAACTGGCTCTGGGCAGTGTCAGTGATGCTGCACTTGGAGTTGTAGCAGCTGTAATTGTGAATATTACTGAGATAGTGAAACATGGTGTCCAGTTTTCTATTGCATTTTTTTCAAGTGGAAAAGTTAACTAATGGTTGACACACAAGTGGAGAAAATTGTGCATATGCCAATTTTTGTTACCTTTTTACTTTGAACTACACTGCTTATGAGATCTCATTGTTTTGGAAGAATGGCATGAACAGTCTTCAGCAACAGTTGTGATAATTGTAAATGCTCACAATTGTGCACTCTTTTCTGGTTATTCCTCCCTGGGTTTTGAAAGTTGTACACTTAAAACATTCTTAAAGTTGTTGGCTTCTATGTGCAACATACCAAGCCAGCTGACATGGTAGTAACCAAAGATTCCAGTTTTTAAGCGTATGAAAGACTCTGCCTGCTTACCTGTGCTAGAAATAACAGCATCTAAAGTGAAGACTTAAGAGAAACTTAGCGACTACTAGATAATCTTTAGGACTCTGCATTAACTCTATAATGTTCTTGGTATAAAAGGAAAAAACAGCATATTTGTCATGAAGTTTAGTTAACATCTTACAACTGAACCTGTATGTAAGTTGCTTAGATAAATGTAATCACTGTAAACATCTATATGATCTGGGATTTTGTTTTTATTTTGAAGCGGGAGCTTTTTTGTTTACAAGTTCATTAAAAACTAAAAACTGTTTCTGTAAGGAAATGAGATTTTTTTTTTTTAATTTGCCTTGTTAATTCAGTTTAAGAGATCTACATTACCCTATTTTTAAAACCAAGTTTCCAGGCCATTTGTTAAGCAAAGGAAGTCATATTTCTTTCTAAATCATTTTAGATTTAGTGTTGTAACTCTTCCTCATTTTGTTTTTAAATAAATTTTGTATTTTTTCCTTGAGGGGGAAGGGGCAGTCTTGCATTTTTATAACTTGTTGTTCGAGACCAGCCCTCCGTACTAAAGACTGGATTTTTAAAAATGGAAACGGCATCTTTTGCAGACCCGGCATTGGCAGTCTCCAAGCGTTGCCGTGTCGCGCATCGGCTGGACTGACTTGTGATTGCTAGTTTTGAGACAAATTTGAATGGAGTATTTGGATGGTTTTAAACCTTTAAACCAAGGCATTTTCTTTCAAGTTCTTGTGAAGTGGATATGACCAGATTTACCCTTGTTCTTGGGGACAGCCTCGCGCCATGCAGAGTTCACATTGGTTACTGCCCCAGGCTGTCTTCCTTCTCACTCCTATCCTAGCCCAGCTGAAAGAAAGAAATACTTTTATTGCTGGTAATTCTTTAACAGTGTAATTTATTCCTTTATAGCATGTCAGAATAAATTAAAAAAATGTCTGAAAATGCTGCCAGACGCCTATTGTGTACATGTTGTTTGTATGTTAGCTGCTTAGCCCGTTCCCATGCATGTAGCAGAGTTCCTGCTCACAGTTCATATTTCTGCTGTTTGAAAAAGTCTTTTCGTTTGAAACCCGTTTCTCCAAGATCACAATACTGACACCGTGTACTCTGCCCTCACGGAGGGGTGTAATCCGGATCAGGGCCGCGCTCCGGTGCGGTCACTAGGCGTACTCTCTTTCCCGGAAGGATCTGCCCTGAGAAGACGTTCGGGTTTAGCTGGAGAACGCTGCGTGCTAACCAACACTTGTACGGATGACCTGGGAGTACAGGGAGGCGAAAGGTCTGCCGGGCTTCAGGGATATCGGTGCGCAGTTGGGAACCTCTCCTCTGGCTCAGAGTGATGTCTCTCTGTTACGTGGAAGAAGCGTGGCTCGTTCTTCTGGCTTCTTTCTAGACTCCGAGTGTTGCCCACGCGAATAAGGATGCTTTTCAAGCAGTGCCTCGTGCGGAAACGGGTACGTTCCTGAGAAGTGCTACCTAGAACACGGTGTTATGTCCTTACCCGTGACTTCTGCTGTCCAGGCAGTGCCGGTGACAACAGGCGTTGGCGGAAGGGGAAGAAGCATCAATGAAACGCCCTCTCGGCAGCTATTTGCAGGGTGGCTGCTTGGAACTGTTTGGGCAGCGCCCTTCTTGCTGTGATGTGAGATATTCAGAAGTCAGAGGAAATCGTTTGGTTTCAGGAGAAGATTTTATTTCCTCTGTCCCATTAAATTGACTCATGGCTCGGAGGAGGGTTGTCAGATTTTCCAACCAAAACTGCCCTTGATAAGCACGGTAAGCGAGAACGGTTCGTGTGCCGGGAGGGTCCCAGCGCGTTGGTGTTTAGTTTTTCCCACCACGAGCCCTGTCCTTCGGAGGAGCACGGAGTCTGGTTAGCCTGTCAGCCGCGGGGTGTGAATAGTTTCCTTCCACGCAGGCGTGTGAGCTTAAACCGTCAGCTGTGTCGCGCCGCTCCGCAGAGAACCCGCCTGCGCCAGACGTGCGGAGGAGCGAAGGAGATGGCAGCCTCCCCTGAAGAGATGCCGTGATGCTGAACAACCCGTTTGCCGTGTAACCCCTTCGGTTTGTAACGAAGACTTGAAAGCATTAAAAGCTGTGTGGATGTTGACCCTCTGGTTGCAGCTCTGCGGAGGTTTTGTGTTGGGCGGTGTACTCCTCCCTGCTCTTCTGGGAACAAGTCGAGCTTCTGCAAGCAGTCCCAGGCCCTTCACAAGTAGTTCTCGTGATAACGGGGGCCGTAAATGCAAGAACTACAACCTCGTGTGCCCTGGAAAGTGCTAGAATTCAGGTAATGGCGTTAGGCTGTGACACAGGGTCTCGGGCCACGTCCTAAGCTGCACACAGAGTTTGGAAGTGAGCGTTGAACCTCTTCCTAGCAGCTCCAAGAGGCGTCCCAAGGCCCCCTTTTAGCGGCTTGCTGAATTTGGAGCGTGGAGCGCCCGTGTCCAGCATACTGTTTCCCTATGTTTAACCTATTTCAGCTGTTCCTTGTTACAAGCAGTTGGAAGCCTTTTCTTCCCTGCCCTAAGGGGCTGCTCTGGGTTTCAGTTGTTGGCGCTGTTGGTCGTGTCGCTGGTGCCTCGCCTGCTGTTCTGCGTGGTCCTGGGGGTTGGCGTAAGTGGTGACACCAAGCACTGGCTGTGTCGCCTGCAGTGTGACAGCCAGATGTTTCTGGCAGGTGTGTCAAGCCTGTCTGCTGTCTGCCATCCTCATCATGCTGGTTTCTGTTGAATTCTATCTGTGTGGGGGTTATTTTTTGAGCTTATGTGTTGACCTGTTCTGCCTGTTCTTGGCTGGCTTTTCCAGGTGTGTTGCTTACAACTTGCAGGAACCTGTATGTGCTGTGTTTTCCTAACGACTGCAGCAGAGGTGAAGGTGCCAAGGTCGTAGCTGCGCTGCTCCGAGCAGGAGCCTGGGCTAGATGCCTCCCTGCAGTCCCAGCTGGAATTCTGCAATCCTAAGTTGGCTTTTTGCATAAGGCTTTAATTTCTCTTGACAGCATTCTGCAGTTTAGAAGATTTGTTGCTTAGCCAGCTCCATCAGCCCCATCTGCTCCTTACTTAATCACGGTGAAATCATCATGATTTCATATCTGCTTGATGTCGTAATACACGTTTACGGGCACGGCAGGCTCTGGACAAGAAGGAAAAGTGGGCTGGGAGGAAGAGCTGTCTGCTCCAAGCACTAATGCCGCTGGAAACGGGAGGCGAGGGACGGCGCAGAGGAAGTGCCCACCCTCCTAATTGGGCCTGAGTGGAAGGACTGCGTTTGTGACGTGCTCTAATGTGGAAATGGCTCTTTAATGTGATCCTCGTTATCCAGGGCAAACAGGAAGGGGGGAAGGCGCTACCGGGGCTGTACGCAGGGAGTTGAGATGGACTGATGTGCTAGGGCAGCGTTCTCGGCCGCGGTAACGAAGCTTTTCCAAGCGGAGCCAGGATGGCGTTGCCCTTGCCCGCGGAGGAGAGGCGGCGTGCTAAGGGAAGGCCGTGGCCAGCACGGGACTGTCCTTAACGTAACCGCGGTGGGCGGTCTGCCACCCAGCCTTGCGGAGCTCGGGACTGAAGGGGTGAAAGCTTTCGAGTTGAGATACCACCTTGACTTCTTGGATCATGTGAGATGTTTAGCAGTGACTTGCTAGTGCTGAATTCGAGTAGCTGGAAATCAGGAGGAGAGAGGGAGTATTCTCACACCATGCTCCAGGTTTCCAAGTGTTTTTGTCCACAGAATATCTGTGAAGGTGATGGTGCTCCTTGAGACCAGTTGGCATTTTGATACTGGGCTGCTTCTGGAAGCACCTGAGCGCAGTCCGAACTGTTTTCCCTCCCCACTCCCCAGGAACCTTTGGTTCCTGTGGATACTGCAGGCTGGTTTGTGTAAACACAGCTGGCCTCAACTTCATTTCTTTCCCCGAGTTGGAAGGCTGGGGTGAGCCTGCGTGGCTGGCGGAGCAGCTCTCCCACAGCTGCTGTGTGCACCGGTTGTGTCCCGCGGAGCAGGCTCCTTGCTCCCTGCGCTGCTCCCTCTTCTCCACCCTTGAAATAACAGTGAGCCTCGAGCTACCCTGCAGGTGACGGACTTTGAACTCTTTTTTTTTGACTGAAAGCAGTTGGAGATCACTGGAAGGCCTTGAAGGGGTGTACCTGCTGTCGTACGGGGTAGACTGGCTTTTGAGCTCTCTTCTTGCAGTCACAGGCCTGTGGGTAATGATAAATCTGGGCCTTGTCCTTTACAGCCCTGGAAACGCCCAGGGCAGGTGCTTGCCGGGGCACAGTTCGGCTAACAGCGGAGGTGGGGCAGCGGTACTTGTGTGACTCAGTGTGGGGCCTCGTGGTCCACCAGACCTGGGCACGATGAACAAATCTTCCCTTTCTCTCCCTCGTACCCTGGATGAGTCCCTCGTACCTTGCTGTGGCGCACGCCGATGCCAGAGGAGCGCAGTGGGATGTTGCAAATGAGACTGTCAGATGTGTTTAACTGAAACCCCCGGGGTTTCAGGTTGGGTTTGGCACAGCTTACCCTGATGGCTGGCTCTCGCTGCCGCACATGCTTCTTGTGGGTTTTGTAGGCCAGCTGGTAATTCTGCTGCCCAGCAGGGTCATTTTAAAGATCCTTGAGTCCACCTCTGTGTGACTACAAGGGCTGGTGTTGACAAATCCTGCTGTCCCCAAGTAGTACAGTGGGCTGGCCTTGGGACAGCGGTTTGGGGCTGGCTCTGGTGTTGAGAAGCAGTTTCTCGTGGCTGGACCAAGCTGGCTGGCCTCTGCTGATAGGATGTGCCAGGTCTTCGTCGAGTGGCAGCTGACAGAAGGGCTTTGCCCAGGTCAGGCAGAGAGGGGCAAGGAATCATTCGCCTGCCTCAGCCTACAGGCAGGTACAGCCGGATGGTGGGCGAGGAGAGCAGAGAGGTAGAGCTGGAAGCTGGTGTGCGAGTCCTTCAAGCTGAGAAAAATCACTTAGGCAGCAAATAGGTGGGTTATGGTGTGCCAAGGGCTTCCCCAGCGCAGCCCTGGCTTGTGCTGAGCCTGTTCCTCCTCGCTGGCTGCTGGGCTGGGACTGTTGGCAGTGGGCGTGCTGGGGGTCACCTGCTGGGGTGACCCCGTGAACAGCATCAGGAGTGGGTGCACCGTGCAGCGGGTGTGCATGCTCCTTTGGGGCTGGCGCTCACGCCCATCGGACTTCGGGTAGCTGCTGCATGGCACGCTTGGAACAGCAGGCAGGGCCAGAAATTCCTGCTGACTCACATCCTGGAAGTGCTTGCCTTGCCTTTTTGAGAAGGAAAGGTGAGGAAGCCAGCTGTGGCCATTCTTCCCTTGGGCTGCCCAGGAAGTGTTAATTGATGGCTTTTATGAGAGGGTTGTACCGCGGTGGCCCTGCTGTGTGGCTTGTGCCCGGGTAACGAGGCGCGTCAACGAAACCCGCTTGCGTAGCACCCCGGCGTGGGAAGGTGCCGCTGTGCTAAAGCGGAGCTGACAGGGTCGCCTGAAGTGGTAACAAATCCCATAACCTGATTACAGGCCTTAAGTCACAGCTCGGTGACCTTTCTCCCTCTCCCAGACAGTTTTTCACGTTGCACCTCTTGACCTTCCCCCGTACCTGCTGGCGGGGGCTCCCGGCCGCGGGGCAGCGCCGGAGGGACGTGAGCCGGGCACGGAGCCACGCTCTGCCCGCCGCTGGCCGGGACCGGCTGGTGTGCCAGCAACCCGCGTGCTCTGCCAGCGTCTGGCACCGCGTTCCCAGGAGGCGAAGCGTGGGCTTGGGAACCTGATGCTGATTGGAAGTGGCTTGTTTTTGCTTCCCGGCATGTGAACGGTTCACAGGGTATGGTGCGTGCTGTGCTCAGCCTTTCCTAGTGAAAGGCCACCAGGGTTAGCTGTGCTCCCCCCCAGTCCTGTCTCTCCCAAACCCTGGCTGCAGGCAGGGGCAGGATCACATCGGTGGCCAAGGAGAGGTGGGATTGGGACACTGGGCAGACTGGCTCGGTTGTGGCCCAGCAGCTCTTCCTGTGTTGGCTTTTCCGAGGAAGGAGTTGAGCGTTGGTGACACCTTTGTACCCGCGGGACAGTACAGGGTGTGTTCAAATGTATTTATGGTCCCTTGTGAGGGGGGGAACGGGGGGAGGAACCAGTTGCTGTAACACAAGCCAGGTCCCAGTGCCAAGATCACACAGGCAGCTGCCTGCTCCTCTTTCCTAGAGTTCTCCGGTGTGTGTGTCCCTCGGGAAGCCCTGGGGCTGCTGCCCAGTCCCTGTCCTCACGCACTGGCGAGGGAAAGCCTGGCACTGCCTGCTGCCTGGCCTCCCCCTTCTCCCCTGCCTTGCTGCTCCAGGGGGCTCAGCAGCCGGGTGGGGGGTGAAAGCAGAGCTGGGGCTGCTCTCAGCTGTGTTGCTGGGGGACTGGTAAACACAGTGAAGGCAACAGTGAGGGGGCTGGCTGCTCCTCACCCCCTCTTCCCGGAACTGGGGCACAGCGCAGCCCTGCAGCCGGGGTGGCGGTGAGGGACCCCATCAAGCATCCTGTTTGCGGCAGCTTCCCTCTAGGAGAAAGTTTACATACAGAGATACTGGGGCAAGCAGGACACAGCCTTTGGCGTGCTCGGCTCTTCCTAGGCCTGATGTGGTGGCAAGCTTGCGAGGTTCTAGCACGCATGGGGCTGTGGTCTCCAGCGCTGACAGCCTGTGCCTCTGGCAGGTAGTGGGAGAGGAAAGCGGTGCTGGGAACAATCCTGCTCCTCTAAGTAACTTGCCAGCTGCTGATGCTCGTTCATGTGGCTGAGCCCTGGTCCAGGGAGAGCGTGGGCTCGGTGTTGTGAGCAGAGCTTTGTGGGATGGGAAGGAATCCCAAACCCCAGGGGACACTTTCCAAGAAAGAAGTGCTTGTGACCAAATCCCAGGTCACAAGCAGACGGGCAGGGCAGCCTCCTGTGCGTGTCTGTGGCTGCTTTTATTCTCGCTGCGGTAACCAAGAGCTGGGGCTGAAGCCCTGCTCGCAGCCTCTCTGCTACCACCTTGGGAGCTAAAGGCTGAACCACCTCCATGTCAGCTCTTGGCAGCTCTCCAGCTGCCCTGGAGCTGGGTGCTGGCGTCAGGGTGTTGCCCTGGTCTGGAGTCCTGCATGTCTGCTCTGGAGCAGGTTTGCAAGCAGTGCCCCAGCCCATCTGCACCCTGGGCCCCTCTGCCCTGGCTGGGTCCTCACCCTGGTGGTGGAGAACAGCCGTGAGCATCCCGGCTGCATGGGGCAGCTGCTGCAGAGATGGTACTGAAACCGCTGCAGCAGCTCTGTCTGCTCCCAGTTGCATGTCAGCGTGCCCAGGGGGATGGGAAACCTGGGGATATCCTTGGCAGGGCCAGCTCTGCGTGGCTTTCCTTGCTGCCTTTGGGTGTGCCACCTGCAGCCAAGCCCCAGCAGCCTCTATGGGAACATCCCCAGTTCTGCCAAACCCCCACAGGTGTTCCCAGGGGAACACAAAGCAGCTGAAGTTCATCCCTGTGCCCGGCTGCCAAGGCTGTGACTGTCCGTGGAGCTGTGTCCTTAGTGAGGTGGTTGCTGGGGGACCTGCTCTATCTTTTTTCCCCCCCAAAAAAGGGTTTTCTGCAGCGCTTTGTCCCAGTGCAGAGTGGAGTTTGGAGGTGCCGCTGTGCCAGGCTAGCAGTGGGGCTGGAGGCTGGCTGAAGTGGTGTAACAGCTCTGCTGCCAAGCCTGTACAGGAGACACGGGTGGGCTGGAGGCATGGGCAGAGCTGGGCAGAGCTTGCCTGCTCTCTGGGTCAGCCAGGTCAGCTTGGCTAACCTGCTGCTGACTGGGGCACGGGCCAACTGTGGTGCTCGCACACAGGTTCAAAATGCAGCATTAAAAGTGACCATTTTACATCTACCGGGTAACACAGCTCAGCCTGACTGCCCTCTCAAACCCACCCATCAGGGTCCTGGGTCCCCGCGGTCCAGCTTGGGAAATAACACTACTTTTCTTTGAGGGGGAGAGAATAAGCTGCTCGTTGCTTCAGCTCGCATCAGGAGGAGCGTGGTAAATCCCAAGTGTCTAGCCCGGCTGTGCCGGGTAGCTGGAGTGTGGAGGTGTGGCTGATGGAAAGCTGAGCGCAGCGTGGGAAGTGCTTTCGCTTAAACATGCAAGCTGCCACCCAGTCTCCTTCCTGCAGAGAGGCCCCAGGTGTGGTGTCTGCTCCTGCTGGGGTTGGGCCGGGGCGGTTTGGCTTTCCCAGGCTCAGGAGCAGGAGGGGAGGCTGCCAGCTCCGGGCAGCGCCATCTCTAGAAGGAGAGATACCCATCTGACTCGCAGGTCCTGTTAGATAAGCGCTTCTTCTTTTAACACCCTTGCTGGTAGAACCAACGCCTCCCTTTCAAAGCTGCCATCGAGTTGAAACGCCGCTCCTGCTGTCGGCAGGATTTCATCAAGGGAACACGTATTCTAGCTCTTCCACCCGGGAACGCCCGCTCCTGTGCTGCCAGGAGGCTCCGGCTCCCACCTCCCAGCCAAGAGCATCACCTGGCCCCTGGCAGGAGAGGAGCCGAGACCCTCCCAGCTGCCCCTGCACCCACCCTGTGCGTCTCCTGGTCCCTCTACCCTCTCCGAGGCATGAGGGCTGGCCGACCCCTGTCTGGTGGCAGGGATGTCCCCTTGCTGGGGGCCTCAGGAAGGAGAGTGCAGCGTGGGGTTGTTTCTAGACCGCGTTTCTCTTCCCTGTCTAGAACTTTAAGGGCATTTGTTAGAACAGTCTGAACTGGCTTCTCTGCCCTCTGAATCTGGAGCTCTGGGCTGAGCCTGCGTTGTGCCCTGCCACCCCTAAGCAGCCAGCTCTGGCTCCTTCATCCCACTTAGCCCAGATTTTCTTCTAAATAGGTCGCTCGTTAATTGAGGGCAAGTACGAAGTTGCTCTGTTTCTTCTGGACAGACCCACTTGAGGAGCTGTAAGACCTGGGGCAAAGCTGAGTGATGAAATCCTTGTTGGCTGCTGCAGCTCCCGCTGCAGTCTGCGGCTCCCGGACCTGGGTGCGTGCAGCCAGGGAGGGCAGGTCTGGGCGGACTCTCTCCTGGCCCTTGCTCGTCTGCAGGAAGAAGCAGGAGGCTGCGCTGGGGCTGTTGGGAGGGAGGAGTGTGGGACTGGTGGGATGGGGTTGTGCACTGCCATGGTGGAGGGGCAGCCAGTGCTGCGGGCATCCCTGCCCTTGGAAACTGCTTGGCACAGGGTGCTGCGCTGGGACAGCCAGGGTGCGGACCCCAGCGAGGGCTCTGTGCTGGGGAGAGGGGACAGCGGGTGCCCCAGCTGTAAGGGGATCCTGGGGCAGCTGGGCAGCCCGCGGAGCCCATCCCGGCAGCTGCCTGCTCCTGCCCTCCCCGCTCCCAGCGTGTGGGTGTTGAGCTTTTCCCACTTGTCACCGTGCAAACAAGGGTGGACAGAGGGAGCCAGCTGCAGCCCCTTGTTCCTGACTTCACGGACCAAAGTCCATCCCGGCACGCAGCCGGCTCGCGTCTGCCCAGGGAGGGGCTGCTGGAGCGGGACAAGCCATGGCTCAGAGTCCTGCCACCCTGGCTATGCTATCACCCTGCTCCTGGACGGTCTGGGGCAGCCAAGCTGTTTGGTTCTGCAGGGGAGCTGCTCCCCAGCCCTGGGCTAGGGGAGACGCAGCCTCGGACCCGGTGCCAGGGCTTGGGCCGATTACCTGGAGGAGGTGGCAGGATAAAGCCAGAGCCAGGCCTGTGGTGCTGAGGTCCACCTTGGATCAATATTGGTTCCCAGCGGCCCGTGGGCGATCCTGGGGAGGGGAGTGGGTCCAGCAGCTGCTGCCTGCCTGTTAGGGCTGGGCCAGGCAGAGCCTGTGCAGCGAGTTGTGCGCGGTCTCTGCTCTCAGGGCAGGGCCAGATGGGGAGGATCAAAGCTGACCCTCGGCCAAGGACTCGGAGGAGGGGAAAGATGGTGGGAACCTGCCCTGTTGGCGATCGGTTCTCGACGCCTCGCCCCTCCCTGGGTGCGTTTGGCTTTCCCAGGGAGCTGGGTGGGAGCGGGGCAGGGTGAGCTGGCCCTGCTTGGGTGCTGTGCCGAGCAGGTTTGGAGCTGCTGGGCCTGCTCGCCAGGGCGGGGATGGCCGGGAGATGCTGACAGGGGGGCTTTCGGGCGGGGGTACGCGGGGGCTGGCAGGGCCCTGCCTGCGCTCTGCCCTGCCAGCACAGGGCCGCTGACTCAGCAGCGGAGAGGGGCTGAGCCTTCCGGCGGGCCCTGGCCCCTGTGTCCCTGCGCGTGGGCTGGCAGCCGTCCCCACGCTTGCAGCCTCCTCTGTGTCTCCTGCAGGCTTGGGCTCCCTGAGGGGGGGATGTGCCTGCCCCCTCCCCACGCAGCTTCCCACGCGAATTCTGTCCTGCTGCGGCAGGGAGAGCGGCTCAGCCCCAGCAGGGCTGGGTTTGCAGGGCACAGCCCCTGATCGGGGGGGGGGCCCTGGGATGCCGTGACCCACCCCCCCAGGCGCTGAAGGGCACAGTTGCCTGGCTGGAGCTGCCCAAGGCCCCATCCTCATGTGTCCAGCGTAGCCCCAGGGAGCTGGGGGAGCCCAGCTGGGGGGTGGCGGGTGTGGGGCAGGGGGATGTGGTTGCGGAGGGCCTCTGGAAGGGTCGTGCAGAGCAGGCAGGACCAGGGGTGCGTGGGAGGGCCCCCAGGGATGAGGATGGGCTCATCTGCCTCGGGTGTGTGCGGGTGTGCACGCACCCTGCCTCCATCCCAGCCCTGCTGAGCGCTTCGAAAATCTGCGTGCGCAAGAAGCCCTAATCCCAGGAGCCTTTCCCTGGCTCAGGGGTGTCTCGCCCTTGGCAGGAGATAAGCCGGGGTGCTCCAAACCACCTTGGGGATGGGGGCTGAAGCACAGCAGCACGGTCACAATGCTGAACGAGCCGGGCACTCAGGGAGCTGGCACTGGGGCATGTCCAGGCCATGGTGGCCCAGAAAAAGGCAATGGGTGCCCCACTGTGGGTGCTGGTGAGAGCCAACGGGGCACGGGCATGCGGATGCTGCACCGGCACCCACCACTCCCCTCACTTAAAATCACCCTGTTCCCTGGCAGCGGGTGGCATCGCCCGGCCCCCGCGGGCACCCGAGGCCAGCGCAGGACACGGGGATTAGTTTTAAGCCGATTGCTGCTGCCCGTGAGGGAAGCACTGGGATACTGGCCGCGGGTCTCCCAGCAGCTGGTGGGGCACGGGGGGAGTGTGGCTGCTGTGGGGCTGGCACCGCATCCCAGTAGGGTAGGATGAAATTTGCCCCTTCCCCAATCTGTTTGATTTTGCCACTGCAGCTTATCACCCCCTGCCCTCCCCCAGCTCGGTGGTCTGATGGGTCACCCAAGGGACCGCTCCTGCCCACCTCCACCCTGGGCACATGTGAGGATGAGCCTCTCCTTGCTGGAGCGGGGATGGATGCGGGTGCTGGGGTTTGGCTTCCAGCACGGTGCCTCTCCTCTCCCTGGCCAGGCAGTAAGAGACCCCCAGTATTCTTTCGGAGGCCTGTGGCACACCACCCGCGGCTTGGGGGGCGGTGGAGAGGAGGCAGGGAAGGGCAAGTGGGTAATCCCTGTGAGTGGAGAAGGATTTCCCACCACTGTGTCTGTGCAAACACAGTAACTGTGCAGGACTCTTGGAGGGGGAAAAGCTGCCCAAAAAAGGGAGTGTGGCAGCTCGGCCTCCCCTCCTGGGTGCTTTCCAGAGGGCAGGGAACGTGGGGGAGCTCGTTCTGCCAGGACTAAGGGAGGAATGAGCATGTCTGCCTGCAAGCCCTCGGGAAGCAGCCCTGCTCTGCCATCGCTGACGCGTCCTGGCTTCCTCCTCCGTGCTCCGGGCTGTGCCGGCGGGCGCTGCTCCCAGTTGGTACCGGCTGTGCCAGCTGACTCAGGGCAACACCCTTCCCGGCATGGCGAGGCCCTGCTGTGGCAGCTGCTCCTGAGCTGGCTGAGCCATGCTGTGTCTGAGAGCTCCCCAGTGACTCCATGTCAGTGCTGTCACCAGTGGGGAAACTGAGGCAGGGAGCGTGCAACGCCTGTGACTGATGCTGGGGTGGCATCTTGCCTGGGGCGGCGTGACTCCCCTTGCTGTCCTTGGCACAGAGTGGTATGGCTGCCCATCCCACCCCAGCCCTGGCCTCCAGCGCTGCGCTGTCCCCGCTCTGCAAACCCCGGCTCTGCCCTGAGGCTCTGACTGAGCCCCGTGAAGGGATGAGGCTTTGCTCCCCCATCCCGTGTGGCCTGGCCATCCTCATCCCGGCCCTACTCATCACGGCCCTCCTCGCCCTGGCCATCCTGGGGCGAGTAGCAAAGCCCTGGCTGTGTTGTTCTTGAGGCAAGGGACAGGTAGGCGATGTGTGCCTCAGTTTCCCTATCAGATGGGTCAGTGCTCAAGGCTTTATGCCCGGAGCTGCTGGTAACCCATGTGCTTGGGGCTGGGGGAGGCACCTCATGTGTTTGCTGAGTACGGGGTCTCTGCTCTTACCCCTGCAGCTGCGGGCACTGGTGCTGCTGCCCAGGGAGGATCTGCAGCTGGAAGCTGGTAGAGAGAGATGGGGAGCCAAATCCCAACCCTGCTTCTGTGACAAGGAGGAGACTGGAGCTTCCCTGCAGTCACTGAGGCAGCTGGTTCATGGGCAGGCTGAGGGCAGGTCAGGAGTTCTTCAGTTAAAGGCTTTTTTTGGCCAGAAATTGCCAATCTCTTGTCCAAACCTAAACCTCCGTCAGGGACAGGGTCAGCCCTGATAAACGTTCTGGCTGACAAGAAGGAGGAAAAGAAAGAAGGAAACAATCAAAGCTCTCTGCACTGGCATTTCCTGAGCTGAGTGCCGTGTTTTTTTAATATGGGTGTGTGCGAGAGACATGGCTTTCCATCCTGCCCCAGCATGTCATGTAACCCCCCAACAAATCAGATCAAACCAAACTGCTGGGAAAGGGTTGAAACGGAGCAGTTGGAGCCGTGGCAAACCAACAGTGCTGTCACGGGGCAAGGGCAGGCTGAGCTTAGGTTTTGGCTTGTCATTCCCAGGAAGGTTTTGTGATTTCCACTTTTCCTCCTCGTGTGGGGTGGGAAGGACTTTCCCCATCCCTGCCCTCTCCCGGATGGGTTTGGATCTCCTCACCCTCCCAGCCCCTTCCCATCCACATGCTCATCCCAGGCACCCCAAACCTCACTGGGAGCCTCGGGAAACCAAACATCAATAGCCCAGTGCCCCTCCCAGCTCCCCAAAGGGGCTACGAGCCCCCCGGCCCTGGCAGAGCAGGCAGCGCAGGCAGCACCAGCTGCAGGCAGGCAGGATTTTCCCGGCTCTTCCCTGCCAGCTGTGGGAGGGTGCCCACGGGGAGGTGGTGGGCACGGAAGGCACAGGCGATGTGTGGCCCTGCGTCAGCGGTGAGCCCCACCGGGGTGGGCTGGGTGCTGCTGGCTGCGCCCCGCTGAGTCAGCGGGATGGGCGCGGAGGCGGTTAGCCCCGTGGCGTTTCGGCGGGGGCCAGGGAGCCGGGAATGGGCTGGGTGGGAATGGGGCTGTGTGATATGCTGTGCCAGGCATGGCGGCTGTGTTGGCGTCACATGGCTGTCCCTGGGGACCTGTCCCTGACGTGGGTTTTCACCCACCTTGTGGGTGGCCACGTTTGGGGGCAGTGGTGACTGGAGGATTAGGGCTTCTCACCTATCCTGGCTGGGAGATGGGGACCATCCTGGCTGGGAGATGTGGGACCAGCCTGGCTGGGTGATGGGGACCAGCCTGGCCACCCCACGGTGTCCCCCGGCCCCCAGTACTGCCCCCCCAGCCCCACGCTGTTCTTACAGCATCCATTGCTCAGCCGTGACTAGCAACCAGAGCAGGGGCAAGCGGGGTCCCTGTCCCCACAGTTCCCACCCGGGACAGGCTTTGGATCTCCTGCATCCAGGGCTGGCATTGGGGCAGGCAGGGCATGAGCTGGAGTGGGGACAAGGGGACAGCGGTGCATGGGGAGGAGGGACATTGGTTGCTTCTCTGGTGATGTGGGGATGGGCTGCATGGGGTGAGGGTGCTGGCGGGGGGGGGGCAGAGCCAGCCCCCAGCCCCTGCAGAGCCTGTCTGCTGGGTGCTCCCCCACTCCAGGGCTGCCGGGGGCCCAGGGGTGGGCAGAGTAGCCAGGTTGGGCAGCCCAGGCAGCCGGCCTAGGCAGCACTGCCACCTGCCGGCCTGCCTGCTGCCTGCCTGCTGCCCCCTGCTCCTTCCTTCCCCGTGCAGGCGGTGGGCTGCTGGGCATCCCCTACCCGGGATGCTGGTGCTGCCTGGCAGCAGCAGGGACAGGGACGATGAATCAGTTCCCCTTGGAGGAGCCCAGCAGCGCCGGGAGCTGGGGGGACACGAGGGAGAACAGAGCAGGAGGGAGAGCGCATCCCCCCGCGGGTCCACGGGGGGCTCTTGTCCCTCCCTCCTGCCCCAAACTGTAGGCTCCCACCCCGCTCCCATCCCCAAAGGACCAGCCAGGACAGTCACTCGGGAGCTGAGACCTTTATTGACCCCAGGGTGGCACATGCAAGGCAGGAGCTGTGACCCACCGGGACATCCATCACCCCTCGGCATGGGGCACCAGGGGCTGGGTTGCCCACTTCCCCATCTTCGGGGTAGCCAAGGGGACCCCCTCCTCCTCGCAGCCTCCCCCCGCCAAGCGGTCCCGTACCTCCGTCGCTGGCTGGTCTGCAGGCTGCGGCTCCCTGCGGGACGGGCCATCTCCAGCTGCCGAGCCGTGGCCCCAAGAACAGTATTTCCAGGAATCCCCAATGTAGCGCCTAAGGGATTCCTGGGAAAACTGGACCCTGAGGGCACGGCGACCCGGGCTCTCTGCCAGCCCCTTGTATCCTCGCCGCCGGCTGGGCTCTGCATGTGGCTGATGGGGGGGGTGCTGCTGCCACGTCCCTGCTGTCCCCCCGCTGCGCAAGGCTCCTACGTTTCTGTGCGACCTCCTCCCGCTGGTGCTCAGTGACAGGCTGGGGGGTCCTGAGCAGACACCAAGGGTCTCTCCTCCCCATCCTCCTCTGCCCCTTGCTCTCTGCAGGGATCTGGAGCTTTGAGATGCGCCCTTTCCCATAGCCCGGGGTCAGTTCTCCTTGTGTCACTCGTCCCAGCGGGTGTGGGGTCCCGGAGGTCCCCAGAGTGTGCAGTTCCTCCCTTCCCGAGCTACAGTGCTTCATCTCAGACTCCCAATTGACCAGAGATGCAGCACTGCACCTTGGGCTGGGAGACATGGACGAGTCCGTGGTCACCCTCACAGTGGGGAGCGTCTGTGGATCGTGCCACGGCGAGGCTGGGTGAAGGCAAAGAGGCCCCCCCCTCTGCAGCTGTGTGCCTGCATCCCCCATGCCCAGCCCCAGCGCGACGGCAGGACAGATCCAGGCTGGCACAGACAGGGGTAGGGACAGATGGGGTCGGTTCTGCCTCCAAATCCATGTACCACCCCCTGCCTTGAGACCCTGTGGGGAGCTGGGCGAGAGGGTGAGGGTGATGGGAGTCCCCCCAGGGTGCAGGGCTACCACTCGGCAGGGCCAGGACACCCCCGGGGCAGCACGTCCCTCTCTGCCCTTTCCTCGCCCTGGGCGATGAGGAGCATGAGAAAGTTCCTGGTGCCGCTCCCCACCCGTGTCCCCATCCCCATCTGAGGGGACCCTGCAGCTGGCCAGCACCTGTGGGAAGGCTTCAGCCCTGGCTTCCCAAACTCAGACGTCAGCCCAATCCATTCCCAGGGTGTCAGGGAATGGCCAGCCCTTCCCATGGGCGAGGACCAGGGGCTGTGGGAGGGATGCTCCCTGGGCCTTTGCCCTCAGGTCTGGACAGGCTGAAGCCCATCCAGACCCAAGGGCGAGGATCCAGGTGGAAGCAGGAGGAGAGGGAGGATGGAGGGAGCCCAAAAACGTCTTTCGCAGGCGAACGCTAACATCCTGAGCAGAGCCGAAACTTGATAAACAGACCATCTATCACAACCGCGGCCGCGGCGCTCCCAGCAGCCTGACGAGAAGCAGATGGCGCATCTCCGGCATGAGCCCCTGCATCCGGCACCGGCCCCCCCGTCTGGCCCTCCCCAGCTGGGAACTGGGGCAGAAATCACCCTGTGCAATGTGCTGGGCTTCCCCATCTGCTGCCCCACGTCTTGGTAGGAAGGAGCAGGGAAGAGAGCCCCGTGGTGCCCCAAGCTTGCAGCATCCGTCAGTCGGGAAGGAGGTTTGGGAGCAGCCCTGGCTGGTGCAGGGTTATATCCATACCAGCCATGGCTGGGCCAGCCCTGAGTCCCAGCCAAGCGTGGGAACAGCCACAGGGACCTGGAGCCAGGGGAGGTGCCACAGGGACCCTCCTGCTGCCCTACACCTTGGCAGAGCCTCTGCCCCGCTGCCGGCCCTGCCAGGCAGTGCCCCAGCCCCCCGCACACCCCTGGGAAGGGGCGGCTGTGCTTTCAGCAGAGAGCGGTGGGCGGCACTGCGGCGTGCCCTGGGACCCAGCCCCCCTTTGCACTGGGCAGTCGGGAACGGGGGCAGGTTTGCCTGCAGCGTGTGGCTACCTGTGCCCAGGGAGAGGGCACGTGGTGGTGCCCACGCTGGCAGTGTGCTGGCATGCCGGCTCTGCCCGTCTCTCGCCACCGGCCACGTTTCTGGGACTGTACAGTCGTCATGCACTTTTGGCAGCCTGGATGTCCCAAGGGACTGCCATGGCTGAGCCTGTAAGAGACAGAGGGTGGCAGTCAGTGTGGTGGTGTGGAGCTGTGAGCTCCCAGGTCCCTTCCCAGGCAGCTGCAATGCCCTCCCAGGTGCCCAGCACCCCATGGAATTGGGGACAGCAATGCCAACAGCACTGTGCACACAAGAAACCCTGTGACAGCCACTCAAAGGCCTCCCTTTGATTGCTCAAAGCCATGTGTGCCCAAAGCCCGAGGGCCTGGGGCATGTTCCCCTCTCCCAGTGGGTGGTTAGCACATCCCTGGGCGTGTGGGAAGTCCTGCAGCGGGGCCCAGGGATGGCCCCTGTCCTGTCCCTGCCACCACCCTGGCCCTGGGGGGAAAAGTTGGGATGGAATCTTCTCTGCCCCTGCGGCACGGGGCTGGGAGAACTCAGCTGCCATCCCTGGGGAGGTGGCGGTGGGGGAAGAAACACCGAGAAAGGCTCAGGAACGCGTGGGGCTGCACATCCCGCAGGCTGGAGACAAAACATCTGCCGGGACTCACCCATCCCTGCCCAGGGGGAGGTCTTGGGGGGAGGGAGGCACCCCCATCCTCCCTCCAATGTCCCCACCACAGCCTCCCCATCCCAAGATGGGGCAAAAAAGCCAGCACAGCAGGGCCTGCCCTTTGCCCCTTATCTCCACTCTTGGTTTTACCCCTGTTTCCCAAGGAGAGGGGGCTGCCACCGGCACGCCGTGCGACCCCCACCCTCTGCTCCCCAGCATTCATGTTGTTGCTGGGGGACCTCTGCGTTGGGGGACACCAGCGTCCCCTGAGCAGTGCCTGCCAGGAGGAGAGCGCCAGCCCCAGGTTGCTCATCCCCTCGCTTGCCGTGGGTGCTAACACGCCATGTGGCTCCAGAAGAAGAAACCAGACTAACAGATGGCTGGACTCCTGGTCCTGCCGATGCGGCGGGGACCACCAGCCACCACCGCATCTCCAGAGGGTGCCTGGCACACGGCGTGTGCGCTCAAGACAGTCCCTGACTCCTTCCTTGGTCACACCAGCACTGCCTGGCATTGCCCTTGCTCCTACCCGCTGCTCACCTCCAGCCTTCGCCTCTGCCGAGCCGCTTCCCCTGCTCGCCCACCCTGCCGCTGCCTGCGGGTGCCGGGAGGATGGAGCCGGCGGCCGAGCGCTCGGTGGCCGTGAGCTGCCTCCACGGCGGCGCTGGGCTGGGTCAGAGCTCGGCCCTCCCCGTGGTTACAACACAGCGCCCTTTCCCCTCTCCAGGCAGGCCGCCGCTGCAGGAAATGTCCTTTTTTAATAGCAGTTGGGATTTGTTTCCTCCTTGAAATTCCCCAGACGTGCGAGGCCAGACCTGGGCTTTTGAGGGGAGTCTGAGCCCCCCAGCCAGGAGGGCTCTCCTCTCTGGAGGAGGGCGGGAGGTGCTGAGCGATGCTCAAACACCCTTTCCCATCCTCCTGGCCCCACAAAACCTGATCTCCACCAGCCATCAGGGTTCCATCCCTGCCCCAGCCGAGCTTTGGTCCAGGTCTGGTCATCAGCCACCCAAGCAGCCCCGATGCCCCCACCCCGCTGGCTGCAGGACTCATTGCTCGGTGACACCAAGCAAGGTAAGTTCTGCCCAAGGACCCCCCCATGTGCCCCCTCCCAGGTGGTGAGGGCTGGGACAATGGAGGGGAATGCGCGCTTGTGGAAAGGACTCGCTCAACTCTCCAGGAAGGGACCGACCCCAGAGCAGCTTCTGCCGCCTGTTGGGTGTCCGTCATGGGCAGCAATCACACGGGGATGCTGCTCGCAACACAAGCTGGTGGCAGGAGAGCTCCAACGCTCCTTCCCACTGGGCCTTCCAGCTCTCCCAGCGTCTCCATCCCGTCCCCCAGCATCTCCATCCTGTCCCCCACGGACAATGGTGGCCTCTGCAGAGGAGCGGTGCCTCCTCCCTCCCTCCCTCCCTTGCCAGGGCTGGTATTAAATCAAAGGTTTATGAGAAATGGAGGGGCCAAGGGAGATCCTAATCTGGTCGCAGGCTGATTAACCCTGAGTTCAGGCTGAGGTCCTGATGCTCAGCTATAAATAGCTCTGCCTTCCCTTTCCCATCCTCCCGCCGGGGCTGCGGCGTGCCTGCCCTTTTATGGTCAAAAAGGCAGATTTGGAGACCGAGTGGCCCCCATCTCCCATGCTGGGGGCGAGCCAAGGGGGCCCAGGGGGATGCTGCTCTTTCTCACTGGGCTTTGCTGGGATAAATTGTAATGCCTAGAACAAAGGAGCAGGTCTGGGGGGCTGAGAGCTGGGGATGGGTGCAGAGGGGAGAGCGCATCTGGTTTGAGCTCCTTCCTCCTGGGCAGGCAGCCCCCCTCCTGGTGCCAGAGTGAGGGAGAAATCGCCTAATTTGGTGTCTCTGTGGAGAGCCAGGCTCCTCCACACCCCACCCAAGGTGCAGAGCGATGGCACGGTGGAGAAGGTGGGAGGGAGCCCCGGGACAGTCAAGGCCTCTGCCACCTCTGGGCTGCAAACACAAGTTTACATCTCCCCGTTTGTCACCTCGGGGCAGGGGACAAGCCACCGCTGTGCCCAGTCGTGTGCCACCGTGCAGGGCACACCGGCTCCTGCAAAGCTGCCGATGTGGCAAGGGGCTGAAACCTCCAGCAACACCAAAGCTGGCTTGCGGCGAGAAAGAGCCTCTGAGGGGCAGGAGCGGTGGGAAGCGGACTTATCGCTGAAAGCAGCATGGCTAAGGAAGAGCCAAGGCACACAGCAGCCCGGTCATCGCCTTTCCCACGGCCTCAGCTCTTCCGCGCTGCTCCCAGCCCATGGACCACGGTCTCCCCATCCTTGGCTGGTTTTCTCCTCCCAGAGCTGCCTCCCCCTCCACGGGACAGCACAGCCCCAGGCCCCCTCCCCAGCCCACCACTGGAAGGAGTTTTGGGGGCACGGGGAGCCCACTGGCGAGGGCTGATGCCTGCCGGCCCCAGTGCTGGCCCCGGGGCACACAGAGCGTGGGAGCGGGTGCCGGTATGAGCCCTCCCGCTCTGTTTACACGTCACATTCCCGGTCCGGAGGAAGTGGTGCAGGGGTGAAGTCCCAGCGGGGCCAGGCCATCACGTCACCGGCCTCCAGGCCTCACTGGGAAGGGCTGGTGGGAACCCAGAGCACTGTGGGGAGCTCTCCCAGGTGGAGCGGGGCAGCTGCTCCAGCATCCTCCTTGCTCCCTGGGCTCTGCTCCTCACCCTGCTCTTGCACGACTCCCAGCTGGCTGGAGGAGCTGGTGAAGAGGACGGTCCTCGGCATGGCAGGCATGCAGGAGCCCAACGAGGCCAGCGAAGAGCCCGGAGCCGGCGTGGGCAGAAGCTCCCTCTCCTTTTGCAGAGGCACAGCCATGGTGTGGCTGGAGCTCATTAAGCTGCCAGCACTCTTGGCTGCTTATCCAGGCTTTATCACGTTATCTCTGCTCCAGCAAGGGAGAGGGGGAGTGGGGGTGTGTGTGCAGCATCGCCTGGACATGAGAAGAGCCCAGTCAGTAAATCATTTCCCCCGCAGGCCCCAGCTTTCCCAGCCCTGCCTGCTGCCCGCCAAGCCAGTAAAAGATGCTAGAAGAAAATGCCTACATGGGATGAGGTCCCAGGAAGCAGGAGACAAGACGTGGAAAAAGGCTGAGCGCAAAAGTTACATCAGGACTGACACCCAGGCTCTGTTTCCCTGCAGCACCCGTGGAGCCGGGCTCCCCCGTGCCGGCAGACCCTGCGGCAGGGCTGGCTGGGAGCACCCAGCGTGTGGGGTGCGCGCTGCGGCTCCCCTGCTCAGGTGTGGCAGGGCTCATGGGGCTGGGGGCAGCAGTAATCAAAAGGAAATTTGAAAATAAGGCTGAAAAGGAAGGGGAAAAAAGGAAAGGCAAATCTCAGCTGGGTGAGCACAGGCACGGAGGCCAGGCCGGAAAAAGAGCTGTTGCCCTGTGTACCAGCCCTATGTAGCCAGTGGGTCCTGCAGAGGGTGACCTGATGGCCACCACAGAACATCTGCCCCATGCGCAGCACGGCGGGTCCCACAGCCCCATCCTCAGGCCCTGTCTGCCACCGTCCCTTGTGCAAGGGAAGCTGCTTGCCCACCTCCCGGCAGAGCTCAGCCCAGGGAGGGAGAGGCAGCACTGCCCTTAACCTCCCGACCCTGTGCCACCCACCGCGACAGAGACATCCCAGCAGTCTCAGGGCAAAGGCCTGGTTGCCTGCACACCACCGGCTGTCACCCACAGACCCTGTCACCCTGGCATGGGGAGTCTCCAGCATCGCCGGCGTGTCCCACCTCCCCGCAGCCACTGAGGAAGGGGCTAAACAAAGGTGTCGCATCCCTAACGAGGCACAGCCTCAGCCAGGGATGACCCTCCCAAGTTTCATGGGGGCAGATTTCTGGGGCAGATGGCACTGCCTGCCCTCCCAGGGCAGGATGGTGCCATGCAGAGCTGGCTGTGCCCAGGCAGCCCCACCAGCACACCACTGCCGGGCACGCTGATCACTTCCTGCAGCTCCAGCACTGCATGGCACTGTGCTTCCCTGTTCCAGGGACAGTGGGACAGGGAAGACACTGGTGCTCAGCACCTCCTGCTCCGATGTCTCGTGTCAGAGCCTGGCCAGGCTGACTGCTGCTCGCTCGCCCCAACATCACACATGTCTGTTCACCTGCCAACCTGGCAGCCGCACACAGCATGGACCTAATGCAGGCACAGGGCTGGCCCTGGGGCCTCACTGGCCCTCCAGAAGCCCCGTACCCCCCAGAAACCCCATCCCCACAGGCAGCATGACCATCCTGAACTCATCCACCAGCAGAAAGCAGCTTCATCCCTCACCTCTGCCGGGCAGCAGGAAGATGCTGCTTGCAGGAGCTGCAGCCCAGGTGCTGGAGCCAGCCCCGCTGCACCGGCACTGCCATGGGCTCCCGCTGTGCTCTGCCCCGGTGCCACTGCCTCTCCCTGCCCCAGGACAGTGCAGGCATGGCCTTGCATGGCCACATCAGCTCATCGCTCAGCTCTGCCAGCTGCACGGGCTAGGCGTGCAGTGGGGATTTGGCTGCTGGGAAGGGTCCCTGTCCATCCCTGGGGAGCCCAGGGCACTGAGTGGCCTTTTTCCCTGCCCCGGCTGGCATCACTGGGGTGTAGGACAGAAAAGCCTGGATACCCCCGGTAACCATGTCCCTGGCTCTGCAAGAGGTCTGACCACAGCCTCTGCCCTCCACCTCATGGCCATGCCAGATGAGCCCAGCCCTGCACATGCTGTCCTTGCCCCAACCCAAAGGGACTAGGGTGCACCAGTACCTCCTGGACACTCACCCCCTTGGCAGCTGGTAGGGGAGGATGAGGAGGAGGCCCTACTCCCCTGTGCCCTCCCTGAGCTTGGCTGGTGGGTGCTGCCCACAGGTAGACACTGCCCTGGCTCCCCAGGACGTCCCCAGAGCAGGACAGGCAGCGTATCCCCAAGGCCTGGGGAAGGCCAGAGCCAGACATGAAGGCAGGGCTGAGATGAGCCCTATGAAAGTGCATGGGCCCAGGCAGACGAAGGGGTTCCGGGATCAGGAGCGGCGAGTGCTTCTCCAGCACTCGCTGCCTGAAACCACAGGATGTGTGTAGGGCTTCATCCCCCCCCAGCTGGAGCCTCCCCCCACGCAGGATCTGCTCCACTTGCCTCCTCTGTATGCTCCCAGCCAAGGTCAAAGGATGGTGAAACGGCTCCAGGGCTCAGATTTCCAGCCTCTTGCCTCATCGTTTACTGCTTGAGTCTGTCTCGCTTTTGAAGACTTTTGCTGCTTCTGCCCTGCACAGGTTAAGGCTCCCCAGAGGAGCACCCTGGGGTCCCCAGCCCTCACCCCCTGCTCTGCCTGTACTCCTGCTTGCAGGATGCCTGTGCCACCACACTGCCCATCACCTTTGCCAGGGCACAGCAGTGACCGGCTGAGCACAGTGCCCGCACGCCTCCCACGCTGGCAGGAGCCCTCACCTGCCAGGGAGCACAGTGTGCCACGCGCTGGTGGTACAGATCGTCGTGGCCCTTCACCAGGGCCCGTGGCACACTGCACCGCTGGGCTCTTGGCACTGGCTCTCCCCAGCTCAGCCCCAGGAGAGAAGGAGCAGCGGGATGCCAGGGATGAGCAAAGGCAGGTTTTGCTGGGGGTGTGGAAGAACAAGCCTTGGAAAAGCCTGATCAGGAGCAAGGCTGGTTCTCGGATAGAAAAGGAGACCAAGGAAAGAAAAGAAAAAAGCTCTTAATCATCCCCAGACTGCCTCTTGACAAGCGTGGAGGGAAATGCCACTCTATCCAACAGCCACCCAGAGCTGCAGCCTGTCTAGACACAGCTTTCCCCGAATTCCTGCTGATAACTGCTTGGGAAATCTTTGGCAGAGGCATCTGCCTGTGTTGGAAATTAACTCCTCTCCCATTATCCGACAGCGGGGAGGCAATGGCGTTGCCCTTCGGCAGGGCGCCCTGGCCAGTGCGCAGAAGCTGGGGAGCCGGGGCAGGCACAGCCACGACAGCGCTGTGCTGGTGACAGAGCTGCTGGGACAGAGACACAGGCTGTGTTGCCCCAGTGGCTCCCCATTCCCATGTGCAGCATCCTGGTGCCTAGATGCCACAACTTCCTGGGGAGCAGCTAGTGACAGCAGGAAGCCCTTGAGGCACAGCAGGATGGGGACGGACTGGGACCGTGGTAGCCACAGCTGCCCTGAGAGGTTGCAGTGCTCTGGTTACCGTCACTGTCCCTTTGCAGAGGGGCTCCCAGGCGCTGCACCCCCAGGGATGGCATTGCGCCCTGGCTGGACCCGCCATCCTCATGCTGGACCTGAGTGACAGCCAGTGGCTGATGGGACCTGCCCCGCGGAGGAAGGAGGCAAGGGGACATGGCAGCTTGCTGCTACATGTGCGCTGGGCATGGTGTCCCCAGGCGACCTGCTGGGAAGGGACAGCCACTGCTGGCACCCTGGGAGCAGAGCGACAGCAAAGAGCCAGCCATAACCCAGGCAAAGGCAGCACCACGTCCTGCGAGGGACGGGCAGGAAGGAGGCATGATCCAGAGAGCCTCAGGGAGCCTTGGCAAGGCCTAAGCTCAAGGCTGTCCAGGAACAACCGCGTCCATCCTCTGATGCCACGTGAGGCTGGCAGCCCTGCCATCGCCTGCTGCGCGCCCCGTGCCCTCCCTGCCAGCCCCGTGGCTGGGCTGGGGCTCAGCCGCTGGCTCCCACGGGCTCACCACGCTCGGCAGCCGCTGCTGCAATTCCAGGGGGATGAGGATGCCGCAACCATTCACCCAGTGAGCGGCAGAGCGGGGAAAAGCCAGCGGCTGGGAGCACGCCAGCGGTGCCGGCACGGGGCCATGGCCAAGGGGGCAGAGCGAGACAGCAGCGCAGGCTGGGCTGGCGTCGGGGTCCCAAGAGCTGTGGAGCAGGATGAGTGCACAGGGTAGGGTGGCTTCAGCACCCTGCAAGCCTCCGGCAGTGAGACTCAGCCATACCCCAGCCTGTTTTCCCCAAAAAGCAGCAGCAGCACGGCTGGCCAGAGGAGCCGAGCGAGTGGCCCGTGGCCCCTGCCTTGCGGGGAGCGCATCCGCCCAGGCTTGCCTCAGGCTTCATGTTTTTTCCATCCTAGACATACACAGAGCAGAAAGCAATTCCTCCCCCAGCCCCGGGCGGGCCCTTCCCAGCAGAAAGCTGGGCAAGCCCCACCATGCCCCTCTCCCTGCAGGACGGAGCCGTAGGGACAGGTTTTGGGGAACCCCTTCGCTCAGGATCACCTGGCCCTGAGGTGGCACTGGCCACCCTTTGCCAGCGGGTCCCCCTGCCTGCATCCTGAGGCCGTGTTCCATTTGCCTCCCTCCTCCTTGGACACAGCATCCCTGCACCTGGGGCGGGGGCACTCCCGCCCACCTCCCTGCAGCCAGCTGGACTGAGCATCCTGTGGCTGGCAGAGGGGGAAGCTGGAGGAGCATCTGCTGCCCGGCAGAGGTGAGGGATGAATGACGCCGGAGGAGCCCCCAGCCGAGGGCAGGCAACAGGCAAAGCAGGAGCACCCACACTGCTGGGGAGCCTCAGCACCAACCGCCCCATCCCCACCACCCCATGCACCAGCCATCCCACGCTCCCAGCGCGCTCGCCCGCTCCCTCCATCCCCAGGCACCTACCTGCCGCCCCACACCTGCGGCGGGGTACCGTGGGGACACGGGCACATGGGCACACACCCGCCACCTCCTCCCGGCACATTATAACCCACCACTGGGACCCCGGCACTGCCAGGCGGGGTTTTTGAAGCAGCTGGCATGGGAGCCCTCGGCGAAAACTCCTTCCAGGCTGCTCAGAAGCTGGAAAACCTTTTTCTTTTTACCTTATATGAGCTGCAGGAGGAGGCCAGGCTGTCGACGGGCACCGCTGTCAGGGGCGCCGAGGGGATCCATTGGCTGGGGTGCCGTCACGTGGTCCCGCCGCCGCGACCCGCCGCCGCGCAGCCGAGTGTTGCTTTTACCCCCTAAGGAAGGGCCGCTTGACAATTTTCATATTTCTTCTAAATTTGGAGATTTCAGACAATGCTGGGAGGCTTGGCTCGGGATGCCAGAGGCCCATGTGGAAGTCATTAAGTCGGAGAGGGGGAGCGAGGGAAGGAGGGCTGGGGGGAGCGAGGGGGAGGAGAGCGGCCAGGGCTGCGCCGGCTGCCAGCGCCGCGCCTGGGAACCCAGGCCTTCTCACCCGGAGAAAGTTGTTTGCAATAACCGGCTTCCTCCCGGGACCACGCACAAGGGGGACGCGCACCCCATTGCCGGTGGGGCGAGGGTCTGGTGGGGCAGCTGGCCGTGGGGCGGGGGAGCTGGGACGGCGCTGGCGGCCATCCCACTGTCCGGGGAAAGGAAACGGAGATGCTCCCTGGCCCGTCTGGAGGTGGCTTGTGATTCCCATTACTTTGAAAAGCTCCATCTGGCCTGGGAAAAAAGGCGTTCCTTTGGCCACGGGGCTCTTGCCGTGTGTGCACGAGGCACCCAGCACTGTGGGCGGTGGGGAGACCCCTGAGAGCTGGTGGGGCTGGGACGCCCTGGAGAGGTGGTGACGGAGCCAGGGCTGTGGGGCTGGGCGCCCACGGTGCCTTTCCTCTGGTTTTAGCGGCATGTGGAGGCGGTGCGGGAGCTCCATCATCGCGGGGCTGCGACGGCCCGGGCCCCTCCCGGCCCTGCGTGGACCATGCGTCCATGTATGGCCTCCAGCCGGCATCAGGGCCTGTGAATGAGGAGCCAGCTGGCAGCTCCGGAGGGAACCACCCCGCTCCGAATCGCCTTCATCCTCCTGCGCCAGCCGCCAGCCCCCAGCACAGCAGGGAAGGGGGTCACCTCTGCTCCAGACACCGCTGCCCTGCTCCGAGCCCCTCCAGGGATAGGGCTGTTTGCAGGGCTGTGCCCAACTCCCTCGTGGCAGGGGAGCCAGCAGCGGATCACGGCTCTGAAAGAGGGAGAAGCAGCAGCTGCGGGGTTGTCTGAAGCAAGCGATAACCGAGGGAGAGCAGGGGAGCAACGGAGAGACACCAACGGCTTCTCCCCTGGGTTTTCCCAAGTGGTGTCACTCCCTGTGGGGACCAAAGGGTTGGTCCCTGGGGTCTTATGCCATGTGTGGTCCCCTGGCTCGTGGGAAAGAGCTCTGTCCTGAGCCGTGCACAGGCGCAGCAGCGGCGGATGCTGAGCACTCCTGGTGGCTGGGGACATGCATGCCCTGGCCTCCGTGGGGACAAATGTGGAGTGAGAGTCTGTTGGGGCAGGTCTTCCATCAGCAACATATCCCAGAGGGGCTAGGAAAGGAGAGGGGTCCTACCATCCCCAGACCCCCAAGTGTGGCAGCTGGGAACAACCCCAAAGCCAGGACCAGGGCCCCTCTGCCATCGTGCCAGGCTTTGTTCAGGGATGGTTTGGAGCACTTGGCAACCTGCCTGCTCCCCCCAGATTTATGCACCACCTCTGCACCAAATCCCCTGCTACAGAATGTCCCTGCAGCACCCATGTGTTCCCCCCAGACACCCCTCCCACTCTGAGGCTGTGGCAGGCCATCAGCCCCCTCCCCCCACTAGCCCCACGTTCCTGCAAACCGAGCGGCCAGCAGCCTGGCATGGCCGTGGACGGCTGCAGGCATCTCCGGAGGGTCAGGGCTGGGAAGGAAGCCCTGCTGGCTGCGGCTGGCAGGGAGATGGGTGCTCAGCCATGCAGCTCACCGGCGGGAGGTGAAGGAAATCAAGGTGGCCAAGCCAGCTCTGAACCGGCTGGCCTGGTTGTGCTCAGCTGCTGGAGAAACAGCCACCGCTGGAAAGAGGGAGCTGGGCAAGTCACTCTGGGAGTTAAAGAGGCCAAGCAGAGCGGCAGCGGCTGGCCAGGCTGGGATGGTGCCCGATGTGTGAGCAGGGGGACAGCGGGGAGCAAAGCCTGTGCGGGGGAGTGACACCAGCAGCAGCTACAGCCAAGGGAGGGGGCAAGTGTCCGGGAGCGAGGCTGCTGCAGTGCAAACTGCAGCGAAGGAGGAGCGGGAAAACGGACTGTGCTTTTTGCACTGCGCACACACACGCTCACGTGCACGTGCTCACGCACTCCCTCCACCTCAGGCACCCTGCAGCAGCCAAGGCTGCACCGGGCTATGGCAAACGCAGGCACACCGTGTGCTCGGCGCTGCTCCCTGCCCCGCAACGGGGACCGCAGGGCTGGCAGCCAGCGCTGCCCGGAGGGGCTGTGGGCAAGGCACAGGAAAGCAGCCGCTGGGATGCTTAGCATCTGCCAGGAGAGCCGGGACTGGAGTGGCAGTGCCGGCAGCATCCTCAAAGCCGGTGTCCTCCAAGGAGGCAGAGCCACCGTGGAGGTACCTGGCCAGGAAGACGAAGGACTTTCCTGGGGCTGCTGGCAGCAGACTGGCGTAAAAAACCCTGCCTGTTTCAATCCCTGCACACACACGGATCCTGTGGTCCTGTGGCAGGACAAGCCTTGGTCTTGCCACATCCCAGGAGCAGCCAGCTCCCAGCCGGTCTGCCTGCAGTCAGCCGGGAGCAAGGCTGAGCCCAGGCTAGGCTGGACGTGTGAAAGGAACGGCTCAGAGCACAGTCCCCGCAGTGGGACATCCCCTCCCTGCGCTGCAGATAAGCATTGGTGCATGCACGGAGCTAGGACAGCACATGTGGCATGTCCCCAGGACACGTGGGGCTGCCCCCTGGGCACAGAGCCCTCCCACATCACATCCAACCCTGTACCCCTCACTGTGTTGGGCACCCCGTGTCTGTGCGTACCGAGCTTATCCCAATCCCGTGCCCTGGAAGCCCAGCAGCCTCCCCGAGAGCCGGCATCTCCCGGCCCCCACCGCCCTCCGTCCGCTCTCCCCTCCGCACAGCCACCGCAGCCCCTGCTCTCGGTGGGCTGGCTTCAAGTGAAGCACAACTAACTGCTGCCGTTAAACAAACCCTATAATTAGAAACCAGGTTTCCTAAATGAAGTGAAAAATGTAACGTTAGCCTCTGTTTGTTCGCTGGATGCTGCTCTCTTGTTCCATGACCCAGAGGGGTCATGCCCTGTGGTTTCTGAGAAGCCTTAATAAGGTAATGTTTAGGAGGTTACTATCTTTACAACTCTTGTCCTATTACAACTCCATAAGAAAAACATTTGGGGCAAAGCAGGATTCCTCGGCGCGGGTTTGTTTTTGTTACTCCTTCGCTAAGATGCTGCCCAGCAATCCCTCTGCCTGGCAGATTTGGTTTCAGTATCTCCACAAAAGTGATTTTTTTCTTTTTTCCTCCACACCCCCCTGCCAGAACTCCAGCCCTCTTGACTGGGCGTGAGGGCCTGGGTGGTCCTGGGTGGCCGGGACAGCCCCGCTCACGTCCCAGGCGGATGGTGTGGGGACTGCTGGCTGCCAGCCGTGCGTGGGACGATGCTACGGGGCAGCGAGGGAGACGGAGGCTCTGAGGGGCTGCTCCCACCTTCCCGAGAGACTGGGGAGCAATAAGAGGAACCCCTCTCCCGTGAGCCCTGCTAACATCCAAACACACCAAATTTACAGCCTTTTCATCTGCTGCCCGACATCCGACGGGGCTGCTGGGGGGCAGGCAGGCGTTTCTCGGCCCGTATATTATTACACCCACGAGCAGGCAGCCCCTGCCTCCCTCGCCCCCGTGCATGCGCCGTCTCGGTTGCCGGGGCAGGACGGTGTGATTAATGGGCAAGCTGGGCTGGAGCAGCACTGAAGGTGACCTTCAGGACTGGCCTGTGCTGCCTTGTAAATCCTTTCCCTCCATGGACTGCTAAAACAGCAGCACGTAGGAGCAATGGATGGGAACCAGGGCAAAATTTTTTGCCCTGGCTTCAAACCACTGCCTGGTGACCACTCCCTGGGACCTGGGGGGTCCCCCCATGTGCCATGGTAGCCCTGTGTGCCCAGGGCCATGGGGAGGAAAGGTTTGACTTGAGCATGACCCACCAGGACAGACGTCAGTGCCACTGCTGAGCTTTCCACTTACCTCCACCTTGCCCTGGGAAACTGGGAACTTGGATGCCAGCCCACAAGCAAAAGCCATCAAAGCCCTAAAAATAAAAAGCTTTCTCCTTGCAGACCCAGAGGGCACCACTGCTCTGGAAGCATCTCCCTGGGAGCCCCTTCCAGCCCTGTAGACTTTCAGGGAGGGCAACGGGGATGGTTCCAGACTGCTCCAGATGCCCTGTGTGGGGCTGGAGGACCAGCTCTCCTTGCAGCCAGGAGCTGGGACACAGAGGGCATCCTAGCAGGATCGGATCTCACCTTTGCAATCCAGCATGGAGTGCAACACCCCGGAAGCACTCGGGATTGGTGTCTGACCACCACGTCAGCTGCTTTAGGCTGCAGGGAGAAGCAAAACCCAGCATTGAACACCTGGCATTGCCCACCCATGCTCTGCACGGGTGGGTGGTGGGGCACAGCCAGGACAGGCTGAGGCCAGGAGCCTGAAGGGCTGGGAAGGCTGGAGGGCAAGTGCGGGGGACATGGAGGGAGCAGGGCATGGGGCCAGGTGACCGTCGGGCTTGGCAGGCTGACGGGACCCGTGCCCGGGTAGTGCCTCCATGGTCCCTGCAGGCCTGGAGGAGACCACGGCTCTGTCCGGGGGCTGATCCGTGCCAGTCACACAGAGGGGGCCTGCTGGGACCAGGGTCTGTTCTGGCCCCTCCAGACCTCCCCCACTGCTGCCGTGGGGTGAGCCAGCCGTGGGGCAGCAGGAGATGCCGAGGCAGCTACCGGCACCGCACCGGGCGCTGTGCCGGGACAGGGAGGAAGGAAGCGGGTGTTTCCAGCACGGGGAGCGGGAGAACAGGCTTTTTCCATCAGGTGCTCTGTCTCCAGGAGCAGAAAGCAAAAGAAAACAAAAGGCAGGAGAGGAGAGAAGCAGGAGGAACCTGCGCGTCTGGATCGTGTAATCGGCGACGTGCTGTAAACGCTGGCGGGCTGATGGATGTGCTGCCGGGGCCAGGCAGGATGTACCGACGCGCTCCCTCCCTCCCGCCCGCCCCCCCCCGCCCGGCGATGCCGGCAGCCGCTCTCCCGACGCCTCTGCCCCCCTCTCCGTGAGCCTCCTGCCTGGGGCAGGCAGGTCGGGGTGCTGCTGGCCCCGTGGCCCCCAGCCCCGGAGGAAAACCCCATGGAGCTCTGCCACGCGGCGCTGAAGATGTTCGCTCCCGCGCGTGACCCCAGAGCATCACCCGCTCCCTGTCCGAGGAGGCAGAAGGTCGGCCGGGACAGCCGGATTAGGGCTGTATAAATAATACTGTCCTTGGATGCGGAGCCCGGCGCAGCGAGACCCTGGGCTGCGACAGCACGCCCAGCCCCTGGCGCCGCCGTCAGCCCTTCTGCCTGCAGCACCCGTGTCGGGAGATGCCCCTTTCCTCCCACGGGAAAACCCTTCCCCTGAGTGGGGGCTGTGGGGACAGCACGGGGGAACGGGAGGGGATGGGACCTTGTCCCACGATGGCTGCCCGGCGGAGGGCACCCACCCCGCTCCGCGCCAGCAACGAATTCCTGGCCGCCCTCGCCAGCCGGGACGTGGCTCTGTGTTTATGCAACGGCAGAATTAAGCACTTTTTGTTTTTCCCTTTTTTGAGAATGGGGAGTTTTAATTCCCACCAAACAATGTTCTTTTTCCAGCAAGCTTAAAATAAGCCTTTTTGGCCCGAGCGTCTCTGGAGCCGCTCACGCGCCGAGCGGGCCTTTGTGCAAATATGGATGTGAGCTCCGTGCTGCCGGCTCGCATGGGTGCTACCTGCCGGGGGGTGCCCTGTGCTGGCCCCCCGGCACCGGTGGCCCCAGTCCCAGCCCTCCTCCCTGCCGCGGCGTGGGGCTGGCTCTGGCGAGGCCGGCTTGCCGGAGCACGCTTACGTTGGATGAGCGGAAAATGTTGCTCACGCAGAGATAGGAGGTGCCGTGGCTGTGTCGGAGCCTCCCAGCGTCCCGGCCGCCTGGCCCACGGGTGGGTGTGTGCTCAGGTGTGCTGGGGCCTCACAAAGCCCACGGAGGATTCCGGCTTGGGAGCAGCGGGGTACCCAGAGGAGTGGCCGTGCCCTGCAGCGTGGCACCAGCAGTGATGCTGCCCACTGCCTGCCGCGGGTGGGGGGGGCCGCAGACCCCACACCAGCAGCTCCCGCCCTGGCAGTGACATTCCTGCTTGTGAAAAAAGACAAAAAGCTATTTCCTGCCAGCGTGGGAACTGTGGTCTGATTCCCCCCGTTCTATTACCTGTGGCCCCCGTCTCATCCCCTGCCATGTGCTCCCTGGCTGGCACATCCCTCCCAACGAGCACGGCATGGCCGCCCTGCATCCCTCTACGCCAGGAGCTGGGGCTCGTCTGGGGGCACAGCGGTGGATTTTGTGATGGTTACCCTGGGAAATGCGTGCCTGGGTTTACTCAGGGCAGGCAGAACCAATCTTCATGGCCCCTCCTGTTCCCTGTTCCCACTCTCCACGCTCTGCTTTCCACCCAAGATTCCTGTGGCAGTGGGATGTACAATAAAACCCGAAAGCACATCCCCTCTCTCCTCTGGGTAACCCACTCCCAGAGGAGCCGTGCAGGGGTTTCCAGCCCTTGCCTCCCGCCGTGGGCTGACCCCAGCACACCCTGCTCCCATCGGGGCGGTGCCATGGCCGGCACAAGCACATGGAGCCCACCGGCCAGCGGGGCTGGCATGGCCTGGCCACGGCTCAGCCGCCCGCACACCCCGGCCCCTTCCCTCGCGCGAGGCCACTGGGGAAAAGCCGCCCACACCCGCCCCTGCCTCCCCCAGCTTATCAAATTTGGCCATGTCTGAAAAGCCCTGGTTTCCTTTTCACCAAAAAAGATCAAAACTGGGTAATTGGCTGCCGGCACGGATGCCTCTGAGCCTCTCTCATGTGTAAACAGCATTGCCGAGCGCTGACACAACGCAGGCGGCCACGGCACACGCAGGCGGCCGGCACCCTCTGGGTGCCCGGGCCCAGGGCTGCTCACTGGCCATCCGTGGGGGATCAGGGAATAGGGGGTGAAATCGCTGGGGTGCGGGCAGGGGCTGGCTCAGCACCCCAGAGAAGCCCGGTGGTGAAGGGCCGGCTGCTACTGTGCCGCCCGGGTGGCTGCAGGGCCCCTGCGACAGCCGGATCCCCTCTGCCAGGTCCCTGAGGTGACAAAAGGGACACGCTGTGCCCAGTGCACAGCGTCAGACCTCAACGGAGGGATGGCAAAGCCCCTGGGACGCTGTGCTGGGGCTGTCCTTGGGGATGGTAACGTGGGCTGGGGCTCCCCTGCGGATGGGAGCAGCCAGGCTGTGTTCCCTGCTGCATCCCTGGGTTGGGGGGGCTGAAAGGAGGAGAGGGGCAGGGGGAATTGGGGGTGCAGTGAGTTTTACCCCATTTGCAGGGTTTTCCAGAGGCCCAGCTCATGGATTGGGAAAAGGAGGAGGAAATTTCCCACACAAGGGCTTTGGGGATGGTGAGTGGGGAGACAGGGAGCAACTCAACATCCAGCGCTGCCAGTGCTGGGGAGGGAGCGGGGAGGCGAGTAAAAGGGAGGTGGAAAACACCAGAGAGAGGTGTAGCAGCCCCCCAGCTCCGCCTGGCCAGTGGGGACAACAGCCCTAAGGATGTAAAGGGCCCCTCCAAAAAGGCAGGGCAGAGCGTGTCCCCCCCCTGTGAGCGTGGGGGGACAGCACCGGGCACCCCCGCCTGCGGGGCTGGCAGGGGAGGAGGGATGGAGGGAGGGGAGGAGGGATGGAGGGAGGGATGGAGGGGAGCGGAGGGGAAGGGCGGAAGGCTGGCGGTGCGGTTGGGTGGAGGACAGCACCATCGTGTGGCACAGCGGTCGACTGGCCGCGGGGACAGGGACAACCCAGGGCAGGGGGACTACAAAGCCGGGCTGCTGCAGCCCCCGGCCCACGCCCAGGGCCAGCATCCCCCTGCCAAGAGAGGCCCCTTCTGGCCTCGTCTCTGGGATGGGGCATCACAGCCGGCACCCCCGTGCCTCAGTTTCCCACAGCGCCCTCCATCCCAATGCTTGGCCTTGGGAAGCCAGAGCAGCATGGCACTGGGAGCGGGGGGAAGGGGGGCACCCCACCACTAAAGCCCACCACCCTGCAGCTCTTGCGCCCAGCCCCAAGAGCAGCTTCGAGCAGTCAGTGTGTCTCCACTGCCAGGGTTTAGGGACAGGTGTGAGGGCGGCAGGGGGGTGAGGTGTGGGGACAGATGGACCAGGGGTGCAGAAAGTGATGGGTGCCGTCACCTCACTGCTGGGCAGAAGGCTCTGGTGGCTGCCGGGCCAGCAGAGCTGGTGGTGGCACACAGATGACAGTGGCCCCGCAGCTGTGGCCACAGGGACAGCCCCCGGCCACCTGCACGCCTTGCTGACAGGGGGAGGCAGCCCACCCCCATCCTCCCGCGAGCCCCTTCTCCTGCAGCCGCGTCCCTCCTGGGACACAGCAGACCCCGCTGGTGGCACCACCAGAGCCCAAACCCCCTCCTCGGGGCCGGTTACTGCCCAGCGACCCCCTCGGGGCTGCCCGGCCCCTCGGGGGGGGCCTCCCGCCGCTGTCCCCAGCCGCAGGTGGGGCCAGCGCCCGGGGAGGCGGCGGGTGGCCCAGTCCCAGCCCACGCTGGCCCCAGCCCTGCCAGCGCCGAGGCTCCCTGGCACCTCGGGGACCGGACACACCTCCGGCGGGGCGCAGCCGGGGGCTGGGGCTTTCCCTTTTTAGCTCCCGGCTCGCCGGTGCCAGCCACACACGGCAGGACGGCGGCCGGCAGCCCCTGCGCGGCGATGGAGCGGGCTCCAAACCTGGTAGGTGCCTGCCGGCGGCCCGGGGCTCGCTCCTCCTTTTCCTTCTTTAACGGAATTATTTGCACGCCCGTTTGCGGGTGGCTACCTGGGTTTGTTTGCTTTGGAGATGCGTGCTGCGCTCTGCCAGGCCCATCGCTCCCACGCCTGGCACCGCAAGGATGCAACAGCCTCGGGGAGCTGTGCCACGACAGTCCCAACGGACACCGGAGGGGGAAAACAGCCCCGGCAGAGCGATCCCTGCTCCGGGGCACCGCACACCCATGGGGAGGGCTGCGGGACGGTGGGCAGGGTGCGGGACGGCGGGCAGGGTGCGGGACGGTAGTCAGGGTGCAGGACGGCGGGCAGGGTGCGGGACGGTGGGCAGGGTGCGGGACTGCGGGCAGGGTGCGGGACGGCGGTCAGGGTGCGGGACCGCGGTCAGGGTGCGGGACGGTGGGCAGTGGGCAGGGTGCGGGACCGCAGTCAGGGTGCGGGACGGCGGGCAGGGTGCGGGACCGCGGGCAGGGTGCGGGACGGCGGGCAGGGTGCGGGGCTGCCTGTGGCCAGCTGCAGGGACACGAATAGCAGGGAGCAGGACTACAGAAAGCAACTTTGTTCGGCGCTGGGCAGTCTGCCGGGTGTCAGCACACGGGAGCTCGGCCCTGCGAGGCCGGAGGGAGAAGGAAAGGAAAAAGCATCTTTCTTTCTCTCTCACCGTCCCCGGAGCACAGAGGGAGGGAGAGGAAGGTTTGGATAAAGATCCCATTATTGACTGTCTCATCTCTAAAGCTCCTTTTAAACCAGACGCTGCCCAGGTACAGCCTGAGCTGAGGGTGTACCCATCCCTTCCGGCACGCAGCCGCCCCAGGGTGGGAAGGGACTGGGAGCAGCTCAGGCAGGGGCACTTTGGGCATTGCAGATTGCCAGCTGCAGCCTGGATAAGGGGCTTTGCAGCCACCTGCATCAGCCAGGGCTTGGGCTATGGGCTCACCACGCTGGGTGCCCAGCACCCCTGCAAACTGCCCTCATGTGCTTCTATGGGACTCACGCACAAACCAGCGCTACCCTTTGAGGGTTGCATGTGCCACCCCAAAGTCAACGTGATCCTGCCATCTCCCGATATCCCATGGGAGGTGGGAGAGCTCCCCTTCCACGCCAGCCCTATGGCCCAGGCAGCCATGCACCATCCTCCTTCCTCCTCAGCTTCTGCTCTGCATCTTCACCTTTGCCATGGTCCTGGTTCCCGAAGCGAAGGACCAAAGCAAGGCAGCGAAGGGGAGGAGAAGGGGCCTGGCACGGCCCCCCACAGCTGCCCCTGCCCTGGCCTGGGCCCCAGACGACCCCTACACCTCCATGGCAGACTATGAGCGCAGCATCCAGGACATGGTGCGCCAGCTGAGGAACAACTCCGAGCCGGGAGACACCAAATGCCAGGTCAACCTGCGGCTCTGGAGGTCCAACCGGAGGAGCCTCTCCCCCTGGGCATACAGGTGAGCTTGGGGCAGGGACCTTGGGGCCATGTGCTGGCTCCATGCTGGCCACAGCTCCAGCATCATGGGGTTGCAGGGGCTGCTGGGGGGTGCAGTGCAATGCAGCACCCCGTTTTACCCCATGGAGGCACTGCCTTGCCAAGGCACCCGCTGCCTCCCATCTTACCATCCTCTGTCCTCGCTTTGCCTTCCCTCTCCTCCAGCATAAACCATGATGCAACGCGGATCCCGGCAGACATTCCCGAGGCCCGATGCCTCTGCACTGGCTGCATCAACCCCTTCACAATGCAGGAGGACCGTACCATGGCCAGCATTCCCATCTACAGCCGGCTGCCTGTCCGCCGGCTGCTCTGCCAGGTGCCGGGTGAGGTGGGGCACAAGCCCTCTGGGAAGAAGTGTCCCAAGAAGTACCAGATGGTCATGGAGACCATCGCTGTGGGCTGCACCTGCATCTTCTGAGGCTGCAGAGCTAACTCCCGCAGCCACGCATGGGCACGTAGCCAGCTTGCTCTTGCTTCCTGAGCTTGCCCAGCCCTTTGGGAGAGGGTCACCTGGTCAAGCATCAGGGTGAGTAGAGCCCCTGTGCAAGGCGATGGCAGCTCCAAGAGCTCCCTGAAATTCCCCTGCAGACTCCGCCAGCCTCAGCCTGAGCAGCCAGTGGGGCAAGCCGGCGGTGGTTTGGGCGGCTTCCGAGGTCTTCAATAAAGCGCGTTGCTGGCCCCCGCCTGAGCCACTACTGCCTCGGTCTGTCGTGCTGCCCCTCCAGCGCTACCCGCCCGGGGGCGGGTGCTGCCCAGCCTTCTCTCAGTGACACTCCTCTGCCCCCCCAAAACACAGCTGAGCCCCAGGTTTGGGGAAGCCTGGACACCCCCCCCAGAAACAGGGAGCACCAGGTGGGCACCTCTCCCTGCAAGGCAGGGCAGGAGCCAGGCAGCTTACCCGGGGCAGGACCCTATTCCAGCCCAGGGCCAGCACCCTGCTGCTGCTGACACCAGCCAGCCTCGTCCTTGAAAGCCCCCTGAGGTCCCCCCCCAAACCAGATGTGCAGCAACCTTCTTTTCACAGGAAAAGGCACAGGCTCCTTCTAGTGAAGCCTGGGGAGGAGAACAGGGAAACTGAGGCACGTGGCACAGACACTCAGCAACACTGGGCAGGGACTGTATTCCTGAAGGCAAATCATGTTCAAGTCATGTGGGACACAGCCTGTCCCTTTCTCCCCTCAGCCCCCGCCCCCCCACTGTCCCCAAGGCAATAAATACTCCCCAGGCTACTCCCCGCAGGAGCTCCCAGCCCACCGCCTCGCCCAGGCGTCACAGCTCCGTCTTCACCTTGTGCATCAAGTCCTTCTGGTCGATTTTCTCCAGGTCCTGATGCCAGCGGTTGTAAGCTAGCAGGGCCACGTTTTTGGCTGCCACCGCTATCATCTCCATGGAACTGGCCACCCACTCCACGCCGCTGAGGTAGAAGAGGTTTTCATGGAGCACGATGGGCGGGAGGGACTTGGCAGCGTCGTAGCGGGGGTACGCCTGCCACTCCGTCACCTGCACCGAGTAGTAGGACCTGAAGAGGGTCTTCAGCTGCTGCTTGTCCAGCGGCTGCTGGGAGAGGACGCGCCACACCGCGGCCTCCTGGGGCTGCTTGCGACGGAAAGCCGCCGAGATGTTGACAGGACAGATGTTGTCCATGGCGTTGAAGAAGAGGTCAGGGGTGTCGGTGGTGAGGATACTGGCGAAGGGGAAGAGCTTGGGGTCGGGGAAGCCAAAGTAGGAGGAGTTGAGGTAGCCGTGCACCACGGAGGTGACGGAGGGCTGGAAGGCTCCGGGGAAGTTGGCGATGGGTGGCTCAAAGTTCTTGAAAGTGAAGTTGCTCCTGCTGGGGTGCAGGGGAGTCGTCACCACCACCATGTCGTAGAAAGCCGAGCCCTGGCCTTCGCTGCCCTCGTAGTGCACCTCGTACAGGGCTCTCCCTTCTAAAACGAGATGGTGGACAGTTAGGAGTAGCCCTGAGCCACAAGCAGTATTGCCCTGACCCCATTTTCTAGCATGGCCTCCAGCCCTCGGTTTTCCAGTACACACCAGTGCTGGACCATAGCATCATGGACCATAGGTTATGGATGAGCTGCTGATGTTTTGGGGCACCGGAAAGAGCATTTTGTCAAGTGTGTGGGATAGTTTCCAGAGAAGCCCAGCCCAGTGGTGCAAGGAGGACTGGGGCAGCAGAGCCCACCCACCAAACCCCTGCTATCCAGCTCTTCCGCTGTGCTGGGGAGCAAGCCTGCAATCGGATGGTGAGGGAGAAGAGACCTGAGGGACCTCAGGAAGGCGGGAGAGGAACCCCAGGGGCAAGGTCTGTACTGAAGGGCCCCCACCAGGTCACAGGAGGGGAGGAGATGGACAGACCCCCAGGTCCTTGCCCAAATGCTTCACCAGGACCAAGATGCTCTCCAGTCTCCCAAGGCTCCCCCAGCATCCCCACACTGTCAGCACCCACATCCCGCCCCAGAGGCATCCAGAGCAGACCCCATGCCCAGGGCTCACCCGAGCTGTGCAGAGAGATGCCCGTCACCCTGGCCGGGATGATGTTGGCTTTGGTCAGCTTCAGCAGACCCGAACACACCAGCTTGTTGCCCCCTTCCACTGCCCAGGTGCTGCCCTGGGCCCCCGCCAGCGACATGGCTCCTGGGGAGAGGAAGAGGAGGGTGGCTCAACAGCCTGCCCAGGGAGGGAGCTCTGGGAAGAAGAGGGGAGGAGAGGGGCTCCCCGTTTTCACCTGCGAAGGCGGGCACCAGCACTGACTGCCCGTAGCTGGAGCGCAGGACAGCCGCGATGACGTCGTCCACAAAGCGCTGCGTGACACCCACCTCCAGCAAGGACTCGGCCACCGAGCGCTGCGTCATGTTGACGAAGGCGTCACCCCCCAGCGAGCGCAGCAGCTCCTCCAGGCTGGAGAAGGCATAGCCGTGCACCTGGTACTTGTAGATCCTGGAGGGGACAGGGGCGGAGGGTGCCTGGTGATGCCCCGGGTGCCGGGGAAGACGCCCGGTGTCCCTCCAGCCCTGCAGGCTCTCCTACCTCATGAACTTCTCCATCACCTCCTCCACCCACATCTGCAGGCGCAGGAAGCTGATGCCATAGTGCCACCAGAGCCGGAAGAGGTTGAGCAGGTACCAGTCGGTCTCCTCCAGGACGAAGTGCTCCCCGCTGAATATGGCGCTCTTCCCTGCCACCTCGCGCCGGTGCTTGAGGCCTGCAGGGAGCAGAGGGGCTTTCCCTGGGAACGGCCAGCGCCAAACTGCCGCAGCAGGGATGTGGGCGAAGGTGCTCTTGGAGGAGCGTCAGGGAGCGCGAGACCCCAGGGCACTGGGACCCCAGCCAGACCCTGCATGTTGGGGCATCCCGCGGAGCTGACGTGCTGCCGGCTGAGACAAACCGGTCGGACTGTGTGAACGCGCTCCCATGCGCTAACTGAATCGGGATCCCTCACCCCGGTGCTCTGCTGGGCCCCCGTCCCTTGCTCTTCTAGGGCACAACAGGGCTGGGGTGCAGGGACAGCAAGGGGTCACTGCATGCCCAGGGTGCCAAGGTGGCTCGGGAGCAGCCCTCCCCACGCCCCCAGCGTGCTCCCCCCCGCGCAGGGAGGAAGGCCAGGCAAGGATTCCCGCTCACCGAGGATCTTGACGAAGTCCTGCATGTGGAGGCTGAGGGCATGGATGGAGGCTCCCCTGCTCTCGTATTGCTGCTTGTTGACGGTGACGGTGGCCAGCCGCCCACCCACGCCCGCCACCTCGTACACGTCCAGCTGCACCTGCGGCCCGAAGTGCTGCTGCAAGAAGTAGGCGACGGCCGAGCCGCCCAGCCCGGCGCCCACCACGGCTGCGGCGGAGAGAGGCGAGGGCGGCCGGGTCAGCAGCGAGCCCCGAGAGAGCCGGGGGCCGCCGCTGCCCCCGCCCGGACCACCGGGCTCCCCGGCCGCGGGGAGGCGGCGGGGGCCCCGAGAAGCGGCGGCGGGGACCGCGCAGGGATGCTCTGCCGCACGCATTGCTCCCGCTGCGTTCGGGTGCCGGGGCTCCCCGCGGGGCCCCTCTCCCACCCGGGGAGGGAGGAGGCCGGGTGCTGCCGGTTCCCGTGATGGGTGCCGCGCCCCCCTCCCCCGGTTCGTCGCCCCCCCCCCCCCACCCCGCTCCTACCGATGCTGCGCGGCGGGGCGCGGGCGGCGGCGGGCGCGGCCAGGAGGGCGGCGAGGGCCGGCAGGAGCAGCGCGGCGGGCGGCGGGGCCATGGCGCGGGCGGCGGCGCGGAGAGCGGGTCCCGGCAGCGCCCGCCCCGGCCCGCCCCTCGCCGCAGGCTCGGCCCCCGCGCCCCCCGCTGCCGCTCCGCCCCGCCCGGGCAGCGGCCGGCTCCCGGCGAGCAGGGCCAGGCCCGCCCCGGCGCTGGAAGCCCTGAGCCAGCGCGTCTGCCGGCGGCGAGGAGCGGGGTCGCGCACGGGGAGGGGAGCGCGCTTGGTTGCCGGAGGGATGCGCGCAGGGAAGCGGCACGGGGGCAGCGCCGGGCTCACCGGAGTCACAGCAGCGGGGCAAAAGCTGGGAGGCCCCCAACGTCCGGGCACGGCCCCGGCGAGGATCCCCGGGGCTCCGTGTTCCACACACGCTGCGCAGCCCCGGGATGCTAAGCGGCATCCCCTCCCCCGCCACCAGCCCAGCGGCGGTCCAAGGGCCCCTAACCGGGAGCCCCCCAGCACCGCCTCCCTCCCGCTGTGCCGTAGGGCAGTGCCCGGGCCGAGCCGCTGCCGGAGCGGGTTTTCACAGGGGTGACGGCACACGGGGCTCAGCCCCCGGAGCTGGGTCCCGCGCTGGCTCACGCACCGCCAAGGGCATTTCAGGCTTTCGCTTGTACTTTCTGCCCTGGGCAAAACAAGGTGCCGACGGCAAGCAGCTTGCACCGTAGGGATCCCATGCGGCAGCCTGCTGCCATTGGGGTTACAACGGGTAGTAAAGACTGAGCAAAAACCCCGGAACAGGTAGGACGTAATTACAGGCAGAGAGCCTGCTGGACCCCAGGGCTGGCTCCGTAGCAAGTGACATCACTCAGTCTGGGATTCCGTCATTGGAACTTTGTCTCAGGAGAAGCCCAACGCAGGCACAGGCCCCCTCCCTTCCCCCAGCCAGGAGTTCCTGCGTGGGGGAGCACGCACAGCCCAGAAACCCAGGCGTCAACGTTTTGGGAGGGCACACCCCAAGACTACTGCTGCTCAGCCCCCCCCCCCCCCCCCGGTCCTTACAATGGGCAGTATCAACCCATGAGGACGGGGAGATGATGTTCCCAAAGAAGCGTAAAGCACAGCACACACGTCTTTGCTCCACACCTCGGGTTTCCACAGGCTCTTACTTAACTGGCCTGATGTCACCATGGCTCTGGGCGAGATCTGGCCGTACACGCAGCGAGGCCCCTCGGAGCCCGGCTCAGCCCCGCTCCTCATCGCCCCGGCAGGTGTCCTGCAAGCAGAACGCTCTTCCCCTTGCTGACAAGCTCCCATGCTTTTCTGCAGATGGAGGCGGCTGCGGTTTGCAAACTCCCAACTCTCACTGCCCCTGCAAGAGAACGACCAGAAACTGCTAACGCGGCAGCGGCGCATCCTGCTCCGCTCAGCCAACAGCCAGCAGTGCCACGCATCTGAGGCGGGGTGAGGAAGAGCCCCTACAACAGGACGTCACCTCAGCCATCGCGAGGCAAACCCAGGAACGGAGCGAGGCCGTTTTTGCAGAGGACACACCAAGGGAGGGCGCGACTCGTTACAATCGCACCCCTACAACGCCTCTGCTCGCCGACAGATCCCCCAGATCACAACCCGCCCGTGGATCCGGCAAGCGTCAATGCGCACCGTCTATTGAGCCACCCTGCCACACGTGCGCCCGCTGCAAGACGCCGCGCTCAGAGGGGCAAAAACGCAGCAAAGCGAAGCCGAGAGAGAACTGAACGGCAAAAATAAAAGCAGATGCCAAGATTTTAACGGTTCGCAGAGCTCTGCGGCACGAACCCCAGCATTTCCCTCCACCATGGTCCAGGGGCGCACCTGCTAGGAGCAGGCACAGGAGGCGGCACGAAAGCACCAGAGACCGACACGCCTGGGCAGTTTAACGGCGCAGAAATCCCCGACGCCTCACCCGCGTTAAAACGTTCGACAAAGCACTGCCCTGCACTAGAGCCCTTATCTTAAACAACGGGATCAGGAACAAGACAGCTTTGAGCCCGCAGGCCCACCTGACCGGGGCGGCAGTCGGAATGAGCCGCAGCTTGGGGCAGGGGAAAAAAGGAACAAGAAGTAACTGCAATTGGGTTTTTTTATTAGCGAATGGACAGTATCTGGACATCTAAAGGAAATCAGCCCTTTCCAACGTTAACTCACACGTCGTTGTCAATTACTTGCACCGCTCCCACACTTCAGTCTTTTGTCTTTCATACGGCCGGAGCCTTTGGGTAAACAAAGGGCACAGAAACACAAAAAATACAATATATACAGGCTTCCCGCCAACGAAACAGATTTCTTTTGGAGATTAGCGACGCTTTGTTCATTTGACTTTGCAAGTAATATCAAAACATCTCAAGTTTTAAAATAAAAAAATACTACAATATTCACATATAAAACTTAAATACATCTGTTTCAAAATTAAAGGACTGCTCAAAGCTATTGGTTTATCACAGCTGTCTCTTTCAACAGAAGCCCTGCTGCTGAAGCACTGAGAATTTAAGGTTCACAAAGCGCGACATTCACATTCCGCACTGCTCGGGGGCAGTCGAGACGCTGCCGCGCTCGTGAGACAGTGCCACTGGAGACTCACCCAGGAGTTCAACCCAAACACAGCCCCCGGACGGGGTCACCGAACAAGGCAAATGCCAGGGTGCAGCGGGGCTGCCCGAGAAACGCAGGGCACGCGCCACCATCACACACACGTCTTGTCTAGTCGGCTCCATGCCCAGCTCGAGCTCTTCAGTGCGTGGCTGGGCCAACGGGGTGGAAAACTAAGGGGTACACTTCCTCTCCTCTGCTATTCCTCCCCTTCTAGCACCCTCCTGGGCTCTATTAAAGTCACTGAATAAGGTGACTGGAGAGAAAAAGCTCATGGCCGGTCCCCCCTCTGGTGTAACTCTGCGGAGTGCAACGGAACCGCACCGGGGACTCTGCGCCCACGTGCTGAGTGTGCAAGCCTTACACAAACAGGGCAGACAAGGGAGCAAGGATCTACAAAGGAGAAATTCAATCCTCCCTTACGCAATCTCATCCACGACAAGAGAGATCATTAAGTGTGCTTGACAGGCAAGGGAATGAAATTTTGCCTAGGAAATCCGGATTCTGTGACGGAACCCAGGTTTGGTTGTTTTCACTTCATTCCAAGGAAGCAGAAACTAGGACAAACAACGCTACAGTATTTATCTCTTTGGTTACTTCTGTTTTACAGAGTCTCTTACAGTAATCATCATCAAAGCCCAGTAAGATCCTGCAGAAGTTTCATAGATCGCAAAAACTGGGGCACGAAGAGGGAAAGTAGCTTGCCCAAAATTAAATGGGGCCTGTGGGAGGGTGAGAAAGACTGCACAGGAACTGGATGCCTCAGACTCCTGCTCTAGCCACACGCGAGTGCCTCACCGAAAGCGGAGCCCAGACACGAGCTCAATCAATAACCTCGCAGTACAGACAGAAGGTCTGGAGTGCATTGTGGGGCATTTCTTTAAGGCAAAAACGAGCTGAGCAGGCAGGCAGGCCTGGCAAACAGTCCGACAGGGGACCGAGCAGCTGCAGGGCACTTTCACAGTCAAGTGGCTCCATGGGTCAAAGAGGATTTGGATCCCATCACTTCTGCTCACAGGCTACTTTAAATCCGGCTCAGGTAAGCTGCAGCCTTTCTGTGACACTGAACTACCTGTTGTGTAAAATAGTTTTGCTTTAGTTGCTTATAAATAAAATTTCACATTCAAAGTTAGTTTCCATAACCAGCTCTCCCCTCATATTGCAAAAAGACTCAGCTGATACAGCAGGGGCCGAAGCGTCAGCAGAGAACCCAACCGCTCCTTCCAGCTGGAGACACGGTTCCTCAGACCAGGCTGCAGACAGTCTTGAGGCAGAACAGCAAGGCTTGCGTTGCCACGTTTCATATTTTACCTGCTCTTTGTCTTGAGTAACAGCGTAACCCGGTGACCCTGTCAGCACACGGACCAGCAAAACAATGAACAGGAAGTCCTGTATGTCTTGGAAATTTCCAACAACGTGGTAAAACAAGAGCACCGAACAAGAGGTTTGTCCAATGTGCCATGAAGCACCGTTTCTGGGTCGAAATCTCAAATACCTGCCTGAACACCTAACTACGCAGGGGCAGAAAAGCGCACTTCAAAAGGTACCCGCTGCCGAGCCACCCACATACAGCTCTTCACTAAAGCAGCTCGCACGGAGCGTATTAGAAACGTGCATCTTCCTTAAAATTCTGGAATGACAACCGACTAGCAGCACATAGTCTCCCTGATGAAAGACTGTCGATAGCTGCTAATTGAAGGCTGCGGTAATCTTGAAGTCCACCACAAAAAGATTATGCAACTGAAGCCTGCAAAGGAACAGGAGAAGAATAAGCTTTCTTCCAAACCAGCAATGGTTTCTTCCGCTATAAGTAATGAGTTTTTGGAAGTGTGTCTCAAATAACCGTCAGTCCACGGATCCAACTCCAGAAAGTAAAAAGGCAGGGATTAACGAATCCGCAAGAAACAATCTGAAAACAGCCATTCCTGCCTTAGTTTTGCGTAGTGCAGACCATAGGCTGGTTTATATAACTATTCCATTACTGCTTGCTGCTCTGTAAAGGGTTAAATGCTGATCTTACTCGCTGACTGCATCCTTTCAGCTGAGATAAATGGACTCCCAGGCAAAAGGACCACTGGGAAATACATATGCTGTGCTGTGACATGTCCCCAACTAAGAGGATGGCTTGAGGTCAGCTTTCACTTCCTCAGCGTTCTGCTTTCTTCTCACCGCTGATAAAATTGGTTCAAGGACACTTGAGACTTGTAGTAGAAAAGGTTTTTCTCCTTGCATCAAACCCCAAAAGGTTTAGTATTTACTGTGACCATGCAAAAGTAGAATCTGAATGTGAACTGGAAGTTAGTGTTATTCGAGTACCACTATTGGAGAGCTGAGAACACAGAACAGTCCAGATTTCCCACTTAAGGGCACGTCTCCATTTTGCCAGCAGCCACAACAAAGAGCACATAGTTTATCACGCTTGAAAGCTGCACAAATACCCATCAGGGAAGAGAGATTACTCTCCTCTAACATGCACTTTTTGGTTGAAGAAAGAGATCTGAGAACAGTTTTCTGGCTCCACCAAGAACCATTACTCCCTGCTTTACCTTTAGGAACAAGGAGGCAAGCTGAGATTTTACCTGGAGAGCAACGATTAGCATGTGGAAGTCTCACCTAACAACTGAATTCTCTTCAAAAACTCATCCCTACTCAGCTATAGCACGAGAGAGTTCATTGTTTTGGGATTGTTTTCCTGGAGTGACACAAGAAAAAGCTGCCCCTAACTGTCATTTCAAGTCATCATCTTCATCCCCACCCGAGGGGTCTGGGGACAAGGGAAGACACCAAAACCAGCCTGATGATAATACTCAGCCCTTTGGGCTTTTCCTCTTGCGAGTGCTTTGCAAAGAAAAAGCCTCACCACATCCCTGCGAGGTAGGTCCGTAAGTATTATTATATTCCCTTACTACAGATAGGGAAACGGAGGCAGAGAAGTTACTTTCCTGAAGGCCACTGCAGGAGTCTGTCTCAGAGATGGAACCAGGAGACAAGATTCCTCAGCTCTCAGAGAATTTCCCTTTCTCTTTCTATCATCTCCTCTCTTCCCCATACACAAGTTTTAATGGAGAAATGAGCAATGGAGAAAGGGGCTACAGTGCCACGTTTCTGACAAACGGCATGACTCCTAGTACTACTCCACACACTCCAAAAAGGATTCTTACATATACAAGTACCTTAGAATTAACGGCAAAATGCCTGCACACATTATAAAGAAGCCAACATACAATACAAACCTAGCTCAATAAATAAGTAAAGACATGCAGCTGCAGTTGTGACTGAGCACTGAGGGGTCCTCAGCGCAGTAAGGTCCCAGATGCCAATGGGTTAGCCCGCGTCATTCCTGCGACTCCACCGCCACGCCAACCAGCGCGTGTCTGATAGTGCGACCGTGGAGTTTATAGCCATCCTGAGTCACCAGCGCTATCGTGCCCGGCTGCATTCCCTCAGCTGGTACATGGCAGACTATTTCATGGTCATACGGGTCGTATTTGCCACCAACGGGGTTCATCTTCTGAAGGCCGTGTTTGGCAAACACACTTTGCAATTTGGCCTCGATGAGAGTGAGGCCTTCATAGATTTTCTTCAGGGTTGGATTTGGATTACTAGGCTCCGTTTCTTCTGCGGCACTCTCGGCAGTCTTCTCCAAGATATCTGCTACCTCCACAAGGTCCCTGCAGAAACTCTGGATCCCTACGGGCACAAAGAAGCAAGAAGTAAATGAAGGGCAGATTACAGAACATACAGAGCTGCAGTATGGATGACAGGCACAAAGTCACAGCAGTTTGAAAGCACCTTTAAAGCTGCTAATAGATTTGAACTCTGACTTTAGTGAGAGCAGACAGTGTCCTCTGCATCCTGTAGCCAAAGCTTTAGCGTTACGTGGGCAGTAATCTAAAGACTCCCCAAATCAAGGGACATGCGGGGAAGGTGCCTCTATACACATTAACATAAATCTATACATGGTATACGTGACAAAGCTGAGCATTAGTATTTCACTCCAGAAAATTCTTGCAACGAAGACTTGCCCTGTAGGACACTTTCACACCCCCTCATACAGTCCCACAGACATAAAAGTTTTGCCAAGCAGCTCACACAAATGCCCGTGCACGTGGGGACACAAACACAGTGGGGGAAGTGAAAATTAAACGTGACCATTCAGAAGTACATCTGGAGTTTTATTCGTAAGTTAAAACTACGGCGAAAGGACTGGACAAAACGATCCACGGGCTGGTCATGCAGTCTTTTTCATTTAGAAAAATGGGTTTAGCTTGTATGCATTTCCAGAAGTGGTGTATTACACTGTGCAGAAATTTCAGGAAAACCAGTCTCCCTCCAGACAGATGCCATAACTAGCTTACTGGAAAGACACAATAGGAAAAGAGAGAAAGAGAAACAGTGGTTTGGTGCCGTCTACAGTTGTGCATACATGTTTAAACACGCACAGAATGAAGAAGCATGAAGGAGAAGCAACAACAGAGCAGACAAAAGCAGACAGAGTGCCAACTATTTCCTCTTGCACCAGAGGAAACGCTCTACAGACCCCTGTGCCTCATTCCATCAGCAACTTCTAATAAAAATACCTCATTTCTCTTCAGATCTGAAGCATAACGCATCTAGAATTCAAAGGGCTAGGGAAAAAACCCAACCACCTCTAAACCAACCATGCTGATTCTCCCAGAACTCAACAGCCATTTTACCAATGGGTAGAATGGTAAAATACAGCAGTTTTAACTTCAAAGCTACTGGAATTAACTCACAAACACTGCCCTCCCCCACGATTCACGCATTATTGAGAATAACAGTCTCTCATTCCCAGAGATGGTGCTGGCAGAGCACAAGGATTAATCAGCGTTTTCTTCCCCCTTCACCTGCCTCTGTTGCCAAAGCTAAAAATACAGCTCACTTCACTGATGCTAAAATATTTCTTATAGAAGTTTTAAACAACATCTGATATAGGAATTGACAACCCTTGTCCCAGGCAGGATCTACCTCCTAAAAGCTAGAGCAGGAGAGAAGAGGCTGCTGATGCAGTAAAGGAGATCACAACCTGACGACGCAGCTAAGAGTATGAAATACACCCTGCCAGAGCCAATTCTCGGCACACGGAAGAGCCTGTAATTTCAACCAAGTCAGCAGAACTCCACTCAACTGCACAGGACCTATTCTAATTAAAATAAATTAAAAGAAACCCCACAAACCACAGAACAGTCACTGAGGTAAACCTGACAGGACGTGGCTGGACATGCAGAAAAAATAACAGGCCCAGACACTAAGAGTCCAGGCCAAACATCACACCAGACTTCACAATGAACGAGGGCAGGACCGGGGGAGAGAAAAGCTGTTGATCAGCATTTTACGCAGACAGGCCACCGCAGTAAACACAGCTCTGCCTCACTTTGCTTACCAAAGAGCTTGGCATCTTCCACAAACTTCTGCGTTCTCCTCCGGACATTCTCGGAATCTGCCAAGGCTCTCCGATATCGCTCCTGTAATCACAACAGCAAGAGGAGACTTCGAACAAGGAGGCAAACCCCATTTCCTGACAGTTGGTGACCCCTTAGAAACGCTTTAAAAAGCGCCCAATTCACAGTCAGGAGGTTGTGCTGGGCTCCTGCATTTTCATTACGTGCAAACCCCAGTCCCTCTCCTACTGATTAACCAGCACAACTGCAACTCCCTCAGAAGACCCAAGCGAAGGCCAGCGCGTTCAGCGCACAGCTCAGTCTAACACCGCATTGTCAGGCCGCTGCTTTTTGCATGACTCACTGCGGCTACCGAGACACTCCTTTCTCTAGCAGGCAAGCTGGCGGTCTCAACAACAGACCTGCACACAACGGATTTATCGCTTGGTGCAGCAGTATTCTCAGGGCGATTATCACCAGAACTGCTTGGTGCTGCAGTATTTAATCCTCCTCTTCTTGTTCTTCAAAGTCCCTATAACATGATCCCTACCATCTCCACCACACCCCTGTCACTGAAGAGGACTTTCCCTCTCTGACAGTCTGGATCCGGTGTGACCCACTATGTGATGCTAACCGGGACAAAGCCACTGCCATTCCCTCTGTGCAATGCTGCGAGAGAATCTCCAGCATACAGTTTTGACTGACAGACGGTGTTTCTGGGGAAGGCAGACTGTACTTCCACAGTACACCCTCTCACACTTAGAGCACAGTGATGTGTGCGTGTCACACAGCTCACAGAAGCAGATAGGGCTGAAAGACAAGACCTAGCCAAGGGGATTGAATGAAAGACATCATGATGCCACTACCAGCATACTCACAGTTAAGTCCCGGACTTGTTCTTCCAATTTGATAGCTTTGTGCTCCAAGGCACAGTCAGAAAGAGGATGCTTGGGCTCATCACGGGGATCTTCCGGGCCACATTCATCTCCTGTACTTCTCTGCTGAGCAGCAGTGCTGAAAACACAGGGGGACCCCCTGAAATACAAACTAGTGACAAAGAAGGAAAGTTAAGTAACAACAGGGTCAAAAAGAATCCTGGTTTAGTGTCAGTACTCTGACTCTCTTAAAAAAGGTATATAGGATTCCAGATAAAACACTAGCTCTCTTCTGAAAATATGGACAACTAGTACAGAAACACAAAGAGACAGATTTCTTTTATTTTAGACTCACATGTCACTACAGAGGCTCTACACCACTTCTTTGACACACCCTGAAGACTCACACTTTCACAGGAAAACAAGTTGTGGGTTGTATTTTGGCTGACCTCCCAGTACAGGTGGTCAATACCGGACGACAAACTTCAGAAACTATTTTGCAAGACAGCCTTGAAAAGGAGGCAGGTAGTATAAAGCTGTTTTTACAGTTATCAACCCAAATGTTCTGAGTAGAATTCAGTAAGATCTGCAAACCCATGGCATTTAATAAGGTAGGCAGGCAGAGTTTTGAGGCCTGAATTTCTCTTAGCCCTGTTCTTGAATTTCTCCTGGATGTGGGCTGGATTTTGGCTGCCCTTGGGCCTGAATTTCTGCTGGACCTGGGCTGCATTTTAGGCTGAAATTTCTTCCGGACTTGGCCCTGAATTTCTCCTGCTACCTGACACAGGTACAGTGAGCGCAAAAGGGCAAGTCACACCAGTGGCTGTGGAACTCTGCAGAGTAATTCAACAAGCAAGGAAAGATGTACACGTCCCAAACTGCTGGCTGACAGAGGATCCAATTCTCAGGTGCTCTGACCCGTTTGTTCTCCTGGGTGCACACAGACACAGTATTTGGTGTAGTCAGTTTTCCTCCTTTTAAGTGAAAAGGAGGAGAGTTTGAACCTTTTGCCAACCAGTTGTTCTTACAAAGTAGCAGTGGCTAGATTGGACCCAGCTTTAGTGTGCAGCCCAAATATTCTGCGGCCTTCCGCCAGGACCTTCACAGCACTGTTAGCTGTTTGGAAAAGGGACTGAACATGCCGACTGCAAACTGTCCCTAATATTCTCCAACAGTTCTAGCACTTCAACTGTTTTTCTCTCTACTGGCAATGAAAGAGTCCCAAAGGAAAAAAACCCACCAAAACAAATCCAAGCCTCAAGCGTTGAAGCCTACCTTTTTACCAATGACTTTTTCATCCTGAGTATGTTTTTCAGCTGAAAAGCACACTTGCCGGTGGCTCGCGTGGGTACAACTGGTGGAGCTCATGCGGGAGGCTGACTCCACAACTTGCAGATGAAGTGATGAAACAACTGAAGAGTCAGATAATTGGACTGAGCTGAGTGAACACGGCCTCGGTGCTCAGCAGCCTATTCTATACTGTACCAATCTCACACGTTTCCTGAAAACTAGAAAATGGAAGTCTGGCTGAAAACCATTTGGCCAAAAGATGATCAAAACCAGCACGCTCGATGCTTTGAAAAATAACAAAAATATTTTTCACTTCATTCTGTTCTTTTCCAGAAAGCCCTTTGCCTGCAGTAACAATGCTGTCACTCCAAGAGCAAACCCGTGTTTTCACTCCCCTCCCTATGCCACCTGGTTTTACCAACAGACCTAGACTGGTCCCATTCCTGCCAGCATGAGGCCAAAGCCTCAGCCCACCTCCCTCTCACACCTTACAGCAGGAACAGTCTGCAGAAGAAAGATCAACTGCCAAACCAGCTCCGTTCAGGAAATGGTTTAGTATGTGCTTAACAAGGAAGGGTGTCTCCTTTTCTTGGGAACACCTGGGCTCTTCCGCTGGGCCGGGCTTTCAACGTCCCCTTTAACAAAGGGGGTTTGCACATACTAAGCGCACATGGCACAGAAACCACTGCGCTGGCACCGACTCCAACTCCTGTGTCTATACAGCACAAGTCAGCGCTGCAGGAAGATGCTGATTTGATCCCAGAACCAATACAGCGAGTTCGCGTTACCAGGCCTGCACCATTAGGCTTTCTTACTTTTCAGCCAGGCTATATTGCTCAGGCACAACGTCGCAGAAGCGCACAGCTTTTGTTTCTGGGGCTATCAAATCGGTCACGAGACCTAAGTGCTGTTCAGCAACCCAGCTAAGCTGAGCAACTGGAAGGGACAGGTTTGCTCCCTCATTCCAATACCGGAACCGTGCAGAATGAAGGTTCAGGGAGTTAAATCAGCTGAAAACTAACCCTGCAAAACCAATTTTTTTTTTCTGTCTGTGTCCCTGAATAGGTTTGCTGACAGATCAGATGAGCACAAGTGCTAGTACAAAAGAGAAGACAAACACGTGAAGCCTGGTGAGATGTGGGAGGGAAAATACCAGGAAGAGCTGTCCCTCTTTGGGTGGCTGCCAGGGCTTAGACTGGCTCACGTCTAAGACCAAAGCACAGTTTAAGAGATTTGTATCTGCCCAAGGACCACCAAACATCTCCTGCCACTCCCTGCTTAGCAGCCCAGGTGTTTCCTCATTTTATCTTTAAGACAAGGTTGCTACATGTCCCACAGCACTAATGACAAACTTCCTTTTCCCACCTAAGACATGCATATAAATGTTTTCATTAAGTGAGTACTTACACTCTATGTCAGACTGCTCCTTTTCCACACATTACACACTAACACAAGTCTGAAAGCTTTTGCTACACACTCTTGCCCTGGAGAAGGAGGTTCCTTGCACTAATCTTTGAAGAACCAGGCAAAGGGCTGTCACTGGGCTCTTCAAAACGCTGCCCAGCCACCGCGGTTCCAGGGATGCCACCACATAAGACCCCCCCCCCACATTTTAACCCTGGCTGCAGAGAGATCTGTTTGGGGCACGAGACCCCACCTTCAGTGATTTCCAAGATGCCTGCCACATTCATGTTGTTGACTGATTTACACAGCACTTGTCAAAGCTACAGAAAGCAGAGTGAACCGGAGGTGAGGATAGAGAAGGACCCCCTTCACCAAACCTTCAAAATCAACCCACGAAGCTTTAAACGACTGTAAAGCTTTCTTTGTAAGTGAAAGGTGTGTCCATGGTAAGCACCAACTACAAGTTTTGTCCTTTATTACCTCACATTTCATCTGAGGAGCTGCGGGGATGGAAATCGGCCATGCTACAGGTAAACCAAAGAACCTGAAATGCAACTGGGAAAGCAGCCTGGCTGGGCACCTCACAGGTTAGACTCCTGCGTCTTAAAAAAGCTATACAAATGAGTTAACTCCTTCGTATCCGAGCAGCAAAAGGTAGTGAGTCATTTCCCTCTACAAGTGATTTACGCTGCACCAATGGGTGTGTTTTGGTGTGTAGGAGGAGAGGGGCATGAGTGAGCTGAAGCCTCAGCTCCCGGGACCTGCCTACGTGAAGCAGAGAGCTGCCTGCATGGACTCTTTTCTCCAGCTTGTGAAACAAGTCGCAGAACACTCCACCACGCAGCAAAATGCCCCGGGTACCACGTGCTGTTCACACAAGTTTGCCTTAAAAGTTGCAGACAAGACACAAGAACCACAGACTGACTCCAAAGGGAATTCTTAAGCAGCGTATAACAGTGCAGAATTGAAAATGCCGCTCACTTTACTTCTTCCTCCAGGGTGAAAGAAATACTCCGCTAAAAAGGGCAAGTGCTATTTATAGCCTGTCCGCTCCTCTGTTCTCCATCTTTCTAAACACAGTTGTGATCACAGCGGCCCTAAAAATAGGCAGAAATCCCACTGGAGGATGTTGACACATCCTGAAGCAAGAGGCACGTGGAAGTCTCAAAGCGTGTGAAGAGATTATACAGCTAAGCTGGTGACACATAAAGATTTACAAACTAATGTCACAGAAAACCAGAAAGAGAGATGTAGCGGAGAAATTGATTGTAACCATATGGTGTAAGTCAGCTGTCCTTAAAGATTAGAATTTCAATGATGTGAACACGTCTATGTGGTCAGAACAATCGTATTGCCTCTTTCTGGAGCACAGGCATGATACGGGACCAGCCCAAACCGACTGTCATGCTCCCTCTGAACACGAGGGTCCTACCCCATCTCTCCTAAAACACTCCCTCCTCCTCCTCCCAAATCAGCATGACAAAGCACACAAATGCCAAGACAGAAATATCTGCATTAGCGTTTTAGCTCTGGTGAGTGTGCTTTGGAAGGAAAACTCCTAATTACCCCCAATTACCGAACTCTCTTTCATCAGGGAGTGATACCAGAGATTAATACCACGCGGATTCCTCTCGGAGGAAGCTGGAGAACCAGCTTGTGCAGCGCACCCTAAGGCGGGAGGGCTGTAAACGCTCAGTAGGCTCCCAGGCTACAGGTAGCGCAGGGTAAGAAGTCCCCAAGAAGCGTGCAGCGCGGGTGCCTGGGCCCCACCACCCATCGCTTCGCCGCACAGAGCCGCTCCTGTTGGCTGCGACGCAGGCACGGCCGCAGAGAACTGGCGTACAAAGAGGAGTTTCACACCGATGGCAGGTTCTGGCGATCCTCCACGAAGGAAGCCTGCTCCGCTCCCATCAAAGTCACCTATTTCAAACCCGGTGCACGTTCGGAGAGGGGCAAAGCAGTTTTCACACACCTGAGAGCACACGGCGGCGGAAAGACTTTCAGACACGCGCCTTTATATTTAGTCCCAAACACAGTCGCTTCTATTATGGGCTGCAGAATTATTCTATTGCGTTTGAGCGGTCTTTTCAGTTTTATTTGTCCCAGGGAAAAAAAAACCTCTAGAATAAGCTAACGTGCATTTTGACTTTTTGTTTCACCTGGCCACAAACACAAGTTGCTTTTATTATGTGCTGCAAAATTATTTTATTGCATTTAAGTGGTCTTTGGTTTTTTTTTTTTTCCCCAGAGAAAACTCTAGGATAAACTAGCATACACTGACTTTTTTTTCCTTTCCACATGCCCACATTTCACCTGAATAACCAAAGAACTCATTATGGATCTCACTTTTATAAGCCACATTCCACAGCATCCAAAAACGTGACTACACTGGTTTTTCTAAGTACTGACACAATTGTACTGACACAATTACACTGACCCTCGACCACCCGAAACAGGCTGGAAGTACAGGTGCCGCATCATCCCCAGAAATAAAACCCGAGGAGTACATAAAACACACAGTTTGTGAATAAATGGTTCAGACGGGCAAGAGGAGACGCAGAAATCACCCGTGGATACACGTAAGGGCAGGAAACAACATCACAACGTGACTTACTGACCACAGAAACGCTTCTCCCTAAAAATTAAAACGAATTTTTCCTCAAAACGTCACTTTTCCAGGAAAGAGCTTCCTAATTCAGAGCCTATTTTTGTTCCAGGCCTTCCGAGGAGCCAAGGGCTGGCAGCGTGTCCCTCAGGAGGGGTAAAGCCGAGACCTCCGGGCCAGGGGGATGGCACCCTTCCAGCGGAGCCCCGCGCCGGCCCACACCCACGCAGCCGCCCCAGGCCCGGGGCGCTGCCACGTCTCGCACCGAGCCCGCCACAGGAGGGGAGGGGTCAGCGCCGCGGCCGAGGGAGCCCGCTAACGGGAAGGGCGCAGCCTCCCCTCACACCGCCTCACGTACCTGCCACACCGCCGCGCATCCCTAAGAGAGAAGAGGGTTCCGAAGCGCCGCAGGGAGCGGGCGGCCATCGCCCCGCAGACCGACGGGACCGACTGAGGGACGGGAGCGACGCGCCGGCGCCGCCCGCCAACTACAGCTCCCAGAAGCCCCTACGCGGACTACGAGTCCCGGCAGGCAGTGCGGCTGCGCGGAGCCTACGCGACTCGGCGAGGCCTAAGCGCCGCGGCGAGGCCTAAGCGCGGCTGCGGCGGGCGCGGCGGGCCGGGCAGGGGGGTGTACGCTGCTCCTGTCGCCGGCGGCGCGGCTTAGCGGGGTAATAACGAGAACAGGTTTCACCTCTTGTCCAATAAAGACTGAGAGTCTTGGGCCGGCAGGTGGACCTGAGGTGGAAGAAACCACAGCTCGCCACGGAACAGGCTCAGGTAAGTGTTTCTTACCTCATGGAGAATAAACGTGAAAGAAACCCAAAACCTTGGCCGAGTGTGCCTTTTAGCTGAGGATTGCCTCACGGGGGGGGGCTGCAGGAAAGATGGGAGGGACTTTTTATCAGGGAGTGTAGTGATAGGACAAGGGGTAACAATTTTAAGCTGAAAAAAAGTAGGTTTAGATTGGACATCAGGAAGGAATTCTTCCCGCAGAGGGTGGGGAGGGGCTGGCACAGGTTGCCCAGAGAAGCTGTGGATGCCCCATCCCTGGAAGTGTCCAAGGCCAGGCTGGATGAGGCTTGGAGCAACCTGGGCTAGTGGAAGGTGTCCCTGCCCATGGTAGGGGGTTGGAACCGGATGATCTTTGCGGTCCCTTCCAACCCAAAACTTTCTGTGATGTGCTTTCACGGGATGCTGTGGTCCAGCTCCATTTCTCTGCACTGTGGGCACAGACTCCTCCACAGAATCACTAGGGTTGGAAAAGACCTATTAGATCATCCAGTCCAACCATCAAACCAACACTACCATACCCACTAGACCGTGTCCTCAAGCGCCATGTCTGCATGCTCCTTGAACACCTCCAGGGATGGTGACTGCCACTTCCGTGGGCAGCCTGTTCCAGTGCCTGACCACTCTTTCAGTGAAGAAGTTTTTCCTAATACCTAATCTAAACTTCCCCTGATGCAACTTGAGGCCATTTCTTTGTTTCATTAGCGGGAGAGGTGATGCTTTGAGAGGGTTTTTATGCTTTTCTGAAGTGAAATCAGATGGTGTGACTGCAGGTCCCAGAGGGGACAGAAGCTGTGACAGCACAGGGAAGCTGCTGCTAAGAAGATGAGCACTGTCAGGAACAGGGCTTTCCTGCACCTCATCCCTGGGAGATGAGCCTCTCCAGCCTGGGCAGCAGGCAGCTCAGCTCACGGCTCTGGGCTAACTGCAGTCACGAACCCAACACACTAGATTCATCCAGCCTGCCCTCCCCAGCAGCCCCTGCCACAGGGATGCCAAGCCCACCCCAGACCCGTCCTGTCTCATTTCATGATGAGCAGGAGAATTTACCCACCGTGCTCCCTATGGCCAGGGGAAGGGGTAGACCAGTGCCAGCATTTTTATTAAAAGCTGCTTACCTAGTTACTAACAAGAAGGCTTTGAAAGAGCGAGCTCCAAAGGTTAATTGTGGCAGTCGTGAGCATGAGTGGGCGAGGGGCCTGCTCCCTTCTTCCCAGCACAAAAACCTGGGCCTTTCCTCTTTATTCCTGTCCCTTGTTTCTTCCTGTGCTAAATGACCTTTCTCTATTTCTCTTTTCTGTTCCAGTCCCCTCATCTGAAAGCACGTTTGTTTGTTTTTGGTTTTAATTTTAAACTTCCCTTCGCTGCATTTTGACCACATGCCTTGGCAAACCGTGTCTGACTGCAGCAGCAGTATTGTGAATGTGCTGTTGGCCCGGAGGCAACCCTGTTCCTTTTCTCTGCTCCCCCGAAAGCTGGCATGGCGCTAGGGCAGAGAGCGCTGCGCTGCCTCCAGCCTCAGCCCTTTGCAGCACTTCTAAGCTGTTTAGCAAGGTTGAAAGGTGTCTGCTGTTATTTTGCTTTCAGATGCTGACACTGGAGCTTTGTGCATTCCCAAGAGAAGCCAGTGTGCCCTCACCCTTACTGCCTGGAGGACAAGAAGGAAATATTGGACAAGGGCACTTTGTTGAGACACAGCGAGCTCGAAACATGAGGAACCCTGAGATGAGACCCTGTGGAGCTGGGAGCAGTGAGCAGGACGAATGACCAGCATCTCCGAAGTGTCCGGTCCTCAGCAGCTCACGAACCCCAACATTGAGGCAGCAAAAAATCCCCAACCAGTATCACTTTGGAAAGTGTTAGCCTGGCCTCCAGCGTCCTCAAGGTGGCCCACGCTGATCCTGATGAACAGGAGCACCTGCCGGGCAGTGGTGACTGCCAGCCCCCAAGCTCTTGCCACCTTCCTTCTGCACCACCATGGACACACACACCGTGTGCGGATCTCTCGGCCCCAGGGGAGGCTCCCCACAGAGATGGGTTTCCCAGTAGTACGTGACCCTGATCCACGAAGGACTCCCCTTCCCCACCCGCCTCCCAAATCCCCCTCCCGCCCCCTTCCCCATGGTTTGTAGTGTTGCCCACGAGGCAGATGCTGGTGCCGCAGTGGTGGGGTGTGGAAGGGCATCTCTCCCTCCATGCCTTCCCAGCACCCTCCCAGTTCCTTGGAGGAAGGGGGCTCGTAGCTCCTCCGTGAGCCCCCGTGTGCGGTGGGGGCTTGGCAGGCATTCCCGCAGCCTGGCTTAAGTCTGCTTCTTTTCCCATTCCTGCAGAGAAAGGAAAAAAGGCAGGGATGAGAAAACATCACTGGAGAAGTGAGCACCGAGCCCTTTGAGGCCCTCCCTCCCTACTAGGGGCTTTGGACCACCACAGCATCTCCAAAAGATGGGGTCACTGCTCCCCAGGCATTGCAGAGACGATACTCTTCCCCCTGCCCATCCAGCCCTGTAGTACCCCTTGCTTTTGGGGTAGGCAGCATCCCTGGTCCCCAAATTTCCAGGGAGATGGGATGAAGAACAAGATTTCCCATGGGGCCAGGGAGGAGAGAGGGAGCGAATCAGGACCTTGGCCTTCCGCAGCACGTTTCCCTTGTTGGCAGGGAGGATGGAAGGACTTCTCTTCCTCAGTTCGGCTGCACAGTTAACGGGAACCAAATGCTCAGGGGGGCTCCCGTTTGGCTTGTTTGTAGCTTCCTGTGGAAAAAGGGGGGTAAGAAGGAGCATGATTGATGAGACCCAGGGAGTAGAGACAGTGAAAAAGAAAGCACAAAATGTCATCGTGTCAAAACTGATGTGGCTAAAGGTGATTGATGCTTTGCTTCCCACCTCTGTCCACAATGGGACAAAGCAGCAGGGATGTTCCCTCCTCCCCACGTGCTGCTCCCGCCACCACCCCAAGCACTGTTGCTGGGGGCAGCCAGAGCCCCAAGAGTGAGGAAGAAGGGGTGCGTACCCCGTTCTCAGCCTTGCCGGTCACAGCCAGTCCTAGGGCCGGCCCTCCCGCTAATGACTGCTTCAGCCGCTCCTTCACTTCGCTCAGCTTGAGCTCCAGGTCAACACGGCGCTCCTCCTTCTGCCGGCACTGCTCCTCCAGCACGGACACCCGCTGCTCCAGGTCCTGCAGCTTCGTCCCTGCTTGCACAAGCGCACCTGGCTCAGCGCCTTCACCCGGGGATGAGGCTGCAGGGACGGGCAAGCCACCCATCCCCGGGGATGGGAACGCTAGATGGGGCTGCCAGCCCAGCAGCATGCTGCAGCGAGCCAGGGTCACGGCGCAATGCTACCACCAGACCAGCGTCCCCGTCCCACCCAGCTCTGCAGGCTTCCCCAGAGTGCCTTTGAGCATCCCTGGCTGCAGGGCTTGACCAGCACCAACCTACCCGTGCTGCCCTTCATGGCTTCCCTCAGCTCTCGCTTCTCTTTCCGCAACAACACCAGCTCACTGCGGATCGATGCTTTCTCCTTCTCCAGTTTCTCCTTCTCCGTCAGAAATCGCCTGGCATCCTCCTCTGCCCGGTTCTTCCCGTACCTGTACTGGTTGGCATCTGCATGCACAAGGAGAGCCCATCATGAAGGCTCTGGCCCCGGCTGCACCAATGCCACCACAGTCCAGCCAAGCTGGCGCAGCACACCCAATCACCCGTGTGCCAGAGCTGGCCAACCCCAGCCCAGCTGCAGCCCTCCTTGGGGAAACAGCATCCTCCTGCACCAGTCCGGGTCCCCCCACGGAGATTTGCGACCGAGGACCCCACTCACTCGACGCGTGCCTCTTCACTTTGACTTGCGGGTCCACCCGCCGCGACTTCTCGCTGCAGGAGGAGGCATGGCGCTTCACCTGGGCTCCTGCTGGCCGCCCCAGCTCCTCCTCGGCCTGCGGCGGGACGGGAGGGAAAGCGTGCTGAAACACCCGCGGGGCCATCACGGCCTGGCCAAGACTCCCCGGGGCACCTTCGGTAGCACGGTCACAGCGGTGGGAGAGGGCGAGCCCCTGCGCCACGCTCACCTGAACTTTCTCATAGGGGACGTCATCGTATACCACGCGGGAGGAGTCTGGCCGGTGGTCTTGGGAGGAGCTGGCCCACCTGCGGGAAGACGGATGGGGGCTTCCTTTCCAGGATATCCCTGCCAGCCCACTGGTGAGCCCTTCCATCTCAGCGGGCTTCCCATGCTGCTCTCCCAGCTTCACTTAGGAGCAGTCTAACCTACCCCACCCCGCATGTCCCTTAAGTTCTTCATCATGGAACACCTTCTCCCGTCCATCCTGTCCAAGGGAAGCTGCCCTGCTTTGGGAACTGCCAACCCCTGGGACACCAGCTCTCCCCAGGAACACAGCACGAACCGTGTCCCAGCCTGTGACTTTCCTAGGGAGCTGGAGATGGTGGTCCCCAATGTTCTGCCCCCTGCCCAGCCTGCGGAAGAGCAGAAGGACAGCCTTACAGGTAGGAGTGCCTCACAGCCGTCACTATGTTGGCGATCGTCTCCACATCCACGTAGTCGTAGTGCAAAGCCTCCGGTGCCGTCTGCGAGCCCGTCTCCACCAAGAGGAGACCCAGCCAGCGGCCCAGGTCTTCGGAGCAGCTTGCCTGCAGGAGAGAGAAGGGGTTGGGGTGCATGCCCAGCCCCCAGCCCCCTGCCCTCGCTTTTGCCTCCTGACACAAAGCCCTGCTGTGGAGAAGGCCCTCTGACACGAAGCATGTGTGCAAGAGAAAGCACAGAAGCACATGCCGGAGGCCCCAGCCCCAAACCCCCTGCTGTCCCCTGCAACCTGCCTGCTTCAGCTCTGCCAGCCCCCTCCCTGCAACACCCGTGGGGCTGCCCCGGCTCACTCAGACAATGCTGTGGGCTTCCTTAACACGCAGGGGACGGGAAAACAAGGCACCGCTTGTACACAAGTGCTGCTCCTCACAGGAGATGCTTCCCAGCTCAGCAACCCCTCCTCACAGGGCCAGCCCACCCGCCCACCCCGCTGCCTGCTCACCTCCAGCGCTGCCACTTCCTGCCCATTGCGAAGGATGCGGAAGGCGAAGGGGTGTTTGGGGCCCAGTCCCGGGACCACCTCACAGCCCCGGAGGACGATGGCGTTCACGTGGGTCCGTAGGTCGGTGCGGTCCTTGTGGAAGTAGAGGGTGTTGCCCTTCAGGCGACACCAGCGCTCCTTCCAGCACTGGTTAACCAGGACGCTGAGGTAGCCTGGGGTAGCAGGTCCAAAGGAAAGGTCTCAGCACCTGCTTGGCCATACCTCAGGCAGGCTTTCACGGGACATGGCTGCACACAGGTTATGGCATGGATCCCTCCTCGTTTGTCCTCATGTGCCTCAGTTTTCCCAGAGAGCCAGCCGGGACACCCAGGGCCCAGGTGAGAGGCCAGCGAAGTGCCACACAGTCACCTGAGCCTGTTTTCTGGGACACTGATTACCCCTCGCTCCTTCCCCATGCACCATGGGAATTTGCAGAGCCAGGACCAGGCACTATGTCATGTCCCAAGGGAGTGACAAAGCTCTCCATCAGCTCAGTGAACTTCCTCCGCCCAGCTGCCTTTTGCCCCCTGCCCACCCCCCATACGACCATGCTGAGAGGAAGGATGCAGCTTCCCACCGCTCTCAGCCCTGCATGAACCGAGCCCCGTCTCTGCCCCCCGCCTGCACGAACCGCAGCAGGGGATGTCCTCCTCGGTGGAGGAGGTCTGCGTGTCCTCTGGGGAAGGCTTCTTCTTGGAGAAGCTGATGATCCTGGTGATCTTCTTTCCTGCTGCCCGGCTCATTGAGCCCTTCAGGTCAGCCAAGCCGCTCTTTTTGCCTTTCCCTGGAAGGAGGACGGGGTAGCTGTGTTCCCGCGCTGCATGTCCTGGCATCCCCCCTCGCTGGGAGAGGATGCTCCCCAGCTGTGGTGCACACAGCCGGCCGGGGTACAGCGTGCCTGTCTGGGGGCAGGGCCCATACCATGCTCGCTGGGCTCTCTGCGTGCTCCTGAGGACCCTGCCTCGCCTGTCGCCACACTGTCCGAGTCCGAGGTGTGCTTCTCCTGCGACAGCCGCTGCAGGGGGAGCGGGATGGGCGCTGCGTCAGCAACGTCCCCCTGCCCAGCCCCCAGTGATGGCCACTGTTGGCCCCTTGTCCCTCCTGTGGACATCCCCCAGTGCCCTGTGGACCTGCTGCAAGGATGGGAAGGGCTCCCTCTGCAGCACCAGGATCTCGGTGACCTCCCCTGGCCCCCCATTTCCCAGGCTTGGCCACAGCAGCCCCACACAGCACCTTGGCAGAGTGGTTAGAAACTGTCACCTTGTCCAGTTCCATCTTGCACGGCATCACCGGGGAGGTGGGAGCTTCCATCCCGATCGCTGCCGGACTGCTTGCTTCCTTTATTACCTGCGGAGGCAGCCCCCAGCAGCCACTCAACACGGACCCGAGGGCCAAGGCTCAGCAGGCTCACTGCCAGAGCCGAGCTGCACCATGGGGAGAGAGGCCCTGGTCTCTGCAGGCCAGGCCAGCGAGCCCTGCTCAGGACACAAGCCGGCCTTGCCTAGGGGATTGCACCACCTTGACCCCTTCAAAACTGCAACCAGTGTTGCAGATCTTGTCAGAGGTTTCTGGAAATCTCAGAGGTGAGGGCCTTGGGTGCCAAGCCAGTCATCCTGCCAGCATAGGACACCACATGCCCCCCCTTTCACAGGCAGGCACAGCGTGACTGGCCCAGACCACGCAGAGTGACCCTGTTCTCCCACGTTTGGGGTAACAGCCAGGTCTGTGGTGTGCGCAGAGGCTCCTTTCCCACCCACCACCCCTTCCCCGCGGCCCCCGCCTCCTGCCCCTGAACAAAGGCAGGAAAGGGCCATGGGGAAGAGGAGGGGGAGAGCAAACATCCCTGCCCTGTGGGGGCTATCAGCGTCGGAGACGCCCAGGCCCTGGGAAGTGCCTGGCCAACCCCCCCAACTGATAACAGATGGGAGCAAAGTCCCCTTCCCCTTCCAGAGGAGGCAAGACCTTTCCCAGGCAGCCCCCACCCCACCTCAGCCAGGGGGAATGCCAAAGAAGGTCTGCAGCCCCCCAGACAAAAGAGGGGGGAGGCACTGTACCTTCAGCCACTCCTCAGCCTGCTCCTTGCTCTGCACGGCCAGCACCAGTGCCTCGGCCCCCGGCAGCGAGAACCGCAGCTCGTGCTTCTTGCGCCGCCCGTCTTTGGGCACATAGATGACATTGCAGGTGCCCAGGGGCACCTCCACATGTGGCTGCCGGTCCTTGGAGCTTTTGTAGCACTAGGGGAAGCAAAGGGAACCGCTCAGGGCTCAGCTGAAACCTGCCCGTCCCGCTGCCACACCGGGCAGAGCTGGGATCCCTCTCAGGGTCCCCCTCAGGTGACACAGACAGAGGTGGCTCAGTCTCTGCAACAGCCTTGGTGGCAAGGGGCTGCAGGGTGCCCTCTCACTCCATGGGGTCCCAAAAAAGGGAAGCCCTCTGTTTGCTTGCAAGGGAAGTGAGGGCAGCCTCTGCACGTGCTGCGGGGCAGAGGCAGCCTTGGGGCAGGGTCTTGACTTGGATAGCTTGGATCCAGCCACCCTCGTAACCCACCAGCCTGTTTCTGTCCCCCACGCAGCTCTGGGCTCACCAGCAGTTTGCTGTCCCGTATGATGGTGAGCTGCTTGGCCCACTGTCCAAAGCGCTTCTTGCGTAACAGGAAAGCACAAATCCTGCAATCCTTCACCAGGTTCATGGAGGCTTCCTCTGACGGCCACTGGTGTGTCAGCTGCTGGCCCTTCCCCTCCTCCTCCTCCTCGTCATAGGACTCGTAAGAGCTGCTCATTGCATCCGAGTCATTGTCTGGAAGGAAGCAGGCGAGTCACCCCAAATGGCACCCCGGGGCTTCCCTGCCCAGCACACTCGCACACTGCCAGGGCTCCCCACGCCCGGCAGACTCCAGCACGGAGCCTGGGCTGGGTGCCCGGGTGGATGGACTCCACGTCATCCACATCATCCTCTGAAAACAAGAGTGCTTTGACCCCTGCCATCTCTATGTCCCTTCCAAACCAGGCAGGATGCTCACGGGCAGAACGCCAGCCCCAGGTGCATCTACCCCAACCCCTGGGCTGGCTTATTTCTTTGCAAGCCTCCAGCTTTGAAAGCCTTGACTGAACCTACCCACAACAGAGGATCACGTGCTGACCCTCCACCCCACACCTCCCACGTGGGGCATGGAGGAGCAGGACTCTGCAGGGGTGTCCCTGCCCTGGCCCCCACCGTGGCAGAGGCAGCTCGTGCAGGGTGCGAGAACTGTGCAGGCAGGGACACTCCTTCCCTGTGCTGGTGACAGACATGGCACCAGTTACATCCCTTCCGCAGCACGAGGGCCCTGGCTTGCATGAGAAACAGCACTCCACCCTCCTTACTCTCTGCCCAGCAGCCTCTGACACACGAGAGGTCTTTCAGCCTCAACCCCACCGGCCCCCAGCCCAGCGCTCAAGCCCCCATCTCGGGCCGGGCTTTGCCGAAGCTCTGCCCTCCCTGGCAAGGGCACCTGGATACCTACAGGAGTTTTTTTGCTCCCCGTTCATCCTGGTGACTGGGTAGTTGCTGTCTGCATCCTCGTAATAGCCATCCTCGATGGAGTTGGGGGGGCTGGAGCTGTCTGCGGGGGAAGCAGGGGACAGCCAGGGCTGTAACACCTGGTTTTCACCCAAGGGTGCTCTGAGCAGCGAGACTGCAAGCTGGGGCAGGGCAAAGCACACCCTCCCAGGCATCACAGCATCCGAGCCCCTGCGGCTCCGACCTCCCCCCATCACCCCCTTTCCAGTCAAGCCACAGCAAACAACTCCTTGCAATAACAGCGCAGTGGGATGGGAAGGAAGTGGGACAGGGAGCGATGCCGGTGGGAGCAGCGATGTTTCCTTCCTCGGGATGAGCCGTCACACCCACCAAGGGCTGCCTGCTTTGCCAGGGCAGGCAGGCGGGGTGATGCAGCAGGCAGCTTGGGGGGATGCAGCAGGCAGCTTGGGGGGTCCCCTCACCCTCCTGCCACCCTGGAGCAGAGCGGGACTCACTGCGGGAGGTGATGTACTCGGGGGCCTTGCCAGGGCCCAGGGGCAGGGCTTCCTCGTAGTAATCCTCAGGTGGGGGAGTTGTGGGCAGCGGTGGAGCAGGGTCTGTGGGAACCTACAGCAGAAACACCAGCATGAGCCAGGCAGCAGAGAGGGTCGTGAGTCCCAGCAGTTACCGTGGTGGCAGGGGACAGGAATGGGACGCCAGCTCTGGGCACCACCCTGCGTGGGTGCAGAGTCACCTCACAGGTGGGCATTCAGGGACTCACGGTTTTTGCTGTCTGGCTCCTCGCTAGCTCCAAGCCAACACCATCGCTGGTGTCCCCCTCCTCCTCCTGCATGTCCTGGAGATCCCGCAGGTCACAGTCTGCCCAGGAGTAAGCGTAGAGGGTGAAGGGAGCAGGAAACCCCAGAGCTGGCCTCCCCAGCCATGCCTACCGGGGACCCCCAGAGCAAGCATCCACAGCCCTGGAAAGGTGCTGGGAGATGGGCATTGCTGGAAAATGCAACTGGGCTGAGGCATGCATGGACCCCCATGGCCAGCCCCCAAGCAGCTGCAGGGGAGCAGGAGCAAGGGCCCAGGGTGACGGTGCCCGCCCCAAACACAAGGACTCAGCTTTCTCCCTCCTTCCCCTGGGCATCCCTGCTGTCAGCCAGGACCTCAGGGCCAGCACAGCACCCACCCAGCGCGATCCCCAGAGCATCACTCCTGGTTGGCCACACGTACCAAACTCCTCGAAGAGTGACTCCACAAAGCTGGTGCCATTGCTCAGGGATGCCGTGTTGACGTACATGTAGTCCACATCCTTCCCTGGGAGCGAGGCGGATTCTCTCAGTCGGGGGTGGCAGGGCGGCTCTGGCAAGCACTGGCATCCCTCCTCCCCACAAACACCAACCCAAGGCCAGCTCACCCCACTGTGCCACAGGGCACTTCTCCAGAGCAGGCACCGGCGAGCGGAGGAGCCCCCAGGGATGCAGCCACCCCCCCAAAGGAGGGCAGGAAGGTGGGAAGGCTGTGAAGCCCCAGGTGCACAGCCCTCCTGGCCTTCCCGCGGAAACCCCTGCGCTCCGCAGAAACCGGTGGCAGGAAGCAGCGTTTCCGCATGGAGCAGCCCCCCTGCAGCCACAGCAGGGCTGACTCCAGTGCCCGGGGCTGGGAACCGAGAGTGGGGAGCAAAGCAACCTGCGGGGGCTGAGCAAGTGCTGGGCACCAAGGCAGCTCATCCCTGCCCTGCAGATGGTTTTCCCTACCCTACTGGGATTTTGGCCTGGGGCAGCTGCTGGGAACACCCACTCTCCCTGGGGACAGCCACCAGGCACCCCAGGAGCAGGACACAGACCTGCGGGTGGCTGCAGCTTCTGCAGGATGGTGGAGACAGCCAGCTTCTTCTCCTGTGTGGTGGCACTCAGGTACTCGTGGTCCAGCAGCTTAAGCAAGATGCTGAGCTCTGGCAGGAGCTGGTCCAGCACTGGGGGGGAGCAGGAAAAAGTCTGTCAGCCAGGGTGGTTTCGGGGTGCTGGGGGTAAGAAGGGCCTGGAATGTGTGGAAGACCCCAGGATGGGGGTCCTTCCCAGCTGGCCCAGCATAGCTCAGGCAGTGTTTGCTGAGCACACACGTGCTTCTTCCATGCAGAAGCTCCTCCACCATCACGCAGAGACCAGGATGCAGCCTGCTGAGCCCGTGCACAGACACACCAGCTCTGCAGGGCTACTGGAGCATTATCAAAGGGTTCAGCACATGTATTTTTCCATGCAGATAAACTATACCTCTGTCCGCCTGACAGCGTATCATTGCTGTTGGTGCCCCTCACTGTGACGGGTGCTGGGTGGTGACGGAGGGAAGGAAGGAAAGGAAACCCAGATGCCATCTCCAGAGCCACCTGGCAATGCCGCCCAGGGAGACATCCTCCCACCCCTGGCCTGCTGTGGGACATTCACATTCCCCTACTGTGCCCAGACCAGCCCATGAGCTCCAAGCCCAGTGCCACCTCCACAGGGTCTGCACACACAGGCTAGAGCCGTCCTTCTGATGCTCGTCACCAGCAGCTCCTCTGCCCTGTATCATCCCAGCTCATCGACACCACTCCAAGGCTACCCCACTCTTCCCTCCAGGAGGAGTCCCAAGGGACAGTCCCTGCCCTACACAGGTGGCCTGAAAGGGGATGAGAACTGCAGCACAGGAGAGGCTCTCCCCACCCGGATCTGTTAGCTGAGCATCGGTCCAACATACACAGCGCCAGGGGCAGCCAGAAGGGTCAGAGCAGCTGAAATCTTGGCAAAGAGGAACCGCACCAGAAGCTGCCACTTATCTTTCCAGCGTGTGGGATCCCAGTACCCACCAGCTCCTGGGCTGCCACTGCAGCATCACCCTGGCAGACAGAACCAGGTGAGGGGATGAGGAGAGCCCAGCAAAAAAGCATTCACCGCAAATCACCATCACAGGCACAACACATAAAAATGTGGGGTCTTCTCTTTGATGTGAACAAGGTGAGCTCTGGACTCCAAATCTCTCATGAGGTCCCACACCCCCAGTTTTGCACCTGCACCAACATCCTCATCCCAGGTGTCTTCCTGTACCTTATCTCCTCCGAGCGGGATAAGGCAACTGATCTGGATCCAAAGCCAAGCTCCTGTTTTACATGGCTCCGCTGGCATCCAGGGTAGCTCCTGCTGGGTCCAGTGCCTGTGGGACATGGCCTGCATTGGAAAGGCCAAGCTCAGAGACACCAGCAAACCTGCAGCTCTGGAGGATACAGAGGGTGAAAAAAGGCTGTTGTTTCTTCCAGTGCAAGCGTGAGCAGGATCCCTTCTCTTGGCAGCAACCGAAAGCCACTGCAGCACAGCTGGGGCAGGCGTGCAGCTGGCTGTGGGTCTCCAGGGACAGAAGGAGAGGTCAGAGGTGACCACAGAAGCAGCCTGGATGTGCTGACTGATGGGGATGGTTTGCAAGGAGGGAAGACTGTGTGTGCCAGCAGCATGGGGCACTGGGGACACCCTGCCTGGGCTGTACCTGTCCCCATCGCTGCCCTTCTGGGCTCTGCCAGGGGACGGGCCCCAGCAGAGCAGAGCTGGGTGCAGTAAGGGCTGGCACAGGGTGTATTTCCCAGAGGAAGGGCAGGATGCTGTGTTGCTGGGATCCTCGTTACTCATGTTCTTTAACAAGCTTTCACTGGGCCCTATCCAAACACTGCTCCACTCTGCCCAATGCCCATCAAAAACTGGGCTGCTACAGGTTTGACCGAGGATTTTGCATGCTGCCTTCCACCCCACAAGCTGCGTCATGGAGCACAGTGAGTTCCCTGGGACCCACGGGAAGCAGACTGGTACTGCTGCCCAAAACAGGGACAGCCCAGTACACCCAACTGCTGTTCCAAAGCTTTTTGGCCCAATATGAGCAGTTGATGTGGATCAGTGCCCAGCCAAGATGAGCCCCTGGGCAAGGAGACAGCGTGCCCAGCCCCATATCACCGCCTCCCCAGGACACAAAGCAGGATGTGGCTCACAAGCTTCTTCCTGCCGCCCCAGCCTTCTATCTCCACAGACCTTCTGCTTCCTCCTCCCTCCCCAGCGCCAAGCTAAACAGCAGCCTCAGCCCTTTCAGCAAGGGCGGCTTTTCCAGCGCCCATCTCCCGTGGGCAGGCCAAATCAGGACAGGTAGCCCCCAGGCAGGGGAAGAAGCCTCAGCACAGCTCCGGAAGGAGCAAGCAAGCCTGGGGAGCTGGCAGCACTCCGCAGCCTGTGAGGAAGGAGAGGGCAACCAGAGTGGGAGCGGGGCTCCTGCTCCTTGAGCTGGAAAAACACCCCACAGCAGACAGGCACCCATGGGACCTGGATCCTGCTGATGCTCTGCTCGCTGCCCACCTCCAGCGTGTACCTCCCAGAGCAGGGACCTGCTCCAGCCATGCGAGAGCTTCACACGTGTGATGAACGAGGGTAAGCCCTCAGCTCCCATCATCCCCGCCTCTCTGCAGAAGCAGTGAGTGAGGGAAGAGGGACAGATCCTCCCTGGGATGGTTGCAGAGTGCTGCAAAGGCAGGATGGGAGCAGCTCCTGCTCAGCAGCGTGGTGGTGGTCTCCAGGCCAGCCAAGACATCCTTCCCTGCAGGGCTTGGCAGGGCAGGGGACTAGCAGGGAAGCAGCTGGGACATAAAGCAAGATGTCCCCCTGTGCACCCAGCATCTGCGAGCGTCTAGGGAGACACCCATCTCCCCACCACCCTAGCTCAGCAGGCTCTCAGCTGTCCATGAGCTCCCATGGAGGAGATGGGGACCATGCACATTCCCTACATCAGCTTCCCACAGCACACCAAAGCCTAGGCCATGGAGCATCCCCATGCCCTGCCCTGTGTAGGACATCACCCATCACAGCCATCAGCTCCTGTGTCAAGGCTTCGGACCAGCCAAGGGCAAAAGCACGAGCGGGTTGCTATTAATAGTGACAAAGCAGGCAGCATGCGTGGCAAGGAGACCCCTCAGCGCACAAGAAATGAGAGTGCCTGATAAGCAAGGTTTGTCACCCGGCATGGCAGGCGGGTGAGCTCATCAACAACGCCCTGAGCGCCAGCTCTGAGCCGGGCGAACGAAGCACGACGTGGGGCGAGCACTGAAGGCGCCTTTGTTTCCCCCCAGCTGAGCTGTCCCCTCCGTCTCCCTTGTTAAACATCCTCCAAAATACAAGGGGCAGGGAGGGGGGGCACAGTCAAAGAGCCCTGTGATCCCAGGAGGGCGCATGGCCTGCTGAGCCAAGCCTCTGCCTGGGGTTGCGGAGGAAGGGAAGAAATTAATTTCCTATGCTCGTTAGGCTCCCAGCCTAAATAAGGTTAATGGGTGGCTGCAGGAAGCACGGGGAGATTGCTCCAGGGTTGCTGTGTGGGGGGCAGCGGGTGCTGATGACTGACCCAGGGTCACTCCGTGAGCCAGGACCAGCACGTTACTTCTGCAATAGCTGCTGGGAGTGAGCACAGACCCCGTGTCTGTGCCCATGCCATGGTGGGCAGGGGACCGGGCTCGCGTGGTGGGGATGGGCATGTGGGCGCTGGTGTCGGTGCACAACCCTGCCCTTGGGGGCTCTGGCAAGTTCGACGTGAAACCGAAGAGCCCAGGGACAGGGATGGAGGTGGCGGCAGGACATCAAAGAGCTCCTGGGAGGGAAGGCGGCACGACATCAGAGCTGCCACAGGCGCGGAGCAGGTGACACAGCCGGAAAGGGACCCTGCATCCCCCACCCGCCTCACTAGTGGGATACCGAGCTCACGCCTGCCTCTGGCATTGATGAATGGCTCCCACCTGCTGCTTTCTGCTGGGGCTTCTCTTGCAACTGAAATCCTGCAAGATTGCACCACTTCCCTGGGCTCAGCCTTTGGACACAGGCATCCCAGGACGGAGTGACACCAGCCTCCTGTCCTGCAAACCCACTCCTCCCCACGTTTGCAGCCTGTCCCACTGCTGCAGTGGGAAGAGAGATGTTATGGTGGTCTCTGAGCCTGGCAAGGCCAGCAGCCATGGCAGCAGATGGCTTTAGCATTAGCTAACAGGGGCTGGAGGGGCTGGGGGGATCTAGGGCAGCTCTGCTGGGACAGGGTGAGCCAGGGACCAGTATCAGGATGCTGCTGCTGTTCAGGACAGCAGGGAAGTGTTTTCTCTGCCGCTAAAGCTGGCCCTAGAAGAAGCACCAAGCATGATGCTGGCAGAGAAGCTGCGTCCCCTCCAGCACCCCACTGCCTCTCTCCAACCTACACCCAGGTCAGCTCTATTTATAGACCTCACAAGCGCTCCCCCCTCAAGGGCCCACTTTCACAGTGTGGAGATAAGGGTCCAGGCGCAGCCTGCAGCTGCAGAGCCCATTGTCCCCTCCACGGCCTCTGCTTTTTCACAGGAGCAAAAAGCAGGTCTTGCTCCAGCAACCTGCAGAGAGGAGGAAGAGGAGGAGGAGGAAGAGGCTCTGGCCAAGCCAAGGCAGGAGTTTCCTGATGTACAGACCCAGCTTTTGCAGGGGGAGAGATAAGACAATGCACGTGGGATTGCCACCCCAAGCAAAGCCAGTCCGCAGCCCAACAGAGAGCCCTGGGGAGGGCAGATGCTGTTTCACAGCGCTGTGACACTGTGAGGCTGCTGCAGTGGGACACGCGTGGGGACCCCATCCCGTGGCTGCCCAGGTGCCAGCAGCCCCAAGGCTATGGCTCTCCCGTCCTCCGCCTGCCCCCAGCCATGCTTCCTCCTGCGCCAGGTGATGGCTGGGGGCGAGAGGGGCCAGGGGGAAATCGGATGCTGGGAGTGACAGCCATTGTTTGTAGCTAAAATAAAAACCAAGCAAAAATAAATCCTTCCTGCCGACGCGGGCAGAGCCCCGGGACGCTCTGCCTGCCTGCGCAGGGCTGCCGAGAGCCACTGGCAGTAAACAAACGTTTATAGCTCCTAGGATGCCATAAATAGGTGGGGTGTGGGCCAGGGAAGGGGACACAGCCAGGGGCTACCCCATCAGCCGGTGACAGCAGCAGAGATGGCCCAGCCTCAGAAGCAGCCTGCAGGGAGGTCACCCACCCTGCGGGACAGACGCAGGGCCATCCGTGTTGCTTACGGCACACAAATGCTCTGCCCTCTCCACAGGCTGATGGTGAGCCCCCTGCAAGAGACGTCTGGGCACTCGGAAGTGCCTCTGCCTGCCCCAGCACAGGCTGTGTGGGTGTGATGCCCAAAGTGGGTGTTGGCAGCCCCCTCCCTCCCCAGTGTGCTGCATCCCACCACGGCAGGGCCAGCTTTCCCCCACCGCTGCTACTTGCGGAAGGCCATGGCCTCCTGAGCTCTTTGCTGAGCTCCTGGGGCTGTTCCTGTTCCCGTTCCCAAGGAGTTTCTTTCCGACCGGGAGGAAGCAGGCGTGCAGCCTGCGAGGAAGTGCCTTGGCGGGGGTAGCACAGCGCTCCCAGAATTGTTCCTTTGTGCAGAAGACAGGAGGACAGATTGCTGCCTGCCTGCAGCCTGCCTGCGGCCACCGCTCCTCCGGTGTGGGCAGGAGGAGAGCCCTGCCAAGCAGGCAGAAGGGCAGAGCTCAGCCCCCAAAATGCGGCAGGAGCAAGCTGGGCATCCCTGCCAGTCAGGCTCAGCTTCCCAGCCAGTCATAACCAGCTGGGTGTGGGGCAAACTGGGATGACTGGGACAGGCTGGCAGGGAGAGGAACGCCACCCTGGAAAGTACCTCCTCCTCCCAGCGTGGATGTCTGTATAGCTATGGAGCAACTTGGCGTGCTCCAGCCTGGAGGGTTTTTAGAGAAAAGCCAGCCATTAATGATCACACTTTGTGATCTGCTCTGACAACATCCCGTAACAGTGGAAGATTTGCTAAGGGGCCACTCAGTGCCCATGAATCATCTCCTCCCTGGAAACAAGGGCCCCTTGAGTGGGGTGGATGAGGGGAGTGCCTCTGACTCGGCATCCAACAATGTCAGCAGGAGCCTGAGTGCTTTGGGGCTGGCTTCTGCATGGCAGGGAGCCCCCCACCCTCCCTGGCTCTCCAACTGCTCAGCCAGTGTCTTTTCCCACCCTTCACTGTGATTAAAGCCCTTGCCATTAGCCTCAGGACCCTGGCAGACATCCCGGCTCCCCAGTGGCTCCCAGCTCAGACAACGTAGCATCCCTGAGCATTGCGGGGCACAAACCTTTTGACCTGTCCCCCAAACTCCTGGCACCTCCCTGCTGCCTCCCCACAGCACAGCCCATGCCCTGCCAAGCCAAACTGCAGCAGGCAGGGCAGGGCTGCACATCTCCTGGGGATCTCATCATGACAACCTTACGGTAACTAATATCCTTAGCTGATAACCTTGGAAAATCAATCCCAGGAGATGAAGGTGAAACCTGCTTGCTCGAGAGGGCAGAAGGTCCCCGGCCAGCTCTCTCTCCCAACGCGGTCACCCACTGACTTCTCTCCTTACACAAAGGAGCCCATGGGGTTTGCAGGGCCCCTCCATCCTGCTCCAGCCCTGGGAGAGGGGGAGATGGGCAACTAGAGAGGTTAAATAGCAAGAAGGCTGCCCTGGCTGTGTCTGCTGAGCCTCCTTCATCTTTTCCCTGTCTGCACCAGACGCACCCCCCATTGCTGACAGCAGCTCGCGGCGGGATTCCTTGCCCAGCACGGTCCCAGTGGCACGGCCAGCTCAGCCGCGCTCAGCAGTGCTTGTGTGAAGGGTCCGGCGTCTGGCCCAGGGCCTTTGCCGGCAGCGGCTCGTCTCACCAGTATAAATAGCTCTGCAGAAAGCCTTATCGTGTGGCCTTGCTCCCAGCTGCTTGCCCACCCCTGCAGAGACTGGCCAAGCAGCAAGTCCAACGCGGGGCAGAGCTGCCCTCTCAGCCAGGCTCTCTCCAAACCCTCCTGCTTCAGCCTAGCCCTCTGTGCCGAAGCAGTTTTTGGAGCCCTTGCCACCCTCCAAGAAGTGGAGAAGAGCAAGGGGAGCCGTGGCACACACCCAGGGGCCGGTACTCTGCTGGGGTACCCAGCCAGCATGGGCACAGGGGAACTGGCTGCAGGAGCAAGTCCCTGAACACCCCATCCCAATGCAGTCTTTTCTGGAGGAGAGAGAGTTCCACATCCTCACCACAGCCTTACACACAAAACCAGGAGTCCTGAATAGAGGCAAGGGTAATGACAGGCTGACAGAGCTTGCACAGGGCAGAGATTATCCCCCGTGCTCACACCCTGCCAGGTCACACACCACAGAAGCCATCACTCACTGCTGTGGGGCCGGTCAAGCTTCCCTGTATAAGCGGATTAAAGGAGAAACTGGAGAGCCATGGGATGGTGATGGTTCCCTTCCCGCCCAGCCCTATGCTGGCACCATGACCAGAGGAGTGGGGCTGCTCTGCAGCTGAAGCCCCAGGCTGGGTCGAGACTCTCCTGGTGATCCCTACACGGCATGGGTGGAAGATCTCCCCCTCGGTGGCACCGGCTGCACGCCCAGGGCTGCTGCACCCTTGCCCTGCCTGTGCCCCCTGGCACCCCGGTCCCCTTGGGCAGTGACTGACGGAGGGTGTCACCTCCCCAGGGATCCCCCAAGGGACCCACGGGGCATCGGAGGGGTCAGGGCTCTCAACTGGCATCGCTGCCACTGGGGCAGCCCTTGCTGGGCTGCAGGGTATGTCCTTCCTCCCAGCAGCTTGCACTGAAGCACAGCAGCCTCACGAGCAGCACAGGTAATAATTAACAGGCTGATTAAATCACCCACAGTTATCTCCCATGACCCAGGCAGATAACGACCCTGCAGTGCCCTGTGCTGCAGCAGGAGCCCCTCTCCGGGGCTGTTCCCCTCGGCCAACAGCTTAGCAGCCCTTTCTCCCCCTCCTGCAGAAGGCTGTGGTGCTTGGCTTCAGCTCTCCAAAAGCAAACTTTCTCTCTCTAACCCGAAGAGGCTGCAGCTGCCCCCACCCTGGAGGAGGAGGGGAGGTCTGCATCGCCCTCTCTTACTGCTGAGCACAGCAAACAGTCGAGCAAATAAAAGCAGGCAGGTGACATCGCTGAGTGACCCTGCTTGTGTCCCCAGGCAGGGCACGGGCAGCCTCCTCCCTCTGCCCCTGAACCCCGGGGGGGTCCCAACCCCAGGCATAAGTTCTTTCAAGCCACAGCTCAGCACAATCGATGCAATTACCTCTGCAAATACACACAGGCCAGATTCAGTGCTTCCAGCTGACATTTCCAAACTCGGTGCCAGCCTCAGTGGGCGTGTGGCAGGATGCTCTGCCTGGCCAGCCTGGGAGCAGGGCTCGGAGGCTGCTGGCTGGAGAACACGGTGAAATAATGAATGAAAGAGAGAGGTTGGAGATGCCCTTTAAAGGAATAGTCAGGCAGGGTGAGACCTGCTGAGTAATGTATAAAAACCAAGCTTCAGGCAGAGGGGAGATGTTAGGATTAGTCAAAACCCAGAATAAACTATATTTTCTCCAACCAAATTTTTGGCGTCAGCCTTTTCCAAACAAACTCCCCAGCGCAGGGAGCAGCAGGTTGGTCTGGGCTCCCTTCCCACATCGGGATCGGCGCCGCAGCCATTTGCCCACCTCCATGAGGGGCAGAGAGCCGGGAAGCCTCCCCTGGGTCACACCTTTAAAGCTCTCACCTCTCCATAGCCCTCCATCTCCCCCAAACCTCAGCCTCCACGACAGCAGGAATTACAGCTAATTGCAGGCACCGTGGTGGGGAACCCGCTGACTCAGCACTCTGGCGGACATGCGTCCCCACCACCCTGTGCCCAGGCAGGCATGGCCATGTTACCACCCAGGGCTGGGTGGTCCTCCAGCACCAAAATCTCCAGAACGGACACCCCAGCCCCACTGATGAGCGTGGAAAGCTCTCTGCATCCAAAAGGCTGCTCTGCACGTCCCGTACATCCCCCTTCCCCGACGTCGAGATGCAAAACATCTCGGATGCAATGCCCGAGCTGCAGGAGGGAGATGCAGGGAGGCTGGCGGGGCTGATGGGTCTTTCTGGGAGGAAGAGTCACATGAGACAGTTGTGCCTGGACCTTCAGAAGCAGAGGAGGGTATGGGACCCCCTCCTAGCAGGGTGTGGGCAGGGAGAGTGGGATTTGCAGAAAGAGCCGGTGGATTAGCCACCAGCCAGCTCTGCTTTCCCAAACGCTTTCAGCCACTTTGCAGTGTGGACCCTTCATTTCAGAGGCGGTGGGAGGAGAAACCACAGACACCCCTGGGGGATAAATATCCCCATGGAAATGGAGGGAGGGAGGCAAGTGCCCAGCACCCAGCCTAGTGTGGCAGCATCCCTGCCCCGACCCTGGCAATGTCCAGGAGCTCAGGAGCTGTGCTGAGCACGAGCCCCCCCCTGCCCAGCGAGGTGACTGGGACCCTCTCAGTGGCCACCCCAGCCCTGTCCCTGCGGCAAACTGATGTTTCTGGGTCAGGGCAGGCAGGGCCTGGTAGAGGGGCTCCATATTTGGGGGCCGGGGCCATGCTGCCTGGGAGGACCCTCGGAAGGCAGGATAAGCGTATTTTCTCAGCTGAGAACAACCCTTCCGTTTCCTTCCCTTGCCCAGCTCCGCCGGGAGCATCAGGTGCAGCGGCAAGGCCACCGGCCCACAGCATTTCCTACCCACTTAACCCCTGCGGGGCAGGGGCAGAGAGGCAGGAAAGCCAGTTTGTCCTGGTGGGAAAGCTGAAACGCTTGAGCACAGGGGAAGATGCAACAGCTCTGGTTATTGCCGATGGCTCCGCTGGTGACAGGACGGGTTCACGGTATCTGCTTTTAACTCCAAGACACAAAAGCCAGCTATCAAACCTGTTCCTGCGTAACTTCTGTTCCAGGCTCTGTCCTTTACAACCTCGGTTTCCCAAAGCATAGGGTGACACTGGGACCACATGAAAAAGGGACGCTGAACCCACTAGACAAGGAGCTAAAAGGGGCTGTTCCTCCATCGCCAAATTGGATGAGTTTAATGTTAAAAAAAACCAACCCTGAAGAAAGCCAAAGCTTCAAGCTGCTCCGTACACATCTCCTGCTAATTGCCAGCAATCAGGGCATACCAGTCTCCCAGAGCTCCCTCCTATCACTTCCAGGATCACATGCACATGAAACCCACACTTCAAAAAAAAAAAAAAAAAAAAGTATTTTGAGCATGGAAACCCCTTGCAGCAAAGATCTGTTTTTGTTCCAAACTGTTACAAAATGTCAGTGTTTTCCCTTGCCTGCCAAAGATCCTGCCTTTGATGCGATGGGAGGCATATCAGGAGCAAAAGGGAAGGGGCTGCAGCAGCCATGCCGTGGGGGGAGCCTGGGGGAGGGGAGGCCAAAGAAGTTATTTTCATCCTTCCGCACGATGGAGGCTGCAGGTCGCCGGCCCAGCGTCTGCAGTGGGACCCGAGCTCCCCGAATGCTGCCGCTTTCAGCGCTGCAGGGGGATGGCGGGCAGGCTGGGGGTGGCTGCCCGAGTACCCCTCCCCACGGGTGGCAGAACCTGGTCTGTCCATCCCGTGGGTGCCCTGGCAGGGGGTGCCAGCCCCTTGTTTGCACGGTGGCGGGGCAGGGCTGGCAAAGAGAATGCAGAGCTCCTTGGGAGGTTTCCAACCCAATTGTCCTGCTGCTGCCCTGGAAGAGTGACATTTATTATGTATTTTGCAGGACTGACACTTGTGACACTAATTCTAAGGTTCCTTGTATGCAGGAAGAGATGTGTGTTCCTCAGGAGAGCGCTTTAGGTGTGCCAGACTGGATAGTAGCTGGTGTAGGGAAGGGTTAAGGGCTTAGGACGTGAGTCTGGGATACCAGAAACCACTTCAAGCCTCTGCTCTGCTAAATCGTTATCTTCTGTCCCCAGCAAGTTATTTGGCTACTGAACAACAGGCAAATCTTGAGTCAAGACCAGTTTTTGCTCCCTGTCCTCCTGTGAAAAGCCTTCCCACTGTTTGGGATGAGACAACTTCTTCAAAACCTTAAAGTTTTCCTGGGCTGGGATAGGAACCACCAGCCGGCTGCAGGCGAGCGGATTTCAGGCACATCGTGGCTCGGCGCTGCTCCACAGCAAAAGGGCACGTCAGCCTCGCAGCTCAGCACGTTTGCACCGGAAAACAGCATTTCCAGGTCAAGAGCAAAGGCGGGAAAAACGCAGGTTTTCCAGACAGCCCAGGCAGATAGGACAGTCCCCAGGGTCCCTGGCTGGAGGACACTACCCCTACACCAGCCCACTCCTTCCCCCCTCCAGCAGCCCTTGTCTCAGCAGGCACCCTCGACACGCAGGGCAGGTCTGCGCCCCCCAGCACAGCCGGGCTGGGTTCAATGGGGACCCCACACCAACAGCGAGACCCACTGCCCCCGGCTAGGGGCGGCGCTGCACAGACAGAGGGGCAAGGAACTCCAGTGTCTCCCTGCTCTGCTCGGCATCAGCATCCCTGGGGATGCCCTCCCACTCCTTTTTGCCCCGTGGGGCTGGGGCAGCCCACGGTGGGCTCAGCCCCCTTCCCCGCACTCTCCCTGGCTATAAACAGGCGGTGGCCAGGGGCAGCTGAGTTTCCAGCGGAAGGAATGGCTGCAATGCGGGGGAGAGCTCGGCACTTGCCTGGCGTGCTAACAGCTGGCCCGATCTGTGTTTCGCACCCACTCCACACCCCCGTCCGCTGGGCTACGTGCGTGGGGCGGGTGGGATTCCTGCCGTCCGCTTGCAGGCAGCAGGTCAGAAATGATCTGGGCTCCCTCCCACCAAGCCCGCTGCCTCCCCATTCCTGTGGGCGAGCTGGAGCCAAGTTTATCCCTGACACATCTCCACCGGCTTTTCTGGATTTAGACCCCAGATAAGTTTGGTGCAGGACCTAAATTCTGGTGGCACAGAAGGTCAGGGAACAGTCACTAACAAGGAGAAGCCGTGTGTGAGCACAGCCCTGCTGCAGTAAACGTTCTGGGCAGAGATCCCCTCCCAGGTCATGGACACACACTCCATCAACGCAACCTGGAACAGCTCTGCAAACAGCCCAGAGCACCCACTGCCCCGGCTAGCTGCTGGTGTGGAGCCTCGCCTCGCACCGGGTGCTGCTCGGCCTGCGGGGGAGGGCAGCAGGCTCAGCTGGAGCACAGAAAGCGATGAAGAAGTTGGCAGATCACAAAGCAAGAGCAAGTCCGGATACACACAGAGGCTGAGCGGAGCTGGAGGAGAGGAAAGGGGCTGCCAGAGAGCAGGCAGAGCCAGGGAGCAGGCCACAGAGCTCCTGCCCACCGCCGGACCCAGCACTCCTTGGGAAGGGAGCCTGGGGAGACCCCCAGACCTTTCCTCCATGAGCCACGGCCCCCAGAAGGATCCAGCAGCTCTGGGTGACGAACAGGAGGGTCTGGAGGAGGTTTACATTAGCAAAGAACCAGCCAGGTGCCAACAGCAATTCATTACAAGCACTCACAGCAAAGCAAGCAGGCACTGCTGCTGCTACCATAGAAGGCACCAGCGAGGGGGATGAAACAGCAGAGCAGCTCTCCCCCAGCAGCACCATGTCCAGGCCTGTCTCCACGACGCTTCAGGATGGTTTCCACAGTGTTCTGGGCACCCCCTGTCCTTCCCAGCCTTGATTTTTGGAGTGGATTAGGATGCAAACAGGGTGACCTCCCACTATCTTGCACCACAAGAGAATGGGGAAGCTGAGACCCTCTGCTGTCCCCTGTCCCCATCAGTGAGGTCCTCTGGGACACTGAAGGACAGGTCTGGTATCACGTGCCATTTGATAACACACCCTCCTGCACCAGCACACTCCTTCAGAGCTGGCAATGCCACACTGGCTGGCTGGCAGGCAGGGCGAGCCACAGCCACGGGGGAAGGCTGTCCCCATCACCATCCCTGTCTCCTCCCAGGCTGCTGGGCACTGACACTGCTCCCCAAGCACCGACACCGTGAGCTGCAGCCCAAGAGTCAAACTCCTCAAACTGCGTTTCCACTGCGGAAACGCCACCCCATCCTTTTACATCGGGAAGGGGAACTCTTGACCCTCGGGTCTTTCTGGTGCTGACCCAGAGCTGCAGACACAGCATTGCCTGAACCCTCTGGGACTTCAGCGCGATCGCAGCCCACAGAGCCGGAGCAATGCTTCTGGCCCCCTTGTTATCATTTTTGGCTGGTGCTGCTTGCAGCACATCCAAGAACCGGTCATTGGGCAAGGACCTCCATGCTGCACCATGTCACCACCTGCTCCTCCTCCTCTGCAGCCCTAGGCCACTATTCTGCAGCAGCAATCCCTTCCAAAAGCCTCCCTTTGCTCCCATCAAGGAATACACTGGCCCCAGCAGAAAGCCAGGACCTCTCCACACAATTGGCCCAAAGCCCTGGCAGGTTTATTCCTATCCCAGATCAAAGCCGAACAGCTACGTGAGCCCCATGCCACAAGCTGCAGGTGGGAATCGCACACATGTGGGAACGCAGCTGCTTCCCAGCAGGCTGGGGATCAGGTCTTCTGTGGCTTTATGAGACCACCGGCATCTTCCCCAGCTAGGGAAACCCTCTGGATCTGATCAGTTCCGTCTGGAAACACCAGTCACCTCCCTTTCTACGACTATAATTTCCCATAACAAGTGCTTACACCCCACAGGCTTCCTTACAAGTCGGCTGGCGTTTCCACCCATCCGACCAGCAAAGGGAATCTGGTACCAGTTTGTGTCCCAACCGGACGTGCGACAGGGCTGGTGGGGGGTGAAGGCACCCTGGGGGGCAGGGTCCTACATCAATCCGGCGAGCTGCATCCATTCTGTTGGGATGGGATGCGCGACCTCCCACTCCAGCCCACCCCCGGTACCGGCACGGCGGGGAGAGGGTGATGCCCGTCCCGCTCCCAATCCCGTCCCCGCTTACCGCTGAGACGGTCCATGGTCCCGGAGCCGCGGGCAGCACCGGCCGCCCCGGGAGGCGCGGGCGGGTGAGTGTCACCGGTAGCAGCCGCCCCCGGCGGGGCCGGGTCTCGGTTTCCGAGCGGCCAATCGCTTCGTCCGCCCCTCCCTCGGGTGCACGGCAGCGCCGAGCACCGGCATGGCACGGCACGGCACCGGGAGACCTTTTGGAGTTGTCCCCATCACTGGTACCACCCCCTTCCCCTGTGCAGCCCACCTCCCTCCACCCCCCTTGCATGGATGAGGGGGTCCCGGGATTCCTCCCCCCCACCCCCATGCATCTCCCACAGGTGTTGCTCTGGGTATCCAGCGCCCACAGCAGTGGCAGCACCCGGACAGCCGCCCCCCCGTGGAGGGTGGGGGCCAGGAGCACCCACCCACCTTCCCCCCACCTGCCCTTTGCCTACCTGTGATGGTGGTGGTTTGGGCAACGTCAGTTTGGGCAACGATCCAGAACCGAGCCCTCCCCCAAAGGCAAGGGGGGGCAAGCACAGTGCCCCCAACACCCCTACACACCCTGCTTCACCTGTGCTGCCCCCTGCTCCCCCCCCATCCCACCAAAGTCCCTTCATATCTGCTCCCTCTTGGGGTCCTCCGCCCAGCCAAGGTGCTCATGCCACCGTCACTGTCCCACCCCCCCAACAAGGGGGAGACCTGGGCTTGGGGTACTTGTGGGGCGTACAAGGGAGTGTCCTACGTGGCAGTGCGTGTGGTAGCAGGGACAGTGACCCCCAGCACACCCAGAACAACTCCTCATGGGCTCAGGATGGCAGCTGAGCCCTCCCCTAGGGACAAGAAGGGACAGGGATGGGTCTCACATGTACCCAGGTGTCGCAACGACCGACACACTACACGTGCATCACTAACTGGCCTCCAGGCCTTCCCCTTTTGGGGTATTCACCCCAGGACGTAGGGAGGCAGTGACCCCCCTTGTACCCCGCGGTTCCCAGCTGGGAGCCAGCCCTGCCCCACTCTCCCCAGGCAGCTCCTGCCCGGACACTGCTCCCAGCTTGGCTGATGTTTGCTGGTCCCTCCCTTCTGGATCGAGCCCTGTTTTCTCTTGTGACACCGTGTCACCGCCGTGGCTGTGGTCGGGCACAGGGTGCTCACAGGCCAGGGCCACCAATGCCTGCTGAGCTCCGACTCTGTGGTGGGGACCTGCAAAGCAGCCAGGTGAGACTGTGGGCTCAGGCAGCGGTGGGTTCCCGGGCAGGCTAAGACCCCCACCGCTGTTTCCCAGGGTGCAGTGGGTGCTCGCTGCACACCCCGGGGTGATGGGAGCCCGTGAGGGTTCCACAGGGGGTCTGCTGTCCCTCAATGGCGTGAGCTGGAGAGGCTGCCTTGGCTCCCAGAGGCAGCAATGAGCCCTGCCTCAGTTTCCCCATCTTTGCCATGCAGGCAGTTGCAAGGAGCAGTTAGTTACTATCTATAAAATGCTTTGCAAATGCAAAGTCTCCTGCTGTTGTGTTATTATTAGTAGTAATATCCTCCAGGCTTTATCACTGAAACTGCTGCCGGAGATAAAAGTTTCTTACAGCCCCAAACGACTGAGCTTGGTTCAAGGAGCCGCAGTTTACATGGGTGAAATCACCATTAACACCATCAGTTCAGTCACTGCAGCACTGATGTAGACAAGAGCCATTTCCTCTGCAATATTGCCATCTCCACCTCCGGCCCCAGCCCCTTCCACGCTAGCGAAAAGCTCCTGGGGCCGGGGCTGCTGCTGCTGGGACGTCTCCTTCCCCGAGCATCCTGCACCCTGGCAAACCCCTGCAAGGGGTCCCGCACGTCCCTCCTGCCTCACATAGCAACCTGGTGATGAGTTATTTGGGCAAGAAGCTGGGCAGACGCAGCCCCCAGTGGTGGTGGTGCTGATGGCAGGGAGGGCATTCGCTCCACCTGATGGGAGATACCAGGACAGGTGCGTTTCGAAGAGGAGCAGAACAGGCAGAACAGAGCTGGCCTGTGGCACAGTGAAGGCAAGACCCTCGCTGTCCCCTCGGAGGAACCCCGCTGACCCAGCTCTTGCAGAGGTGCCCCACGGCTCGCTGGCCTGTTTGGGACTGCTCAGTCCTGCAGTATGCCTGACAATGGTGCCAGGCAAGCAAATAGGAAACCAGAGCACCACAGACGAGGCCAGGGAAGACGCTTGCATGGAAATAACCCTGTTAGTTTAAAAAAAAAATACGCAAAAGCTAAAAAAACCCAAACAATAGCTTGTGTGGAGTGAATGTTGAATGGGTCTGGTAATGGCCTTAATTCCTGGAGATTGCAGAGGGATTCATCTGGGACAGACATCAGTGATGGGGTACTTCAGGAACCCACTCCCCACCCCCAAAAAGGCCCAGCAGTTAGTGGGACTCACACCCCCTGCCCGGCCATGACCCCGGCCGGACTGCTCCCACCACTGCTCATGTGGGTGCCGACACCCCATAGCAGCAGGACTGGGTGCTCCCCCTGCCTCTGCCAGGGCTGCAGTGCGGTGGCCCAGGCTGGGCAGCATGGCAGCCTGCCCGTGCTCGGGGCTCGCTGGACCACCTGAAGAGCACCAGGAAACTGCACTGGGGAGCAGGTGGCTTCGGCTGGTTTCATGTAAGAAAGGCTGGGTTTTGGGACAGCCTGTAAAGGCACCCTTCTGGCGCTTTGGGAGGAGAAACCACCCCTGTGGCAATACTGGGTTTCCAGGGAAAGCCAAGAGCTCAGGACACACTGGGCTCTTGCACCCAGGGGGCTGTACCCTGCTCACTGTGGGGTCTCCACCACTTCTCTTCCTTGTCCCCTGCCCCAAGCTCTGCATTTCTGATCCCGAGGGAGAGGCTGAAGGTGTCCCAGTGCATGGCCATGTTAAAGACTGGGGGGACAGTAAGGAGCCCATGAAGTGATCCCCTCTTCCTGCAAATTACCCAGGACATTTTCCAACCCGTAAGTAAATACAGAGACCAGCTGAGCAGAGGGGAATGGCACACTCCCATCCAGCCCCCCACCCCAGAGCCCTGCTTTTCCCCAGCCGTGGGTGCTGTGGCTGCGGCAGGAAAATCCTCCTCGCTGTGCACCCGTGGGGCAGCAGTGACAGATGCCAAGTGCTTTGGGGCCCATGAGGCTTTAGCCCGTGGGAGAACCCAAGGATCCATATGGAAAGAGAGTTGGAAAAGAAAAGGAAACAAAGAGCATAAAATGATGTGTGAAACTCCAATTCACTCTCAGGGGTGCAGAGGGCGCCTCTGCCACATACAGCACCGAGAATCATACAGAGCTGCGATATAGAGATCTTTCTATGTATATATTTATAGGTATGTATATATTTATAGTGCACTGCATTTAAAACAGACGGGCCTGCTTCTTCAGCTCGTTCCTCTTCCACAGGGCCAGGCGGTCGAACTCAGCGATGGTCATGCCAAAGATCTGGTAGAACTCCTCCTGGGAGAGGTGACGCTGGGGAGAGAGGCGATGCTGGGCCAGGGCTGGGGACCGCACCTACCATGAGGGCTGTACGGCTGCAGCGGGGTGGGAGGGCATGCAAGGGGGTCTGCCCAGCTGGGTGCTCACTCGGGAGAGAGGGAGCACCCGGCTCCCTCCTGCCAAATGCCCTCGTGCTGTGGGCACGGGGAACAGTGTTGCCCGGCCAGTGGAGCAGCAGGACCACCGTGACAGCGTGCTGGCACATGTGTGCTCCTGGGAGGCTGTGGAGATGCTCCTCACACATCCATGAGCCCCTTGCAGCCCCACGCTGCCTGCCGACCCACAGGATCGGGTCCCTCTGAGCCCCGAGGAGATTGTCCCCAGTGGAAAAGGTTCTCCTCACCTCTAACCGAGTCCTGTCCACGTCTTTGGGCAGCTGGTTCCTCCCCCTCGTCTTCACCAGGAGCAGCTCGTAGGGGTATATCTGCACAGGGACAGGAAGACCATAGGGTAGCTCCGCAGCCAGCAAAGAAGAGGGACGCCTGGGAACGAGGCCGTGGGGGCCACCAGGGAAAAGCTTCCTCCTGCCGTGTTTGGCAGCTGCCCTCGGGGCTGGGACGGGAGAAGGCAGAGGGGGGAGTTGCTCTTGGATCACCTTGATGGCTCTGGAACAACCTGCTCACTCTGCGAAACCAGGAGTGGCCAAGGGGTGAGTGTGAGCAGGGAACCACCAGCACAACCACCCCCTGCTCCGCTCCCAGGAGACGCTTCTGCTCTGCCCAGTGCCTGGGACCCTGGCAGGGGGCAAGGACTCTGCTCCGAGTCCCACAGTCCCGGGATGGGGCTGTCAGGTGGGGGATGGAGGGGATGAAGGTAGGGCATTGGCAGGCAGAGGGCAACCCTGTCTGCCCCCCTGTCCCCCTCCTGAAGGGTCTGGGGACAGACAGACACATCTCTGGGACTCCCTCTGGGTGGTACTCGCCCCTCCAGCTGGCAGCCACTCCTTGGAGCATCTTACCTTGTACTCTGTGGGGAGAGAGAAAAAGACAACAGACATGAGCCATGCTGACCCCTCCACTACCAGCATCCTCCCCCCAGGGCTGCAGGGACCCCTACCTGTCTCCCCCCTTATCCCTCCAGCCCAGACCTCATTTTCCAGAGCTGCCTGTGGTGGGATAGGCAGCCCCATGGCATCTGGGTCCGTGCTTACAGGGTCCCCTGCCTGCACTGCTCCCCTGCCCCACAGGGCCTTACCTCGCATTCCCCAGTTGACCGCGTTCGTGCTGTCGTAGTGGAAAAGTTCGGCGCTGGGAGGCTGTGGGAGGGATACAGGGAGGGAGGAGTAAGACAGGGTCTCCTCCAGATGCTCAGCACAGCACCTCCCATGTCCCCAGGGGGGAAGGACCCACCTACCCCAAACCAGGACCTGCTCCCCACACCTGGCAGTGGGGAAACTGAGGCATGAGGAGGTGAAGTGTCAAGCCCAGGTCACATGGAGGCAGAACCAGGTCTCCTGACCCCCAGTGCCTGCTGCCCCAGGGTATAGAGCAATGCTCTCATGCTGGGAAGCAACACCAGCATCCCTCTGAAATGTGCCCTGCAGAACGTTCAGGGCAGGCACCTGTCCTGCAGTGCCTGGACAAGGTACTTTGGTCCCCAGTAAGGGTCATTTTTGATTGGCACAGACCAGCAGTGACAGCAGCCGTGCAAAGAAGGGAGCAGCAGGACACCCTAGTCATGAAAGGGGAGTACCAGGGGCTTTGAGGGACCTGGGAAGAAGTGCAGAGGTGCCTGGCAGCAGCAGGATGCAGGCAGGAGGCACTTACCCTGTGCAGCCCATTCCTCCTGTAGGCAGGAAGGGAGGCTGACTTAGAGATGAGGGGATCTGCAAAGAAGCCACCAAGGTGTGTAAGTGAAAATGCAGGGTGAGCCCCACACCCTGGAGAGCACCCCTGGGCCAATCTACCCCTGTGCTCCCACGTCTACCCACCTAGTTCTGTCTCCTTCCAGCTCCCACTCCTTTCCAGCCTGGCTTCCTCCCGTGCTGAAATCCGTCTCCCCAAAACCCCTTTCCCATGGCAGTCCTCCCGCCTCACCCTTCGGCTCAACACAACCTCCTTTCAGTTTCCCTAACCCGTCCTCTCCTGGCACTGCCACCAGCTCTGCCCTGGTTCCACTCCACCCTGGCCCAGCCTTCCAAGAGCTCCTTCTTCTCTCCCTTCTTCCTCCCTGATTCCCAGCACTTCCTCCAGCTCCGGCTCTGGACCCCACAGCCACGGGGGACTGGCTGCAGAGGGCTGTGAGCTCAACACTCACCGCTGTCGGCCAGGTAGTGCGTCCGGGGAGCTGCAAGAAGAGCAGAGCCGGGCGTCAGGGAGGACTGATTGCTCCACGCCATGCAGAGCTGCGTGGCTGCCAGCCCCGCGGGTCCTCCTCGGGGGTTCCGGGAGCCCAGCGGGGCTGAGTGGCTCCCTGAGCATCCCTGAACAGACCCAGCTCCGTGAGGGCAGATGTGCCATGAGGGAGGGGGGCACAGAGTGGGCAGGAGCATCCATTCTGCCAGGCACTGCAATGCCACTGGGACCCCCTGCAGCCCCAAGGGGAGAGGTTGGGTGCCCTGGGTGCTGCACAGGGAGAGCATGCAAGCAAGGAAGGCAACCCTGGGGCCAGCCACTAGGTCTGGCATGCCAGGAGGTCCCAGATGTGCTGTTACTGAGGAGGTACACACACAGCGAGCCTAAAATAGCTCGGAGGACACCCAGCATGGCTGTGCTGTGAGATTTTCAAGGGACCCTTCAACGTCCTGCTGAGGCACTTCACCAGGCTGCCAGACAGACTGCAAACACCCTCCAGCAATGCCCCATCCAGCTAGGGCACAGCGGCAGAGCCCTTCAGAGAGGAAAAGAGCCTCCCCAAGTCCAGCTCTGGTGCCCAACACGTCTCCCATAACCCCTTCCCAGTCCCTGTTCCTCCCTCTCCAACCCAGCAAACCTCCCACAGAGGCTGGGGCCATGGACAGACAGGCAGACAGGGTCTTGCTTACAGCCATTGAGGGAGCCCTCATATCCAGCCGTGTGCAGGGCCTCTCTGCTGCTGGCCGAGCTGCGAGGGGGTGTCCAGGGGTCTGCGTAGGAGTTGGACCGAGCCTTCATCTCCTCCCTCAGGATCAGCCTGCCGATGCCACTCTGGATCTGGGCAGGAGGGGGAAAGCCTCTTTGCACCCCTTGTTCCTTGCCCCGGCCCTCCCGGACTGCTGGCACGTTGTGGCAGGGCATGGCACCTCCCAGCATGGGCTAGGCATCTCCCATCTGCTCCCCCATCCCTGGGGACAGGGTGCTGGGGTGAGGTGCGCTCCCCCTCCTTCAGACTGCATGCTGGGAGTGGCCAAGGGGGCAGAGATGGCAGAGGGCAGCAGGGACGGTGATGGCCCTTTCTTGGGTGGCGAAGCTGGGCTGAGCCTCCTCCCCAAAGCCGACTGCCACGGGGGCGGCTTGCTGCCGGCTACCCCCTGCCAGGCTGCGGGCACGGACATCGCTCACCTTGTGCATGCCCCGGTCGTACCCGTCTTCCTCGCCTCCTGATGAAAACCTTCGGGCCCGTGGGGCTGCAAGGAGACATACGGGGTGTCAAATGGGGACAAAGGTGGAGGCAGGTAGGGAGGAGACAGTCCCCAGCTTCATGGGGACAGCTGAGTCCCAAGGGCTGCTAGGATTTTGGGGGCACTTTGGCCAGTATCCCTGCCCAACTCCATCTTTGGTTGCAGAAGAAGGGGTTCCCTCCCACAGAATGGCTAGGTTTGGGGGCAGGAATGGGTTTCCCTTTCCCACAGCCCAGTGTGGGGCAGTTACCTTTGGGGGAGCCTTGGAAGGACCAGTACTCTGACTCGGAGTGGTAGTATGGGTCCGGGGAGTAGGCAGGGCTATACTTGGAGGATTGTGCAATGTCTTCACTGGTTTTGCTTTTTGTGGCTGCAGGGATGTTGTCTGCAAAAGGAGCAGGCAGAGCTGTAATGAGGACCCCGAGTCTCATTGGCAGGACTTGCAAAGATCCATCCTGGGATGAAGGCAAATTCTCTTCCCTCCCCTCTCCCCAGCGGCCGCCAGCAATTTATGTCCAGGACGGCACAGCACGGAGCTGGGAATAATCCATTTCCAACTGCTGACACCTCCCAAGACAAGGGTGCAGAGGCAGACGGTGGGGATGGTGACAAGCGAGGGGCTGTTGCTGACGTGGCTGGGAAGGGACCCAAATGGCCCATAGCCCACAGCACCATGACAAGCTCTAGCTCCTGCATAGTGTTCACCCTGCTCCCAGTACCACCAGTGCCACCCACCTCCCCGAGCCCCTGTGCCCCAGGCTGTCCCATCACCCAGCGGTGGGAAGAGATGGAGAGGGCTCAGTTCTGGCAGGGAAAGGGCTCCTGGTGGGTTACTCCCAGGGGACAATGGCAGTGGGGGGGAGCAGAGGGGTGACCCCAGTAACTCTGGCTCTGGCAGGGGCTCAGCCCCCCCATGGCAGGACCCCCCACAGAGCTCTGCTCAAGCTGGGGACTGAGCCTCACACGTGAGAAACCCAAGGGTGAGCCCTGTCCCTCTATCCCAGAGGCCAGGAGACCCGCAGGGGAAGGGGCACGAAGGACAGGCTGTGTGGCAGAGCCACCCCACCACCTCAAGCAGGCACAGGGGACCCTGCTCAGGGCAGGTACTTACAGCAGCAGGTGCAGCCAGCAGCGGGGCGGTGGGAGGTGGGAAGGGAGAGCCCAGGGAGAGAGAGGAGACAGTTACTGCTCAGAAGGAGTTGCTGTCCCTCTGTGCGTAGAAGCAAGGAGAGCACAAGCGAGCCCCACTGAGAGACACCAAACACCCCTGTGCTTCCTCCACACCCCTCAACACACCCCCGGCTTGTTTCACCCTGGAGCATCCATCCAGGATGGGCTGTGGTTTTGCTCCAGGGCTCCACGTGAAACTGCAATTTACCTTCTTCATCCCTTTCCCAAGCCTACTGGCTCCTGGCATCAGCAAGCAATGGCCACCCTTGTCCCCTCTGCCACCCCTCCCACAGCTATCCCTGGCCCCAGCGCCCCTGACAGCCTTCACCTCCATCCCTAGCAACAGGGACGCGGCTCAAAGCTGCCTTTTTCTCGCACTGAACCTTGCCTGGAGAGGAAGCAGGAGCGTCTGCCCACCAAATCCCAGCACCCCATCATCTCGCCCTAACGTCTGCTCCCATCACCCACCCTGCCCCGAAACGCGGCTCATCCCAACCAAGCCCTGTGCTGGTATCCTGCCCAGCTGCCCCCGCGGAGCACAGACAGACCCTACCGTGTCGCTTATAGATGGGGGGTTTCCGGTAGATGTTGCTCTCGCCGGCAGCTGGTGGCAGAGGGAAGAAGAAGGGAGGAAGAGGAGGTCAGTGTGAGCATGCCGAGAGCAGGCAGGACAGCGGTCCTGCAGAGATGCTACCCCCACTCCACGTTTCCACCACACAACCGCCTCCGGGGCCACGCGTCCCACGGGAGCGCAGCACCAGGGTGGGCTCTGGGCCGGGGAGCAGGAGCGGGTCCCAGGGCTGCCCTCGGGCAGCGGTGCGCACGGAGGACATGCAGTGAGCACCCCAGCGACAGCATGCACCGTGGGGCCCACGCTCCGGGCCCCAGGAGGGAGCGGCACAGCCGGGAACCACCGGCCACCCCTGCCAGCCGGCAGCAATGCACCATGGCTTGTGCTGGTGCGATTTCTTGGGGGTGCCAGTGCCTGGAAGAACCACCTGCCATCTACCTGGGGGCAAAACCACATCAGCCAAAGCCTCTTTTCGCAGCAGAGAGAGAAAAGAGCGAGCTGGGAGGGAAAGCGAGCCAGAGCCTGGCCCTGAGAGCTACAGCCCCCGCGCAGGGGCCAGGCAGCGGAGCTGGCGGAGCAGGGAGGGGGCCATCCATAAACCACTGACCGTCAGCGGGAGGGCAGGGCAGGCAGCGGGGCCAAACCCTGGCAGGGATGGGATGGGAGCAGGGGACCATAGTGGGGAGCCTCTGGGGGTCCTCACGGTGCTGTCCCAGGGCCTCAGCTATACACTGGGGAGGGGTCCGTGCTTTGGAGGACAACGGCAGTGCGTGATGCCTACAGCTGAGCAGAGTGGTCTGGGGCTCTGCCCCACCTGCACCTGCTGAAGGATGGGTGGGCAGCTCTGCCTGCTTCCCTCCCCACTCTCCCCTTCTGCCCGCTCTGTCCCCATCCCCGTGGGCTCTGCATGGCCGGGAGCGGGTGGTGGCCCTTACCTGGTGGCCCCCTGCAATCCCTGCAGAAGGGCAACGGGCATCTGGCAAGCCCAGAAGACTCTGGGGGGAGGGAGCAGCGGGCCCTAAGGGGAGTATAAAATAGTCGTCTGTAGTGGATGGGTGCGGAAAGGCCTCCGGCAGACACGCTTCGGCTCATGATCCTGGGGGGGAGGCAGGGGACGGGGGCAGGTTCTCTGCAGGGGACTCATCTTCGTGTGGGGGGTGGAGGAAGGTCAGGGAAGAGGGATAAAAGGGACGTTGCAAGGATCAAGCAGACTCCAGGCAGCTCTGGGATGTCTGGGTGGTGATGGGGAGGGAGGAGGGTTCAAGCTGCAGGTCCTGTTTATGGATGGCCTCTACCAGGGGTAGATCCTGCTGCCAGCTGGCTCTAGGCAGGCGGCGGAGCTATGCATGCGACACAGCAGGGACGGCACATGCGGGCATGCCACAGACACGGCGCTCCCCTGGGGACCGGGGCGCTCCAGAGCCTACCTGGGATGTGGAAATGCTTGGGCGCTTGGTATGAGGTTGGAGTGGAGGACCTCACATCTAACTGGCTATAGTAGGGGGAGCTGCGCCCGCTCTCGGTGCCTACGTGGTGCCGAGCAGAAGCAGCCGTGAGTGACCGAGAGAGAGAACAAGAGGCAGAAGAAAACGGGTGTTAAATGCGGTGGTGTTAGAAGAGCAGGGGTCGGCCCACGTGGTGGGGGTGATGGGGATGTGCACCAGGCCGTGGTCCAGGATGGCGTGACGGAGCAGGGGGAGATTCCCCGCATCTCCGGAGGAAGGAGGGATGTGCGCGGGTGCTGTGACGGGGCAGCAGGCTGCCCCACCGCTGGTGAGAGGAAAGCTGAGCATGCTGCAGAGGCAAACGGCGACGGGCCCTTGGCAGTGCAGCGTGGAGGAGCTCAGGGAATGCGGGACCTCTGGAATTACTGACCTTGGATTCTCCCAACCGTTCCTCCCCGGCTTCGAAGAACAGGAGACACAGCACAGACACGCTCTCCTCCCCCCGACACGCTCTGGGGCGTGCACTCGCGCGTGTGTGTAAGGACCCCGCTTTGCACAAGCCCTCTCATGCACGCCCCTTTCAGAGCTACCAGGCCAGCTAAGGGGTCTTCACTGGACCTGGGGGTCACCTCCCTCCCAGCCCATCCTCCCTGAGGCCCAGCTCCAGTCTGAGCCAGGACAAAGCCCCCTCAGCCTCTCCTCACAAGACAGGTATCAGGGGAACTGGAGGATGCCCATAGCAGCGCTGGTCACTGCCCCACAGCTCCTGTTGCTGTCAGTCCCACATGGACCCCCCAGGCCTCCCGCCTGCTTGCCAGAGGAGGGACCACCGAGGTCCTCTGGGAGAAGCAGGGGACAGTTTGATGATCCCTGCTCCATTTGGGGCTCTGATCTTAGCCCAGCCTGGATTGCAGCTGAAATCCTCACCTGAACGGTAGAAATGGTGGGGGGACCTCGGGATGGTGGGGGACATGCCCTGGCGGCTGTAGGTGGGGGAGTCGATGTAGCCAGGGCTGGAGGCTCGCCTCTGCCGGGTGTCAAAGCTCTCGTAGATGTCCTGGGGACCCAGAAAGGTGTGGAGAGAAGCAGGATTAGAGCTGGTGGCATGAGGGACGAGGCAGGTGAGTACCTCACCAGCCCCGTGGGGAGGTGTCCAATGGCTGGGGATCCCTGTGCTTGTGGCAGCCCGGGAGGGTGCACACTCTGCGGTGTGACATGCCAGGCAGCATGCATGTCCTCAGTGGCTGGATGGGGTCCCCAGGCTGCTGCTGCCTCCCCGCCACCGATGCACAGGCAGCGAAGCCCAGGTGATGGTGTCCAGCCAGAGGACTTCACCCTCTTGCCTGGACATCATCCCTTTCCCCTGAGCTTGTTCCCAATTTCCAGTGTGCCCCTCCACAGGGCAGAAGCTGCACCTCAGGTCTGCTCTGCCAGGGAGGGCTGCACGCCACTCTCCCCAGGGCCTGAAGGACAGGACCCTCACGGACTGGTTCCCCCATCTCCTCCCACCTCGGGACAGCACCGCGCAGGGGGACATTGAGCAGGGCCCCAGTGGTCCCTGGGCAGAGGGACATGCTGTGGTGGCAGCAGGTGACAGACTCCTCCGTGCCTGCCGGGGGCATTACCTGCGAGTACGGGGAGAGGGTCCCCAGGGACTGGAGGTGGCAGGAGGCAAAGGGGAGGAGAGAGAGAGAGAGACAGCACAGTTATGGGGAGCAGTGACAGACTGAGGTCCCACAGCAGCTCGTTTTCCCCACGTTACATCCCCATCACAGCTGCCAGGCAGGGAGGGTGGCTGGTGGCACAGCCGGAGCAAAACCGTGGCAAGACACTGGGCAGGGAGCTCCTGGCCAGAAGGGGACCTGGAGTAGGGATGGCACCTCCTGAATCAGCAACCTGTCCTCTCTGGGACCTCAGTGGAGCCCCTCAACGCCTGCAGCTGCGAGGGGGGGAAGGTGGCTGCTGGCCCCGCAGAGCTCCACAGTGGCCACGGCCAGGCTGTGGGTACTGTCACTGGGTGCTCTGGGGGAAGGCAGGCTTCTGAGAAGCCTTGGGTCTGAGATGTATGAGATGCTGCTGCTGGCCATCACAAAGTCCTCTCCCAGGACCACGGCAGGTCCCCCACCTCTGTGTGAGCTGCTCAGACCCTCTTCTTCCACGGACTTACTGAAATCACCCAGCAGCCCCAGCCTGCCTGGGCGAGCGGGGCAGGGCAGTCCCGTGCCACATGCTGCTTGGCATCATCTCATCACAGGCTTGCGAACACGCACTGCCAGAGCCCCCTTCCACTTGCTGTGGGGCCAGCACCCAACAGGGGCAGCCCTACCATGCTCCAGAACACTGTGCTGGGGCTGCGTGTCCTGGGCCAGCCTGACTCCCCACTCCAGCCAAGCGGGAACAGGCACCTCACATGCAGGATGATTGTCTGACGGGGGCCAGGCTTTGGGCTGAGCCATCTGGCTGCCCTGCCAGCTGCCTGTCCCTCCACCCCAGAGGGATGCGCGTGGGCTGCGTGCTCTCCTCTGCTCCTGCCGCGGGCTGCGATGGGTGAGGTCCCTGCCACGGTGCTCCTGAGGGTGACATCTCGTCTGTCCCTGCACGTCGAGCGTGAGGCACAGTGTGGGCAGGGCACGGTGATCAGTTAAGGTCACTGGTTTCCTCCTTACTCAGCAGCAGCGCCACGGTTTCCCTTCCAGCCCCCTTCCCAGTGATGGGGAACCTCTGGGAGATATCTTACCCCTGCTCCTGCCTCCCTGCAGTATTCCCACCGGAATGAGCAAACCCCCAAGCAGTTTCCCCCACTGCCCCGAATCGGGGCTCAGCCCAGCGTTGGGTGCATCGGGACTCAGTACCTCCCCATAGCTATATCTCTCCAGCGTCTCATCCGACGTGTATCTGTGATAGGGCTCGTAGGAAATGAGGTCAGGACGCTGCACTTCATAGATGGCTTTAATCTTGGGAAGAGCTGCCAGGTCTTTGTAATTAAGGATCTCATTATCCACTTTAGCCTAGGGAGAGGGAGAGACAGACAGAGAGACAGAAAGGAAAAGGAGGAGAGAAGGAAGGGAGAGCTGGAGCGCAATGTGCAGCCAGCACAGAGCAGACAGAGCCCACCGTCACCCCAGCAGCAGGAAGAGGTAAGAGGAGATGCCCGAGAGGCAGCAGTGGGGCAGAGGAGCTAAAGGGTGGGACTGTGCCCCTCCAAATACTCCTGATCTCTGCCAATGGTACTGGCAGCACAGCTTGTCTGTGCTGTCCCCAAACTCTGGGCTTGTCCCCGGGGCACACCTCGCACTGCAGAGCAGCACCGGGAACTGCTGCTCCCTTCCCCGGGGCTGGAGCATCCATCCAGCCCCGCACGGACAAGGGGGAAAACTGTACTTACGCAGATGACACGGTTCGGGGAGCCGATGCTGGAACCGGGGGGAGAGATGGAGGTTTCTGACGTCCTTCTGTGCTGTGGAGGCAGAAAATCAGAGGACAGATGAGAAGATGGTGAGGACGGACCCCTGAGCAGGCACAATTCTGGGTGCAGCAAGCAAATTTGGGTTTGGGGCTCAGTTGCACTCGAGGTTTGGTTTGTCTGCATTCCATCTGCTTGCTGCCAGTGGCCGTGGCCACTGCAGGATTCCCTGCCATCCAGCATTGCACTCTGGCGCCTCTCGGGGTCAGGTTTGGAGTGGCCTGGCAAGACCCAGTGGGCAGCTGTCCCCGTGGCCAGCTGGATGCAGAGAGGGAGCAACAGTTTGAGGGGTGCAGGGGGTTGGTAAGGGGACTGCTGTGCCCCCTCCCCAGCTGTGGTGTGGGCTGGTGCCAGCCAGGAGGCAGCCACGGCTACCTGCCATCCTCTGGGCAGGGGGTAGAGAGCTTGTGGCAATGTTGCGAAGCCACCCCAGGCTCAGACACTGCCACAACAGTTTACCTCCAGCAAGGAATTCCGTGGCAACATCACCTGGGATGTGCCACCTCTCAGAGATCACAGAATCACAGAGTGGTTTGGGTTGGAAGGGACCTTAAAGACCATCCAGTTCCAACCCCCTGCCATGGGCAGGGACACCCTCCACTAGACCAGGTTGCTCCAAGCCTCATCCAGCCTGGTCTTGGACACTGCCAGGGATGGGGCATCCACAGCTTCCCTGGGCAACCTGTCCCAGTGCCTCCCCACCCTGCTGCTTACCTTTAGCTTCTTCTCTGCTCTGGCCGCCTGCTTGCAGATGGGGTGCCACACCTCGGAGCCTGCAACGCAGCAAAGGGAGAGCGTTTTTGCTCCGCGCACAGCTCACTCCTGCTGCTTGGGATCGTCCAGCTCCCCCTGCCATGGGGGAGTCCAGTCCTGTCCCTGCACCTCCAGCACTGCCCTGCAGCCCGTGGTCCTGGGGGGATGTGTCAGTGCTCTCCCTAGCAGCAGCTGCATTGAGCAACCAGTGTCACAAGAGTGCAACCCCTGCATGCTGGGGGGCAGCTCCTGGGGGGGCCTGCAGGGGCGGGAGGTAGGAACCAGTCTCTGTCTGTGGGGAACAGAGCAGGAGGGAGGCGATGAGCACCGAGGATGCTGAGGTCCCAGCGGCTTCCCTGGGTGCCTTCTGCACTACAGGCACGTGCCCGTCAGGAGGACAGGGCAGCAGGAACTGGGTGTCCATACTGAGAAACAAAACAGCTCCCAAGCACCGAGATGTAGTGGCCAACACTAAACTGCGACAGCAAACCCAGGCGTGTTTTAGGCACAGCCCAACCAGTGCTCAGCCAGGCAGCTCCTGTTGGTTAAACTCGGGGTGACACTGAGCCTGAGGCATCTACAGCCCCTCAACATGCCCTCTGGGCTGGAACCAGCAAAGCCACCGAGCTCTGCACAGATGTGCCTGGGGATGGATGCTGAGCACACCCATCCTGCTGCCCAACACAGGGCCTTGCTGGGATCCCCACTAATGATCCGGTCACCCATGGGATCATTACCCATGGGATCTTTAGTGACTCAGGGTGACAGGCAAGGACAAGTTGAGAGAAAACAAACCCTCCCTCTGCACTGGAAATAGCCCCCGAGGCAGCTCCAGGCAGGGATGAGCTCCTGCCAAAATCAAACCCAAACCATCTGGCTGTGCCGAGCGGAAACCTTACCCCTCCAGTACTGCTTGCAGTGTAACTTGGATGGGGGGGTGTTGGGGATGGTGGGGAAGGAATGCTGGGCCCTCCCCTGAGGTGAGGGAGAACAGGGAACCAGGCACCCTGCATCCATCCCCACCTCTATTCGCTGGGCACAGGCCAGGGACACATCCAGGCATGCCCAGCAGCGCTCCCCAGCTGTGCACAGAGACTCCCAGGGAGCAAAAAGCTCTTGACAAGGAGAAAAGTCTCCAGCTCAGTGGCAGGGAAGGTTTCACGGACAGAAATGATTGCCACACAGCCCAGGAAGAGTGCAGGGGCTGGGGAGCAGCAGAGAAGGTGTCTCTGGCATTGCTGCACAGACACCCCCTTTTGGCACTGGTCGCCATAAGGACCTGAACCCCAAACACCCCCACAGCCAGCACACCTTCATGGAGCCACGCTGCTCCATGCCCCGACATGGGGCAGGGGAGTCCCTCCTCTCCTCAGCGGGATCCCTACCTGTGAGGTACATCTCCTCTCCTTCCGTGAACATCTGGTGGCAGCGGACACATCTGGCACAGGTGGGGTGGTAGTGCTTTCCTCCTGCCTGCAAGGGTGGGCAGAGAAGAGGGGTCCATGAGCAAGGCAGGACATGGTGACCTGCTCACATCCCTGAGGGCAAGGGGCCCTGGCATCGCTTATTGCTGCAGGCAATGACATGGTGAATGGGGCAAAACTGCCCGTGGTGGCCTTGGGGACCAGCACAACACCTGGAGAAAACCACAGACCCCCTCCAACACTCACGCTTCTGACCTGCTGGACTGAGTCACACTGCGAACCTTCTGCTCTCCTTGAACTGTCCAACACACAGGAAAGCAGACCCAGGAGGTCCCCAACCCTCAAGGGAGGTACCCAACCCTCAAGGGAGGTACCCAACCCTCAAGGGAGGTACCCCTACAAACCTCACCCCTAATAAATTGCCCTGGCACCCTGGAAATGAGTGAGACGCTCTGCAGTAACACCCAGCCAAGCAGCCACGCTTTGCACCAGCTCCTTCCCTCCACAGCGTTGAAGAGGAACAGCAAACTTGGCCCAGAACATCCCAGCAGGGAAGCAGTAAAGGGATAAGGGCCCCAAAGATAAACCTCGCAAAGCACAGGCTTCCCCTTGCTGTGAGACCCTCCCTGGCTGCCGCTGCCAGCCCCTCTCCCTAAATAAACTTCTGTTCTGTGTAGCTGTGCCCAAACTTCAGCACTAGCGACATGCTATTCCCCAGCTGAGCTGGAGCTGAGCTGCTCCCTTTGCTCTTTGACAGGGATAATAGCTTTAATTGGTAGCTTGTTTCCTCTCAAAGTGTCTGCTAGCATTTCAATTATAGGCTCGTTTTCTGGGCTGGGAGCTGGGAAGGCAGAGCTGGCTCAGGGCAGGAGGAATCTGGGCTGTGCTGTTAGAGTTCGACCCCAAAGGACATTTTACTCCTATAATAATCCAAGAGAAGAGGAAGGATAATTTAAGGCGGCAGAAGGAAGACGAGGCTCTGGCTGATAAAGGGGAGGGTTATGATAGAGGGGGCTGGAGCTGGTTTGAAACAGGGAGGAGCAACAGGAAAATTTGCTGCGGGGATAACAGATAATCTGCCAGTTGATCGCTCATAAAAATCAACCTGGAACATCCTTGGGGTGCAGATGGCAGCCAGTGGCTTTTTCCCTCCAGTTTATGCCAAAAATGAGTGGGAGGTTTTAGCGCAGGCAGGGGAGACGCGTGGGACCCCTCTTCCTTTCACTGCAGTGCACCTCAATCCAGGGAGGGGACAGCCCTGCGTCCCAGGCACCTCCCAGCTGGCAACAGCACAATGTACTCCTGGACTGGCCCAAGCGAGCCCACAACCCAAATATCCCCAATTCACACCCAGAAGTTGGTAACACGGCAGGACAGCCACCAGTGGGAGGGCTGCAGAGACAGACCCACCGTGAACCGTGCCAGCCTTCCTTGATTACCGAGGTGATGGAGGACCAGGCTGCCCAGGGGAGCAGCAGCAGGGATTTGGCCACAGGGAACCCTCTGGCTTCCCCCTCAGACGTTTGCTATCAAGTGGCCCCACGATGGGCAGCTGGCTCCCGGCAGCCACTGCAGCGCTGAGCTCACGCTCACAGCAGCCAGCACCGGGACTGCTGCCGACGCCTGGAGTCAGCAGAAGCCTTCCCCAGCAGAGGCAGCTCCCTGAAGAGGGAAAAGATGCTGGTGGGCTCCTGGTGCCCGGTTCCAGCTTCGGGAGAGGTTCCCTGGCCAGGCTGGGTGCTTTCAGGCCAGTGCAGCCAGCAGAACCACTTCTTGGGAGGCTGTGAGTGAAAGAGGCTGGAGGTGTCCTGGAACAGCTCTCAGCAGGCTGGAGACCTACACGGTCACTGCCACTCCAGCCCACAGCACCTGCAGTCTGGCTCGCCGTGGAGCCACACTACCTCTGGTTTTGTGATACAGCTTCCTATTGCTGCTGTCTGGAGATCCCAGAGGTGTGGGTGCCAATGCCACCCACAACATCCCTTCCCACGAAGGGAAAGGCTCAGGAGTGACTGTGCATACTTTCAGCATTGCTGCCTCTACACCACCACAGCCCAGCCCCACAGCATTACTAGGAGATCTAAAACTCACAACAGGTTTAATTTTGACATCTTTCTCCCTGCCTCTTGGCTCCTGTGCCTTTAGTTTACCCTCAGACCAGATTTTCCGGCTTTTTCTTTTCCACTGCGCGTAGGGTAGAAACAGAAAGCATGACAGGACACCCCACCTCCAGGAGCAGGGACTGCAGGAAGGACCTGACTGCCCGGCTGATGGGAAGGAACAGCACTGATGGACTTCTCTGTCCCTCCCCAACAGCAAACCCCACTCTCCCCACCTCTTCTGGCTGTACAGCTCTACCATTGCTTAAAACATCTTCACGGCCACCTGCATCCACGCCTTGCTTTGGGATCCCTGTGGGATCCCTGCATCCCTTGGTGACTCTGCCAGAGCAGCTCCTCCTGGCCAGCAGGGTGACAAGCAAAGCCTCCTCCGGGTTTGGCCCAGGGCAGGGGATGCCCTGATCTGGTGGATGTCCTGGCAAGGGGTGTGCTGTGAGGCTGGCTGCCTGTGGGCAGGGTGCTGCAGCCCCTCGCCCGGGCTCGGCAGCGGGCAGCCGTGCCGGATGTGTTTCCAAGGCAACAGGCAGGCTGCATGCTCAGGGATGCGCTCAGAAGGGGGGCTGGGGTGCGCATGGTGGGGACCACGCCAGAGCTGGGCATGGTAGCAGCTGGTTAAGGCTAGTGTCCCCACATCCTGGGCTCCAGACACGTCACAGCACACCCTGGCCACAATGTACTCTGGCTGCTTCTGATGCTCCAATGCTCAAGCTACCTCAAGAAGGTCTGCAGTATGGCGACGCTCCCACCCCGCTCCCCCCCTCCAGAGAACGTGGTCAGACTGTCCACACACACACCACAGGAAGACCGGAGACACTGAGAGTAGCATGACAGGGCGCGAGGAAACTCCCACGCCTCCCCAAGGCATGCACCTCGGGGCAGGACACACACTGTCGTGTTACAGACCGGGATGGGGTGCTGCGGCCTGGGGACTCACCTCCAGGACCCTGCCGCTGATGTACCGGTCGCAGGTCTCGCACTTGATACCAAACTGGGCATGGTAGTCGGACTCGCAGTACGGGATGCCATCCCTTCGGGAGAGGGAGGAGAAGGGGGTGAGCGGTGGGTGAGCAGGGCTGGGCAGCCCCTCGCTGCAGCCCCAGCCTGGCAATGGCTGGCACGGCCAAGCCTGTGGCCAGCGCGATGGCACTCACTTGCTGATGTACTCGCCGGTGAGGATGATCCCGCACGTTTGGCACTTGAAGCAGCTGACGTGCCACTGCTTCTCCAGGGCCAGGAGGGACTGGCCTTGCTTGATCTCCTCCTTGCAGCCTGCGCAGTCTTGGGGGACAGGAGGGGAGGCGGAGTGTGGGACCACCACAGCTCCCTGGCGAGGGGCGCAGCAGTGTGGCAGCAACACCCACATCTGCTGGGCCATGCCGAGGCAACCCAGGCATTAACCAGCACACCGTTTGCACCCAGAGGAGAGCCCTGCCACTAGGACCCCCTTTTCCAGGGGATGCTGCTATTATAACCACCATGCTCCTGAGACCACTCCAGGGGCAGCCTCTCAGGGATCATTTCTTTATGGGGAATATGATTTCTTTATGGGAATGTGCCACCTTTGCTTGTTCCCAGCAAAGGAGCCAGGAGGAAAGCCCTCCTGCTGGAGCTGGGACCTCAGAGGCACCGGTGGTACTAGCCACCCTGGCCAAGCACCCGCCGCAGCACAGAGCCGGGTCTCCCTGCCCAGTGGCGAGCTGGAGCCAGGATGATTGCTTGGGTTGCCAGGGCCATGGTGCCCTGGCAGGTCCCTGGGGGTTTCCCTCGGTGTGGGAGCAGTGGGAAGTGGCCGGCAGTGAGCGCAGCAGAGGAAGGGCTGTGCTCTCCGGCAGCCGTGTCCGGCCCCGCTGCAGTATTTACGAGACTCCCTTCCTTCCCCATTTCCCCTGGCTCCTGTCAAGGCTGGGAGCAGGAAGCACATGGGCCTCAGACACCTGACCTTGACTCCTTGTCCTCTTCTCCCCCTGGACAGCAGGTTTACCCAGATGGGGTTTCTCCTTAAACCGCCTCCCAGGGAGGTGCAGCAGCACTGCACAGGCAGCCTGAGCTTTTCCACTCAGCCCATCCCCAGGCTGCAGGGCACCAAGTCCCTGCCCACTGGACAAAGCTCAGGGGGGAGGATTGCTGACCCCAGGCTGGCCAACTGGGCTGAGCCAGGATCCATTCCCTCTCTCACACAGGTCCTGCCGTTTTTTGGGTTGCTCACAGGGCTGGGGCTGCAGGGAGAGGCTCAGCATTCTTCTGCTAGGGGTGTCCTCCCGGCAGAGTGCGCCAGCGCGGGCTCCAGCACGCACAAGACCCCTGCCACCCCTTCTGGGTGGCAATGCCAGGGCCACCTGGTCTGCAAGGGGCACATGCAGACAGCAGCCTACATCTGGCTGCTGCCTGCAGCTGCCTATGAATAAAGCATGGTGCCCTTAGGTAACCCTGCTCTGCAGGCTGGGGAGGAGGGCTGGCAGGAAGGGGAGGAAGGCAGGAGAGAGGCAGAGTGTGGCTGCCCTTCCCTGGCTATGGGAGACAGTGGGGTGCTGCGGGCTGGCCACAGCCATCTCTGGGCAGCTCAGGGTGCCGATGGAGGAAGATTGGGGAAGCCCTGTCCTCTGGCTGGGTCTCATTCAAACCACACCACATCCCCTAACTCCACTGAGGACATGGTGAGAGCTGGGGGAAGGCAGCTTGGGGGCAACTCAACCCAAACAGCCACTGCCAGTGCCAACACCATGTGACAAGGACCATAGGTGACACCGTGGTCCTGGATCCAGCTCTGGCTGCAGGACTCTGCCCAGGTATTGATGCTCCAGGGCTCACTAAGCTGCAGCAGCAAGGCGCTGCTGATGTGGCAGGGTTTGGGCACCACGGTGTGGCACGGCTCCCGGCTCTCCCTGCCGCCTGCCCACCAACTGCACTGATACAGCTCCCCTGGGACGTGACAGCAGCAAACACGGGGCATATGGGAGACCGTCTTGCACGGACCGCACATTAACGCTGCGGTCCCCTTGCTTTGGACACAGGCTGAAGCGAGCCCAGCATGCAGCAGCTCCATGCCACAGGAATGCTTACCAGCCCCCAGGCACAGCACCCATGGGATGCAGTGGCCTGGGGCAGAGAGCCAGCAGCAAGGAAAAACTGGGGTAGCAAAACATGGCATGAGGGGAAGGTATCCCAAGGAACAACCTGGGATAGCCAGCAGTCCAAGCAAGGCCAAATCCACCCAAAAGAGCCTGTGTATTGCTCTTGCCGAGTTTTAGCTTAGACTCATCAGTGCAAGGGAATGAGTGTAAGACACCTTTCAGTAGTGGCAGCGAGTGATGCCAGCATTGGGAAAGCTGGGCAAGCAGTCCTGGCGCTAGTGCTTGGACACAGACCTTGGTGCAGCTGGACACAAAGCAACACCTGGGCACTGCCTCAGAGCAAACCCATCCCAAAATCTCCCTGTTGTTCCAGACAGCACCCGCCAGGGTGGCAGCACCTGCCCAGGTCACAAACAGGCCAAGGGAGTTTCCGAAACCAGCGGTGACCTGCAATCCTGGGTGGAGCTGTGGGACTACCCTCTTCCTCCCCTGAAACCTCTGAGAACGCCCATGACTTGCAGCGCTGCACGCTGGCCCCAAAGCTCATCCTGTAACCCCCCCAGCACTGTCCAGGGGCACGTGGTCCATCTCCTCGCAGCCACGAGGGCAGTCAACTTACGGCTGGGCCCATGGATCTTGATGGGTTTGGTGCTGATGAGAGAGTGGGAGCAGTTTTGGCAGACGCAGTCCTTCCCGCTGAACGTGACCTTGTCTCCGATGGGGAACGGCTTCCTGTGGCCAAGGAGAGGTGGGGAGGTGTGAGCTGCTCGCCTCCCCCCATGCAGTGTTTGGAGATGCCTGTGAGCTCCATCCCCAGGAGCTGGGGGGCCCACAGTGCCGGGAGCAGAGGGACTCCAGGCAAGGGCTGCAAGGGCAGTCAGCACGGGTGTGCTGGGACAGGAGGACTGGAACAGGCATTAAGGAGGGTCTCCAGGCTGCAGTGGGAAGGTTCAGAGCCATTTCACTGCTTCCCAAGGGGTTCCACTATGAAAACGCAGTGGAGATGCCTGCTGTGGTGCTGGACAGGGAACGGGGGGCTGTGGGCTAACGAGCAATCCTTTCGCCGGTGCACAGCCGAGGGATGCATGGCCAAGGGATGCATGGCCGAGGGACGCGCGGCCGAGGGATGCACCGTGCTTCTGCATCAGGGTCACGCACCCTCGGCGACAGCTGCAGCTCACCTGCAGGTGCTGCAGACAAAGCACTTGGGGTGGTAGGTCCTCCCCAGGGCCGAGATGACCTCGCCGGTGATGAAGTCCCCGCAGCTGTCGCAGCGGGTCCCGTAGAGCTGCTGGTAGTCATGGGTGCAGATGTACTCCTGGTTCTTAAAGAAGAAGCCCGACTGGGCCAGGTCGCAGCCGCACACTGCGGGGGGGACACACACGCACCCGTCAAGGGGGCAGCGCCAGCCCCAGGGCTCCCAGCCCACCTCCAGCACCGGCCCCCAGCGCATCCTGACGGCAGAGCTTCCCGCGGGACCTGGGGTCCCCCCACCGCCGGCCTCGGTACCGCAAGGGGTCAGTGTCGGGCCGCGGCGGGGTCGGGACGGGGCTGCCACAGCCTCCCGGCCCGCGACGGGAACGCGACAGCCCCGCTCACCATGCACAAGCGGCCCGGGTGGGGGGACCGTGGCATCCCACGGCAGCCGGATGGGGCTCAGCCCCTCCATCTGACACCGTCATGAACAGGACTGGCAAGGAGCTGGGTGTGCCACAGGGCCGGCTGGGGAGAGGTCTTCTCCCCACCCTGGGGCATGGCCTTCTCCATGATGAGCCATCTCTACTCCCCGGCCCGGACACGAAGCTTGTTTTCCCTCGGTGTCCAGCCCAACCTCACTTCCTTCCCTGCTGTGGGAACCCTGGGTAGTGCGCAACACACCAGAGTAAGCCACAGAGACGTGGCATGTGCTGCCCTTAGTGTCATTTCCCTCCGTCTAGTCCATCCACAGAGCCCTTGAGAGATCAGACCCTGGAAGGTACCTCAGGAGTGACACCAGGACCAGGTCCTGGGGCCATTGCACAATGCCCATCACTCGTCCTGCACGGTGGCGGGGTGGAGGGGGGAACTACACTGCACCTGCTGGCACAGCCTGTCTTGGACTCTGCTTTACCCTTCAACCCCATGCCCTCCTCTGTCCTATCCTTCCAGACCTCACCTGCACCCATGGCCTTAGTGTCACAGCACCCACCCTCCCCAGGGCACAGCCGGACCTGCTGGCTTCAGGCCCACAGGGGCAGAGACACAGCTTGTCTCCCGCAGAGCATCCCCTGGCAAAGCTGCTCCCTGGAGCCGTGGGTAGGCAGCCAGGGGGTACAGGGCCAGCACCCACTGCTCTCTGAAACAGCCTGCCAGCGCTTACTTGTCAGTGACGAGGGACAGGTCACCAGCTCTGGGACAGCATCAGGAAACAAGAAAAAACAAGGCAGGTCTGAGCCCTCTTTACTATGGGACCCACAGCACATCCCCAGGGGCTGCACCAGCCATGCCCCTGGGGATGTGTCAGAGACAAGCCCTGGGGCTGGCGACGAGCTGTGGGGCTGGCAGCAGCCGGCTGGAGGTGGTCAGGGGGTAAGAGCTGCCAGGGAAGGTGAGACAGGAGGATTTCCTCTCATTATTTATTCCCTTTCACTTGGAAATCAGGCAGTGTGCACTGCCAAGCTCTCCCTGCTGGCTCCTGGACCCTTTGAAGCCGGTGCCTGTCTGAGCTCTTTGTCTGTATGTGCAGCTCCATCCTGCACATCCGAGCTGGGAATGGGCAGGGGGCTCAGCATGCTGCCCCACATGCGTAGGTCAGCCCCAAGGGTAACTGGGGGCCTACACCCCATGCCAGAACGCTGGGGCTGCCCACGCCACAGGGGACAGGGCCTTAGTACGGGTGGTGACAGCCAGGGAGAAGAGTCCCCTGCAGCCAAACCCTCTGTTCTCTGGGGAGGAGCAGCAAAGCATGGCCAAGGGGATGGGGATTTGTGTCCTGCTTGGCACAAGGTGCTGAGAGCTTGGAAGACCAGAGACCTTTATAAAGCCCCGGTAATAGGATACTTTACAACCTACAGGAACAGCCACTAGCCTGGTTTGAGAGCGGCCGCTTTAATAAACGTGCTAAGGAGTCTGTCAGCCTCAGCCCTGGACCGTTAGCTTTTACAGCCCCACAGCTCTCCTCTTGTGCTTAGGGATGATTCAAGCAACCTTTCTCCTCTATTTTTGCCAGCACCCGGAGGCTGCAGAGCCCCAGCTGCAGCACACGGCATCCCACAGCACCTCGGTTACATCCCACTCGCTGGTGGCAGTGATCCGTCACCCACCCCCAGCCCCATCAGGAGCCACTTTGGGCATCTCCCCCACCTCGCTGCCACTCAGCCAGGCTGGTGACACCTCCTCCTCCTCCTGATTCGGGGGCAGGTGGATGAAGTACGCAGTGGGCCCCCCCAGATCACATATGAACCGTGGGTATGTCTGGGCCCAGAGCAGGCATGAGCTGTTGGCATTCAGGCAGCTCAAGGGTAGTGACAGTGCCCAGGTCTCGGCCACCCCTGTTCACAGGCTGCCAGCTCTGGCATCACGCCGGGGCATTGCCTGCACCATGCCAGCCCCATGCCACCACCTCCCCGCCTGCACCAGGCCACATCCAGCCCTGGGCCACATCTCAGTGGGACAGGAAGGTCTGCCTCCAGCCTTTTGCCTTCCAGACTGCACCCAGGGCTGTGAGCAACCTGGCCACCAGCTCTTTGGGTGGCACCGTCCTACCTTGGCAGGTGAAGCAGCGGATGTGGAAGTGATTGCTCTGGACACGCACCACCTCGCCCTTGCAGGTGTCCCCGCAGCGGTAGCACTGGATGACGGTGGAGCTGCTCCCAGGGGTGTAGGGGTTTTGCTGATAGGGAACTGCTGACAGAAAGGAGGGAGGGAAGAGCAAGAGAGGGGAAGGGTCTGTTAGCATTTGGGACACAGCTGGGCGTCATGGCACTGACCTCAGCTGGGCAGCTGCAGGAGGGTCCTCCGGTGACCAGACACAGCAGCCAGACATATCGCTAAGGGCAGAGGACAGCCGAGCCCGTGCTGGTGCCTAGCTACTTTGAACTGGGTGCACATCCCTGTCTGGGTTTGGGATTCCCTGTCCCCACAAAAGACCACTACCCATGTTCGGCTCACAGGTCTGCAGCCCTATGTGCCGTGCAGTGCAAGTGCCCAGGCACTGCTCCCTGTCCCTGCATGGATAACCGGGTCACCTGCACCACAGCCATGCCGAGCTCCCCGGATGCTCCTCCAACTCCTACGTAGGTGCAGAAGGACAACGCGGGGACAAGCTACCCACTGGCTCCGCTCAGCCCTTGGGCAGTCCTGGCTTGCTGCTGCCTGCTCAGAACCACACCAGCGAGCAGGGATTTGGCAGCAGCACGGGAAGGAACTGTTGTTTTTCAGAGCTTCCACTTGTTTGGTTAGGAACTGGATGAAGAAGTAATTTTTCAAGGAGCTTTCAAACATCACAGCAATTGAGTGTTTGCCCTTGGTGGGGCTCTCACCTCCCCAGTGAGGAGCAGCATCCCAGCCCCACGGCACGTGCAGGCTCTGCGCCGAGACGGGGGCTGCAGTGGAGGGCAACGTGGCTCCCCTGGTGCTATAGGCAAGAGCTGACCTCCTGCATATGGTCCTGGGACACACCTCCACTCCTCATCCTCCTCCAGCAGCCTTGCAGACCACCACAAAGGGCACCAGGCTCCAGGGGAGGAACTGCATCAGCCAGGGGGTCTTCCTGCTGTCCCAGCACAATCCCCAAACGCCCACAGAACGTTTTAAAGAGCAGCTCCTGCTTTCCCTGCCCCACGTGCAAGTGCACAGGCTGCTCGCAGGAGCTCCGGGCTGGCTGACACCATGCCAACCGCCGCAGGCAGGCGCCAAGCCGCAAAGGGCTTGTTTGCTGTAAGATTTCAGAGCGGGAGCTGCAATTTGGGGAACCCGAGCAGTGAAAGGCATGATTTCAATGGAGCAGAGATTTTCTGACCCGGTGCTGAACTGCATTCCCAGGAACAAGAGAAGTAGCTGGTTGAAACCTGGTATGTGAACTCCCTCCAGAGCAGGGAGGAAGGGGCACAGGACAGAGGAGATCACTCATCAGAGAGGCTCCTCGTTCACTGTGGGGCAGATCATGTGGCAGGGAACAGAAACAGCCCATTATGGCCTTTGAAAGCAAAGAGAAGTCAAAATGACACTGAGACTGTCTCACAGTAGAATCCCATCCCATATGCCAACTGCCCAGGGACATGCTCTATGGACATCCAGCACTGCTCACCACCAGGAAAATGGGCTGACCCCCCGATCACTGCTCCACCCCCTGGAGCTGTGGGGCTGCTAGGGTCCGGCTGCCTTGTCAAGTCTGACCTGAAAAGCCAAGCTGCTTTCCTATGAGTGTCCCCCAGCCTTGACTGAACTTCCAAGAGCTGCTGGGACTTCCCTCCTGATGGAGCCCTCGGTGGCCAACGGAGATACCTGAGGCATCAAAGGGTGCTACAGTACCGAGAAGCTGTGAAACGGCCGCTCAGACCAGCACAGACGCATACTAGCCTAGATCTAAACCACTTTGAGGTCCCAAATACGGTAAAGGACACCCGTAGAGGGAGCAGGATGCCCCCACCCACGCTTTGCAGGCATGTTTTGAAGGGAAGCACACACCCTGGGGAGAGGGGTCCAGCACCTCCTGCAGCGGCTGCTGCTGGTGGGCGCCCACAAACTCTGCAGCAGCCTGGGGGGACCCAGGCCAGGTCCCGACAGGATCCCCCAAGGCTGGAATAAATGGGGGATCTCCTCTGTAGGGGTCTCCAGCAGAGCAAGAGTTACACCACTGAAACTTCCTCCCACGCACCCCATGCTCGCACCCTTGTCGAGAAGGGAGCAAAAGCCAAGCCCTGGGACACAGCCGTGGCAATCCACAAAGCTCGGAGAGAACAGCAGGAGAGAGGTGGGGTGAAAGTCTGGGAATTAATCAGCACTTAAACAAACATTAATAATAAAAAAAGGGGAAGGGAAAAAAAAAGAAATAATCAATGTCAGAAAATGCAGGCATCACTTATTCCGGGCTTCTGGTCTCTAAGGGAAACTTCCTGGTGTCCATAGCAACACACTGCCAAACCCTTGCACTGGCAGGTCTGATGGGAGGGAAGGCAAAGGAAAAGGAGCCGAGGATGGAAGAGATGCTTATAGCTGCATTCCACTGCTGGCAGAGATGAAACCGATACAGTCACTCCTATTTGTACCCACAGACATGGGTCAGGACCCGGCTTAGGGCACCACTGCCCTCCCGCCTGCCAGTTTTGTTCAGCACTAAGCCAAAAGCTCCCTGATTTGTGATTAACCTCCCGCCCATGCTGGAATTTTGCTCTGGGAACATTAATGCATTGTTTTGCCGAAGCTCTGCTTGTTTGTGAGCAGGCAGCTGCCCGCCTCGTGGCCTCGTGCAGGAAGTATTACACATCACAACACCCCTGAGCAGAGGGACAGCTGAGCAGGGCAAAGCTCATTACACCAAAATAATCCAGTAATAGTGTAAGTAGCATTAGCGGCCTCGCAGACCGAAATACAGCAGTCAGGCTGAGGGGGTGGGAGCTGCCCAAGGAATGCCTTCATCTCACCCCAGTTTGTTCCCGGTTTTGCTTGTAGAACAGGAAACGAAGCTGGCTTCGTTCAGCGATCAATGCATTTGTGCAGCGCAAAAGGCTGCCCGGGGCCAGGTTCCTGTGGGGCTGCCCCATGTCCCGGCTGGCGCTGGATCTGCAGAGTCCGAGGAGCCACCGTGCCACAGCGAGCCGCCGCGCCGGGCTGCGTGGGCACGCAACAGATTTCCCACTGATCCAGATTAAGGTGGCACCTCCGGTCAGGGATCAGTGCCCTGCGCAGTCTTACGGACAGACAGCAGCAACCATACGCAAGCAAGGGAGCTTGTGACATGGGTAGGGGAGAGGCAGTGCCTCCAAGCAACACCCAAGGCTGCGCTGAGGAGCTCTGTCCCCCCGGGCGAGCGGAGGGACCTTGCCCAAGAGATCCTCCAAAGCACACTGCAGCGAGCAATCTGCAGGTTCCTGCTGTGCATCCATGGGCAATCCCCCTCCTCTGCTCCCAGAGCACCTTCCTTCCGCTTCAGGAGGGTCAACAACCTTGTTTCCCTTCCTGTCCTCTTCCTGCACGGCATCCCAGCCCTCCACTGAGGAGCAGCACAACAGGGGAATGCTGAAGCCTTACGCTGCCCCTGACACACTGTGAGCGCTTCAGGAGGGGGAAGCTGATGAGAGAGAACCCCAACCTACCCTGGGGGGATGGCAGCTCAACACCAATGCATAGAATAGCGCGCAGCCCCTCCACAAGGTGTCCCAGGGCTGAAAGGCTGACACAGACCAAACCCCACCAGCCACTCAGGCCTCCCACCCAGGCAGCCCCATATCCCCCAAAAGACAAACCAGAACCAGGTTTCCAGAAGCACAAGCTACAAAGACCAAGACACCCAGAGGCATTTATAAAGATCCATCCATCATCCCTTAGTGGGATCAGACCAGGTCCTGCTGGTTTCCCACCTGTGCCCCTCTCCCAGCCCATCAGACCTCTGGGAAGGTCAATCACGTAGAAGCTGCTGCAGGCGGGGTTTGCATCATTAGCAACAGGTAATTGGAGGCTCCCACCTGGCTCGGGGAGCCTGCCCTGACGCCGTGTTTGCTATCAGCATGTTTATGAGACAGCATCACCACAGGGGGATGGGGAGGCCTGATTTAATTAATTACCAGTAATTAATATTTGCACAATGCTTGGAGAGCCACAGGTGAAGGGGACTGTGGAAACGCAAAGCAAAGCATTCACCCTTTAATTAATAACGAGAGGCGGTGCCACCGTGGGAAGCTGAGGTGGGTGGGTGCCAGGGGCTGCTGCTGGGGCTGAGCGCTGGCGTGCGCAGTGAGGTGTGAGCAAGCGGGTGCTGGCTGCGTGCAGGGGAGATGTCCCTGCTGGGCACTGTGGCTGTCAGCGTGGGTCCAGCTCCAGAGGGGGCTGGGCGTGTGCCTGGGTGAGACTGGAGCTGGGGTGGACGTGGGGGTGCGAGGAGCAGTGGTGGTGTGTCAGGGCAGATAATGCTTTCAGGAGTCCTCACCCCTCTGTGGGGCTGAGCCCCCTTCCAGCAGCTACTGCCTCCCACTCCTCCTCGCAGCGAGCGATTCACTGTGGTCACCCTCCGTGTGCCCCTGTGCTAACCGGGGCTGTGATTCATCCTCCTGCAAAACCCCCTGGGGATGGTGGGACCAGCACGGCACCGGGAAGGGACAATGCCATGGCGCTGGGCGAAGGCGAGGAGGGGGCCGGGAGCATGGTGGGGGCTGGGGCAGCTCAGGAAGAGGAAGCCCAGCCCCGCAGCAGTCGGCCCAGAGGCGTGGAGGCTGAGGGGTGGCAATGACTGGCCAGAAAGGAATTTTTCTGGAAGCACTGGAGGCTTCGGGAGAGGCTGGGGTGAAGCACCGGTGATGGGACACAATGTGCTGGGTGGAGCGGAGAGCAAGGGAGGCTGTGGAAGAAACCTCTGCTGGGATGCAGGGAGAAAGGTGGTGCTCTGGGAGCCTACACCCTGAATCTTCGTGCTGCAGCAGGGATGCCAGGTGACCTGTCCGGCTCCGAGCCCCACAGGAGGTGAGGGGGAGGATTTCCCCCCCAGGCAGGAGCTGCGCTGGGCCCCAAGGGCAGCCAGGGAGGAAGGGTGGGAGCTCCAGCGGCTGTGGGATATGGGTTTCTCATCAGCAGCGGGGCTGAGAGCTCCGGCCGCTGTCGTGCAGCAGCCAGAAAGCTTGGCCACAGCCATAAAAATACCTTGGGGAGGAAGGGAAAGACCGGCTTGGAGCCAAATGATGCTGATGCTGTGCGTGGGCATGGGAAGAGCTGCAGCTGGCTGTCCTGTGGGGCTGCCTCTGACCCTGACATGAGGGAAGGAGCCTGCTCCAGGCATCGTGGCTGCTTGTCCGTCCCAGCTCTGCACGGGGAAGGTGACAGTGGGGAAAGGCACTGGGGGCTGTCAGCACCAGATAGCTGGGTGAGGAGCACAGTGTGGGCACACGCACACTGATGTGCTGGTGGCCCAGTTGAAAGATCTGCTGAATTACCCCTGAAGTAAAGGAAGTGGCCAACAGTCGGGATGCTCAGCTCAGTGGCAAATCTGACACCTGCTGTGTGGTGCTCAGGCAGCTGGTCACTGCTTTCCATCGAGCTTCTGCAGACAAAAGTCATTTCCATCAAGAAGAAAATTATATATTTATCTTTGGTCAAAATATTTTCTCTTTTGATTTTTTCCTTAAGTAAAATCCAGAAGTGTTTACTTAATATTTACATTTTTAAGGTGGGACAGGCCAGGTGCAGAGGGCAGGTACCCTGGATTTGCTGTGGGATAGTTTGAGCCTGGAGCGGCTCCGGCTGCTTCTCCCAGTGTTTGCGTTGCATCCGTTTCTGTCCCCGTGTGTGCAGTGCGAGATTGGGCTGTGATGGGTGTCAGCAGGGAGCGGGGCAGCGTGGGGAGCGTGGGCTGGGAGCAGTGGGAACCACCCCATTATGCAGACCAGGCGCTGAGGTATTTCCAAGGCATCAGAAAACAGTCCTGGTAGTGGGTAGGGAGTGTCGTGCAGGCAGGATTACCAACTCCTCTCCCAGCTCGCCGGCAGAGCCATCTGCGGCTTACAGCTGAAAACCCTCTGCTGTGTCACAGCTCCTAATCTAGCCTTAGGCCTCCCTAATTAGATCATGACCAATTATTGCTTCCACCTGCCTCATGCTGTCCCCTTGTCCCCCAACTGCTGTCACTTGTGCCCCGCACCACCTTCCTTGGCGTGACATAGGAACAGGACGTGGGTGCTGTGAGGATGGAGGCCAGCGGAGCCAGAGTGGCAGATGCCAGCGCAGGCACGTGGCTGCCAGCAGCAGGATGGGGCTGGGATGGGGAGGCTGGGCCAGCACTGGCGTTGTACAGGGGAGGGAGTCCTCTGTAGCCTGGCATGGCGGGGAGTACCGGAATGAGCATGGCTGGATATCACAGAGGATGACAGCAGCTAAGCTCTGTGTGAGTCCTTTCTCTGCAGAGACAGGTGAGGGATGCAGGCAGAGGTGCCAGCCCTGCACTCCCACCTGCAGCACCCTCGCTGCTCCCCACGTGCCCCAGGAGGGCGGGCAGCTGGGCAAAATCCCTGCAACAGGCACCTAATGAGCTCAAATGCACGCTCTGACCCTGCTCCAGCCCCTGACCCTGCTCCAGCCCCTGACCCTGCTCCAGCCCCTGACCCTGGGGCTTGCTGTGGATTTGAACCTTGGGATACTGGACGGCTCACACCCTGCCTTGGCAGGATGGCAGGCGGGAAGGATGGGGGCCGGGGGTGTGGGCACAGCCCAGAGAGCCAGCACACTGTGCTGTCCACTGCATGGGCAGTGCTGCCCGTGCAGAAGGATTGACTGGGACCAGCCTCTCCTCTTGCTCTGCTCCCCAAGCTCCAGCACCGCGCTGGGAAGCAAAGCAGCCAGTGCTGGGGGCATTCCCCAGAGCTCATGTCAAGCTGGAACTGGGAGGAGGCAGCAAATTGTCACTATCATGCAGACTGAAGTGGTGGCAGCCACTGTGGCTGGGCAGTGACATGGGAAGGTGCCCACATAGGTGCCAAAGCTTCATGCTAACAGCAAGGGCATGGCAGGACCATGTGCTGGGTGGGAGCTGGTCTGCGTGCGACACACACTGTTACCACCCTGAAAAGAGGGAGGAGGGATTCAGAAACACAGCCAGGGGAGACGAAGGAGAAGGGTAAAGAGAAAAAGGGAAGAAGAGAGGGAGAAAAAGAAAGAAGATAGAAGGGAAAAGGAAAAAAAAAAAAAAAAAAGATGGAGCAGTGAATAGCGAGGGCCCTGCCCTCACAGCAGTTTGTTTCTGGCTGCATTCATGGAAATTACTCTCCGAGCGTGAGCGCTGAGGAAGCGGTGATTGTCTCCCCATGCTGACCTGGCTGCCGGCAGCTGCCCGTGCCTGCCTGCAGGATGTTTACTTCCCCAGCGCGGGCTGCCCAGCCAGGACCGTAACATGCCGGGGAGCCCCAAGACCCCACGGCCAGCGGGGGCTGCAGCAGGTTCTACCTCTTGCCTTACAGAAACCTGCAACGCGCTGGGGAACACCAGCAACACCAGCAGGGCCATGGGGTGTGCTGGGCGAGGGGCCCCAGGGTGCCCCTGCTTTGTTGAAAGCACCTATGGCTGCAATCGTCATTTTTCCAGATTCTCAAGGAAAAGAGAAAAAAAGTTGCTCTTCTAGTTCCTGTAACTGCAGGGAAATGTGAAGGCCTCAGGGCGCAGCAGCGTGACAGCAGAAAGCCCTGTGTAGCATTCACAAGCTTCCCCAGCCTGACAGCTATTCCCTGGGCTGGCCGGAGCTGGCGAGCCAGGGAGCATCCTGTCCCAACAACCCTAACCACCCAGCCGGGCAGCGGGCAGGGAGCACCACGGGGAACAAGCCTGTGCGTGGCATCCTCCTTAGCAGGGCTGCAGCGACGGTCACACCCAGAGCATCACCGAGGCAACAGGCACCATCCAGGGAAAGAGATCCTTTCGCCACTCACCAGAGCATCCTGTCGCAGGCTATACAGCATCCGCAGCCCCACGCCCATCTGTGCCACAGGTGGGTGCCCAGAGCTGGGCTGCACCCCTTCCTACTGCTGTCCTCACCCCAGCAGCAGCACCCGCTCGGAGGCACCGCGGTTTTTAACGGCGTTCGCTTCCCAGCGCAGAACCACCCTTTAAAGTTTCATCTAATAAATGAAGCAGCGGAGGGCTTGGTGGGTGCGAGCCTCCGCTGCCGGGCAGGTGCTGCAGCACGGGGCCGGCATCTCTGGAGAGCTTCGCAGACACCTTCTGTTCCCAGCAAGCTGGGATGGCTGCCTGGGGGCTAGAGGGTGGCGAGGGGCTGGGAGTGTAGCTGTGGACCCCTGTGCGTGGAGCTTGGGGGGTACGGAGCTTGGGAGGGGGCTGGACCAGGGCAGGAGGTCTTGGGGTGTAACACTGGAAGATAACACGTGTTAGAATGGCTTTGACGTGCTTGCAGCCGCATCAGTGCATGCCTTGGGTGGTATGTATGTGCCCCCAGCATTGGCTGCTTTTCTCCCACCTCCAACAAGCGCTGCTGGGGTCTTTTTTTTCCCAGATAATACTTGTACAGCTTGTCATGGCAACAAGATCTCCCTGAACTGCAACTCAGCCGGGACGCCTGGTGCTAGCACGTTTGCCTGTCTGCAGACCAAGGCTTCCAGCAGAGCTCTGGGCTCCACAGGCCCCCAAACTGGGTGTGATTGGGACCCCCAAGTGGCAGCCTGCCTCCCCACGCCAGGCCCAAGCTGCCCCCCCACCAGGTTGCAACCGGAATTTGGGGATTTTTTGCGCTAACAGACAGCACCAGGCAGTTCCTCCCACTTCATCCCCCCAGGCAGGGTCTGTGAGATGCTCAGCCCCCCTGCACTGGGCCAGCTGCTCCCCACCTTGCGTATGTCACCCCCCAGCAGCAATTCGGAGGAGGAATTGGGTGATGTGGGAGAAGGAAAGCTGTGCATCCAGCAGCCCCCTCCTCGCAGGGCGCTGGAGCTGTTCTTCCCACCATCGCCCTCCTGGGCACAGCACTCAGAGCCACGGGCACAATCCTCCTGGCTGCTGCCCGCCCCCGTTGCACAGAGCCGCTCTCCATGAGCAATATCCTTCTCATCCCCACACGCAGCATCACACCCACGGTGCCTGTCCCACCGGGCCCCGTGCTGCAGCCCAGAGCTGACACCGCCCGCGGCGGGTAACCACGCAGGTCAGAGATGAGGAGTGCAGTGGGAAGGAGACCCCCCCGCACCCGGTGTGCCGTATCTGCACGCAGGCCAAACGCACTGCAGCTGCCTGTATATCTTCGATGCCGTGCCCAGTCTCCCAGGCAGGCGGGATATCTCCACCGAGCGTGGGGCTGGAGATGTAGTACTCAACGGGGAATCACAGGCTCTAGGAATAGCAATAAATCTCCAAAAGGCACAGCTCGAATTTCACAGTAACTATTTAATTCCCCTCCCTATTATCCCTGAGAATATTTTAGCAGTTCTTGGCGTCTTGGGGAGAGGAAGAGAAAGGATAGATTGCATTTTAATTAATAATGGCAGAAATGCATGGCTGCCCAGGGCAGGAGCCGCGGTGAGCCCGGAGCAAGGAGTTACAGGAGGGATGGCATGGCAGTACCCGAGTGCCAGAGGACTGGTGCTGGGTCCTGCTCCGGGGTGGCTGTGGCAGGAGCTGTGAGCAGCCCCTGTGCCCCATTCCCAGGCAGGAGCCAGGATGCTCCACACCTCTGCAAGCCAGGTGGCTGCTTTCCTCCTTCCTCTTAAAATCTTAGTGAGGACATTAGCTAGTCACAGCCCTGAAGTTCAGGCACTGCCCTGACATGAGGTCAGACTCGTGAAGGAGCCCATGAAGGGGCAACTGCCCCAACAGTGAAGCTGGCAAGTGGCAGCCATCTGCACAGCCAGCCCCGTCTGCACCGCCCGAAGGCGGCTGAGGCGCTTGGTTGCCAGAGCCTGTGTGCAGTGGGGCACCAGCGAGGTCCCAAGTGTACTTCTGGGGTGAGCAGGACTGCTCCTTGCTGCTGCAGCTCCCCAGCACCTGGCTACCCAACTGCTATCCGGATCCACTAGTGGTAGGAAGCCCCCGCCAACAAACTGGGACTAGCAGCGCTGGGAAGTAAGGTGCTTCCCCCAGCATGTGGGGTACGTGTCTCCATCCCCTGACAGCTACCAGGTGACTACACTGCCAGCTCTGCCAGGTCTCCCACCCCCTCCAAGAGCAGCCTGGCCAGGAAAGCATCCTGGCTTGCACTGGTATCGGGTGCAGCAGGGGTGCAGAGGACCAGGTCAGAGCTGCTCTGGCCCCATGAACAAGCCTCCAGGGCCTAGAGGCATCACTGCAGCACAGCTGGACCGGATCCCAGTTCCAGTGGGCTCCCCACAGCCACGCTGAGGTCCCTGCACAAGGCACTTTCACCCCAAGCTCGGGTGCCTGGTGCCTTTGATGCCACAAGCCACTCCTCACAGGATGTGCAGGGCTGAGAAGGGCTTGATTCAGGCACCCCGACGCATCCTGCAGCTCCCATGGCCAGGGTTGGGAGCACAATGCTACCCACGGTCTGGGAGCTGGCCAAGCTGCGCAGGGACTGCCACCAAGCCGACGCAGAGCTGGCAGCCAGGCAGGGCACCGTGGCGGTACGGCACAAGCTGGTGTAGGGCTGGGGAGCTGCACGGAGCTGCCCGGGAGTGCAGGCAACTATCGATTTGCTTTGCTTTCAAGAAAAATGGAGCAGTGAAGCCATGGGGGAGAGGGGGTGAGAAGCACGTGTGTGCAAGCTGAAGGAGAGATGGAGGATGCAGAGAGCAAACAGGCGTCCCCCAGGGGCCGAATCCAGAGCACATGCGCTGCCCAGAGCTCTTGTCTCCCCCCCTCACCCCAGCAGATCACAGAGGTGCCCCAACACCAGGGTCACACACACACGCACTCAGACACCCCGAGCAGCTGCCTGCACGCACGCACATCAGCTCGTCACTCAGGAGGCTGCTAGGATGCTGGATCCGGGCCCAGAAAGCCCGAACAGGTCCCTCTTCAAGGGACTGCCTCTCGATTCAGAGGATCAGATGCAATTTTGGAGGTCTGATGAAGCAATAAGCAGCAGGAGTGGAGCTCAGGGTGATACAGAGATGCAGGAGTCAGTGGGGAGCTGCTGAGAACCCCCTGGCCTCGTGCTGTGCACCCCAGCCCTGCACTGGGGTGTCACAGCCCTCCAGGTCCAGAGCCCCCGCAGCACCTGCCGGGAGAGGCGAGACCGGGGTCTTACGGTGTTGCACAAACCCCACCCTTTTACACACAAAACCAACAACAATCTGGCCAGGGACATGGGGAGAGCCGACAAACACACTCCTGCAGCACTCTGAGATCAGCATTTTGAGCTGCGGAAAGGTTTATTTGAGGCAGGCGAGGAGGGATTCCTGCTGAGAGACTGAAGATGGGATTTCATCCTTACATCTGGTTCAGCTTAAAAAATCTTGTCCGAGCTGCTATAGATACAAATAAATTGTGTATGAGTGAGGGGGTGTGAAGCGGATGAGTGCGTCCTGCACGCAGACACGTCGCACATCCATGGCACGTTGAGCTCCAGATCTGCCTGGGTCCCAAAGAGGGGTGAGCACTACCCTTGGACAGAGATCTGGGGGCGCACAAACCCATCTGAGCGGTGAAGATGCACGTGTGCTCTTGGTGACCCTTTGCAGATCCCAGCTGCAGGAGGCCCACGTGAGGACACATTCTCTGAGGACACCAGGCTGCAGTGTGCAGCGAAACCCTTGGCAGCAGCCTCCCTCTGTCCTGCTGCTGGACTCTGCTGTCCCCAGGGCATGTGTGCCCCGTGGGGTGACACGCAGTGCCAGCCCCGAGTCTCCAGTGCAATGAGATGATGCAGAGCGAGAGCAAGCATGCAAGTCTTCTCCCCACATCCCCTCCTCCACTGTGGCCATCCCATGACATCCCCCTCCCTCAGTACATGTGGCCACTGCATCCCACCCATCCTCTGGGTGCAAGGCCAAACCGGAGTTGTCACCCCCAGCAGGGAGGTGGCAGGAGCTTCAGGCCACCTGACGACCATGTGGGTCCCACCAGCCTCCTCCTCCCCACCACTGCCCTTGGCCAGTCCAGCCTCCCTCCTGCCCACCCGGGGTGGTGCTGGCTGGGGAGGGGACCTGGCAGGGTGGTCTTGAGGGAGGCAGCCCACCTGGCAGACAGGCACCGGCCGGAGCCCATGTCCTCCCCCAGATTTTATTCACAAGGCATGACAAGTAGGTGAGCTACAGCCAGCCAAGCAGCTCACCCGGCAGCCTCAGACAGCAAGAACGCAGGAGGATCACGCCTTGGCTGGGGGTTGGACCCAGCCCCAGCCCACACGATACTATTTTCTGCTCTAACCAGGCTGGACAGGTCTGGAGGGGTCCATGTGAGAGGATGTCCTTGGGTCCTAGAGTCAAGGGGTGCCAGATGTGCGTGGGTAGAAGAGACTTAAGTCAAGGTCCTGGCCAAAAGATGAAAACCATTAGCTTGTCATTTTGCTGAGGCCAAATTTCGTGCTAAATAGAGTCTGTGTTCAATGCTGGGAGGCAGTCCGTGCTGCGTGGGAGTGCAGCGAGCCCGGGGGAACTCTCCTCTCCGCTGCCAAAGCCCACCCGCCAGCCAGGGACGCAGCAGCCCGGATGGGCTTTAGCAGGAGGGATCCATCCTAGTCAAAAAAAAAAGCGCAAACCAACCCCAAACCAGAAAGCAGCAAAGGGGCTTTCTGAGGAAGGGGAAGGGCAAAGGAGCTCTCAGATGGTCTCCGACACGGTGGCATCTCCTGCTGGCCCTTGGAGGGGACTGCGGAGTCAGTGCCAGGGTGTCCGGGACAGGAGCTGACACAATGGAAACATTCAGGCTGGTTCCTCGCACGCACACGAACTCGCCGGAGACAGCCAGGACAGAAAGGAGCTTATTTCTGGCTGATGCATGGAGGGATTTTCTGTTTGCTGCTGTGTTTTGTATTTGCGGCTTCCCGTATGGAAATGCTTTTTCCCTTTAACCTCCACCCACAAGCCCAATGGATTTTGTTGCAGTTTTCAAAACATATGGTGCATACATCAAAAACATAAAGGATGCTATATTTAAAATATTACAAAGCAAGCCAGGAGCCAGCGTTTTTAAACTAGGGCAGTGTCTGAGAGTGAAAAATGTGGGGATTTAGGATTTTCTATACCAGATCAGAGAAGCAGCCCCGTTAGACGAGATAGAGCCAGGTTGGCAACCCGCCACCTTGCAGCAGACTGTGCTTACATAGTCTGGTACCCGCTTCTGGGAGAGGATCCACCCGGTTAGCCCACGCGTCTGCACCCTGCTATTCCAGAGGGACCACGGTGCTGCTGAGTCCAGCTCCTCTCTGCCCTGATCACTCAGTTTAGCGTCCAGCCGGTACTTGGCAAGGTAGACTGTACGTGATGCTCTAGAAAGACAGCCCCAAACCATCATGCACTGAGCTAATTTATTCCTGGTTTCTTCTGCAAACAGTTGATTCCCTGATGGGCTGAATATCTCCTGTATTACTCCACTAATCGCTCTGTGCGTAGCATCATTTATCTGGCCAATACAAGCACTGCAAGGGAGAGGAATTCTTGCCTTTTCCAGGCACAGGTTAGCAGACCAGAGACGGCTCCATGTCATTTCTCCAGGCTGGAGCTTGTTCTCCTGTTCTGCAGAGTGCACTACACTCACTTGTTTTATTTTAAACCATATTCACGCTGGCATTGTAACTCCAACCTGGGAGACTGCGTCATAGCCAGGGAATGAGGGGTGTTGGATCTGCTATTTTTAACTCCTTCCACTCCAGGGAAGTGGAGCTGAAATCAAATCTCTATCCAGAGACACTGTATAGATATTAACGCAATGAAATGGGAATCTGGACTGGAGGTGACAGATGGCAAAGGGAGCCCTGGCGTCACAGAGGGGACAATCTCTCCATAAATAGGATACATGGAAGGGGTATATGTTACACAGCAATCTCAATGCCATCAGCACGTGCTCAGAGGGACAGGAGGTTCAAGACCAGCCATCCCCCAGCCAGTCCCATTCCAGGGGATGAATTATGGCTCAGGACTGATGGCAAAACACCATCAGGAGCTTCCCCGGCAGGCTCCAGATTCTTCTACCCACCCTTATATCCTGGGAAGGTGCTTTCTAAAACAACTGGGATCTCATCAGCTTTGCTTCTGGAAGGGGGGGCAACACAGCCCAGACTGCAGGGCGAAGGGCACTGCCACCTCCCCTTGGAGCCCTGATAAACCAAACCACCTGCTAACCACGGGGTCAGAAGAGAGAAAACATACACCTGCAGCCAGTTAATACAGACTGTCCCACAAAAACTGTGCAAACCCTCTTTCAGAGCAGGGCTCAGCAGAGCCCCAGTCGCATCCCTGCAGCCGAGAGCCAGCCAGCACAGAGGGTGTTTACTGCTTTTCTTAATCTGCTGTGATCCCTGCTCTAATTCTGTTAAAGGCAGCAAATGCAGCCTTTAAGTGGTCATAAAAAGATTGTATCCCCCCACCCTGGAGCCTATTTTGAGACACCTGGCCATGCATATGGGTGGCAGAGAGGGGACGGTATCAGTGCCAGGGCTGTGCGGGTGCAGGGTGCAGTGGGGGACAGCACTGTACAGGGACAGCCCCATGGCCACTAACTGGTTTCAGGCATCACAAGCACTGCAGGATGGCACAAGGCAACAGGCGGGAGCACAGACCCACAGGCTCCTGGGACAGTGCTAGAAAACACCATGTCACCCCAGCCCCTCGCTGCCTGACGTCCATCTCACCCACCCCAGCCTCAGTGCCTGTGGTTAGGGTAAAACCTGCGGGACAGGGCATCTGTACAAACCATGAAGAGCACAGCTCCTGGGCACTGTCAGGATCAACAGAAAGACACGCCCCCACGGAGGGGATGCTCAGTTACCAGCAGCACCCCTGAGCATGGTGAGGTGATGAGTGCCCCATGGCAGCATCTGAGGGATCCCTGCCAGCCGCTGCCCCAACCCACCTAGCAGAGGTGAAAGGTGGGGTCAGAGGGAGGAGCGCATCCCTGTGATGCAGGGATGCACTAAGGAGTCCCTGGGACAGAGCAGGCTGGAACCACCCCTGATGCAGAGCCCTCATGGGGCTCTTGGCAGCATGCAGCTGCAAGCCCTGCCCGTGGCCATCCCGTAGCACACATAGGTGTGTGCTCACGCAGGTGTGCACAGCCAGCCTCCACCGAACCCTGGTCTCCCCGCTCCTCTGCCAGCAGCTGCTGCAGGCTCAGGTCCATCCCACTGCCCTGGGAGAGGCAGATGCCCCTCCAGGCTCCTCAAGGGCTCCAAGAGGTCCTGCACAGGTTGACGAGGTGCAACGGTCTCACCCAAAGCTGCTAGCGTTTAGCTTCTGCCATGTGCCGGTTTCAGTTGGCCAGAAACTGAGCTTTTGATATTAAAAGACAGCAGTTCTTGTTCTTCTTGCCATCTGTATGTTTGTGTATTTCCCCTATCACCGTAATTAGCAGGCTGGGCTCCAGCCAGGCTCAGGAGGAGATCTTAGTAGACATCTTCCCAGCAATCTGAACAGCTTCATCGTTTCTTTTACAGCTCCCCTACTGCGGTCCCCATCACCGAGACCATCACAGCCCCAGCTGCCACTCCCCGCACCCTGGCAGAGGCAGCAGCGATGGGGAGGCTATGCTCCAAAGAGCATCAGCCCCTGCAGCTGAGGGGGCCAGCACCCCACGCCGTGAAAGGCAGCGGGAGGTTTGCCACGCTCTCACCAGGTCCCCATATCACCAGCGCCTCCAGAGCTCTGCCGCCAGCCCAGCTCTCTGCCCTCCGTGGGGCGCACACCACTGCAGCTAGCTGCGTGCTATTTGCAAAAACAAGAGGATAAAGTAAATCATCGTTGCCCCAACAACAAGCAGAGCCCACTTGATGCCCAGAATCCCCCTCCAGCTCCAAAGGAAGCTGGTGGCACCATGTCCCACTAGCCCGGGGCCAGCTGCCTCCTCCCTGCAGCATCCCCCCGCTTCTTCCCCCTCTGACCCATCCGCCAGCACTAAGGCTTGAAAAGTCACTCCGGTTGGCCCAAGGGTGGTCCGGACCCAACTAAGCCCAGTAAGACCCCAGTTTCCATCCCAGACTAGCACTGTTGGAAGCCTCCGCATAGGTTTCGTCAACCGCACCTCTCCTCCCTGCCCCTCCCTGAGCACACCCACGCCCCCACACCCTGCGCAAGCTCCAGGTGCGCGGTCTCCTACGGCTGCTCCCGCTCCCCTCACCGCAAACCCCAGCACAAAGACAACGGCCCGGCAAGGGCCGTGCACACTGGCGTTGGCAAAGCACCGGGGTTTGAGCAGCTCTGGCAGCAGGAGGCCGGGATGTGCTGGGTGCGCTGCGCGGGACCGAGGGAGAGGAGCGTTGCTGTAACTGCTCCGCCTTGGCAAGCCACATTCTGGTTTCAGGCTGTCTGATAAACAGACTTGAGCTTGCGCATACACAGACATCTGCCTGAGGCAAACAGCAGGACAGAAACGCGTGAGCAAATTTGGCAACTTTATGTGAATTAAATGTGCATTTAATTGAGATTTATGGGGGTGGGGGTTGCAATAGCAATTGATTATCAAAATCAGATTATTTATGGGGGTTTAGCAACTATATAGGCGATTAATGTCGCTTCCAGAATAAATCCTCAGTAAATGTATGTGTTTCCCTAGTAATCAGCTAATAAGGCGTCCTCCTAATTATCTCATGAAAGGGGGCACAGAAGCTCTGACAAATACTGAAAAGATATATTGTTGTCTGCAAACCAGCACCAGAAAGCCACAAGGCGCACTCCGCCTCCAAAGCACAGCTCCGCTTGCGTCCTCGGGATGGATCCAAGTCCCCACTGCCAGCCTTAGTCCTGCACATCATGGGCAAAGACTAGACGCGGGATCCAGCATCCAGAGACACAGGGAGGTTGGCATGCCGGGGCCCTGAGCCTGGCCAAGGCAAGGCCAAGTCACCGCAGTCCTAGGCAACAGGTGATGGTATCAAGAGAAGAAATAGCATGGCTCCTAGGACGGGAAAAGGGAGCTTATTCCCAAGAGCGAGAGGAAAGGTATACATGTCCGGCAAGGGGGTACAGCTCTGAATGTGGTTTCATGCTACTCTGCTGGCAGGTGGTGGTGCCCCATTAAACCTAAAGGGACTGAGGGACTCCTTGTGCTGCAGCACCTCCTCTATTTTCCTTAAGTAGCACTCACTCATTAAAAAAATTATTTATTGAAGATTAACAGTCCTGGCAGCAAGAGGCCAATGAAGCTGTGCCATGCAGCCAGCCCTGCCCCCTGCACAAGTGCTGCACAGCCCCATCAGAGCCGGTGAGGGCCACCCCGTGCCACCTGTCCTCTCCCCGGACACCAGGATGTGTCGCAGAGATGTCCCCAGGGACATCCATCCCTGGGAAGGGTGGCAGCCGGCCACTCAGGGGCAGGAGGGTGCCCTGCCACTCCCCGTGGCCAGGGCAAGCGCAGGACCACTACTCCGAGATGCAGAGATGCTCTGGCAGTCACCATGGCAACCCTAGTACACAGCCAGGGCGAACAAAGCTGACAGGAGAGAAACAGAGAAGAAGGAAAGAGAGAAGAAAGGCGTGGGGAAGCAAAAAAAAAAGAAGGAAAGGGAAACAGCCTAAAGTCATGGAGCAAAGGTTGGGGCAGGAGGGAGCAGTGGGGTGGGGAAGGACAGTGGCCTGGAAGAGGAAGAGCTGCCTTTAGGCTGCTCACCTTGGGACGACCTTCAGCCAGACAACTCAGGGTGTGCACTGAGTGCACCACCGAGACGTCTGTCGGCTCCGCTGCAAACGGTCCCTCCAGGACATGGCACGTCCCCCTGCCCAGGCTGGCAGCCTGAGGCTGCGCTGTGGGATGTCCCACAGGCAGGCAGTGCCCTGTTAGAGATGAAGGGGCTGCAAGGAGCCCTTCCCACGCCCTGAGGCAGCTCTCAGACCCAGGGCTGAAGAGACCTTAAGTGATGGATAGATGGGGTCTGAGGCCAGGCTGTTCAGCACCTTCCTTCTTCCACTGGACAGATGGATTGGTGCAGCTTTTGGGTCACAGCACATCACAAAACAGCACGCTAGCTCACGGCTGCCCCCACTCCACTCTGGTTTTGGGGTCCAGGCCCATTTCTCAGCCCAGCAGGGGTGCCTGCATCCCCTGAGCCCCCAGGAAGGCATTTGGGAGGCCAGACTACCAAGACCCTTGAGTGGAACACAGGGCCCTTTGGAGCAATGGCCAGTCCCAACCCCGCAATGGTGGGCCATCTCCATGGCTGGTTGTGAAAGGTGCCTGGAGGCAGTGGGGGACAAAGTACACTGTCACATGGCTTGGGGCTCACCTGGACCCCTCACCCAAGGTCAGAGTAGGGAGGCAGAGATGGAACAAGTACGTTAACACAAGCCCTTGCGCTGCAAGAACACGAGCTGTGTCCACTGCCAAAGCACGCTCCGCTCTCGCTCCTCTGTCCCACTTCATTTAAACCAGAGAATTAAAAAACAGACGTCAGGGTTTGGGTCAAAAAGCAGCAACTACAACCTCTCAGCAGGAATGGAAAATAACATCCCACTTGGCTGTTTGTTCTAATGAAATAACAAATCCCAAAGGGAAGCTCCCTCTCCGCTGAGCCGCCTTCACGATAGCTGCGTGGTAAACACAGAAACAGCCTCTTGCAGGCAGGCAGCGAGTGCTGGGGTGGTGCCTCAGCCCCACTGATCACGGGGCAGGAGCGGGTACCCGGGGAGCAGGTACCCAGGGAGGTGGTCAGCGGGGCTAGCTGCACGTGAAAGCCTGGTGGGGTTTTTCTCTGTTTTTCTCCCGTTCCCAGGTAAGGCACTGGGTGAAACAGCTCAGCCATTTTAGCAAAGGGAAGAGGAGAGAAACCGCTGGAGTAATTAGTGCAGATGCTACAGGAGCAGCTGGCACAGGGCAGCAGGCGGTGGGCACCTGGAGAGCTGCTCCTGCGGGAGAGGAGTGCCCAGCCCCGCTGCGGCACCGGGCTCTCTCGGCAGGTAAAAGCACACCTCTGCACCGGTGCTCGCACAGCGTGACACCCTCTAAGGGGGCTCAACGTCCCCCCAGCCACATCCTGAGCTGGTAGGACGTGGGGTTGCCCAGCAATGGGGATGAGGGGGCTTGGCGCCAGGCAAGGACAAACCGGGCTGGGGGACGGTGGGGGACAAGGCGCAACTAGAACAATAAACTCCCATGAGCGTACGAGGGATTTCGGCACAGACGTAATCCTCTCCCCTCCTCCTTCCCACACTTGTGCTCTCCTCAGCTCCTGCGTACGCCCAGAAACCCGACTTCAAAAGGAGGGGGGGGGCTGCCAGCACGGGAAGCGGCAGGCAGGGAGGCAGACGCGGCTGTCTCCTGCTAAAAGCCTTTGGTGCCTTTCATAAGGGCTGGGGGAAAAACAGCCTTCAGCTGTCAGGCTGGAGGCACATGGCCAGGCCCTGGCATCAGGTCCTGCTGCCCGGCAGCCCTGTGCTCCCCACATGGGCCAGCCACGGAGATTTAACCCTCTTGGACAGGGTGGGTTTAGCCCTCCCCATCCCACCTCCCTGCTATATGTGTGTAAATAAATCCATCTGTGTACAGTATGCACCAGAGATCCTCTTAACCCTCCGCGCTCTCCACTCTGGAGTCGGGGCTAAATGCTGCTGCCCCGTGCTGCAGGCACAAGAATTGGGGCATTCTCTGGTAACAAACCCATTCATGCAGCTCAACTCTCCTGCACCGAGGTCACGGCTCTCTTCCCCGCTGAGATGTCCCTCACATCGGTCTGTCCCCAACAGCCTCTGGAAGCCACATCTCCCAGCTCCTCATTAGTGACAATTAACAGGCAATCAACAGGCCCAGCAGAGCTGGCACCTTCCAGGAAACAAGTCCCCTTTCAATGGGGAAAATGAACGTGTGCTTTGTTGTGCACGCCTGTGGCTTAAATGAGCCAAAACCTGCCTGCCAAGGAACGGAATTATTTCCCAAACTGGACCCTTCATGCCCCCTGCCCAGCCAAGCGGGGAGGAGGGCTGGGGCAGCCGCAGATGACCTCTCCTGGCAAGCCCTTGCTCTGCCACGCGCCCGTGGGATGCTCTCGCAGCAGGGGCAGGCAAGGTGGGAGCAGGGACTGTGGGTACCCCCCTGCCTTGGGGAGGGTAACAGGCGCTTGACAGCAAGGGGCTGGCTCAGAACCACCCGCTGCTCCTCCAGGAGTTATTTCAGACCAGGTGAGAGGCTCCTCAGAGTCAGCAGAAGCCAGCCAGGGCAGGAGGCACCTCCTCACCCTCCCCAGGCTAGGGGCTGCCCTGGGGTTTGGCAAAGGAGGTAGGGGAGAGACCTCAGCACCCACAGAGGGTGGCTGGGCTTGGACTTCAACTCCTGTGCTACAGCATTAAAAAAAGCCATGGACCGGAGAAATACAGCGAGATCAGCACACTGAGGAGTGGCAGCCCTTTGCAAGGGGGCAGCGCAAGGACCGGGCAGCACACGCTCCCTGGCTTTGCCATTCGCAGCCTGGAGCCGGGCAGCGCTAACCCATCACCAGCCTCTGGTTCCTGGGTATTTATCTGCCTAGCAGATGAGGATGGGGGAAAAAAACAAAAGACGAGAAAGCAAGGAAGAGGGAGACGGCCTGGATGTGACAGGCTGGCAGGCTTGACAGAGCAGTCTTGTTAGCAGCGCTTTTTCCCTGCAGTTTGAGCAGGGGCAAAGCCAAGGAATGCTTCCCAGCAGTCTGCACCAAACGAGGCCGGCTGCGCAGAGCTTTAATTGCCACTGGCAGAGCAGGGGTGGGCAGCAGCAGCAGCTGAGGGGTCCGGGAGGACAGACGGCAGAGCGGTGCTGACGCATGAGCTCCATCCTCATCCCCCAGGAAGGGAAACTCCTATTGTCTCTCCAGGCACCATGCCTCCAGCACAAGGGTGCATCTGCCTGCCGGGGGCTGAGCTAGGGGTGTTTCACCCCGAGGCTGCGATGCCCCAGTGAGAGCACACTGTGCCTTGTGCCACCGGGTATTTGGGACCGCAGGTCTGGGCCAGCTTGGGTGCAAGCCTGCAGCTCAGCTGGGGCCCAGGGATGTGGGGATCAGCAACGGCCACAGCAGACCTCAGTCAGCTCTCCAGGGGAAGGAGAGGAAGGATCTGGCAGATCTCTAAGCTGACTAAGAGCTCTGAGTGCCCAGTGGCTCTGCTGTACTAAGTGCAAGCCAAAGCAATTAGCATTTCTTGGAGACACTCCGTGTAATCTTCCCTGAGTGATGGGGAGAGCTGCCACAAGCACAGAGAAGAGCCTGGAGCCGCTTCCTGGGACTGGGGCGATGCTGTGCTGGCAGTGACGCAAGGCGGAACAGGGCTGTCCTGCTGAAGGGACCTCCTGCCAGCAGCTCTGGGACCGCTGCTCCAGCCAGGCACCGGGGAATTGCACTCACCCTGCCACAGCCCCAGACCCACCCCCACCAGATCTTGCCTCAGTGCTATGTGCTGTCAGGCAGCAGAAAGACAGAGCAGAGAAACAGCTCTCAGCATCTTTCTTGGAGCACAGCCCAGGTGGGAAAGGCCACCTTGGGGAAATCCAGGGCCAGGACCAACCTCATCCATCAGCTCCCAGGCACAGCCATCAGCCTGAGCCTCAAGGCAGGAAAGGAGCACAGATGAGCCTGGAGCTGTTCGGGGAATCACGCAAGAGCAGCGGCAGCCAGCCCAGGCCAACCATCCAAGAGTCACGGATTATTTTTAACAGCTACTTGTAGAATGCAGTGAGCGCCTGCAGGACAGACAGCCCGAGCTGATGCTCACCCTATCCCTCTCCCCAGCACGTGCAAGGAACATATCTCACAGCCAGGCTTTTTATAGGGTTTCCCATTCCCACTGGGCATGCAGTTCAGCAGCTTAGTATGACCAGACCACCCCCTCCCTCAGTAATCACTCACATGCCGTTCACTAAAGTCTTTCCATTCCCTCTCTTGCTGTTTCCTCTTCTCTCCTTATTAGGGATCCACCTACCTATCCATCTTCTCATTCTCTCCCCCTCTGTTGCTATTTTTAAAATGCCATAAAAGCTTTCAACTGGTAGCATCCTCAGGGACGCAAGGGATTTTATATGTAACCCATCACGAGCCGTCATCACCACATAACTCACTAGGCAGGCAGTGACTTTTCTTTCTTCAAAAGCAGGGGAGGAGAGAACATCCACACTTGGTCCCTCAACTCTCCCTGGCCAGCTCACCCCGGACAGCACTGCCAGGCACCTCCCAGCCTGGAGGAGAAGGATCAGGTCCAACCACTCCTCTCCCAAAGGGGCAGCTGGACCAGAGAGTGTGGCAGCAGTGCAAGTTCTCTCAAGTGGCATCTGTGGGTGTATGAAGGGAAGGTTTTGCTCACTGAGTAAAAGGCTCTGAGCTGGGGATCATCCAGCTTCGTGCTGTAGCATCTGCCGCCAGGTGAAGGAAGGCGTGCTTGCTGGAAATACGGCTGTGTTTTTCCCTGTATGCCCCTGCACAAGTAAGCTCCTATACTGCTTGGTTCCCATGCTGGTTGATGGTCAAGAGGTGAGGGATATGATGGTGCTGCCAGCAAAGCTCCCTCCAAAGGCACAGCCTGCCTCAAGAATTGAATCTCTGGCAACAGCCTGGATAGATAGGGAGGACCAAGGTTTTCCTGATCAACCCCAACCTCCAGCCCAGCCCGGATGGAAGGAGTGAAGAAGCATTCAGGGACCACTGCACCAGCACCACAAAACCCACCTTTTTCTCACTGATTTGATTATTCCCTACAGAAAATCTGCCTTCCCTTTCCCATCCAAAGGTCTGGCCAGCGACCTGACGCACATACCAAAGACATCCCCTTGCCCTGGCCCATCCACGTGCTCCCGCGCAGCTTGGCAAGAGCTGGAGGCGGGTTGCTAGATCTTCGCCGGAGGGGGAAGGCTCCCGGTGCAAGCAGCCCGGCTGTTGCTGCCCGTGAGCTGCGGACACGCTGACCAGCCGCAGGATGCCAGCCTCGGTGGCTGCCAGATGGGATTAAGCTGTGCATAACCTGAGAGGTGTCCCGCGGCGCGCTAATGCGATGACACACTCCGTGTCACCGTCGGGACCCGCGGGAGCCCTTTTCAGCAAGTGTTGGGTGAGCCTGGACAGAGGCAGCAGGTCTCCGGGAGCCCAGCTTGGTCACATCACCCTCAGAAGATGCTTGGGTGATGCGGCTATTTACAGCACGTAGGAGGTTAGAGGGAGCTCATCTTACCTTGCTCCACCTTCTTCATCCTCTGAGGACCAGGAGCTGATGCAGAAGGTGCTGAGGCAGAGGGGAAGCGGGGTGATGGAGAGGGACGCCCTGGCACAGCGCAGGGGGGTGTTGCAAGGACCAGCGCTGTGCCGTGATCTGGGCGCAGATGAGAGGCTGTGCGAGTGCAGACAGAGCCAGGAAAGCCTGTACTCTATCACACTCTGAGGACTGCTGTGATATGAGCAGAGAGAGGGAAAATCCGGAGCAGAGCTGCCTGCTTGGATGGCAGGAGTAGCCGGCACTGAGCTGCACAGCCGGACCTGGCTTCCACGGCCCTGCACGGGCAGCTGCCGCTACACGGGCTACATTTGAGCTGGGTGCTGAGAGCGAGTGGGGTCTGCACCACCTCCAGAGGTGCTCTGGGACCTCTGCCTGCCCCAACCTCCATTTCTCTGGGCCACACAAGGAGAACCTTTCCATGCCTGTGCTGTATTCAGCACCTGACCATTGATCTCCAGTTTGCAGGGCAACCACAAAACATAGGGACCTGCTGCACATCCTTCCTGGCAGCCCAGAGACCTGTTTGCTCGTGTAGTCACACACAGGCATCCCAGCTGATGCAAACCTTGCAGCCACACCAGTCTGCTGAGACAGCCACTCACCGCCCCAGCCAGGCACCGCTGCGGCCAGGCCAGCTGGAGGTTATTGTACCCAGGAAGAGCACTTGGTGATTCAGTGCAGCAGGAGACAGGCAGGGCAGCAGCAGCTGGCAGACCAGCCCTGATCCAGCCCTGCCTGGTTCCATGGCAAGGAAGCCCCTTCTTTCAGAGAGGGGCTGCCGGGGGGAGGCAGCTGCCCCTTTCACACAGCTCTGGGGCTTGGATGGACTGCAGCTCCTGACGTGCAACAGAAATGGGTTTCACACACTGCTTCCTTCCCTCTTCCTCCTCCTCTTCTAAAGCTTTTACCAGGGAAAAGTCCTTGACCGGGGGATGAAACACAGCCGCTCTGCTGGGAACCTCCCTGCCTCTGCTGAGAATCTGGGCTGGGGAGCAGCTGCAACTGGGAGATCCCCACCATGGCACCCAACATGTCCCAGCAAGTGCTGCCGAGCCAGGGAACAACCCACCCAATCCCCTGGCTGCTTTAAAAATAGCTTCCCTTCACCAGCAAGCACCCCTGGGCTGGGCCGTCTTCCCCAGGATGCCCACACGCAAAGGGGTCCCCAGGGCAGGCAGGGGGCTGGATGCCAGGAGAAAAGCAGCAAGATCTCCAGGGTCAGCTAGTACAACATGCAGATACTGGGAAGGGCAGGCAGGGCCTTGGCACGTGCTTTCATGAGCGAGATGCCACAAGCATCCTTGTGAGGGATGCTGTACTGCGGAGCCTGGCACGGCCACTTTGGGAGCTCATGCTTTGGGTCCTGGTCTAGGCTATGCTTGTCTCGTCCAGCAGCGGACTGCATGTGTCTGAGAAACGTTATATAAATCACTACTCTGAGAGCAGGTCAAACCCTGAAACTTAAATTCAGATTGCAATGGACTCAAGTTGGGCTGAGGAAGGGCTGTGGGGCTGGCACGGCACCAGCAAAGCCTTTCTTGCCCCACAGCAGTGTAGTGCTCTCTAAAACGTGCCACTTGTGCCACGAAAGAACACAGAAGCCAACAGAATGGTTTCAAACCCTCAAGCACAGGCTCCCCCTCTTACACTGTCCTGGTCCTTAGAGAAACCTTCCCCCCAAGGACTTTCCCTGTTGTCCAAGTCTCAGAAACAAGATGATTGAAGATGGAAGTGGAGTCAAATGTCCACGAACAGGAGAACCAGTGATGCTTGGGGCTCAGAGGAGCTTGCCAGGGAAGAAAGGGTAAGACAAAAGGAAGGTCAGACAGGCTGCATAAGGAAACCATAGTACCAGATCCTTTTTCTTTCAGACCTTCGCCCCAGGCAGCAAAGAAGGCACACCAATTCCCAGGCCAGGGCTTACGGCTGGTAGTGATAAAGCATTCAGAAGGCTATACCCAAACTGAAAAATGCACGCCTGAACTATGTCCTACCAAAACCCTGAGCTCCCGTCAAATGACTGGGCACTGTTCACCTGAGGTTGCTGCCACGCTACATCAGTTTGGTCCTGTTAAGCCTCAGACAGCCCTTTTCTAGACAGCAAGGCGTGTCCATCAGGGCTGTGCATCAGTGCACTCAAGCTCTTCTACTTCCCCAGTGATTTACTGAGCCTACAAACTCCAGAAGCAGAGACACTGGGCACAGGAGGACTTGGGACAGCCTAAGTGTTCTCCAGGCAAGAACTACCTTCCCTGCTGCAGGCTGCCAGTCACCCTGCAAGGTTTGCCCTGAGTGGGCCTGAAACATATGGGCTGGGCTCTGCCTTTCCTGCAGCTTCTGTGGTCACTCCTAGTCCCCTTTCATCCTGCAAAGCACTCTCCTTCCCCCATCACCCTCTGCCCAAGTCCTTGCCATCACCAGCCTACCCCCAGGATGCTTTCTGGAGGTGCTGCAGCACTCACAACTGAGAGGCGCTGATGTATTTAGCCTAAAAATATCTAATTAGATGTTCCAACCACTTCATTATGGCACCATCATGACAGGACTGCAGGGTCTGGCAGGAACTTGGTGGGTTTGTCTTCACTCCTTTGCAGCTTTGCAGAGAGCAAAGGCAGCACCACACTGACTTCTTGCTGATAACAGGACAATCTGTCATTAGTCCAGCCTGCTGGCATCACAAATACAATTATCTGGCTAAACCAATCGTCACTTTGTCATTAGAAAACTTGCTATTTATTGTATAAGAGCACGGTAGGCCCTTGAAATAATTTAATTGCTTCAATTGACTTTACAGCACGCACTTCATTGGCCTGCAGGGCCACTTTCCATGGCTTCTGCTCTTCAAAGGGCAAGCAGCCAAGAAAGATGGTTTGCAGGGGAGCCTGAGCGAAGCTTGGTGAGAGCACAGAGTCCATCCACCAGCCTGAGGACAGAGAGAAGCTGCCTGGACTCTGAATTTTCTGGCATCAGAGTGAAAGCAAGGGATGATTGTCCCCCTTTGCTAGGCTGCCCAGGAGGACATAGGGGACAATTTGGATCAGGTTGTTTGTGGCAGTGGAGTCAGGCTTGGGTGCTAATTGAGAGGACCAAGATGCAGGTGGCGAGCCTGGAGTTACCCTTGGTGCCCAAATTCTGAAAAACACAATGCTAGAGCCCTTCCTGGAGAAGCATGGATGCCAGGTAATGTTCATGGCTGGGACTGGAGAGAACACACTAAGAAGGTAGCCTGCCATCTCTTGCAAGAGTGTCTTGCATCAGTGTCCCTGCTTTTTTCTCTGTCCCACCTGCACCCATTCCTTGAACTCTGAGTCTACTCCAGCCTCTCTGAAAGCTTTGCTCCTTCTATGAGTCTCCTCCATGACAACCTGCCAGAGAAGGAAGAGCTCTGCTTGGAGATCTGCCACTTTCCCCAGTGCATGAGAAGAGCCTGTCCAGCAGCTCTTGGGGGAGCAGGGGTGAGGAGCATGAGGGCTTATCCAGAGCCCGAGCCCATCTCACCAAGCACCCAGGGACCAGGCGGCAGCTCCGCTGCTCTAGTCAGCATCTCACTCTGCTGGGTCTTCCCTCGCTGGAGCTGTGCTTTGTCCCCAGTTCACTGCATGCCTGGGACAGCCTCCGGCGCTGCAAAGATGACACCAGTTGACCAGGAACCGGGAGTGCTATGACTTAAAAGGCTCATCTGTACCATAACCCCCCAGGAGTGGTGTCACCCCTGCAAAAACTAGAGTCTCCTCACAGGGGAGACACTAACCGCTCATCACACCAACAGGCTGATCCCTCCGGGTTCACTGCACTTCTGAACACGGGAGAAACACCATGTCCTCCTCCTCAACAGGTCCTACCCCATTGGGTGGGGAGACCTGGTGAATCATCCAGCCTGGTGAGCCCTACAGAGCAGAGCTGGAGCTCCAGGAGATGAGCTGCACCATGTGATTCCTCTTTAATTACACAGGGACTTAATAGAGTTTACTGGTAAACACCTTGTAACCACATGTGCCTAGAGATTACTGGGTAATTATGCTTAGTGGATCACCATGTAACATGGAGCACGATTTAGGAAAGACAAAAATAACCAAGCAAACACGCTGCATTCATCAGTATCTGTCATGACGCCTCTCTGCCCAAATGCTTAGCTGGCCAGCCTCTCCTCATGTCTCCTTCCTCGCCTTTCTGAGACTACAGGAGCATCCGAGCAGGAATTTGAGAGGTGCCAGGGGTTGGGATGGTCTGGGGAAACTTTCCACTTTGCATACCAAACCCTCTGCAAGAGCTCTCCATGCTCTGACATGCTGTCAGCTGCTCAGAGGACTGAGGATGAGGGATAGATGGTATTGGCCGCCCCACACCCTGAATTAACTCTCCATGGAGACAGATTCTGGTCACTCTCTTCAGGGTGCATGTCAGAGACAGAAAGGCATGTCAGAGACAGAAAGGAGTCTGGAAGTTCTCTGGTTTGTGAGCCAGTTTCAATCACCCATTGCAACACCAATCCAGAGCTGGCCAAACCTGGTTCGACCCAGGAGTTCACCAGGGTTTCACACCCCTCCCCTCGCCCCGAGCTGTGCGTGTCTTTGCTTAGACCAGGGGGCCTATGACAGCATTGGGCACCTTGCTCCCGACAAGACCAGTGCCAAGCCTTCCAGCAGCACCTCCTTCCACCCCAACAGAGTTGGACCAAAAGAGGTGATGTGCAGATGCCATCTCCCATGGGCCCCACCAGGGTGACCCCTACTCACAGAGCGCACTCACTGTGTGGACCTGCAGCACCCAAACCTGATGGCTACCTACAAAGCAGCAGGAGGGATTCTTCACACTCATTTCAGCATCTCAGATCCCTGGGGCAGTTGATAGCTTCAACCCTTTGGCTTTTAATGAATACAAAAACAGATGGGTCACGTTAAACTCCCTGCACTGGGCCAGTTTCTGAGACGAGGTTGAGCCCAGAAGGTAGGAGATTTCAGGGTGTGATTTTAAGGGATGTTCTCTTGGGCAAGGGTTTGTACTACAGGATCCACATTTAATGGAAATGCAGAGCAACACTGATAGACCTGTTTATGAATGTATGAATCTATTTGCAACCAATTAGCAGTGCTAACCGGAGTGGGAGGTATAAATAGCGTAGCTAATGTAAATATCAACACTGTGCCCTCCAAATGCTCACCACGTGGAGGAGGGGCCGCCTTCCTGGCCAGCATAAACCTTGCACCCTCAGGGCCACCTGCTCTGCAGCCTCAGGATATGAGTTCACACCCAAAATCAAGGGCCTTTTCCTCTTCACCTTAAAAAGCAAGATTTCCATATGGCTTTGCCTTCCCTGCATCATGAGAGAGATGACCTGGGGCCTCCAACCCTGGGACCCATACCCTGTCCTTTCAGCAAGGGCAGGTGAGACTCCTGTGTGCTGTGCATGAAGCATCCTCAGAGATACACCTGTAGAGAGCTCCACAGAGGCCTCACAGATAGTTTTGCACAAAAGCATGGCTTGAGGCCAGCCAAGGCCCAGAGCCCCAGGGTTCCTGCCTCACGTCAGCTTCAGACAGGCTAGAAGCGTTATCAAAATGCACCAAGTAAAATGGAAAGGAGCGGTGGGGATTCACAGGTTGGATGGTGACATTTTATCCTCAGCTGTGCATCTCACTGATTTGCCAGCCCCAAAATTTTGGTCCAGCAGCCACAGGTACACATCATCATCCCATGCACAACCTGGCTTCATCATCCATCCTCCTCTTCCTGTGTCTCCCTCCTCACATCTGCACAGGGAGGGTCCTGTGCACCAGGAGAGAGACCAGACTGCGGAGGCTGGAGCGCAGCTGAGCCCGCCGGCTGGATCCCTCCACATCTGAGCCCTCAGTCACTGCAGGGGCTGGGGGCAAACACACAAATCAATGCGGGGAGCAGCAGAGCTGGCCATGCCTGGGAGGCAGAGCTGACCAACAAGTGGCACTGAGCTCCCCTGAGCCACTGGTCACTAGCTAAGGGCTGTAAAAGCCACGGCAGGTCACTGCCAGGCAGCATCGGGGGGTGAAATAGAGATGGTGCAGGGGGCACCGACACCAGGCTCCCGGGCTCCCTTTCTGCCTCACAGGTACAGGGACCAGAGGGTACAGGTTGCATAGGGATGCGCAGGGGTGGGTGGGCAAGGCAGCAGCGAGAGGGGAGAAAGAGCTTTTGGCAACATTCACACCAGTCACAGAACGTGCTGACAGAAGAAATGGCCCCGCATCCCATGCCTTGCTCACAGCACCAGCTAGGAGAGGACGGTGCCATTGTTAAGAACAGGCATGAGCCAGCATTTGAGTATGGCAACCCCTGCTTTGAGCCCCTCGGCTATCGGGGGAAAAAAGTCTGGAAGCCTAACAGGACAGAGCCCACTGCCTTGCAGGGTTTGCACAGCCCTGGTACCAGGTGTGGTCCCAAAGGCACCGTAAGTAATCAACCCACAGCACAGGAAGTGATCAGCAGATGTTACAAAGGCCCTTAACCTTTAGAAAATACATGGCTGCTTAGGAAGAGGTAATGGCAATATTTAGGCAAAGATTGGAAAACCATTCACAGGACACAGTGGCAGCCAGCTGCTGGCAAGTTCAGAAGCTGAGGCACGGCCAAGGGATGTGCCCAAGGTCACAGAGCAAGGCAGTGGCAGAAGGCGGAGCACCTCCCAGGAGACTCCCAGCTCTGTGCTTGCTGCCTGCACGGTGGCCTCCTCCCGTGAGTCATGTCAGAGCAACAGGCAGGCAGCATTTTTGGGTTTGCTGGCACCTCTCTCTGTGTGGGGGAGGACCCACACAGGAGTTTTTCGGCGCAATCAGATAGTTATAACACCAGTGCCATAAACAGCCCTTATCGCTATCAGCAGCCAAGCTGGTTTAGAGCTGGAAAAGGAGCCCCAAAGGAACCAACTCACATTTAAGTCAAAATTGGCTTAAGGGAAGTTTAACAGTTCCACCTGACTGCTGTGGTCACTGACTCAGTGAGCACCGCGTGCCACCCCAGCCCCCTGACCCGAGCCCACCACCCAGAGAGGCAGAGGGAGGACCCTTTGTTATCCAGCTGGAATCACTCACTATTGCTTCCTACCTGGGCAGGGCCAGCCCTGCTCCCCTGGGAAGGGGGCTAGCTCCTGTCCCAGGTGTGGCTCGCACAGAGGGCACCTGGAGAGTTTTCTTGCCTCTGACACAGCCCAACAGAGCTGGAATCACCTGTTCTGTTGCCTTGCAGCATGCCAAGGCATTTTTCACGGTGTTTTGCTTGGGAACCACCCCAAGCCCTCGGATTGAGAAACCTCAACACGTCAGTGCAATGGAGAAGTCATTGCTCTGTTGCTTTCTGCCTGGGGGAGTCCTCCTTTCTTCACATCGACTCTAGGACCCAAGGGAGGGAGGGCACCTTCCTAGGGTGGGTTATTCCAGGAGGAAGACCCTCAGGTGGCCATCAGCATTAGCTCCCTCGGCTGGGGGCTTGCTGCTTTTAGAGGAATGGATCAAATCTGTGGTAGCGAGGTGGGCACAGCTGTCACACATCATACCAGCGAGGAAAAAGGAATTGATTGTGACTTGATCAAACCTGATCAATCTTTCCAGACTTTGCAACAGGGACGCAAAACCAGTAGTAACTAGACTAGTACCAGGTGCCAGATTTCATCTTATGCAGCACATTTCCAAGCTCTGCTTCTTTAGAAATTCATACATAGCGCATGAGTGCCTCTGTCCCCGACTCTCACACATGCACAATAGAAACACCCACATCCCCAGCTGCAGAAGGTACATGTTTTTCAGTATTTCACCCGTGCTTTGCTCAGGTCCCCAGTTTCTGGATCTCTCCTTACCCTGCTCCTCCTCCCCATCGGCTGTTCCCCCTGTGTCCATTTGTGTGTAAGCAGTGGCATCAGCAAGTGAGCCTGCTGCCTGTCAGAGTGCTCCTGGCTCCCTCTCACCATGTTGCATATGGACATTTTAGTCCATGATCTGCCCTCCAAACCCCAGAAATACAAGCCAAGGAAAGTAGTCAGTGGAGATAAGCACCATGCCTTAGTCCACATGAAAGAAGGGCCAGCGAAGCCAGACCCTGTCAGAAACCAAAAGGCAGGCAGGAAAACAAAACAAAAAAATCCCTATCCCATTAGGCTTGTCAACCCTGTTGTGACATTTCCTTTCCAAATCCTCCCAGCCAGGTCAGTGCAATACCAGCCCCCCTCCCACGGCAAAGGCAAGGGAAAGCCGTACTTACTGCTAGTGCTCATCTTGCCGGTCCTCCGCCGTCCTTCTCATTCAACAAAGGGGCAAAGATGCTCTTTAAATCCTCTTCCGCCCTCCGGCAGTGGGAGGAGGTCGCCTCTCTCCTTCCTAGGAGAAATATTTCTGGGCGATCCGCCGTTAACGCATCCCAAGGCAGCTCCGCGCCCCAGCGCGGCTGCCTCCGCGGCTGCCGCTGCTCTCGCTCCCCAGCGGCCGGATGGCAAGGTCAAGGGTGTCGGCGGCCGGGAGGGGGCGAGACGAGGAGGGGGGACACCCGGGACCGGCCCGGGGGAGGGTCCCGGGCGCGGCGCTGCCATGCACTGCGGAGCGCGGCCGCTCCTCTCCGGGCGGGGTGCGCAGCGCCGCGCAGCGCCTCTCCCCGCCCGCTCGCCCCGCCCCGGCGGCTCTGCCCGCGGACGGCCGCGCCGGGCGGGGCAGCGCGGAGAGACGCGGGGGGTCAGCGCGGGGGGCGGCGGCCTGGCCCGATGTGGGGGGGGATGCAGGATGCGCTGCCTCGGCACCACCGCCTCGGCACCGCCGCCATCTGCCGGGCACCGCCTGCCCGCGGTCCTGCCCGATGTCCTGCCCGCCGCCTGCCCGCCGTCCTGCCCGCTGCCTGCCCGCCTGCCTGATGCCTGCCCGCGGTCCTGCCCGATGTCCTGCCCAATGCCCTGCCCGCGGTCCTGCCCGATGTCCTGCCCAATGCCCTGCCCGCTGCCTGCCCGCCATCCTGCCCGCTGCCCTGCCCGCTGACCTGCTGTCAGCCCTGCCTGAGGCTCTGCCTGCGACCCCCGGACTGGTCCCTCCTTGCCGGTAGCTCCCTGGCTTGGCCCTGTGGTGGCTGAGCGTGCAAAGAAATGCTGTCCCGGGACAGAGGGATACAATTTATGCTGAAAAATGGGATTTCCTTTAGTGCCAAGGTTCCCCTCCAGCAGCTGTCCAGGCTGGTCACCACCGGCTGGCCTGGCCAGTCCCATGCCGGGGACAGGGAGGGGGCTGTGGGTGTCTGCATGCACCTGGCTGCAGGATGGAGAGGTGGGCTCTTCTCTCGCAGGCAGCAAGGAGCCTTCTCTGTCGGCAGCACATCAGGATTCCTGGGAGGGCTTCAAAGCCATTAGCTCCCTGTTTTGTTTGCGAGACGCTCCCCATCAGAATAAAGCCTTACCCAGTGGAACTGCTCCCAGGGAGCGAGCAGAGACGGGGCTCTGCCCATGCTGCCTGCGGAGCCCCTGGGAAGGAGAAGCTGTGCTGCGATTTGAAGAGGCGAGCTAGATCTTGCCACTAATGAAAGGGGTTTTTCATGCAGCGTGACAGGCGCGGCATTGCTCCCGCTCCCAGGGCTGGAGAGCCGCCCGGAGAGGGCCCTTTGCTTTCCCCTTCTCTTGCTGTTTCATTTGCGGCGGCAGATGTTTGTGGTGACATGACAAGACAGGTAGCAGGTCGTGTGAGCTGCGCCTGTGCTGCTGGTGACGCTTGCGGCTTGCTGCGAGCCCTGCTGCCTTGTCCCCCTCGGCTCTGTCCCATCCTGAGGGGTGTCAGGCAGGTGAGAAAAGCAGGACCAGCAGCAGGAGCAGGGGAGGCTGGGGGTCCCTGCAGGGCCGAGGGGAGTGTGCAAGGGGACAGCAGTGCTGCTGATACAGCACGGCGGGATGGCTTGGGCTGTCCTATGGTGCAGATTTGGGGCCCTTTGTGAAGTTTCCCTGTGCCTGACAAGTGCCTGGGATGTCCCCTCCTTGAGGGAAGAGCTCAGGACCCCAGCACGGGGAGGCTCACACCCATCGTATCGATAACGTCCATTTGGAGAGTCAATAAAGCAGACACGATGTGAGCTGGTCCCCACGGTTCAGTGAGCTAATTAAGCTTCTTCCGCTGACCTGGTTTCCAAATTTGTTAACTTGCTGCCTTCAGAACAACTTGCATTTTCCAGCACAGACAGGCTGGGATTGCAGGGGGCTGCAGAGGAGGGCGGGTGCTTCGGTGGGGCTCAGGGGGCACCAGCACAGAACCTCTTCCCCTTCATCCCCTCCCAGCAGGATGGTCCAAGCACCATGGAGCTGTGCTGTGAGGAAGAGGCAGCGGGCACTGCCAGTGGGGCAGGTGGGCTGAGCATCGGGTGCCCCCACCATGGGAGTTTGGTACTGGTGAGCTGACAGCGGGGAGCTCAAACCCCTGCCACCCCCCACCTCATCTCCCACACAGGGACCCGGCCCCCGGCCGGGCTGCGGCAGAGGCCCTGTGGTGCAGGGCACTGGTCAGAACCCCTCACCATCAGCCCTGTCCCAGGGTGTTTTGGGAAATCCCATTTCCTTTAACTGAGGAAACTGGCTGCAAAAGCTGCCATAAAAGGGTGTTAGGGATGCCTGAGACAAGAAATCAGAAATGAGGAAATGTCAGGATGTTAACGCAGCCCCTTTCATCCCTTTGTGTCTGTGCATTGCAACACGGTCTTTCACAGCAATTATTAGATGCGTGTTTCCCATAAGGCGCCTGCCTCATTCGGTACCCAGCACGTACCACGTAGCTCAGGCTGCGCAGAGGAAGCTGCTGCCTGCAGGACCCTGCATCATTCAGTGAAAAGGGACACGGTAGTGATGGAGAGGAGAAAAAAAGGTGCTAATTTAATTTCATTTTACTGATGGCTTCCCTGGATACCGGATTTCTCATCCCCGTGTCCTTGGCCTTGTGGAATGTTGAGAGAGTCACCTGAACCGCACTTTCCCCACCCAGTCTATAACTGTGTTTTTTCTTTCCTGATGCCTGACTCAAACACTGGCTGGTTGATTACTGGGAGAGCTGAAAGTTGCTGGCTGCGTGTGAAATCACCAGGAGCTGGGCTCGAAATGTGGCTTGTGCTATACCAACACCAGGCACTTGGAGGAATCAGGCCCACCACCTCTGCAGCTGGTGACGGGGAAGGCCACCACCCGCACGTTTCTGTCTGAGGCTGCTCAGCTGCCGACCTTGGGAAGGGATGTTGGTCCGCGGGGCTGGAGGGGCAGCCCCCATCCTCGCTTCCGAGTGACTTGGGCATCAGGTGAGGAATGGAGAGGGGAATGCAAAGGAAATACTGGATTGCAGGTCCCAGGGCCAGGAAAGCCAGGATTAGGACAGGTCAGAGAGTTAAAAGATTGTGTAAGCATTTTTGTCCTCAAAGTTTCTGTCATACTTGAAGCCACAGCATCCCTTCCAGCACACCTCGGTACAGACACCTGCATACACACATTGGCAGACACACGCAGTCACATGGAACAGCTTTCTGAGGTCTCCAGGCTTTCCACCTGCTTTCTTTCCTCTTTGACTGGAAGTCATCCTGGTGAAGAACCTGCGCTGCTGGGCCCTGTGAATCACGGTTGCAGGAGGAGCAGAAATGCCTTGGCCAGAGATCCCAGCTCCAGGGTGCCGTAGCACGAATGTGTCTGTCTGTCCAGAGGTACCAGCTGGCCGAACGCATCCCTGCCAGCCCAAGCTCCCGGCAGACCTGCCTGCATCTGCGCTGGCAGCGAGAGGCTCTCCTTTCTCTGCAAGAAGATTTAAGTCCAAACAGCGGCAGTGAGATGCCCACGGGGACCCCAGCGCAGCGCAGCCCGACGCCTCGCGTGGAGCACTGGGCAGGCTGCGGAGGAGCAGGACTCTGACTCATCGGAAGCTGGTGACATTTTCCAAAAAAAGCCTGTAAGTCCAGGGCTTTAATGTTCCCAAAAGGCAGCAAAGAAGCCTAAGGGGTCTGGAGACCCCATTATACCACAGCACATGATCTGTGTCATGGGATGGAGGAAATTCTGCCTCACTGGGCAGTTCCCCACCCATTTTTCTCTTGTCCCTTGCCTCCCCTGTGAGGAGGGATCTGGCAGAGCTAAAGTCAGGAGTGGTCAGATGCTGCTGCCTGCTGCCCCAGTGCAAAGCCAGACTCGCTCTTCTAGTGATGACAGAATTACTTTCCAGTTGACGAAGATCAGCATTTCACTTTGGGAGTCCCTGGAAAACATAGCAACTAGGACCAGAGGCAATGAACTGAGCAGTGGGTGTTTTAAGAGGGGCCCCTGAGAGGCTGTGGTGGGACCGGACAGCACACTTGATACCTCACCCAGGACAGGACCCTGATCCTCTTCCTCAGTCACAGCAACCACCAAGCCAGTGGTTTGGCTTTATTCCAGTTTACACAGCAGCACAACAGCCCTTCCCAGCAATTCCCTGTGTCGGCAGGAGGAGACACAGACAGGCAGAGGCAGATGTTCCCCAGGCTGCCTGCATGAAAGTGATAATCAAATGATAGAGTATTTTCAAGCAAACTCGCGTTTTCAGTCATTAATTTTAGTGGTCTGCAAATAGTTTCAGTGGAAAAAAACCATTCAGATAGCGAAGAAGGGTTGTGAGCTGGATGCGCTCCAGGCAATGCTGGTGTGCACCATAGCCCACCTGTAACCTGTAGCCAACCTGCCCAGCAAGGGAGGGATGCCCACGCTGTGCGTGGGAGGAGACACAGGTCCTTATCTTATTATCAACCGGGCTGAATCCTTAGGTCAAGTGCAATAAATATTCCCAAATCAAAAGCACATGAGTGAAAACAAGTGCTGCAGAAGCTCTGGAGCAACTTGTCCTGCATTTCGACAGTGCTGGGCCTTCCCTTTCCTTCCTGAAAGATCAGGACACCAGGGGAGGAAAGGTGCTGCATGATCTGCCTAAGGGAGGGTGATGGCAAAGGTTTTAGGGCATTGGAAACCAGTGTTTGTTCTAAAGCCTGCAAGGGTTTTTCACTCTTTAGCCCTTCAGAAGAGTTACTGTCGCTGCATGCCGACAAAGCCAAGGAGCACACTGTTGTGGCATGCAGCAGGGCTGGGGGCTCCCAGGCAATACCAGAGCTTATTGCCTGAGGTCGAGGCTCTCTGTGTGTGTAGCTGAGTTTGTGTCCACCATGCTAGTGCAGCCCCTGCTCCCAGCCCTGCCGCAGGATTTTGCAGGGACCCAGCGGGGACAGCTGCCCCACAAAGCCTGGCCAGCGGCTCCTGCCGAGCAGCATCAGCAAAGCGATGCAAAGGGAGACACATACCAGCTGCAGCTCTGGCCCCCGAGGTACCTGACCTGCTTTCCCATTGCCAACTATGCTTCAACCCATTAAAGGTCATCAGAAGTTGGGTTTATTTTTAGTTTCCCCTTTTAAGTTGCCCTGAAGCAGTGAGGACTGATGGAAGGAAGAAACATCCTCCCTGCCATCAGCCTCCCATCTCAGGATCCTGAGATGCTGTTAATGGACAACCTCGCCCATCACGAGCCACCCGCGAGAAGCCCAGCCCTTGGACCTCTCCACTTGTGGAAGCTGGCTGGCACACCTCCCACCCTCCCACAGCTCCTCGGGGACCACCATCTTCTCAGAAAGAGCAGCATCGCCTTGGCGAATGCTGCTCTTCCTACTGCTGGAGTGGTGTCATCACGAGAACCTGGTTTGCCTTTTGTTTCTCATATTGTTTCATGGGGAAACTGAGAATCAGAGCGATTCCTTGAGAATGGGGGGCAGAACTTCAAACTGGAGCATGGCACTGCTGGCTCCAGGGGGCTGGTGGCAAAGCTCAGACCAGGCTCTGGACCATGCTGCCCATGCAGTTCAGAAGCAGAACAAATGGCATAATTAGGAAAAGATAATTCCTTTTTACACTTCTAAGCATACGAAACACCGCAGAATGGCTAGCCCCGGGTAGGCAGCGGGTTATCTCTTTTCTAGGAAATTGCACTCATTTTTTTTCTCTGGTCTAAAAATGGAATGCAAACCCTTAAAATAAATTCCCAGAGAACAAAACTGAGAAAACACAACGGGATTTGAATCAAAGTATTTGGATTAATTAGCTTAAACTGAAAGCTTTCATTCTGATTTCAACCTCGGCTTTATGTACAAAAAATTAAAGCAGCAAGGCTTTGTAAGTTGAAAAATCAAAATGTTCCACCCTGAAAATATCAAAATGAGATGCTCAGTCTCACTGAGCTGCTTTGTTGCTTTCTAAAGGGAAACAGCAGCAGGACCAACACCTTTGCAAGCAGCCTGGATTATTAAGAGCTTCAAAAAAAACTCCAGATCAGCATAAGCAATTAATATTTATCAGTTTTTCTTCCAGAGGAAAGTCTAAAAATACTGGGGGGTTTTCCAAATCATCAACAGATTTCTTTAAATATTTTCCCTTTGCTGTACGGTTAACCTTGAGCTGTGTGAATCAGATGGGCTGGTTCACAGGAATCACGTCTTTGCTCAGGCTCCGTGGCGGGCGCCGCTCGTATCCACGCTTGCTGAGCTGGCGGTGGGGAAAGCGACACCGGATTTGCTTTTTGGTGCTGTACGTGCGGGAGACGGCTATTCAGCCCCTTGCGGGCCTTGTCGTGGATGTTGGAAGGAACGGTAATATGGAGGTTGGGATTTTATACGTTTGCTGTCTAAAGGTGAGCAAAATGCATTTTCGTGACCATTTTCCTACTGTAGGTGAAATTGGAAAATGAAAAATTGGACATTTGCTCACTTTTGTCATTTTTCGTTCTCCTTCCTCGAACGGTTCATTTCTGTTTCAGTGGCAAAATAGGAACAGTGCAGAGACGGGGAAGAATAATAATGGAAAAGAGAGACTGGAGGGGAGAAATACAGGGAAACTGAGATGTTAAAGTGAAATATTTTGAAAGTTTCATTTTCTAGAGATACTTCCAAATGAAAAACATTTCCTTTGGAAACCACTCCAGCGAGAACATCTTCTGATTGTCCGTCGGCTCTATCCCCCGCAGCACCTGACCGAACCTCGGCCGTCTGTCCCAGGCAGGGTTTGCGTGCTCCCCGCCCCGCGGTGTGCCAACACACGGGCGATGAAACCACCGCCGGGAAGGAGCGTGGCTGGGCTGCCTGCCGCCAGCGCGATGCTCGGAGCCTGGCTTTTGCAAGTCAGCAACCGGCCAGTCCCTTGCAGGTGGCCTCCAGGGACACATCATCCCAGGAGATGTCCTCCGGACCCTGCTAGTCACGCTCGTGTCCCCGCTGAGCCCGACATCGCTGCTCGGGATGCTGGTCCCCTGTTTCGGAGCCTTCCCTTGTTCTCCCAGCCCAGCGCTGCCATCCCAGCGCCACTGCTCCAGCCCAGGGCGCACCGCGTGGAGCAGGACCAGGCTGCGGGTGTCCGGGCCGCGGGGCTGGCCCCGGCCCCGGGGCTGTTCGGGCGGGGCGGGGGCTGCTCGGGGAGCTGCTGCCATCTAACGGCGCTGACAATTGATGGCAGGAGGGGGGAGCCCGCCTGCCCCGCGCCCCTCGGCCGGCTGGGTGACCATCGGCGCTCCCCGGGGCTGCGGGGGGGACGCCGAGCAACGTCCCGTACGGTGTTACTGGGCACGGAGAGGAAGGCAGAGGTCGGGCGTTTCAAAGCCAGGGATGAGATCTGTAGGTGATGCTTGCCGGTCCCGGTAGCTCTGCCCTGCCTGCGGGAGGCTGAAGACACCATCACACCCTGCTGCCTGCAAGCCTGCGGAAGCAGTGGGATTTGCGTGCTGAAGGTCTGCATCCCAAACCACCGCCGGAGGTGCGATGGGAGTCTCCCAGCAACCGCAGCCCCTCGGCCGACCCTCCTCTTGCAGCCGGCGAGCCTCAGGCAGGGCTGCAATCCCAACACTGGCGGTGCGTGTTTGGGACAGCAAACCCCCAGCCTCAAAGCACTTGTGCGTCTCCACTCTGCCGACAAGGATGGCCCGGCACCGGCTGCAGTGCCCTGACACAGGCCCCGCGCACCCCCCGGCTGGAAGAGCAGCTGCCTGGCTTGTGTCGTGCAGCGGCTCCCAGACCAGTCTGCGACTTGCAGGGAAACAGCTCAGATTCGCCTCTGTCAGGCACGTAGCCCTGATGCAATGGTTTTCCGAGCACCTTCACAAAGAAAGGCACAGTGCCACCTTTTTCCAGTTTATTGGACAGGAATAGCCCAGCCTCTGGGCTTAGCAACAGCTCCCCAACACACAGGACGCACATCAGAGAGACCTTCCTCTGCTGCCCCAGCACAGGCTGCTAGCCATGGGCTAGCTGGGGCCACGGGAAAACCCATCCAACACATACAAGGCCACGGTGCAAGGGCTGAGATGGCTGCATACACACAGCCGTGTCCAGCCAGTGCTTGCCCTGTGTCCCTCCAGCTGGTGAGCAGCCACCTCATGTGGGCCAGCAGAGGGGATCCCAGGTCCACAGGCTGCTCCAGGTCCGGAGAGGTGGGCAAGGCAGGAGGGCTCCCAGTCAGACCCTGCCTGAGCTCACCACCCCACTGTGGGCTGCAGACGTTTATCCGCACCCCAAGTCCTGCCTGATCCACCTGACCAGGGCGGTCTTGGTGCCGCTCAGAGGCTGGCAGCGGCCTACAGGCTACCTGCCGCCAATTCTCCTGCATTATTGATAGGGTGAAGGCCATTTAACATTCTGGCCAGAGCTACTTGCAGTCTGGGAGAAGAGCAGGGATGAGAGGCCAAGGAGAGAAGCTGTGACTGGATGGGGCAGCAGCAGGATGGAGCTGGGAGATCTCTTTGCAGCAGCTCTTCCATCAGCCAAGAGAGTTCAAGTGGCCAAGAGACATTTTTCATCACCTGGGAATCCTCTTCTGCTGTGAAGACCTGGTGGATCTGGCTGCCAGCTGTGAGTCCTTGTGGGGCTGATTCCTGGGGTGGGTGGCCGTCTTGGCTGGGTGCATGGGAGGGCCAGGCTTCATGGTGGTGGGAGGGTCGAGAAAGTGGTGTTGGGGGTGAGAGGGGGCACGTCAGCTCCAGGGGAGGCACTGGTTAGAGGGGCAGCGGGAAGGGCTCCTCTTCTGCGGGTGACGTAGAGAGCAGCCCCTGCTACCCCCCAGGAGAGTCAGAGGTGTGGAACTGGGCTGTCTGGGGATGTGTGACAAGCTGGGAATGTCGGAAGCTCATGACACATCTCCTCATGTCCCCTTGTGCCCTCCGCTGGGGAGCAGGCATCCTTGTGCAGGATGGAGTTGCTCTGGGGTGGAGAGCCTGGCAGCCCACCCCTCATCCCTGCAACCTTGTCCTAGTGCAGACAGCAGAGACCTGACAGGACTCAGAGGGAGCTGGGAGGAGTATCCCGAGGGTGCACGATGGTTTCATGAGCTGTTAGCTCAGATCTCACAGAGGACACGAGGTCCAGGCTACCTCTGCGACCTTGGAAGAAGCTGCTCTAGAGGCAGAAAGAGGTTTTCCCTGACAGTCCTGTGCCTAAAGACTGCTGTGATTTGTGAAACTGTGACTGTCCCCCCTGCAACCGTTGCCAAAGCAGCGGTGATGCTGGAAGGTGCTGCAGCTCTACCTGCGCCTGGGCGAGGGTGCCCGAGCAAGGCAGCGCACTGGAGCAGGGTACTGCTGCGGGCAGGACGACCGCAGAAGGGATGCAACGATCAAAAGAGCTCAAAAAGGCTTTGAGAGGCAGCACTGTGGGGCTGTACTCTTGCAGCTCCTATTCCTCGCTGGTCTACTACACTTCACCATTATGCTCTCTATAGAAAAACCTCTGGGACACCTGCACTTGGAGTATTACGGTGGGGCTTTCCCCGACACCTCCAAACCTTCCTGCAAGCTGAACTGGAAAAAACCCAAGATGTTTGCACAGGGCTGAACTAGAAGGCTCCTTTCAGCAACACAGTGTCAGGCAGGGCCTGCAGCAATCTTCCAACCCTGGAGCTCAGCTGCCTGGCTCTGGTCCTTCCTTCTTCCTTCCCATGCCTTATCTGTGGCCTCCACTTCCCTGGCTCTGTCTCCGCACAGTCTGGAGGCTGCCCTGGGCGGTGACTCCGCGCCGCTGCCTTTGAAGAGGTGGTCACATTCAGCAGGCAGGAGCAGGGAGGGTGCTGGGGGTTCACACTCCAGTGCCAAAGAAGAGACCTCCAAGCAGCAGCCTGAGCTGCTCCCTGCACGGCTCCCTCCGGCGCAGGGGCGACCGCGGTGTGTGCCGCAAGGGTGGTCCCAGCTGCCTGACCCACCAGGCACGGCTGACACACACAATCTGTTTTCCAAGAGCGCTTACTTCCTCCGCCACTGGCTGAAAACAATTCGAGTGGAGCAGGCCTCAGCATTTCTGAAAATTAAGCGCTGAGTTCAGCTTAGTTCAGCCCCGGAGCCTGCTTAACCCTTTAGTTGCCGGATGAAGCCAATTTCCCGGTGCCCGCAGAAGCTTTGGGCTGCCGCGTGCTGTGCAGGACCGAGAAAAGTAACAAGGGTCTTGGAGGTGGCAGAAAAGGCTTGAGTGAGGGTCATCAGCGAAAAGAACTATCTTAAAGCCAGCTGTTTCCAGCTGCATTTCAGTGACCTGCCATGCCGGTTTTGCTGCTAAACACTGCACTTCCCCTGTGTCCTGCAGCCATGCGTGAACCCCTCTGTCCCGAGCTGCCCCCCCGCTGCCAGCACACCAGGAAAGATGCTGTCCCAAGGCCACCCCATCTTGGGCACACAAAGGCATGCATGGAGGTACGTGGGGCAGGTCCCTCTCCCCATCCTCCTGTGTCCCCTGGGCACTGGTGTGCAGCCTGAAGGGCCCAGGACTGCAGCAGGGGGTATGGAGCAGGCAGGTGCCTATCACCACTCTGCACCCCTTTGCAGAGGGTGAAAACAAAAGCAGAGGGTGCAAGAACGAGGAAATGGCCCCGCTGGCCCTGCTCACTCCTGCCAGTGTCCCCACGGGTCCCCCGGCTGCAGTCGGTGCTTGGGCTGGGCGGGCTTTCAGATGAGGAGAGGGAAGTGCTGCTCCATGTAACACCGAAACAGGTCCCCCCCGGCCATATCAGAGAATCAATGTTGTGGTTTCAAAAACATGAAACAGGAATTTGTTTGACCAGAAACAAAACGTTTCATCTTGTTTGTTTGCTTTTTTCCCCGACTGAAGTCAGGTTGAGGCTGACTTCCTTTTTCTTTCAGGTTCATTTTTAAATAACAAAGTGAAAAGCAAGGAGGGTTCGTTTTGAACCTGCCAAGGAATGGTCAACAGAAGGAAACAGGAGTATTAGAAAAGCTTGATATTAACTCTTCCATTGTTTTCAAAAGAAAAAAAATCCCTGTATACTCTTCTGCCAGCCCTGTTTGTGGAGTTTAGCCGGGGTGCACAAATACTGCTGGGTCCACAGATCTCTTGTTCTGTGTGCCTGTATTTGCAGCTTGCTGGAGGAGAAGGGGGTTTCAGAGCTGAGTGCCTCTGCCACCTCCCTGGGATGCCCAAACCCTGGTGCAGGCAGAGCTGGAGCAGAGGCAGCCAGCGCGGAGCGAGGACGGGGAGCCCCCAGCCCCGAGGACGCAGCACCGGGGCTGGGAGAGGGGACAGGTGAGTTGGGGAGAGGCTGCTCGGGGCTGAGCAGAGCCCCACTCTGGGCCCTGACACCACGCCAGTGGGCAACCTCGCTGGGTCTTGTTTACTGCAGGGCCAGGGCGAAGGTGGTGCCTGGGTGTTCATGCTTCCCCTCGGGAGCCAGCGGTCTGCCGGCGTGCCGGGCTGTTTATAGCATAACTCCGGGTAACTCATTGACCTCCGTGCCGGCAGCTCTGCTGGGAAGCGGAGGTTCCCAAGATGATAAGCTGCTCTTGGAAGAAATTCCTTTCCTCATGTGAGGGAGTGGCGGGGCTGGGCACGCTCGCCCGCCTTACAAACACGTACACAGCCCTGTGCATACGCACGGGAGCGCGTCGCGTCCCAGCACCGGCAGCGTTCCCTCGGGGGACCTGGCTTGGAGAGGTCGGAGCTTCGTGGCCAAGAGTTGTCCGGGAGGAAAGCAGTGCCGGGGAGCAGAGCGGGGGGCCCCGCGCAGGCGTGTGCGGAGGAGCAGGTCAGTACAGCCGCTTGCACCGCTCTGCCCTTGCACCACCACGCCGGGTCTCTGGCTAGGTGCTGGTCACATGCCTGTGCCCTTCATCCCCAGCTGAGCAAACATGGCTGGGACACGGCGGCTGCAGGTGGTTGGAGCAGTCCAGCGCAGGGACATGGCTGCATAAATCCAGGTTGGGGCAGAGAGTGCGTTTTTTGTCCCGGTTGAATTTGAGGGTCAAATCTGGTGGTGATGAGCACACCGGGGAAGGATAGGTTTGTGTCCTTTGTACCCAAGAACTGACAGGAGAATGACAGGAGAAATGCCAGCAGACACGCTGATTTTAAGAAAGTGGATTTGGTCCCAGGAAAGGGTGCCACTGCGTGACAGCCCTGGAGACCAGCAGTGTCTGCAGTGGCTATGGCCCCCAGACTAAGGGTGCTTGGACAGTCACCCTGCCCCCCGTGTCGTGCCCTGGGGAGGGATGTGTGGCCAGCTGGCACTCCACCTGCAGAGGCTGGCATGGCTGCACTGGGTTTGCAAAGGGAGCAGAGACCCTGGAGAGCTGGCACAGGCAGAGACCCCCAGCCAGTGCAGGCTGAGACCCCCCAGAAATTGCTTCTATACTTATAGGACCAGGCTTTCCAGGGAGACCAGGCTGAGGGCTTTAGCTGCAGCAATGGGGACTCTCCAGGGGTGGTAAGCACTGGGGTAGGGAGTTGAATGGGTGGGTTTTGAGTTGCTGACTAAAAAGAAGATTACATTTAAGGTCATACAGGAGGTTGTTGCCTTTGCATGTAGAGGGGTGGGTTTGGCCACTCTGTTATCTAGGTGAACTTCAAAGCAAAAAGACATTTCAAAACCACCAATGAAGATACTTTGTTTAGAAAATGAAACAACGTTGCGTTGATTTTAAAAGAGAAAAGTATTACTTTCCCTTGGGTAGAAGAATCTGACGCTAATTGCTGAGCAGGTATTGCTAAAACCAACAACATTCTGAATGAAGCAATAAGCTTTGTCGGAAATACCTGCCCTGTTCAAGCACTGACCACTTGGACAACATGGGCTCAAAACAGCAACATCTTTCATGTAAAGACACAAAAACTCAGGCAGTGTGGTCTGAGCACAGGCAGGCAGGCCAAAACCCGTGCCTGATCTGAATTTCTTCCCTGGTTCCCGCACCTTCAGAGCATCCCTAGGTCAACTAGGGGAGTTTTCTAAATGCGGAGCTTTCCAGGGCCGATGTGCTACAGGAACAGACAGTGTCTTTGCCACAGGGAGAGCAGTGCTGGCCTGTCCCAGCAGCTCACCTTCGTGCAGGTCCCCACAGCTGCGCAGCTTTGCATGGGAAACATCAGTTTGACTTTAGCACGTCAGGAGAGAGCTGCAGTGCTTTGCGCCCTAACGTCTGGGGCTCAGGAGGGCAGGTGAGCTGCAGCGAGGAGGATGAGGAGAATGGTCCCTTTTCCAGGCAACCCCAACATTCTGACATCTGGTTTCTCCTGATGAGGACTAGAAATCCCCACTCAGCCTTCTCCTGGGAAGCTCAAAGCTTTGTCATGCATTGGGATGCAGCCTGGGGTTCTGGGAGGGCCAGCGATGTTCCTGGAGCACACCACGGCCAACACGTCACTGCTGCGGTGGCACTGGCCTTGGCTGGTTGCTGAAGGTCCATCCCTAAAAGACCTCCCTACCTGTGACTTCTCTCCCTAGCCTTTTGGTTTTTATTTTGCAGGGGCTGTGTTGCTCTTCCCCAGGGATACTCTGCAGACATCTGCCACTTTTAGCGCAGTGACACCGCGCCGTCCTGGTCCTGGAGGCTGGCGAAGGTCAGAGCGTGGGGTGAAGAGGGAACGAGACTCCATCCTGGGCAGCTCAAGGGAACCTGCACAGCAGCCAAATCAGTCCCTTCTGGGGTTCTCATCTGTGGTTCAGACAGCTCCGATCTCAGCGATGAGATGAGCCCTGCTAGCCCCACTAGCCCTTCTGGAGCCCACAGTGCCTGTGCCTGCTGAGAACTCATCCGTGGCTTGCCTGGAAGTAGCTCTGCTCCACTGAGGTCAGTGTGGAGTGGGCAGCACTGCCAGCTGCCCTTGCTGTGAAACCGGGAAAGCGTGGCCGTGCCAGCTGGAAGGTGCTCCAGGAACAGCTGCACAGCCAGCCTGGATGGAGGATGCTGGACAAGCCCCAGCGGCGTGTCCCCACAGGTGAGGCAGGTGCTTGCAGCAGCATCAGGAACAGGGTTGCCTTTGGAAGTGGGGGGACATCAGCGTTGGAACTCTCCGGAGGGGCCAGCTGGAAGCTCAGGCGGGCTCAGCAGACTGCAGGGCTCCCTGTGCTGCCAGCGGGAGGAATGAGAGGAATGTGCCACGTGAGCCATGCAACACGCTCCCAAAGACAAGGGGGAAATGGTGGGGCCAGCACAGGGCAGCGACACCAGAGAGCCTGGGGTGCTGCATCCAACTCTGCAGCCTGCAGCACGAGAGACATGGACCTGTTAGAGAGGATCCAGAGGAGGGCCATAAAAATGACTGGGGAGCTGGAATCCCTCTCCTAAGAAGAAAGAGGAGAGGAGGCCAGCAGTGTGCCCAAGTGGCCAAGAGAGCCACTGCCATCTTGGCCTGCACCAGGAACAGTGTGGCCAGCAGGACTAGGGAAGGGATCGTCCCCCTGTACTAGGCACTGGTGAGGCTGCACCTCAAACACTGTGTTCAGTTCTGAGCCCCTCACTGCAAGAAAGACACTGAGGTGCTGGAGTGTGCCCGGAGAAGGGAACAGAGCTGGGGAAGGGTCTGGAGCACAAGTCCTCTGAGGAGCGGCTGAGGGAGCTGGGGGTGTTCAGCGTGCAGAAGAGGAGGCTCAGGGAAACCTTATCGCTCTCTACAACTGCCTGGAAGGAGGGTGCAGAGAGGGGTAGGTTGGTCTCTTCTCCCAGGTGACAAGCGATAGGACAAGAGGAAACGGCCTCAAGTTGTGCCAGGGGAGGTTTAGATTGGATATTAGGAAAAATTTCTTCACAGAAAGGGTTGTCAGGCATTGGAACGGGCTGCCCAGGGAGGTGGTGGAGTCACCATCCCTGGAGGGATTTAGGAGGTATTTGTAGATATGGTGCTTAGGGACATGTTTTAGTGGTGGACTTGGCAGTGTTGGGTTAACAGTTGGCTTGGTGCTCTTAAGGGTGTTTTCCAACCTAAATGATGCTGCTGTAATTGTATGATTCTAACCCAAACCATTCTCTGACTCTGTGCCCATCGCCCCCGCCTCGCTGGCAGACAGTGCCTGGTCAAAAGGCGCATTGTGCGTTGTGCCTGAGCCGCGGTGCCGGCTGGGCAGCGAGCGGCACACTCACCCCTGCCAGTGCAGCAGCAGCGTGCTGGCTCGGGCTGGTGGTGTTGCTGGACACATGGGCTGCTGCTTGGGGACCCCCTGGCACCAGGACCTGTCCCTGGGGTGTACAGGTAAGCTGTCTGTGGGGATGCCAAGGCCCTGCTCTGTCCGAGAGGGTCTGCCAGACCTGTGGCGTAGAGCTCACCCCGCTGCTGGGGCTTCTGGGGAGACTCCGGGCTGCACAGTGGCTCCCTTTGGCTCCTTGCCATTCCTTCCTGAGCTGGCTACTGGTGTCCCCTCCTCTTGCTGGCTACGCTGTGTCACTAGATTTGGGTGTGTGGGGAACAAGGCAGGGCATTTTGGCTAGGGAATGGAGAGGATGACTCAGGAGTTGGTTTATTTCCACGCCGTTGGCTTTTCAGGACCCCCCTTGCCATCGCTGTCCTGCTGGCACTGCTGGCCAGGACCACCCCCAAGTATCGCAAGGCTTGCGGAGCCCATGGGGTGCTGCCAGCCCCTCAGAGGCGCGATTCCCGTACCAGCATGCCCAAATGACCTAACAGGGCTGTGCTAACAGGCGGGAGGAGGGAGGTGGCTCAAGGCCAGTGGCTGTGGCCACATGTTGCCTGGGAAAGCTGGTGCCAGCGGGTGCTGTGAGTGCCTCAGCCCCAGCTGCCAGGAGTGCACCCTGAGCACCAGGACCCGTGCTCGGCTCTGGGCTGGGGCCGTTTCCTGCCCACTGTTACAAAATGCTTCGGCACCGGGGAGGTAAATGAGTCACTGGCACAACTGGGAACAACTCCCCACCAGCAGTTTCAATTGGTCTCTTGAAAAAGCTCCCAGTTCCTTTTCTGAGCCTGGCCCAAACAAAAATAGACACTGAATCGACAAGTGCTGTAGGGAGCAAGCCCATTTCTCCTCTTGCCTAAGTGAGCCCTCGCCCCTGCCTGGCTCTGTAGCGACCCACCAGCATGCTTTGTCACGCTGCTGGCAGAGGTGGCACGAGCGGTGTCCGACCCACCATCTCCTTCGGCACATCATATGGAGACCCCTCGGGTGGGGAGCATTCTGCTGGGGCTCTGAACGCCTCTCCCCACCTCCCATCCTCCCCAGGTGAAGAGTGTGACTCCTGCTGCCCCCGCTCGCCCGTGCTCCTGCCCCACTGGGACCGCCTGCAGCACACCGCAGCCAAGCGCCGGGGAAAATGGTGGCAGGAGAAGACCATGGCATCAGGTACCCATCCCTGCGGAAGGGGCACCCAGCCCCTGCCCACCAGGCCTTGCTGAGCCAAGTGTAGAGCCTGCCAGGATGTGCAGGGAGGAGGGGAAGGGAGGGAGGTGTGAAGGAACCGGGAGGCAAGCCCAGCCCAGCCAGGAGCCCGCTTGGGTTTAGCTCTGCCCCTGGCTCCTTTCACTTCCATGTGTGGAAGGGGACGGAGCTGCTGGACGAAGTCCTTTGTTAAGTGTGTTCAAATCAGCTGTTGAGAAATGTAAAGCCTTTTCTTTCAAAGAAAAGCTCATTCATTACATGTTCAGCCTTGGGCCATACTTTTCTACTGCTAACTATAAATAAGGATTATAATTCTGCATGCAAATAACAGTTTATTTGACTGACTAGCAAAGCTGGCTCAATAGAAAGAACTGTAGAGGATAGTTATGGTCACAGAAGTGGCTCACAAAAGCCACTGCACGTTCCAGCTCCAGATCTCTGGGTACACGTTTGTCTTACAAGTCCAACCAGATTACTGACAAAAATTGGTTTTTAATCTTGTTATCCCTCCACAGCCAATACAGCTGTGGAAAAGCAAGCTGGATTTTTATGTGCCTCAGCCTTTATTAACATAATTACCAGCTAAAGTTTCAGTTCCTGAATCCTTTATGGCAATAGTTGATGATGTGTGAAGCAGAGGGACTGCAGCTTGGTTTTCAGATACCAACCAGAGCAGGCAGGGGAGAAAATTTCATTTTGACTGTCAAATTGATGAGCAAAGAGTTTTGCAAGCCCTTGGCTGTCCTGCGCTGAGGAAGTGGTCTTGGTCTGAGGTCGCCTCCAAAAAAATCCCTGTGTCATGGGGTCATCCTTCTACCAAATCTGCTCGGCGAGGGTCTGTCTGTCCCAAGAGCAATGAGGAACAGTCCCCTCACCCTCACCTCAAAGCCACTCCAGCACCAGAAAGAAGCCAGTCATCAAGGGTGTCAGATAGTTAGGACCCATCAATCCCATGGATCTTGCCTCCATGCTTGAGCATGATTTTAGGGTGACAGCAGATCCGCACAATCCCCAGCCAGATCTGCAGTGCAACCCATGGGCTTTGCTTTCAGGTGCCAGGGTTAGGCATAGACCTCTGTCACAAGATGTGACAGCAACTCTTCTGTGTCCCCCCTCCTTGCTAGGTAAGGCTGGGCTATCAGAGCCAAGTGACCCCACTCCTGAGGCAGCAGAAGGCTCGTTGAACACCTCCTCGGGGCTGCTGGCTGTCAGGGAGGGCTTTCCACCAGGTAAGACGCTGCCTTTGGGATCACCTAGATTTCCAGTGGTCGAAAGCAGCAAGGCCTGGCACCGCAGCTAACTGATCCCCTGTCATCCCTTGAGTTTCTCGTCTTTGTGGCTGGAGGGGGGTGACGGGCTGCGCTTGTGTTGTTTGAGCACCGCAGCCAGGCGAGGGGTGGGGGCACTGGGGAGGCTGGCTGCCAGGAGGCAGTGTGGCACAGGCAGCTCTGTGTGACATGAAGCTCCTTCTCCCCCTTAACCCTGCACACTTCCTTTCCAAGAGATTTCACTCTTCTTCTCCATTGTGAGCCGCTCCTCCCAGTGCCTCAATTCCCAGCTCCAGGAAGCAGCCAGAAAGAAGCTGTGGGCCCTGGAGAGCGATGACAGAGATGTCTGTGCCCTGTTCAAGGTAGGAGCACCAGCCCGGCAGGGCAGAGCGTGTGCTGGGAGGCTCCTGGCGTGATGGGATGTGTGAGGGGACACCAAACCCAGCCATGAAAGAGAAGTTCCTCCAAGGCTGCTGCAGGATGTATCCCTGCACACACAGACTCTGTACCGGACTGGAATGGTGAGGAACATGAACTGGTGACAAGTGAGAGGCAGATGGAAAGCTGAGCCTTATGTAAGGAGCCTCATATCGGAGGCTCTGAGCTGCCCGAGGGATCATGCAGATAGCCCTGGGATGAGCCTAAGTAGCCTTCATTTCACAGGGCTGGGATTCCCAAAGCTGTGTGCCAGGCTCAGGTCCCCAGTGCAGGTGGCGTCTTTGGACATGCACAGGGGTTCTCAGAGTGCAGGGTTCGTATAGATGGATCACTATAGGTATAGAGTTGTCTCCTGGAGTGAACTCTCCTTCCCTGCAGGTTTTTAAGGCGCTGCTCTCTCAGGGCTCACTGCAGAGCTTCCCAGAAGACCTGGAACAGTGCAGACACACTAGTACCAGCAACAGTGAAAGGAGAGCTTCTCCCTCCTGGCACAATTACTGCTTTCAGCCTCAGAGCTGCAGTTTGGAAGCTGTGCCTGTCCTGACAACATTAACTCATGTGTGGTACAGTTCAGGTGTCTGGGTGTCAAAAGTACAGTGGTTCTGGTGTGTGCCACAGGGGAAAAGATTTTGGAGCAGGAGATGGAGGTTCTTTGCCCTCCCAGTGGTGCACCATGGGGAGTTGTGTCTGCGGGTACTCCCTCCCTCCTGGCTGAAGGACTCGGCTGGAGCCCCCTTAACCCACACAACCCACTCGCACAGCTCCGGCCTCAACTATGCTAATAAATGAGCACCTAGTCTCATTCCAGGGTCTAATATTATTCCCACACTGACAAAGCAGACCCCCTGTCAGAGTCCCAGGAGCATCCCTTAATCTTGCTGTCTTCTGTGTGTAGGAGCTGTCAGCCAGGCTGGTCTGTATGCAAGCACAGGAGGATCGGTTCCTCCTCACCTTCAAAACCCTAGAAGAAGTCTGGAAGTTTTCCACGTACCTGACTCTAGGTAATGTTTTCAAGGTGTGGGAGATATAAACAGTGTGAGAAGCATTTTTGGAGAAGGTATTCTTTGACAACAAAAAACCAGTGATGGGTGGACAGATAAAGAATATGAATTAGAAGACCTTGATGTCCATCAACCGATTTATGAAACCACAGTCTGGATCAGGGAAAGAGACCCAGGAGGATGTTTTTTGGGTGATGCCTCTGTTGCATTTTGCAAATGGTGACAGAATTAGAGGCTGTTGCCTCACAGCATGGGTGCAGATGGCAGGCTGGGGGACATCCAAAGAGCACTTCATCCTGCCCAGCGAAGGAGGATGCTAACACTGCTTTCCCTCTTGGTTTCTTAGGGTATGTGGGCAGCTGCTTGGAGCAGCTTCTCTTTGACCAGGAGTACTGGCTAAACTGTGCTCTGATGGAGGACACAGAGATCAGAGTTAATGTGGATAAAGATCACTTGGCCACCATATACATGGGTCTGCTGCTCCAGGAAGGTGAGAAGAGACTGGATGTGTAGGGACTTCCTCAATGGCGTCTCAGCAGGGCTGTGTTGTAGCCCTGTGCTGGGCTACGTCTTGCACTGATGCCATTGACCTGGGCATGACTCTTTCTATCTGCAGGCAACTTTTTTTCCAGAGCAGTGCCCAGTGTCCGGCAGACAGAGCAGGAGGCAGAGGAAGGCCTGCAACTCTGCAAGAACGAGCTGATCCATGTGAAGAACGTTGGAGAGGAGTCCAAGTGGGAAGGGATGTCCTTACTGACAGGTCAACGAGGCCTGGTGCCTGTGACAGCTCTAGAGCCAATACCTCACCCATTTTACCAGTAAGTAAACTGGCCAATTAATAGTGCTGAAGCCAAGATTCTTTCCTGATCCTGGTATACAACCTAGCACCAAGCCTGGGGTGAGAAACCGCTCTTGCCTCTGGCAATGGGCAAGAGCTACATAATTTTGTGAGGATACACATTATGCATAAAGACAATCACTGGAACCAATTTGGGTCCTGTTAATGGGATAGAGTAAGGACATATGTCACATATCATTCCTGTATGATATTGATTTAGGTAATCCATGACATTATTTGTGATTTACAGGTGAATAACTGCGGGAAAAAGCATAGCCCAAGATTTAGGTAATGCCAGTCAAAGTCGTGCCTCACACTGGACACCAGGCTCAGCCTCACAGACACCCGCAGCTCCTCCTGTAGTCTCACAGTGAAACCCTCCTTACAGGCTGGCAAAATTATCCTGCTCTTACCATGTGTTGTGAGGCTGCAACCATGAGGCGCAAACTGCCCTCTGTGCCCAGTAGCACCATTAACAAGGAATTACTGGACTGGCTGTGCTGGCCACACTCTGTAGCAGTTCTGGCACTCCCAGGGAACAGAACAGCTGTCCTGCTTGTTCGAGACCATCGCTGGTGGTGGCCTGAGGACAGGACTGCTCAGAGAGGGCCAGTGTGGTTCCCCTTTGCCTTGCAGGTGGTTCCTGAAGAATTACGCTGTGAGTTTTGGCATCTCTCAGGAGATCAGTGGGACGACCTCTCGGTCAATTGGTGAGTGATACCTATGCAATGCAGCTGCCTTTCCCAGGGAAGGGCATGACTCTTGCAAACCTGGGTTTGGCCACAAATGCAAAGAGCCCATCTCTTGTTCTGACAATGACACTCCCTTGCAAGGTGCTCTAAGGGAATCCTGCACCTTTGGACTCTTGAATGGAGAACAGAGCTTGCAAGTTACATGTACTTAGAAGGGCGATCTGAGAACACGCAGTATCGAGGGCTGCTGATGGCATCCTTCTGCTACTGGGGTTTTCTATTCCACTGCAATTTTCTCTCTCCTTTAATTCTTTCAGGACTGAATTTTTAATTAATTAGGCCCCCACCAGTGTGCATGTGAAACCTGTGTCTACCATTCCTTCTCAGACTTGGGCACTGTTCAGAGGATGCTGGACATGGGAGGTCACTGCAGGTGTGCATTTGGCGTGTAGTGGGATGGGCCTTTGCACAGTTAAAGATTTCACTCCTGGCAGAGCTGAGATAGTGCAGCTTCTGTGAAGCTCCATGTTTCCAGCCGCCTTCCATACTGCAGCTCTCAGAGGTTTCAGTCTTTGGCTGTGTGGTGTTTATCCATGCCTCTTGTATATTTTATTATAATCCTCTTCTCAAGAAGACACTGCAGGTTGGAGTCAGAGCACAGACTTAGGGGACAGAGAGGCAGCCTTCTCAAGCTGAAATCATGGTCTCTGCTTGCCCAAGTCTTTTCCAGTGAGGGAGTTGTAAGTGAGCGGCCTCACACTGAAATGCCCTTGTTTGCCTTGTTTCCCAGTCAGAGGCAGGTGCACAGCCACAGAGGACCACCGAGGAGCAGCGTGGGATGAACTGAGTTTCTCCAAAGGAGACAGCATAGAAGTCATCGGCTTCCTCATTCTGGGACTCCCATGGTTTGTGGGCAAATCCCTCAGCAGTGGGACCATTGGCTTTGTCCCAGCCCGATACATAAATCCCGAGGCTTGTGAACCTCTGTAAGTTTACTGCTACAATCTAAATTAATTTAAATTCAGGAGAAAGTTAAGGGAAGGCTCCAAGTCCAAACTCAAGGCTATGTGTGAGGTCAGGGCATGTAGTTTGCTTTCCAGGGTGTTCTTAGAGGATCCTATTGAGGTCTGTCCAGAAGCCTTGGCCAGGCTCTGCTGCCAACAGACAAAGCAATTGTATTTCACTTTCCTCAGGTGATTCTTAGAGAGGAACAGATCTTGCCCTGGGCTAGACCTGGCTTTATGTTAAGGCGGCCAGGACATCATGTACCAGAGGAGCTGGCTTCACAGTTTCACCTAGAAATGTCTTGTCTTTGTAGCTTTGTCTGAGGGGCTGAGAGTCTGGCGTGGGTGGGGACAGAGATCACTGCCAAGGAAACCAAGTCCTGCTTTTCTTCCTTCGGCCCATTTTCTTACTGGGGGATGTTGAGGCAGAATGACCACTGGCACAGTTCCTCACTGAGCAGAATTAAACATCCTCCCAAGGACACAGAGTTATCTGTGGAGGGAGAGTGACACAACCCCAATCTGATGACCCAGACAGTTGTCTTTGTTGGTGGCTTAAAGATATAGCTCTGATTCAATACCCATCCAAAGAAGCATCTCCTCCTGGAGTGTGTGTGTGAGGATGGGGTCTTAACCTGTTGTTAGGTCTGTTGGGCTTTCCTGGGTCAGGTTCAATTTTCTCTGACACTACAAAGAACAGAGAGATCAGATGATGCTCTGGCCTCAGAAAGGGCTTCTGGAGAAAAAACGAAAGACCAATAGATCCCTTTCTCTGGTACCCATCGGTTCCTCCATGGAGAAGCTGGATCTGAGAGCCCCAATGGAGATGTCCAGACGCTTGTATCCATCTGCAGCAGAGCTTTTCTGGTGGGAGGAAGAGGAGGAATGGGAAAGCCCGTCTCCATCCCATCAGACAGCTGTGGTGTCAGGGGATGGGGAAACACTGACTGTTTGTCCCTCTTGTCTGCCTCAACCTAGGGAAAAGGGCTTGGTGTTTCTGAGCGAGGAAGAAAAATCCCCCCTTCTGAGCATCCCCTGCAATGGTGGTGAGCAGCACTTCACCACCCTCCTCGGGGACCTGGCACGCACTGACATCACCTCTGTGTACCGGCTGGGTAAGCTTCCCTGCTCCTTACATACCCAGCCCCATGGCTCCCCACAGAGAGCAATACTGGGCAGTGTGTAGAGAGCTCCTTGCTCCAGGACTTTGCAGAGGAGACAGCCGCTGTGGTTGAGACAGCCTGCAAGCCTTCTGCTCAGCCTGGTCATGGAGCTGTAGATACCATCGAGAGCTGGGCCTTGCCACACTGCCATTTTCAGGGATCTTCTCTGCTTTCAGGGCAACGCCTGAGCTGTGGTTCACCCCGCCAGATGCTGCTCTTGACTGATCCTGGCTGTAGGTCCCTGCCTACCGCAGGTCCCCTGCTGCCGCCTGACCTTTGGGTGTATATTGAGGGGGATGCACAGCTGAAGTGGCGGGTGACATGGTTTCCATGCCCACAGCAGGAGCTAGGAGGTCAGGGTTCTCAGTTTCTTTATGCTTTCTGTGTGACTTTTGGAGGCTCTTAGGAGAGACAGAGCTGATACAACTCTACCTGGGAAAAATAAAACCTGCTGGTTCCCAGGTAACTGTAACGTTACTGGTGCTTACCCCACCGCCAGCTGAAAGCTGTTCTCCATGGCCTTACACAGAGCCAAGCCCCAGCAGACAGGGGGGTTGTGAAACTGCAGCTGCACGTGCTGCCTGCAGCCAGAAGTGAGCCTGCTCCCCTGCATTTGGGTCTGGGGTTTAGCAGAGCAGCAGCAGATCTCTATAGGGTTTGAGCAGCATGTCTGCGCGTTAGCACTGACCGAGGCTTTGGGCTTTCTGTTTTCTGTTTGTCTCTTTGTGTAGATGGTTTTGAACCTACAGCCATGTTCCCAAAAGTGCCATCAGGTCAGTATGGGCGGGGGGGGGGGGGGGGGCAGGACGGGACACACAAAATGGGATACTTTTATGATGACTTCTGAGGGTGAATTTTGACATAGAGAAACATCCCACTATGGTTTGCCTGTCCTTTCCAGAGGCTGTTCTGCGTGGCTGTAAAGATATCCAGCTGCTCCAGTCCTGGGAGGAAATAAACGGCTTGGCTACGAGTAGCACCTCCGAAATGTCTAGCCCAGGGAGTGAATCAGCCCCTTCTGTGTTGGAAGATGTTCTCCTGCAGAAGCTGGATGATTTTGATGATCCCAAGTTTTTTATTGACCTGAATGCCGGACACATGGAAGACGCTGATGTCTTTGACCCCATATTGACCTTCCTTAACCAAGACAGTTACGTGCCTAGTTTTCAAAGCCTCTATGATCTCAGTTTTTCCTTTCTCAACTCCACTTTTTATGGTTTCTCTGATGAGGATGAACTGGTCTTGTACCTTGAGACATCCAGGAACTGGGCCAAGAGGACTCATTCAGTTTGGGCTCACGTCAGGCTCTGTTTCCTCTTGGGTAAACTCTGCATCAAAAAGGTCAAGTTTTCCCAGGCTCGAGTCTACTTTGAGGAAGCCATGAGCACCTGGACAGGTTTTGGGGACCTGCCCCTGCTGGCTGCATTGCACGTGAACCTTGCCTCCATCTACTTGAAACAGAACATGAAGCACAAGTTCTCTGCTCTCCTGGGAAAAACAGTGGCCTTGCTTGCCTGCCTGCCTGGCCGCCCCTTCAGCTCTGAGAACGAGCTGGAAGTCATGAGGTACATCCTGAGGGAAGCCATTGCTGTGGGTAACGCTCTCTTGGAAGCGCGGGTCTGCTTCCTTATTGTCAAGCTCTTACTACAGCTGGGCAAAAATGATGAAGTGCTGCCCTTTACCGAGCATCTTCAATGTCTCACCATCACTTTGCTCAGCCCACACACTAGTTCTGTGCCACTGGATGCCACCCCCGTCTTGAGCTACCTGTATGACAAGAAGTACTTGCCAAATATTGCACTGGCCTCTGCCAGGTTGTTTGTTCCCAGTGGCATCAAAGGGGCACCAACACCCATTTGGAGAGCTGGCTTCATCCTCCAAAATACTTCCAAACTGCTGGGAAGCCAGCTGGAGAGGAGCAGCATCCCAGCACTGGCTTGTTTCTATCTCAAGCAAGCACTGCATTTCTCCTGCGAGAGCAGAGCCGTGCCCATCCAGAGGACGCTGTGCGCTATCTTGTCCCGAATGTACCTTCAGCATGGCATGTTGGATGGGGCCGTTTCTTATGCAGCCACAGCCGTAACCCTCAGCAGACGGATGGGCGAGGAGGAAGCTTTCGAGTCCTCTCTCTCTTTGGGGTGGATGTATCTCCTGAACAGCCAGCCGGGCCCAGCAGCAGACATCATGTGGCAGCTCTTGCGTTCTCTACGCGGGACAGACAGCGTGACCCAGGGTGGAGCCGTGCACAACCTCCTGGCCATTGCCCTCAAAGGAGAAGGGCAGGTGCAAAAGGCCACAGAGAACTACCTCCGGGCCCTGCACAAAGCCAAGGAGACGGGGAACAAGAGGAACCAGGCTATTGCCCTGGCTAACCTGGGGCAGCTAAGCCTCTCGTGCGGGGCAAGCCAGCTGTCTGAGCTCTACTTGCTGCAGGCAGCTCAGCTCTACGCTGAGCTCCAGGGCAGCGAAGACCTGGAGATGGAGCTGCTGCAGGTCCTGCTGTGGCTGGCACAGGCCATGGTGAACAGGCAGAGGGTGGAAGATGGCAAACTCTGTTATGAACTGGCGTTGGTTTTTGCCCTGAAGTGGCATAACGTGAGGAGTGAGTACAGCTTTGCTGGCGGGAACCAGGGCAGCGTTCACCTCTATGCAGCACCCCGTCAGGTCCCTCGTGCAGCCCCCTGACCTGTCCTTTTCCCTTCCCTGTACCATGCAGGTCAGCTTCACATCACTGAGTCTCTCTGCCATTTCTACAGCAAAGTGTCCCCCAGTCTCCAGGCCTGCATTACCTACCACGAGCACTGGGTATCTCTGGCACAACAGCTGCAGGACAGAGAGCTGGAAGGCAATGTCCGGCAGACCCTCAGCCAGCTCTACCAGGCTTTGGGCACATCGGAGTAAGTCCTGCCTACAGCTGTGAGATGCTGTTCAGTGGGGGTCCCTGCTCACTCAGAGCAAGAGCAGTGGCTTCCCTGGGGTGTCCCAAGAGAGGGGTGGGAAGGTGTGGGGTAGCTCTAGCTGCCCCGCAGGCAGGCTGCTGGTTAATGCGCTGCTGAGATTTGTGACGTGTCGCTGTGTGGGGAAGAGGGGAACAGTTTAATGTCAGCCAGAGCACTGCGACAGCCGGGCAAACGCCAGACTGTTAGCTAGGACAGAACTGGGGTCTGGCCAAACACAGTTTTCCAGAAAGATATCCAGCCTTGATCAGAGGGGACCCAGCGACAGGGAATTCATCACTTCCTTTGGAGGCTTATTCCAGTGATTAATCACCATTCACCAGTAAAAATAGGTTCCTTATCTGTTATTTGAATAAGTCTGGCTTCAGCCTTCAGCCGGAGTCTGCCCTTCCTATCTCTGCTGGAATATTTTCCCCAGGGAAATATTTAAGACTCCGTATCAGCTCACCTTTCAATCTGCCGCTTGACACATGCAGGTGACAGATTAGATTAGGCAGGAGGGGAGAGAAAGAGACCTGGACAGACCACAGACTCTCTTCAGTCTTCGAAGGCAAATGTGTCACAGTGGAGAGCTAGCTCCCATGTCCCAGAAGGACAAATGGGCAGGGGCTGTCATTGACTTGGACGTTAACCTTCCCATGCTATGTCACAGTGAGTTCAGAGGGAAGGAATTTAGGAAGCAGACGCCTGTCGTGAACATTGCTATTTAAGATCACAAAGCACCCCATTCCCTGGACTCAAAGGACAGCTGGAGCCCAGTTGCCAGCAGAGGAGACACCAAACAAACATGCCCTGGGCACTGCCTGGCGCTCCCTTCGCCACAGCTGCCTTCTGCAGGCAGCGTGTCCAACCCTCTGGCTCATCCCACTGCCTGTCCCTTTGTCCGCTAGTGACCAGGGGCTTGAAAAGGGGCTATAAGTTCTTGCACATGTGGCCACAGGTCTGCTTCTTTAGCTGCACCGGGGGACAAACAACAATCAGAGAGGTTGTTTTGGGTGTCAGATGCTGACTGGAGAATGAAGGTGCAAGCCCTCCCTGCCTAAGGGAGTGGCTTAGTGTAGGGGGTAAATAGAGTTTGCAGGTGACCTGGACAAAGCCCTCTTTATCGGCTGAAAGAAGCAGGGGTGGGGAGCAGCCCCTTTGGGATGGGCTGCCTTGGGGCTGTGCTGAGCACTGGGGTCCCAGGAGGGTCTGGGGTTGCCAGATGATACACACACGTGCACTAAAGCATGGAGGCTTCCACGGTTTTACCAGGACACATCACTCAGGGCTGTGGCTGTCTGTTTGTCTCTGACCTTTGGCAAACGTAGGAGGAGAAGACAGGATTGCCAACGGAGAAGTGGTGTGGCAGCTTTGTAGCTGATCGCTGGGGGTGTCCTGTGATTTCTCTGTATTGGCTTTTTGCCTGTTACCATCACAGGGCTTTGAGACAGTCCCTGGACTGCACTAAACAGAGCCTAAGGATCTTCATTGACCTTGAGGAGACTGTGAAAGCAGCAGAGGCCTGGCTGCAGGCAGGAAGGATCTACTATCTCATGCAGGAAGATGAGCTGGTGGAAATGTACTTTCAGGTATGGAGGAGGTGGCTGGAGTATCCCCATTCCCACCCTGACTAGCTGCATTCACGTCACAACTATGTGGCTTGGTAGGAGACTTTTGGGGCTGAAAGATGTGGAAAGTTCTTATGAGCAGTGTAAACCTGCTGCTGGAAGGAGGAGCTGTTGCCTTACACTCATACACTACCTGGCACTAAATTTTCTCTTTCCTTCCTTATGCTGAATTTAGAGGATACTTAGGTCAAAGTGAATTTATTGAGTAAGAAAGTGATGTAGGAGTGCCAAAAGAAGCTGGAAGTTCCAGGTGACTGCTTCCCATTTAAATACACATAGATAAGGGGTAAGGTGCCAGGGAAGTGCTTGGAGACTTCTTAGAGTAGAAGACCACTGGCTTCTTTCCATCTCTAGCATTATTTATTCACAGAGCTGCAGAGAGCTCGTAAAATCTTAGGACTCCCTCATTCAGGGAGCAGCTTTTATTAAAAGATGAGAAATGCTTTCATGTGCCCAGACTAAGCAGAGCAGAAGGCTGGTTGGGTCTGCTGGGATTGCACTGAGCTGGGGTATCCAGCAAAGCACCTGCCTGGAAACATGTAGCTGATGCTTTAGGTCCTCACTCTGTTACCCAGAAGCACTTCTGAACTGGTGGGGCTGGGTGACTGAGGTACACAGGGGTGGGAACAAGGAAAGGAGCCTTTCCCATCAGAAAGGGTGGTAGAGGAAAGGACTTACTGGTACGGGGTGGCTGCTCAGTGACCTGGGTGAAAGGAATAGATGGCTTTGGCATCAGCCTGTTTCCTAGTGTTCACGAGGGAGAGCTGAGGCCCACAACAAAGAGGCACCTGGCTCATGGCTTCGGCAGGAAGGCAGGGGCTAAAGGAGGGGTGCCTTCCCATTAAGAAGGGTCAGTCCATGCCAGATCTCAGCAAGGCATGTCTGAGTCCCAGAGGGGTCCCTTCCCAGGCAAGGTCACTGGCAATGATAAACTGTAATGGTGGAAGAACAACATGTTCTGGCTGGAAGGTGGCACCAGGGCCAAGTGTGTTAATTTGCACTGATAACTGATCTTCCCAGATGTTAGCATGCTTGCCCTTCCTTTCTCTGAGTTGTCTGTTCTCCTTGTCAACCACCACATTGCCTCCATCACATCATAATGACAGACCAGGGCCACGGCAGCTGCTGGCTGCGCTGCTCCAGCTCTAAATCCTGATGCCACCGGATAGCTCAGCTGATCTGTCCAGTGCGCTGACCCTGAACAGGGTTGGGTTATCTGGCTCCTGGCTCCATCCTCACACACATCTCTTGCAAATGCAACACAACAGAAAGAAATTCTTCCCGGAGAGGGTGGGGAGCACTGGGACAGGCTGCCCAGAGAAGCTGTGGATGCCCCATCCTTGGAAGTGTCCAAGGCCAGGCTGGATGAGGCTTGGAGCAACCTGGTCTAGTGGAGGGTGTCCCTGCCCATGGCAGGGGGTTGGAACTAGGTGATCTTTAAGGTCCCTTCCAACCCAAACCATTCTGTGATTCTACTAACAGTCCCAGACACCTGCTGGCCAACCCGTCTCCATGCTGTTTGGAGCACTGGGGTCACGTTTACAATGACTTGGTTTTATTAAATCACAACAATGTCTGTGTGCAAATGTCTCTTTCCAAGTCTCACTCCAGTTCCTTTTCCTTTTAGGCAGCCATACAGACTGCTCTGAAATCTGAGAACTTCTCCTTGGCCATGGATCTTTATGAAAAAGCGGGAGATACCTTTTTTAATGGCAGCCGAAGCAGAGATCGAGCGGTGGAGTTTTACAGGGTACTGATCCCTCCAAGAATTTCCGTATTTGTGTCCTGGCACGGTGGTGACCTTGGGGAGCTTTGCCCCAGGGCTGGCTGCAGCACTGCGCGGTCAGGCTGGAGGGATGGAGGGTGAACAGGGATCGGGTGCTTCTGAGTGTGCCAGAGTGCAAACGTCGCTGCAGGGAGGGAAGCCTGGAGCACTGACATATTTTGCAAAGGCTGCAGCTTACCCCAGAGATCACTGGGGAAATGGGAACAGGGTCTGTATATTACAAACCCTGGCAGTGTTAAATGTGAGAATCGTCACTCCCAGGGACATGCTCGCAGTCAGAATGTCAAGCACCTAAGGAAGGGCAGAGACATGAGGCTCGGGTTCTGAGAACCATGCTCTGGGAAATGAAACTCATTTTCAAGGGAAAGAAAGGGCTAGAAGCTGAACCTGCAGCACTCAACCACTTCATAGTCTGCCTGCCAAGAGCTCGGTCCATCTCCTGCTGTTCTGTCACCTCTCTATAGGCAGTGCTGCACGGGTACCTCCAGTTACAACCTGGACTCCCTGTTCTCTCTCCTCAGGGAGGTGCTGTGCCCTTGGCCAGGAAACTAAAGGCCAGTAAGACAGAGCTACGGCTGTTCAATAAGCTGGCAGAGCTGCAGATCGGGCTGCAGGGCTACGAGAAGGCGCTGGAGTTTGCCACACTGGCAGCCAGGCTGAGCATCAGAGTCGGTGAGTGATGCAGACCCATGGGGTATGGGGAGTTGCTGGCTCTGGTGGGACGGGACTGCCTTTCTGGATGAGAACAGTGTGCATGTGAAAGGGTGATCTTCTGCCTTCATAAGACTGCTGGACCTACTCTTATCCTAGTGGTAGCTGCTTTTTAAGGCCACTTCCCTTTTTAAGCCGCATGACAGCCACATGGAAGAGCTCTGGCATGGGTAGTGGGAGCGGCGAGCGAAGGGTTGTTGCTACACTGGAGCATGAGAATTCTGATGAAGGCACAGGACTGAGCAGTTTCTCTCTGCCCTGCCTCTTCTGGTAAACTCATCCCTTCCCATACAGAAATAGTTTGAATGGGCAAAATGCCAGTGTGTCTGAGGTGGAACCAGTCTTGTAATAGCCCTTTCCAGCACTCAAGTACCCTACTTGAATGATATATTCCCTGGGCAATCTGGTATCAACAACCCTGACGATGGCTCTGTTTTCTCTAAACCATCTTCAAACCCAGTGTCTCCTTATGAAGATATCTGTGCCCCCAGCCTGCTGAGCAAATGCATCCCGGAGCGGCTCAGCATGCCGACTCGGGGATGTCTTGCGAGAGTGCTGCTGGCTGACTGTGTCAGCAACTCTTTTCCAGGAGACCAATTGCAAGAGCTGGTTGCATTCCACCGCTTGGCTACAGTCTACTATTTTCTGCGTATGTACGAGATGGCAGAAGATTGCTACCTGAAGACCCTTGCCTTGCGTCCCCCCTTGCTGCAGTGCTCTGGAGAGGCCCTGTACTACTGCAAGGTGTATTGCCACCTTGGCAACCTGACCCTGCACAAACTGAAGGTAGGAAACCTCTTTCCATGATGCTGTGTTGAACATTCTGGTTTTGACAGAGAGTTGGAGGTGGAGTATCACGTCTGCTGGCAGAGCAGCCGCAAGTGTAGACGGCTGCATCCTGTGACTCTCCAGCCTAGCTGCTTTAGAATAAACGCGCACAATGCTGGCACAACCGGGTTTTGAAGGGGGAACGGCAATTTGGAAAGCAGTGCTGGCACTTAGCTGTGACTACATAGAGCCCACTTCAACAAAATCTGGTGTCACTGGGTTCTGCCTGGAACCACTGGGCTCTGCTCCAGCTCCCTCACACCCTTTGACCTTCAATTAATCCATTTCCTAATGCCTGCCCTGTCCTTTACGGTTAGGATGAACAGGATGCAGCAGCGTACTTCCTTCTGGCCCTCGCCGCAGCAACCGAGCTGGGAGACCAGGAACTGCAAGGCCTCATTCACGCCAAGCTGAGTGACATCCCCAGTGCCCCGTGGGGGCCCAAGGGCACGCCAGGCTGTGCCACGTACCGGCCCAGGTGGCTGAGTGAAGGTGGCCACATCGTCTGACCAACCTGCCACCTGAGGACTCCAGTGCGAGCCATCAAGCAGCGTCGTTCCGTGCCACTGGCACAGGTCCACGTGCTTTCCAGCCTGGGAGAGATCCTGTGCTGTGTCCTAAGGAGTCAGCAGCGTTTGGTCTTCTTGACCCCGACAGGCAAAGGACCAAGCATTTGGGACCCTGCCTTTGTTTGTTGGGAGCAGGACTGTGTGCCAAGGCCCAAGCAGCACAAGGATGGACATCCAGGCAGGATGAGGCCCCGGCAGCATTGCTGGAGCATGCGGTGCAGCGGGGCTGAGCAACAGATGGCATTTTGGGAGTGTGACTGCCCTGCCCAGGATGGGGACAGGAGAGTGCTGCCATGTGCCTGCCTGTCATCCCCCAGCTGCCTCACACACCTCAGGTCCCATGGGGCAGCTCAGCCTGACCCAAATGTGTTTTAACTCAAATAGTAACTCCTTTATTTATTCCTACCTGGTTTCTGTCCTGTTTGCTCTGCCGAGGTCTGTGACCCATATCTCTGCAGAGCCTGGGGCCTCTTCGGTACAAAGCACCACCAAAGCTTTTGGCAGTAAGAGGCAGAAATAGGGAAAGGAGGAGAAATGAAAAGGGCTGGTCAAGCCTTGCCTGAGGACAAGCCCCATATGCAGGTGAGCAGCTGCTCAGGGGGCAAGCAGAGCCCACCCTCACCCCAGCCCTGCCCTTCAGCCTCAGCTCTGGCACTGGGGCAGCCAGGATGGCCTCTTTGCCCACAGCCCATGTGCCCTTTCAGCATCTAAAACATGAGCACGGGGTCCCACTCGGGAAGGAGCCGTCAGTCCCGAGACAGCCCAGGTGTTGCAGCCTGGCACCCTCTGCAGCCCCTCTTCTCCAGCCTGCAGAGCCCCACGGGACGCAGGAGCCCTGGGCAGTGGACGGCAGGGCTGGCCGCACTGGCCTGTGCTGTGGCACACATCCAGCCCCCTGGGCAGGGGTGCTGATGGGGCGCAGGGGGACTTTTGGTGGGGTGCGGCAGCTGCAGCGCCTTTGCGTGGGCCATTGGTAGCCCAAGCAGGAGCCGGCCGCCCAGCAGGCAGCCTTCGAGCACCCCGAGCTACGTGGCTGGAGCAGAAGGAAAAATGCCTCTGGGCAGCGAGCGGGGGTGAGGATGCTCCTCCTGAGAGCTGTGCCCAGCACCGGGAGCACACAGCTCTTCTCCACAGCCCTTCTCACCACCAGAGAGCAATAAATGCCCATGATTGCAGCCTCACGCGAGCGAGTGCCGCTTCCTGGCTGATACCGACCTCGGATTTCAGTCTGGACTGGTACAGAGCAAGGAATGAGCAGTTTTTCCAGCTCATCTCTTTGCTCTGACAACCACTGGCCAGACACCCAGCTGGGGCTTCACAGGGAGGCCCTGTTGCAAGTCCTTCCCCCTCCCGGACACGCTCCACTGCTTGGAAATGCTAAACGTTTATTTGCAGAACATTTATTTACTTGCTGTTGTTTGCAAACGCTGAATTCATTTTCCCCTTCTAATCCCTGCAAGGCATCCATCACTGGGGCAATGAGTAGTTTACTGCTTGTTTACCCAGCACTCCTGCAAAGCCATTAGGGGAGCCTCAGCCCTGAGCTCGGAGGAGGTAAATCTTCATCCCATTTGAAATACAGCAAGCTTGGGGGAGAACAGGTCCCCACAACCTTCCTGCCTGTTCTCAGTGCAGGTGGCTGGTGCTCACTGTGCTGAGGCAAGATCTTTTCAGGTCAGTTCCCCCTTTCATACATGGGGAAAAGCAGTCTCACATCTTCGTACCAGAAGGCAGGTCCATGATGACATCAGGCTGTCGAGGCAGGGTGAGAGGGAAGCTTCAATGGAAGTGGAAGATCTAAGAGTCCGTGTGGTGCAGGAGTGCCCTGCTCTGGCACCGAGATCTCCACCAGTCTCTCCAGCTATCCCAGCACCTTGCTTAGGGATGCTGCTCAGCCCCGTGGCAGCTCGCCTGTGGCAGCTCCTACACCTGGACTGTCTGGACCTCAGCAGTGCCCTTCAGGCCCCTGACATGAAGCCCAAGGACACCACGAGCTGCTGCCCAGGCACCCCCACGGGGCTTTTGTGACCAGTCATTGCTGTGGCTGGTGCTGTGCTGCTGGTACTTGGGGGCTGGGATGCGGGTGGCTGGGCCTCTGTCGGTGGCAGAGCCCTCAGACCCACACCAATGGCCAGTGTCTGCTGTGGTTCTTGTCCAAGTTAAGTCCAGTGGAAGATGAATCATGCAGAGAACACCCCCGCTAAAATATCCCTTCCATGGCCAAACCCGAGGCCGTGCTGCCTAGCACCAGTGAGAAAAAATGGGCTTTGTTTAAACACAGCAGGCCAGTGTCTCAGCTGGTCTAAATCAGCTAAGCTCCAGGAAGTCAAACAGAGATGTGCTGATTTGCAGGGACTGTGGATCTGGCCCATGGTTTTTAACCAAACGTGTCCTCTTTAAATCACAGCAAACAAATTTGTGCCTGGAGGGAAAAAAAAAGAGACTTGCTCCTTGGGAAGTCCCATAAAAAATAATTTCCCCTCTCCCTCATCCATCAGCCTGCTCCCCTGCACTGTGACAAAGCTGGGCTGTTTTCCTAGTGGGATGAGAGGTCAGGGTGGCCAGGGCTAATTAATCTCCATAATAATGCTTGGAAATAAAGTGAAACTTATAGTGGTCAGTCATGCGTACCAGCTCCTGGGCCTGCGCCCGAGAGAGGGTGAGGTTACAACGTCCCTGCAGCCACCAGTGTAGTTTTGTGGGCAGAAAAACATGCTCTGGGGACTTTGTGCCAGAAGAGGTCACCAGCTGATGGCTTCGGTCCTGCAGCAGCAGGCTGGATGTCATCGTCCTCCACCCCTTCCTGGGTGCGGGGATATTGTCTGTCATTCCCAGGGCACGTTGATGGGGAGCTGTCTGTCTTTCAGACAGAGCAGGGAGCACCGGTGTGTGCATGTAGGGAAGGAGTACCACACAAGGGGTACGCACCCCAAAGTGCTGCAGTGTGCAGAGCCTGGCCAGAGCCGTGATGCTGCTTCAAGAGGTCAGGAGAGCAGGACTGTAGAAACACAGGGGGTATTTATCTTGTAGGCACTGGCCACCAAGTTCCTCTTCACCAGCATTAATGTCAGCCCAAACAGATGAAGAAATAGGGGAAAGGGAAAGGATGGATCAAGTCTCCTCTTATGTCAGCTGTTGTTATCTTGCTGTGACTTGTGACTTATTTCTGAGCCACATGTGACTCTCTGCTCCATGCCCAGTCCCAGGAGTTTCCCTTTCTTCAGTCCTCAGCCAGCTGAGCTGGAAATAGCACCGACGGGGACCACATGCAGTAGCATGTGCCTTCACACAGCTGCTAAAAGCAGCACCTTCCTTTCCAGCACTTCCAAAGGGTAGAGGCTGCTGGAGGAAGCTCCTTGCTTTGGATGCAGTGTGTCTGCAAGCTGATGTCTGGACCCGGAGCTGGGCTGTCTTGCTCCGGTCTTTCACCAGTGCAACCCTCCAGGCACCAGTGCTAGCAGCCCTGACCCAAGCCCACCGCAGAGCCAACATAGCACTCTGACCCCGATGTTGTTTAATGCCTTGGGAGCCATTTAAGGCCTGGAATAAAGAGGGACTGTATTTCTTTAGCATATGCTCATTCTTGGACAGTGAAAATATCATGACCAGAATAATTCTTGGATCATCTTAGCTCCGGTGTGAGATTCCCAAGGCATTAGGAAAAAGGAAGTGCTGGTAATAGTAAATACAGATATGGACAGAAGTGTGGAGGTAGCTAGATTTATTTGGGTTTACAGGGAAACTACTCTTTCCTGCAGAAATACAATTATATCCAACAATAACAATTATTATGAGCAGACATCTTTCATCGTTCTGTCACTGTACAGTGCTGCAGATCTTCACTGGGCCTGTGCTGGACTGAGGCTGAGCTGGATGGAGATACCTTCCTATTCCCATCTGTACCACACAGCTCCGATCCAGCCTTTTTCCACTCCACGGCACAGATCCCATGGGTTAAATGAGTGACAGAAACCCTCTCTGAGTACTGTTGAAGCCTGGCAATTGGGCAGGGAAAGCACATGCTGCTTGGGAGGGAAGTCTAAGTTTTGGTGGTGTGCTGTGCAGATGCAGGGTGTAGCGGGGAGTCACCTATCCCACACCAAGGACCCACACCTGCGCCTCCCCTTAGCCAGCATGATCAACCACGGTGCTGCTGCTGCAGCATTCTGCTGAGATTCTGGAGCAGTGTGCCCAGGTGTTGTAGCTGGTGCCCTAGGATGCCACATCATTTATCCATCTCCATCAGCCTTGGACTTTGGCACAGCCTGCCTCTGCTGGGCGCTCGTCAGTGATGTGGAGGAGCAAAGAGTATGCGGTAAACCTAAACTCATCCTGTCTCAGAGGTGGCTGGTCCTCTCCAGCCAGCATCTTCCTGTGTTGCTTGGAACGGTAATGAGAAGTTGGTAAACACCAGCTGTTCTGCTAAGCAGAGGTGGGTAAAGTATGTAAACTGGGCAATTTAAATTAAAAATAATTTATTTTCACAGCAACCTGGGTTTTTTTTCAGTGATAATTGGGATCATAAATATGTATGCCAGGAGGCTATCAGAGGTTGATGCCGGGAGGCTGAGCAACAGCCAAGAGCCACTAACTGTAACTGCGTGCGCTTACATCAACCTTCCCTTCCCTGCACTGTGGCGGGGTGGGCAGCAGTGCAACGCAGCCTGTCCGCATGTGCTGACACGGGGGCCTGCGTCTGCACTGCTGGTGTCCTGCCCTGGGAGCTTGCCAAGCCCCTGGGCGAGGGGAGAAGCAAAACCAGAAAGAGAGGAAGGACAGGGCAGCTGGGAAGTGGCCAAGAACTGTGGACAGGGCATAGTGAAACCAGATGTAAAAAAAAAAATCCCAGCTGAGATTAAATACCTCTTGTGCTGGGATGCATCATGCATGGGTCAGCCCTGGAGCTGTCACCTCTGCTGTCACCGGCCACAGCGCGCACAGGTATCACAACCATGTACCAGCACTGCTCTGGTGGACACTTGGTGTTCAGCAGGACTGACGGGAGCCCAGTGCTGCATGCTGTGCTGGGCTTTGGCAGGGAAAACATCTCCCTGGGACTGGAAAGAGCAGAGAGAGTGAACTGGTACACATGATGCAGAAAACATTATCCCTTCCAAGCGTACAGCTGTTGGAAACTGTGTGTGCTAGTGACAGGGAAGGGCAACCAGCTCTCCTGGGTATCCATTGATGGGAAGAGACCCCTGTTCCAGCCCTGTGCCAGCTTTGCAGACAAACGTGGTGGTGCCAGGGTGCATTAAGGGTCCCGGCTAAGCTGCTTACGGCTGCTCAGCTCCTGCATGCTGTCCCAACAGCTACGGCTCCACTGAGGGGGAAACACAGGCAGGAAACCTGGCAGCAAGAAGCTCCCCTCAAGGCAGCACTGGAGACAAGTGTAGGAAACAGCACAAGTGCCAATAATTCCTGTCACACTACAGGATGGGGTTGGGAAAGACTCAGTATTTGGCTGCCATGAAGGCTGTTGGGATACAGTCCAGGAATATAAAGAAATGAGCCTCTGAGCACCAGACGGTTTTTGAGAAAGGAAGAATAAATTCTTGCATAACCAAATTCCCTTTGTGTGCTGGCTATGGGGTGGTGGGTTTATATGGGGTTTTTTTCTTTCTTTTGCACCTGCTCTGGCAGTGGCGTTGGGCCACACAAAAATGAATAAACATACATCAGTGTGTAAGAAACAATGGCTGCAGCATTTACATCCTGGCTCTAGGGTTTAGTTCTGCCTGGGACACCTTCGGTTCCTTGCAGCTGGCTTTTGAATTGCAGCATGACCTTTTCCTACTGCTATCCAAGATTTAAGCCACGCTTGATCCCAAAGTATTAGTACATTATTAATCAGGTTACAACCCCCTTGCTCTAGTGCTTTGGGAAGGATTTGTAGAAGTTCCTTTATGGCTCCAGTGGGTTAGGCTTGTGTTTTTCTGAAGTCTCTCCCAGACTTCCATTACCCATCAGCGGTGCTTTCCCACATTGCCCATCTCATGACCTGACAGAAGAACAAACTGTGTGCTCTGCTGCCCCTGGGGCAAACAGTGCTGGGGTAGACGATGCTGGAGCAGACCATGCTGAGGCAGACCATGCTGGAGCACCGCTGCAGGGATGCTCTGAGTCCCTGGGCAGCCAAATTCGGCAGGAGTGTCATTGCCTTCCGACTCATCTCTCTGTCCTCTGAGTCTGCATCATCTTCTGTCTGTTTTGGAGGCTATTTGATACCCCAGAAGCTTCAGTCTTTGGGGATGACAGGACCTGACTTGTACCTGGCTTCTTCTGCAGAGTAGGGTTTGTGAGTCTGTCCTGGCTTCTGTCAATCCTTTACCAGCTCTGTCTTCCTTCTGTGTCCTGCTGAACTCCTCCTTAAAGTGTCTTCGACTGGGATTGACATATTTTCCTCTTAAATCTCCTTGATACTGTCTCAATAAACTAGTAGACATAAGCATTTGCGGATCTTAGTTGAGTATGGTTTGTTCTTGGATTCCTTCCAAACCTGCTTTGAAAACCAGCAGATAACTACCCTTTTGATGCCCCCTGTGCTCTCAGTATTCATCTGGAAATCTCTTGATCTTGTTTATCTGTTGTATTTTCACTGGAAGGATACAATGGATGAAGAGACACTTAGGCAAGAGTGAGACACTTTACAAATCACAGTCTCCGAAAGGACATCTGGTGATTTGCATTGGCTTTTTGGCAGGAAGGCTGTTGCCTTTGGAAGTCAGCAGGTGTCCCTTCAAAGACCTAAGCCAGGGCTGTGATGGGTGGTGTTTCAGTGCCTTTCCCCAGAATGTCACCTGCTGTGACATTGTCCTGCCAGCCTGGCATGCTGCTGGCAGTCCTCTTCTTCCACTTGCATTTTCGCTCAGGGTTGTGACTGCATCTGGCTGGTGGAAAAGGAAAATGTCGCATGAAGGACTGAGAATGGCTGATGGGCTCTGCCTTGTTGGCGGAGGGTCTTCTCTTCCTATTCTATTCCCTCCCCTTTATTTAGTTCCAGTGCAGGGGAACTTCTCTGGGCAGATCCTGCACCGCATGAACCATTCCTTTCTTTTTTATTGGAACCAGTTCTGTAAGACGTCCCATCCTGGAAACCCACCTTGGGTACTTCACGGTGTGTTAGTAGAGACAAGTCACATCAGTTGCATTAGGGACTTCCTTGTGTTTTTCTTCTGCTTGTAATGCACAAAGACTTTTTCTGAGGTTTGCTGGCACTGGATTTGTGAGCTGGTGATATTGTCTGTGCTAACCAAAGTCTGCAACTGCACTGCTGCCCATGGTGTGGTGGGAACTGCCACGCTGCAGCTCGTGCTGTGGTTGTGCCAGCACAGACACTTCGGTGTGGCTTAGCCTGCTTGGATTGTGCCGTCTCCAATTCCAGAGCGCCAGAGAGATTTCTGTTCACTCACAAATCCCCTGATGTCCTGGTGCCATTTTGACACTGACATTGAGGTTGACCTGCACACAGCTGCCTTGCTCTGACTGAGGTAGTCGGGGCATGCACTTCTCTGCAAATTGTCACTACCTGTAGTGTCACCCATGGGCACAATCTGAAACCCTCAGTCATGGTTGTGACCGGGTGGCTCTTTCCCTTGCTTTTCTACTCTACAAGCTTTAGGATAATAATTTCTCTTGCCGTGGTGGCTCTACAGGAACCATATATATGTCATATTCTATTATCATGTTTTTCTTGGCACCACCCACAGACCTTTCCTTGCAGTGTCTTTCTTTTCTGCCTTTTATCTCTGCATATTCTCTCAGATGTGTTTTGCTTTTTCCTCTTTTATTTCCTTTGCTGGGCTGTGGAATATTGCTGAGCCTGTTTCACTCGCCCAGAAAGCTTGCGCCTAGGTGCCCTTTCTCAGATAAACTCCCTCTTCCCATTCTGTAGTGAATAAACACAGCTCTGAAGGCTGGATTATCTTACAGGTCAGGTGCTTTGTGAACTTCACCCGTAAACAAATCTGTTGTTTTCCAGGCTCACAACCGGATGCTGTTTTCCTGGATCACAACTGTTGATGAGATGCTGCTCACTGATGCTGATTAAGCGTACTCACAAAGCCTTTCCCATGCCTACCTGTCACTTGTGCAGGTGGGATGCTGCAGGCATTTTCTAGAGTGGCTAGCAGCATGTGCACATGCAGCTTTTGCCCATTTCTCTGCTGCTCTGGCTTCTTGACCCTCTCCCAGCCAGCCTTCCTGCAGGTCGGCTGTCTCCCCGTCGTACTCTGAAAAACGCCTAATTGCTGAACACTTCCCTTCTCGTGTGAAAAGGCTTGGGGCCTGGAAGCTGGTGTGCTGCTCTGCACATGGTTTTCGGGGTGCTGTTTATTTGGGTTTTGTTTGCCTTGCTGGATTTCTTGGCTCTGATTGCCTGTGCCTGCGGGAGCCAGCTTGTCTCTGTGTCCCTGTTGGTGCTTCAGCCTAAGAAGCAGGGAATCGACACGGCACGGCTGTGGGCACCCTTCTCCATGCTGTTAGCCAGCTCTTCTCCTGGGATGATGTGAGTGCATGCATGTGGCTCTGGACCCACTCACTAAACCCTGCAGAGAGGGAGAAGCTGTTGGCTTGTCTACGAGTGCCAGGCTGACGATCTCCCTGCCTGTGCCTGGTGCTTGCTACAGCAAGCTTGTGGTGGTCCAGCACACAGCACAAACCCATGCTTCCCTCCTGCTCCTGACGGAAGGTGGGTCTGGAAGATTTGGACCACAGGGGAAAGAGAAAATAGCAAAGAGAAATGCACAGTTTTGGATGGCTGAGATGTTACCAACACCCCCTTGCCCATCCCCATGTGAGTGCATGTGTGCAGGGGGTGTCTATGACAGAGACAGAAGCTCAGGAATAATTAACAGCTCATTAATATTTCCTGCTCTCCAGGCTAAAGGCCATTACCTCGGACAGCCTCACAAACACAGCTCTGCTCTCACAGGCATCCTGAATCCATCCCCTGCCAAACCACAGCTGCCATTCCTGTGTGATTGAGGGAAACGAGCTCTTTCCTTTCCCTTGCCTTCAAACAAGGGTGAAAGGCCTTGGCTGATGCAAAAATAGACATGCACCATGTTCAGGACAAAGGCAAGTTGCTGAGCCAGCTGCTGTTGTAAACAGTGTCTTTCCTCCCCTCCCCAGGCACCCGGCTTTCCCGGAGGTCCCCTCTGGAGCCTGCCAGCCTGGATGTTCTCCCTGTATCTGGCTTCCCTGACTTGTTTTGGTGTCACTTTCCAAAAAGCTCACAGCTGGGCTGATGTGCAGAGTAGTGCTGTCCAGTATTTGTGTGAGAGGAAGAGGGTGAAGGCAGCAGATAAGGAACCTGGTGTCACTCTTCACTCCTGGGAGCTGCAGGGATTTGAAATATTGCTCTGGTGTTCATCCACCTGCTACCACAGCCCTTCCCAGACACCCCGCTCTCCAGGCCTGGGAGCACAGCCCATCTGCAGCCATCGTCGCAGAGAACTGCTCAGGAGGCGTGCACTGAGCTGCTCAGCTCTCTGGTGGCCCATTTGCACTGGGCTTTGGAACAGATAACGTTCCTGATCTGTCCTGTCTTCTCACAAGCAGCAGAAGAGGAGGAAAGGATGGTACGTGGCGAGAGATGCCGGCCTGACATGAAGTGCAAGACAGAACATCTTTAGTGGGGATGTGCTTTGCAGCCATCCTTGGGGATGGCGGATCCCTTGGTTGGCTCTCCAATGGTGCTTCACTGGGGAAAAGATGCAGCACAATCCACTTCCAGACTGCAGATTGCTGCCTCAGTGTCTGGGTGTTGGTAGCTGCCTAGGAGAGGGGATGAGTTGCCATGCACGCTGCCAGCATGATGAATGACAGGGCACAGAGCTGTAGGCAACCACCTCATCACCCGAGGCTTCTTGTAGTGGGACAAGGCGGTTGTCTCAGCCCACAGTGACCTGTAGATGCAGAGATGAGCTAACACTCAACCCACCTGGGAATGTGGCATGCAGCCAGCCTTGTCCTTTTCTCTTCTAAGCAGCATTAATTAAGCTGGCTTTACTTGGCTAAGGGACACCTCGAGTCAAGACATGTCCAGGGTAACTGTTTATGCATTGCTTCTTGTACAATTAGCTATGAATGATAATCATTATCAGACACTGAAACTGTGTAAACACTTAAAATGACCATTCTGCACCTCGAAAGGCTCACGCAGTCACACGCAGGGGACTCCTCTGCTCCCACCGAGCCCAGATGTTTGTGTCCTTGCCCTGGTGAATGGCAGTTCCTGATGGCAGGAGGCTGGTTGGAGGGGCTCTGTGTCCCTGCCCGGCCTCCTACCGTGTGCACCTCCAAGGTGTTAAGCAGCTCAGAGCCTCACCCTGTAAGCAAGCAAGGGCCAGCCTCGATGGATGCAGTGTGTGCCAGGAGGCATGCTGCGATCTTTGTGGATTTGTGTGCTAATATCGATAGAGATGGACTTTGTTATGGATCTGGAAGCAGCAGGCACCAAACTGCAGCCCAAAACAAGGCACAGCTGCTTCAGGAGATGTTCCTCAGGCTCCAGGCTCCGAACTGCTGCAGTCACGGCACGTGCAGATTGTGCATCACACTGTGATCAATCCAGCGTTTCCCTGCTGCAAGGTGGAGTTTTCAAAGGTCTTGAAAGCTCCAGCAATCACTGGATTACAGCCTCAGCTATTTCCCTCATTGCACCTTCTAAAATCCCAAATCTTTTCTCATTATTCAAGATTTTATCAGTATTAATTCTGAAAGTTATCACTCTGGGCTCCCCAGGACACTAAGCCATGCTCCCCTGTTGGCCCTACGTCTCCTGGGTTAGCCTTTTAGAAAGACATCCTGTCCTGATTTTGAAAGCCTGCAAGTAATAGTGAATCACTCCATCCCTGTGCATGCTGTTCTGCTATTTAATTACTTACGCTGCTTCCTATTCTGAATTTGTCTAATTTCAATTTCCAGGCTCTGGATCTGCTACTCAGTTGAAGACCTTCTTATCACCACAAAGCTTTTTCCAAGCTGGCATTTATAGTCTGTAATCAAGTTACCCATCTGTCTTCTCGTTTTCAAAGAAAATAGATTGACTTTCTTTAATCTGTTACCGCAAGTCCAGGTTGCCAGACCCTTTTTATTTTCTTATATAGAGTGCCCTTTGGCATGAGTTGTAAGTGTTGTATATGTGCCGAGGGAGCTTTGTAAGGAGAGGAGAGAGGATTCTCCAAAAATGGCTGGATTTTGCGGTTCAGATTGGCATCGCACCCTCCGGTTTTAATACTGACCCCATATATGAAAAAATGGGTTTAATATTCAGTTCCACAGATCAATACACATGACCTTTTTCTGCCTGCCTGTAGTTAGGCAAGATGATGTGTTTATATTGCAAAACTCAGCCCACGTCCCGAAGATTTTACAATGTCGTGTAAGACAAGGTACAACACGGGAAGCTGTTTGCGTGGGCACCGAGGAAGCGGTGAGATGTACAAATGCCTGCATCGCGCTTACAAAGGGGGGCTAAAGCCACTGCACGGTTTTGGAATGATGGAAATAAGCGATGACGTGTGGGAAGCATCAGCCACTGGCACATTCAGACGGCCAAGGAGCAACAGGGGCTGGGTGGGAGCCCAGTGCCCGCAGCCAGCCCAGTGTCTCTGGGGCGGGCGGCCAGTGTCCCCTTCAGCTGCCCTCCGTGGGTTGGAGTGCTTCTGGGTGTGCTGGGAAGAGCTGGCCGAGGATGTCGGGCTGGGGGTACAGGGGTGGCTGCGGAAGACGAACAGGACACAGAGGGAGAATTGCTGATGGGGCTGTGCATGGGGATGGGTTTGGAGGGCAAAGGACAGACTGTTTACATTTCTTGGCTTTTGTCCTGTGACAGATCGGCCGCGCCAGGCTCATAGGGCTGCAATTGCAGCTCCCGGGGACGTGCCACGAGTAGCCACAAACTCGTTATCATTGCTCAGTGACCTGTGAACAAGCCTGGCCATGACTGTACCTCACGCCCACGCGGATTCATCAGCTCTCAGCAGTTTGAGACCGCCAAAGAAATAATTAAATACATTTTAAACCCAATATGGGAAGTTCGAGCCTGCGGGAGTAGATGTCCCACAGCCCCTCAGTCGGTCCATCTGCTACCGGAGCAGTGCCAGGGTGTCCGTACCTTACCCACCTCTGCCTGGAGCTGCACCTCTCCTGCTGCACCGGCCAGGGAGCGATACTGGGGCATTGGCTTACTTTGTGAAACAAAACATTCAGACAGGCAGATCCTGGGGTACCCTCTGTCTGCATCATTTGTTCTCTTCCACAAGGTCAATACAGAAAGCTTCGCTCTGAAGAGGCTATTCTGCATTTTCTGCATGTTTTTCAGGGGGCAACAGGCTTCCATGGGAAGGCTGGGGTCTGCACTCCGTGGGTTAGCCCAGAGGATGGCTTTGTGAGGGACAGTGTCTAACGCTCGGTGGCTGCCTGAGAAAAACACACGCGGGGACAGCAGTTGGAAAGGGGTTGCCATGGCAAGGAGCACCGGCTGCTGCGAAGCAGGGCTGTGCTGGGTTGCCCTGGACCTCTTCCAGAGAGAAGCCCAAGCTGGAGCCTGTAGAAATCATCACCACCCACCAGAGCTGCTTCACAAACTGGCATACAGCAGCTGAATTTGTTAATTGGGTTTTAGTAAGACAATAATTGCAGGCTCATAAAAACCCCAACAGATTTCAAAAAATGACTGATACTCTGTGACTACCGGGGAGACATGGATTGATTTCCTGCTCGTCAGCCAATCTTTAATTATTATTATTATTATGCATCATTGTATTGAGTTTCATAAACAAAAGGCAATGAAAACCAAAGATATTAACACTAGACACCTATAACTTAATTTACATAGAATAGCTTTATTAGCTCAAAGCCTGGAACATTCCAGGAGAGTTTTAGCCCCCACCCTTGAGATACGAGCACTCACGGTAGCTCTACAGTGTGTGTACACCTTGTGTAACAAGCTGTGTGTCACGCTGCCTGGAACAGAAGCAGGATCCCAGAGAAGCCAGTGATCTTCTCCCACCCATCCTGCCGACATGTGCAGTGGCGGGTGCTCGGGGAGGCAGGAGCACCCCGGGGTTCAAATGCCTCGAGTCTCTGTCGGGGCATGTGTTATTTTCACTTTGAAAAGTGCTCGGGTTTCAGTGTATGTTAGCGCGTTATCTCAGGAAGCTTGCCCCACGCTTGCTGCTTCGCAGGGTACCCGAGGGGAATGTCACACTGAAGCACTCGGTGGCCCTGTCATTTCTTGTGCATGTCATGGCTTCATCAGATGTCTCATTAGTTAATTAGAGGGCAGAAGAGCAAGCGGCAGAAGTCGGAGAAGCCCTACAAAACGTGTGACAATGTCAAATGAGCTCAGAAAGCAAAGCCCAAGGTGCTGCCCTTTGTGAAAGCCACACTTTGGGCATCTTGTTCCTGTCATTCAGGATGAACGCGGAGGGCAGGCAGATGCTTGTGCCACGCCAGGACAGCTCTATTTGTGGAAAAAGACACTTAGCGCAGCGCCTCGCTGCTGCACCGTGCCCAGAAGGCATGTCCTGTCCACAGGTGACCGTCAGCAGCGTGCCATGTCCCCGACTTTCAGCAGAGACCCCCCCTCACTGCAGAGCAGGGCAAAGGGAGCGCCTCCAGTGTCCCGTGCTGGCACACCCTGGCATCCTGGGGGCTATCTTCAAGCTTTGGAGGGTGATTCCCGTCATTGCATCATTTTTACGGCACTGGAGCTGGGTTATGCTGCCTGGGGGAAGCTGAGATGCCTGTTAGTCATGCGGTGGGTGATGACTGCTCTGCTCCTGCTTTGCTGTGGGCCCTCTGTGTCAGCCTGATCTCTTCTATTAATTTATTTACCACACAAATGGCGTTTCCCCAGCTCTGCAGCAATGCATGCTCTCAGCCCTCTACCACAACCAGCCACGGAAGCACCGACCCTCGGCCCCACCGGTGCCAGAGGAGGAGACGAGGAGGTCCCCAGCCTCTGCCCAAGAGGCAGAGCAGGCAGCACGGGATGTACCTCCACCCAAACCAACCTGAAAAGGGAAAGAACTTGCTGTAGAAGCTCCACCAGTGCTCTCCTTTCGCAGCCCACGCCACGGGCAGTGCACTCGCCGGGGCTGTCCCAGGCTCGCGGGGGATATGGGAAGGCAGGAGTAAGTCCTGCACTGCAAAATGCCTACAGTGCTTTCTGGAATTTGCTTTGCCACGTGGCCTGCAATATTGATTTTTAAAATCCTTCTGCTGGTTGTTTAGTTCTGAAATCAAGCAGTGTGCCTGAGAGCTCTAAATTTTAGGGAGTATATTGTACCTGACTAATTTTATGGTCTGCATTGCCTTTTATCTTGGCTTGCTATTAATTTAACAGCAAATCTCTGTGTTTGTCAGTTTTGATTCCTGGGGTACTGTATAATTTCGTTTGTAAATTGATTTGTGCTTTCTGATACCTCAATAAACCCATTTGGGATAAACACAGCTCTTCATTTCCCTGCGAGTACGTGGCCAACAAGCAGAAACTGAGCACGAAAATAGACATTTATTTAACCAAGAAGTATAACAAGGCGAGGGCAGCAGGAACGGGGCGGTCGGACCAGCAGTCTGCTGACAGCCTTTAAATGGTGCAGATTACAGCGCAAACTGACCAACAGTTTTATGTTCACCAGGACCTACTGAAGGCAACATTCTGCTTATTTGCTGTCAGTTGCGTGCAGGTGAGAGGTTTTTGGGCAATGCCCAGCTCCCCAGGTGCACATTGCCCGGGATGCCCTCCTGTCTCCCAGCTCTGGCATCTCTCTGGATGTGCAACACACTGGAGAGGGCAAGAGTGAGTGATTGATCAAGGACGAAGGGAAACCAAGCCAAAACCGGGAGTGGGCTTGGTCTCTTGTCTCTGGAAGGTCACCCAAGCTCCTTGCTCCTTCTCCCCACCGCATGTGTCCCTACTCTCTGTGCTCATTGTCTCCATCCCCTTCTCGTGCCTGATTTCTTACCACCCTCGCCAGCTGTGTATTGAGACCCCAGGCTTCAGTGCCAATGCGGCATGAGAGGACAGGCATGGTTAATTTTAATTTTTTACTTTGCAATCAACTTTTCCTCCATGTTATCCTGCACAATGCCAGGGCCACAGCGCGGGGAGTTTGTTGTTCTCACCCTGCCCACGTTTCTCACGGGGAGACGGGCTGCAGGTTGAGGCTCAGACAAATGGCTGTGTGGCCACTGCGGCATGTTCAGTGCACAAATGGCTCTTGAAAGCCTGCAGTAACTACTAATTAAATTAATTTGATAGCTGACATCCCAGCTCTAGGTGTGGGTGATTCACAACAGGGGTCTTCTTAGCAGTATGGCTCAGAAACCTTTTTCAGGCTGGGCGCCATGCGAAATGTCAATGAACATGGAGGAGACACGGCACTCTCAGCCAGGAGAGGGGCTCTGCCAGGGGCCATGCCAACAGGCTGGGGTACCTGCCCAGTGTCCCGACAGGAGAAGAGGATGGAGCGGAGCACTGTGTGATGGACAGATCTCCATCTGAATCCCTGAGCCAGAACCACTGCCCTGTGGCAGGTGGCTGATGCCCACTGTGGGATCCAGGGAACCTGGACAACATGGACCAGCTGCTGCAAAGCTGGGGGCACTGGGGCTGACCACCCTGGTGTGCCAACACACCACCACCTTCCCAGGAAAGACCAGGTGGAGGTGGACAACCATTCTGGGGGTTTTCTCATTCACATGTGTTTGTCTTCTACACTGCCCATGCAAAGGAACTTGCAAGGAGAGCACCAGGTTTTGCTGACTGCTTTCCTAAGGACTTTGCCATATGAGATGCTACGTACCGCCTGCGTGAGAGGCACCTGCAGGAAAAGCAGGGCAGCATCCTAGCCAGAGCACTGAGGGCTAGGAGAAAACATGCTGAAAGCTGTGAAGATAGTGGGGATGTGGGGAAATGTATGTGGGACTACACTCCACCAATGGAAACCACCTCTCCAAGCTTCTTTTTGGTGTGCTAAATTGATACACCTCCTTTTGTTTCTGTAAAGTGAGTCTTTAACACCTCCCTCGACAATCAACAAAATGCAGTTTTTTTAAAATGTTCTCCTTTTGTCATCTCTTTCATTTGATAAACCCAGAAAACTGTACAGACTCGAACACACCTTGATTACTCCATTAACTTTCTCTTTGAAGCAGTATGTTTTATTTCTTTTTTCCCCAAGTTAATGAAGCTTACTTGTATGGTTGCAGATTGTGAGATTAGAGAGCTAGAAAAGGTGTTGTTTTTTTTTTTTTTTCCAAATAGCTGGCAATTGTCATTTAGACTTTTGTTATTTTTTTGTCCTCCCAGATCAATATTGCTCTTGACTGTTTCAGATTGAAGGAAAGTTATCAGAATATTCTGTTTTCACAAAAGACATATGATTAGACCACTAGTTTCAAGTCACCAATCATTTTTATGTCAATGATTTGTCCAAAGCACGTTCTTTTTCATTTCTGCTACCTTTTTTTTCAGGAACAGAAACACCAGGAAGCGCTAGCTAAATTCAAACTAGATTTCTTGTATTTTACCATGTTGGTTAATTTTGGGGGGTAAGGCATTTGGAAAAATATAGATAAAGAATTTGAAAACCAGTATAAAAAGTGAGCCTATTTTGATCCTCAGAAATAAACCAACATGTTTTGTGAGGGGTTTTTTGAGCAAATCCTTCTTCACTCTCAGCACTGACAGTGGCTGGGAGACGTCTGTGTGGGAGAATGAAATTGCCCAAGCCGCGCCAGGTTAATGCTGTCGAGTGAGATTTATTTATTTATTTATTTTACTCTTTTCATCAGGCAACATTTTTTTTCCCCAAGTCTGAAACACTGAGAGGAAGGAATTGCACGGAGAAAAAGAAATCAAAGAAGTCGGGACAGAAAACAGTTGGCTCCGGTCCGTGTGCTGCGAGGCAGCAGGGCATTGCCCTATCCGTGCACTGTATTAAAGAGGGAAGGGATCTGGGGACTGTGGTGGAAAACTCCTGGAAGTCAGCAGCAGCTTTGAACGGCTCACATCAGAACAGGGTACCTGGGGCAGCCGTGGCTGCTGATACCCGCACCCGTGGGGTGCAGGCACGGAGCGCTGCCAGTTGGGCAGAGAACAGCCCCTACATATTGTCAGTGCATTGTATCTCCCCTGTGGTTATTCCAGGGCTGAACGGCTCCCCACGGACAGTGGGTGATGCTTCTTCAGCCCAGGGAGATGCGGCAACGATGTGGTCTGCCAGCGGGTCCACGGCTGGGGTGGTGAGGGCTGAGCCACGCTCTCCTTCAGCAGCACCGGCGTGAGGTCTTGATCTCGTCGTCACCCACATCCGCTCTGTTGGGGCATCTCTTTGTCTACTTACACGTGTTTCCAAAAAGTGATCACAAACGCTGCCGTGTGGGAAGGAGGAGCTGGCAGGCTGAACACGGCAGTCACGACAGCTGACTCCGCGGAGCCCGTATGGGAGTTGGAGGGTCTTCTGCCCCGTTAACACCCTCCGAATTAGCTGCTGAAGCCGTAAGGCATGGTGGAGCTGAAGAGAAGCTGAAGAGAGGAGGAGGCTCAAGTGGCTGCTTTAACAAAATGGCACATTTTTCTTTGAAATTAATTGGCTGAATCCTGACAAAACCTGTTATTAGAAGAGCACCCTTGCCTTTTTAATCGTCTGAGTTGTTTGTAAAGTGCTCCCAGGAACTGGAAATCATACCCTCTCCTCCGACTCTTTTGTTCATTTCCATCTGGGGGAAATTCATGAGAATTCATTAAAAAATTATTGGCACCCCAGAGCCAAAGGCAACAGGCCTCTCAAAATGTCCAAATAAAAACCGCTCTAATGAAAAACTGCTGTCTAATGGCTGGGCAAAAAGGAAAAATAGGACAGCAAACAAAACTAAACAAAAACTTCAGCAGTTGCCTGTTAAGCGGGGGCTGCAATTACATGTCCTGTGATTCACACACCAACACCCACCCACCACCGCTCTCTACCAAATGATTCAAGGCAGATAGCATCACTCTAATGCCCTGGGACTTTCCTTTTGTCGCTTAAATTGTGAGAGTGAACTTGTCACCTTGCTGACTGCACAGTCCCACCAGGACAAACCGGCAGGTCAAAGTCTGCCTTGAGTAACCCCCTGGCCAGCATGGGTTGGGCAGCAGGTCCAGATGAGGTAACAGTCTGATCCTGGAAGCCGAGCCTGCAGAGGGGTAGGGAAAGCACCTTTGGTCCTGGATGCGGTGTGAATGTGATGTGTGCTATCAGCTGGAGTAGCAATGGGAAGAGGGATGGAAAACCACCTGTGTGTTGGGCTCTCCTACACAACCTGGGTCTACATCTGGCAGATAACAGCCTTCTGCATATTTTCAGTGCACTTTTTCTCCCAGCATTCAGCCGGCAGGCTGTGGGGACCCTTCCCCAGTGGCCCATGTCCTACTGGCCATGGAGGGAGTGGGCTTTGCAGCGTTCAGGCTGCACTTGCAATGGCTGCATCAATATTCATCTCTGTAAACATAAACTGCCCCTGCTGCTCGGAGTCACTTCAGATTATTCATATCGATTCAGGACTGCTAATGATTAAATACAATGTTCTTCAAAGCCTGCATTTAACAGGAAAGCTTGATTGGATTTACCGTTTTGAGGTTGGGTGGGTTGTTTTCAGTTACGTTGCCAGTCTTATTTTTTTTTGCCTAGTGGAACATCATGTCATTTTGCAAATTAAGTATTACCCTCTTGCCTTTTAATAAAAACTTCCATCTCTGAAGGATTCACATCCTCCTGCGTAATCAGACAACTGATATATTGCACACCCCGGCGTCATCTCCAGGGCCCTCTCCCCCGCAGCCATCCCCAGCAGAGCAGCTCCTACAGACTGAGCCGACCGTGCCCAGAAACCACAGGCTGGAGGACAGGGGACAGAACAGGTCCCAGCAAAGCCAGATGATTGCAAGGTACCTATCTGTGGATGTCATCCCTAGGGCTCCCTCAGATAGGGAGAAAAGCAATTACAAAACCCAGCGCTTGTCCCGGAGAGAACTTCATGCCTTAACAGAGGAAGTCAGAAGACAAAATGCAGAACGAGGTGATTTAATTGGTGTTCCCAATAACCTCTTGGCTGGGAAGAAATCCCCAAAATCCCTGTGCAGTTTTGCCTTCTAGTATTTCATCAGGAGTCCGTCCGTCCATCCAAACACTGTCCATCCATCGCAGAGGCCCAGCCTCCGTAGGAAATATCCAGGCTTAAACCTCAAGGAGGAATGTGTTCCCCTACAATCGCTGTAGGTGTCTGGGGCAATAGCTGCAGGTGAACAGCGGCACAGCTTTACAGACAGCTGCCATTGTATTTATCTCTCATTGTGTCTTTAAATGAGAAGGCACGAGGGCTCCACCACACAAGGGTAAGAAAGGAAAACCAAGAACACAACAGTGAAATTGCTGAGTTGCTACTAGTTAGTGACAGCTTAAAAAGAAGATGTGAAATCAAAGATTCAGTGAAAAAAATCCCTGACCTGACAAAGCCCTGTGAGAAGCAGCAGAGGGAAAACAGATTGCAACACAGCAAGATGGGTCGGTTGCAGGCAGCAGCAGAGACCAGCATTTCCTGGGGCTGCCTGATCAGGAGAGACTGACGGTGTTCCGGCGGTGGGCTGGGGACACACCGCACGCTCGCCCCAGCCCGACGCTACGTGCGTGAGCAGCAGGATGATCGCCGTGTACGCGTGGGCATGGCCATGTTTCTGCCCTCGAGTCTCTGTGCCTGAGAGAAGACGAACAAATAAAAGTGACCCAGAGGTCCGGGGTTACATCTGGTTAGACTCAATGAGATGAAATCCATTTCGGGATCTCTAATGGCCCTCGCTCGGCAGTGTCACACTGGTGCCAGGATATTAAGGGCACCTGTCAGAGCTATTTTAGGAAACAGAGGCCTCCTGCCTGACCCCCCCCCCCCTCCCCACTGAGCTCGCATCGTGTCAAATGAGGTCTGCTGGAGCCAGGCAAAGTTGTGGGTTTAGTGGCTAGCCTGGATGAGAAGGGGGCTTTCTGAGCCCCCATGTCACACATAGCTCCAGCCTGGACGCCGTGGGTTTATTTTTGGCATCCTCTGTGCAACTTCCACCCGCAGGTTTTGGACCCAGGTGCACATCTCAAGCTTTGCCCACCTAGAGGCAGGAGGAGGGTTAAGGCTTCTCCTGGAGAGCTGCCTTGTGAAGCTAAGCTGTGTTACCTTCTGCCACGGGGAGAGCCAGACAGGGTGAGAAGGGAAAGGAGTTCAGTGCCTACACATGGAGACTTCTCTCAACGCAGTGAAATAGTGTGTGTGCTGGTCATACACAAGCAGGCAAAGCAGCTGGGTTCTGCCTGCAGTGCTTTGAGTTTCAGATGCGAGTCGATGTCAAGCCCACCAAGAGGCTGAAACCCCTAATTCTTCATGCCCTGGAAGGTCTAGCCTGGCTCTGACCCATGGCACCAGGATAAAAGCAGCAATAATTGGATTTCCTTTTCCACAAGAACTATTTCTGGAACCACCCCTCCTTTTCTCTTCTTAATTACTGCCACAGGTTACAGCTCCCCTGGTTTTGAGCAGCACGAGCTAAGCTGATCCAGGCACCTCTCCATGGGCAGCCGGGCTTTGGCTCCAGCACAGTTGCCCATACAGGGCCAGCGGTGGTTGGGAGCAGTGCAGATGCAGCGTGCTTTGCTTGATCCAGGAAAACATGGGGGAAAAACACGTAACAGAGGGCCCGAGTGTATTTTAAAACAGAGACTACAAGGCAAACTTAAGTGCTCTGTATGTAAAAGAGGAGGAATCCTTCCAGCTTAAGAAAGACCCTGCTGTGATTTGCGTGTGAAACTAAATTTCGGTGAAGGAAAGTAGGTGTACGATTTCTCATCAGATGAGTGGATCAGGCAGCCAAGAACACACTTTTCAAGACTATGTTGCAATTAATTCAATTTAATGTCAGAGCCTCTTTTTTGTTCTTGTCCCATTATCTCCTCCAAGGCTTCATCAGACTCAAACTCCCTCTTTAGAAATTCTGCTTCCCAGCACAGTGAAGTCACCACTTCATTTAGGAGATGTCTGACCATCTCTGTTAACCCTGAATACTGCCACAGCCATGCCATGAGCTGGATTTGGACACATTATCCACCTTTTGCTTTCAGCCTCCATCATTCTAATTGCAATTAGAATTGCAATTCTGGCTTTTTCTTCTCCTCTCAGACCGGATACAGGGAAGATGCTCCAGGGAGCTTTGTATGCCAAGGAGTGGGATTTTCAAAACCGCTAGTGGCTTTGGATAGGGAACTCAGGACCACAGCTAGTCACACACACCAATGATTCAGTAATAAAACTACCCCCAGAGGTGGCTTGACTGACGAGGGCTCCAATAGAGTCCTGCCTACCAGCAAGCACATCTCCAGTCACCTAACATCGTGTTGCTGAGCCTGGCTTTCACCTCTGAAGGCATCTGGAGATAAGCAGGCCGTGAAAGTGCCCAGAAACCACTTTTGGCTCCTGACAAGAGGCCCCTGACTACAATGAGACTAAAGCCCTCTGCCACACTGCTCATCATCACATTCTTGGTGGTAAGGTAGGGATGGGAATAAAAAAAAAAAAAAAATCTAATTTTTCTCACTGCTGCCAATACAAGAGTTAGCTCCCAGTTTCTCCCACCCTACTTTCTTTTTCTTCTCCAAGTTTAACCTATCTGAAGTACTGAGGAATACCAGAACAACCATCACAGCCAGGATATGCTCCACAAAAACCAGTAGTATGTTTGTCATGGTTTAGGCCCAGGGGGCAACTTGGCACCACACAGCTGCTCACTCACTCCTTCCTCCAGTGGGATGGGGAGAGAAAACGTGAGGGAAAGCTCATGGGTTGAGACAAGGGCAGGGAGGGATCACTTACCGGTTATGGTCATGAGCAGCACAGAGCCGACTTGGGGAAGAAACATCAATTTAATATGTTACCAATCAAATCAATGCAGGGTAAAGAGAAATAAAGACTAAATCTTAAAACTCCTTCCCCACACCCCTCCCTTCTTCCGGGGCTCAGCTCTGCTCCTCATTTCTCTCCCTTCTCCCCATCAGCGGTGCAGGGGGACAGGGAATAGGGGCTGTGGTCTCTGCTGCTCCTTCCTCCTCAGGGGCAGGACTCATCACACTTCCCCTGCTCTGGCATAGGGTTCCTGCTCCCCTGTGACCCTCCATGGCTGCAGGGCACAGCCTGCCCTCTCACCACAGGCTGCAGGGGAACCCGGGCACCTCCTCCCCTTCTGCACTGACCTGGGGGTCTGCCTGGCTGTGTCTCTCACACCTCACTCCTCTCCCCGCTGCAGGTTCCCCATCAGTGTTTTTCTCTCATAAATCTGTTATCCCAGAGGCTCTTCCACCATCACTGACTGGCTCAGCCATAGCTAGAGGTGAGTCTGACTTGGAGCTGGGGAAGAGTCTAGCAGCTTCTCACAGGAGCCACCCATTGTAACCCCTCCTCCTGCTACCAAAACCACACTGCACAAAGTCAATACAAAGCACATTCCCATAACATTGCCTACTCCAACCACACAAGAAACCAAACCCTTCCCTATACCTGCAGGGCTTGAGCTGGATTTAAGAGCTCCCTCATTAACACTTCTCGTTTACTCACCTGCAGAGCTACTCTAGGAAGCAGAGCACCAGCTCCTACACCCTCTGCATCACACCCACAAACCTGAGAGCTGTGGGTTCAGGCCAGGTGTGGGGCGTTTAAAGACTTGTCCGTGCCTGAGGGGCTGCTGGCAGGAATGGAGGGAAGGTGGCACTGGCTGTCCAGGCACAAAGCCTTGCTTTGCTTCTGACACTGCTTGGTTGGGAGCTGCCAGGTGACCTGAGCTGTAGGGCTGCAGCTGAGGGAGCTTGCTCTTCTCTATGTTTTGTCAGAGCTGCTCATGTCTGTCTCTGCAAGGCACTCCTGATGACCCACGTGTTCCGCCTGTGCTGCTCGTGACCCCGTGCTCCTGGCTGCAGGTCAGGGTGTTTGCTCTATTCAGCAACCGCATCGTGTAGCCAGGCACGGGCTGCTGGCTCTCCTCCGGCCCTTCTGGGTTTCACACCTAATCATTCGGGTATCTTTGTGGCTGGTGTTGCTTCAGGAACGATTCCCTCCTGAGACTTCTACTTGGAATTGTCTGTTCCCATCTCAGCTGCTATGGAGGAGCACTCACAGAGCCCCTGTCATGGGGGGAATGACCACTTACATGGATTTAATTTAGTTATGGGGAGGGTTGAAAGACCTGTGGTTCAGTTCCTAATGCAGTAAAAGATCCTCTTGCTTATAAATTCTGTTGCATCAGCAGAAGCGTGTTATGTTGCTGAAGGCTGCACTAATCACTAAAAGACGGAAATATATCTTCTGGAATTTATCCCTGCACGTGAGCAGGGAATGCAGACACATTTCAGCCCTCTGCATCCAGGGCTGGAAGGAAATTTCCCACTTGGTGGGTTTCTCTGTAGTTTTGCCTTGCTTTGGCTTTGAAACCATTGATGGTGGAGGCAAACGGAAGGAAACAGGGAGATCTGTATGGGTGAAGCTTGAGCTTTGTCCACCTGTTTCTGGCAGAAAGCAGCAGGGCTCTTCGCTGGGTCTCTGTCCCTTTGCATGCACCACCCGCGCTGTGGGTTCCTCACCAGGCTGTAACCCCTGCTCCCTGCCCCAGGTGCAGGAAGGACCAGGTTGTGGCAGGGGAAGGTCACAGGCAGGCGTGAAGGGCACTTCTGTCATCAGACAGACATCTGTGCGCAGCAAGACAGAGTCAGGGAGCCTCCTCCGGCAGGCGCTGCCCTGGAGAGATTAACCCCAAAAAGGGGATGGAAAAACAGCCCTGTCATGAACCTGCATTCCCTGCTAGCGAGTCTGGAGGGTAATTCAGCCGCAGGTGCAGGACCCGGTGAGTCAGGCTCCTTTTTCTCCCCTCTAATAATGCCTCCCCGAGAAGGGTCCCCGGGAGCTGGGACTGGGTTATGTGAGGACGTGGGGAGCCTGAGCAGGGAGGTTTCCAGGAAAAAGAGGAGCTTTGGTAACTCTGGAGGGCCTGGCTGTGTCTGAGCCCTGCAGGGGCTGGGTGATGTTGGATTTACCGCTGTGTAAATGAGAGCTGAGATCCAGTTTAGATGAGGTTTATTAAGAAACACCACCCCAATAAATGGGCACATATATACATATGGGTACAGCGTCCCTGAAAGGGGCACGCTTCCAGCCCGCAGAACTCCTGCGGAAGTCCCCACACCAGAGTTTTTCTGTTCCAGAAGAAGGCGAGACAGGCAGTAAATACTGGGAAAAGCCATGAAGGATAAATTGCTGCTGCAAAAAGAAATCCCTTCAGCCTGGCAGAAGCTCTATTTATCTCCCAAAGACTTTAGTCTCAGTGTCTCCCAGGGGAAAATATTTGGAGCTTATTAGGAGCTCCCATGACAAACAAACCTTTGTCACACACCGAGAGGACAGGCAAGTCTGCCAGCTCCCACGTCCTGCCCTGGAGACGCAAGGGGATGCTTCATGCTCTAAATGCCATGCCAGGGGACAACAGGACAGTGGCACTGAGAGACCCGTCTGTGTAGGGGCTGTACAGCGTGACTGCTAGTGAAGGCAAGACCCTTCTCCCTTGAGGTGCCGCGGGCTTTCCACCCACGTGGGGAAGAGGGCTGGAGGTGTCCGCCACGCTCCCGAGGCTCCATCTGTGCTGCGCATGCACGGGAGGCACCATGGGTCTGGGCTGGTGCTGGCGCGTTTGCCTTCTCCTCCCCCTGTCACTCGCCTTGCCTCTATGGACAGTGCCCAGCTCTGAGCTGAGCTAATCTCAACGTCCACTTCATGGAGTCACCTTTGAGGAAGACCTGGAACAACGGTTGCCACTTGTCCCAGCTGGCCTGGTCGTGCTCCCTTGCCCACTTGGCACTACTGCTTGTGGGAGAATGTCTTTCTGCGGCAGGGTCACGCTCTTGCAGGGTTAAATTACTCAGCTATTGGCCACACTCATTAGTCAGATATCGACACATCATGCTGAGGAAAATGAGGAGGATTGCTACAGTGACTGCTTTATTGCTCAGTCTGTTAAAAGAAAGCTGCTCCCTGTTTGGTTCTCCCCAAAAAGCTGAATATTCAAAAGGTCAGAAGGATGTCTCAGCATGAATCAGCCAGGAGACATATATCTAAGATCAAAGGGATTGTCAATCCAATTAACAGCCTGGGTTCCTGCAGCAGCAGACGTTTTACGTATAAAACACTCTATTCAATGTTTCATCTCCAAGTCCATGTCTCTCTGGAAGTCTCTTTTCAAGTCTTTTTTTCCCATTTCCCCACTGTCCCAGACATCCCTCAGCTGGTAGGAGCAGTTCTGTAACCAAAAGTGTAAATTCCCTTTTTATTCCTTCCCCAGAGATACTGTCTGTCTTCTTTTTTTTTTTTTTGAGGTTAATTAAAGCTACCTCATTTTCACATTGCAGCTGCCTGCTCAGATCAGAGGGAGAAGCTCAGTATGTCGGGCTGTAGCAGAGCGCCAGACTCTGAGGTTTAGACCATGAACAGGGCATGAGCTGAGCAATCAGGGGATGAATGTCCCTTCCTCTGCCGGGGGATGGGGATCTGCATCGTTGGCTGTACTCAGCGCTGCTCTGCAGAGCACTGCCTGCCTGGGCAGGTGGGACAGCAGGTCTTTGCCTGACTGCACGTAAAGACACCATGGGTTGATTTAAGATAAGCAGGGGGTTTGTGCTGGAGACGCGGGAAGAGATGGGGCTATGTTGTTGGATGCGTAGTGAGGGCTGTACAAACCCTGTCTTTGTGACTCCCCATCAGCCATCTGCTGCTCCAGGAGTGAGCAGTGCCCGCATGCCCACGGTCCCCTCATGCCAGGCTCCCCAGACCGCAGTGCCCTCCACCATCAGCAGAAAGGGCCCGCAGCCTGGAAGCAGGCCATGCTCAGAGAGGGTTAAAGCCGGTGTACACCATGTCTGAGGACATCTCAGTGGAAATGAGACGGGCTATTAACACCCTGCATCAGTGCCGGGTCCTTGGGGACACCCAGGGCACCCACATTAATACCCTATGAGCACATTAGGATTCATGGGGCCACAAGAGAGTCTGCACCAATGGAATGAATAGTGATGAGGCCATTATTTTATGGGACTGTCTGGAAATGCTGACATCCCCTGTGCAGTATTAGCACGGCCAGCAGCAGTGTTGCAGACAGGCCAAGTGGACTCAGTGAGCCCCTGGGACCTCCAAGCACCCAAATCTCTGTGGATATAGGCTCCTACCCTCCAAATCCCTGCCCGATGGGAGGTAGGAAACCACTTCGGTGCTGCTGTGGTAGTGTGTGGAGGCTGCTCCCTGGACAAGACAGCTTGTAGGAAAGCAGTTCACACTACCTTTGCAATGAGGCCAATATCCTGGCCCAGAGAGCGAGGTAGTGGCACCTGACATCCCAGAGGAAGATGGGGAATACACAAAGCAAGCAAGCCCTGGCCAAATGCACAAGGTTTTCCTGTTCCTCAGCCAAGTTAATAATAGAGCAGGATTCAAACCCGGAGAGCCATGTTGTATTTTAAGCTGATTCCAGTTCATCCAGGGGAGTCATTGGGCTGCTCACAATAGGCTGGTTCCCCAGCCATGGGAAGGTGGGAAGGGTGCAGAAAGGTTGTGCTGGTGGAGGAAAGCCCCCCTTGCATTGCTCTCTGATACCCTCGTCTGGCTGAATCTGGAAGCTCAATCTCCCAATGCACAGGCAAATCAACCCCAAATGGGTTCTCATCAGCTTCTAGGACAAAAGTGTGGAGTTTGGGACCAGGAGTGCCTAAGCTGTCATTGGATGGGCAGGAGGGGACATGAAATGTCCTGGAAGATGTGCCCATGGATAGACGGAGAATGGTTCTTCTCACCAGCCATGTAGAAGACTGCAGGGATGAGCACTGAGCTGGAAGGCTCCTTCTGCAGCCTGTGGCAAAGAAATGGAGATGGGGCTGGTCTTTGAGGAAATACATCCCTGTAGTAGAAGGAGAAGAGCAAGAAGTCAAAACGGCAGAGTTATCCAGCAAGTGGGTTCTGATTAAAAGTAACCTAGGAGATGCAGCCGCCAGGTTGACACGGTGTCACCCCGGTCAGCTCCGCAGTCCCCAGCTGTGCCATGGCGATGCTGCTCTGGTACATTCTGTAATTGTTAATCAGCGCTATACAGCGCGCAACCGCCCCAGGAATCGATGCTTAAATAAGCACAGGGAAGTCTTAGCTAATGAAATGAGTGTTCATTTCTATTCTGGGGACAGGCTTGTTCTCTTGTTCCTGAGTAGTATCCTGAAATTCTCCATGTGCTGGAGCTGAAGTGTGGCGGTTGTGACTCCCCAGCTCTGCATCTGCTGAAATCTTTCCTGTGACACTTTTGCGGCAGCATCTTGCAGATAAACCTGGCTGCTGCTATCACCCTGCCAGCACTGCATTGCTTCAGACTTACGGGGCTCAGGGTAGCAGGAGTGTTGGATGCTGTTTTTTCTGGGTGTGCATCCCTTAGACAAGTATGTCTTATGAATCAATTGCAAAGCGGAAGAAAATGGGGACAAAACCAGAACCAGGGGCTTCCCCTGAGATTTCAGAGCATTTGCCTTAGGAGAACTGCTTTGCCCTCAGCCTCCTCATGCCCTGTGCCTGTGTTATCCCCTTTGCCCAACCCCACTGCCTTTGTTCATCTCACTGGTGCCATGTTTTGTCCACCCCCTTTTGAACAATCCTTTTGGCTGGGAGAAACACACCTGAGCTGCTGGGGGCCCAAGAGGTGGAGATTGCTTCAGGAGGCATGAGCCTCATGGGCTAACAGTCCTCTTTCCCTGCAGGGCCCCAAAAGACAGGGGAAGCTGCAGGCAGTGTCAGGGCTGCAGGTGGCAGAGGGAGCGACATGTTTGTTCACAGCAGGATGAAAACAACACTCTTTGAAAGCTTTCCCAAGGATTTTCCCTGACGGTGTATCTTTATTAAGGATGTCAGCTCTGGAGCTCCTCTGGCATCCATGGGTACCACCACATGATCTGGCTCCTATTGACAAGAAAATCCCCCCCTGTGAAGTTCTTCTGTTGTTTATTCTGGCCTGTGCAATGACTGTCTCTTTTCAATCAACATCCCTGATCCTAGGAAAGGTGTCTCTTCTTCCTGCTTCCCTCCTCCAACTCCCCATCTAGGGTCTGTGTCTGTGTCTTGTATCCCAGCCCAGTACAGATGTAGGACATGGTTCAGCATCGTGTGGGTAGAGAAGATTCAGCCTTTGCCTGGCACCTTTCAGCCATCCCAGGGCTGCTGCAAACTTTCTGTTATTGTCCCAGTCACTGTCAGCTGTGAGTCCTGAGCATCTTGCTCCAGACCTCCTCCCTCCATGCCCGTGGAGGTCCAGGTTAGCCCTTCCTGCCCCCAGCTGGGGCAGAACTTGTTGCTGAGCAAATCTGAGCCCTCTCTGTTCATAACGAGCGTGGCTCTTCTGCATTTGGGGCATGCTAATCCTCAAGCACGCTCCAAAAATAGCACCAAGCCCCCACCAAGCACAGGCTCAACAGCAACAGGTGCCATGCTGGGCCCAGGGGCCACCGTGGCTGGCCAGGCTGCTCGGACCTCGCCAGCCCCCCAGACGCTGGAAAATCCGCAGTTCCTCATGCTGTTACCCCGTTCCCCGCTGCCAGGTGCATCTGGGACATGGCAGCGTCTGGGGTGAGGGCAGCAGCATAGGAGGGGCAAGCAAGGTCTTCTCCTTTTCCACCCATCCTGCCAGAAATCATACCGCACCCCACATCCCATAGGGCATGGGTGCCCACCCTGCAAACCAGCCCCTGGGAATTCAGCACTGTGCTTGGCATAGAGCCACCTCAGGGGAAGAAAAGCTGCACAGGGGTTGAAATGGCAGGAGGTGTGCAATGAAAACCAGGCAGGGCACGATACATTTTTTGCCTGCAGAAAGTTGACAGTTGATAGAAAGCGAAGCAACCCAAGGTAGCTGCTGCACACCGATGTCCCTGTCCCTGCCAGTCTCATCCAGGGTGTTGGGGGGACCCCAGGGATGTCTGTGTCCCAGGGGCTGAGTGTGGTGTAGCTGGGCTGTGGGGCACGAGGGTGTCCATCACCTGGAGCTTCGTTGCCAAGGGGGATTTTCAGACTGTTTACCAAAACCATCCAGAGGTTTTACAAGGACAGGCTGAAGTATTCGACTACAGCCACAGGATGGAGAACTGGAAGTGCCATTTAATTTTGGTCAGCCACAACTGGGGGATCAAAGTCAGATTCCATCAAAACCCTCTTTTTCTCAAAAAACTGTCATTTCTGCTTACACTTTCATAGGGGGATCTCTGAAACATGGCAAACTTCATTTTGGATTGATGCATTCATTTTGCTTTGGTTTTGATGATAAAAGAAAACTGAAAAATTTAATTTCCTCTTCATTTGCTTTGTCCCCGAATGCACTTGCCTAGATGATGTCTCTCATTTTCCCCCTCCCCCTTCTTTATTTAAAACAAAAAAAAATCACAAAACTTCTTCAACTGAAGGAGGGTAGGAGAAAGTGGAACAGTCCGTGGGTCAGTGCACTCCACTTAGCATTAGAAAGGGGAAGGGGAAGAATGTGGCAATGGAGATGTGACTTGTTTTTTAAAAAGAAACATCTGAAACGATTTTTCAAGGATGACAAATATTACCCTTAAAAAAAACCAAACAACAAAACCTTCCCAAAAATCTGCCTTTGCAAGCTCAGTGCTCGTTGTGCAATTGCTCTCTGGTTCTACAATTTCTGGACGTTTCTTGCAAGAAGCAGCAGCTGATGCTCCCGCCGGGCTGGCACAGCAGGCAGGCATGTGCGGAGAGGCAGAGGGGAATGTGCAGTTCCCCAAAGCTCCCCCACTGCTGTATTCCCTGCCGGGGGGCGGGTGGTACAGGGGCAAAATATCCCTCAGCCACAGATCCAGGTCCACGTTACTGTCCCGATGAAGGGCCATTGAAAAGGCTGCGGAAAGCAGAGTGAGTGGTCAGGGTTTGTCTGACCAAATGCAGATGTCTCCAGCTGAGCTACTCCAAAGTGCTTCTGTAATCTTGGTAGAAAAATATCCTGTCTAGAGAAACAGTTTATCCTAGGATAGTCGTAATCTCCTGATGGTTAGCTGACCTCTGCTTAACCAAGGTACGCCCTCAGATGCTGTTTGCTACCCCTGGGATACCTCCTCTGCCAGTCTTTTATTCTCCCACTTACCCCCTTTTGCCTATTTAGGTCTTGAGCTTTGCAGGACCAGACCCTTTCCCATGGCTGGTGTGATACCCAGAGCTGCAGAGCTCCCTGCTCTGGTTGCTTCGTTGCTGTTGCTGTTACAAGCACGACTAGTAGTCATCTGCACCCCTGGGAGCACGTGAAGGGCTGGCTTCAGTGGGCTTTGAGTGAGAATTAACTCTTAAAAACACGGGCTCCCCATGCAGGCTGCAGTCCAGACTAGCAGCAAAATAGTTAATGGTTAACAACAGCGTTAGGTATTTATCTACTTTTTTAGTTTCCAGTCAAAACAGCCTTTAGAGAAGTGGTGTTGATAAAGCAGCCTGGTGTCTCTAATGCCCGGATACATTTTGCTGTTGTTTTTTGTGTTTTAATTACCATAATTTTCATTTCTGTAACACCTCTTCTTCCTGTTTTTCGTTTCCTGCTGTCAGATGACAGCCTGGTCTGTGCAGATTCACATTTACTTATGAATTTTACTGACAGACACGTACAAAAAGAAAAGCAGACGAATAACCCAGCCCCCATCACTTCCCCAGCTGATGGGGCAAACCCATCCCCCTCAGCATCAGGATTCTGCAATCAAAAGGTGACCCCTTCTATCAATTTCCATGGAGACCAAAACAGCATCTGGGATTTAAACATTCTCCTATAATAACCAAAATCATGGTAAATTAACAGCATCAAGTTATTTAGTCCAATGGGATTTGTGTCTACGGAATTGAAAGGGAATGTGTCTGGGAGACCCAGAAATCAGCCTTGGGAAGGCAGAGCGGTGCCAGCTGGGGCTGGCGGGCCGCTAGAAGACGCTCAGGAATAACAGCAGTGCCATGGCAGCAGCATCCTTCGGGGGGTGTCAGGCCAGGGAAGTGTGACTGGGGAAAGGGACACATTCTCCAGAAAGTATGTAAGGCAGGGAGAGTGCCTGCTGCTTATGCCCAGCTGTGTGGGTTTTAAAAGGATGCTAAGAGGTGGAGGACCGCTGAGGGGATGTGACTGCGGCTTGGAAGGACCACGGCTCTCGGGTCAGTGTGAGAATTGAGCCACCTTGAGGGCATGGTCCCCACAATCCTTCCCCATTATCCATGAAAATCCATGCCCAGAAGCAACAGGGCACTGCAGGAAGGCATCCTACAAGGTTTCTGGGGACTGGGAGCCCTGCTTGTGTGTCAGCCAATTAAAAGACCCTAAAAGTTGCAGCTAGAGCAAGTGAACATTTCTTTCCTCCAGTTTTGCTGCTGGCTGCACATGAAAAGCCCCTACTTCTTGTGAAAGCTAGCCAGATGTGGAGGTTTTTATTAACCTGTTTACATTTGCAATTTATGAGGCACCTCATCTGCTGCAAGAGGTGATGGTGCCAGAGCCTTGAATGAATAAACAGGTCAGAAAACAAGGAGCTAGGAGTGAATCTGCCGCTGGAAAGGGCAGGAAAGGGGTTATTTGATTCCTGGAAGGATTAAACTGACTCGTAAAAGAGCCCCATTCACACAGCAGCATTTGCGAGCGCTGACATCTTAGCTTAACGAGGTTCTTTACCAGCCATTTGAGAAAGCGATTTTACATGCTGCTCTCAAGAGGTTTAAGTTGCCGTAATTCATGTTCAGACCTCTAACCATGAAAGGATGAAGAAAAGGTTTATTGCTATTATGCGATGCAATAATCTCCCCACAGCTCTTTTCTGCGGATCGCTTTAAAGCTTTAGGAACTTCAGAGAGATACTTGGGCACACCCTGGGATGTCTGGAGGCAGTAGGGTTGTGTGGGCTCTTGGCAAATACAGCTTACAATTTATCCAGTCCCAAAACCCAGGGCTGACCCCAGAACGCAGATACAAAGTCTGGGACATGGAGAAAATCCATCCTATTAGCTTGCTGGAGGCCTGCAGAGGTTAGACAAGCTTCTTTAATGTGGATGGGTAGGTACTTGGGTCTGCATGTGGCTTCAACATAAGTGTTTGAGTGATAAAATGACTTTGGAAATGTCCTGCGAAAGTGGGGATGAGAGATGTTGAGTTTTTGTGGTTCATGGTCACACTAAAAAGTGGACACATGGCACTATGGAGACCTGCATACAGTTCTGCAGCAGTTCAAGGCTGTCTCTATTCCTTGGTAAAAGAGATACTGAATTCCCCTGATATCTCTGCATGCAGGTCCCACCGGTGGGCTGGTCCTCAGGCTGTGAGGACCGGCAGCATGGATGCCCTGTGCTCACTGGCATCCAGCGAACAGGCTGCTGACAGACGTAGAGCACAAATGCTGCCTTGAGCATCTTTATGTATTAGGGCACTCCAGGCCCTCCCATGTTTTAAATCAGGATGATTAATTATCTAATCATGAATTCTGTTGGAAATGTGGCGTTTTGATTCTTTCACCGTTTGGGGACCAAATTCTCCCCCTGACAATTGCTTCTGAAAAGCTGTAATGTTGTCACTGCCACCCTGCCCCAAGCCACCGGGGAGAACAGCTGGGAATTGAGAGGAGGAATTAAGGAGCTTCTGCTCCATCACTGATCTGGTTTGGGCAAAGAACCAACACTTGAGACCACACGCTGCCACACAGGAGACTCCAGATTCCTCTGTTGTCATTCTGTGAAATCCTTAGGAGCCTCAGCACCCTCTTTCAACTGTCTTTTTCTCCTCTTTGGTTTCTTCAACCTGAGCTCCTCCTGCTCTGCTACACAGCACCTGCAGGATCGGGACCTACACAGACTGCCTCACCTTGCTCAGCTCCTCTGTGGCCTTGTCCCACAACTCCATTCCCACAGTGCCTGGAGATATTCCAACCCCTTACCCAGCAGCAGCAGCAAGCTCCATGGAGAGGCCCTGCAATCTGCTCTGGTGCGCTTCAATCTCTGCTTGCATTCAACCTCTCCCCCAGGTAGCCCCAGCACGCCCCACGAGCTGTCCTGACATCTGCAGCAGCACATCAACTTTCTGCTCCCACCCCCAGGTGCAGACCCTTCCTCTGGTGCCGCTCGATGAATAGCATAAAGAAGAGTGGGAAGAGGGGGACTTTTCATTCTTTATTTGTAGGAACAATTTGTTCGGTGAGAAGAACAGAACTCTTACAACCACAATGATGCTCCCGTGAGCGCTGTACACACACTCCCCAAGCACGTGCTCCACATGCGCTGAGCCCTCGTGCTGCTCGTGGGACTCCCTCCATGTGGAGCTGCAGCTCCAGCTCACAGACATGATTTCCAGGCAGCACAGACCACCGCACCGACCTCTGCCCCCCACCGATCCCCAGTACGGCTGCATAGGCAATACTGGAGCACCACCCGCCTCCATTCCTCAGCTTGGGCTTTGCCGAGGGGGAGACTTGGTTGTGTACTGTCCCTAGCAGGCCTTGGCTCCCTGCGGGATCGGAGTGCTCACTGCCAACACTGGTCCGCTTTCGGACGTGTCTTTGTGTCTGCTCCTTCCCTGTGTCCCACGTGCTTTGCAGTGAGGGAGAGAGCAGCTCCATAGCGACTGCGGAGACCGGACACTGCCAAGGTCCTGGCTGCTCTGCTCCTGGGTGTGAGTCCGTGACAAACACTGAATTAACAAACAGGCTAATTCTGTGCTGAACTACAGGAAGGACAGAGAGCAGCAGTGGTCAGGGAGCCAGAGAGGTTCTTGGAGGAGGAAAGAGGAGCGCAGGTCAAGTGGGAGAGCCTGACCGAGACGTAATGAGCAGCAGGTATTTGAAGAGCATCACTAGGAATAATGGAATGAAATTTTCAGGAGAAAATGCAGGTGGAATACTAATAGCAGCTCCTGACTTGGACTACAGAGCAGTGTCCCAAAGGACAGCACAATAACCCTGGTGTCAGGGCATTTAAAAATAGAACCAGCACACCACCGGTAAATGTAATACATGGAACAAGCCTGAAGGGTCATAGGCAGATGGATTTGTAAGACATCGCTTCTATCTTCAACGCTTACAGCTCTGCAAGGAAGCAATCAGCAGTAAGCAGGTCACTGCTTTTGGGCCATGTTGACAAATTATCAGAGCAGGTGTATCCATTTCACTTACTGCAACCTGCTCTTGCACATGAAACAATTTGTGAGAAAAAGAACTACAGTGATCCCATGCGTGTTTCTAACCTGAAAACTAATCCCAAGGGCAGTGTTTCCAGTATGTAACAAGTGAGTACAGCCAGCCAGGAATTTTCTGAGGAACAGGTTTTGGTTGGGAAATATTTCCATCCAGCAGCCACACAGGTTTGGACAAAGCCTTGGTGAGGCATCTCAGAGGGAAGGGTATGGGAGAAGCCAGGCTCCCCTGGAGTAGCCAAGAGCCCAGCCAAGAGCACAGGCACCCCAGCTCCCTCCTGAGCATGGGAGCTGTGGGAGAGCATCAGAGCATGGAAGAGCTCCTCTCGTCCAGAGAAATCATGCCACTCTGCATTGGGACACACAGGCTTTCCATAAAATGGGGTACTTGACCACGAGCTGATGCTGAGGTGTGCCAGTTTTCTAGCAAAAAACTAGCCAAGGCTGAGCATGAACTGTTACAGCACAGCCACAGCATTGTCTGGAGAGGCTCGTGTCTGACAGTTTCCAACTGGCTGTCTTCAGTGGGTCTGTACACTGGGTTCTCTTTTGTGCTGAGCAGAAAAGACTGCCAGGTATTAAACCTCTATTAGCACGCTGGTGGGAACCAGCCGTGGCTGTGATATGGCTCCTGCCAGCCTCCGAAGCCAGGATGTACACACTGTAAGTTTGCTTCATTACAGCTGGGAGGACAGGATCTGGGCAAGCAACTTGCACAGAGACACATACCCTGCACAAGCACAGCTGCACGGAGAAAAGCTGGCTAGAGGGGCTCTGCAGAGCTGCTTACAGCTGCCCTGCCGCCCTTCCCAGCAAAGGTTTGCCCTGCCTGTTCTTAATTCTCAAAAGATCAAAATTGCACACTCTCCCCAGGGAGAGTATTTCTGGTTTAATTGCAGCCTTTTCCTCCTGCCTCACATGCACACCCTGTGTGCGTGCCCGGACCCAGCCCGCCCAAGGCATAGCCCCTTCGCCCGCTCCCGTTGCACAGCACGCACTCCCCCTCTGCCTCCTCTCTTGGCTGCGGAGGGTTGTGGGGAGGGGGCTCTGTTAGCAGCTTTGCATCAAGCAGCGAGAAAATAAATAAATAAATACGATTGCACGTGAGGGAAGGATTTTGCAGCTGGAAGCCCAAGAGAGAAGGTCTGAGATGGGCTCCCGGCACAGTTCGGTACCGGCACGTTTCTCCCAGGTCTCCTGGAGCAGCTCGGTCAACGGAGACCTGCAGCCAACCGGCTGGGCATGACAGTCTGCAGCTGGGACACACCTGAATTATACAGTGCATGTTTTCCTCCGGGTTTGAATCAGTTTTTCCTACAATTTCCCATCTGAGCCTCCCATCACTCCCTCCATCTCTGTCTCCTCTGCTGATGAGATTTCTACAGTCCGCGATGCCGGAGCTGGCTGTGCAGCCTGCCTGCATGCTCATTTCCACAGCTACAGGAGAGGAACGGATGCTCTATAATGTTTTGGGGCTCAGGTGTTAAAACTCGGCTCCCAAGTGTGGCTCGTTGTGCTAGCATGGGACTGCTTGCGAGTAAAAGGCTCAAGCCTTTCTCCGGTCTGAAGCCCAGGCGCTGCAGTTGCAGATGGCATTCGGAGCAAACAAAGGCCGCGTTACATCTGCACTGTGCAAAGTCAGGCCTGGCTAGCAACCGCACTGCGCTGGGCAGCACAGCCGTGCACCGGGCAGGGTCTGCCCTGGGCTAATACTTGTGCTTGTTTGTGAGGGTCTGTGCCCCACACACAGTGCACATAGGCCTAGGGAGAAAAAGAGGTAGACAGAGAAGACACCAGGAGGAGAAACAAGCCCAGAATAAACCAAAACAATCTTCCACACTCCTTCTCCCTCAGTCTTGGTCAGATTCCTGTTTCGTCTGGAGCCCCAGCTAGCCCAGCCAGCACGTGGACAGGCAGCTATGGGCACGTCCTGTGGGTCTCCTGACCTGACTGTAAGGCAGTGACCTTGCTGTTCCTCTTCCAAACCAGCCACCAGAGACGGCCACGTGGTCCTGATACCCCCTTCCCTTTTGAAAGTGCTTTCCAAGGAAAGGTGCCAGGGAAACCCCTCAGCACCTTTTGTGGTGATTTGGACATTCACCTCCTTCAGTTCACAGGGCTCCTGCAGCTTCTCTCCAGAGCTGGTCTCATATGCAGTGACTCCTGCAAAGTGCCTCCAGTGCCAGTCTCCACCTGTGTCCTCCGATGCTTGAAGTGCTAGTAGAGCCGTTCCTGGTCCTCTGGTTATCCTTCACCAGCTTCTCCTTCAGGCGATGCATGATGGGCTATGGGTTGGGATGAAGACATTTGCCACGGCAATCACTTCCCACAGCATCCCCAGGCTCCGAGAAGCAACGCCATGCTCCCACTCAATCTCTTCAGAGCCCTCGTGAGCTCAGGATGGTGAGGAAGAGAGGTCAGCCCATTCAGCTCTCCACCATTCCTGGACACCCAGGGATCTCTGTGGGACAGAGAAAGAAAGAAAAAAACCATCAGTTTAGCACGGTAGAGATTGGGGTAGAGAAGGGATTCAGATGCTGAAGCCAGGAGAGAGATTACACTTCCCCAGGACTCATTGGTCCTTCCTGGTGTGCTCCATGTCCACTGGCTCTACCTTAGCTTTCAGGCACCCTCCCCAGCTGCTGCTGAACACCCCTTCGAAGGCACCAGTGGATGAACGAGCTCCAGGAGCAGCCCACTCTCTCCATGCCGGGTGGGCAGAGCTGGGCTCTGGCTCTTCCCTGCCCATACATACGTCCTCGAGGTGGGCAGCCTCAGACCCCATGGTCTGCACTCCTGAGCTGTGTGAGCAGGATGATCGACCGAGGCATTCAGCAGGGCCTGCATCTGGCTGCTTTAGTACCCAAGCAATGACTTTCCTCCAGTAGCTACCAAAAGGCAAAGCTTCTTTGCATGAAATAATTTGACTAAACAGATGCAGCTCTACGTATACACTCAGGTCAGCTATTCAGGAGATAGGAACACATTTCCTTCTGGTTTTAATATCTGTGAATCTACAAAAGGGAATAAAGAGGGCTTTTTCTTGATTGTGGAGATACCTGAAAGATGTGCTAGATGGAAAAATGGGAAATTAATCTTGAGATAGAGAAAGGAACAAGTCCTGGATATGCCTGTGCTTTTATTTATTTGAAGGTGATATTGTAAGTACATGTCAGAGATTATTCTCTGTGCATGGGGTGGGGGGAAGCAGTGTTTAAAACCAGCATGCATCTGAAGAAAGGGGAAAACTGCTGTTCTTTGTGAGAGCAGCAGAAGAATTCTGGGTATCCAAAATGAAGTTGTATTTCTTGTGAAAATTGAAGATGAAGTCCCAACATGGGAGAGATGATTTGCAACAGTTGCCAGTATGTCTTTAAAAGGCCTATTCACACTCCATCTGCCCTACAAAGTGTCCTCCCTCCCTCCCTCCCTCCCTTCCTTCCTTCCTTCCTTCCTTCCTTCCTTCCTTCCTTCCTTCCTTCCTTCCTTCCTTCCTTCCTTCCTTCCTTCCTTCCTTCCTTCCTTCCTTCCTTCCTTCCTTCCTTCCTTCCTTCCTTCCTTCCTTCCTTCCTTCCTTCCTTCCTTCCTTCCTTCCTTCCTTCCTTCCTGCCTTCCTGCCTTCCTGCCTTCCTGCCTTCCTGCCTTCCTTCCTTCCTTCCTGCCTGCCTGCCTTCCTGCCTTCCTGCCTTCCTGCCTTCCTGCCTTCCTGCCTTCCTGCCTTCCTTCCTCCCTCCCTCCCTCCCTCCCTCCCTTCATTCCTTAACACACACAGCCCCAGTCTGTAGCACCTCACTGCCAAGAAGGATTCTACATTGCACGAAAGAAGAAAAGCCTGTCACCTTTTGTGTTTCCTCCTCCCAAAACCCGTGTGGGCTGCAGTTACCCTGCTGGTGCAGCCTGTGCAGCGAAGTGTGGGCTGGGGCTGGCCATCATTAAACACCAAGCCAAGGAGAAACCAACTGGCTAAATCAGCTGGATTTAGATGATTGGATACATTAATAGCTACTGTTTACTTTTGTACACCGGGCACTGCGTGCTACCAGAACCTGAAGGTACCACAGGTGTAGCCCAGAAATCTTGAAAATCAGGGACTCTCTAGAAAAATGCCTGGTATTTCCCATGTGGAATCGTAGCAGCTCCACAAGTCCAGTGACATCCACAGGCAGCAACCCCACAGTCACGCAGCACAGGACTGAGGACTGAGAGTTTAACCAGGGAGGAAAGCTATACCCAAATATGAAGGAACGACGATGAAATCAGTGACTTATGGCAATGCCATATACTAAGCATGCTGGAGTTTTTCCAGAACAAAACTGGAATTTCTGAGAGAAGCTTTTCTACCCTTTTTCATCAGCTTGAAGCCAAAGGGCTCTTCTTCGACTATCCTATAGATGGAGCTTTTAAGCTTACAAGGAAACTTGGAACCGTGCTGTAAGCTCCCAGGGCAAAGCCACTGTTGCAGGGAGTTCATCTGGGAGGAGGAGGGATTTCTCTTAACTGCAGTCTGTAGTGAGAATGGCATGAAGCAGCGCAAGGTAATGTTTCTGACCCTGCACCCCTCCGCTACGGTGTTTTAATTGCCTCCTCTCCTAATTGGAAAGAGCATTGCTCCTTGCAGTGCTGCTGCCAACCACTCTCATCCCTCAGGCCAGTGCCCGAGGTCCTGACTCAGTCCCAAACGAAGTCAGTGTTTCTTGATATCTGGATATTTTATGACATGATTATTATAATAGTGACTTTCTGGTATTCCAAATCCGAGCCATGCTGATTAGTTTGATAGGAGACAGAAGTCGAGAAGTTCCTGCTGCCCCATTGGATGAGCTTCACGTTCAAACTCTGGTTTCTATGGCAATAATCACAGTTTTGTTTCACAGCTGGTAAACGCTGTCACTCCCCACCCGCGAGCGCATCGGCTGAGTTATTCACAGCTAGTGAGGACAAAATGGGTGGGAAAACTGGGGCCATGGTCTCATTTCACCCCCACCTTCAGAGGAGTGTGTGGACAAAGAGATGAGTGTGAATGAGGTACCACAAGGCTGCTGCAGGTCACAGGTTCAGCCTGGGCTCCACGCCTGGAGCCCTGAGCAGGCATCCATCCCCAGGGCTGTACAGCACAGATGTGGGAACCATTTCGGGCACCCAGCTGGGGTTCCATGGATCCGGGAGCATGGAGAACAGCTTTATTTCTCCTGCCTGTCAATGACAACTGTGGCTTGACCCTTGGATACACAGTGGAAAGGGAAGGACTGCAGTTCTCTGGTTTCTAAGGCTCTCCTGCTGCCTCCCACTTCTGCCAGCATGGGGGAGGCTGCTCTGGGGAGAGAGATGGGTAAAGCATGGCCTCACCTTTTTTAAAAAAGAAAGAAGGTGGAGTTCTGGGAGTTCTAGTTCCCTGGGACACCCATGGCCCCATCCTGCTCCATGGTACCTCCAGTCTACCTGGTGCTTCACAAGGGCCCCGTTTCGACTCGCTGGCTTTAAAGCAGTTATGCCATGCATGGCTGCATTTCACTGTGTGCAAGTGGAGCCACTCAGAGCAAACGTGCTATTAAAAAGGAAAGTCACTTATGAACAATTAAGGGGTTGGACAGACGCCAAGAGAAGATGGGTGTAAATCAACTTGTCTCCGCTGGCTTTAATGGAGCAGGTTGATGGACACTGAGCCAATCATTGGACCCTCTGACTTCCCAAAGAACAGACACCAGAAATCCAGGCCCTTCTTGTCAAAGTCTCTTTAAACAGCAAGGTTGTTTGGAAAGTCCTACACCTTCAAGAAGAAATTCCCACTTCTCACCTCCTTCTGCTTAAAGTTAGCAAGCTGAAGCCACAGCAGAGCAGAGAGAGGGGCCAGCACCCCCTTTACAGCCAGGCGTTCACTTCTAGCCCTTCAGACACGGTGGGAAAATCTAGAGAAAAAGGATCAACATCCTGAATGCTGCCAGCACAGAATGCCTACAGCAACTGCTTGTGTCCTCTCAGACAGCCAGCAGTTGCAGCTGACAGCACAGCCAGCTCTCCCACCCCTCCTCTAGCCCTTACACCACTTCCAAGAGCAGCTCCTCCACATGCCCTGTTGCCTGCAGTCAGGATCAGCTGTCCCTCCGAGGGGCCATCAAGGCATGAGGGTACTGCTGCTTTGCTTGTCATCATCAACAACACAAGCCAAATGGTCAGATTCATCTCTGTGACTCTCCTGGCCCAGGCAATGGGACTAATTACGTAAGAGTACTGGCTTATTCTCATTCCATGAATGACCTACTACACTGAGCTCTTTGAGACCCAAACTATGCTGAAGGTACAGCTCATTTGTGTCAACATTATGCCAGTGAAATCCACGGTGGTGTTCTCCATCGTATCCCAGAGCAAACCCTGCTGTTCAGTTACACATTGCCAGGACATGCTAAGCCCAACTGCTTTTGCTCTTGTTCTGGTGTAAATCAGCAGCAACATTCTGAAGTCAAGGGAGTCTAACTTAACACTGCCATTGCAACGCTGACGTCAGTGGAGCGATTTCAGATTTATGCTAGTGTCATTGGGAAAGGAATTAGACCTAATTGATTTACACCACTGTAAAACTGATGTGCAAGGGGAACTGGGCTTGCAGCACACAGCCCTGTCCAGGCACTGATGGAAGACAGGGCCAGCTACCCAAATAACGGCATAATCTAAAGAATCCTTATTTATGGTCTCCAACTGTATGCATGCACGTAGAAAGGAGGTTTGGAAGACGGCAATTAAAATAAACAGCAGATCACTTCTCCTAAACATCTGCCTCGTAAAAGCAGAAAATCAGATGTTGCCCTGGAACGCGTGCTATTTGCTGCTCAGAGTAACACAGAGTGAGCACAGCTTGCCTGACCTCGTCCAACATTTCCCCTGCCCCGAGATCTGAATTCCTCAGGGTTCACAAGTCAAAACATAATATTCAAAACAGAAGTTGGCTGAAGAAACCATGCAGACTCTGTTCTTGACCGGTGCCTGTTCACCTGTGGGAAGCTTGGATTTGCTCACCAGACAAACACGATGAGAGGGAAGGACCACCCGCATCCCACAAAGCAAGGGACATGTGGAGACAGGCCACATGCATTCATCTTGCTAACTACGTAGCCAGCTGGATATCCCTAATTTACATTGCCTTATTTTGTTTCAGTGCAGCCCCAGAAGAGGTGGAAGACTAATGACTTTTGGTCATTAGTCATAATACACCCCAGGCTCAAGGGCAGCCATTCTGCAGGGTGAAGCTCTGATGAGAAAGTAAAAATGACCTTTTCAATCAATGGGAATTGACTATTGCCCACACCGTCACAGTGGGACTTTGAAATGCCCCCAGTGGGACATTTCCTAAGGGGTCAAGGAAAGGATGAAGAGGGAAAAAATTCTCTTCCAGGCCCTAGACTATAGAGTGGCAATAGATTGTCTTGGAAGATTTGCTTCACTTAATTTGAGACATGGACACTGTGGAATTCTCCATCGGAGCTAGTCATCCAGAGAAATGGGCTCCTTTAGGAGCCCAGTCCCCAGACTACTGTAGCTAGCTGCAAGGCAGCTGAGAAGCTCTTCCCCCAAACATCAGCTGGATTCAGGGTGGAGTGAGGGCAGAGCAAAATGGGGTTTCACCCTGCCTGCACTCCAGGCAAACATATGTCAGCCTTGCACTGCACAGTCACTGCACCCAAACGGGGTCTTCCAACCCAGTAAAGATTGGCACAGATTGTCTACAGATTCTCCCCTCTTTCCTTTCCTGCCTCCTCAATCTCTCACTGGAAACTCTTGCTATTTTGTCATGTTTCAGCAACCTGTCATCTGCCATTTGCCAACAATTCTTCCTATAACCTTTAAATAGCATCTGTTAAAAGTGCAGGGTGTAAAAAGAATCCCAGGGTACAACAACATGAAATGAGCCACCAGTTGCTTCTTCACAGATCAAGGTGAAAGAAGGACCAGTGAATGTGTGCTAAGAAGCCAGGGTCTAACATAAGGGCACAAGGAGCCCAGGTGTGCCAATCCCAGAGTTCGGCTACTTTGTGACCACACTGAGTTAAAAAAGGAAAACAATTACATCTCAGCCCTTTTAGTCTGCCCTAACCCAAACCTGTGCTTTAGGGCATCTCTGTGCTTGACTGTATGAGGTGATGTTCTGGGTGACACATGGTGATTCTACTGGCTTTGTTCTGACACAGCATCTTTCCTCCACAGAAAGGAGTTCATCCGTGACTCCTAGGTGCAAGTCACAGCCTCGGGAACGCCTGGCAGTGCCTCTAAACACTTTACAATGCACCCATCAGTCCAGGGGCAGTATTTCTTCTCTGTCATTCTCCCCTGCACCAGTTTATGCTTATTTTACACTCCTTCCCCATAAGCTCTCCTTATGGGACACGGATCCATCAGCCAGTGCAACAAAGCCAAACTGACACACCCTCCCAGTTAGTGTCAGTTCTTAGCACGTGTCCAGCTTGGTCCCCACTACCCAGGCACCAATTCAACTCCACTTGTTGGTTGTGCTTTCAAACTCCTCTGAAGACCTAAGTCCTCTTTGTCCTTTCTCACCAGTTGAAGAAGGCAGATCTCCCACCACCAGAATATCACTCGAGTCTGCCAGGGTCTTGGTGAAGATCACTGGCTCTTAAATTGCAGAAGGCAGTCCTGTCACTAAAGCCTAAACCTGGATCTTCATTTACCTTGCTGAGAAATAATGTCCTCATCAAATTCTAGGTTTGAAGGACTTCTTTTTTTCCTGGCAGAGGACCATCGAAGTAACTCTGGAAAGTAGCCAGAATGTGGAACAGCTGCAAAGCCACAGGATTTTAAAAGCTGTGTTATCTTATTTCTCTCTCCTTTGCTTGCCCCAGCTTTTCTGAGGGGGTTGTTTGTTTCTTTTTTTTTGATTTTTGGGGAACTGAGAAGGACATTGTTTGCTTTACTTTTTTTAATCATTGAGCAGATTGAAGGTGGTTCCCAACAGAGCAACAATTCTCTTTGAAACTATTAAATCAAACTGTAAAAGCCTGCAACTGCCCAGCATGAGCTCTTGACTGTCAGAGAGTTGGGAGCCTTATGTAATGCTGTTCTGGGGTTTTATGTTTTTTGGCAAATAATTATTTTCCTCCCTGTGTTTTCCTGACAATAGTGCAATGTGCTAGGACGTGTGCTGCTCTGGTGCACGCAATTCCTTGCAGCTCATAGACTTCACTCCAATGTTGCACCAGTGACAGTAACTATCAGGGCAAGTGGGAGGACTGTGGACCGGGAAGATACTTTCTGAAGCCTTCATGGAAGAGGTTTACTCTGAAACACGAGCATGTACCCATGATGTAAGCGTAAAATGCCTTGTATGTGGGATCTCACTATGCTCTCGAGGTACAGAAACATGATTTCATGAATGCACGAAAAACCACAGCCTTTTGATGCTCTGCAAACCTGAAATTATGACAGAGAAGTGTGCTGCTATAACCAGAGCCCTGCAGGCCAGTTAATGCAGGCACTGCTTTTGTCTCGGTTTGTGGCACACTGTCATTTCCACTGTCATTTCCACTCCTTGGTGTGATGCCAGCATAGTGTAAACTTGTCCTTAAGCTGGGCTTGCACCCAGTTTCCAGTGCAGTGTTTCAACCAATACAGACTGAGACCCAAACAAAGCAAGTTATAGTGAGCAATGCATCTTCCTCCCTGCAGGAACAACAGAACATTCAAACAGCACCCTCACGCCCCCACCTGCCTCTGAACTCCGCACCCTGTGGAAAGAAGGTGCTGGGATGGGACTTCAGCTCCCCTCCTGCCCCACTCGAAGGGCACTGCTGGGAGCAGCCTGCTCTCACTGACCCTGCTTTGAGCGGGGAGGGCGGACAGGGTGATCTCCAGAGGTCCCTGCCAGCCCCAACTATTCTGCAGTCCTGTGAAACAGAGCAGGAGGGAGCACTGCTGCGTGCCAGGCTCACGTCACGTAACATGAAAAAGAATATACGTGAAGACACCATCATCCCTCCTTTCCTGCCAGCCAGCTGTGAAGCAGCAAAACCTACCTCCTGTGAAATGTCTGGTTTCTGCCCTCTGGGCGGCACGCTGAGCTTGCGGAGCTGTCGAAACGCATTAGCTGCCAGGCTGGTGCAAAGGGGCATTCCAGTGGCAGTTTCCCCAAGGGCTCTTGATGCTCCCAGTGGATTGCAACAGTGAGGACAGTTAAGGGTCACTTCCAGCATGTGAGTGGTGAGGTGCTGGCGACATGGGCACTACCAGCTCGAGTAGAAACCCACCACTAACTTCTTTACTACAGTAATTCCGTTTTCCTGCCACACCGTGAGTTGTTGCTGTAAAGGTTACTTGCAAGTAAATAACCAAAAGAAGCAGCCTTTGATGGAAGCTGCTAAGTTGAAGGCAGCTGATGCTCCGACAGGAGAGTGTGGCATGGTTGTTTCTCAGGTTTGATGAGGTGGGATCCCACTTAGGGTCCAGAGGGTGGTTGTTCTTCAAGGCTCAACTGGTTTTCTTCTGCTGCAGGAGTATTTGAATTGACAGGCTGCCAGCCCCAGGAGACAGAGGTGAACCACCATCAAGAGAAACAAATTGAAGGGCCATTATGACAGAGATTAAGCTCAGGTGCCTTCCCTGCCCTGCTTTTAGATGCAAATCCATATATGAGAATAGCAAAAAAATGATCCACTGGATGAGAAAAAAGGTCAGGGATCTGAAAATGTGACAGAAGTGCCATATCAGTGGGTCATTCAGTGCTTGCTTGTGCATGCCTGGAGGGGCTTCACACTAAAAACATCTTCCCGTTTAAGAAAGAAACATTTGTGGCCGTTGGGCTTCAAGCAATGAAAATCCTTCTCCAGACTTAGCGTAATCACTTATGGAATTTAGGTCTGAACTCTGATTTCCTCCAACTGCTCAAATGCTCCAAGGATTCCTGAGAAACATTGTAAAAGGATTCTTGGATGATCTGTTTAATTGTTTTATGCAAAATAACCTGGGGTCAGGGGAAAACGCAAAAGAATTTTTATTTTAAAGGTCCAGTAGTGTCACGGGGCAGCTCTCTGGTAACGCACCGAGTGCTCAGCCAGGGTCTTGTTTTCTACCACAGAAAGCAGAGATATCTTCTTCACACTGCCTTGTGACGTGGGGAGATCCTCTTACAAAAAAGAGGTTCCTCCGATCTGTTGAGGGACTCTATCAGCTGGCAGCAGCCACTGCAAGGCTCCAGTGCTAAATTGTTCCTAAAGGTCTGATTTGAAAGAGCAAACACAGGGAATTAAGAGTAAAGCTGTCAAGGCCAGGTGGCTTAACAGAAGTCATCATGAACCCATCATCGTGTTCCTCAAAGCTGCATGAAGCCATCACAGTGTCCCTCAAGGCTACCTCCGTGCTCTATTGCTGCAAGGGTCCAACAGGTAACAAGCAGAAGCAAATCTGCTCTTTTTCCCTGCAAAAAGCTTCCTTTTTATTGAATAAATGGGGAGGAGGAAGCTTTTCCCATGCCTAGCATATTATTCCTTGTAAAAAGAGACTGAGCCAGACTCAGATCTAACCCAGAACCAGCAAGCTGGCTGGGGCAATAAGGGAATGGGGAAGAAGATCTGAATCTGTGTTTCCTATCCACGGGCGAACATCCCAAACAGCTGTCCCATGGTCAGTCAGAGCACAGAATCTCTTCTTTTGGAGGAATTTGGTGTATTTCCTACAGGCATACATCCATAACCGACAGTCACAGCTACCCAGACAGTCCTAACCTAAATTCTGCCTTCTTGACCTGAGCATTTCCAGGATGGCTGTCGGCCTGGAACAAGGGATGGGGACACAGATGGATTCAGGCCAGGTGAAATAGGGCATTGACATCTCTCCCTTTGGAAATGCAGAGACTTAATAACCCTCGTTGTGCTTTGCTGTGAGCTTCTGTGATGTTGCTGTCATTCCCTCGAGTGTCATTCTTCTTTGAGTGGGGAGAGACCGCAAGAGAGTGTGAGACACTGAGGACGTCCTCCCTCCATCTCTCACGTGCGGCCCTGCGGCTGTCTCTCTCGCAGGCGCCGTTCCCATGCAAGGCTCCAGGGCGGATGGTCTCTGATCCCAAGGGCACAAGTGGAATGGCCTCGGATGTGGGAAATGGTTTACAACCAAGTCCCTTATCCTCAGACAGCCTACGAACCCCACGCTAGCCCCAGGAGCTAGGCAGAGTGCAGGGAGGCTGGACGAGACACTTCACCACGGTTACTAACTGCTGTGCCCTGATAAGCTGCTGCAGCCCGCTCCATACGCCCAGATCTGGCGGCTGCCGGGGTTTCCTTTCCTGCCAGGGGGGAGCATAGCCTGGCTGAGCCTTTCTGGGGATGGTGGTTTTCTGTCCGTTCACCTCTGTTGTTCCTGCTGCAGGTGCTGCTGCCTGCAGCCCCCGGTGCCACGGTGTGTGGCCAGCAGCTGGTGTTGGAGTGTGGTCCCAACGATGGCTGGGAGGAAGGAGGAAGGGAAGGCATTTGCCTGTTTATATCAACACAGAAGTATTTCCCTCAGTTTCAAAAAGTGGTGCGTTTCATCTGCTGACCTCGAAGCAGTCGGGAAAGGAGCATTATCCCTCTCACCCAGCAGATAAGGGGTTAGGAGCTGACCAAGGTCTTTTACCAAGCCAGTTTCACTAGTGATACAAGTCTGGTTTCCAAATCTCCAATCTTCGGCCAACTCTGTGCAGCTCTGACATCCCCTGATGAACGTGTGAGCTAACGTTAATGCTAGTTTATGACTGATGTGACTAAAGAGGTAATGCAGATACTAGTTTGGACTTGGAGACATAGTGAATGCCATTTCACCCACAAATAAAACTCTATTCAAATAAATCCCTTCATTTCTCTTAGAAGAACTTATTCTCCAAAACTGTGTATTATCCACCTGCTTGACTTCTTGGGATAGGGACGTGTCAAGGAGGACAAGGGACAGGGCAGCAGCTGCCTGTGAGAGGTGATTATGGGAGCAATTCTGTTCTTGTGATTGCAAATCACCCCGTCATGTTACACAAATCTGTATTTGGTGAGAGGATCCAGGCCATGGGACAGCTCTAAAGCTCTAAGTATGACTTTGGTGACGTATATTTAAGCATCACCAGTTGGGAAGGAAGGAGGAAGAAGGCACCGGTTTCTGTTCTAGTGCAAGTATTGCAGGGGCTGCCCAGGACAGACCGGGTTTGGTCAGGGGCTCAGGCTGCCTTTTAGCCAGACTGCGGCAAATGCACAGGGTGATAGGGAAGCTTCTCCGATGAAGGGGCATCAAAGCAGAAAGAGAAACTGGTGAAATGTTAACGCTGCAGCAGGGCAGGAAGCACTTTCTCTTCTGAAGAGTGGTTACAGGGCTCGTAAAGGTCAGGATTTCTTTTTAGAGCCTTAAATTTTGACAACATTTGACTTGGCAAGATATTGCTGCTGCCACTGGGAAGTAAGAGATATGCTGGTGCCCCTTGGGATAGTCGATGGCAGCTCGAAAACTTGATGCTGGCACGAACATTAACAGCTCAGAAGGGAGAAGGCAAAGAGAACAAGGGGAAAGCAAACGGAAGAGGAAGAAGAAAGAAAAGCCACAGGTTTTTGAGGTTTTCTTAAGGCAGACTTCGGGAGCCCTTACGGTTTGCTAACGCCTGGGGAAAGGCAGTTACGTAAATGTAAGTGATTCAGCACAAAGAAGCCATCTGGAGATGGCGAGCCCTTCCCCTCCGGTGGCAGCGGCGACTGACTAACAGAGTACGTAAATAACACAAAAGCAGTATGAACAGCATGGCCACCCCCGTCATTGCCCTTTCTCTGTAGCCATGCTGTGCAGTGCCTGTCCTGCAGGACATATGTGGCTCCGGGGAAGGTGGAGGTAGCATTAACCTTCCCTTAGCTGGCATTCCTAATCCACACTGGGCACAGCAGAAAGCAGCTCTCCCCCATGCCGGGGGTTCTCAGCCTGTTTTCTCCACGGGAGCAGTTTCTCACCTCTGTTTTCCAGGACTAAAGAAAGGCTGGAGACTGCTGAGCAGCAATGCAAGTGGCCTGCTCTCATCCAGCCAGGGAGCAATGAGGCAGCAGAGAAGGATGCTGATTGCAGCAGAGCACAGCACTGAAACTGGAGCTGAGGCAGGCGGGTCCCCGCGTGACACTGTCTCCCACTTAAGAACAAGCAGAAAGTCTTATGTTGAAGACTGTGTTATGCCCCGCAATCTTTCCTCCTGTAGACTCTTTCTGAACTGCCCACAAGCACGGTTTCAGTGTACAGCATCTATTGGCGCTCCTTCCCACCCCTTCCTCATGGTACTTAATCTAATAACAAACCTATTTTTCACCTCACACGGGAGTAACCTAAGAGCAAACACACTCACTTCACCCTGTGTATGCTGGAGTCTCACAAACAACTTGAAGGAGAGTCTAAGTGGCAATTATCTGCAATCATGGTTATATCATTGGTGTTTGGAGGACACTGCTCTCGGGAAGTCCTGCGGTTCTCTCATCCCATTAAATCGGGGACAACCCTGTTGGAAACACATAACTGTGTGGGCAGGGAGAGAGATGGAGCCCTGACCATCCTTTATTGCTATCTTGTGCAACAACTCCCCACTAACTGTTTCAAAAGCCGCTCTGGATCTTAAGTCGCATTTTCAAAACTGCCTTGGGTAATCGTTCACTTGTAGTTGAGTAGATGATACTTGATGAGAGTAAGTCTGATTCTTTTTCCCTTGTCCTGCTCACCCACATCAAAGGGTGGAGCGCAGAGGTTTGTGCCAGGGCTAATACTCCCAGGGTTTACAGGGCTAAACCGGTGTGGAAAATGCTCAGCCTCACCATGGCCCAGTACACACTACACTTTTGTTTCCCTCATCAAAGCAAAGCGACAGCCGCCCCAGCAGCGGCTGGCACGCGGAGATGCTGCACGCGGCTGATGGTATCGCAGGCAGACACAACACAGCCCTGCCGCGGGCAGAGACCCAGCTCTGCAGCGCAAACAGCACGAAGGCAACGGCCAGGAATCCACAGGCGGAGTGGGTATCGCACCTGGGTAAATACAACCGCAGCAAGAAGGCCTGTTTTCCCAGAGCCCGGCTTGGAGTTGGTGATTGCACCACAGCAGCCCTCAGGAGCTTTTCTGCTTTGCTCCCTGGCAAGCACTTTCCTCCGTGAATGAGCAAATGGTTGGCATCTGCCACGGGAGATATAAAAAGACTTCCCTGCTAGGTGGAGCTTGGCTTGTTGATGATCTCATGGTTTCAGTCATGATGACCTGCTGCACTTGATGGATGCACCCCTTCCTCCAGTGCCCCTGCCCCTGCCCTCCTTCAGCAGCAGCTACGGCTGCCTTCAGCTGAGTTTGCAGCCAGGAAGGCTGGGATCGCCCAACCCATCCATTCCAGTGCAAGTCGCCGTCGCACACAACACGACAGCAAGACCTGGCCTCTTGGCTGGAAGGGAGACAATCTTTGCAGAACTAACCAAAGACGAGGAAAAGTAAAACCTCTGCAGGAACATGCAGAAATGGCAGGAACAGAATGTTAAAGGGACACTGGGTTCTCATTTCAGTGGTTTATTTACCATAATTTCCCTGCTCTTTAGGAAGGGCCAAATCTGACCTCGCAGCATCGTGACCCTGCAGCAATCGCAGGCTGTGCTGTGAGGCCCAGCTGTAAACTAAAATCCTGTTTAAAAATGGATGGTCCATCTGCAGAAGTGACAGCCCTGGTATTTACGAGGAGGCTTCAAGCAGCTCATCTACAGCCCTCTGATGGGCTGATACAGAAGGGCTTTCAAGTTTATTATATTTTAAATCAGCTGCATAGTTATGACAGCATTGAAATCTGAAGGCCTCCAACTTCTTACTGGAGAGTGGCCAGCAGCCATGTAACATCGTCCGACTCCGCGTTTGACCCTGAGATAAGAGGGCTCACTGTGTCGGTGAGAGGACAGAGCCGTGTCCAGGATCACAGGAGCTTCCAACAGTGTGATAAAATGGCCGATAAAGAACCCGTGATGCGCAATGGAAGAGTGGTTTCTGTGGCACGGAAATCCACCCGGAGGGAATCCGTGTGGAAATCATAACTGAGGTTTTCATAAATTACTGGAAGTCAAATGTTAACAACTTCCATGTGAGGAAGATAAAAGGTGGAGTGAGTTGCACACACATATTCAGCTCTATTATTCTCGCCTCAAAAACCAGTCCAGCCAGCCCTTTAATCACGCAGCAGCTCATCTTTAAATTGCCCCTATTGTTAACAATAAAACGCTTATTATTGGCACCGCCATCCTTTGTAGGAGCTGGGGATGGGGATGAGGATGCCTGGGGTGAGAGGCATGGCACAGGCACGGGACCAGCAGGGCGGGCAGGGGCTGGCATGCCTCTGCTGCTCTCCGTGAACAGAGAGCTCAGGGGAAGGATCCAAGCAGAACAACTGCGGGCAAAGGGGTAAAACGGAGGGGGCACAGGCACAGGAAATGGTGTGCCTCTGGGGTGTCCCAGACTCTGCTGTCCAGGGAAGAGGTGGGCACCCCATCATCCTGCACAGGGCAAACACGGCAGGAAAACCTCGCGGGTGACTCCTGAGCACAGTATATCCATCCCTACATTTACATTACAGCAGAGGAGTCCTCCAGAAATGCACAAGATGACCTAACAGGTCTAGTTTCTATTAGCCATTTACTTGTAACAAACAGTAATTGGAACTCCTGGCTAAAATCACTGGGGATTTCCTCAGGCAAAGCCATAGCTTGGACCTGGCTTTGCTGATGCTATAATTAGCATGTGTACAGAAAAGTACCCATTAGCATCCTCCGACTTCTCTGGCCCGATTTGCACTGATGTTCATGATGCAATTGCCTCCTTAGCCTGGCTTCTTGTATCGCAGACAGAGGAATGCGGCATCCCTGGATGAATCATGCAAGAAGCAGGGGGGAAGGAAGAAAGTTCTCTGCAAACAGCCTTTTTTGTCATCAGCTGAAGGAAGGAAATTTAACACGTACATAAGGTTAATGAAAACCTTTTGCAGGGGATTTGTTCACATTTAAATCAGGCAGGATGACTCAAGACTCGCTGATAAGTTTAACACAAGATGGTTTTCCACTGCTGTAGCAAGGCTTGCCCTCCTGGTGCAAAGGGCTGTGTCTTACCCTTTGGTGACCTAGCCCCGGTCTCTGGTGGTGAGGCACAATGACCCAGCGGCAGTTGTCTTACAGACAACCTCACAGCTCTCTAGGTGCGCTCTGGCAAAGTAACAAAAGGGTTTCACTGATAAGTGAAACCGGAGCAGGCTGAGGTTCAGACTCCTGCTGTAGAAGCAAAGAAATGACAGTATCAGGCAGTTGTGGAGCATCTTCTCCCCGACCCCCTGGACACTGCCCTTCCAGGCACCGTGCGCCTGGCAGGCTCCATTCTGCAAGCGAGCGCGCCGAGGCACCGCGACGTGGGGTGAGTCACCGCAGCAGAGTGCAGACATCGCTGCTCTCAGCTTCTAATCTGGATCCTGCCTCGTAGATGTTTGTCACTGCGGAACAGGGCGATATTTTCCTGCTGTACTTCTTCCTTCAACTCAACAAGCACCTCACATAAAAGCTTTTGTGCTTCAGAGAGGATTGAGGACTGGGGGAATTATGTACAAAGCCTGAACAAACGTTTCAGCACTACCGAGTCTTACGTGTTCCAGTAACAGCACAATCCCTACCCAGTGGCACTATAACCCGGACTGCCTTTCAGGGATGGCTACAGACACGGGAGATGGGGGTATCTCCATGTTACTCCAAGGGCGTCTCGCACAGCAGGACAACTCCAGCCCAGACCTGCATCACGGATAGATCTACAGCCCTGATACTGGGTCCTGCTGGGTTCCCAGCTCCCCGCCAGAGGTCTGACTGGCCTTGTGGCACAGTGCAGCTGCTGGCCCCTCCGTACCTTCCCCGGAGCTGCTCATGGCAAAACCATCTCAGCAAAGTGGCACGAACCACATGGCATGTGCTCCTGTTCCTGCGGGCACTGGAAATAGCGTGGCCACAGCAAGGCAGGAGCGTTCGCCTGTCCCTTCCAAACCACAGCTGCTGGCTGGCGTGTCTTGCATTGTGGGGACACCCCGAAGATGATAAACAAAAAGCAATTTAGAGCAGCAAAACTTCTGGAAGTGATTCCAATGCCAAAGCCAAAGTAGCATCCCCAGTGCCACCCGGGTACCCCACCCCTTCCTGCGGCTCTCCTCCCACGAAAAACCCATCTTCCCACTCATGTCTCACAGCTGCATCTCCCGTTTATCGCCAAGGCCGTTGCCACGCCGGGGCAGGGAGACGGCTGTCCTGGTTTGTCTCCATACCTGTCAGATGTGCCCACTGCAAAGGCACGCGTGCTTGCAGAATGACAGAAATGCCTGCTCCACACCCTGCCTAATCGCGCCTTGGCAGGCAGCAGCGCGGCCTCCAAGAAGGAAACTAGCTCGCTGTTCGGTTAAAGGAAATCATCGCTCTACACAAAGCTTCAACAACTCGGGAAGGAACCTGGGGGCCGAGAGGAAATCATGAATTATTGCTTTATATAAGCCTGCCCCATGCCAAGGAGTGGGAGGGGACTTTCCAAATGCATGGGCTTGTCTTGGTGTCTTCTACAAGGAAGAGGAGGAAAAAGATGTTTCAGGAAAGTACCAGGTTGCAGGACTCAAATTCTCCAGCTCCAGAAGGGAAGGGATAGAAAATAAAGGAAATAAAGATGGTGTATTAAGGTATGCAAAGGTGTATTAAGGTATCAGGCTGTTTTCAACTGTTGTCCATCACTGGTTTTCTCTGAGCATCTCTATCTGCAGGTGGAGGGTCTTAATAGAAAACACATTAAAAAATGGGGGTTTTTAAAGCCAACTTCTAATTCTTTCAGCACTCACGGACATCAGAAGTTAAGAACCCTAGCTAACGCCAGCCAGAGGACAAGCAGGCACTACACAAGCACACCTGACCCAATTTCCAAATCAAGATGCTGCTGTCCCCAGCTATGGCTTTTATTCAGAAAGCAATGCATTTAGCAGGGACTCTTCTTAACAATTTGATTCGTGGCCTTTTGAGGGATGCTCACAAGCCTTTCATCCCATCCATATTTCTTTAAATAAATGCAAGGAGAGAGTGCCACATTTTTCACTTGACTCCAGCAAAAGTCTGCTGGGAAACTCTAATTTTGCTATGAAATAACTTCGCCCTGGGCTCCTGGGTGCTGGATGAAACCCTGTGAGCTTCGCTTCATTCCTGCACAGCATACAGGGTTGTGTGGGTGTCGTGATGCCTGACGGGAGCGCCTGGCTGTGAAACCTCTGGAGATTTTGTGTCCCTGCAGCCCTGAGCAGAGCTGAAGCACTGCAGCAGGCTGCTGGAGCCAGCTCTTTGCCCTGGCTGCATGGCTGAAACTGGCCTGTCCCCTTTCCACCATCAGAGCCCCTGCTTGGATCATCACCAACAGCAAAGGCTGCTTCTGTGCTCAGAGCTTTTACACTTGGATGCAGTGGGAAAAGCTTGTTGCCAGCACAGGAAAAGTAATGTGTTCTGGTCCATCAGCCACGCAGGCTCCCACACAGGCATCGTGTTGGCAAAACACGGAACTGATGCCAAGACTTCCCTCTGCGCTCACCGTTTGGTCCAGCAGCTCCCAGCTCCTGGCTCCCCACCTCCCGCTCCAGTGCTGGGAGTGAGTGTGACGTGCGGCTCTGCTCCCAGTCAGGGCAGCTCTGCCAGCATTGGTCCTTGAAGGTCGCCCACTGTCCCAGAGAGACAGAGGGAAAGTCTTAGAGGTAGCTCAGGATGGAGGAGAGGAGGGGATGAAGGGTTTCCCCTTTGCAAGCTGTCATGGCAGGAAGGGAAGGGCTGGTGGGCATACTGGAGGGGTCACAGACAGGGCTGCCAGAGGTGCAAGTCCTGTGCAATAGGAGGTAAGACACAGACCCCAAAGCACAAACAGAAGAAAGCAGCTGGGAGCAGCCAGGGGCACAGGGGTGGTGCTGGGCACCAGCATCATGGCTCAGCTCTGGAGCCAGGAAATCCTGCAGGTTGTAGGGCAGAGCCGGAGTGCAGAGGCACAACCACCACTCCCCTGTGTGTCTCACAAGGCAAGGCAATGCCTGCATGGGATGATTTCATGTCAAATTTCTTCATTTGCTGGTTTGTTTATTTAAAACCAAACCACAGAATTTGTGCTGTCTGTGGGCTGTGACAGTGTACCCACTGTGGTGATTCACATGAAACCTATTGCAGTTGAAATGACAGTGAGGTTCTGAATGCATCTGCAGCTGTTTGGCTTACACAGTCATCTTCCTCTCACCCCATCACACACCCATAGCTTGTCCCAGTGCTCTAGCAGGGTTAGATAACACAAGGTCAGCTTTAGGCTACCTCATGTCTGTTTGACCGCCATTGCATTTGGACTGGCTGGAAGGGGAGACAGGAGAGGAAAACACAGGAAGCAAGGCTGTAATATGCAGTACAGAGCAGGGACACCTCCATCCAAATCCAAGCCACAGGATAGTCTGATCTTGTGAGTGATGCTGGAGTGAGGAGCCCAACACCAGGGATATCCCTGCTCCTGCCCCGCTCCCACCGCGAGGGGACCGCCCCACGGTGAGGGACTGCTCTGTAGTGCCCTGTGCATCAAGATGTGGCATTTTTCCTACACTGGAGGAAAATAAACACTAAAGACAGAAACAGTTCAGCTGCTTATGGAGCATCTCAGCTTTCAAGTAGGAGTTTCTTCCCATGACAAAATCCCTGGCTTTTTTTCCCACTCCAGCAGTGTGAGGGAGCCATAAAGTTGCTGTTATGAGCCTGCTGAAAATTTTGGCTGGCAGGGGGGAATACCTGAGCAGTACAGCACGGGTGTGACACACTCTGTGCCTTCTCCAGTGTCAGGCTAGGATGGGATGTGACTAGGGATACTGCTGTCTTGTGACCCTGGCCCTGAGACTGGCAGAGTGAAAAGGTGACACCCAGGTTGCACACCCAGGGCCAGGATTTGTTGGATTTTGCTGGACAGTAGGATCAGTTGTCACTTTTTCACTCATGTCTGGTGGAAATACCCTCCATATCCTTTCATTAGGTCTAAATGCCCTCTCCCAGCTGAGTTACTCAGTGGTCACTAGCATAATTTGAACACCTAACTTGGGCCATTTAAGTCCTTAATTGCAGTTTGAGGATGCAGAGAGATTTTCCTCGCATACCAGGTGCTTACAATGAGCCAGCTCTTCTTCAGCATCTCCCGTCCCCAGGAGAAACCAAACCCTGCACAAGGCAAAGGGGACAAGGGAAAGTAGAGTCTCCCAAGCAGCCTGCCTTCCTTCTGAAATGCTCAGCTGAGACAGTGCTCAAACACAACCTCCCTTCATCTCTCAGTGAACTAGGTATTTGCTCTGCTTCAGGTGGAAAAATTCCAGGTCCAGTTTGTCCCTGGTTACCCAGCATGGTCCCACTGCACAGCCACCCGGCCCAACCTGGTGAGGTCTGAAGCTACCTGGCACCATGTGCTCTCACTATGCTCATCACACAGGCGATTTAGGTTTAAATATCACCCTGCTGCCCTGTGCCAAGACCTGCCCCACCACCTGCCTGCTCCCTGCCCGGGTCATCTTCCCAAGGAGCTGGCTTGCAGGGCTTCCAGCACTGGCTCTGTCAGCCAGGAGGGAAGAGTAACGATTTGAGAGAAAAAATATTTGATGCCATTTACAGGTAAAAGCATAATCTTTTAGTTTGGTTGAGGTTATTTTTCCCCTCCTTTTCCTGAAACTGGAAACCCACTGCAGGAGATGGCATGGCGCAAGGCGGAGGAGATCGTCTTTAAAAATAAAACAACACTCACCTTCCCTGCTCTGGGAGCATAAATTAGGCTGGCCCCTTGCCTCGGACAACTCCCCCGATGCTGGGAACAAACTGCACATGCATTGCCTCTCTAATGCCATCCTCTCTTACCCATGGTTCCCCAGCAATTCTACATCACTGAGAAACTGTCCCCTCTCCCTTCGTCCTGCCACCTTCCTCCTGCCAGACCTGCTAAACCAAACTCATACCGGCTGAAAGCAGACAAGGAAGCTACTAACACAGGAGGAAGAGGCACCAGTCAGGCTGCCTGCACTGAAATGCAGATCCTGCTGTCACGGTGTTTTCCAGCCCTGTTTCTCCTCCTTCTGCAATCTCTATCCAGCTTCTCGCTCCTCTTCCATATGGGATCCAGACTGTTCTCTCCACCTCTAGTTTCCTGCTGGTTCTTGAGTTGCTGTCCCCCTCCTAGGACTGATTTCTCATCTCCCTTTGTTTCTTCATCATCATTTTACACTATCCTTGGGCTGTTATTTCATTTTGCCTCTTTTCTTTGTTTGTCCCCATCTGTCCCTTCAACCATCCTCTTTTAAGTCCTCCTCTCTGTTTTTCATGACCAGTCCGTACTGTATTTATGATTTTACTGGCAGAGTTGATGGAAGCCTCCTTACAGACACAGGCCCTCAGTAAGCTGCAGTTGTCCAAGCCCATGCTAAAAAAGTTGGCAATGATGTCCAGTTCTACCATTACCTTTCCCCTTCTGAGATTTGCGTATTAAAGGGAATACTTAGTCAGAGAAAGAAAACATCCCTGAAATGGCTGTGACTTTGATATCAGCCTTTGGCTTTGCCAATCGGCTCAGAAAGGAAAATCTCCAAAGCTCTGCCATCTAACTGTAGCAAACTGAAATCCTATCCTGCAGCCAAACAAGTGAGTCCAAGTGTGCTGCTCAGTGACGGCTTCTTCCTGGCACAGGGCGTTGGAGCCAGCCCAGCCTGAGACCAAACCTGAGCAGATGCAATGCCGGCACTCCCTCTTGGGGTCCTTCTAAGGTTGGGGGGGCACTGCTAGGGAAACCTTGTGCCCCTAGCCAGCACTTCTGCAGAGCCCCGCGCTTCCCTTCAGACCAACAGTCCTTTTCCCCCTCTCCAATTCATTTCTGTCTCTCCTGGCCAACATCCACAAGTCATGCCTAGAAATCACAGCCCCCCTGGCTCCAGCCCTGCTGTCACCAGCTCTGGCTCGGAGGGTACTCACGCCAACGGCTCTGTGCCCTGACCTTTCCTTTCTGGGAGCAGCATACACCCCTCGCCTCCCACCACTTGACTCTCCTCTGCTGCCGAGCAAGGGGCAGCCCAACTGGAGCAGCCCAGAACCCTGCCCCTCTCCCTGCCTCCCCTTGCCCCTGGCAGCCCCCGCTGGTGTGTCATCACCTCCTGCGCTGGGGAGAGATGCCCACAACTGTCCCTTACAGTCTGCTAGCAAATGTCAGCTGGGGGCCTGGGGAGGGGCTGGGATGGCCAGGGGAACAGCCTGTACACCGCTTTGCTGCTGGGGACAGGGACATGGTCACTCACGGCTGGGCGGCTCTCCTGGAGGGGTTTCCATGATATAAATAGGTACCCTGAGGATCCCCTTTTAAGAAGAGAAGGGTCTTGCTCTCCAGAAGGGCACCCTGGGGGGACGGGGAACCACACCACCAGCTTTTAAATGAGCTGAACAAACCATGCTCTGCAGTTACTGAGGAATGGCCGCCTTTCTCTGAGTCATGAAATGTGGTTCTGCTCCCCCTGTTTCCTCCCATGTGTCTCTCCCTACAGCTCCCCTTTGCCTCAGCCACTGGGCTGAAGTGATATGAACTAGCTGTGTATTGTGCCCCCAGTTTGCTCATTGCCTTCCCCGCTTCCAGACCTATAACTGTACGTACTTGTCCTCTGTATCTCTAGTTTGTGCTTCAGCTGCAGACAGCAGGACCTCCAGGTTTGTGTGGGACTTGCCTTCTTTGCCCCTCCACCACCACCAGTGCTGCTTGGGACCCATCTCCCATGGCAGGCAGTGTGCTAACATCCCCGTTGTGCAAAGCCCTGGCAAGTTCATAGATGACTCCACTTTCATGAAGCTGAAAAGAAGAGGACAACCTGTGCTTGCCAGCAGAAGACAAGGGGAGGGGTGTCCCTGAGCCACAGCACTTCAAAGGGCCCGTCCTGGTGAAAGGCAGGTCCCTACCAGCACTCATCGCATCTCAAGGCAAAATGCCATTCAGGGTGAGACACTGCTCTGATCTCTGTGCTAGAAAGTGTCATGCTCTGTAACACCTACCCCTCCAACCATGAAAGCATCTCTCTTTCCCTCCCACCTTCCACACCAGAGATCTCTGTAATCAGACACTGACCCTCCTACATCAGGCTTTCAAGACCACGCAGAGTGTTGACCGAGACTCTGTCATGACCCATTTCACGCATTGCCCTCCAGCCTACACCACTGCATCTGACACTGGCAGTCCAGTTCAACAAGAGCACAGGAACAGAGTAACACACATCCCAGTGGAAAATCCACGACCTGACGTTTACAGCACAGATGTCTTTCCTATATGGCAAGCTGGGTGGAAAGAGGTGCTGCTGGAACTGGGGAGCCTGGCAAGGCACCTGGGCAGGGGCAGGACAGGCATCGCAGGGCCCAGCACAGCAAATCCCCCTGGGAGACCAGCCTAGAACCCAGCCTAGAAAGTCAACATCTCTCCATATCAGGTTGCTGGGCTGCTACAAGGGTGTTTCTCATCTGAGCAGCGGGGAACTGTTTCTTTCTCTTTTAGCTAAAGCTGTTTGTGCAGCCCTTCACACCCAGCAGCACTGCGCTCCAGCTTTTGAACCTAACTTATCTCTGTAAAGACAGTCCGATGCCCAGCCAAACTTGTGTCGAGGCAGAGTATCACAGTGGTATCTGGGTTACAGTGGGGTATCACAAAAGACCTGCAGTCAAGGCTGATACGAATCTATCATAGCATCGTTCTCTGGTGCGAGACTGGCCATGCTGACACACTTCCTCTCTGAAATCCCCACCAGCAACATCTCAATTTGGTGAAACACAGACCTCAGCTGAGGGCTGGAAGAGGGGGGTGACAGCCTATGCCTGATCCCACCCATTCCCAAGCAGGACAGCCATGTGAAGTGAATGGAGAATAGGAAAACATCTGAAGAGTGAGAAGAGATTCCCCAGTGAACAGGTACTTAGGCAGCTCCTCCCCCTGCACATCAGGGCTTCCACCGCCTCTGCTACATGCACACACTTCCCTCCTGCTCTCTGTGTATTGGAAAATCAGCATCTCTTTCATCAAGCCAGGCCTACAGAAACACATCTAGGGCTTCTGCTCCAGGAAAAACTGCCACTCGTTTCCAGACGTGAGACCAATACAACAGGACAGGAATTTCAGGCTTTGGAGCAGGGACCCTGAAACCCCATGGATATTTTGCACTGGTTTTGAAGGCTGCTTCAAGGCCGACTGACTGATTTGTTGCCCACACACTGCAGCCCATGGGACCTCCATCCAACTGCCACTAAGCAGTGTAACAGCCTGACAGGCACCCATCGTGGTAGGCACCATTTGATCTGATGTCAGCGGCCTTGGGAGGAAGGAAGAGCAGCACGGCTTTGGGGCTGATCAGAAATATTTTCGGCAGTGTGGTTTTTGCTTGGGTTCATGACAGCAAAATAACGATTTGAGGGCAGTCCTCACCCAGGGATGAGCAAGCATTTCCTTCAGCCAGAGAGAAAAAAAGATTAAGGAGAGATTTTTTCACACTAGCATACACTTAAGAGGAAAAAATATTTACATGAGGGAGAAAGGACTTGGCAGGGGTTTCCAAGAGGCCATTTGCTGTTTATGCATTTCTCAGGACTGGGCTGAGGCTGTGGAGCTCAGCGATGGAGCCTGAACACCCCCTCCCCCAAGTCACTGAGGAGGTGGTGCGAGCGGGGAGCTGCGTTCAGACAGTCTCTAGGGCTGGTGAGAGATCCTCTTGCCGTTACTCCTGTTGCCTACGCCTGCAATGAAGTCATGTCTGCGAGACTGCAGGTAGCTCTGGCAGCGGCTGCTGTGCTTTCCTTATGCCTTTCCTTTGGCACCGCTGGAGGACCAGAGCCAGGAGGGGCGGCTGGGAGCCGCAGGGCAATCCCAGATCCCACACCTAGTGTGCTGGGAAACAGGGAGGGGATTCTAAGCATCTCTCAGGACCAAGATGGGATGTGAAATGTTCTCCAAACTGAATGTCCTGTTTTAATGGGGATGGGGGGAGCTGGATGGCAGCTCAGGCTCCCTCCACAGATGCTGAAGGGGTCACTAATTCCTTCTTCAGGAACCCTGCAGTCAACAACGGCTTGTCTTTCTAGCTGGGGATCTCGATCCCTTGAAAGCACAAAGTTACAAACCCATAAATTATTATAATCGGGGCATCTGTCGTGTTTTGGAAGTGCCTGGTGTAATCCCTCCCTGTCCAAGCCACACAATGACTCCCCACTGTTGTTTTTGGAAAGAAGCAGCCTTGAAACGTGCAGGGCACACACTGGCCTATGCTGCCAAGACTTTCATCATGGTCTTAAGCGGCATAAACAATGCAAAATACTTGTCATTGCAACATGCTGGGCTGGGATCCGACTTAACCACGCTCTTTCTTCATCCCCACCTGAAGCAATAAGAGCACCAGGACAACAGGGCTGGGCAACAAGTAACAGAACAGGCCAGGAGATTAGAACACTTTTCCAAAGACACACACACCCCAGAAGCTTTTCCAATCCTAATTAGGAGATAAAGCAACCTGGGACAGACAGAGCTGACCTACCACACTGTGCTCCTACCACCCCTGTCCCTGCAGGGCGATTCACCCGTTACCCTGCTTCCAGTGCAGCTCCTCACCAGCACAGCTTGGGAAGCCACAGCGCGGTGCTTGCACTGTGCTGAGCCAGGGCTAGGGAGCCCAACCAAGGCGTGCAGTGGTCATCCCGGGTGAGGTAAGGCCCTGCTCAGACAGCTGAGGGGGAGCAGAGACATTCACTCCTGCTGCAATGCCAGCGTGGGGGCTTGCTTCTGGGCCACAGCAGAGCCAACTCTGGGCTTTACAGACAAGCCCTGCATACATCTTGCAGCGTTTCACCTTTCCCATCCTAACGATCGCTGCACTGGGCATCTGTGTTTCCTTCCATACCTGGGGCACACTGACACCCGTGACCAGCAACAGAGGATTAAAGCTCTCACCTGTAGTCACCCGTGCTTCTGCAGCAGCCCTGCTCTGCCACGGGAGCCATCCAGCACTGCCACTGTTTCGAGTCCAAACAGGCAGAAAAGCAGGTGGATTTTTAAAAACCACTTTGCCTGCGAAACCTGGCATGAGAGGTGGAAAAGAGAGCAGCCCTTTCACAGCAAGGTGCTGAGAATCTGCAACTTTCTCACCGTTTCCAGGGCTCAAAGAGCTGCATCAACTAGCGAAAGTCTCGTCCGCTTGAGGAGGCTGCGTGTGCCTCCCCGCTGGGCTTCTTTAATGAATCCTGAAGGATTCACTGGCAGAGTCTTGGAGAGTATGGGGGAAATACAGTCAGCAAAACGGCTTTAAGCAAGGACATTTGACTACAAGCATACCATAAATGCTCTTTATTTAAACACAATGGCAACCAACAGGACCTGCAATAAATAACTTCTGAACATACAGATCTTCATCTATGTATCTATCTAGCACAACGAAACACCTCTACATTTCCTTGTTTATATACTGATTTTATACATATAGATTACGGAGAGATATATATACACACACATATACACACCTACACCTACATATATATCCACTTGTGCAAAAGTGACCTTACCAAGGACGATAAACAAGTAAATATTTCCCAACCCACTCTCCCTGGCACTGGCAATATTGCACTGAAATTCAGTTGTATGCTTCTGCCATTGGGAGGGTGAGAAAACAGGAGAAAAACTGAAACTGCGTGCATGGAGAAGCAGCAAATTTGCTTTTTTCATGATGGATAAAGTTTGTAAAGGCTCGATGTCCCCTGAAATACTCTCCTCGAGTATACTCAGCACCCCTACACACAGCAATTCCAGCAGATATCCACTGCCAAATGCAGGGGAATGAGGGTTGTGTCCTGTTCTTGCAACACTTACAGGGAGAGGTAACTTCCAAGTTGTGTGTAAACTCCAGTTTCGAGCCTGAACTACTCTGTCTAGACCCATGCTGTGTCACTAAGACCCCGGGGAAGCGCCTCAGCTCTGACGGAGCTGGCTGTACTTTGTTCTGTGGCAGGCAAATACGAGCCTCAACCCTTCGGATGAGGGTGCAAGAGGGAGCAGCTGTGGCACAGGGTCCGCACATGCCACCAGCTGCAGCTTGGGCCCTTGAGGAACACCTGTAGTGCATCTCTCACGAGGCAATGCTGGGTGAAATATTTGCTGCCCTACTCCAATATGACAAAAAGCACCCATGGGTGCCCCGTGCAGCTGGTCACCCCGCAGGAATGTCTCTGATAAGAGAGTGTAGCTACCCCAGCTGCCAAATGACGGTGTCCTCACAGCCTGGGATGTGTGTTCATTGCAAAATGTTCTCTTTGCCCCTAGGAGGAAAGGTTAGCGCTAATGGTCGCTTTCAAAACAGCTCCAATAAAAGAATAACAAGGGGAAGAAACGCTCGGGCTGCTGGGTTCAAGTCTCAGAGCCAAGCTTTCACACTGAAAGAGATTTTGTTGCACTGAGAGGAGATGCCAGAGTGACTGTGGTCCTATTTGTGGACCTGAGAAACCAAGCACAAGTGTAAAAACAGCGATGAAAGGAACCTTGATCCTTGCAAAACACTAGTCTCGGGGAGCCTGGGGTCACACCCCCTCTCTGCTGAGAACAACATCCAAGACCACTTTTCAAAACAGCCCTTGCTCACCTGAACCTGAAGAACCACCCTGGGTACCGCACACACTGCAAACCCGATACAGGTCTTACAACTCGGCAAAAGATGTGGGTCAGTGGAGGTATGAGGTGCTTCACCAGGGCTGGATGCTTCTACAGATGCAGCTGTGGAGGGGGAAGACTGGGGTGATGCTGGCAAGCAGACCAGCAGACACCTTCCCTGGCTCCCCCTTTTCCACCCTCACCGCCCAGGGGCACGGCCAGGCACTGCTGCACTCCGTCAGGAAACCTTTGCTTTTAGGATGGCACTTTCTATCTGCTGACACAGAGCAGAGAAGGGAACATGCAAGGCAGGCCATCCTCCTTCCTGCCAGAGGAATGAACGTGCTCATAAACCCATCACTTTGGGAAATGGATTCATCATAGCAGTGAAAGCAAACACTTGAGGCAGAGGACTGGCAAAGGGAGGGGGATGAAATCCTTTCCCTTGGCCAGTGCGGGTGTTTGAGACTCCTGGCAGCAGAAGCATTGCAATAACAGGACAAGAGATGCTGGGATATAGATTGCAGCCTGCTGTTTACTCCTAGCCAGCCATGTCAATACCCTCCTCTACAGCAAAAACATGTCCCTTATAGTAAATAAATACATAAATAAGCCCTTTGAAAAGCCCAGCGGCTGTGACGTGGGAGAGCTGAAGAGCACGTTGTGTGCCTGCTCACACATCCGCTCCCCCTCCGGAGATGTCTCCTTTCTACACTACTAATCCCTGGCCTATTTTCAAATATTCGGGTACACTTGGTAACTTAAGTCTCTTCCCCCCCTCGGCAGTGTTCTTAGGCCAGGTTCCCACCTTCACCTGAACCACAGGGGAGGCCACCAAGTGCGGACCCAGCTCCACAGGCAAGGAGGGGACAGGCACAGGTGGGCTCCGCGTGCCCACCCCGACACCCCACAGCAATGTGATACACACTGACGGGCAATGCTATGCATTAGGAACTGCTGAACAATTCGGGATGTGAGGCACCTTGTGAACAGCCCATCCTCAAGAGATGCTCGAGTTGAGCTCCAAGTAGGGACCTGCACCCAGACCCTGTCGCCTCTACCTGCTCCCCTCACACTTCCACACCTCCCCAGTGCCGAAGCAAGCAGCAGGTTGCATTTCACAGCCTGGCTTCCCAGAAAGCAAAGGCTCTCCAGGAATGCTCCCAAGAGGCAAAGGACTAACATCTCAGCAGCTCTCGGTATCTGCCTGTTTTGGAGGACAAAGCAAAGACAGCCCCTGATGTGGAAACTGCAGCTGCCCGAATCACAGGCAGGACCTGCAGCGAGGACAGTATTTTGTAACAACACAAAAGCTGCGTTTGTGACGCTCAGTTTGACTAAGACTTTAAAAACAATAACAATCTGTTTGGCCGAAGTGGGTAAAAGCAGGGCAGGTACCACAAAGCTCACGTTAGCTGTACACACGGACACCCAGGGGGTGGACAGTATCCCATCCATGCTCTATCCACCCTTGTGGCAGTGGCGTAAGGTACAAACCAGCAGCACAGAAGGTAGCCTGCTCTGTTTGCAATAAGAATTTGGTATTTTCTCACAGCGATTTTCCTCAAATGAAGGCACCCTATGTGTTTTATCAGATGGATTTAACCTGAGTCAACTCTCTGCTAGTGTAAAATCTTAAGTACCCTGAAATCAATTTAAGCAGTTAGTGTCCTGACTTCAATGCTCCATTTTTTAATGCCTAGCTTATCTACACACCTATCTTCTAACTATAACATATTTTAACAAGCCAAATGATTCCTTTACACAGCTTTTCTTTTTCAATCATGGACTCGAAAGGTTTGTGAGGTTCGGCTTTGGTGGTGCCATATTTTTTCCTCCAGTATTTCTCTCTTGATCCCATCTGCCCCCAGAACTGCGCAGTCCATATTTCACCAGTTTTACTACTGTTGCCTTAGAGCAATCAGTTCTTCAACACTCGGACTTCATTGCAAGCCTGAGGTTTCCTGACACAGTAGCTGAGCACTGCAGTACTGAGGTCAACAAACAGCCCAACGTCCCGTGTCCCTTCCACATCCATGTACTCTGGATGCTGTAGTGGTTCTGCAACTAGCCGCTTGCTCGTCTCTCAGCTTTGGCTCCATACAGCCCGAACATCTGAAGTATGAACACAGCCAGCCAAACAAATAGAGCAGTTATTTGGACAACAAAGTCCTGCTCCACAACATGTGCTAATGAAATGCGAGTAATTAATAGTAGTAAAAATACTGACAGCAGCTGAAATGTGGACGCTGGATTTCTTTGTGCTGGCGGCTCTTGCCCCAAGGGTGGTGGGAGTGTGGCTGCTGAGCCGGCAGGAAGCTGACCTGACCCCCAGGCACGAGCTGGTTATCACTGTGGGATCTCTGTGCCCTTGCTACATGCCAAGCTATGCTGCCACTGGGCATTGCAAAATACAGCAAGGTTAAAAACGCAGGAGGTATAACAACACAGGAGATACCGATCGCTACAAGGAAGAGGTTAATTTTCTGAGCTAAAGTGCGTCTCTAACCCAAGCATGTGTATGTACAGACCCCACAGCACTGGCCTCTCTATTTCAGCCCTTGTACAGTATGAAGCAAACAGCACCTGACTGCCGTCCCCATCCCGCTGGGTCTCACCCTGCTCGGACAGCCTGTTAATGTTTATCTGAGGTGTGAAAGTTTCTGCCAGCCTGGGCCCTCACTGCATCACACCACTGCACCCCACCTCTGCCCACTGGCTCACACTCAAAGGACTTCGGGCACCGCTGGCAGCCCCACCGAGGAGCGGGTGAGGGCACTGACAGGCGCAGGCATCAAAGCAGGCAGGGAGGCAGGACAGGAGGGCTCCCAGGCACACACCTTGCCTCTGCTGTAGTGCTGAGCTGGGAAGGCGGCTGCAAGCGGAGCTGAGCCAGCACCCATCACAGGGCTAGAGCAGGAGAAGGCTTTTAGAGCGGTTCTTCCTTCCCAGCACCCTTTCCAAACAGGATCAGGACTGCTTTGGGAAAGAAAGAAGGGAGCACTAGGGGTTTCCAGACCCCTGCCCCACAAAAGCCATGTGGGGTTTTACCATGAGAGATGTGACAGCTCGAGGAGTTTGTCGCAGCAGACACCAGCAGCAATCCACCCCACCCGCCCCCCGGCACTGCCGTTCCCGGGGGGATTCCCCTCCAGCGCTCCCTGGGGCTGCCCCTCTGGGTACCAGCGCTTGGGGCAAGTCCTTCTCAGAGCATCCACGAGAGCCAGGGCCACACAGGGGCTGCAGAGGTGTCGGCAGCCAGAAAACCCGCTCCAACCCCTTCGCAGCCTCCGACCTCCCCAGGACAGCGCCTGGGGGTACCAGCCCAAGGGGACCGGGCTCCGGACGTGCAGCTCGCCCCGCGCTGCTCTGCCGGGGACCCAGCGACCCCCGGACATCACACACTGACCCCGGCACGGCCCCAGCAAAACCCCCGTAGTGCCGGCAAGTGCGTGGAAATGCGGGAGGGGGGGAAAGACCGGCCCCACAGAGCGCCGATAGGTCCCGTGAACAGTTTCTCCCCCTCTCCCGGGGGTTTCTGAACACACCCCGCACTTGCACATCCTCCCGGCCCTCGGGAGGCCGCGGATGAAGGCAACGGTGGGGAGCTCCATCTCCCATCCCGACTGCCGCTTTCCTCGGGCTACGGCCGTTCAGAGCGCCAGCCCCGGGCAGCAGTGCCGCCCCCCCCCGCCCCGTCCTGCAGCCCGCACCTGCCCGCGCGTGTCTGCCCCCCCCCCCGACAGCCCTGCGCGCCCGCCGCCAACTCCTGCGACCCGAGAACAAAATGCAAAGCCTGCCGCAAGGAAAAAAAAAATACCAACAAACACACAACCCGACCGACAGCCGTCCGGCGGGCAGAGCTGCGCTTCCAGCCTGCCACAGCAAATCAGACATCCCTCTCCACCCCCTCCCCTCCTCCCGGCTCGCTGTCATTTGAGACTAGAAGTTAAACAAACCGGGCAGTTTAAATGCTTTGGTTGGAACCTCAACAGAAGGGTGGTCTGGGGTTGTAGCAGCATTTCACCCAACTTCCCAGTACCACATTCCTGAGTCCCGCAGTCACAGTGTCACATTCTGGGCAAACAGTCTATTTATTTCTATTATTATTATTTCAGCCGAAAGCCCTATATAGCACTTGGCAAAAAAAATCCAAACAACCAACAATTCGTTGTTTCTGGGCGTTGTTTGAACTGTCCCACTGACGGCAACAGCCGCGGATCCGGCTCAGCCCCCTCCTAGCATCCAACCGCGGGGGTGTTGTCGCAGGGTGCCCTGTCCGCGCAGTTCTCCGGGCTGTACAAAGCGGAACCGCCGCCCCAGGCTGCCCTCCTGGCCGGGGAGGGCTCCCACGGCCACCGGTTCGGTTATATGAGACGGGGAGAGGGACGGCTGCCGCGGGGCGCCCGGCTCCGCGGGCCGTGGGGCTGCCCAGGCGGGCGGCCGCAGCCCCGACCCCGCTCCCGCCGCCCCGCACCGCGCTCCCGCAGCAGCCGCCGGCTGCCAACACTGAGGTCATGAGGTAGTTCAGCACCAGGAAGCTCCTCCGGGGACAAGCTTTCTGCACAGCCTTAAATTCCACCCACCCCACCCCACGCTCGTGGTCCCAGATAGGTACACTGCAAGCAGCGCGCCCGACCCTGCCCGGGCACCACACCTCACCCCCACCCACCCCCCCCGCCGTTTGCAGCAGGTTGGCTGAGTGTTAGGTTCCTCGCAGCCATCAGATTTTAGGTGCTCCCTAGAACAGGATCATCATTATGATTATCGGGGGGGTTGTCTTTCCTTGGGGAGAAAGGCTCCTCTTTATAACCGGCCTGTGCCACGCCAGAGCCCATCGCGTCTCGAAGCTACCCGCTAGGCACAGTACCTTTGCAGTGCAAAAAGTCCCCAGGGTGAGGGAAGGAGCCCTCTTCGCAGAGCAGCTCGCAGGTTTTGTCCGATGCCAGGGGGTAGCCGTTGTCCTCCTCGTTGTAGTCGCTCTTGCCGTTGCTGTTCGAGTAGCCGTTGGCATACATCTTCAGGGCGGACCTGCGGAAGCACAGGAGCTCCTGGAAGGCATACCTGAAGTCTGGGCTCCGGCAGTAGATCAAAGGGTTGAAGGCAGAGTTGACATAGCCCAGCCAGTTCAAGAGGATGTACACGTACTTGGGTATGATGTCGTCCTGGATGACATGCACGATGTTGACGATGAAGAAGGGCAGCCAGCACAGTGTGAAGGTGCCCATGATGATGCCCAGGGTCTTGAGGGCCTTGTGCTCCTTCAAGAAGAACTTGGAGGATCGGCGGTGCCCAGCTCCCCCTTTCTGCTCCTGCTCCTTGTTCTGGATGTGAAACCTCCCCTCGCTCCTGTCTATCTTCTGCAACTGCTTCTTGGCCACTTGGAAGACCCTGGCATACACAAACACCATGACCACGAGTGGCAGGTAGAAGGAGATGATGGAGGAGGCAATGGCGTAGGCTTGGTTGGTGAAGAAATCGCAACACGTGTCCTTCTCATAGCACAGGATGGCCTCGTCACGGTCTGCCCGGTACCAGTGCATTTGGATGGGCAAGAAGGAGGTGAGGGCTGAGACCACCCACACCACGAGGATGACCACACGCGCCTTGCTCTTGGTCAGCAGGCTTTGGTACTTGAAAGGGGAGGTGATGGCGAAGTACCGGTCCACGGCAATGACACAGAGGGTCTCGATGCTGGCTGTGACGCAGAGCACGTCCAAGGAGGTCCAGAACTCACACCAAAAGTTCCCAAACTTCCACATCTCCATGATGATGTGGCTGGCGCCGAAGGGCACCACAGCCAGCCCCATCACCAGGTCAGCGCAGGCCAGCGAGGTGATGAAGTAGTTGGTGACAGTCTGCAGGCGCTGGAACCGGGCAATGGCAGTGATCACCAGCACGTTGCCGAAGACGATAGCCAGCACAATCACCGACATGAGGATCCCCATGCCCACCATCCACACGTCCCGCGACAGCGTGGGGTCGGCGGCGCTCTGGTTGGCGCTGACGTTGCCTCCGGGCAACTCGGTACCTGCCACCCCCATCCCACCCCCCCCCAGCAGCCCGCCGGGCAGGCGGCGGGGGTTTGGTTTTGCCTAGGGCTCGTCCGCGGCAGCGCTGCGGCGGGAGCCGCGCATACGGGACGGCAGGTGCGCTCCTGCTGTGCGCGCCTGGGACCGGACCGGACCGCACCGCACCGCACCGCACCGCACCGCACCGCACCGCACCGCACCGCACCGCACCGCACCCGTCCCGCGCGCGGCGGCCGCGCGCCCGCCCGACTACCCCAGCCCGTTAGGCGCCGCGGAGCTTATAGCAACACCCGCCGTGACATCAGCCGGCCACAGCCAATGGCAGCCCGCGCCGCGCTCCCCCCCCCCCACCGCGGCACACCCACCCACCCCCCCGTCCCGGCCGCCTGCCCCACGCGTGTCCCAGCCCAGCGCTCTACCGCCGACCACGCGTGCTACCACCCCGCGGTGTCCCCCCGCGCTGCTCCCCCTGCGGTGGGGGGGTGTCCCTCTGCACACTAGGTCGCCCCCACGCCCCGCCTGCCCTGCAGGGACCCCGTGCCCTCCACCCGCGAGTGCCACACATGCGTTCCCTGTCCCCAGGACTCGTGGCACCAGGAAAATCCTGAGGACGTTGGAGCTCATGGAGATTTGGGATTTGTCCCCGGGGCACTGGGGTTTGGCTTTCCCTAGAGCCCCCGTCCCCACTGGTGACGTTTTGTGCCAGGCTGTCACCCAGGTCTCTGTACCTCCTGGCCCCCAGCCCAGCACCCCGGTGGGCACCCAGGCATCCAGGGTGGTGGGGTGCATCCGAGCTCTGGAGCCACAGTCCAACCCCAAAAACCCCGGAGCTGGGGAAGGGCACAGAACCCCCTGAACCATCCCAGGAGCGCTGGCTGGGCGGGGAGGCTGTGCGACTGGCATGTCGCCTCCTGAGGCAGGCATGTCAACCCCGGACACTATCACAACTATTTCCATCCAAAGCAAACAAATTTACTAAATAAGGGCTAAGGAATCCCAAAAAATTCCTTTAACCTAACGGGAGATACTGATGCCGCTGGAGTTTCATTTCAGCCCTTTGCTCTGTGCTGACATGGTCCAGCCTCATGCTGCACTCCCACAGAGACATGCCACGCTGCTGCAGGCCTGGGGGGTGATGGGCGGGTGGCATGCTGCCTGCAGGCCCGGCGGGTGACGAGGGTGACAGCAAAGCCTGGAGGCTGCGCTGCTCAAATCGCCTTATGCCGCAGAAAAGGAGGATAGGAAGAGTTGGATTTGCCCTGTGTCGTGTTGGGTGCTGAACCACGGCCCTACCGCGGAGAGGCGGTGGAGGACTCTTGCCTTCATTAGCAATTAAACAGTTAATAACACTAAATCTTGCGGAGTCTGATTTCCGGACAGCAAGGCTGGTGCCGAGGGCTGTCACTGGCTGCTGTGGTGGGGAGCAGCCTTCGCCTGCCATGGACCGTGTCACACTCCGGCTGCACCTGGGCTCTTGATAGAGAAGAGCCGGGTATACGGAGAGGAAGCTCTCTGCCTCAAAAGAGAGGAGTGAAGGAGGTGCTGGAGTCAGGAGGTGAGATGAAAGGCAGTTTTGGGGGTATGACGTTTCTATCTAGGCAGGCAGAAACCTCGTCTCCTTACCTAGGGGCTTCCCCACACTGTTTCTACACTCCGCTTCTGCAGCCGCAGACGTCGGAGGTTTTAAGAATGGTTTGGGTTGGAAGGGGCCCTAGAGATCATCTAGGTCCAACCAAAATGAAGAGACGTGGACAGAAGATCCACAGGGCACCCCTTCCCCCTGCAGGCTTGCGCAGCCTTGGGAAAGCAGGGGTGTTTGGAGGAGCCACTGTGCAGTGCTGATGACCTTAGCTAATTACCAGGAGTTTCCCCCGCCCACCGTATTTCACACACACCCCAACAGGTACAGCCGTAACCAGCCGGAGTGAGTCTGCAGCGCTCATGGGCTTTCACGGAGCTCGCAGACGCAGGCTGAGTTAGCACTGGGCGCAATATCCATTCCCCAGCTCCTGTGCACACAGACCCCCACGCCCTCTCTGCCCAGGGGCCAGCAGCACCCATCTCGCAGGGGAAGCGTGGCAAGAAGCTGCTGGGAAAGCAGAGGTGCAGGTGAGATGCAGCAGTGGGAGAGCAGAGCAGATTGGGGAAGGAAAAGCAGGTGTGGAAACTACACATCATCCTCAGCTCCCTGTTCCCCTTTTTTTTTTTAAGAACTGATCTAAAAAGTGCTGAAGGTAATTTTCTGCTAAGAACTTGGTGAGTTTGCTGTGCTGTTTCCTGTGGGTTTGGCTAACAACTCTGACACCAAATCGAAGTGTTCAGAAAGCATTACGTCCCCTATCCTAAGAGATACACAAATGTTCATCCTTTTGTGAGTATTGAAAGACGGAGAAACAGGTCTGGGAGCTTGGTGGGAAACACCAGCTCTGGGAGAGTCAAAGCTAAGTTCTCTGCACCGTAACAAGTGCTCTATCAAAGGCATCTGTCTGTCCTGCACATCCCTGGTAACAGTCCTACATCCTTCTCCAGGGCCTGCCGCAGGACTCTGGAAGTCTCTGTGGCCCAGGGTGCAGAAATCAGCCAGCCCAACTTACACCTGAACATTTTGTCTTTGTTGTACTGCATTTGAAGAAGCCTGAACTTCTGCTTTGGTTAACAGGGTGTGGTGGAGGATGCAGAGAAAGGCTCATTTTTCTTCCTTGATTCTGCAGCTCGTGCTCGTGCTGGCAATCGTTGTTCACCTATGTGAGGTGTGTCAGGGTAGGCCCATGGCTTGAGCTGATTTCTGCCCTTGGCTGTACAGCCGTGACCCGCTCCAAGTAAACTAGTGACCACAGGTTCAAAATAAAGTTTGCCCCCACACAAAAATAGATTTCAGCACCCGCAGTGTGGGTTGCTTTTGAGGTTTACATGCCTTCATCTGTGCTTTTGAGTACTTACTAGCTTTCCGGTGTGTCCAAGGCTTTTTGTTTAAACAAATATAATACCAAACCTCAGAGGAGAGGTTAGGAAGACAGTTAAGTTTGCATTTCTTACCCTGTCTAGTATGGGGGAGGGCCCCAGATCACCCCCAAATGCCTCCTTCTGGGTTCCTGGAGCTTGAAGGGTGTCAAAGTCGGGCACATCTCATTTGTTTCGTGCAGCACATGTGCACCACTGACCCTGCTGCTTTGTCATCACGCTAATCTTTTCCCTTCTTATAATTGGATGTGTGCTCCCTCCTTGCTGGGTGACATTTGAAGAACGGCCTGTGGGATCAATGAGAAAGGCAGGGTTGGTAGCAAGAGGCAATCACTTTTATTAGCCCAACTGACATAATTGGAAAAAACAGCCAGGCTTTCGGGCATGCAAGACCTTCCTCAAGACTGGGACTAGCTGGGATGCTGGTCTGAACCCTGCCTGCTCAGATGCTTATCACAAACTGGAAAGTACGAAGCACTGTGATACTAAGGAGCTGGCCAGATCAGGCCGTTGGCAAGCGCTCGCAAGTGACAGTGCTTGGAGGGAGAGGAATTTGTGAAAGGCTCTTCTTGCAGAGATCTGGTTAAGTAACAGTATTTGCCTGGTACGTCACTGCAGGGAGGGCTGTAGAGCGGCAGAAGCAGCACACCGATAGCATGGAACCATTCCTCTTCCTGTGGCTGCAGATTAGCACCAGCCCCGCCACAGGTCAGCAGCCCACCCTGGGCTCAGCCACACCAGCCACCCTTGGGATAAGTTGGCAGCCCCTGCTCGGAGTGGCTTCATTCTGCTTTTCCCCCGTTTTTGTGCTGCAGTCGTTTGCGTGTGGCTGGCCTCCGCCGGCGTTGGGCATTCGGCAGTGCTGTCCTGGAGCAGCTCGCCAGCCCACGGGAAGAGGGATGGGGACACCTTCTGTGGGTCAGCCGTGCCTTCCTTTGGGGACATTTGGCCTCCGTGTTCTCCTGCAGCCTGGCAGGGCTCGGGGAGCTTTCGACAGGTTAGCTGTGGCAGCAGCAGTGCAGATTTCTTTTCCTCTTTTGCTTTGTAAACCATGAGGGGGAGCCACCCCTGACTCACCGCTCCCCGTTAATCTCTCGTTTATGCTTGTTCAGAACAACGGTGTAATTAGAAATTAGGGTTTGAGTGATAAGGTGATTCTCCTGTTTGCTTCTTTCTCTCGTAGCTCCCTGCACGGTCTGGTGGAAACCCTGGGGTGTCTCCTCGCTGCACAAGCCTGCAGCAGTAAGAAGCCCAGGGCTCCCTTTGGCACCCGCCTGCCCAGGGAGGACAGCAGAAGGGACAGAAACACTCCTGCTCTTTTTCCACACTGGGAGATACTGTCACCTCTGCCCTGGGGCAGCCAGCCCCAGCCCCAGCCCCAGCACCCTGAGGGTCATGCCCACCCCGTGCTGTGCAGAGGGACGGGGTGGCGGAGGGTCTCTCCTCCATGCGAGGGACTCTGGGATGGAAGTGCCCAAGACAGCCCCAAGCTGATGTGGAGTGTCCCCAACCCTCTCACAAGTGCCACCGCTATTAAGAGTGCCCGTCCCCATATCCCCCCCTGGGAAGGTGCCATGGAAGTGTGAAGGGAAATGGAATGTGTGGGAATATTATTCATCTCTCACCAAGGCAGGCAAGATCCTCTGGTCCTCACTGTGCATCTCCATGGCATCTGCCGAGGGTGGGAGATCACGGCTGTTAACCTCTGAAGTGCTGGCATTTGTACAGAAGCAGTTATTGTCCTTATTTATTTATTTTTTAGACTAGACCAAGGGAAAAGGAAACTGCTGAATATGAGCAATGACCCCAGTGAGAACCGAGGTGCTTTATATGGAACATGACACTGGCTGGAACAGCTGAACACCAGAGATTCATTGTCTCTGGGCCAAATACTGAACTGCTCGCCTGTAAATCAATACTGATGGTGAATACAGGTTACAAAACGACACAACGTGAGGGCAGCAGAGGAAACTGAAGAGAGCATCAGAATAATAGTTAGAGATAAAAGATTCTTATCAAGACATTTTCCCTTCTCATTACTGTTTTCCCCATAACTGAACATCATTTTCATAAGCAGAGATCACAGTCTCACGCCTCCCTCGCGACTTGTCCCTGGCAATGACCTCTGAGCCCATGCTGCCAGCAGTCTGTTCTTGTCCACTCCCCAGTATCTTGTTTCCCTGCATGGTGCAAAGCCATGGTGTGAGGCTGCAGCGGGGGAGGGTACAAGGCCAGGCTGGATGAGGCTTGGAACAACCTGGTCTAGTGGAGGGTGTCCCTGCCCATGGCAGGGGATTGGAACTGGATGGTCTTTAAGGTCCCTTCCAACCCAAACCATCCTATGATTCTATGAGTTTGCCACACAGGGGTGGTTTTTTGAGTGCATAATGCACCCCATCCTCCAGGTACCACCAGCACCCATGTGGCTTCTGCTCCATTACCCTCCCTCAGGAAATCAGAGGAGACACCGGTCAGGTGCAATGGGCACGCAGGGCCACAGAGCAGGTGAGGCTACATAAAGGCTACATTAGGCTACAAAGGCTACATTATGTAGCCATAATTTCCAGGAGCCTGTGCTGGAGCCACCCTGAATTGCAGACTCATAGTGTGAAGCAGACACGTCTGATTCACATGGAGCTGTGGCCACTCCAAGGTGCCTTGTTTCTCCCTTCCAGCCTCTTCCTGGCCTTGTTCTTGCAAGGCAGTCTGAGCTCCTCAGATAATGATCAGCATCATCACGCAGGAGGCAAATTGCAGGCATCTACGCTGACCCAATGTACACCTCTGACTCACATAAGTAACGGGCATGTATTTAGGAGGCACACCAGGGAAGCAACACACAAAGCACAGGTGCCTCTGCCCTATTCATCTCTCCACCATCAGTGAGGGTCTACTGTACTCCCCAGGTGAATCCCGGTCCTGGGGATAGAGATTCCTGCTTGTGGTGGGGCCAGAGCTTCTCCTTTCACTCCTAATTTTAGAAGGCTACTTCATGAGCTTATAGGAAAAGGAACTCTGTGTGCCGGAATATGTGCCCAGTTCTCCTGAGTCCAAGAGGAAATTTGTTTTTTCCTGAGAGCTTTCTTATCAAATCTGCTGCATATCAAACCCAAAATAGCTTGTGTGGCTGATAGTTAGACCAAGCTTTCCCTCAGCTCTGAGGGATGGTTCAAGAGCTAGAGGAGGATTTGCTAACACACCGCTGCAGGGTGGCATGGCCTTGGTGGGTGCTGTGTGTGTGATCTTCATCTGATGCAAACCCGAAGGATTTTAATTTAGTTTAATTGCCTTTTCCACTGTGGCCAAGGTCCTTGGCGTGGTGTGAAAACATACACCGACCCGTGCTGGTGCCTGGCAGGACAGAGGCAGCTGGGGAGCCAAGATGTGCCTAAGGAGAAGATGGTCAGGTGGAGACGGGGTTGAGCTCTGACCATAGCTCTGCCCTGTACGTGTGGCCAGGAGGACTGACAGCAGCAGTAAGGGTGCAGGAGGAAGGGCTTCAGCAATACCAAGATCTTGGACAGATTTGAACAACCCATGCTTCAGATTATGGCATCCTGGCTAGCTAGAGTATGGAAAGGTCAATCTGCAGTGCCCACACTGCCAGCAGGTGCCTGGCCATCCTGTGGGCATCCTTCAAAAGCTATGCAGTCCCTTTGGAGCTACAGTGTCTTCTGAGCCCTTGGGCAAGTGCTTCATCTTGGCATAGGTAAGTCCAGACCTGGAGTGTCAATACACACAAGGAGAAAAGACTATAGTCCTTGGCATTTTGTTCCTAGATCACACAGACCTTTTCAGTCACTGTGCCTTTAATTTTATTTTCCCTCAGTGAGGCAGTATTAATTAATCCTTATTCACCCAGGCATCTGACGAGGACATCTACTAATGTCTGTCAGGTGTTTTGTAGCAGACTTCACAAGGTTGTGCTAAAAAGGTCTTTTTTCTCTGTGGTTACAACATATAAGGTCCCATCCTTTCCCTAAATACCTTGCTGGAAAAGGGAAATCACAATTCAGAAGTGGCTTGTCTCCTTTCTTAGCAATGCCTCAGTCTTCCTGTTTTATACAGAGGCTGGACATTTGCAGTGGGAATTGTCACGGAGATTTTGTTCCTGACATGGAAGTGAATCGATGTCTAAAAGAAAGGCAGTAATTGTGTTATGCAAGATTTGAGGGTCAGGAGGATTGTTTAGAAGGGAATGCGTTGAGCAAAATGATCACACTCAGAGTCCTGGACACAAACATCTCCAGAACATGCAAAGATATTGATTTTGCTGGTCATCATCAACAAATTTACCCAATTGGGGATCATGTCTAGCAGCAAGAAGGGTAGTAAGCGCTAAGATGCCAAGGCGGTGGGTACCACAGAAGACGGCAGGCAGGGTTCAGTCTCCATAGCTCGCACATTGCTTGCCGCCTCTCAGCCTGGTCGTGACATGTGATGTGGACCCTGTTTGACCTGTATTCCCTAGCTCTGGGAGAAATTTGCCGCACATTTCCAGCTCATACCGCATATCCCACCTACCATACATCAGTCCTCATTTTCTCTGCTCATTGATGAACTCAGAGCAACACATGAAAATGAAAGGCACCGTGTCTCATGGCGACCCAGACTCTTTACCCACCCCAGCCCGCTCTGGAATGTCAGAACAAACACTGTGTGTAACTCCTTAAACAATGTAAGTAATGGCTTTTAGATGGACCATTGTGTGTGGCATTCATCTCGGAGATGGTATCTGTGAATGGTGGTTTGTGTGTTAGTGCATTTTAATAGCACGTGAGATTACATCTCTGACTAGTGTTTTTATTTGCTCTAGTATGGTAATTGGTTGATTTTAATCTGTGGTTGATTTTTTTTTTAATGTAGCTAGCCCCGAGGGAAATGGTGTAAGTCTGTCTTTTACTAAAATTAGCTTTGGCAAACACAAAGTTGCCCCTTCCGCCAGCTCACTGCAGAACACTTAGGATAAAAAATGGTTGCAAGTCTGACCAGCTAAACAGACAGAGAACCTGCAAGCCTGGCTTTTCTCTCCTACTCAGGCTGTTAATGTCTTCGATGGAGGCACAGACTCAACGTTTTGAGAACCCTGCATCCTCCGGGATTTCTCCTCATTCCGCAGAGAACAGGCACGCTCTCCCTCACTTCACCAGGTAAGTATCAAAGGCTCAGCTTTTTGCATCAAAAAAAGGTTGTGCATGATGCCTGAGGAGTTTTTTGATTGCATCCCTGGAGATGCTGATGGTCCAGCCCTGGCAGGCAGCACAGAAAGCAGGGTAGCTCCCCAGGAACCCAACCTCTGTGCCCGCACGCCTACCACACAGTCACCTGTGCCCAGCTCGTTGAGTCCCTGGGGACTTCTGTGGCACTAGACACCCCTGGGAGAAGTCTTCTCCACTTACTTTTCCAGTTCTAGTAACATTTTTCCCCCAGAATGTCTCTGATTTTCGCACCACAGCTGAGCTGCTCCCCAGGGCACAGCGGAAGGCCAGGGCAGGTAAACTAAGAGTCATAATGAAGATCTTAATGTATGAACCAAGAATAACACAGGCTGGCTCCTTGCCTTCTCCCCAGAATGAAATTAATATAATGTTCCTGATGTGCCTGTACATATTTCTGCAGTGCATTGGGCCCTGCCCAGCCATTGATTTCCCACTTCAAAGGTCAAAGCCATTTGGTTCCATAATCACTTGTGTAACCCTCTGATGGAAGCGGAAAGCAGGGAGAGGTGTCCCAGAGACCTGGAGGGGTAGGTGGTGCAAGGAGGGAGGTCTTATACGCCCGAAATGCAGAGCTAGATGTAAACATATGTGTGTGTGTGGATTAAGGAGGGAAGAAGGCAGAAAAGCCATTGTCCTCTCATAGGGCTGAGGTCCTCCCTCCAGGCCACCGTGGTTTCATCCAGAGGTTTTCTAGCAGCCCACCTGGTTTTCTGCCAAGATGCTCATTACCTACCCTGGAAATCATGCTGAGCTTTTTTCCCTGCTGCTGCCAGGTCCCTCTGAGTCAGGGTTTGAAGGCTCTCCTTGCCGAAAGTCACTCCTGTGCCTGGCAGCTCCGCTGCGCAGCCAGACAGGAGCAGAATGCGTGAACCTCGTGGAGCTGTACATTTCTGTGGGATGCTATAAGCAGGGATGCAATCAAATGAATTGACTTGACCCTTAAAATAAAACATCTTTGGGGATCTGGCAGCTAGAAGACCCTGTGTGCTTTCCTCCAGCGTACCCCAATGCCAGCAGAGCTGGTGTGCTGTGCTGTCCTTGTCCCACCTCCTTTGCTGCAGATGAGCCAATGTGTTTCCCAGAAGGATCACAAGGGCTTTTATTAACCTCTTTGAGAGTCCTCAGGGTTCCCATCTACCCTGTTGTCCCTGTCATCGATGAATTCATTAACCATCGCTGTTTCATTTGTAAGGTAACCAGAGGCAACCAGCTGGATGTGTGCACTGAGAGGGAGATGCCCACTGGGAGAGACCCACGTGCATCCGTGTTGGCACTAGCGGCTCCCTCCGCACAGGATCAGGCAGAAGGCTGGTGGGACAGGACTGTGTGGAGTTCCCTGGTCCCTGCAGGTACATGGTCTCTGCCTCCTTAGGACACATGAGGAAGGGGACTGTCCCTTTACCAGCACAGCATCTGCTTTTGCTTCTCAAGACTGAAGTATTTTACAGGAGCAGCATTCCAGCCCAGAGTTGACAACACAGGGCTGCGCACACCAAGGTGGAGGTACGCTGGTCCAGAAACAGGAACTTCTGCCTGGCACCTGCTAACAAAACACTTGTTTTTCTCCAGGTATTTGCAACAACTCCTCAGTTTCATCTCCCGAGCTACTCTTCCGCAGCTGACACAGAGTGAGGAGGTGACAGCAACCCAAGCATGATGTTCCCATTCGGATGGGGGCACAGCTTCTGTGAATGGCTTTGACACGCAGCTGCAGGCTAAGGTGGGTCAGGAGCTGTGCCACCACCAACTGAATGTAGCACCGGGCTTTCTCCCACAAAAACACAACAGCCGATTGAGGTGAAGGCCTCCTTTGGAGAGTAACTCCTTTACACAGTTTCCATAACAACTTAATTAGCTTCCAAAGAGTCTGTCCGAAGTTAAAAGATCACGGATGATTTTACAGGCAGAGCAGAGGTGTGGAGGAGACCTGGTTGGTTGCTGTGTCTGATGTCCACTGCACCAGCTTAACTGTCCCGTGCAGCGCATCCCAGACACAGTCACTTTTCATCTGGAAAAAAGCCTTGTCCCTTCCCAGATTTAGAGTTTTAGGGTGACTGTGGTTGATAGCTCCTGATAAGACAGAAACATTTTATAGGAAGGTATGTATTCCCTTTCCTGGTAAATCTCAGTTCGTTCCTATTACATGAGTTAAGGCTGCCAAGTCTGAGTGGGTGCAGTTTTAAAAGGGAAAATCCTGATTGAAGTCCAAAATAAATAGACTTGTGAAAAGCAGTTTTAAGGCTTCAAATAAAGTAAAATAAAATAAACAGCAACCCTATCGTGCACCTGCTAGCAACTCGACTTCAGCAGTTGTGTTTCCTGGCCAGGGGGGATGTGGACGGTTCACCGAAGCAGGTAAAGCAGTCCAGAGCGCACAAGGCGGCTGATTTTCGCTGGTCTCTGATGCCAAGAGTAACAACCTTCCCCTTTAGAGCGAGTGTGGGACCAGGAGGTCGTGGGTCCTGGCTCCATCACTCACTTCACCAGCCAAGTCTCTGAACCTTGCTTTTCCCCCAAGAATTTGAAGCTCATTAACTAAGCAACCCCCACAGTCTGTGTTATTATTATCATTATGAGTGAAGTCAGCAGCTTTTGTGGGAGAAGTGGGAGACCCTGGTTCGCAGGAGCTTCGCTGTGAGGGCGTCTGGACCAGCCCCTTGAGACCCAGCTCTTGGCTCTTTCATGCCTAGTCACTGCTTCTCGGAACCTAAAATCTTTCAAAGCAGAGCCCATGTGAGCAAGCAAATGCCTCATATTGAACCCCAAAGATGCAAAACAGGAGGAAAAAGCGGAGCTGAGCATGGAGTCTGGCAGCCCTTTGCTGTGTCCTTTACTGGACTGCACCATCTCATTAGTAGCCGCTTCTCAGGCCACTCCACTGCACATTCAGTTCATTATCAGGACTATGAGGGTCCTACTGAGGTCTGGATTTTGCAAATGCAGATCTTTTTCTGAAATATTGTTTCAAATCGCACTTCCCATTGATGCCCTTACACTAGACCCAAGAATATAATGCTACTGCGTGATCTCCAACCATCTTCAAACAATTTTCACTCCATGCACAGTGTCTTTTTTGTCCTATAAAGGCAAAATCCCAATTTTACTCACCTACTTTCTACTGACATAATTACTCAGCAAAATAAAAAGTACATGATAGCTGTTCAGCGCTGGCTTTGTTCCTAAATGAAAAGAAAGCCTGTTGCTTAGCTATTCATTATGCAAATACTAATTAAAATTAAATAGTCCAACCCTCTAAGAAGAAGTGGTAGCAGAGCAGCAAAGGTGGCCCTGCAGTGTGTCTGGGTGAGCGCTGGCCAGGGTAGCAGGAGGGCTGGGATGGGTCCCTGTGGATGTGCTGGGACCTAGCACTAGAGTGGGGTCCAGAGAGGCTGTGCCACAGAGCAGGTCCCGTGGGCTAAGCCCAGAAACCACGCAGGGCTTGGAGGTGGAGGACTCAACACACTGCCTGTGCCCAGGATGAAGAACAGCAGCCACAGGGGAGGGCAAGAAACAAACGATTTCTGACAGAAGACCTCTGTCAGACAGCCACGTAACCAGTGCTGGGACCTGGAATAGGACAGGGACCTCGTTATGAGCCCTTCAACCACCACAGGGCAAACACCTCATTAGTAGCTCTGGCTTGCAGGAGGACTGTCCCCTCAGTCCTGGGGACACATGATCAGCCCAGCAGAAGCCGTGGTCTTGCACCTTCCCACCTATGTCCCATTTGCCCATGTCACCAAACTCCCTGGGAATCAAGGCTCTGGCAGAGCTGCAGGGTGGGAGGATGCAGAGGGCAATGCAGCTGAGCACTAAGGAGCAATGGGCTTGTCCTGCAACAGGCTGCACGCAACCATTTAAAATAAAACCGCCTCTGACTTCACTGTCAGAACTGGGAGTGATTGAGGCGAGGCTCAGCAACCCCAACCCCGCAGTGCTCTCAGCAGCCCTGATACCCAGTAGCCATCTGACATGGGCAGCAGTGTGCTGGGACCTGTCATCTTGCAAGAAACCCACCGCCCCAAAACTGGAAAGAAATGGCACATATTTAATGGGTCCTTTCCAGTTCCCTTCATCCTACTGGTGGAAGTGCTACTGCATTTCTTATCTGGGTTGTCACTGGAGCCAAATCATCTGTTTTTCATCTATAAAGGGTCTGTTCATCCCTGTCACCTCCTGTCTCTGTGGTTACTGGAAAATTGATAGTAGCTATCCACTACAACTTCTAGGATGGTGGCTAGGGAAGAGGGTGCTTTATGTGGTTATTACAGCTAATACCACAGCTCAAATATGTCTAGCCATTTGCCACATAACATATTGATTTGGAATAGGGAATGCAGGAGCCTTATGTTTTGGTGTTGTTTTTTTTTACCCCTGTGTCGATCACTGTTTTCTTACATCTATATACGTACCCACTGATGAAGCTCAAAGGATTTAGCCGGATGCAAGCGTACCCAATGTGGGACAGGACAAAGCACTTCAGAGAACACAGCCTTGTGTCAGTCACTTTTGGACCACTCCCCAGTAAATGTTGCTGCTGATACAGACACAGTGTTGTTAGCTCCGGATCCTTCACCCAAGGGGGAAAAAATGAGCGTGTAACTCCTTTTGCAAATGACAAATCATGGATTTCTTAAAGGCCTACTGGGAACCAGGGTTCCTTGATGGTCTGAGGTGGTGCTGACAGCTCCCATTTGTGCAGTTGTTCAATGAAGGGTGATTGTTTTTTCTGCTCCATCTGGGGCCGGGGGTGCTTTCCTGGGAAAAAGAGAAGGAAAGGATCCAGTGACAATGGCAGAGCTGCATCATCAATAGCTCAGCCTGTTGCTGTCGGTTGACAGTGGAAGGCAACGAGCCTGATTTGCTTCTCCCAGACACTATTCTAAGCTGGCCTTTGCTTTCGGCAAGGCTCATCTGACACACAGTGAGGAGACACTAAGAACCAGTCTTGGGGAGAAGGACACGCTGCAGCACCCTTTATCTTGCACAGCAGAAGATCTGATGGCACCCAAGGAAATCTCAGCTTTGGGCACCTGTCCTGACCCACTTCCACCTGGCACAGCGGTTTGTAAAGCCACAGGAGGAATTAAAGCCCTTTTAGTGCCACTGTGATCAGCGCTTGCCAGCTCGTGGCCTGAAGAGCCGGGGACGGCAACCGTGCAAGGCACCATCTCTGCAGAGAGTGACACCCTGCAGGGGTGACACGGGGGGACCGTCCCCAGGCTCTGGGCAGGCCATGGCAAAGCGCAGCCCCAGGTCTCAGAGCTGGCTCCTCACGCTGCACAGTGCACAACAGATGATAGGTTTCTAAACAGCATCATGCTGGTGGCTAGGAGAAAAATAGGATGCATGGAGATGTCTAAGGACTTGCTCATGCATTAAAGCACATTTTGAAGTTCTGCCAAGACAGAAGGATTAGGGAGGGATTTTTTTAATCTGTTTTTCAAAGATTGCTTTTAGTTGTGGTTTGGCACAACAGCATTGTGGGTCTTTCAAGGGTTGAATTGAGTAGGTCAGTGTCCTTCATAAATATGTCATCATGACCTGGGACTAAGGTCTGGTACAGCAGTAAAGGACAGAGACAAAGGGCAAAGGCACGCGAATGTGATCGGTGTTTTGTTCCTGTGCTGAAGCCTCTTCAGCATGGGGTTTACCTGGATCAGGAAGAGATGAAAACAGATGCTTTTGGTGAAGCTACTATGAATCTGTAGTACTGCTGGAGGGGTTTGCTGAATTCTTATTCTCAGCTTTCTTCTCCAGGCAGAAACATTTTCTTCTGTGCTCCCTCCATCTGCTGCTGTCTACCACCTTGCAAGGGAGATGTGGTGGGGGCTGTTCACTCACCCACATGGGCAGGTTTCATTGTGCAATTACGATGGAAAAACCTTGATAAAAAAGGAAGGGTGGCAGGAAGGGAGAGAGCCCCAGGCCAACGAATGGGACTCTCCCAGTTCACTCATCCACCATTTCTTCATGTCTCAATGCCTTAAAGCAAATATGTATCTGCCTGCACCCAAATTAATATGCAACACCTTAGTGTCTGGTTGCTGGTCCCTGCAGCTCTTTTTGCACCATGCTGAGCACAGCTGGGAAATATTGATTAAACCCTCTTTTGCTCATATAGTTCAGGACAGCAGAGGAGAACTAAAGAAAGCAGTCAGTTGCCTTAAAGGGCCTTTGTTGGAAGTAACCGCTTTCAGAAGAGCCATGCAATGTAAAGAGACAAGATTTAGGAAAATGAGGAATCCACCCAAGGGTGAGCAATGGTTTTATTAATGTAAGGTTCCAGTAATTTGCTCTGAAGAGGCAAATCAAATGACTGAGGGTGTTAAGCCTGGGTGGCTGGACTGGAGTAGCTGAGTGTACGCTAACGAATCTCTGCTATTCAACAAGGAAAGCCTCTCTGCATGGAGATGACTCAGAACTGCTGATTTGAATTAAAATTGTAATGCACTGTGTCTAGTAGCAGCGTAGGGAGGAAAGATCTTTTATTATCCCTGCAGTGCCTCAGGAGAGAAGGGAAGCACTTGTAAAATTGTAAAATTGGCCTTAGCATGGACCAGAGACCCTCTACTGAGTCCCTTCTAGAGTCTTGTTGACATGCTGTCAACAGACTATTGAATATTGTAATTAACTCTAAAACATGTTGGTGGAGTAGGCAAAGAAAGAGGAAAAAAACTAAATAGTTGCTGAAGAAATGCTTTCACCTAATTCCAGAATAGGAGCACCTCTTCCTTATCTTTCTGTGGGGAATTTTCTTCTTTTCAGATTGAATGTTCATTTCTTTTTCTCCACACCGCCACAGGCTCCATCATTTGTCTCTGTCTCTAAATGCACGCAGGCCAGAGCAGGAACCCAGTGTACTGAAGACACATGTCACCATGAGGGTCACATACAGCACAGCATGGATACAAGCCAGAACTTGGGGAGCTCACAAACCGCACACGGGTGTCTACCAGGAAATCTCTGGACACGCTGGAGGGGCGTGCACATGCCCGTGCGTAATCTGGATGACACAGTGTGAAAATATAGTTGTGCCTGATGACTTGTTTTAAAAATGGTGTTTGTTTGCCTACGGCTTCTCTCCCTAATGCTCTGTGACTGACATAAACTTCTCAGGAGGGGGCTGCTCGGTGCAGAGCTACCACATAACTGGTGCAAACAAACCGCAGGTCCCTGGGCATGTCCAGGTTGCAGTGGGCAGTTACCGTGGCAGCAGAGCCTCCAGGCTGGGAACAAGCAGGTCCTTTGCTGGTGCCCTCATCCCAGCTTCGATCTGATTCTTCTTCAGCAGGCAAAGCCAAAGCAGATGCAGGCAGAGGAGAGGGTGGAGTGAGAGGAAAGAAGCAACGTGCAATTACAGGACATTTTTGCAATAATTGGATTAATTTGTTAGTGCCCAGTCAACACCTAAAATTATAAGTCAATCAAGCTTCTGTTTGCTTGTTCCACAGCTCATGTGCTGGCTATTTCATACGGATGAACTCTGTGTTCTGTCTGCCTCGGTAAAGGTTATCCGTGTTGGATCCTGTTACAGCTTCTTGTCATACAGTATGAAAAGTTGTCTAGTTAGTGCCCTGGGGATATTCATAAAATCCCACATCAACTTGGCTCTGCAGTCAGTATAACTCAGAGCTGGATTTGAAACTCCCTTACCTCCTCAGGGTAGAGGGACTGAAATTTAACTCTTCCTTCTGGATTTCCATACTGTACTCCATCTTCAAGGGATGGAATATGCTGCACCAGAGGAATGATTAGGACATTAGCTGGCAGTGCTCCTAGTAGTGAATTGTCTTCATATCTGACCATATAGGGTATTAAGTTCCACAGTCCGAAACTGTTTTAATAAGAAAACAACATGAAATCTACATTCTGCATCCAGTGAAACTTTGTATTTGCAAGCACTGAAATGAGCTTGTGGCTGTGTATCCTACTGAGAAATTGCTCCTTGCACTTTAAATCTTAGAACATTTCAAAGTTATCACTTGGATTAACATGTGGAACTGCTGGCTGGGCTCTGTGGTTACAGGTAAGGAGGACAGCCGTTACTGCAAAATGCAAGGAAAGGACCTTTCGAGTACATCCCTACTCTTCCTGGAGCAGACAGAGCACTTACTTATAAAAAAGTCAACTACAGAGGGGATTATATCACTTCTTGTCTGCAGCAAGAAAAGCAAAACTGAATGGGTTTCTAAGTGCCAGGAGCAATATTTCATTACCTGAAAGGTAAGTCCATAAAAATGCAGTACCTCCTACTTTAGACACAAACCAGAGAAAGGTTAAAACAGGAGCACTAAGATAAGGTCTGTTCTATATGGCAAAAAGAGGTTTATTTTCCATGCAAAGGCAGGATTTAGAAGTGCTGCCTTACTGATGCCTGGCTCTGATGAGACTGTATCCGACCGACATGTAGATGAAGGTTATCAGTGCTGACCTCTGTCCAAAGCCCGTATTAAAGCAGATGGAAACAGCTTTGTGAACAAAGCACAGAAAAAAGATTGCTTCCTCCTGGTTCAGGCATGCAATGCACATGAAGTAAGTTTTCATATTGTCTGTGGAGGTAAAAGTTTGTTCAGATTTACGAATGCATCTTTGACATCCTTCCTCAAGCGCCTGCAGTGAATATTCTTTCTCCAGAGAGGTGCTTTCTGGATTTTTCTTTCTTTTTTTCAACTGAAAGCAAATTAGAAGATAGCAAGATAAGACTTTGTAACTATTCAGACTATAAGAAAGTAAATTAAATTGTCAGTTCAGTGTCAAGGACCTTCATACATCATACAGGAAACATGAGAACGGGAATCAGTGGTTATGGCAGGAGCTGCAATAGGTTTATTAAGACTGAAACCAAAAGAAAACCCAAAAAAAGAGCTTCTGCAGGTTTTCTCCTCTGTTGTTCAGTGGTGACATCTGGGAATACATGATTCCTTGTGCAAAATGGATGTTCCACTGATGCTGTAGGAGATCATCCCTATTACAGTGCCTGTTACCATGTCTCCTAGATTTTGAACGCTTTAGTCCGGATACGGTTGGAACGTGCAGAAAACTCCGGGGTTTGTACAGTACATTTGGCCAGGACACTAGACAATATTAGCCTCATCCCAGGATTTTGTTGCAAGATTCCCAGCCTGGTGCAGAAAGTCTGAGGATTCTTTAAAGTTTGTACATGCTGACGTCAACAGAGCCCCTCGCTGCAGAAATAAAACTGAAGAGAATTCCTGGCACAATGCAGACCGATACATAGTTTTGTGGTGACCTCTCCATAGCAAACACAAAGCTCTATCTCTTTGCTTGGCACCGTGTAAAATGTTTGACATGTGAATTTGAACTGATGTCTATCTACAGGACTTAGACAGCCCTGCGGGCCAAGCACACGAGCCACCTCTTAAGGTCCTTGTCTTCACTGCTCCCTGCAGAAGCAAAGAAACGGTATCAATAGTCTTTTTTTAATCCAAGAGAAGATGAAATAAGGAAAGGTTAAGTGAGTTGCTCAGGGATGTGCAGGAAATCAGTAGCAGAGCAGAGCCACCAGGTCCCATTTCCCAGATGCTTTGTGGGTGCACCACACTGCCGAAGTGGTGGTGGGCTGCCCCGAACACATGGCCTAGAGCACCCACCGCTAGTGGAAAGCTACACCCTGCTCCAGCCCCACACCAAACCTGCATCTCTTCTAACTACAGGTCTGCCTTTTTGTTTCCCAGACTGGAGAAGAAAGAAACCGCTGTAATTTAGCATGACCTTTACATGACAAGCAGTATTCCTCAGCAGCGTGCAGCAGAGGTTTGCTTTGGTTTACATTTATTTTGTTCAACCTCATCTCTTGTAGGCATCCCAAGTGAAGCCAATTGGATTAGACAGGCTGGGTGGCGCAGCATCTTGAAGTAATCTGTAAGGAACCGGCAGCAATAGTCATTAGGCAGCAGTTGCTGCAAACAGCTTCGGGGAATTTGTCTCCACTAAAGAGTTCTCGTGTCAGAGAGGGGATTGGAAAAGCCTCGGCAAACAGGGTTTTGTTTGTCTTGGAAGAACTTTGGGGAATCACAGGGAAAGTTGGAAGTGACTGGTGGAAATGACCCCATCCAGACTTTTACATGAGCCCCTTGGAAGCTGTCGCTCTTCCAGCTTCCCTGTAACTCTTTTAACTAACCCTTTGCTAAAAAGCAAAGTCATAGCTCCATCCCTGCTGCATTTATCACGGTACAAAGCACGCTGCTTGCTGCAAAACCAAAATCCCACCAAAATCAGAGCACGATTTAGGTGCAGGGATACAACTCCAGGGCTTTATCAGGGTGTTCTGCACATGAACATATTGACTGGTTCAGACAGGCACCACTACATTGTCCTAAATGGTCCTGAAAGGTGAATCGGCCAGGTAGCAGACCTGCGTATGCTGCTTACCACATCTCACTTTGGGAGTGGGATTTTCCAAGCAGCTTTGGCCTTACACTGCTGGCACTGGAGCCAGTGGCAAAGCCAAGTCCATTAGGGAATCAGTGTTTAGCAGTCTTCCTGCGCCTGTGATGGTCCCAGCACCTCCCCGGAGGATGGCAGCTTGGCAAACTCCAGCCACGCCACACACCCAACAGCTCAGCAAGGGGGTTGGCTCAAAGAATACACAGGATTCGAGAGCTGCTGGGCAGAGTGGAAATAAAACTCTTTTATAGCTAGAGCTTGTCAAGGGAGATTCATTTTGAGAGGTAAAAAAATTTAAAAAAGGAAAAAAAGAGAGCAAATTACAAGTCCTTAATTTTCAAAGAATTTCTTAGCATTGGCAAGGAATTGCAGTGCACTGCAGAGCCCAGCAGAGGTTATTTGGGCTTTTTATTGCGTGGGTCATCAGTCAGAGCCTGTGGGCGTCTTGGCCTTCGGAAACAGCACTTCTATAAACAGCTGAGAGGAGGCAGTGATGGGTCAGGCTGCTTCTTGGTCTGGTCTGTTCTCTGCGAAGTCCCTAATAAATCCCATCCTAGCTGCTCCTGTTTGATGAGTTCAGCTCAAATGTGTGTCTCTGTGAGGACAACGTGCCACAGGCAGGACCAGGACTGGGAATGAGAAATTAATTCCCAAAACCAGGCACCAAAAAAATCACAGAAGGTTGTCCTGGCCCAGAGTGTTTCCCCAGTGTTTGGGTTAAAAATCCGAGACTGACTCCAGTTAAAAATCCAAGACTGACTCCAAGACTAAGATGTACTTCCAAATTTTGCCCATCCCTGGAAGAAAGCTCCCGTTCACATACACCCATATCACCGCAGCTTGCTCTTTGGTTGACAGTGGTGTTGGCTGCACTGTTGCTGGATCCCTGCAGGGTGCATGTGCAGTGCCCGTGTTCCTGAAAAACTGCACGTGTGGCACTCAGGGTTCCTCTGACAGGACCCCTGGGGGGCATGCTCAGGGCACACTTGGGCTCCCACATCTTCAGGGGGTCAGAAATGTGCGTCAGACCTGGTCTTGAAGCATGAAACACTGTGGAGGAACTTGAGGAAGTTTGGCAAGCTTTGGGATATGGGGCTCAGAACACGCACATCCACCGTAAGGGCTCTGGTCTCCAACTGGTTCCTGTTGGCACAATCTTTTCTACAGATCTTTTCCCAGAAGGAGCCGACATACACAGAAGCATGTTAGTACACAGCAGGAATGCCAGACGAAGCTCCAGCCCTGACTCACGCCCAGGTGGGCTCGCAGTGACAGTACCCTGGAGAGACTCGCACCCCCAGGCAGCTACAGAGAGGCACTAGCACTGCACTCAGTCTTGGCCCAGCCTTATCAGCTTCTTCACCAAGATGACTCAAAGGAAATACCAGGAGGCTTTGAAGCTGCTGAACCAGGCAGCAAAGTCCTGTCAGCTCGGCAGCGTTCCAGTCCCAGCAGGAAGAGAGCAAGAGCACTCCACCATACCCAGGGTAACACGCTCTTCCAGGCATTAGCCTTTGCATTTGTTTTCATTTGCTGCTGTCAGAGCAGGACGGCGGGATCTGGCCATTTGTCAGAGATGTTGGCCATGTTATGTGAGATTGTAGGCTTTTCCACTGCCTCCTGACCTCAGGAATCTGTCATGAAATTATTCGGTTCCATGGGGGAATCCTCCGATTAGAGTCAATTCATCATCACAGCCCCCTGGCTTATCAACACACTGTCCAGGTGGGAGAACTGGATCAGGAGAATAGTTCTGAGTGCATTGCTTAAGAGTCGTGTCACTGCCAGGAACAGAACCAGAACACTTCACTGCCACGTTACCACTTGTACGTCTGGTGCAACAGTGAATAATGTACTCTGGACGTATCAGGAAGACATTCTTTCACGTCTTAAAATCAGAAAGTTGTGTAGATCCTGGAGGCCCAATAATGCAGTGATGAAACAGAAAAATCTTTGTATTTATTTTTGTTTCAAATGGGTTGGGCAGTATCCAGTGGGTTTTTTGGCATTAAAAGGAGGATGAGCAGAAAGACCATGCAAATAAAACTTGATTTGGCAAGGTTTTTTTTGTTGAGATCTGACTTTGTACACACTAATTAGAATCAAAATATGATGTGTGTGTATGTGTTGTCATTAAATGATACCAAGGCAATGTCAGCATGTGTATGCCATCAGCAATAGGTAGACATGCATTCAGGTTCCTAATCATGACCATATCACCTGGATATCCCACACCAGAAATGTCTGTATTCACACCCCCATCTAGCCCAAGCCAGCAAATTCTGATAATTTGCTGGGTGTTTCTCCACGTCAGCCACTACCCATAGGATCAACATCACCAGTATTGCAACACAACTGTAAACTGGAGATCTGGAGTACAAGTGGTCCCACTACTCTCTTCCCCTACAGTGTAGCACCATTTCCCCCAGCTCGTGAGCCTTCCAGTCTCTCCATCCATCCTTCCATCCATCCATCCCTCCATCCATCCATCCATCCATCCATCCATCCATCCATCCATCCATCCATCCATCCATCCCTCCATCCATCCATCCCTCCATCCATCCCTCCTTCCATCCCTCCCTTCCCACGTGACATTAATTCCCTCCTCGCAGTTTTCCCCATTCTGACAGCACAGTTCATATTGATCTCGACTGGCTGTCATTCCATCCCCTCGAATTTCTGCTTGCGTTCCCACTATAAAACGATTTTGCACGTAAGCACTCGGCCGCCTTTGACCTGACGAGGCTGAACTGCTGTGAACCCGAAGGCGTATGAAGCAGCTCTGGAAAAGAGCAAACCAGTTTTTACTACATGAAGCAGGATGCAGTACGTAGAGTTTCAAGCAATAAAGCCGTCATCTCCCTTGCCCTGCTCCCACAACAAGGTACTTGCTTTCCAAGAAGAAGAGGAACAGTGGGTGGTGGCAGGGCGGTCACAAAGGACAGGGAGGGGTAGGCCATTTCAGGCTGTGGAGTAGGCAAGCATCCACTGAAATGCCCCTCGGGATGTCCCATTCGGCTGTGAACCCATGGTCTTCCCACAACAGAAGATACTGAGGGCTGACCACCAGCTTTCCTCAGAGATGTGGAGCAGGAAAGAGGTCACGCCTGGAGCTCAGGAATTGCAATGCTGGATTGTTTTTTGCTTCCCTCTGAGCTCAGTTAGCTTCCTTTTACCTGGAGGCCTCCCAAGGGATTTGTACAGGGGGGCTGTCAGTGTGTCTCCCATCTCATTCCTGACGGACACTGGCCAACATGGCAAATGAAGGGCTAAAGACAACATGCTAAGTGAGAGAGGTCTCAGCATCTCTGTCATGATGGAAGCCACCATAATGTGAGGACATAATTCCCACTGAGCAGATTTGACACCAGCAGAAGTGAATCTTTGATCGCTGACACCCTGCATAGCAAACCCCAGAGGTTTTTGTCCTCCCTGCCCTGTGGGAACTCAGCAGTGGGACGGCAAACGGGTCACAGGCCCTCTGCAAACAAGCTGTTGCTTCTGCAGCCACATCTTGCTCTTCTTGATCCTTCTCCACTCCTAAGGTGTAACTTGCCAGTTCTCAGAGCGGGAATTCAAGAGGACTGGACAAGTGTGTTGTGTTGGTGGGAAGAACTTTGCTGAAGCTCAGCATTAATTCATAAAATAGTTATAGCTGAGCAAGCCATCAGACCTTTGAGAAGTTCCTCACACCTTTCAGGAAACAGACATTTCATCCTTGAGGTCCTTTCTGCCTCCCCACGCATGGTCTCTCTCCCCTTGTCTTCAGCATCATTGCCTATCCCAAAAGGAAAAACCCAGGCTCTGCCTTGTCAAACAGCCTTCGCGTGGAAAGAGACAAATTTTCTCCTGTGGGAAAGTAAACATCTCTGAGGAAAAGACCAGAAAAGCTGAACTGCTCAGAACAAAAGTCCAGCTTGCCCAGTATTCCGCTTCCAGCTGTGACCAACTGGGGATCATCAGGGAGAGATAATAAGCAGCAGAACAAAACTTGCACGAAACCTTCCCTGAGAGGCACTCCCAGTTCCAGCAGTCAGCAGCTGAAGGTTTTCCCGAGCCAGAGGTTCCATCCAAATCACAGACACGAGCAGAGGGGACACACCAGGAATAATAAGATCTTCAAAGTTCAATTATAATGCAGGATCACTGCAGAGAAGAACTAGCTGTTCCCGAAGGAGACAAGGACAGACCTCTCTGCACAGCCCATCAGAGGGGGCGTCAGGCCCCTGCCGTTTGGTTCTCCCTAGATGTGCTGTGGATCAGGGAGGCACTTGCTCGATAATCCGTGTCTGTAAGGAGGAGACACATTCACATGAGCTCTGTGCTACCCTGTGTTTCTCGGCATTTCAGCGTACTTTGGTTTCACATCATTCAGGTTCGCCGCTGGCAGAAAAAACTGACCGTGCTCCTGGCACGTGTTTCGCGGATTTCCTGAAGGTTCGTTTTTGTTCGACTGGGTATTACTGCTCATGGGATTAAAGTCTCGGGAAGCCGTTGCAGAATACTTTATCAGAACATGAGTAGCTAACCAGTGATGTATTCACCGTCAGCCGTAATGTACTGCATAGCCAATACAGCACCTTTGCACAACAAGCCCGCTCTTGATCCAGGGACATGAAAGAAAATACAACTGGCATTGCCAACACCGTAACAGGCTAGAAATTGTAGCATGCAACTCTGCAGTCACCTAGTTATTGTAGAGCCATGAGTGTCAGTACATGCAACAAATCCACATCTCCCTACTATTCGCTGACCTCCTGCCCCTGCTATGTATTTCATCAGGCGGTTACAGCGTCCATCAGTGCCAAAGTTCATCTCCACGCAAAACCTCCACCCCTGAAGACAGGGGAAGGCTCATGTAGCCCCGTAGCGGTAATGTGAAAGGCATGAGGAATGTCAGCACCTCCATGAGTTTGTGAGCTGCACCATCTTGTTTTCAGCTCTTCAGTGCTGAGTGAGCTGGAAAAAACCTATCACATGCTCTTTGTTCCCAGGGCAGACTCTTGTTTTTATTAGAACATCTTGGACAGAATCTTGTCTCAGTTACATTGATAAAAATCCGGTTATGTTACTACAGACAACTCAAGTATTTCAGACATATCCTGGTGTGGCTCAGAGCAGAGCATGTCCCTGTACTCACAAGGGACTCCTCGGGGAAGTGGATAAACAGCATCTGGAAGCACAGGAATCCACACTTCGGATAAAAAGTTGTGGACAAGCATCATATGTCAAGCCATTCACATCGCACAGTTAAGAGATGATGACAAGATTAGGTAGACCTTTCCCAGCCCGTGTTTGTGTTTATCTTGCTGTTGAAATGCAGTGTTTTGGCTGGGGAACCCTGCTAGAAAATGATAGGGGATTCCAAGCTGAAAATAGCTGAGCAGCCACATATTCAAGCTCTGGCCCGAGTCCTGCACTGGTAAAGTAGGTTTGTTGCTGTGACTTCAATACATTTTGCGAGGAAGGAACAGAGGCAAAGCAGCTAAAGGTTCATGTAGTTTCCAGGCTGGATTGCTGGAGCTCTGAAAACTACAGCATGAGTTCTGCTACCATCACTTTTATCTTTTCCTGAGAGAAACCAGATGAAAACTGCGGAATAGACCGTAGCTCAACATAGCCTGCGGTCTTCACCTAAACTTCATTGCGAGGTCAGGGAGGCTGAAACACTCAGAAATTAAGAGGCCACCTGCAGCCCATCCGGCACTTTGACCCTTGTCTTTCTGAGCTGTCGGCAGCAGGATCACGGATACCTTAAGCTGCTCTTGCTGCCGCTGTGTCGTGCAATCACGGCTTAGCTGAGACATGGTGACTGCTTTGCAAGGCACTGTCAAAGAGATCACTGGGAGCCCAAAGGTAACTTACAGATATGGCTAAGCCTTGCTGATAGGAGACAACAGATTCAAGAGCTAAATGCAGTTTTAGGGTGCTGGACACGATTTGAGATACTGTGGCCTCATGCTGCAGATCCCTGAACCGCACAGATTCACGCTGCCAACCTAAGTTTGTTCCCAGTGCTGAGAAATGAGGGTATGTTCATCCTGGTGAACTCTCAGCTCAATCAGTTATCATCTGTCCTCCCTCAGCCTGCACAAACACCGCTCTGGGTAGTTCAGCAGCAGCACACTGCCATGCAGCCTGGTCCCACTGCAACCTTGGCATCTTGCCAAGCTGGTGGCTAATGACCACATAACCATGGGCTGCCCCAGGCAAGATTCCTAGAGATCCCCCTCCCTGCTTTCTTGAGGACCATGCACAAACAGTACTGTCTCAGCTGTGAAAGTGAAGAACTCTCATCTTGCTGAGGACACAGTACATGGAGATTGAACTAAAATGTAAAAGCATTTGAAGGCAAAAATAGTAGACTGTAAATTTAGCATTTATTTTTCTCTTCATAACTGAGTGCCAGCAGATAGGGACATGTGATTTTTGGACAGATACACACAATTATGGTAACAGAGCAGCTGAACAGATAGTTCAGCCAGCAGTTTCTCTGGTACTGGTGCCCACATGAGGCCTGAAAATCAGTCCCTCGATAACTCCAGCGAGACCTTTCCAGGAACAGTGCTTCCAGTCACAGATACAATACCAGGAAGGTTGTGGCTAGGGAAGAAAGGAAGGGAGAATGAATTTGAAGTAACCGTGGTGTTTCAGAGATGGGAAATGAGGAAGAGAGACTGGCTCTGTTCAGGGAGTCTCTCTTGGGCTGCCCCTCTGCCGAACAACTTCTGTTGGAAATTAAATGCCAGCACCAAGCCCCAGCTGAGGTGGTAACTGAAGCAACAGCTACACAAGAGTCCTGTAGTGGTGTACAAAGCTGAGAAAGGGGCAAGCGAGCACTGTCCCACAGCCTTGGGCAGGGTCAGGGAGGTCCCTCATGCTAATGAATCAACAAATCCAATTATACTTCTATATTAACTGAATTTAGGACAAGAGGGAGGATGAGGCCACAGTTCTTCACCTGGAATCCCTTGGAAGCGCCATTTCTGTGACAAACGAGGCAGATGATCCTTGGCTAAATCACTGTGGCTGCTCCCAAGAGGAAACCCGAAGAGCTAACTGGCTTAGGCAGAAAAGCCTGTTGAAAGATCAGTTGGGCAGATAACCTACTTCCTGGTGAAGGGCTGTTTGCTCTGCTCTGCGAGTGTGTTTGTGAAGGGCTTTAGGTTTATTCTTGGCTATCAAGATGGGACGCACTACAGATTTCAAGAGGACAGAAAGTTCAAGGCCACCTAAGCATAACAACCTGTCACTTACTAAGGGCTCAGCTCTTTGGTGAGCTCCGTCTAGCCCTCATCCACTGTACTGAAAAGCCATGCCCAGGCAGGGGGTAACAAGGCCCAGAGACACAGGCAGAGGTGGGTCAAGCGCTGAGCACTGGTGTTGAGTGCCAAGAATATTTTTAGCACGCAAGATGTTGAACAGACATTCATTAGCAATGTGCCACAGGCAGAGGTTGATTTTTGAATGGGTGATCCAAGAAACACAGAAATCTTTCTCAGCGAAGCGGGTGCCAGTGATGTGCAGTGTTGTGTGGTTGCTGTTGCTGAGTGAGTAGTGTCTGACCCAGCCCTGTGCAGTCAGGACATGGCTGGTCTCTTAACACAACACATTCTGAAATGACTTGGGCTTTACAAGTACAAAAGGATCTGTAGAAAGGCCGGAGCGTTTCCTGCTTTTTTAAAAATGCTCTGTTTTCTACTAATGCAAATTACTTTCACCTAAAGTCTTTGTAGCTGCCTTATCTGTGCTATTGAGTTAGTAACGTGCAAAAAGGGATGTTATTGTCACATCGTCCCAATCTCAGTCAAGGTCTCTTGTTCCATCAGTGTAACATTTCTCATTTGTAACTTATGAGATCTGTGACTCATTTATACCCCCAAGTTATGCCTTTTCTACTCAAAACTCAATTTCAATTTTACAACGTCATGTCATAAATCGTTGACATCAGAAACAACGAATTTAAACTCTGGGGATATAAGAAAGTTGCTCTGCATTAAAAATGTGAATAATATCAGAAAAGCAGATTGAAGGACCTGGCAGGAACTACAGCTGAAGGTCAGAAGAAGGTCCACATCCAACATTGGGTTAGTGATCTTCTGTCTCTGCCCTGGCTGATTGGAAACTTTTAACCTTTCCAAAGAAGTTATGCAGCTACCAAATGAGAAAACAACATCTAATCTGGGGAAAACACCCAAATGTTAAGTAATATGAATTGCCTCTTTCTATGACATGGTGAACAGAGCAAAGTTCACCAGAGTGTGGTGGGAATCATCGCTGGGTAATAGTGAAATCACCCTGTGTGTGCCTGTGCTCACACACACCTTCCCATGAGAGCCTCTATTGTCCCTCCTGATTTATATCTCCACTTTGGCAGCACTGGGAAATTCACGGTGCTTGGTCAATCAGTCCTACAAACAGTGACACCTCTGTATGTGCCTCTTGGACACTTCTCAGTCAACCTTTACCACTGCTCCAGAATCACCCTAGGAATTTGAGTATCCCGTAGGCATGCCAGGAGGGAATTTCCATTCAGGGAAACAGTTGATCTTCTCCTTCCTGCACCAAGATTTCAAAACAATAGAAGAAATCTTTCAGAAATGGTGATGTGTGACACGTTGGCTTCACAGCAAGGAAACTGAGGGCTGGAATTGGCTGAAACTTTGGAGAAGTTTCTTGCCAGTGTGGTCTGCTAGAATGAGGAGCAGTCTCCCAAAAGGATATCAGTGGGAACTAAAGGCAAGCTTTAGAAATGAGCCAAGACTTGCAGAGCAGTCCTGTGTTTGTCAGGGGATGGGAGGGAAGTTATAATAGGTGGGGTTTATCTCTTGATATCAAGCTTTCAGGTACCATATTCATCGCTATATTTCCTTTGATTTTTTCCCCTGATTTCGGCCCTTTTGACACATACAGGGAGGAAACTGATGAACGTTCTCCTTTAACAACCAGCTTCCAGTGCTTCTCCACACCATCTCTTCACGTAACAGTGGCACTGCATGGAACCAGGCAAGGATGATCACTCTCCTCAGACTGTTTTCCAGAGAGCTATAGCTCTCTTTTCTGCTAAAGTTCAGCCCTTCTCAAGAGGCTGGAGAAAATTCAGGATCAACAAAAACTCTGCATGCTGGGCTGCATTTGTTTATTAACAGTTATGTTACCATCTTCCCCCAGAGCTTAGGATTTCACAACAGCAAACTTTGTCAACAGGCCATCTCTTTTCCTGTTCCTATGGCACACTTTGCTCACTGGGGCTAGGAGATGCTGCCAGCACCGCAGGGGACATGGAGAAAGGAAGGGCAACTGGAGGGCAGCTCCAAAGGGCACCATCAGAGCTGGAAAACTCTAAACCACCCTCCCAGCTGGGCAGTAGCTTCCTAAAGAGTCAATTTAAGAGATCAAGATGGCACTGATCACAGACATACATCAATCAAAAAATGAATGTGCCTTCCAAGGTGGACAATAATGATAACGATTTTAAGTTGCTTAGCTTTTTGCTCAGCTTCAAGAGAAGGGAGGGTTCAAGGCAAATGCACTCGGTGTTTGAGATCTTTCAGTTGCTGTTTTATAGAACCAAAGGTCTGTGTCTGACCAGGGTTTCAAGAAGCGAAGGATATCTGTGGTGAAGGCTAAGTGGAAATTTAACTGTGTTTTATAGACATTAACATAAGTTTTGCTTTTAAAACAGCTGTGACAAGACCAGAGGCGCAGGAGGAACTGGCTCAGGAGCTGGTCTATTGCCAGGTTGGGTTTGGACCTGAAGTGTTTGATCCAGGTTTGAACCGCTCAGGAAATCGCATTTCCATTCTTCTGATGAGCTTGTTCCACAGCCCCACACAGCTTACAGTTAGGAATTATTTCCTGACATTCAGCTTACACTTTCTTTCAATTAGTCACTCTATTTCTCTTAACTATACCCCTAATGTTCTCCTAGTTGCTTTCCTTTTCTTGTTGGTGTGTACAGCTGTCTTGTGTTTGCAGATGGTTACAGTGCCCTGTTAGTCACTGGTTAATTTGTACCACTTCCGTTTTGCTTCCTATGTCAACAGCTCGAGGCTTTCCATTTATTGTGTTTCTCTGGCTTTCTTCTCACCCGAGAAAGCAGGCACACTCCCCAGCACAGAGCAGTTACACTGCCTCAAAAGACAGTTGAACAAAAAGCTCTAACATCTCTGGTCTGAGCTTAAGGAGATTCCCCTTCTCATGTCAGCTGATAATTTTCACGCTGTTTCACTCGGGAAGCTGCTCTCCATGCTGGCAAGGGACGTGACAGACACTGCCATCTCTCTTCCAGCAGACAAAGCTGAAGGATGTTATTTGCTCATGAAATACTTGTGGATAAAGGGGCGAAAGCTCCAAAGCTTTAGCGTGGTCAGATGACTTGGGTCATCATCAGCTTTCCCCTGGGCTCTGTGGCCCCAGAACAGGACATTGCAATGCACAGCCATGTCCCCACCACTGAGGATGCTCTGCAAAGCACTGAGGGGCTGACTGAGGGCAGGAGGGGTAGCTTGCAATGTGAAAACTGTGGACTGCTTGAACACTTGCCCTCAAGGGCTGATGGTGCCCTCATGCTGTTCATTCTGCTGCTCGGGACCAGCTTTAACTTGGGTCATGACAGGGTGAGGAGGTTGTGAAGGGTCTGTAATCTTAAAGTAATGACTGTTAGGAGCAACACACACAGAAGTTATCCTGCAGTAAGATTGGCAGTGGATCATAAATCCTTTTGAGGCCTCAAGCAGCTCAATTTATCCTGAAATTGTAAATTATCTCCTAGGGAGTCCCCTCTGAGCCAGGGTAATGCTGTGTATGGGTGATAAAGACATGCTAGTGCCCCAGCCAGGCAGTCATGCAATCCACCAACAGTGAAGGACAACCATGGTTTGACAGCCTCAGGCACTTGGTACATTTGCAGGAAGCTTTGTAATTCTGGCTGCAAGTGCTTTGTCCACAGGGACCTGAAAAGTTTACCTCCTGCATGACATTACACCCAGTATCTGACACTTCGAAGGCAATCCTGAAAGACAGAGCATGCTACCTTAAAGTCCCCAGGCCTGCAAAGACCCCTTGGCTGCAGGATTTTCATCTGTTTGATCATGGCTATAGGGAAATAAAGTTCAAATTTAGGTTGACAGGGAGAACAAAGCCTGATGCAGCCTGCAGCACACACTGCGTGCTGCTGTTCCTGTGGTGGCAAAAAACAACGGCCACGGCCTGAAACAACGCAAACCTCTCCTGAATAGGTGAGATACACCTTTAACTAAGCTGAAAATGATCCAAAGTTCAGTGATTACGACATGTCCAGGAGCAAACAAATGTGGACAGAAAAACCACATGGGTGGAGGAAGGAATAAAGCTTCTCATAAATCACCACTGCAGCCGCAGCTCGTTGGCATAAGAAAGCAGACAGCAGACTTCTTGCCCCCCAAGTCTTTCTTTACATAGTCGAGCTGGAAGAAGCAATTCTCCGGTTCATACTGGTTCTTTGGACAGCGGCTGTTGGAAGGAAATGTTAGGTATACACCCACAAAGGGCCTGAAGGAAAACTTCCAGGGCAGCAAGATAAATTACTGCTTCAGCACCCTCAGCACTGGTCTGTCTCTATCCCACTGTCAACACAGGCTCAGTGACACTCAGAAGTGGCACTTCCCAGACTGCAGTGTTCCCACAACCTGGGGTGAAGACAGTACAGGTGCTCCCCAGACCATTTCCGTGCCCTACTTTGGGTAAAAAATGAGAGCAATTGGTCTAGTCGATGTAAACCAGGGATGGTCCTCAGAGGCTGGGGCAGGCGGTGCAGCTGCGATTCACCTTGGCTGGGCAACTTGGCTTTCAGCGGCTAGCGCAGCACTACAGCTGTGCAGAGAAATGAGGTGTGATCATTTCTGAAGGGTGGTGGAGCCATCTGGCTGAGTCACTCCCCGACAGTTCTCACAGGTACCATTGACAGAAACGGCTCCCCAGTGCCAAGGAGTCATCTGCTGGAGCTGATCTCAGCTAATCCCTAAATCCAGCTACACCCAGATACCGATGCACAGTATTTTGCCATGTGCTCGTGCCATTGACTGCTTTCTGCATGGCTGGATTTAGCTTGGAGGGTCCTTGGTCTTGCTCTTGAGAAGTTTCACGACTGAGGACTTCATAACACGCGTAACTTCACCCTGGAAGCTGGCAAACAGCTCTCATGTCACTCCCGTGGGTGCATAAGCATGAATTCAAGCCCAGTCTGGACACCAGATGCACACAGCCTCTCTTTTGGGGGGGGGGGGGGGCGGAATTAGGAACCCAAATATGCTTTTAACCCTGGGATGTTCCTGAGCCTGTGGCTGACGAGGTGCCGGGGGGGTCCAGTCCTGTCACACAGACATGACCCCTTGTTTTAGAGATGCAGCGGGAAGATGGGTTGGGGCTGCCATGGCCAGCATTAGTCCAGGTAGGATCTTTTCCAGTGCTCTCTGCATCACCTCTTGCACCCACTCCACTTCTGTTTTGCATAGTGTTTTCCCTTGATCCCATAATAATCTGCCTGTAAAGTCCAGTATCATTTAAAGACCTGTACCCTTGTCCCATTTTCCCCAAGGTGCAAATAATTACCCGCTTCCACCCAGGACCAGAGGCGACGAGGGGGCTGGCATGCTGCAGCAACCACTGCCAGCTGCGGGCTAACAGCAGAGGCAGCGTAGCTTGCTGCACTGAGCAGTTATCTTCCCTTTCCATAAGGAGAGCTGAGACCTAGGGGAGAGGGAAACAAATTTGGACACAGAAGTTTGAAATATTTAGCTAAGAACTATATAGCCCTTTCCTCTAAAGAAGATGGTGCCATTATTACTTCAGAACTGTTCACCTGGTTTTGCTTGCTGAGGAAGGTGGGCAAGTACAGCCACAGCATGCCAAAAAAAAATAAAAGAAAAAGAAGAGCAAGCACTTATTTCCAGTAAGAAAATTATCTATATTCACAGCACTCCACCCAGATCTGTTCCAAGGGCAAAGCTGCAGAATAGAGGTGTGAAAGAGAGGTAGAAAGCACATGGGCAAATAAATTCCTTGGCTCTTGCTCATACAGTATTCCACTCATTTAGATTTTATTAAAAAAATATAATCTCCTAAGTGTGTGAAAGAGGGAGCGTTTCCATTAGAGGAGCTCTGCTCACAGAGTGTTTTCGTATTTACTCACACTTGTGACTCATGAGCTCTCGAAGCATTAGCTGTGCTGATTTAAGCAGTTACCACCTCCCCTGGAGAACTCGCAGGCGTGAACACCTCCTCAGCTAAAACTGGCAGAGCTGTGAGTCAGAGCCCCCAGCTGCGCCTTCCCTGAACCCCACTTACACCTCCCGCTGCTCTGGGGTGATGTTGGCTGGTCGGAGGAGGCTGCCAGCCCTGGCTGCATTCGAGGCTGGGCCGTTTGGGTTTTCCCAGCTCAGCTACCCCAGGGGGTGTCGAGTGGCGATGGCTGGAGAGACGATGGCTGGTGCACAGGGCAGGGCCAGCACGCTGGTCCGAACAGCCCCTCTGTGGGGCCGTGCCAAGCCCACGCTGCTGTTTGAGGAGATGCAGCACCCACAGATATTTTAGTTTTAGTGTTTAACCTTTTCTTTTTTGTGTGACTATTTAAATTACCACAAACACAATCTTCAGACCCATCACTTTTAGGTTACAGGAGAGAGCATGCCCCAAAATGACAGGACTAGGGGCAATGGCCATAAACTGGAAAACAGAAGGTTCAAAGTGAACATCAGGAAACCCTTCTTCCCTGTGAGGGTGCCAGAGCCCTGGAACAGGCTGCCCAGAGAGGTGGGGGAGTCTCCTTCTCTGGAGACTTTCCAAAGCCGCCTGGACTTGTTCCTGTGTAATATACTCTGGGTGATCCTCCTCTGGCGGAGGGGTTGGACTAGATGATCTCTAGAGGTCCCTTCCAATCCCTTCCACTCTGTGACACAATCTGTGAAATAAATAATTAGGAATAGGTGACTTACAATTCCTATGTAAGGCTCTTGGGACAAGGGATGGTATTTCAGTGACAAGAAGCAGCTCAGTACCTCCTTGGCTATCAGAGAGATGAAAACAGGAACAAAAAGCAATCTGGAATTGTCACTGTAACACAGTTTGTACCAGCCTGCAGCCTGCAGGTCCTTGCCTTCCCAAGGCCAAATGAGGATGAACCTGACAACAACCAGCACCAGGCTGCGCAACCTTTACTTATTCCAGTGAGACATTTTTCCTGCAGTCAGCCCCGGCATGGCCACGGGGTCCATTGAGATCCTGGGAGATCATCAACCCCGCTCGCAGAGCACACGTTTGAGTGCAGCCAGCCAGACCCTCTGCAAGCATCCATCTAGCTTCCTCTTAGCCTGGCTAACCAGCTTAAATCGGTTAAGAACAACTTAAGCTGAAATCCAAGCAAGGTTTGAAGGCTCCAGGCTCTGATTCACAGGCTCTGGCTATCTCCACTGCAGAGAGGCTGTCTGTGGCCAGGGGTGACTGCCCGGCAGTGGGGAGGCAGAGCCAGCCCCATCTCCCCGAGCTGCCGTGGTCCCTGCACTGGCAGATGTAACATCGGGTTGCAGTTAATGCCCAGGTGATGAATCACAGCTGAAAGAAGAGGCCGTGCTTTCTGCAACCCCAGACCAACCAGGGGTGGGCAGATAGCTGGGAACAGTTACATCTATCGTTGCTCTCACATGCGCAGCCCAAACTGATGATTCAAAAACCCCGGGGCCCACGGGCATGTCGCTGCAGCTCCACAAGTTGCTGCACGTCAGCTGGGCCGTGGTAACCCGTTGTGAAAGCACACGTAGCAGATTGCATGGCCATGGCAAAAAGCGTTGGCTTCACCCCCCGAGAAAGCCATGCTTCGCTTCTTCACTGGTTGATTTAAACATCGCAGGCAGCAATTCCCAAACGCCACTCTGTAGGCACACATTTTGGGAAAATTAATAATTTATGCTACCGTTAATAAACTTCTGAGATCAGTGCATGTTTCCGTGTGACTGTCAGGGAGACCCCTGGGAGCAGTGTCGGCCGAAGAATGGCAGCAGTTTAATTTTATTCATTTGTGAACATGAGTCAGACTTTTTTTTTTTTTAATATTCAACCAATTCTGGACTCGTAATTTATCTCCCAACAAATCCATTCTAGAAGTGCACCGTTTCAACTGTTATCCTCCAAACTATCCTTCTCTGTGTTCATCTAGATAGAAACTGCAGAATGGCTTTGAGGTACCATTTTCTGTGATGTATCAGCAGTCTGGGAGCTCGCAGCGCAGAATTCTAATGTATTCGGGGGCTGGTGCACTAAGTGCTCACATCTAGGCGACTTCATTACTTTCTGAAAAGTAATGTGAGAAAACAAAGTTGCATGTAGGTCAGCTTTAAGGTGGACCCACGTCCCTAAGAGTTGTTGATGCATTTGGAAACTCACCTCCTGGAGTCTTTCCCCTCTCTACAGACTCCGGCTTTTCAGGTGCTGTCTTTGCAGCACTGACACAGGTTTCCAGCAGAACAAGATAATGCAGTTTTTCCCCTCTTAATTCTCAGACCTGGCTCCCAGCCACCACTAATACAGCAACAAATGGTACTGGGCGTAGCATGGAGCTTTGAAGTTCAGAATCCCAACGACAGAAGCATAACAAGGGGAGCCCTCCCTCTTTGTTTTTGCAAAAGGCACATTTCCTTTTGTGCAGTTAGCGGGTTGCCTGGCGGCTTCCTGCAAGTGAGTGCAATGCCCTTCACCCCGCAGGTCGGAACAGCAGGCTGCATGCCCTTCCTTCGCTCCCTGTGAATATGGTGGTTCCCAGGGCTGCTCTTTACCACGGCCAACTCACTCAAATGCAGTCTGCTGGCATTTTACATATTTTGGATGCTGCCATTCCCATTCATATTCTTGTTGGCTGTAGCAGTGTCTAAGGGGACTCAGGGTTAGATGCCTGCGTTCCCCACGGCTGTCCCTTCCTTGGCTCTTACTCCTCCACCACTGGTGGAGGATTCCTCTGGTCCTAGCTCTGCTTCTTCCGTTCTTTCCACTGTTCATTATAGTCCTTTTTCCTGACTGATCCTCTCTCCTGCTCACCATGTTCCCTCTCAAGCCCTCTCCCTTCACTTGTAACAAGCCCATGCTAAGCATTTCCTCTCTGTCCTTTCAAACCCTTCCTGTGCACCTTCGCACCCAGACTGTCCTCCTGTCACTGCCTTGGCTAGCCATCTGCAGGCTCCTCTGTCATCCCCTGGCTTCCCATCAGCTTGGGCTCCTTGGGATGCAGCTATGGTGCCGGGGTGCCACACCGGCTGGAAAAGCACCACGTGCATTCATAGTGCTAGCTGTGAGGATTAGAAGTCACGGCTGCGTTAGGGAGCACAGCCTACATAAGCACTTCATGTCTGGCTGGCAGCAGGGGAAGGCTCCTAAAGTGGAGACTTACTAGGAGGGTTTCTGAGAGCACGGCTTTCTCTCTGCTCATACAGACTGGGCCTTTCATTCTCACATGAAGTGCGAGGCTAAACAGTGCCGTCTGTTCTCATGCCAGAAGCCAAAATGCTCCTCTTTACATCTCCCTATTATTTTATAGCCAGGCAGCTGTACAAACTCTGGGAACATTAGGCTCCAGGGAGAAGTTTATGTCAAGCTAAGGTACTTTGCAAACAAATTATCAGGATGTATTTCCCCCCACTTCACCTCCCCATAGTTTTGGGAACGTATGTGTGATAGAGGCCTTAGAAGAAGCCCTCCTCTTTGATAATCCCTTCCTTAGTGCTCCAGTGAAAATAATTGCACTGTTGGTGGTTGGAATTTGCAGGAAGCAGAACTCTCCCAAATATTTCTGGTTGCCCCTGACTGTTTGCCTTTAAAACAAGCCTCTTGCCCTCCCCTCTCCCTGGGCAGGGTCTATAAATAGCCTTGAATGTCTGGCTCCTAGAGTGAGGTCCATATCTCAGGGAAGGTGTATACAGTTACTGTGTCCAACTTGACCTCTTAAATTAGCTCAGCCATGAGAAGGTACAAAAGAACAACAGAAGTTATGTGACTGCTGCTGTTTATTCCTGGGGAAATAGGAAGGAGGGGTGTTTCATAAGCTGTTCATGTTCCTTAGTGCTGGTGGAAATGATGCTTTGACATCAGCAAGTGGCAGACGACTGAATCATAGCTACAGCAATAGAAACCAACCCAGTCTGCCACAACCCAGTCCAGGGCACGCACAGGCCTCCCCACCATTTGTTGGCGCCCTCCAGTCCCCGTATAAGCCTGTTGCTGTTCTACATTGCCCTGGCACTGGACCTGGAGCCCTACATGGGAAGTTACCAGTTCTTTCCAGTCCTCACCGTTTCCCAATGCACGTCAACCGGCATAAAATGTCTGGTCTTACTCCTTGCATAGCTAATGGATTGCATCAAAATGAAGTGGCAGTGATAAATAGGAAGACATCGGGCAGCTTCCTTCCCCTGGCTGTTTTCCAGCAAGCATCTCTTATCCCATGTGGCATCAGCCTCTTATCTAAGCAGCCCTAGCCTGGTCTCCCCTAGCAGCTCTTTCCTAGCAGAACCTGTCTGCTCTCCCAGTGGAGTAGGGAAACAGTGAGCAGCATGAATTAAGGGCCACCAAGGGCCACCTAGATTGCTCACATATCTAATCTCCAAGAAGGAGCATGGTGTTTGCTTTAGGAGAGCATATTTTGGTAGATAAGGGCTCCCTGCTGTGTTACAGGGCATTTTCCAAAGCCCATTAGAGTCAATGAAAAAGCTCCTGCTGGTTTTGATAGACTTAGTAGGAGGCCTTATTAGAAGGGATTTCACAGTGAATCCTTAAAGTTTTGCGTATGCATCTGAGTCTCCAGGCAATCTCAAGTCCTTTTAAGTACACTGTGTCTCACACTCTTAAATCATGCACCTTTGTTTTTCTGAGAGAGAAAAAAATTGAAGGCTGAAGATTAGCCTACAGTATGAACCCCTGTATATAAAAACAAACCCAGGAAAGAGCAGTAAATGAATTAACCTGCTGAAATAGCTTTGATACCGAGTCTCCAAATACCAGCACAGTATTTTCAGTCTGCAACCCCTTCTTCTTCAGTGGCTACTGGTGAAGCATGCATTAACTGTAAGCTCCACTTAAACAACTCAGTCGTGTACTTCATGGCCTCCTGAGTCTCTCCTGAAAGTTTTAGCTGCAACAATGAATTAACTTCCTTCAAATCTGTCAAGAATTTAGCAAAATCCTTGGAAGCAGACTGCTAGTTCCAGAAACTTCCTGAAGAGTCAAGTCCTTGGTGACTCCTGTATATCCATCACAGATGTCACAGAAACACTTTCAGATAATAAACTTATTTCTAATCACCCAAGACTGATTTATTTGACTCCTGAGCTTGGGCATGTGGATTTGGTGCAAATGCATTTGTTCCCTAAACAGTCCATGAATAATCACCTGGATCTGAGTGGGCTTTTGGACTGGCATGGATAACTTGAACCCACATACACACTAAGTGAATGGCAGTCACAAACCAACCTGCTGCTTTTGTGGAATTTTCTGCAAACCAGCGAGATGTTTGCTGGGCAGCAGCTGAGGCTGTGAGCCGATTCCTGGCTGGTTTCACTACTGGTCTGGCAGGCTCCAATAGTTCGGAGAGTTCTTAGGGAAAGCCAGAGCCTTGCACGGTTTGGCTGCAGCGGGGGAAGTAGCAGTCAGAAATCATCCGTGTCCGACGGACTTGCTGTTGCCTACAAAATGACACACGGGGGTTTGGGGCCAGGTCCCAGGTGGCAATGTGAGCTCACAAATCCATCCATGCAATGGGCCCAGGGACTGAAAGAAACCATGTTTTAAAAAGAAGATTGGAAGAATAAACTCTGGATGTTGTTCCTCTAGATGGGCAAGGCTCAGCTTGTGCTCGACTTCTTGGGTGAAAAAGAAACACTCTCTCAAGGCTGGCAGGTTGGGCATTTTTATCAACATTATATGTTAGCCACAAATGGTTGAAAACCACACCTGACATTAAATAATCCAGAAAATGACAACTTTAAAATCACAAGGTTTTCCTTTTGCCGGTTATTGAGCTAGCACCAAAGCCAGGTGGAAAGACTTCTGCGTGCCCTGGCCCAGGTCTCTACACTAGTTACATCTCAAACAATGTCCCTCGGCACCACACCCCAGTTGAGGACGACCGAGTGTGTTTGGGGCAGCGTGTGCTGCAGGCCAGTGTCACAGGGTGGCTGCATCTTGGGGCATGTCTGGCTGGTCTGCATCTGTGTGCTCAAAATAACATATTCTCTACACACTCATCATTCTTCCTGAAGCTCTCCGTCTTTCAGAAGAAAAAATCCTTTTTGCCTGTGTAAGTCTCAATTTCTTGCTTCTGCTTTCCAACGCAAAAGGAGATGTGGCTCAGTCCGTCCTCTCGGCCACTGTCCTGGTCTCTCACAGCATCCCGGAGGTTGTTGCTCCAATGTCTCCCGTCTCGAAGTGAGCCCAAGGCTCCCTCATGGAGGCAGAAGTCACAGTGTCTTGTTTAACCCCTGGCTCCACAAAAGAGACCTCAACACTCTAGGCTTGGCAACCAGTAGTGAAATGTGACGGGGCTGTATGGGTCAGCTGGGCCGAGGAGCAAATGTCTCCAAGCCAAAAAGCCAAAGACATGTTTAGTCATCTCCTTGAGTGCCAAAAGGGCTGTTCTGTGTACTAGCTTCTCCCTTTCCTCATTTTCTTCCCCAAATCACCCTTGGTGGGAAGAAGGAAAAAGGTCCTTATTTAATATCAAAATCATTGTGTTTGCCTCACTTGTCATGGCTGCAATTCCCCATTCAGTCCCAGACCACCTGCAGGACGGTGGGAAAACAAAAGCCAGCAGACATACAAAATATTGCAGAATATTTTCACGCGCTCTTCCACAAGCAGTAACATGATCTTATTCTTCCCTTTACAGGTCTCGTGACAGGTGTCTGCTAGAAAGCTGGCATGGGTTTGAGGCCCATACCCCCAGCACCTCTGTGCAGTCGTAGGTGATTCATGAGACCTCTCTCTTTGCATGTCTGAGACCTAGTGTTGTTATTATTATTTTCTGATTGGGCTACGTTAATGCCCAGGGGCCCCAGACAGGATCAGGTCTTGCTTGTGCTAGGTGTTACATATCACAAGAGAGACGGTCCTTGTCTAAAGATTTTGTAATCTAAAAAGTTGGGAAAACAAACAATGGGAAAAAAACCTGAGAGATCTAGATGAGAGAGAGGATCAGCGCTCCCAGGGCTGGAGGCTTGGGAGGGGAGGATGTTCTGCAGTGTCCTGTGGACAAGGGAGGTGAATGAAATGTACCCTGGGCAAGCTTAAAAAACTTTCAGTTTTCACTGTTTTTATCACATTTGAGGAGTGTTTCATCAAAGACCAGCCCTGTCAGAAAGCTGAGAAAACTGTATGGGCAAAACAACTTTGCCAAGACATGCATGGAGCAAATTTTTGGCTGTGAGGAACAATCCTGTGACTGAAGCAAATTGTTCTGAGACCAAATCCTGCCTTGTCTTCAGGGTGAAAGCGAGCATAGTGAGTCTGTCTCTTTACTCACCTTACAAAACTCGTGTATTCGTTGTAGCTGTTGCTGCAGAAATACACATTTGACTAATGGGAAATACCTCAGTCGAAGGAGACTTCCATTGACAGAGTGCTGTATGGCCTCAAGGCTGCACACGTTGCCCTGCAGAGCATCTTTTATGATCCCCAGGGTATTCCTTGAGCCGCTCCAACACTGAAGTCAACAGGAAATTTTGGAGGATGAAGGAGTAACGTAAAAGGCTGACTAATTTGCCGTACCCTAATAAAAAAGATGATAAATGGAAAGCAGAGATTTTTGGCAGCTGCTCCCCAGTGGTCGTCGGTGCTGAACTCTGGGGCAGGAGAGGGTCTCAGCCCTGTGTGCAGCCTGCACCCAGGAAAACACACTCTGCAGGCAGGGAGTTTGCACTTCTTTCCCGCAGCAACCCTGTGGAGTAGCTGAGCCCTGTTTTAAGTCAGCGGAAGGCATTGCTGGCACCAGGATCTTCCCAGAGCTTCCCAAGCAAAGAACGTTCAGAACGCCAGGAAGGGAATAAAAAGTCCCATAAAATGAAAAGGGTCTCTGGTGGGGGGTCCCAAGAAGCACATAATGGGTCTCAGTTGCTAAGAAGCGGTCTTCCTTTCCAGTTGCAGGCAGGCAGCTCTCTTTGGTGCCAGGGCACGTCTGTTCCCTATTCACAAAGTGCTGGTTGGAGTCCCAGGACTTGGAGCCATCTGCACTTGCTCAGAAACTACAAATGAGGGCACGTCCTCAGCTGCTGACTGCCGTGGGGCTTCTCCTGCAGTTGGATATTGTCTCTGTGTCATGCACTCCAGAACATCCTCCAGAAGCTTTGGGCTGCTACAAGCAGGGAGGTGAAGGGTATAAATGGCCAAATATCCTCATCTGCTGGGAATCTGTTTCCATCATAACCTGGCCATGACTCAAAGTGATGGCTGTGGGCTCTGGAAACTACTGGAGGTAGGTGGCACCCTGTTCCCCTGGGCTCTGCAGCACCATCTGCCTCTCCAGGCTCCCACCACCTCCGGATTTCATTTTTAAGCTCCTGTTATGGCGCAGCATCCTCTACCCCTCCCCTGATGAAGTGCCAAGTCACCAAACGAGATGCAGGGTCCTGGAACACCTCAATGGCAATTCCTGTTTTGCAAAGGCTGGAGGACTGGGCTGTTTTTGAGAACATCTCAGACGTCAGTGGGGTGGCTCATCCACTGGCTGGCACTGCCGCTTCGCTCGGGAGGAAGGGGAATGGACAGGGTGAATCACTGCACAAAGGACAAGACGCCGCTTTTGGCAAAAAGAACATAATGGAAACAATTTTTAAAATATTTGCCTTGTCCCAAGAACATCTGGGCCATACAACTATGGTTTTAATTAAGGGACAGAGGGACAAATTGGGTGCCTTAAAGAAAAGTCAATTAATGTTCACTAAAAGGCCGTGTTATCTTAAAGACCCTTGGGAAATTACTTTGTTTATTCAATATAAAATAATAACACATGGCCGATCTAGCCACTGTCAGCTCAGGATCCTGCAGCTTTCTGCAGCCAGCTCATGTTCACAATATCCTCAAGGAGAGGCTAATATTACTGTTTCCCTTTTTTCAGATGACAACAGTGAAGCAATGTGAGGGGAAATTACTTGCTTGGTGTTATCAGAACCCTGTCCTAGCTCCCTGGGTCCTGGGAAGAGCCAAGAATAAGTACCCTGGTATGAAAACAGAAGGAGACTCAAACCTGCAACTTTGCCTTGGTTTTTTTTGCACACAAGTAACCAAAGCTCATATTTGATATGCGTATTTCTACCCATTGCACAGGCATCTGAAGTGGTTGAGTGTCTAGTCTACCCCGTGTTCTTGTACTCAGATGGTTCCATGAGGACATCTTTGCCCAATGACTGCCACGTGCCCAGCAGACACAGCCATCTGCCACTGCACCCTCAGAGGGGCGAGGTGGCCCTGGCCCACTGCGCCTTGGGCAGACAGCAGCTCTGGGGGTGATTTTGTGCTGAGGAAAACAGAAAGATGAAAGAGATTGGAATGAAGTTAGGAAAAAGCCCAAACAACTGACTTTTAATTGAAATAATTTTGAAGGGACATTTAAGGTGCTCAGTGTTTTTAGGCAAAATTGATTTGAAATTGTTGACAGGGAAAATTGTGTGGCAGGTTACATAAATGCACAGTATTTTACAGTATAAAAAAGATGAAAATTCTTACATTGACTCTGCAATGGCAGAGTTCACATTCTCAAAGAGTTTTGCATGGTAGTGGGCTCAGCAGGGGGGATGAAGGTCAAGACTTGCCATCAGGAAAACCTACATCACTATTTTTACCATAAAAAACATGTTCTTAAAAAAATGCTCAACATTTAACAAGCCAGACATGACATGCCAAATTCTGAGGAGAAACACTGGGCTTCAGAGCAGTCATTTGATGTCCTTGAGCAAGGAAGAAGGGTTTCCTCCCTGGACATCCCTCTCCATGGGACCCTCCATCAGTCTGTGATGATGGAGCTGAGTGAGGCCCAGAGCTCTGTGTATAACCCAGATTTATGCCTATGTGATCTCCGCAATTTAGGGAGGGAAGAGGATTGTTTCCACATCTCCCAAAGGAGGTCACTTGCTTACAGGAAAATCCTGGAGAACTTCCAAAGGGTGGATGAGGTACCTGCACCCTTCACATGGCTTTCCCCCAGGATGGGAGCACAGTTTGCTCCTGGAGAGTGACAGTGCTGGGGCCTTTGCTCTGTTGTTGTCTTTTTTTCATTTCTTCATTATGCTGGTTTTCCCACTGGAGTCCCATTTTCCAGCTCCTTGAAATCCTCATGACAACTTCATCTCCAAAACATGGAGAATGGCGGGAAAGGTTGAGTCTTCCTGTTTACGAGCAAAGAAAAGCCCTTTCCGGCCAACTTCTGTTCCACCTCCTGGTCAACGCAATTAGCATTCATAATTGTTTTTCCAGGCAGAAATGTAGAGAAAACATTTTTCCTACTGCTGAAGACATGAAAGGCAGGATACAGAATATGAAAAAATGCTTGGAACTTCTCCACCGCTTCAGACATAATTTGTCTGTCTCTACATATATCACTAAGTACAGGGTCAGTTTGTACCATGCTTTCCAGGCTCTTCCCCGATCCTATTCATGGCGCAGAAACAAATAAATTAGCAGCTGCCCCTTATTCCAGCAGCAGAGCTGGGAAAACAGAGCTGGTGATGCAGCCTGTTCTGACAGCCCCATCAGACAATACACCTGGCAAAACAGCTCCCGCTTTCCACTCTGAGCCTAGGAAAAAAGATCCTCATGAAGAAATTTTGCAAGTGGATGCTTTCCCTTGGCCCTCTCTGAGAAAGCACGGGAGCCACCATGAGCTTGTCCTCTAGTTCCTTGCTCTGGAAAATACCAGAGATGCTGGAGAGAGCTGAAGAAGCCTCAATCTGGCTGGTTGAGAACATGCAGGCCCCATGCAAAATCCTCCTGAAGAGCTTTGCCAAACCATCCCAACCCTGGCTTCCTGCCCCCAGACTCCCATCCCTGCCGGTGCTTTTCAGACCCACGCTGATGCTCTGGTCCTCATGGACATCTCTCAGCCCAGCACTCTGCTAGGTTGCCCAGTGACTTCGGAGCCCAGAGAAAATTCAGGCTGACACGACACCACATGTTGGACTCTCCCCTCCTGCCCCATGGTGAAGGCCTGGGCTACGGACGCAGCCCACCAGTAGCCTGCGACCCCTTCATACTTGCTGGGTCAAGGCACAACCTGCCATTACAGTGTGAGCACCCTGCGCCCTGCAGCCAGCTGCACCCTCCTGCCGGGGCATCAGCTCCAGTACAGGTCGTGTTGCTTTGGCTTCTGGCCACGCTAGGAATCAACTAGAACAGCATGGTCTTAGCTTTACCTCTCTGCTGCCTTTCTGCACATCAGCTGCCCAAGCCCTTTGAGCTGCCTGGAGATAAGGGACAAGGCAGACACTTCTTTCTGCATCTTGGGGCACTTACTCTGTTCTTTTCACAGGCTGCAGCTTTCGTCAATCACCAGGACAAAGCTTGTGACAGAGATGATGAACAGGCACAACAGTCAATTTATCGACAGCTTCCTGAATTTCCAGAGGTCCCGAGCACCAGCAGCCTCTCCTGATACCAGCCCCAGTGTCTGGACCACTTGATGAGGGTGGCCTTTAATGACAGCAAGAGGTTCTCTGTGCCCATCCTTGGGATGCCTCCAACCTGAAGCCAAACAAACTGCCAGGCCCAGGGCCCAGGGGTGCAGAAGCTGTGCTTGCAGATACAACCTTCATATTCAAGGACAAATGTGCCTCTGAATCCTTCTGGGTTTTGTCACCACCGACTATAAACAGAGCCAATGGATGAAAGCGCAAAGTGTCGGTGGCATAACGGGCTGAAGTAAGTGTAAGTTATTCTCTAGAAGCAAGACCCTGACATACGCATGGAGCCTTTATCTCTGAGGCTCACTGCAGTGTAGCTTATCATTTAAAATGCTTCCAAGTGAAACCAGCTTACAATGTGAAAGGTAGCTCAATACCTTTATTTATAGCTCCTCTCTGGCTATTCTTTGAAGGTACCCATCCAGATAGTCCTCATTTATTCAAAGAGGACTGAGCAGAAGCAGAATTACATTCCCCCTCTGGAAAGATCTGCCCTGGGGTATTTTTATTCCAATGCAATCACTGAATTACTTCCAAGAATTTTGCAACTGGTTTAGCTACACATTTTCATTTGTTAACTAGCTCTGTGCTGATTAAACAATACATTATGGCTCACAGCACTTCTTATTTATTTTTTAAATAAATTGAATACTGATGAAGGAATAGAAATCATTTCAACACCAACATATCTTGCCACACGCACGTACTGCAAGAGTCAAGCTTACAGACTGCAGCATAGACAGAACTGGATATTAGCTGCCCAGGGACTGAGGGCTGGTCAGGACCAGGCCATTCTGTCCCAAGAAAGGGGAGAAAGGGAAGGAACAGAGCTGGGCAGTGACTGTTCCCACTGCCAACCCTGGGATGGGAGAGAGAAGAAATATCTCTGGCTGAAGGGAACGGTTACTGTGCTGTGCTATGTGCATCTCTCCCCACACTGGTGTTGGGAGCAGCAGCAGCTGGTTGGGCTTCCCAGGTCCCTGCTGCAGGCAGAGCTGCAGCCAGGGCTCTTTTCCCATCCTAGTAAGCTGCTGAACAAGGTGTCTGCCTCTCCTCTTGTGCCTCTGGCCAGACTTGTGAATGCTTACAGAGAAACTGATGCTGAGCTGGGTGCCTCTGCAGTTTACTCGTCCCATGCACCGTGCATTTTCAGGCAACTCCCTGCTAGAGGAACACATACTGTTTTCTCCCTCACCCAATACTCAGTCTCTAGCAATGATTTCAGTGAAGGTGGCTGGGCAGACCTGACTGCAGACAGTAGGCTGAAGCAATGAAACTGCATGGATGGGTTTGCTCAAGATTTGTGGTCCAGGATTTGGGTTTCAGAGACTGGGACTCCTGCACACACCCAGACCCAGCCATGATATATTTTTATAAAGTTTGGACCAGGGTGAAGAAAAATCCACTAACTCCAAAGATTCTTCTTTCTCTAGCAGACATAATGCTCTGGCACAGATCCGTCTCTCGTGGCCAGGACATCTGTTCATGCCAGATCTCACCCATGTTATAACTGAAGCAATCTGGGTTTCAAACAGGAGAGTTTCATAGAGCGGGGCACCAAAGCCGTGTTTTGGGGTTCTTTCCCAAAGCAAATCTCAGTCTGACTCAGCTGGAGTCCTGGAGCAGTCCTGCACAGGGTGAGGCAGCTGGGAAAGGAAGGAATTGGGCATGGGGCAGAGGGCATCCTGACAGAAATAGGCATCCTGACAGACTCATGATGAAATAGTCCCTATAATTGATTACACATTGCACGGTGACTTTTCTTTTCCTTCTGCTCTGAGAGACTTCAGAGAAGCTCTGCCTGAGAAAGGATTCGTTGTGCTGTTTGGGGATAGGGAGAAGACAGCATGGCAAAGGTGGTGGTGCAGGAGAGGAAGAAAGAAAACTGAAGAGTGAGCTAATGGGTGAGGAAGAGCCAAAGGGAGGGACAGAAGCAGATTCTGGCTATTTTTCTCTGAACTGCATTTCCTGTTCCCTGGGGATGGCTAGCACAGGGGATTGCTTCTCATGGGCAGATCTGCAACGGCATTACTAGTTGCAAAGTGTAAAGAATACAGAAACAGCTTGTGACGTTCTCAGCTGCTGCTTATCTCTGCGTGTTTTTACTCTCTGATTCTTTTTCTCAAGGTGTTTTCACTTAGAATTTACTCTTAGAGTTGATTATGGAAATGTCTGTCCATCCCCACTCCCTTTCTGGGCATTTAATTTCATATATTATATTGATTTCAACACTTCTGCAGATCTCTGTGCTTCATTCTGGCCACCCTGGAAGGGCTGGGAGAAGGGTCTAGAAACACTGCACGCTCTCTCCCTCCTCCCTGAAACATTGGTCTTCACTAGACCATGTTCCTGAGGATTATGAAGCTTTATCAAATCAGTGATCCTTACAGAACACCACTTAGGGACACTTTCACTTCTTTAACAAGACTGTCATTCCTAAACAATCCTGACAGGGTGCCCGGCGTGGCCGTGGCAGCCCACGGCTTTTTACTGAATCGCCACTGTGGTCCAGCCTTTGGCTGCATACCTGGAACGAAAGGCTCAGAAGGTTATAGCTTGGTTTTTTCGGTCGCACGTGACTGCTGGTTACAATGTTCAGTTCTGTGTTCTGTTCACAAGCACCTTCAGCAATGAGCTCCGTAGAGGTACCTTAATCAAAGCCAAGGTTTGTTTACCCTACTGTCCCAGTGAAGAATTTTACGAAAAGGCTACAACACAGATCACTGTGTTCTCTGCTAAGGCTTTCCCTTGCACTTTTGGACCTGAAGAGCTATAAAGTAACCTAAGATAAAATGCAGAAGCCTGCTGATGCCACCTCTGACCCATGTCAGAGCCACAGAGCCATGTCTACTGCGCAGAGGATGACATACAAAATTATGCAACTCATAAGGAAAAAAAAATCATCTGTGGAGGCAGATTAAGCACTGATTCCCCTAAATTGCCAGTGATGTGAAGAGCAGAGTGTACTGAGTTCCGTAGATCACAGAGATAAGCAGCAGGCTGTTAAGGTGTCATCAGAAGAGCTACACAAACAGAGCATTTCATACTGGCAATAGAAACAGCTTTTAAATCTATTTTTTTGGCTGGCAATTCATCTCTTGGGAAAAATAACTAACTTTTAAAATATTTGCTTTGGTTCTCATGAAACAGAGGGAACGTTAGCCCTGGCTCAAGGTATTCATGATGCCGTTCAGGCTCTCCAGCCCATCTCTCTGTGCTGCCCAGCCCTGGCCATTCTCTGCAACGTGGGCCAGCAGCAGCGAGGTGCACTGGCCAGGAAGTGGGGTGGATGTGCTCAGCCCTGCCAGTCCCTTCCAGCACTCACTACGGCCACTCTGCAGGACGGGACTGGATGGTCCCTTGAAAAGGGAGAGGCTTTCTTGTGTTGTACAGGGGCTAGATGTGGTCCACAGGGACTGAGACAAAACCCCACTTCACCTGTGAGCAAAAGAAACTTCCACACTTGAAAAACACAAAGATGCCACCACCTCAATACAAACCCTCAAATCTTTGGTTGTACATTTCTAAATACAACGTTGTGTTATTGCCAACTAATTAAAGAAATCAGTCAGGCTGCCTTCATGAAAGCATTGTTGGCAAAGAAGCTCTAATTCTCAGTTACTTGGGAGAATACTGGGTGTATGGGAAGTTATCGGTATATGCTAATGTTACAGCTAAATGCTGCCATGTGTAGTTGATTGCTTGGAAGAATTTATGCCCATAGTTAATTGCAGGCATAAAATTAGAGCCTATTTATGTTTTGTAAGACGATTAGTGGTGTCCATAAATTTTAAGTTCCAAAGTTGGAAAGGTAGATAAATATACAGATAGAAAACTCCCAGTGACAGGAAGACAGGCTGGCAAACTGGTTTTACTCACTGGCATTCTGCTAGAATCACTGGTGATGTCATTTTCCAGCAGGCTGGCTGCTGGCAACCAGCGGCACTGAAATGCCAAGAGTAATTAAAAACCTGATTTCCTCCAATGCCCCATATTACACTTGCTGGGACGTGTTTCTTGCCATGTGAATGTCTCACCAAGCTGAGCTGAAGCCAGAAGTGTATGAGATTTGCTGTCTGCCTCAATTTCAAAAAGTGCTTATAGAAAACATTTTATATTAGCTGAAGCGTTAAAGTTTTTAAATGCCTAAAGACTGCTCTAACACCCAAGAATTAACAGGGAGGGGTTTGGGTTTATTTGGGTACCAGGTTGTGGTCTTAAAAAATTCTTAGGTGAGTTCTTAAGTGTCACTTCCTCTATGTCTGATGCTTAACAAACTGGGTCCCTGTTCTGGCAGGGATCTCCCAAACATCTTAACACAGGTAACTGTGTGTGCAGCAATAAACCTTGATGTATTACTATAAACTGCTGCACTTGTTTACATGATGCCCTGGGAAAGTGTAATGTTTTCTGGCTCTTACCGTGCCATAGTCTCTTGGTGCCTTCTCATGAAATTTCCTCAACCATCCTCCAAACAGCAGGGAATACCTCAAATAGCATCACCACCTGCAATGAAACAAGCTGGATGTCAGGGCTGGGGGACAAGTGTTCAAAAGCCTCCTCCGTGCTGTGGTCTTTCAGGTCATAGCATCAGAAAGAACAGAATCGATGATTGCATGGGGACAAGTCACAGGCACATCCTTTTAAACGGTTTTGAAGCCTCAGTGATTAGTAACAGATTATAGACTATCTCTCCGGGGAGCCTGTGCTGCATATCTCGTCAAGCACAAATGGGCTTGAATTGCGGGCAGACAGGAGGCATTAATTAGTGATTTACACCCTGTTTCTCCTGGGGACAGCCTGATTGCCACAAGCCTGGGAATCAGAACAAAAGGATGGGGAGAAAGCCTGGCTTGCTGGAGCCTGGCCGCTGCTCCAGAGGACTGTGGTGTAGCTGCAGCGGTGCCTTCTGCTGCCAGCGAAAGCCACCTCCTGTGCTACGCCAGGAGATGCAGGCAGGGCTCCCAGTCTGTCTTCATGGGCTGTCCTCTCTTGGCAAAACCTGTTAAGCCAACCTGCCACTTGTCATTTCTGGATCCCACTGCAAGCAGCTAAAGTGCCCTCAGCAACCTTTAAGACAGTAAGGGAATACTGGGATCACCAATGATTTGCTGCTGAGGGACACACCCATAGGATGCAACGGAGGCTTATGCAAGTTATTGTAGAGCATTAAGTGGTTCCCCAAAATAGCTATAATTAAAGGAGTAACCAGCAGCTTTCTCAGGCATTCCCCATCAGTCAGACATCCAACATTCAGGTGTATAATGTTTTATTGCTGCCTGAAACATGCAATAAAAGTGCTCTGACTACCACTGCTCCTCACTGGTGTGGGAGATGCGGCTGTGAGGGTTTCCAAGGTCGGTTCAGGCAGCAGCAGCAGGAGGAACAAGGGGTGGATGCTTCGCAGCCTCCCCACCCTCCACGGCAGTCACGAACTATGAACGTTATTTCCTTAAATATTATTTTCTGGGTGAAGAAAAGATGGTCTTGGCAAGTGACTCCAGTTGAGACTACGCTGTAGACTGCTCATGTGACTACACATCAGCGGGATATGCAGAGGGAAGAGACCGGAGCACAGTGCTGCTTTCTCAGTTTTACGTGTTGCTTGCTTCAGTTGCCTTAGGAATGCCAGTAGTATTTAGCTACACCTTTTTGTGCTTAACTGAGCAGCCCTTGCCGGGCGATTTCTCTCTTGCAGTTAATGGTAGGCCACAGTCACGTCACAACCTCAGCCTGTCTTTTGGTGCTGAGTCAGCAGCTCTCCAGCTGCAGTGGGAAGCGTGGTGGTGGGAGATCGAGGTGTACCTGGAGCTGGGTTTCTGACAGCCTTTTCCAAAGCACTTATGACACTGCCACTTGGGGATGCTTTCCCCAGATTTTAATGTATAGACCATGCATTCCATGTGCCGCTCCCTCTTTCCTCACGCTTTGCCCTTGTTTCTCTTTGCTTCCTCCAGAATCTGCAAACCAGCCAAGTGTAACATCACTGATTTACAATGTAAGAAATGCACTTAACTTTCGGTTTATCACCTCCACCCTCACTGAATGGAGGATAAACCCGGCTTGCTCCAAGCAGGGCTGCTTCAGAAGGGTTCACACCCCGCCTCCGAGCAGCAGCCTAGCATGGTTCACCAACACCGAGATTATGCAGAGAGAAAAAAAGTTCCCAAAATGCTTTTCCCTCCAGAGACCAGATCTTTTCCTGGCTCACAGCTCTTCCTCTTCCCTCACAGCCACAAACCACTTCTCTCCCAGCTCCACAAATATTTATTCCAACAATTAGCTGTAGACATCCATGTTTCAAGGATAATCTTTCATAATTTACCTTTTCCCACATTTTCTCATCCCTGCTGAGCATTGAGCCCGCTTGTGCATTCGGGGTGTGTATTCTGATGGCTGGAGGATGTAAGGAACCTTACAGGTCTTCAGATTAGTCATTGCACCTTTACTGGAGGAGGGAGTGTTTGCCAGAAGGTGACCAAGAAGGGTACAGAACAACGACTGACTGGAAGTGGTGCTGAACAGCAAATTGCCCCATTTAGGAACTGAATTCTCCAGCCCAATGTTTGCTCTTTTTCAAAGAGTACTTAAGACAAACGGGAGGAGCTGGAGAATTTGAGAAAGGTGGGAAGCCCTGATGAGAAATTGATTACTCATTGCTTTCAAAGCCCTACAGCTAGATCAGGGGGCCTCTGGAATCGTTACTGGAGTCCTGTCTTCTCCAGAGGCAAGACGAAGCACAATTGTCCCAGGAGATGCAGCAGTTACGGGTGAATGCAAGAGGCAGGCAAGGCTGACCCAGCCACTCACTTTGCCTGGCTGCAGGCCTGTCCTCTTGTCCAGCAACGATGTTCAGTTGAACACAGTTTAGGGAGCACAAAGTTTTCTCGAGAAGCAGAAGAAACAGTGGGAGAATGGATCCAGCAGAAAGCCAGGGCAAATGTTGATTTCTAAACAACACAGATGTGTTGCAATTCTGGTTTTGCCTACGCTGGCAGGAATTAGGCAGGAATTAGGCAGGAATTGGAGACAGAGCTGGCGATGCCACTGTGCTGTCCTGGCATTCCTACTGGGAGAGGCAAGAAAAGCCAATTGAACTTGAATACTGCCTTACCCAGCCCCATAAAGGACTGTGAATATATTTTTATAGCTAATACAATTGCAAGCATACTAATCCACTTGAACTCACACTGCCATCTCTAATACAAGTGTGTGAGCTTGCTGCTGTGTTCAGGAGTGGGAAGTGATCCTATTTGACATGTTATTATTGGCACAATGGAGGTGCCAAATTGCTGGCCCAAGCCACAGTAAATCACTTCTTGCTGTCTCAAAAAGCATGTCATGCCATCTGCAGCAATAAGTCTGTAGTATCCCTTCCAGCCATGCTCAGCCCACAGAAAGGAACTTATCCTCTTGAATCCAAACTAAAAATGGTACCAAAATGAGGAGGGGGTTTGTTTGTTTGTTTAAGGACAACACTATTCTTTCAAAGGAAAGGTTGTAGGAGACAAGTCTGAAACCTTTCAGTCTCATTCCTGCTCTACTCACTGATGGCTATTTCCAAGGTGGTACCTTAGAAAGCAGCCTTTAGTTTTCCCTCTGGGGCCCAAATTTACCAACCATATGGTTGTACAAATTAATGTTGTCCCCTAAAAGTGAGTAGGTGGATTGACATTTGCCCTCTCCACATGCTGAGCTCACCAGGACAACCTCACCCATCAAATGTAAGTTCCCCTCTCCTGCCAGTGCCAGGGTTTGCATCATACATCCCACATCTCATCTGTCTCTGTGTACCTCCATCATCCCTTAATGTCTTGCCTGGGGACAGGGAGGTCCGGGCACTACGTTCACCCTGCACTCAAGTGCTTGCCCTGAAACAGGATCTGGTGGCCTGGCCAAGAGTGGCCCATGTCAGCATGGCTTGACCCACCAGGCAGACGAAGGTGTCATCTGGATCCATCCTGCTCCAAAACATATTTTTTTTTTTGTTGCTCCCCTTCAAAAATTCCTTTTCAGCCACAGTTTCCAACAATAAGGCAAACAGACCTTGTGCTGGGATGTCTTCCAATGCAAAGATGAGACATGTTGCTTCTCTTTAACTGGTTTGTTTAAGACAGAGAAGCCAGTTCCACAGTGGGACCGGGCCCAGCTCGGCAAGCAGGCCAGGTTCCCTTCCCCTAATAAATCATGGTCTGACTTGTAAGACTGTTTGTAAAGTACTGCTGCAAAAACTATTAGCCCAGGGACACACTTCTCTCTCCCAGCACCTTCCCCCAGCAGCACCCCTGTGCCTTGAAGTAACGGCCACTCCACAAACCTACAGATGCTCATTGAGGACCCCCTGCTGCACCCAGGCAGGCACACCGATAGCACCCACTCCCTGGTGCTCCAGCATCTTAAGTGAAAGATTCTCTAGCTAAAACAGAAGCTGGAGGTGCTGCCAAGTCTCCAAAATGCTCCTGTGCTATATATCACATGGAGACTTGCTTCCAGCCTCATTGCAGCCTCCTGGGATGCCTCCTTGTAGTGCCAGGGGAATGACTCTTCTTGGAAGGAAACAGGTTAGATGAACTCATGCATATCCCATACTAAAGGAAGGTGCAGAGTTTCTTCCCCTCCAACGCCAGGCTTTGCCATACAGAACTTTTACGGCATGGACCTGGACAGCAAGGATACAGCCCTAACACTGTGAGACACGATACAGGGAAGAGATGTGTTTGTCTTGCCTGTTCTCAGATGAAATATGCCTTAAATATCACTCAGCTGACAGCACTGAAGCATCAAGAAGGCCCTGGCCTTTCCCTATTTTTGAATCTCTTTCCCTTCCTCTCACAGGTGAAGGCATCCCAACTGCCAGCATCCATGTCATCTGTCCAGGTCTCTGGATATGCAACACTCGAGGGAAAGTTATTTTTAGCATCATTTCAACAGATGATGGAAACTTTGTGTCGTTTGCACAAACATAAAGTAATTCTGGCCAATGCCCAGACATTTCTGGCTTCTTTTGGACTGTATTTTCATCACCAGCCCCTATAGCCTTAGTATCTTTTTTAACTGCTCCTTCAAACCAGTCAGCAGCAAGGGAGAGCATTTCACAGCCCGTGGTTAGAAACTGAAAGTGCAAGAGAAGTCTCAGTGATCTCCTGAGAAAGTACAAGGCAGAAAGTGGGAAGACAGAAATGTCCTTGAAGGACCATCCCTGCATGCACCTTCTGAAAAGACAATGCAGATGATGGGGTCGGGGAAGAAGCTCTGCCACAATCTAGAGAAACTGAGCAATATTACTGGGTAAACAGACACCCCGAGCCCTGTAACAAACGTGTCAGATATGTACAATGTCATACAAGAAGTTTTGCCACTCTGAACATGTTGGTGTTGGTTCTTTAGACTTTCAGGATAGTTTATTTTCAAAGGTTTTGCTTTAAAAGTCCATTTAAGATAGGCTCATTGAGAAATTACTCTGGAGTATTTATTCACACTGATAACAGAGCATTTGGCTTCAAGCCTAACAACACACTAGTTGTGAATTAATTCAGTGATAATCTTTATCTGTCTGTGGTACACACAGCAATAAACCTCTACTGCAAATAGATTAATAACTGGAGTGGTGGCGAGGCATTAAATCAACCTTGAAAAACTGTTTATTGTATATATCCTACCCCGCAGCAAGGCTTACGGAGCGTGGGCACAAACCTCCAGAGAAGGAGAGCTGAGCTGGGAACCTGGGATTTGAAGTTCCTGATGTAAAAACAGCATGGGCAATTGTGGTGGGCTCAGCAGCCAGCTCCTTCCCAAGGGACTGGCTGCTGCTGGCCAGGCAGCCCTGCAGCTTATCCCCGGAAATGAATCGGAGCAGATCCTTGTTACAGTACCTAGTGAAACACGCCTTCCCTCTTCAAAGATGGGGAGCTTGAAGCTCTAATCAATGCCCAGGTACAGCCCCTGCAAAGAGGTGCTGGTTCCTGCCGTGGTTCAGAGGCAGCTCAGGGAGCTGGTGTGAGGTGGGATCCGAGGAAAGCAGCCAGACCCACTGGGTTTGCAGAAGGAAAGCTGGGCTGGGACGCAGGCAGGAGCTCTGCAAGCCCCAGCCAGGCTGGGCAGTTGTACAGACACCATCTCGTCATGTTGTTGTTTTTTTTGGTGGAGGGGGGTGGGAGTTGTTGCTTTTTGGGGTTTTATGGACTGTATGGCTTGCTTTTCCAAACCTGGCATTCGGGTGACTGAGGGGTTTAGGTACTTCTGCAAAACCACTAGGAAAGCAAGCCTGCTGCCAGCAGTTCCTGTCACAGCAATATTGCAGTCAATTAAGGATGATTTGGAGATTGCCGTTAGCAAAACTGTGAAGGCTGTTCATTTCTTTTAGCTATCTAAGATCTAGGAGTTCCTATTTTTAATTTTTTCTCCTTTCTCCTAATTACAGAGTTTTTCTGAACTGTCAAAAGCTGTTTCTGGCTGCAGACTGGTTATGATACAAAAGCCAACAGCCTCACCACATTGGTGTCATCGCAGCTTGTGAGGCCGGTGGGGTAACTGTGAGCATCCAGCCTTGTCTACGGAGAAAAACACACCCCGAAGGACCAGCAACTCCCATTGCCCAAAAGCCATAACAAAAGCACCTGCTTTCTTTGCCTTACAAATTCCAGAGGCCAAGAAGGTGCATTTCCATGAGTGTTGTTCGGCTTGGCCGTTGGCTTTAGCAATTAGTTCCTTGAGCCTTGGCATTGGTTGTGGACAAATAACCAGCACCTTTACGGGCAGGATGTGCTGTTCATCCTCAGCCAAACTGACCCATTCTGTTGCTCTGGAGCTCACGCTGGACTGGGACTAGGAGTGTCCCCTTCTCTCTGAAGTAGGACAGCTTGTCCTAGGGAATAATGCTGCTTCTGATCAAACAATTTAGGAGCCCAATTGTTTTAATGGCTTTTTTTTTCTTTCTTTTTTTTTTTTTTCAGAAGACCAAGAACTTACTGAACAATTATCTGGGGCCAGGATGTTTTAGTTTCCTAATCAGACAGCCTAGGAACTTACAACTTGTCACCAAGAACAAATTTCCCATGGTGTAAAAGGGATAAACCACGGTGTTATGGTGGATTTCACCCAGCTCAAATCACCTCCGAGAATAACACCGTGGGAGAAAGACTGGTTGAATAAAATACTTGGATAAAATAAGGATTTATACCCGTTTCCTTTCCCCTCCAGCCACAGTGTACATAACTGTGACACTTGTGTAAATTGTTTAGGGAAGAGGCTCATCCTCCCATGCACATAGGGGTTTGGGTCTCAGTTCAGATGGACCAGTAATTAGGCCTTTTTTATGTCACGTATTTATGATGGGTCTCTTGGGATTTCTTTATGACTTGGAAACATTTACAGTGGAAGAAGAGATATTGGTCCCTATTGCTTTCTCTCATCCATTTTTATTTTTAGAACAAAATATAATATCATTAAATATAATATTAAAATGATAACATTAAAAAAGCATATATTGCCAGTAACATGTAAACCAACATTATAGTGCAGTAAAGCAGTGGTGGATTGTACTCATTAAGAGAATAACGTGAGTTTTGGCATGTTTTCACCACATAATTTTTCCCTAAAAAATGTGTTCAGGTTGTAGCCAGCTCAATTTGTCAGCCAAGGGATGGTCAAATGGAGGCTGCACATTTTGTATCTGACAATGTCAGCATAAATGTTTCATTATTCCATCTACTTTTGTTCATGTTGACAACAGTTGCCATCAATAAGGCAGTATTTGCTGACCATTACCATCCAGGTGCTCTCTGAGATAACACAGTTCATCTTTATATATGCACTGGAAAATAATGGGGCTATTTCCAGACACAACTGTGTGGGCTCTACTGGCAGATGCTGATTATTTTTTTTTAACACCATGTGCTATATATAAAATATCAAACAATTCGTGGGCAATCTAGGACCTTAAGTAACTTGGGCCACACATGTATATATTCATTCTACGCACTGTTCACATCAAAATTTCACTGTCTGCGAATTTAACAGTGTTATTCAACCATTTTTCAAGTTCCTAAGCATTTTTGCCTTTCTACCAGACCAGCGAGTATTGTCTTTGCTTTGAAAAGACTGTTCTTTCCAAATTTTGAGTTTATCTTTAGTAAACATCTAATAGCTATTAGGACAAATGTGCATGTCTCCAGTGTAACATGAACCCGCAAGCATTCTTTCTCTTTAAAAAAAAAATTAAATTCATGGCTTGGGTACAATTCCCTGTCTCAGCTCCAGGACTTCAGGTTAAACCTCAGTGCAAGCTGATTACAAGTGAAGTCCCAATCCTTTTCACACAGTGCTCCAAAGGTTCCCTAGGCTTTTCCTTGCTGAGTGAGTTGGAACTTAAATTGTTAGAAGGTTTCCATATGTTTCTCTTAAGATTACTCTGTAATTTTTTATAGCATAGAAAATTCCCATATCAGTTTTCCATCATTTTATTTATAAGACTCCTGTGACCTCTGCTTAGGAGATGGTAAACTCATAAAACTTCTCTTGCCTGCAGAAAAGAGATTAGCGGACATCACAGATGTTTAACTCTTCAGATGGCTGCTGGATAATTTTTTCTTACAGACTAACGATGAAGGTTCTCATGCAGAGGTGTACAGGGGTTGTTTTACCTGCGCTGACACCACGCACCTCCCACACGGGATCAACGGTCCAGCTTTGCTTCTGTGTGTCAATACCTGAACGCGCAGAAGTCGTGAGCAGTTCCCCAGCCTGCTGCTAAATGGCATTCTTTGGTTCTCAGGCCAGCCACTTGCTGAGGGATGGCTAGTGAAAGGGTGTTTTCTCAGCAAGACTTCATGCACCTCTGGAGGAGACTGGAAATGCAGAATGATCTCCCTGCTGTGATGAGGAGAAAGGGATACTGAGTCACAGCAGCAGGAGTGGGAGACAGATGTCTGCTGCTGGGCACAGAAATGTGAATCCAGTCTGACCTGAATATCAACTACCGTGAGTAGTCAGTTTTCAGTGAAAAGCATCATTAACCAAGCAAGAAATTGAGCAATTATTCCTTTATCAGGCAATGAGTTATTATTTTTATAGGCTGGTGGCTGCAGGAACCCAAAGGGAGGTGGGTTTTGCTCCTGTTTCAGCCTGAAGCCTGGTCGGCACTATATATGCTGGATTCCCGGTGTGGACGGCAGTTTCTGAGATGTACCCTGGAAAACAGGGTTGAGATTCAGAGAAGTTCCTCAGGAAAGCTGGTAAATCACCCAGAATAGATCCACCCTAAAAACACATGGGGAAAGTGGCTGGTGTTCTCCTGCTTAGGTCAGCCCAGCCTGACAGCATGAGGCCAGCTTTTCTGGTGAGGTGGGCAGAGCTGCTGCAGAGGTGGGAGATCTCTCTAACACTCTTTGAACCTGAAAACACCCAGTTCTCGTAGGAGCTGGGTCTTCCCTGTGTCATGTCTGGCTCCTCCCGCCATGGGGCTACATCGGCAGAGGCACCGCTTTCTGCCTCTTCCGCCGACCTTTGTGCCTGGATTGGTCTGGCTGGGTCAGGCCAGGCCCAACCTCGTTCATGGGTAGGGGAGATAGGGAAGAACTGCAACCGTAAGGAGCGATAATGCTCTCACTGGAGGCATTTTCACTCAAATCATTCCAAATCAAACTGTAGCCACTGACCTGTCTTTCAGGTTGTAAAAGACCTTCAGCTTCTTTGTCCTGAGTGCAAGGTTGGACAAGACAACCTCCAGAAGTCCCTTCAAACCTGAGTTATTCCATCTTTCTAACCAACCCAGAGCAGTGAGGGCAGCAAACTAGAATTCAGGTGATAATTTTGTGCAAAAGAATCATTTATCACAGTAATTCGTTATAATTCAAACACCGCTCAGTGTTACAGATCAGATGAGGTGGTGAGCATCTTCACCTGTTAGAAACGATTAATTTTTCACTAAAATGTGAGAAATGTCAGGTTCAGAGTATTTTTCTTGAAATAACAGGAACAATGAGACTAACGGGACTCCTGGTCACCGGCTTCTGTCCAGGGCAAGTTCAGTCCATCGTTCTCATTCCAACCATAAAACATCAATCCAACGGCAGTACCTGCACTCGAGGCCCATTAGTATGCCTGGAGCATTTTGCATAGGGGAAACATGAATTATCTTTCCGCAACAAAGCTATCGCATGAATTAATGTTCTTTCTTCATTTCCCCCATGCAGTAATTTCACACTTGAGGGATAAAGCTTCCCTCGTGCCAGGGAGCTTTCCCCACTCGGGAGCCCAGGAGGCTCCTGAATTTATAGCAAATCAGTGCCCCAGTGAAGCTGACAATTGATAGCAAAGGGACCTGGAACTGTGGGACGGTCTGTGCCAGCATGTCCCTTTTCCCTCTGTGGACAGCCTACTGCCAACTGCTCTCCAGGCTCCGAGGCAGTGATGTGTCCTCATTAACCATCTCACTGTCTGAGTTAATTACAACAAATAGAGGCACAGCTCTGAGACAGAGGCCCGCAGGCGGCATTCACAGCACCGAAACATTTTGAGGATGCTCAGAGATACAAGTCTATAGAAAACCAAGAAAATTATATTCCAAAGCCTAGAATTCCTGGAAATTTATTGCCCTTGAAAACAGAGCCAATTTATACCCTGCCCACCGGCTCTCTGCTAAAACACATTTCAAGCCCTTCACCTACGCTGGGTGTGGGGCAGTGTAAGAGAGAAATGGGCTCTGCCTCTTCTACACGGCCTCTCCCCAGGCTGCAGCAGGATGCAATGAGGGGACTCAACCTTTTCAGCACTGGCACATGAGAAATCTTGGCTCCTTGGAAATTACTCATTTCTCTGTAGTAAAACGATCCCATTAAGTTCTAATTTAAGGCAGTTGCACAGTATCATCCCTGTGACTGTGGAAGAGACTGTCAGAGTTAAATCTAACAGCAGTAGTGTCAAAGCTCGCACTTCACGCAAGCACTGCAGCTTTCCCCAGACGCGTCGAGGGGGGTCTCGTGCAGGGTTTTGCCCCAGTAAATCTCCACCCACTTTACAAAGGAGATTAGTCTAATTACCCCCGTTTTTCAGATGGGAAAACTGAGGGACACAGAAATGTGATAGCTGCTGGCTACCAAGCCAGCCCAGGAAGCCACCACACATGCAGACCACCAGACCTGCTGCAGGTTGGGCTTAGCTCCTCTTACCCAGCCTATACCGCAAATGCTATGTCTGGCTGCATCCCGGGAGAGGGAGCTGGCTCCTGTCATCTGGAGTTTCTATCAGCCGTCAGCCACCAGATGCACTGCCCGGATTGCCCTGCCTATTTTTCATTTCCTGCAAGGCTCCTTTTCTCACCCATAGCCCCAGACTCTCCTGGGTGGAAACACTGACCCAGGAGCGTGAGCAGACCCAACCCCTGCACAGCCTCAACACCCATCTTTGGGGCTGGGAAACCAGATTTAACCCCACGGGAACACAGTCCCTCTTACAAAGGGGTTTTCTCAGCCAAAGGACGAGCCTGTTGCATTAGTAGAAGCAAAATGAGCCTTAAAGGGATGTGCTCAAGATAGAAATCCTCCTTATTTAAAAAAAATTAAAAATTTCTCTATCAGTGTCCATTAATAGCAATGGAAAGACTTCTGAAAATCTAATTCACCTTCCTCTGTTTCCACTCTGCTTACTTTTAGTGCTGTGACCTGAGCAGTGAGACAGGGCAGGTTCCCTCTGCTTTCTGATCCATCTCCCTTTTTGGCTCAAGCTTTGTAGAGGCAGCAAATATAACAGGGAAAAGACTGATTAAAATAACCTTAACAAATTATTGTCTTTAAAAAAATAAAAAATTACTTATACAACAGCATTGCCGACATCAGTTTGAAATGTGGAGCTGAAGCCAAGACTAGCTTCTCTCCCCGCAATAACTAAGGTCTGGCTGAAGAGTTGGTGTCACGTTGTGATGTTCAGGCACGGCACGGCAAGGCGGGGGAGATACCATCTCCTGATGCCACACCTGGAAAGACACTGGGCCATGAGACCGAGGCGCTGGAACTGCGGAGGTGGTGATATCATGTGTGGTGTCACCCACCACGCCCTGGCATAATGCAGGTCTTTATTCAACTCATCTTGGCAGAAGAAACAGAAAAGCTCCTACCCATCATCACGGGTGTCTCAGGCTGAATGTATGGACTCCTGTGAACATCGGTTCCCTTGCCACTGAGACAGCCATTACAAAACCAATGCCCCTGACATTAATATATTAATAGACGTTAATTTCCTTCTCCATCCTTCCTGCACATGAAAAAAAAAGAGGCATTTGTACTACCATACTGCCACGTGCATTTTTGTGAGGTAAGTCTCCTCGCCAGGCTGAGATGCAGCTGGGATTGTATTGGGAGAGAAGAGGGAAGGAGATGCCTGGGAAGTTTTCCACCATGCCAATGGCACTAGCTCCCTCATTCTTCTAAGTAATCACACACACGCACAAAGCTGCATTCAACAAGACATGAGGTGTTGGGGGTGAAGAAACTCCCTCTTTGGGCTGCCATCCCCAGCAACGGGTAATGAGGATAGTGGATGGGATGGACCAGGATAATGATACCCTGCATCCAGTTCTTTCCTGCCTTGCCTTAATTCCGTTGCCCCCCTTCCCTCTTAATTTTTCTGCTCCTTTCTCCTTGCCTTGCATCCTCCTCTGCTCCAGGGTGGCTGGCAAGAAAGCCACCCATGGGCAGACGCAGAGCAGAGGTCACAGCAGTCAGGTCTCTCAGCTGCTCCCAGCCCGCAACACCAGGCTCACCCAGGACTGGAGGTTTGGCAGGGGCAATGGGATTTCATCACCGAGTGCAGGGGCTTTGCCCTCCCAAAGTCAGCCTCAGGTTGCAGAAAGCTTGACCTCTGATCATTGCGCTTTCTCAGCTGCTTCGCTTGTGCTGGCTGCTGGCTTGCCAGTAAACCAGTTTGTCAAGGAATTTTTTTTCTTTCTTTCTATTTACAGCCCAGGAATATGGTTCCTGATGGCCTGTCCAATGAGAGAGAGAGATACAATCCATCTTGGACAGACATCAAAAGGATGCCAGTCTGATTTAGGCTAATAAAGAGCATCGTTGTGCTAATGAGATTAAGGCTGACTTGTTTATGCTGTCCCTGCTGGAAATGGTACTCCAGGATAGGGGCTGAGATGTTCCTGGGACCTAGGGAATTAAAGAGGAATTTTGCTGTTACCTAAAAGCACTGACCTGATTCCTCTGCCCTCCCACACCCAGCACTTCACAGGTTCATTGGGAAAGATTAAGATAATGAACTGTTCCCTCCGCATTTTCCCATCCCTAGACAGAAATCGTCAGGCCAGTGACAAGACACAGTGTTCTTGTCCCTGGAGAGACCTCCTGGGCATGTTCCCATAGGTGGGAGCTGGAACTACGAGCTGGTGGGGAGGAAGAGGAGGACACCGCATAGCTGAGAGGGACCTGTTCTCCACCTTTGCTGGTCTATTGCCAGTAACACATCCACCTGCCATACCCACCTGCCTGTTACGCACAGAAAAGGTAGGGCATGGCTTGCTAAGCCGTCTCCATTTACCAAAGCCCTCTGATGCATCAAGAGTTGCAAATAACTAAAGCCTCCCAGGAGTTCAGTGTCCCAACAGTTAAATGAAGTCATGGCTGAGTCCAAATAACAGTGGAAAGACCCCAGTAATTCCAGGCTTTCTGTGAAATTGCTCTCAAATCCATTCAGCAAATTAGGAAAAAGAAAAGTGCTCCCTTGGGAAATGGTTTGGGAGTGTGAATGTCCTCCGGGAGGATGCACAGACATGCTTACTGTGTTTTTGGGGAGGCAGGCAGAGCCCTGGGCAGTACAGGCAGTATGAGGAGAGACACATGGTACAGTCCTAGAGCCGGACACTGGCTGTGGCTCAGGAGATGGGGCAGCAGCAGCTGCTGCGCTGGGCTGCGATGTGGAGCCTGCCTTCTGGCACCAGTCGTTCGAGCTAGACGGAGGGAGGCTGTCCCCTCCACCTGCATCACGTACCCCTGTCCAGCCCACAGGCACGCTCTGTCACTGGCACCAGTGGGGAAGCACGGTGGGCCTTGTGGTGAGTGCCATCCCTAGGCAGGGTCCTGAAGCACCCAGGGGTAGTGGAGATGGGTGGGATGGGACGGGCGCCTCTGGCTTGGCAGGTAACCACAGGAAGCATTGTACTACTGAGCTCATTTCCACCAGGACCAAGGGTTCCTTAGCAGTAAAAATAACTCTGGAAGAACAGAGCCAAAGCCCTGTTGTGGAGTCCCTCGGTTGCTCGTACTGTTTCATGGTCAGCCCGAGCCCAGCCGAGGTCCCTCCCTTCCGCCCTGCCTGCACGGCCCATTTGTCCTTCTGCACCCGAGAGCATGATGATGTTACCAGGACCACAGGAACCATCTTTGGCACTTCATATAGTTTATATTGCCCTGCTCAAACCTGCTTCTTAAAAGGCAGTCTTTGCCATTTCTAAATCACAGGCATTATGTTTCTCTTTTGCAAAAGGTGGAATTTTGCACAGAAGAACAGGAGAAATGCTTCTAAACAAAATGCTGTCCCCTGGTGCTATTCCTCCTGAGATCTCCTGGATATTTCTTACAGTTTTACTGTTTGAATAAGGAGCTTTTCCAGCTCATTTGCAAATTGAGCTGTAGGAACAGCCAATTTTTCGGTTTCGTTGGTGAAAAAAAGGAATCAGAGAAAAATGAGTTAGCTCAGCCCAAGCAGAACTGCATTTCTCCCCAGTTGTTCTGCAAAACAACAATAAGAAGATGAACTAGACCCAAAACAAGAGGCTTATTTTGTTTGGGGAGCACTGATTCTCCTTTTTCACTCTTTTTCTCAGAAAATGGGTCATGTTGCAAAAGAAAAGAAGCTGCAGATCATGCTGAAAGGCTTCTTGCAAAATGTCAAAATGAAAATCTTCAGCACCTTTGGGGGGAGGGAAATCTTGGTGGGGGGTGGGGGCTGATTTTTCACAAAACTCAACCCAAAATGTGTAAATGATTTCCTTCTCCCATGAACTGCATTTTCGCCAAAATTTGTAATCCACTGAGTACGAACACCGAATTTCACAGTTAAGTCTCCTTTGCAGCAGTACCCTGGAGTAAGGGATAAATCTGAACAGAGGAGAAAGCCCTGGATATAAAGACATGGACATTCAGGGATAGAGAGTGCATCCAAGAACAAGGCATGGAAGTACTCATGTCAGGAAACGAGTTTCCTTCTGTCAGGCATTGCTGAACTTTATGCCACAGCAAATATCCTTTGATCAGGGTCCAGGAGTCAGTGATAAGCGTGGAGAGTTATTTCTCACTCTGCTTCCAAGTTTCTGATAAGAAATGTTCGCATGCTCCCCCCCGAGGAATTAAACATAAGAAACCCAAATCTGGCAGAGCTTAGTTCCACTCTGCTGTGCACGGGAAAAATGAAACAATTGAGCTCAGTCTGAATCTAGCAATTTATTAGGTACTGCATAATTAATAAGAAGCGACATGTGTTACTTGTGTTTTCTAATGTGATCACATTTCCAGTGGATGAAATCACCAGCTGACTGTACACTGCTACTTCTGGCTCACATTAAATATTAATGGAAATACCAACTTTGCAGAGAAAAGGCAGGGTTCTTCGCAGTGAAATAATGTTTTAAAGCAGAAGTGCCCTACTACCCTCCAAGAAACCTTATAAAATAGATGACTCAGTTCTCCAGAAGTATCTTAGCTAGCTCATGCTCTTCACTCAGGCTGAAGAAAGAACCTCTGGTGTCCTCATTTCCCTCATACCCAAGGTCTCCCAAATCTGCATGCTTTTACCAACCTAAATATTTTCTGGAAGGAAGGTACTTAGAGTTCCTAAGTCACAGATATTATCAGAAATCCATCAAAGCTGGGAACAGTATTTCAAAGCTGAAAAATAGCAATTGCATTTCTACAGCCTTCATCTCTTGCTGACACAGTGGCTCCTTGGGAGCAAGTGCCTTGAATATGGTGCAGAATTTAAGGGTTCTCCAATACAAATTACTATGCAATACATACATTGAAGAAGTCTTGGTCCAACCACCTCCTCCATGGAGAAGATCAAACACATCCACCCTTGTGGCCTAGGATGTGAGTATGGAGAAGCTGTGTCCAATGTCCCTTTCAAACCAGCCCTGATGTTCCAGAGACCAAGAGCCTCTGAGGTGAATACAGGGGACAGCTTAGTCCTCAGTGCCACCTTCTCCCATCAAAAAGTCACTGCACAGTGCAGCACATGGGTCTGGACTCTTGGATGGGCCAGGCAGCTTTGGGGTACGTAGCAAACGCCTTGAGAGGCAGGTGTTGCCTTGAGGCCTGGAACAGTCAGATCAGAGATCTATGGGAGACATACGGGGGCTCAGCTCCAAGCAAGCTGGAAATTCAGCACTGCAATGTTTTTGAAGCATTCCTTTCCACAGCTTTGCTTCAAACCCCCTGGTCCTAATTCCTGCAGCAACACCCACCTGATGAGCAGCACCAGTTTGCTGACCATGGCCAAGGCTATCAGGCCCTTCATGTCCAAGCCAGTCTGTCAGTGTTTCCCCTACTGGGTTGGCCAGGTTTCAGCAATGTGGACTTCTCATTACCCAGGACAGTCTCCAGATCCCTCTTGGAGCCTTAACAAAGTTAAAGGAAAGACAGAGAGAAAGAAGTCAAACAGCAAACAAAATGCCTCCCTGGCAGGGAGCTGTGGGAGGTTTTTGGTAGTTTACACAGAAAGGACCTCACAGCAAAGGATGGTGATCCACACCCAGGTGGTTTAGGGCACTTTTCTCAGAAACAGGGTCAGAAGAAGGTCTTCCCCTCTCCAATTCAGTACTGACCACCAGCGTGTGGAGGTGTCACATGAGGTCTTTCTGGAGCTGCCGTTTTGCGCATTCCTGCCCAAACAATGAGGAGCACAAGGTCTCCTTTGGAAGAGGAACCCTGAGCAGCAATGTCACTGCAGGCAGTGTAGGGATGGGACTGTAACAAAACCCAGTGCCAGAGCTCAGGCTGGTCCTACAAGCCTTTCTGCTATGCAATGGGGAAAGAAGCTCAAATTAATTATTCTCTGGGCAATTAAACTTTACAAAAGCAGACCAAAGAAGAAGTAGTAGCACTGCAGTGGAGACAGATGTGTTGCAGAGCTGAGAAACAAATCAAGGCCACGTGAAGAGCAGAGGGAAAGTTAGCCCAGCTCTTCTCTTAGAAGTTGCTTATCGGAAACAAAGAAAAAGCAGGTGGGTTGGTGTCATAACATCAGCTTCATTGCAACAATCACAACATAGCTTGTAAGCCCTTTGGAGTCCACTTTTTATCAGATCAGCCACTGGCTATCATGATGGAAAATACTTCAACAAGTGCATCACATTTCAACGTGCAATGAGAAATGCATGCACTTGCTGAAACATTTTCGACTGAAAAAAGTGGATATGTGTCTAAAATAAATGTCAGTTTTCCAAAGGGGAAGGTGCATTTTTATGTATTGGAAATATTTACAGGAAGATTGGGGGAGAAGAACATTTTGATCAATAACTTTCAGTTTGTAGAATGCCACGATGATGTTTTCCACAACAAACTTCACCAAGACCTTGTTTTCTTTCTTCAACATTATATGCAGGAGCGAACACCAGTTTATGACCAGTTTTACCGAAGCTCACACGCACCAACACACAGCCACACAGGTGCACCCAGGACAGCAGTGCCCCTTCCACACCTCGGATGCTGCTGTCCACTACGGGCTCTGCTATACCCACAGCAGCACCGTTCACCAGCCCTCGCAGCTGCATCTTCCAGAGCGTGCACAGATGTATGCAAGAGGGAGAAGCACGACCCGTGGACACGTACAAAATGGCCAGCAAGAGCCATCCAGCCTCAGAGACGCTGTTCAGATTGGGTTGACACTCATCCACCAGTGGAGCCAGTCCAAAACTGTGTCAGCCTGAAAGCTTGCAGGGCAGGGCAGGGGGACCATGCTGAAATGGGAGCAGGGGACTGGAAGCACATCTTAGTGGGGAGAGGAACTCCCTTCCCCTCCCACAACAGCCCAAGGCTACTGTAGAGGGTGTTGGGAAAGGATGTGACCTTTTGTAGAGCACATCCGAGCAGGGGAGCTTTATTATTCCATAACAGCTACAGCCTGAAGGCAGATTAAGTTGTCCCAGGGACAAAGCTGATCTCTGCAGTCTTCCTGCCAATGCTTTGTCAAGGCAGGGTTGGATTTAATGAGGTGGTTATCCTGGTCTGACAAATAGCAATAAAAGGGACAAAAACATGTTTGAATACATCTGCATCAGCCAAGCAAGGACTCATGCGTCCCTGAGGTGGGACTGCTCCTCAGAATGGCTCTCCAAAGAGCAATTCTGGAGCACAGAGCTGGCATAGAGGTACAGGACAGCTTTAAATAGGAGCCACTGGGGTGTTGTGGCATGTGGATCCAGCTCATGGAGGCACTGGGCCTGGTGCCTGGCACGACACAAGCATCGCTGGGTCCCTGAGGTGACCATAGTCACGTCACTCCCTGAGCTACATCCTGAGGGCCAGAGCCTTTTCACACAATTTTGAACCGGAAAGGCCTCACTGTCCCCGACAGGCCATTTGCCAGCTGGTCCGGAGAGGCCATCTGCCACCTCTCCACCTCCGCCCGTTCCACCATGTGTCCCTTGCCGGCCGGGGCGATGACTCAGCCCATCAGCAGTACCAGCCTCCTGTCGCTAGAAACCAAACATTCCCACGTTTGCTGTCTGTGATCGTGCTCTGCAGGCTTGTTTTTCCACCTTTTGCTTCCAGGAGCCATTTGTGATACCAGGTGAAAAGAAAAAAAAGAAGCAAGAATGATCCTGTCTGCTTGGGATCTTTCCATCTTTCCTCAGCCACCTCCTGTCACCGCTCGGTGGTGTCCATGAAGGTGATGTGCTCTGCAGGAGGAAGGAAGGGTTGAAGACTCCAAAGTGGTGCAGCTCTTGGCAATCTTTGGCAGCTTTGATGAAAGTTCCCAAAAACCGAAATTGCCATTACAGGGAATGCAAACAACAAGTCTGGCAGATTCCCTAACGAAAATGACACTCAAACATTAACCATGGCCTCCGGTGGTCCCTTCGCTAGCCTGATACATTTTCTTTATGCTTTATAACTTCCACAGCTGCTGGTAGCATCTTTGCCCTTACCCTTTGTGGCTGTTGTTTAGTTTCTATATCAACAACGAAGGGCACAGGTCTGAGCATTTGGACAACAGTGGACATCCACAGCCCATCGGTGCTTTGGCTCATTGCCCCTCTGTCCTCATGTGCAAGGGAACCAACTCCCCCCTGCAACAACCAGTGGAAATGTCCACAAACAGCCACCCACCCACCACCAGCACAAAACAGAAAACGGGCAACTGCAGCTGCCACAGGGACAGTTCTTGATTGTGCAAGTTCCAGGACTGGAGCCTATTTTGGGCCTCAGCCGTGCTATGTCCATCACCGACTGTTTAAAAGCAGGAGAAGGCTGCGCATCGGCCTGTGTCTCTGACAGCCAGCAAGCAGGAAGGGGGAAAGAGCACGAAACTGGCCATGCAACACACAGGTCATTCATTTAATATGCCATCCAGCCGTTGCCAACCAGGAGATTCCTGAGCTGAAGGAGGTGAACTTTGATCTTCAGGTTTAATAAGCAGTAGCTGAGCTTCTTCATGATTTTCTCTAGGTCCCTGTTGAACCCACTTGCACCCTGGGCCTGTGCTGGAGGTGGAGTGCCCAGGGCTGCACACAGCACCCCCCACATCCAGATAGCACATTATTCTCACTTTGTTCTCAGTTGTTTTCCTGAATGTGAGGCCTAAACAAACATGTCTGCTACAGCAACAAAGCTCCTGAGTTTGGCTGCTTACCAGGGACATGGAGCCATAGTGCCGAGCGGGACTTTTATCCCTGGCACTGTCAAAGCACCATCCTTGCAAGGCCAGTGGCATCAAGGCAGTTTCTTCTGCCTTTCCCTACTTCCACAGGTGAGCTGAGGACTCAGTTCCTGTGTTACACAACCCCTTCTCAGTCCCTGCTCACTGCTAAACCTCATCAGGGACCTCAGAAAAGCTCAGTCTGTCTGGGGTGGAGCTTGTAGCCTTCATAGTTCTAGACTCGCTGATCAAAATAAACAGTTACCGTGACATTTTCCTAATTATGGAGAAGAGTTTCCTAAAGGGGACTGAACTCACTGCTCTGAACTGATGGGAAAAATAATAACTGACATTGTTTCAGCATTTTTCATCCCGTAAGATCTCAGAGCATGCTATGAACATAATTTATGAGCGGGGATTACTTTACTCACCACTGAAACACAACAACTTTTCAAGTGAGAAGGAGCAGGGTACGGCATGAGTACGCTGCGGGTCTGGGTCAAGAAGTGGGAGGTTTCTTGTCCAAAGAGGGGCCATTACAGTTTGGGGGAAGAAGAATGTATTTGGCCTAAGGGGAATTCAAGCAGGTTGGGGCTTAGTGTCTCTTATAAGAAATGCAGATCTGTTTGATGAATGCTGCTCATTAGGACCGTAATTTTTGCCCCTCCCTGGCAAACCACCACAGACCTTCTGAAATGATCCCTCACTGTCCCTTCCAAATCTCCCTGTAAGTCCCCCTTGGGGGTTAGAAGAACTGTTGTCGGGAATGCCGCCTCTCAGAAATGGTTTAGTGCAGTGATTGATTCTCCCATGGTTCAGTGAAAAGATCTCCTTCATCAGCCTGCACCCAGGCGACAGAAGAGAATGTCAAAGCCAGGCAGGAGGGCCCCTCGAGCCCACGCACCTGCCCGTGCTGTGCTCCAGGCAGGAGCTGCAAACAAACACAGCCGGGAAGGAATCTCAGCCCAGCTTTCTGGGATGGGTTTTACATGACTCAGGTTACCAGAGCTACAGATGTCACACTTTATCACTTAATCTCCAAGGGGATAAATATTGTCCGACTGGGTCCCAGCACACGGAATAAAGGTGTGTGGGGCAGAGCGTTTCACTGCAAACAGGACTCGCTCCAGAAACCTGCCTCCTGAGGTCATGCGTGTGGCCCTGGCCACGCGCCCCTCATCCCTGCCTCAGCCCGGCTTGTGCTCAGCACTCTTTCCCTGGTGCATTTGCTGACGGGGGACATGCAGAGTGACATGCTGGGGGGTGGATTGGCCCTGCTCTCAGACCACTGAGCTGGGACGGCACGTGTCCTGCCTGCTGGGCGAGTTCTCTGCTGCTGCGATAGAGGCCAGAGGCATCCAGGCTCTGGGTGGGAGTGGGAAGTAGGATCAAATGCCGGAAAAACACTGTAGGCCTTTCCAAACTTGGCCTTCACTCCCACTAGAGATGACACATTTCACTCTTAAGAGGATTGTTGTTCAGGGCAAACTCATACGGGTTTTACTCCCTGGCAGGGGATGCTGGGGATACATGTGAGCCCTGTGTTAAGCCCCACCATCAGATCAGATGGAAAGCAGAAGTGTGACCCTGCATCTGACCATCACCCTTTTGCATGACACCGCTCCCTGGCTGGACATGGCTCAGTGCTCACTCACAGTGGCTATCCCCTTGCACGAGCAGTGACAGGGACCCCCCCTGCTCTGTCTGTGCTATTTTCCCCATCTTTCACCCTTTTCCCAGTCCTCGCCCAGAGTGTTGCACTACCGAGAGGCTGTGTTTTTCAGGAACAAAGCATAAACCTCTCTCTGAGGCACATTAATGACTGTTTATTTGCCTTGTGCTGTTGACTCCTTCCTTGGTCATGGTTGCAAGAAAACTTCTTTTTTTAAACTTCAATGGAAAAACAAATTAATAGCTTCCTCCGGCCATTCTCTGCTGGCCAGCAAGAGCAGCTGTCACCCGCAAAGGGGGGCACTTGTGACCCTGAAAATATTGGCAACAGGTCCCCAGGCTTTTGAGATCTCACTGTGCTGGGATGAAAGAAAAAGGATTTCTGCTGCCCCTCAGCCTGGTGCTCTCAGCAAGGATGGTGTGTTGATTAAAACTCGTCTTGCTCTTCCAAAACAGATTTTCCCCCTGTCACTGCCCAACCTTGGCTGGTGGCACAGGTTATTTATTTCTGTATCACCTGCCCGTGTGTCCTCACCATGAATGTGTCCCTGGGTCTGCCAGGCTGAAATGAGAGCCCGGGCCCCTCTTTTGTTGCAGAGCACCCCTTCAGATGAACCTGCGGGACAGGCTGTGCTCCCCACTGCCGGCAGCTCGGCACAGCCCCACTGCTTTGGCAAAGCGAAGCCAAGCAGTGCAGGTTCCTGAGAGCAGCACAGCAAAGTCCAGGAGCTCCTTGATGTGCTGTTTGCTGAGCTGAAGATGCTGGGAAGCCACAGAATGACAAGTCCTCTTTGAGCACATCCCCAAGGATGGCATATCCACCTCTGTTCTGGCAGCTGCCATCCCAAGAGCTTTGCAAAGCTGACCCTTGGGGACAGGAGCCTGACACCAAGGCTTGGCCAGTGAGGCTCATTTAGCAAAGCCCCCATGACTCCCAAGGGGAGAGGCACACTGCCTTCCTGAGGCTGCTGTGGGCTCTCTTTGCTTGCCTGGGCTCTTGCAAACCCTCCTCCTCCTCCTTCCCCAGCCTGGTTCCCCCTCCTACCAAGCCTGGACCTGGCCATTCTGGGACAAGCTTCACTTGAACGCAGCAAGGTATTTTTCTGACATCTGCAGATCTCACCAAGCTCAGAGACTTTCCGCTCCTGACAATGAAAGTGTTGTGGGTTTTGTTTTTCCAAGAGTGAGTCAGTATTTGGGTTGCAATTGTTTTTCTAGCTAGAAGAAAGCCTATGTTATGTGGTCCAAATGTGGCCTGCCTAGGGTTTGCCCTGTATACAGAACGGTTTTCATGGGAACTCTCCCTGCTCCATTTTTCAGATTTTCTTTGGATCTGTTTTTCGCTTAGCCCTATTTTCCATGTCTATTCACTGGAGATTTTTTCCTCTCTCTTCCTCTGCTGGCATATTATTGTTCATGTGTGGTTTCCCCCCATTTTGCTCCCTATTTTCTTGTCCTGTGTGGAGCAGCATGGTGAGTCTGAGCCACCAAGGCTTACACCACAAAGCATACACCAGCTCCAACCGAGCGAGCCCTGGCAACCCTGGGTGCCAGCGACTCACGGGGTGTTCAGAGCTCTAAATGCTCCTTCAGCTCTCCAGGACTGAAAGGCAATTCAGGATGGCAAAGAGCCTCATGCCCTGGGTTACACTCTACAGCAGAGGGGAGAGCCATGGAGAATGCCACTCCTGGGGTGGATGCATCAGTTAGGTGGAGTTAGGAGAAGCACAGCTGGGCTTTTGGCACCATGGCTTTCGCTGCCTTAGGACCAGACCCTACACAGCCCCAAGGCTTTGCATTCCCCAGGGACTGGGCAGAAGTTACACTTGGTGGCAGTCTCAAGGGGATTCATGGTACACATCTCCAGTACGACCAGTCTGGTGCACATTCCCAGCATCACAGTACTGTGCATCTCCAGCGCGGCTGCACACCCAGGAGTGCCACCTTCTGGTAGTTGCTGGGACCATCCCCCGGTGATGGGCACACATGGTCTCACTCTGTGCAGGAGGGACACACTCTAGGCAATGCTCCTCCAGATCTTCCTGAGATATCCACCTCAGGTCCCTTCTCCTCCAGCTGCTGTCCTTCTGCAGGTTCCCACGTTGCGGGGTTTCCTGGCCCATTCCTGACAGTATTTAATGTTTTTTCTGCTATCATCACTGCACCTCTTCCCCCCCGTATCTTCATTCCTGGCCCATCCCAGTGGAACAAGTTCTTCTGGCTGCTGTCCTAGCTGGGAGCTAAAGGTCGAGCATGACAGCAGTGACCTGAGTTCAGTGACCCATGGGCAGAGGTTCTCTGGCTGTCCCTTCCTCCTTACCTCTGGCTGGGGCCATCAGCGGCCATCCCCTCCCTCACGCTTGCAGCTGGTAGCCAGGTTCATGCAAAGTGGAAAAACACCGAATCAGGAGAGACATCTAATCTGTTTGCAGGAAGGAGAGGTTTCCTCACCGCCTGCCCAGGATGTTATCGCCCCCTGTTACCCAGCACCATGTAATACAGACAGAAAGCTAGTCTTCTGAGCATCGTTTTTCAGCCCGTGGGTTTCATTTCCTCTGGCCTCTCTTCGGTGCTCAGGGCTGGGGAAAGTGCTGCCTCAGCTCTTTGTGTGCACAGCCCCAGCACACTGCTCCATCCCCATTGCTGCATCTGGGTCATCAGCTTGATTTCTTCAGCTTCCTTTGGCTGTTGTTTTTCTTACAACAAGAAAGGTAAGAAAGAGGGCAGAAAGCCTTGTATTCTGCGGGGGCAGAGAAAAAACCCAAACCCATAAGGTGTCTCTTGGACTGCTGGTCTGGGGCTTTGGGACATTTAATAACAAAGTGTTCAAACTGATAGAAGGGAGAAACTGCTTTGAGGATTGCCCAGATCTATGGGTGCTGTTTGCCTGATGGGGAAACAAGGCCTGGGCTGGCTGTGAGGAATTACGATACAACAGGCTAGGAAGAGAGACAGCATACCCAGCATATGCTGCGGCTCAAATGTGGTCACTCTTGTTCTTTGCTAAACAGGGCTACATGTCCATCTCCTCTGAAACAGCAGTGGCTGGGGACACGAGGGTGTCCCATGGAAAGGTCTCAACCGTGCTCCTCAGGCCACAGAGCTTCTGGCATGTGCTATGTACAGGATTTTATCTACACATTTTTAAGAGTTTAGCTTCTGTGATACCTTAAAGAAAGCAACATTTCCACTTTAAAGAGAGCTGAGCTCAGTCCAGGCTCTCAGGATCACTCAGCATCTGCACAAGCCATTCAGCCTCCTCTGTCCCTTCCCCTGTTTGCAGGATAATAACTTCGGTGGTTAATAATACCCTGAGGATAGGTTTCTTCAGAGCAGTAAGAACTAGCAGTGTCAGTGCCTGTATTCAAAAACTCAGGGTAGCCAACTGGAGGAATCTAGAGATTAAAACTGGAGATAGGAAAATTAGCTGCCAGGCCAGGATCCAGAAGGACATCTGAGAAATCAGGCAATTATATTCCGAAGGCATATCTTTTTGTGTTCTCACAGCTACAAATATAGCACACAGAACAGGCTCTTCTCTGGCAGCGCTTCTCTATTTTGCTCATCAGATTAGTAGCCAACCAGAGGATAAAGATCTTTGCTATCAACCCTTTTAGCTAAGAAATGAAGCTGAATGAACCTTTTATAGACAAACATCTGGAGGAGAGCGGATAGAGTGAAACTGTGAGCCATGTGCTGTGAATTAAGCATTTCAGCAGTTCTCTTCCTCTCTCTAAGCTTTCACAACCCTCTTGCTCTTCTTCAGGGTTGACTCCATTTACCATCTCTTCCCTGAATTTCCCCCACTGACACCTGACAAATTGCTCCCAACTAAAGACATGGCTCCAGAATCCAGGTACCTCCTGCAGAGACCCAGGGATGCCAATGCAACAGCTTCCTTAAACACCAGATCCATGCATTTATACCAGTACACCGTGAAACTCTTCCCAGGCCTCGTGCCTGTGGCGTGTTCACAACAAGCTCCGTACAGTCACAGATCTGGCTTTGCCCTGTCCCTAAATGGTGCTTTGCTCTTAAGCTGCCTCAGAACTCATCCACAGACATGTTACATAAAGATCTCGGGCTGGAAGCTGTTCAGAAAAGTTTTCAGTTTAAGGGGCCTTTTTGCATGGTATGTTTATAGAGAAAACACATAAACAACGGAGATATGCAATTCCAAGGCTGCAGTTAGATGTTTTCGACAGTAGCACATTTCAAATGTATAAACAGTTCCTGCTTTTACTGCTCTCTCTGCAGAAAGATGTCACAACAGATACTGCATGATCGGCTGATTGATGCTTGGCCTTTCAGTTCACGCTGGTGGGGAGCTGCTGGTAGAGGAGCCGACACTTCCTTGGCGTGCCACAAGCTCGGAGGCCTAGGAAGTTAACCAGGAAGATAAACTGTTTGGCAAACAGAAAGGTGTAGTTAATCCTAATTAGAGGGAGGCTGGCTGGCAGAGCTACTTGCAGATACGTGGCAAAAATGTCTCAGGTGAGGAGAGACCCAAACGGTGCCTTCCTTTCTGCTCCGTGCTCCAAGCCTTGCGTACCTGGGGCTTGAATTATACTGCAAATGCCATTGCATGTTTGGGATCAGAGTTTCAGTACTGTCAAGACCATCACGTCTCTGTCAAAATTAGGACATTTGTAGAATATTCTCCAGGTCACACCATCAATGTCTTATTACAGTATCCAAGTTTGGAAGAGATAATTTTTCATCTTTCTTGGACCCTACGATTTCTTACAACAGTGAGTTCCACAGATTAACCACAACTCTGATAAAAAGCCTATTATCAATTTAAAATACATAACCCTTTGATTCTGTTCATTCCTCTCTTGTCCTTGTCCTGGAAAGATAAACTAGCTTGCTTCCCAGTATGTATCTCCTGTATTCCTTCTTAGCTCTTCATTTTCCTAGCCCAAGGCCTACTGGTGCACTCAGATCCCTGACAAACAGTCCTGATCTTCTCAGTTTGTTTTCACAAGGAGGTTTCCTCAGCCTCTGAACATTTTCAGACATTGTGCTTCCTCCTGGTGTGTGCCTTCCTGGGACAGGATAATCAGAGCTAAGCAAGGTTACACAGGTCAGGTCTCCATCAGGTTATACAGTAGCAGCACAATATTTCCTGCCCCAACCTTTAGGCATGCTAACATTTTGTTTACTCTTCATACTAGAGCTGCACAGAGAGCCTTGCTCTTTATTTAGCTGTGTGCATATGACCAGATCTATTCCCTTTATGGGTACCTTTAATTTGGAGCTCAGCAATACTCTAACTGTTCGAGGTGCTCAATCCATTCCTTCCAATGTGACCTAGCATTTGGCAGAAGAGACATCGTGCTGCTTATTCATCTGAGTGTCTGACATCCTTTAGATATTTATTAATATATTTCCTGGCCTGACTAATTAAAATGAATTTTTGAAATCTAAAGGGTTTGTCTTTCCCCAGTACTTTTATCATCATAGTCAAATAATTATAGCAGATTTGAGGAGCATGAATTTCTTTTATAGAAAACACACTTGGTTTTCTTTCTCATGCCATGTCAGTTTGGGGGTTATATAGTGCTCCATAAGGCCAAAAAGCATTCATTGGTCTAATCCCCAGTTTCATCTCAGGCAACTCCTAGGGCCAAAGACAGGTGCTTTGCCACCCTGTGGTCTGCTGAGATAGTTTAGTGACAATCATCTTTCCTTGTCTGTGTCTCAGCTACTTCACTCTTTATAGCTATAAAGAAAACTACCCATTTTTGGCCTTTCACTTAAACCTTGATGTCTTTCCAAGTGCGTTTCAACTGTTTTCATTCATGGACAGCTAAAAATTTCCCAGTGAACATAGCGACTTTTTTATTAATTTCACATACGTGGTTTGCTGTGAAGAATGTGTGAAGCTGCCTTCCTTAGTAACCTTTTGTGGGCTCCAGTGATCAGGCGGAAAACTGAGTGTAACCAGAGCATGAGGGATCAGAACTGGAAACATCGTGAGGAACTTCGTGCCTTACACTGAAAACCAAGTGATAATCATGGCTTCTTCTGGCATTAAAATCTGTGAAGTGAATCCATGTAACACGCCATGAACATCTGGGGAAATACTCCCTGCTCATAAGGGCAAGAGAGCTTGTCCAGTCCATGGGAGCTCTCATATATTGCTTGGAGTCTTTTGCTGAACCAAGACATGAACTGTTAATAGCGATTGTTTCTTTGGTCACTTCAATTTTAGACATTTATTCTTGAAAAGAATATCCTGGAAAGTACACGTTGGTGCCAAGTAAACAAACTCCTTTTTGTCTCATATTTGCGTTGCCAATACAATTTCCTTAGAGCTGGCTCTGCTTGGGCTGGATTTTCATGGTTTGAGTGGTACTTATTTGACTTTAATAGACTCTTAAACCTTGCCAGCTTTTCACTGGGATATTTTTATTTGCTTTTTGCCCATGAGACTGAATGTTATAAGGTGCTGCAATGTCTGCCAACACCCCATCTTCTCCATTTGGACTTTTGGGAGCTTCTCCCCTACCACTTCATCTTTGTGATCTCTCCTTTTGAAGCCAGGACACAGCATGAATCCCGGTGAACAACCCTTCCCATAAGGATGCTGAATTTCATCACGTGCTGCTATGAGCAGCTCGGCTATATCAAACAGCACAACCATTTCTCCTTTCCTGTGGCCAGTAAGAGACTGACAGACTTTCCAGTTATTAAGGAAAGGTGAGACTGAGTTTACATTTGTGCTGAAAAAGGGCTTTGCTGGGCAGCTTTATCAGGCAGCTTGCCTCCCTCCAAGGGACAGAGCTTCCTGGCATGCTGCTGGATGGGGAAGAAGGCTCACGTTTCCTATTCCTGGAGCCCTCCTCGCATGGTAACCTTTTTCTTCTTTACCCATGTGTTATTCCCCTCTTGCTTGAGCGATCCTGGCTATGTTCTGCTGTTTAGATCAGTCCTACTAATGCCTCTCACATCCGAAGGACAACACCTTGTTGGGGCTCAGATCAGGATTTAGCTATTTCTTTCTCACCAGAGCCACTCAAGGGGGACGGACAGACTGCAAGCTTGGCCAAGGTTTGCACATTCCTAGCAGCCAGCAGTCTCAAGCAGCTGAAGGAAAACGCTCTGACATGGTATTTTTGCCTTGCTTGTGTCAAAGCTACTTTAACCACCTTGTTTTTCACCAGGCCTGCTAGGTAGCAGGGACAACCTGTGTAAGACGAGATGGTGTCCAGAGATCCTTGTAAGAGAGGCTCTGATATACGCCTCCCAGGGGGCTCAGCTTTGGTCTGCCATCCCTGCTGCAGCTTGGCAAGCACAAGCAAGCCCGAACAGTGGGAGAGCAAATCCAGACTGCAGTGCAGGCCATCCCTTGCCAAGGGCTATCTCCAGGGAGTAGGTGCTCAGAACATCACATCTGCAACAATCCATTCCCTGGAGACAGACGTCCTGCATCCTAGATGGGACACAGGGGATTTCGGGGGGAGGTTTCCAAAGCGCTGGCATGACTAAGCTGAGTGTGTGTCACGTTGTGCTTCAGCTCTAGGTCAGTGTAGAAGTGCCCACAGGGTTGCAGCCAGCCAAGGTGCAATGAGTGGCACAAGAGTGGAGTGTGCAGGGTTTAGCCTACTGCTGGGTTTCCCAGAAAGAGGTCTTCCTCATGACAAAATGGTTCCTTTAGTCTCCTCATCGCCTCTGTGGCCGAGAAGGGTGAAGAAAGCCACTCACTGTTATTTACAAAAATAATCTTGGCCACAAGGTGCTGGGTGAAGAAGAGCAAAAATGCTGCGTGTGTGAGGAATGTGCACACAGAGCTGGCTCCAGCCCCCAAGGAAGCTGTAGCTGCTGGAATATGTGTGGGCGAGAGAGTCTGAGGGCTTCCCAAAAGGCCAGGCTGCGGTCTGCCCTTCTCAGTGTCACAAGAAGTCCTCTTGCCTTACCAACAGGGAAAGTGAAGCTGAGTTTTGAGGTACAAGAGGAATCTTTAGCCAGGCAAGGTTAAGGCTAGGAACAAGGAGGAGAGTAAGCTGTGAAGCTAACACAGGTCATAGGAAGACTCAGAAATTATTCTGATGTACACATAATGTACTTGGCAGAGTGGTCTAAGGTGAATATGCAGGGGCTCAACTACCCTTCAGCTTCTGTCTCGATGATTAGACACATAATTGTATAATTCTCTTCATCCCAAATTTGAACTTCTTTCCACCTCTGACAGAAAGTCTGCCAGGTGGAAGGGCTCTCCATAATCCCAACAAGAATCCCCAAGGAGCCAGGGGATTATTGCAGAATCCTCCAGGAATAAACAGCACAGCACTGGGTGTCAACACTTCCAAACTACTCTCCCCTAAAAGGATGTGTAATGCCAAAATGCTGGGAGGCCTGCACACCTGGAGACCTGTACAACGGGTGTAGCTTGAGCAAAAACTGAGTATCTGAGGGCCAAAGTGATGAGGCAGGGCTTCAGAAAAAGCAGAGGTTTTGGGAAGGGTCAGATCAAAAAAACCACGACTTCTGCAACCCATCTCCTCAGGGACCCTCTGCAACCTTCTCAGTGATGTCTTACAGACCTGCGGCACACGCTCCGACATAGCGCACCACACGGGAGCCTGCTGTCCCTAGGTACCCGATCCTGGGGTTCAAGGCACGCCTCTGCTTCCTAACGCATGCATGAACAGGTGAGTCTGGTCTTCACCGTGATTAATCACCCAAGAACTACATCTGAGTGTCTAACAGTAGGTCGAAGTTGCTTCTTTTTGTTTTTTCTCTCTTGTCAGCTGATAAAGTAGTCCCCTGCAGCTGAGGGGAGGAGCAGACCTGCAGGGCAGCCTGAAGAATTGGATTTAGCTTTAAATCCAGGTTGGCTTTGCCGGCACTTTATCCTGGTCAAAGCACCACGGTTGGCAGCAGCGGCTGGCGGTGCTGCACGTGCCCCTCCACAGAGCCTGCAGAACGGCTGTGCGGGTGCTGCTTAGGTGCTGCCGTGCAGGCCTGATTTAACCCCCCTGGGAGCCTGGTTGAGCCCTCCAAAGAGGATGGGGTGCTCATCTGCTCCTTTCAAGAGCCCCACGAGGGTGTGAACCACCAGCAGAGCAGTGACAACACGCAGACAACAGCTATCATTGAACTACAGCAACTGCAGAGGCACAGCCGTTCCCAGCCACAGTTTCTAGCCAAGAGCTGAGGAAAGCTTCCTGCTAAAAAGGTAGCAGGAATAATCAGATGCTTTGAGAGTCACTGGAGAGATTTAAAGACACTGTTTACCTGCCTGCAATTTTCTTGCTGTTTAGGGATTATGGCCTCTGTTACAGCGATAGAAAAGATGCATCAGGACCTCAGCTTCCTTGGGGTAAAATAAGGTTCTAGGCACTTGCAAAGCTTAAAATTTCAATGAATGCAAATGCTAAAAATCAGGTATGAATGGAGGTCCCAGTGCCTCTGAAAAAATCCTTTCTTGCAAGGAGAAATAAGAAAGAACAGAACAGAAACAAACCTGTAAGTCTGCACACCTGGGGTTAGTGGTACAGAAGGAGAGATACCGCTCTGCCCCATCCCACACTTGTCTGAGGGCTTCTACATCCTCATCCTTTATTTCTCCAGTTCTCATCCTTTCCTCCCCCACTCTTGTGTATCTTGGCTGCCTTTCTCCAGCCCTGTTCCCGCTGCCGAGAGCTGAGTGCTCTGAGCACCCCAGTTTTGTCCCTGCACCCCAGGACCTTGTTTCCCAACAGGCTTTGGGCTCGGTGTTCAGCTGGGGGGGGGGCAGGGGAGGTAACTGTTAGCAGCGGCTGAATGTCAGCAAATCGCCATGGACCATTCTTTGTCAAGAATGTTAAAAATAAAATCGCTGGGGTTTGAATTCTGAGAACCCAAACATTAACCACATTTCCTTCCAGTGCTGTTTATCAGCCCTGTGCAAACCTTACCAGCGCTACGAATTCAGACAACAATCCCCCGGGGGCCAGATCCTCAGCAGTGTAATGCATTACAGTGCTGCTGCCTCAGGTTTGCTGATGCTGCTTTACACCTGCTGCACACTGGCTATATTTCAAATTTTCACACTTTTATTTATAGCTGAAGATTTTGGTCTTACTTTTCTTGGTACTTTTCTGTCTGTTCTGCATGACTAGCCCTCCTCTTGGCATTCATCACCCAGATGACTTGGGGAGCTGCTGAGCTCTGGCAAACTCATCTGAAATAGCCAATGAATGCAACCCACACCACAGGACTTGATTGAGCTTTTGATGTTCTGGAAATGAGGGCACAGCAAGGAAACAGCCCAGGTTAATAGTATTCAGCACTGGGTGAACGCCTTCCACGAGCTCAAACGGCTCAGCACAGCGATGGAAGGCACTCACAGCCTCCTAAGGGCCAGCCCAGTGGCTCCCCTGTCTCCTAAGCGGTCAGGCTACGCTTGCCCAAGCTCACATATAAGCTCCTATAGTTCTACAGAAGACCCCGGGCCATACACTATTTCCCATATGTCCCAGACCTCTGCTATGTCCCGGATACTGCTGGTTGGTATTGAGGAGCAATGGGACAGCACAGAAACAGAGAGCAGTGAAGCATTGCTTCGGTGTCCATGTCCAAAACGAGCAAAAACCACTGAGCACTGACAGATTGTCCTGTGGAAAGCCTTAACCCACCTCATTCCTTGTTACATTGGGGCGTGCAGTTGCTATGAGATGTCCTGCTTCCGCATCAGATGAGATGTGTCTCCCCTGTGCCAGCTCCAGCTTTCCCCCACACCTCCCATTAACTCAGGAGTGCACCAAGCAGCTCTAATTGTTAATTATAATTTCAGGAGCTTGTTATGTCCTGCAAACCCCACAGAGCTAGTGGCCCACTCTCCTCAGAAACCATCTCTCCTCTTCTTTGCAAGAGCAGGGGGTATCACACTCGTGCAAGCCCCCAGGCTTGCAGGTGTCAGGATCTGCACCCCAGCCCTTTGCACCAGGGCAAGCTCTAGGCAAGGCCATCCTGTTGGGAATCGTGTTTTGGGATCTGTAGAGCCTGGGAAACACTTTTGCCCTTGCATTGCCTCATGTCTGTGTAAGAGGCTTTTTGTCACACTCACTAGAGCCAGTGGGAGTTGAAGGGTGGCAGTGACTCGCAGGATGAGGCACTGCAATGAAGAAATTCAACTCCTGGGCACCTTCCACTGCCCTTTTCCACCCCTGAAGAGGCAAAGAACATGTTCCAGCCAGCAGCACTAGTTTGCTTCCGAAAGCTGCCCCCAGCCCTCTGAGTCAAGCCCCACGCAGTGCTGAGCTGCGGAGAAGAGGCAGCTTCTTTCTGAGCCAGTCATTTCTGACTAATACAGTCCCTTTCAACTGTCCTTGAATTTTGCCACCGTTGAAATGGGAAGAACCTGAGGAGCTGTTTTCAGTTCAGCGGAAATTCAGACATTTGCAAACTACCTCCTTGCATCCTCTCCCTGCTGTGTCAGAGACCCGTTTCTTACACTGCTCTTATCTTGATTTACCATAGCCCAGGTGCTTCTTTGTATTCATTTAATGGAGCATAAAAATTGCAGAGCACCGTTTTTTATGCCACCAAAGCTGCTGACAGCTCCACTGACTTCTGCTTTGAACTGGAACTGCCACATTCAGCCCAAAGCGATACAACGCTGCCACTCACAGTTCAGCTCTGTCAGCTGAGTTGTCATCACTCTGTTGCCTTTTGCTCTGCAGAATTAATTCCCACTTAAGCCTCGTGGCATTTATTTGTTTTCCTTTATTCTTTGGCCGTGAACTCATAGACTAGTGCAGCAAGGTCAGCCTGTTCCCTGCATGTGGATGTCACACAGGACTTTGTACTGGAACAGGAGTAGAGATGGTCACCTCACTCCACAGCCATTCTTTTAGGTCTGCCCAGCCTTCCTGCACTGCTTTGAGTTTTCCAGCCTCATCCCACCAGAGGAACAGCTGATCCAATTATGTTCAAGCCATTCTTGTATCTTTGGCTTACACTGAATGAAGGAGCAGGTGGACAGACCTCGGCTGAGATGACCTGCTCAGTGACAGCTGCTGGCGCTTGGGAAGCGCCAAGATACCTCATTCTGCTCCACGCAGGTGTCTCTCCTGCATGGCCCTTCAGGGTCTCAGCTCATGCTGCACCCTGGGGTTCAGGCTTGAAGAGGCTGAATCCATCAGGGTTGAGGGAGGAGGAAGGGTTCCTGATGATCTGCTCTGTGTACAGAGAAATGCTGCTGTTGTTAAAAAGCACAGCTTTCCACAGAAAGGTTCAACAGACATGAAGCAAGTGCCAGTCTGTCATTCCACAGGGATAAAGAGACAAAACATATGTCCCCATTTAAGAGCAAGGTTGAGTTCTTGAAAGGTCAGGGCCTTTTATAGGATGGGAAAGATACTAGCTGCTCAGCTGTACCTGTGGTCTGTCTTCTTGGAGTTAAATACTGCCAAACCAGCACAGAAGAGAGAGAAAAATTGCACAGCTGGCTCCTCTCCAGGGTGGACTACCAAATGGAAGCACTCCCACTCATCCCAGCTTAGATACACTCACTGAGGAGAGCAGCTCCAGATTTTGGCACTGAGGGTGGCGTGTTGGACCACCAGATGCTTTATCTTCAGTAAATTCATCCTTATTCCACCCCCTCCTTCTTCTCAAGCCTTTGTGTGTATCTTCAGACCTCAGATGTGAAGCGGCTCTGTACCCAGATCAAGCTCAGCCTGGTGGCGAGGATCCAGAGGCGGGGAGCAGGAGAGAGACAGCTCACCCTTGTTCCCAAAAGAAAGGTCACTGCCATTCCCAGGACACTTTCCTGCAGAGGAAACGTCTGACATTTCACCTGCTTCGTCTGTCAGGAGCCCAGCAGGATGGCACCGTCTGCCTCGCCACGGCTGGCACTGGCAGCTCCGCCACCCATGCTGCCTGCCAGCCTGCATCCCCTCCACCTCCAGCGACGCACGGATGGAACCCACCCACCACTCTTTCTGGGTGTGCATGAAGAGAAGGACACAAAACATCTTGGCAGCAAACCATAGCACATCTGAGATTGCTTAAGCCCTATAGAATTTGGCGAGAACACTTCGCTCTGCTTTTCCATTTGTCTGCCAAACAAAGCCCAAATCCCTTTCTCTACCTTTAATCACAGCATTTCAAAAGAGTTTCCCAGTGAATACACACAACCACGTATCTGGCTCTGTGTCTTCTTCTCAGTTGGAATTAATTCTGAGAATAATGGAGGAGCTTTATCTATTAATTAAAACTAATGACTTTATAAAATTGCAGATGTGTTAAACTTTGAAAGACTTGCATTGGAGACCAATAGGAACAGGCAATTTGCAAGCTTGGATAATAAAGGAAATTGCCTTGAAATGGATATATCCTACTCTATTAAAGCCTCTCCACCTACTAGAAATTGCAGAGAGAATTAATTGTGGCTGTTAGTCCTTAGATCCCCACGTTTACCACACAGTTTCAGAGATGTGTCTGGGAATACTTGCCTTGCACCAGGCAAAAGTGGGAAAGAGCATTTTCCCCTTCAAGATAAAATCAGATACAAGTCATTGCAATTATTCCCGTTTGTTTTCTTCCAAATTGTTTCCAGATTGAGCCTACTCATTTTGCAAACATAAGGAGTCCAGCTGGATGCTTCATGCTCATCACATCCCTACCAGCAATAAAAGCTTCGCTACCTTTAATGTCACAGCAGAGAACAGCACTGAGCCCGGCAAAGAAATAGGTAGTCGCTGAGAGAGCAGTCAGGAATGATTACATGTGTTCTCACCAGAACTTTGGTGATGGTGTGGGGACCCAGTCCCAAGAACATGTCTGAGGAGGTGCACAAAATCCCTTAACATTTTGCCAGATCCTTTTCAGATGGGCAAGATGGGCAAGAACCAGCTGTCCAGGTGTGAAAGGGATCCACTGCTGGACCCTCCCATCGGGGCAACAGCAGTGATGCTCTTCACGGGGCAAATAGGGGACACTCACATGGATGGGGTTTTGGAGGGTCAGCAGAGACACACTGGGCAGAGCTCTCATTGCTGGCTGGCGTATATGGTGTTCCAGGGCCACCCCATACCCAAGGACAACCAAACATCCCACCTCCTCCTCCCACGTGTCCTCTCTGCCCTGCCTGGTGGTGGCTGAATGGGCTGATGCTGAGCTGCTGCACTCACAGACCTTTCCCAAGGACCCACTAAAGACTGACTCGGGCAGAGCAAGGAGAAAACAAACCTTCTATCCTCTGACAGCAAGAAAGGACTGCAAAGTGTCAGTTGTCTCCTCATTGCAACTGCTGTGGGTGTCCCTGAACAACCCACAGCAGTGCTGGAAATCATGGCAGCAACGCAGAGAACAAAAAGCCTCTGCAAAGGGGGGAAAAACACCACATGAATGTATGCGAATTTCCTTGTGGATTTGCCAGTGCACATAGGCTAAGGAGTGCCGATTAGCTAGGATCTACTTTAGTCTGATACAACTCAAATCCCATCTGCAGGCTGTACTTGCCCAGATGTTTCCTGAAGCCGTATGCTGGCCGGCCCGCTGCCTGCCTCCGCCAGATGTGCAGCCCCCTCCTGTGCTGCAAAACGTTTTGCCTGCAGAGCATGTTTCCTCGGCTGGAGTTGGATTTTCCTAATTACCAGCCTGCTCTGTGTTCCTGTCATTCAGAAATTATTTATTCCTGCCAGCCGCTAAATCTGATGGTTGTAGGAGGTGTTTACATGGGAATAAAAATCTCAGGCTGACAAATCCTCGGTGGCAAAGGTTTCTCTCTCCGACCTTTCGTACTGAAACGGGAAGATGAAGAAGGTTAGGATGAGAGCCAGCCCTCCAATTGGTGTACTGAAAGTTAACTGGGCTTCTCCTTTCTGTGCAGTGGCTGTTAGAGCATGAATTTAGCACAGTGTCAAGTGCAGATTTCATGGTCTCAGCTGGTATTCCCCCTGGGCTGAGTGGCTGTGATGGAGAGAGCCCGGCAGCACCCAGGGAAGGGGTACGGGCTTGCTGCTGTGGCTCCAGCCTACTTATTCTGGAGGCAGAGCTGTGGAGAGGCAGTTCAAGCAAAGGGAGGGTTTCTAAGAAAATTGGCCTGTTCTGTTATGTGGAGAGGTTGTAGATTTTAATGTCTTCAGTGGAAGTTGTACAGTTTTTGCTGTGGTAGGAGACTCCCTGTGACTGGAGGCATGGAAGTGCCTTAGGGTCTGTTTCCTTCAGCCTAGCTGCCTTTCTGCATAAAAATCAGATGAACAAAATGTGGATTCTGGACTAAATTCCTGACATCAGACCAAATAAGACATGGTGGAGTCCACGTGTTGCTTTGCTATGTGAACAGAAGCTTGTCTTGCTTTCAGAAATGCAAACATCAGTGAAGTGGGCTGCAGCAGAAATCCATCCCCACAGACCTGATTTCCCGCCCTGTCTCACTCCAGGAAGGCTGTGACCCTCCTGGGCAGCCAGCAGGACCCTGCACATTGCACCCGCTGGCAGCCCGGATGCTGCTCTCCACGTCCTGCCCTGCTGACCCTCCTCAGACGGCTGCAAACAGGGAGAGATGCCCTGACTGGTTTCCAGTCCATATAGCGTGCACACAAATGCATTTTATCCACGAGGAATTAGGTACTGTGTTTGATGAAACCACCAGTGACGGAAGATGACATGTTGTCCATTAAGAATTTGGCAGCTGAACTTCTCCCAGGGTCTCAGGGTGGTTTGCATGTCTCACTCACTGACTTTTCATCTTTTCCTTCTCCAAACCCACCGGATTTCCTGATCCCTTGACAGCAGCGTGCAGTTTCTCCTCTGTTTCTTGCCATGGGTGACACCCGTTGCTGTTTTGTCACCTTCTTCCTGCCACCTATTTATCACTCCCCCTTGTTAAGAGAGAAGCATTTACATGGCTTAGTCAAGGAAACATCTCTGAGTGAGATGCTTTCTTAACACTAACAAACAAGATACGGTAAATATTGACTCTCATTGCTGTAAACTTGTCGAGCCCCCAGCAGCATGGGAGACAAGTGCTGGCTGTGCTGCCGAGGCTGCTGATTGCTGGGGCAATAACCTGACGTACCTGTAGCTCAGGTTTGTGTATGGGACAACACGCAGCATTTACAGCTCCTGGCTCCTGTGGCTTTTCTCAGAGCTGCCCCAAACATATCCCCAGGTACCTATGGACCTCTCCCGAATCTCCAAGTGACTGCGGGAGCAGGGCTGCGTGGCAGCTGCTGGACGCCTGTGAAGAGCTGGCTGGCAACGCGGCGCTGGCTCTCCTCCTTGTTTCCAGCTGCTACTTCAATTAAAAGTAGCTAAAAATACACAAACGCTCTCCCGCTACTCTTTTCCATGTAAGCAAGAGGAGAAGGATGCTGTGCAGGCATGAATGAGAGGTGTACTAACTTGTACTAGCTTTGGGGAGCGAGGGGTGGAAAGTCTGGGTAAAGTGCATTTTTCCCCAGATGCGGCCCCTGCAATGAGGGGTTCAGAAAGCCCTTTGAGGAACAGACAGCCCTTTTCTGCACAGTCAGCTGGGGAAGTGTCAGGCATCCAGGCAAATAAATAGAAGAGCAGGGGCCACCCCAGCCAGGCCCTGCCTCCCAAACTGCCAGTGACGCTAGTACAGCACAGGAGCTTAGCTAGTATGGTAGAGCAGCGCCTAGCTCCTCAGATGTGCATGTTTCTCCTTCCTGACAGCTTTACAACACACAAAGTCACTTAGATAAATCTCCTAAAGAACTCAGCTGGTGTTTGCTGCGTCACCTCCATCTCCTTACTCTCACCCATGATTGTAGGAATGTGAGTCAATGGGAATGAGGATCAAGTCTAGTGATGCACGCCAGCTCAGACAAAAGCATCGGGGTCTTTGCAAGCGTGTCACACTGGGGATCAGAGTAGTGTATAGGTCACCAGAAGAAACGTTCAGGCACCTCCCACACTTCTGCAAGGAGGCACCTTTCTCCCCTCCTTCGAGAAAGCTATATTTGTCTGGAGAGGTTTATTCCAGACTTGCCAAGCAGAGCTGTCCTACCGCTTCTAAATTAAGGACTTTTGCACTGCATGCCTGCATGGAGCAGAGCTCACCCTGCCTTGCAACTGCCTGGCAGTGATGGGAGAGGAAGGGTTTAGAGGAAAGACCCAGCCGAGGGTCCCCCCCAGGCTTGCAGCAGGTTACCTACACCACCTCTACAACAGCCCTGCTACAAAACCCATGCTCTCCACAGCAATCCCAGGCCAAACTCAGTGGGTGGTACAAACATTTTTCGATGATTTAGGTGTATGTTGACTTTGTGTGTGATTTGGTATGTGAATAGAACAGATGTCCAAAGCACTTTCTCCTTCTGAGAGCGAAAATTTAAAGAAATGCCATAGACATTGGGTGAAAATAGAAAGTACAAGAATTCCTTCCTAGAAGCTTTACAGAAAACCAGCAGTTCAAAACAGAAATGCAGAAGTCTTGTTCTTCAGACATGGAAGTTGTGCATGAAACTTACTGGCCCTACAGGCTGTGTCTGTGAAACCCCAGTGCAGATGGTGAATATTCTGGTACCTGCCAGCCTCAGCCTCCCAACGTGTAGGCACGTGACAGAGACCTTCATCCTTCTCAGACCCTCCACAGTCTGGCTGTTGGTCATACACCACGGCAATCCAGTGACGTTGGGCTGGTGCAGCGAGCTGGGAAGTTTGTTTGTGTCCCAGAGCAGAGGGGGGGGGGAGCAGCCCCTTCAAGAATGGTTACAGAACGGAAAGATATCAAATGTTCCCCCCAAAATAGCAGCTATTCCACAGCACAGAGCTTGGAGGTAGTGTCCGGATAAAAGCAGAAGGGAACAGCAGCATATGGTGAATTGCCTGATGCCAAATGGAATTTTTCCAGCCTTGTTCGAGGAACTCGGGTCCAAGTGCTGCTTCGAAGGCCCCAGCTCAGAGCCTATATATAACCACGGTGAATTTGCTGGCAGCCAGGGTGGGGTGGACGGTGCCCTGAACCTCCCTGGCACATCACCTCTCTCCCAGAAAAGACTCTTTAAAGGGTTGAAAGTGCATTCTGCTGCAAAAGCAAGAGACAGAAAGAAAAACAGGAAGGAAGGTGCACAGTTTGGTGCAGGTCAAATGTGCTTTCCTTCCTACAGTGGATGTCACACCAAGAAAGTGTGAGGGAGCTAGGGGTGCCTCCAAGTAGCTCTCCCATGCATCCTCAAGCTATTGCTTGGACAGTCTGAGACGCATTTTCTTTTTCTTTGCCTTAGAGCCCTTCCCCAGCACCAGGCATGTCCAGGCAGAGCCCACAACCCTGGCTGCTCACCTCCAGTTCTTGCTGGAAGAGGACTGGCTTGTCTAGCAAGCATCCCTGCGCAAGCACTCCTGCTCCTGAGTATCACAGCCCAATCCCAGCCCCACACAAAAACTTCTGCATTTTCCCTGGCCTTACATCAGGCTTTAAGATGTACAGACAGCCATGCATTGGGATGTAAAGGGCTGGCTGGATTACTCAGGCTTTGAGCACCATCTCCTGTCCTGTTGGCTCAGCTCCATCCTGGTGCCAGAGCTAACTGCCCACGGCGGCAAAGCAACACGCTGTGCTGCTGCAGATACACTGGGGCTGTGGCTGCTGGCCTTGTTCCGCAAACCTCCAAGCACAAACACATCTTTCATGGGGTAGTATCATCATTTCCAGGTCTGGATAAATAGCCCTCTGGATTTCTTGGTGCCGATTTCTGAGCCTCTTAACACAGCAGTTCTGTGGCACCGGGGAGGGTGGGGAGGTGGGTTTAACTCTGGAGTTTTCAACGTATGGAGAGCCAGTTCAGTTCTCCCAGCTTTGAAGTTTTATCTTGTCTTTACTTTAAAGGAGGTCTGTACTGTTTTCCTTTGAGGGCTTTGTAATTATTCAGTCTCCTGGGAGCTCCGGCATTTATCGCATTAGTAACAGCTTCAGCACGGAGGCATTTTCCCGAAGCTAAATGCTACTTGACTGTAACAGGACACTCAGCTTTGACGGGGGTCAGATTTGACGTCAATAATACACGTTGGCTTCTATCCTGGGTGATATCGATGCACATGCACTCTCCTGCCCTCACTTTCCCCCTCATCCTCCGATCCCCAGGAAGGAGAGATCTCCGTTCGGGACGATATGCCAGCTGCCAGCACCCTGGGTCATGATCGGTCTCCTCAGAGACTTCCAATCTATATAGTCTTGGTGACTACACCCCAGTTCGCATCCCCCCCACTCCCTACCAGCAGTTCCCCTGGACCTGTCTCCACAGGGCTGTAGGCATTAGAAGGTGTTCCAAGTGGCTCAGCTTCTGCTACTCTGACCAAATCCACACGGGGCTTGGAGGCTCTTCCTCCCCCACCGAAAGCCCAAATGAACTCTGTCCCTCTGGGTCCACCTCAGTGCGTGGCAGAAACCACAGAACTGGAACCACAAAGCTGCTGATCCCAACCAAAAGGGGAAAGAGGGTGCAGCTGCTCTCCCCCCGCCAAGACTCAGCCTTCGCTTGGCGTGTTCCCCACATAAACGTGCGTGTGCGTGTGTGTGCAGGCTCAGCACAGCCACCCCTCACCAGCAGATGTGACACCATCCAATGGGGCCTGCAAAGCTCAGTCCTCCTTGGGGCTGGGATGAGAGAGCAGCTGTTGGTGTTTGGAGCTGGAAGGATGCTTGGGAAGTGCTTGGGAACTCTGTCAGCTGGAAGGGACTGGAGAAGCCAAACTGACAAGCTGCTGGGCCGCAGGAGGCCGGGGTGCTACGGCCAGCTGGTGGGAGCTCTGGTCCTGATGAGCACGAGGGGCAGAGGCGCAGAAAGCATCCCAGAAGCAATCGCTAAAATGGAGATAACCCTGCAAGCTTTCTCATCTGTTCTTTTAGACATCTCCAAAACACCCACTCCTCTGGTCAGCTCTCACTGTACAGGATTCACAGGAGGAGATTTTTATTTTCCATCACTCTCTGCAGCCAAGTGGGAAAAAGGGGTGTAGTTTAGGCACAGCCAGCAGCTCAGCACCACATGGCCACTCACTCACTCCTCTCCCTTGTGGGACAGGAAGGAGAGAAAATATAAGGAAAGGCTCGTGGGTGGCGACAAGGACAGGGAGGGATCACTCACCGGTTATGGTCATGGGCAGCACAGACCCAACTTGGGGAAGAAATATCAATTTAATTTGTTACTAGTCAAATCAGAGTAGGATAATGAGAACTAAAAACAAATCTTAAAACCCCTTCCCCCACCCCTCCCTTCTTCCTGGGCTCAGCCTTGCTCCCCATTTCTCCACCTCCTCCCCACCAGCGGCTCAGGGGGTCGGGGACTGGGGGTTGTGGTCAGCCCATCACCCGCTGTCTCTGCTGCTCCTTCCTCCTCCGGGGCAGGACTCATTGCACTTCCTCTGCTCTGGAGTGGGGTCCCTCCCTGGGCTGCAGGGGGGTCTCCACTCCCCTGTGACCCTCCATGGCTGTAGGGCACAGCCTGCCCTCTCACCACAGGCTGCAGGGGAACCTGGGCACCTCCTCCCCTTCTGCACTGACCTGGGGGTCTGCCTGGCTGTGTCTCTCACATCCCACTGCTCTCCCCGCTGCAGGTTCCTTTTCCCCTCTTAAATCTGTTATCCCAGAGGTGCTTCCACCGTCACTGACTGGCTTGGCCGTGGCCAAAGGTGGGTACAACTTGGAACCAGGGAATCTTCCAGCAGCTTCTCACAGGAGCCACCGCTGTAGCGACCCCCACTACCAAAAGCCCATCACACAAACCCATCAGAGTGGTCAAAAGCCTGATTTGGGAGAAGGGCAGGAGCCAAAGCAGAGCGTGGGCAGCATGCTGTGATGCCCCTGCTTCCCACGGGCAGCCCTGCAGACACGCGTGGCTGCAGCCCGGCCCTGGTGCCAAGCCCAGCCAGGCCAGAGAGCCCCACGCTGCTGAAGGTGCAACTAAAGGGTAATGTGACTGTGCAGCCGGCAGCTGGTAGACAGGGCCATACACTCCCTGGATGTGTTTTACTCCTTTTTTAGGAGGACAACTACTAATCTTGGTCCCAACACTGACCGTGCACAGAAATCAGCTGCATTGTTCTGCATGAGGCTCCTGGCCTTTATACCCAAAGCTTGCTCCTACCTCTGGGTCTCCAGAGTCCCCGAGGCACCAGACTTCCCAGGAGGTGTTTCCCTTTACCTTCTGTCACATCTTCACTTGAATGTAAAGCCAAATGACCCCTGCACACATGTGCTCACACGATCCTGATGCAGCAAACTCCGGCTTGGCACAAATCAAAGCATCACAGCTCACGGCAGCACTTCCGTGGTCTTCTACCCTGAACCCAGAGAAATAGGTGATGCTCTGCAGAAAAACGGGTTGCAGCCTTCCACCCCACAGGTGACACCTCACATGATAGTAAAGGGACAGAAGTGACCCAGCAAGCCCTCCTCTTCCACCAGCACTGCCGGGTGGGCTCACGGCAGAGCCGATGAGAGCAGAGGCACAGGGGAGCCGTGCCGCAAGGAAAAAGGATGGATAATAAAAACTGCAGAAAGAGAAATAGCACCAAAAAAAGGTCTCACAGATTTTATTGATTAAAGAAACACGTATTGCCAGCTGTCCAGATCCAGACTGTCTGTAGCTTAGAGGATCTGCAGAGAACAGCAGCTCTCCTAGTAAAAAACTTATTTATTCGAGTGACACCTGGCACTGATAAGGGGAGGAAGAGGTTAACCCAGAGGGAGGGTTTGCTCCCTGAACATTGTAGAGTGCCACATACTGTCACTTGCACCGTTTTCAATTTAAGCCTTTGCTAAGGGTGGATGGATTGCACAAGCATGGGGTGGAGAATCATTTTCACACTGATAGCAGCAAATTATAGATCACGGCCAGAATCAGAGGAAGGGGACAAAGAGATCTACAAGAAATAAATAACATCATTAAAAAAAGAGCTGGAAGAGACTGCAGGAGGCCAGCTAGGCTTTTCCCCTGCTCTGAGGCAGATTCATTCTTTCCTGAAACAGTCCCAAGGGATGCTCGCTGCTTAGGCACCTCAGCCACCCCTCCCAGCCCATCACAGCCTCCCCCCAGAGCACCAGCATCCAAAGGAAGCCACCCCTTGTGAGCACAGAAGCACAGTTAAAAATGCTGGGTACAAGGCTGGTACAGGATTGCTCCTCGGAGAGGGAGGCGTAGAGGAGATGAAGGCATGAGGACAGCAAAGGGCCCCACCTGAAGCTCCTGATGGATTTTGCTGCCCAGTCAAAGGGAGAAAGGGGGTTTGCAGGTTGTCTTGCTCTTTTGTGTTCATTAGTTCATTTGCTTCTCTCTGGGAAGTGCTGAGAATGATCTCATCAGTTAAAGCATTTGGGACCTGCCAGCCTTGGGACAAAAAGATGAATAACTTGTAACATTTCCTTTATTAGTACTGAACATTTTAGTGCTTCCAGTGCATCCTGGATATTCTCGTTCCCCCGCATAGACAAAACCTGTCCCACGGTGCTTTTACAAGATCAGAACTTACTCTGACAATGAAGTTACTTTGCTTCTGGTGATACGTTTTCAACCACCCCAGATTGGAAATAATGTTGTAATTGTGCCTACAAAGAGTCTTGTCTTCCTTTCCTATAAATATTGCTCCGCCTTGTACCAGAGTATGAAAGCTGGCACGATTTGGTGCTTTTCTGCAGGGACCACAGAGCGGAAACACATCAGTAGGACTGATGTGTGTTGGGCAATATACAGTCCCTGGAGAAGCCCACTCTAATCCTGGGGCTGACCACTTTGCAGTGCAACATATGAAGCCAAATTTGTTACTGTTTTCAATTAAGAAAAACCAATTCATGTAGCAAATGATTTAGAGTGGTAATAATTGCATAATCAGGTCTAAAATTATATCTTCTAAAGAAAAATGTGGACGGCAATGCTGATCATTACTGTAAAAAATAGTAGCGCGTGCTTGCGGAGCTAAAGCAAGGAAAAACAGAGCCCCCAAAATAGCATCTATGAACAAGGTTGTATTTTTAGCTTCCTGCGAGTCAGAGAGGGGGACAGGAGCCAGAGACCAACAGGATCTGCACTTCAGCGAGTCTGTGCTGCAGACCCTCCCTCACAACAGCACAAACGAGCCCTTGAACGGCAGCAGATGCGTCCATACCACAGATGCTGAGCCAGCAAAACCTCTCTTGTCAGTGTATCTCTGTTTACCACCCGGCTTTACGGGCACGGCAAACCAAGCCGGCTGGGTCAGCAGGACGGGACAGAGGAGGGCTGGTCGAAGACAGAAAAAAGGCAAGAAATATGATCCAGTGATTTTTCAACCCTTCTTGATATGGAAACGCCACGTGATTCCTAATGGTCTATATAATTCCAAAGTGTTTTACTCAGAACATGAAACCTCTTACAAAAGGAGTAAGACCTTGGCTAAGGTTTCCAGAATCCCTGCGGTGCGGTAATAAATAAGATGTATGCAGGGACTGGGAGCCTGGGATGTAACTGCTGAATCTGAATGCCAGAGTGCAGATACCGTGATTGCCCGCGGGCAGGCAGGCAGGCAATGCCGGCAGTTTTGGTGCGCGAGCAACCCTATAAAAACCGAAGGAGCAGCAGTCTTGCCCTGAAAGCCAGACGGCATCAACACCAAGGCAGAGAAAGAACTTTAAAATTCCATCAGTTCTAACCAGAAGGTAGGACCTGCCCACACGTCTCCTGGGTGTCACAGATAAAACATATCTATCGATCACCAGAGGCACAAAGAGATACAGGGACCATTCTTGTTCTCATTCTGCTTCGAGGCAATGAAAGGCACTGCAGATGGGTAATGCTGTGGAGCTGAGGCTAAGCAATGTAAAATACATCCATGGAATCTAACAACACTGCAAGGGAGGAACAGAGCTAGAAACTCAGCTGCGCTGTTGGCAGACGTCGGGGAAAATAAGTTTCGGTCCATTGGGCATCGCTGGCCACGTAAACCCAGACCTTTACAGTTGTGTCTGGTTTCTGGGATGGCCTGTTTGCTTCTGGAGCGTGTCAGCTGTGTCTCCTCTGCGCTGCCGGCTCTGTAGCCTCTCTCACACTGCCCTCTGCGTGCAGCTCGGGTGGAGGGACCTTGTGCACACTTGTTTCTGGGTTCCAGACACAGCTCAAGGCAGCTTGTTCACAGAATAAACACAGCCCTGAATCAATAGGTTTCCCCAAGAAGTTCACATTGTGCAATGAATTAAGGATCAGACCTTTTAGTTTTACTCACTGTCACCCATCTGATGAATTCAGCTAGGGGAACCTGCTCAGCGATGGACAGTGTGTTACAAAGCCTGCATCCTAACAGACACCTTACGGTGTTCTCGAGGTCCCAAATGTGTCTTAGCACATCTGTTCTGTAAAAGTCTTTTGCTTACTTAAAATTTAGTCCACAGCTTGATTTCTGGAGCTATGGAAATTCTGAACCAGAGCCGGACCACAACACTGGATGTACAGTGTATCCCAGTCTCCAAGCCTGAACTTGAACATCCCCGGTCATGTTCTCCAACGGCAGTCCTAAAAGTCAAACTCCCACCCCTGGAGCGTGACTGCTGTTGGCCTGAAGGACGCAGGGAAAAGGGCTCTCAGCAAAGGCCAAGGTGCAAAAAGCCAGAGGCAGCTCAGCTTGCCCTGCCTTTGTGCCGTTGGGGCTGAGTCTCCCTGCACAGGGCACCATGGAGCATGCCTCCGAGACCAGCCTTGCCGGGGAACTGGAATTGCTGATGCCTAATAAGACACAAGCTCCCACCAGCAACTCCTCTGCTGGAGACTTTCCTACATCTCAAGCCTATGCCAGTCCTCCAAGATCTCAGAAAGGTTGAGCTGATGCGGCAACCTCTTCCTTTTAGAGAGAATATTGATAGATTTGCTGCTCAGACATAGGTTTTCACAATATTGCTAGGATTTTCATTCTCTTTGACACCTGTGTCCCTCTGTTAAGTTTGGTAGAATTTAACCAAGTTCAAAGTTATTAGGGGGATGAGAAGAGACAGAAAAAAACCGTGTAAGGCTTTTTCCCTTAAAGCACCAGACAAAAAAGCCCTCTCTGTGTTGTTTATCCCCCCACCTGGAATTACTGGGTATATTTATTACAGATTTGTTCAGCTGACAATAAGGAGCAGCCTGATGCCATGTTGAGGGTCACTTCAGCCCCTCAGTGCCAGGTCCTGAACCTCTCCTGGGCACCCAGAAAGGTGATGCCAGGCCCTTTCCAGGCAATAACCTGACTGGTGAGGTGTACCTGGCCGCACACTCTCTCCTCTTGGCCATAAAATAATAGTCTGACTATCTCCACGTGCGTCCTTCCTGGAAAGGAGGAAACCGCTCTCAGAGGAGGGCATTCAGACCAAAGCAGGACCAATGCCAGCACTCATCCTGGCAATGAAACAAGGAGGCCTTCCTGTGATGGATGGAAAAGCAGGAAGATTGATGTGGAACGAAAGAGCTTTCCAGTCCCCAGTCCTGGTGGCAAACATCCAGCACTGGTACACTGGTTGGTTTGTTTAATGCCAGGCGTGGAAAGAAGGAGAGTGAATAGCCACACAGTCAAACAGAAGCCTGGTTCCCTGGCTACTTGGCATGGGTATTTGGGCTATGAGAGGGCAAACCCCTGCTTGCCCACTGCCTGACAGGGCCCAGCTCCACAGCAGGCAGGATCTGCTGTGATAGTTAGATAATCACTGTGGCAAAGAAGCTCTGCCATCCCAAGAAAGCAGCTGGAGTAACTTAAGGAAAGGGCCTTGCTTAGACCCAGGGATCAGCTTTGGGTCACTCACAAGTTGAATCCCTCTCTCTTTTCACATTCAGGTGCTGTAATGAATTAACAATGGCAGTACCTTAAATGCCATGCTGTTTTCCGTGGGTCCAGCCTGGCTTGCTTACGTTGACTGTAGCGTCTGGCACACAGCTCGAAACCCTGAACGATAAAACAGAGCCATAGTCAGGGTCTGTCTGTCCCATGCCCAGTGCTTGGTTAGTGTGCTTGGCCTCAACACCAACTTTCCAAGCTCCTGTGCCTTTGATGCTCTTGGCTTCTTGTCTAATCCAAGAACATCACATAGACACCAAAGAGTAGGGAGATGGCAAATGACGAGGTATTGCAGCACCCTTCACATCCTGTGTCATCTTCCACTGAATTTCAGACTATCATCTTCCACATTTGCTGATAGGAGAGGGTCTGTCCCAGTCCTGCCACACTGCCTTTCCACTCTGCAGCACCTGATGAGGGCAGCTATCTCAGCAGCACTTAACAAGATTTATTTACCCCAGAGATACTTGCGTTGAAAGCACTCCACAAGCATTTCTCTGTTACTGTTGATGGAGCTAATGGCCAAATAAAAAAAGGGGAGCAAACAACTTGCTGAGGGTCCACACTTGGCTCTCAGAATTGCACCAAGAAATCAGGCTTTTCTAGCTCTTCATCTGGATTTATTTCAGTACCCCTGCACACAGTGTCAGAAAGACAGGAGAATATGACGGTTGATTGCATTGCCTCAGCCCTGCCTGTATCTTGGCTCTCCCAGCTGGCGTGTGGCTGGACGTAGCTCCAGCCCCGATACGGGGGAATCCATCTGCTGGCGGGCAGTGTGCTCCAGCGCAGACAGCCTGGGTGCAGGCTGGGATGCTGCGTTTGCCTTTTCTGCTCCAGAGCTGCCTGCCTGCCTAATGTTTCACCAAACACGAGCTTCGTGTTTTTCAGCTGGTGGGTGCTGCAGTCCCTCGGTTACAACAGCTTTGGGCAAAGTGGTGTGGAGCAATAAAGGATACGTGGAAATAGGATACTAATCCCAGGGCTGGTTTACATATAGATGGGGGAGAGCATTGGGAAAGCCTTGCTGCATCCCTGCTAATTGATCCCGCCCCGTTGTGTTGCCTGCCTGGAGCAAACCCTTTCCTGAAGGCAGTAAAACATTTGATGAGCTAGAAAAATGAGGAAAGTTTATGAAGAGGCACACAGAGGGCACAGAGAAGGTTTTATTTTCCACCACTCTTAGATTATTGTTATGAAGCTTCCTCAGGTGCCTGACACTGGGGGATACAGCAGTGGGAAGGCTGGCTGGAGAACATCCTTACAGGGCAAGCAGCCTCTTGTGACAAACAGCTCAGCAAACAATTGGGAGTGATTCCCTGTGGAACAGGCTGGGTGAAAGTACACTTTTTTCCTCTGTACCAAAATGTGAGGAAGGCTGTTAGGCCTTTTTTATTCAGCACACCACAGTAGCACACCTGGGCTTGGAGTGGCAGCACGTTGTACATCACCCAGGGCAGTAACTTCTCTTCTGAGGGGCAAAAGCTGTTTTCCCCTTCACCTTCTGAAAATGCTATTTTCCACAATTACAGACTGCTTTGCCAAAACCAGCCCTTCGCAAAACCAGCCCTTTACTCCATGGCAAGAGGATACTGTCTGGTAACACAAACGTCTCTGTTTCATATATGCTGTGCTGAGAAGTACATCTTAGTGTACAAAATCTAACATCACAATATGTGTTTCAAACACAATTGAAGAGAAAAAATGCTCAGTCCAACACGGGTACTGCACTGCTTCTTTTAAATTAACAAACTCTCAAGACAGATCCATTATCTAGCTATTCCAGTAAACACTGGACAGGGTCTCAGCTGCCATACTGGGAGCTCAGCTGGGCAGAACCCAGAGGGACTCCAACACACCATGATGCTGTCCCTCAAGCCACCCTCCTGCTGCCTCCTTCAGTGGGCTCAACATATTTGGCAGTACCTGGATAAAAAGGGAGTGTGGAGGGGTTTGCAGGGCAATGCTGAAGAACATTTGGACCAGGGGATCTGCACCAACTCACCCCGGTGAGCTCTGATGTGGTGTTACAGATGCAGGAGCCCCAGGATACCCCTCCTGCAGCACCACAGGAGGTTTCCACCCATGTCACAAGCTCTGCAGAACAGCTCTCCAGCTCCAAGCCCGGCATCCCACCCAAAGCCATCAAAAGATGTTGGATTATGAAATGGAGCATCCCAGGTCCAGGCAAATCCTCTGTCCCTCTGCTGCAGCTCACCCCTGTGGGAAGGGAGCAGTGAGCAGCACAAGGCAGCCATGTCTGCAGCACTAATGCAATGGCTCTGCAAATGCGTGTTTGTGCCCCCACTCCTCCATCTGCCTAATGCTGCACAACCAGCAAAGCCCTGGGATAGCGAGCAGGGTCAGCCTGCCCCACGACACTACTGGCCAAACCCAGACCCTGGGACATGTCTCACTGAGGTGGTCATTAAGAGGCAGGAATGATCTGTAAGCTCCACATCCCAAAGCTGGGTCTGGGGTAAGAATAAATAGGAAAATCAGCTGTTAATTTGTAGTTGGAGAAAAACATTATCTGGCATTGCTTAGAGAATGAACAAAAACCCCTGCAGTGTTCATTTATACAGTCACCCTCCTCCCCTCCTGGTGAGTTGCAATGATAGGAGCTTAATGATCCTTTTTCAAACCGTAGGAATTTATTTTACACAGTCCATGTAGCCTCCAGAGTAGAGGAATATGCACCGTGGACTCTCAAAGGGACTTCGAGACTAACTGGGTAGGAGCAGCCCTTCCAATCTGTTGTTTCAAGTGCTTTAAAAGACACAGCTCTTGATAATGTAGGATCTCCCCAGCCAAACCCAAGTCCAAGCTGTCTGCATGCACAGTGGCTTTACATGAGTGATCCTACAACCGCAAATAATATATGGTGAGAAACAGCTGGTCGATTCGCAATCCTCCTCCTCCCGTGTCCCGAAGGAAGTGTGTGCAGGACAGAATGTTCATTTATTGGCACAGCCGTACTGTTTTCCTTTCATTTCATCTGTCTGTGGGTCACTGAGGACTGAGGATGCCATACAGCCTCCAGGTTCCCCCAACATGCTATCACACTTCATTAAAAACTGTGTGGAGGGATAAGGAGCCAGCCTGCTAATTCCCCTGGTGTCGCTGGGGTGAGAGGTCTCTTATTTTCAAAGGAGGCAGCCTCTGCACTGAGTGAAAATTGAATATTGGGCTCTTGGGACCATTCATTCTGTAGCTTTGGCAGTTGCCAAGTGTGTCCTGCTCCGGCTTTCTGCAGGGCAGGGCATGTTCAGGGGCACACGGCGGGCTAAGGAATGTGCTGCTTGGATCCCTCTCTCTCTGTTCCAGGTATGTTTAAGGTACTGAAAGAGTGTCTATGGAGATGACATTCTCCCTCTTGCTGCCTCTGATACGCATTGAGAATATATCTGGGCTCCAAAATTAAATAAAGGTAGAGAAATAAACTTAATTTTATAAAAGTAGATGCAGATAGGAAAATATTAATCTGGGCTATGCTGTGGTTAGATTCAGGCACTGCACGTCAAGACTGTAAAGTTTCAAGCTTAGCTCTATTATTAATTTGACACTAATTTGCAGACTTGGCCAGGTTTCCTGACTGCTCTCTTTCCATTTTCCCATCAGTAACAGCAGAATAATAGCATGGAGCACTAGAGGGTTGTTTGTTAATAGTTGTAGATCATTTTGAGATCCATTTTTAATTCTTGTTTATGGACTTAGAAGAGCTCCAGCAGTGATTTCAGAGCACACTGTGGATTTGAGGTGTTTCCGAAAAAATGGATTTGTCCTCTGTTCCTTTGTTCTGCTCTCTTGGGCAGCTCCTCTGTGCCAAGGAGAGGAACAATAGAGGTAAAGGATGGAGGATATCGTTTCTGGTGTATTTCCCAATTCATAGGAAATGACACAGCTCCCAAGATGAGAGAACATAATTTCAGCTGATTAACCAGCATCAAGGCCCAATGTACAGTGCAGTGAGCACTGGCTGCCTCTGGGGTAAGGATGGGAAGGCAGCCAAAGGTAAACCTGCTAGATACCTCCAGGCTAGAAGAAGAAAGACAAGGGGCATTGGAGGCATCTCTGTGTCAAGTCTGCCTTGGAGTGTGACATGCTGCAGCCACCAGAATGTGAAGGGAGGGATTCCTCTCAGCTGGCATTAGTTGTCTGGCAGTCAGGCATCAAGTTCCCTCCACCATCAGTGGAGAGTGAGGGGCATCTCTCAGAGGGCAATTCCGCTCTGACTCCAGGCTCCTTTCTTGGGAGAGGAAGGGTCCGGTCCTCAGGGATTCAGCAGGGGAAGGAGAGAACCCTGCACTCAGAAAGTAAAATGTCCCAAGCATCATCATTTTGTCACCTGATGCCTTCAGATCAGGGTCGTGAGAGCTAGAACAGCCACCACATCTGTATTTTAGCTTAAGGATTCGTCTGAAAAGGAGCAATGCTCACCCACACAGGCCCCAGAGCTCAGCCTTGAGAGAAGGAGCTTGGGGAGTTGGCCCCCTGCTTCACTGTTGTGTTCAGACCATCCCAACCTGAGCAGGATCTTTGGCATCAGCACTGACCTTTAGACATGCTCATTCTGCTGCCAGGTGCTTTCCCATCCATACACATCCATACACATCCATCTACATACAGATGCCCCCCACCAGCTCAGGTGATGAAAATAACTGTTTCAGGAGAGCTGTGATGGGAAGTCACACACGCACAGATGAAGGGAGAGGATCTGAGCAGGAAAACCATGGTCTTGTGCTCTGTATAGAGGCGGTGCCCCTCGATACCTTTCCTGTGCAGACATATGATGGGGACGGTGTTAATCTGCACCTCTCAGAAGGAAGCAGTGCTCTGCAGCTGACAGCAGCAAGGCCTGTGAGGAATGATCTGTTACGAAACAGCCTGTGTAGTTTAACCATGTAATTGGGATCTGCTGCTGAGCTCCCTTCTGTGGAAGGATGTTTCTAAAGCATTTCTCATCACTATTAATAGGAGTCTGCCAAAGCATGCCTCCCCTCCCCATCCTGTGAACCACTCTGACAGGAGAGATGATACCATTTTTGCCAGCCAATGCCATTTGTAACCACCCCTGCACTAGCAGAAGTGTATTCATCCCATAAATTCCCTATAAAATTCCCTATAAACTAAATATAGCTGAGGGCAAAAATTTAAAATCTTCTTACCGAACAGAGAGGGGTTTTTTAAAAATAAAAGAGCTTTCTGAAAATGAAACCTGGCATGATGCAGCCTCAAGAAGAGAAAGCAGATTATTTATCACCAGTGGGGAACGTGAAGAGCGGGAGGCAACTGGTAGTAAATCAGCCTGGGCTGTGCAGGGAGTCATTCATATCACTAGAATACACAACTTGGCAAAGAGGGTTCCTCTCTTGTCCTCTTTCCTTCTAAGTCCCGTTTCTTCAGGAGGATCCTTACAGCCTTTGAAATACTTTAAAAGGTCAAACTACGCAGTGGGAAGAACTGCAGAGAGAGAGGGGGGAAAGCAGCGGAGAGAAAAGCTGTCAATGGAAACCCACTGAGAGGAGAATATTGACTAGATAAATAATTTCATATTAAGCAGAATTCAAGAGCCAGACCTGCCATGCTCTGCTAACAGAGAGTGAATAATTACGGGAGGGGTTAGGAGGTGAAAGCCTGTCTGCTGTAGGGGATGAGAAGAGGATAATAAGCTTAGCACACTTGCAAAGGCAGCCAAGGAAATCTGACCCCTTATCACAGTTATCTGCAGAGAAGTAGATGAGATTCGGCCCATAATGGGATTGGTGCCACATGAAGCTTTGCATTTCTGACGTTACAAGGAGGTTACTGACACCAATCCCTGCTAATTTATTGAATTGCCACAATAAAAATGCCTTCCCTACTGAAAATAGCAGAGAGTAACTGGATAAACCTCTTGAGTAAAAGGGGATTCATTGCCCGAAGAGGATTTGCAGGGCATAGCAGTTATTGAATTAGCAGATTCAGAGGCAGCCGGCTGCCCGGGGGAGGCCTGAACTGAACCGTGATGCTTTCCCTGGCCATCCCGCTTCTCATCCTCGGCCCCGCAGGGAGATGGGCTCAGGCTCCCTCTTTCAGAAGGCAGGGAAGCGACTTTTTCAACATCACACAGAGAGTGGGGGAGGTTGGGGGATTGCCTTCATCTTTGTGCCAAGCTAGCACAGGATTCAGGACAGGAGCAGATCCCTGTGCTCCCTCCCCGTTTCCCAGGAGCAGGGTGCCTATAAGGCTGACCCTAACCTGGGTATGGCCACGACAGCTGGGATGACCTTAACTCTTCCATCTTCCTCCCCATCTGCTCCTGATGGAGCTGCCCCATTGCTCCTGCACCCTGGAGGGACCATGGGCAGCGGATGGTCCTCACGGTTGGGAAGCTGGTTCTCTGATGGTGTGAAGAACCAACTGGTGGCACTTCCCCTCCTCTGACCTTTGAACCTTCTTTTCAGGGTCTTTTTTTCCCCTTGGAAGGAACTTTGGGCGGTTATTTTTCTCCTAACAGTCTGTGAGCTTGTCAGCATCTGCGTGGCCCAAACACATTAGTATCCCAGGAACTCATGACAGCTATTGACAGAAAATACTGTCTAAGCAGCGGCTACTGATAAAGCACAGATGGGAATGGGTAGAATTTGGCTGTAAACAATTATTGTGTGAAAAGCATGTGATTACAGTAGCATTTGAGAGTGAGTCAGCTAAGACTAGCTAAAGATTAAGAAACTTGAGGATAATGCTGTGGGAATTGTTTCTCAGGGAAGCGCAGATTTGCAACCCTCTTCCCAAAAAAAGGATGAATTCGTTGCATCCTTCCAGACACAGAAGTTGAGGTGTAAGAATAAAGCATTTTGATAAAGTCAAAACACATTGTTTCAGTGTTTTTAAAATCAGAAAGTCTGATTAGGGGCTAAAAACAAAGCAGTCAGATCTTTAAATAGCCTTTATTTTGGAAGTTGACCTGTTCCTTGAAAAACAAAGGAAATTCAGAGCTTTGCAAGTCTTAAATTATCCAGAAATGAAACAAAATGAAAGGATTTGATTTGAGCCAGAATAATATTTTTCTTCTTTTTTTTTAATTTCAGTAGGAAATAAAAATGTTTTGTTTCAGTACGGGCTAGCATTTTTATTAGATTTTTCTATTCAAACATCAATCGAAAAAAGCTCTCTTTTCCCTGCTGTTAATTAAGAGCATTTTTGGCAGAAGGCAGAGGAGAAAGGGTACAGTCCCAAGAACCAGCTTTTCATTTGTGTTTCATCGTGTCACACTGGGAATAATCTCTCCACTTAACCAAATCATAACTTGGCATGTTTACCACATTCCTCCCAGAGGAAACCAGGATGGTGCAGGACGGCCAAGCACGAAGGGCTTTGACAGAGCCGTGTGGGCAAGCAAGGACCAGGACAGCAGGGCTGAGACATGCTGGCGAGGACACAGGGATGCTGCATGCAAACATCTCCTGCCTTGTACAGAGGTGAGCAGCAAATAGTGCTGTTTCCCCCTCTCTTCTGCTGCATTCATTTTAACTCACTGGCATTTCTGTACTGATCTGGGGATATATTTTAGGGATACCTTCAGCTCCATAATCCTCCAGCTTGGAAAAGGCCTCCAAGCATTGCAAACAAAGCCTTCCAGATGACAAATAGAGATGGGCTTATTCCTTGCAGAGGATTTTCTTGTTCATTGGGAAGATGAATGGACAAATGGATAAATGAAGGAGCCGTTCCCACAGGGACAATGCTGCAGGCACACAGAGTTCAGCTCTGGCGCTCACGGGAGCCTTCAGGTTTAAGTCTTTCTGTCTGTAGCGTGAAACTTGTTTAAAATGCCCCAAATATGATGCAGAATAATTTAAACATGGCAGAGTGAACCGGAGTGAGGGAGAGGTACAAACACAGATGGAGTGAGAGGCTGAGTCATGTTACTCGGCCAAGTGGTAAATCTGGAAACAAGAAGTGGAGTGTGCACTATGGAGTGAATCCTGCAGGACACAGATGCTCTTTTTCTCATGGAAATGCTGGGTATTTTACCCTGACCATATCTCAGAAGAGTACTTGACCCCCCCTGTCTCATTAAAGCAACAGTCTTCCCTGACACCACTAACCGTTGGCATGAACTGTTATGAAACTCTTACCCTCACTCTTCTTAGTAACGGGATTTTCCAAAACAACCTCAAACACAAACATTTAACCAGAAGAGGGTTCTGGTCTGCAAAATAATCCTGCAACCAAGTGTAAACTTAACTCTCAGTCCAAAGCACCAGCCAGCCCTCCAATGCCGCAGGTTTAATACCATATTATCTCCTGCAAGGGGTAAGACCAAGGAGCCGGACTAGGCTGAAGAGGTGGCCTCCAAGGTGTAACCAGCCAGGCTGTGATCTCCTTGCTCCCAGAGTCAGCATCTCACTTGTTTCGAACGAGAGTGACAGGTTACTCTTTTGATGTACCTGCTTCTTGCAGTCATTTTCCACAAGTATGAAAGATGATGCACAGGGAAAAAATCAATGGAGAAGGCAGCTCTCCCTTCCCCCTCTCCTCCTCTCGTGCAGTCCCCTCCATTTCTTTCTAGTCATTTAATTGGAAAGCATATTTGCTTGTGACGCACTCCAGATATCACGTTCCCTCCTGATTGTTTCCACTTTGTTTGCCTACGTATTAGTTCTCACAGCTCACTGCCTGTCTCTGCAAAGAAGATCTCTGCCCAATAAGACAACCGCTCGCCTGCCATCCCTGTCACGTACCGTGTGAAGCCTCCCGGCTTTCTCACCACACGGTGAAAGAACACCTTGTTTGGGGTGGCGGGTTGGGTTTCCATGCCAGGGTGGAGGCAGCTACAAGGCTTCATGGGACGGATGACCGACATGTCCGTAACAGGAAAATAGGATGTCTGTTATTCCTGGTGGTAACAGACCCCTGCATCCCCGGAAAGAAACCTTCGAGAATCAGGACATCTTGTCCCTCTTCCTGGTGACGTCCTTCATGACATCTGGTGAATGGGCTGAGGAGCTCCTCACCCCTGGAAAAATGGGGAGCAGAGGGCAGCAAGGTTACATCCTTCCTCTGCAGCAGGCAGAGGGGACCCACGGTGCTGGGGATGCAAATGGAGGGAAAGCCTCGGCCCTGCACTTGGGTAGCTCCTTCCCAGGGAGTTCTTCTTTAAGCATCAGCGCTCATGGTTTGTTATAAACACAGCCTCAACCTCCACGATCCTTTGCAAGCTCAGCGAAAGGACACCAAACAAGCCAGCAGGTACAGATGATGGACCGTTGCCCTGCAGCCTTCAGGGTGCTGCACGTGGCTGCACACACGCAGAGCACCCCTCTGCATCTTAAGGTTGGCTTCCTTGTCTTGGAGAAGCTGAAGTCATTCTATGGCACTCCAAAGGCAGATGGAGAGCTCAGCTGAGTTATTCCCTCCTCTTTTGCAGTGTCCAAAACCTGAAAAGTTGATGCACATGTGGCATGCTCTGCAGTCCCCTCCCCGCTCCCTCGGAGAGACCTCTGAGCTGCGGTGCCTGTGGACGGTGCAGTAGGAAGCCCACTCTGCCCTGTGACACTTGTGCACATCACCCTAAGGAAACCCAAACTTTCCCAGCAGTGGTACCCGAGGGATGCAGTGCTCTGGCACTGCCAGGAACAGCCTGTGCAAATCACAGCACCATCCTGCGTGTCCATCACAGAGCCTGGTGCTCGGGGAAAGCAGTGATGACTTCAGACTCGACTTCAGGAGTGGATTGAAGGGCTCAGCAGAGGAGGCTGTGGGCTCCCCAGCAGCAGTGCCTGGCAGCCAGTGGGTACCAGGAGAGCGCCCACGTGGCTGCACGTCCCCACGATCACCTCCCGGCTGTGTCCACCTCAGCTTTGGCTGGAAAACAGGGAACAAAGCACGTCAGAGAGGCAAGAAGGATGCGACTGCCAGACACGCACACCCCGTCCTTCTCCACTGGAAGGACTAGACTGAACAGGAACATGGAGCATTTTGGAGCCAGAAAAAGATATCTCCTTCTTTACTTTCTCTGGCTTTGGACTTGGTGGGGGAATATTATTTTGCAGCTGGTGAGAGACAAACCTTTTTCTGCCAACCCCCCGCCGGGTGCACAGATGCGTGATGTGCCGCGGCGTAAGCGGTGCAAGGCCATAGCCCTCCACTGAGGAGCTTTTTGTTCTCCTCCTTTCACACCGCTTGTACCAGGCCCCGAACAATTACAGAGAGAGCAATTTGTCAAGGCATGGTCTCAATGAGCTTGGGAGCACTTCAGAAACTCCCCCGTGGCTTCTGGGGAAGGAACAGAATGAGCTGATTGACCCTCAGATGATTTTGCATTTGGAGAAAAGAAAGAGTGCATTATTTTTAAATGCTTGACATCATCACTGTGCTCTGTAAGGTTGCAGCTCCCACCCAGCTGGGGAGGGGGAATGGCTGCCACCTGCTTTGTGGGAAGAAAAGGAGAGGAAAATGACAGTGTGGAGGCATCTCCACTGCACATTGATCACTCTCTCCATGCGGTTGGGGTCTGCACTGTCCCATCAACTCACCCCCACTGCTCCAGGGCCAGCGGAGACTCTCACAACTCTCCCCGTTTGTCTCTCCCGTGCCCCCCTGCGGCTCCCTGTCATTGCAGGCTGGTCCTTCACCCCAGTATGTCCCTTTGCGTGTACATCAGGCTGCTCCTGTATCCCAGCCTGCTCTCACTGAGTACCGCCAGCCCTTTTCTGAAGGGAGGTGATGGGGTGAAACCTCATCCCGTGGTGTGAACAGAATGGAACAGATCGACCTGCTTTGGGCTGACATGCAAGTCATCCAACATTGGTGCCAAGTTTGGCATTGTTTTCTCTTCAGAAGCAAAAGGCAGTGGTTGATGTTAACATTTCAAACCCACCATCCCATGGGTTGCTAGACCAAAACCACCCAGTGCTTCTCCAGACTGTTCCAATATATGGATGTATACCCAAGTGGATGCACAGATGCACACACAAATATACAAGTATACCTATATATATCACTAAACTTACATGCCTGGGTTAAAACACTCTTAGCTGCACAGGGTAATGCTTGTATATGGGCAGTTTCCACTGTACCAGGGAGAGGTACGTGCTGCACATACCCAGTGGCCATGGTGCTGCTCACAACTACACACTCAGACAAACCTGGCCATAAAAATGCATGTGCAAAACTGCAGGTACCCCCTTCTTTTACCTTCTGCTTCTTCCCGACTATTTCTGTATACACCACAGAGGCTTTTGTCCCAAATATCTCTTGAAGAGGGGAGGCAATGAAGAGAATCCCCTAGGATACCATTGCAGCCAGTCCAGGCCTCATGTTCATTAAGCCCTGAAAAAGTTCTTCCCTTTTCTGTCTTTAATGTTGTGTTTACAGCATGTGCTCTTTAACACTGTGATTCCCAACACTACTTTTAACTGAAAGAGCTAATGAAGATCAGAAGCAGTGCCCTGGAGTGGGAACAGCCTTCCCAGCCACTGGGATTAGGAAGGCTTCTCTCTTCTTCATATTTCAGAGTTTACAATGGAAGGTACAAAGTTTGTAAGCATTCCCACTTGGCAGCCTTTTCATATTTGCTTAGACTATGATTTATAAAGTGAATCACAACCTCCGTTCCCACGATGAGCTCTTTGCTGTATCTGTAAGTGTGCACATGGGGATCAGCCGTGGATGCAGGGCTCCGAAGCGCAGGCTACAGGCCTCTGTGTCATCTCATACCCTGTTTCGTGTCGATTACCTCATCTCATGTGTTCTCCCTCAGCCCATGTTGTTAGATGGACCTAGCCCTGGTGTGCTGGGGAGGTTTCTCAGCACTGCCTTCCCTCCAGAGCTACCTGGCCAACACCCCGCAGCATGCAGCCCCACTGCCTGTGCAGCCCCCTTCGTGCTGGGTCCAGCTGGGACCGTGCAGGCATTTCTCACTGGATACCCAGGCTGGTCACCTGGCTTTTGAGGACCAGTGACAACCTGCTGGGTAGAATTAAACTGCCCAAGCCTAAGTCATAGTCCTCATATCACTTGAAATAGCCTTTCTGTGGCCTGAGACACTGCTTGTGACAATCCAGATCACATGGATGTTTTGGGACAGACACCTGGACTGGAGAGGGCTCCTGTGAGCAATGTGGAGTTTACTCAGTGAGGTACACAAGCTGGATCACCTTGAGGGACGGTGTAACCATGGCCAGTGTATACAGGTCTTGAGGAATATCATCTCCAGTGCAGAGAAGTCCTCAGACAGCCCTGTGATGGGGCCCACCTTGGGACCTGAATGGACATCTTTTCCCATCCCCTCAGCCAAACCCAATGTATGGCCCCAATGGCAGGAATCTGGTAGTTTGGGGTCTTATTGGGGTTTGGGTTTTTTCTTTCAGTTGTTTTCAGTGGCCAGTAAACAAGGCAAAAGAAATGCTCTGCATCCAGGGCCTCCTCATGCAGCAGACAGAGAGACAAAGTCACCCCCTCCTGCTTTTAAACAGAATGTCTCCAGCTAGTAAACAGGAAGAAACCTCTCCTGATGAGCAGAGCCCGTCCTCAGTGAATGTCTCCCCTGGACCTGCTCTGTTAAGCCCTTGGGAGCTTGGAAACACTTCAGATATAAAAATAGTGCCGGCAAAGTCAGCAGCCAACCCCTGCTCCTGGACAAGTTGTATGGCTGGGGGTTTTTGTGCTTTATTTATTTTCCCAAACCTGTTCCGAACTCTGTAGAAGGAAGCATGGACTCTCCCTGGCCACCTCAGCATATGAAATACAGAACAATATTCCACCCGAGCCTGACCTCCCACTGCAGGGAGGAAACCACAAAAATAGAGTTCCTGGTAAATTCAGCTCCTATCCTCATTGCCGAAATGCCTCTAACGGCAGGGTGCCGAGGAAGCACCGAGTCCTCAGCAAAGATCCTGCCCACGAAGCCAGCCCCAGGGTCTCCCCAAAAGCCCTTTGCCATTCCTGCTCTGCCCAGGAGGCTCCTTGGTGACCCCAATTTTGGTGCTGTTTTCAGGTTAAAGCCAGGTGGCCATTCTCAGAAACAGAGCTGGGAGAGAGTTTTTTCCATTATGGAAAACAGTCCCAGGTCTCCCAGCAGTCCTTTTTGTTCCCTGTCAGGGCACTGTGGGAAAGGAGGAGGCTGGTGGGCAGCAGGGCACTCACCAATAAAGGCTAAAATCCAAGAATGCCCACTTGGGATGGATGGATGTAATCAGCAAATCCCATGGAGGATCCTCTCTTTACACATTCCCAGCCCAAAACATGAAGTTTAGCAATGCTCCTAGTGTCTCTTGCAGAACCTTTCCCACAAAAATTTCCCAGTTGTGTAAATCAGCATTTTCTGGGGAGAAAAAAAATTATTTCTGAAGAAGAATTTCAGAAAATTCTCTGTTGTCTCAGCTGCTAATAGCCCAAACAAGTTGAAAGCCCCAAGGACATCTTATTGTGTTATGTTCCTGGCATCACTTGCAAACTGTTTGCCCAGCTCTGTCTCAAACAGATCAGGGCAATTTTGGCTACTGCAGCAGAGGAAAACAATAGTGGAGTGTGTCCTCTCCTGCTACTTCAGAGTTGTTCAACCAGAAAATAATGAAGAGAGAATTGTTTTTCTTTGGCTTTGCAGTGTAAGTTAGTAGTGAATAAATAAGCCCAAGGGCCAAAGGATGAAGCATTTATTGATTTTTTACAGTGTTTATTTCAGAGTTAATTTGCTACTCACATAAAGAAAGATATCACTGAAAATATTATGTGTTTTATATCGTATGTATTATGAAAAGGGTTTCAACAATAAGATTATTGCATCTTTCTATGGGTTGTTCACTGGGTTTGGTTGTTTTCACTTCCGAAGACCACCTGATATTCCCTTGTATCCGTGTATAGATACCTGGATGATACTCCTGTATGTACAGCAAGCTCGCAATGCCATCTTCTTCACAAATTTTCAGTAATGCAGAGATGACAAGACTTAATACAGGAGACTGCTATGCTTCGACAACTCCATCCAACTGCACCATCTGCCAGAGGTCCCCAGCTAATTAACTATTGATCTAAACTTTCAGGGGTTTTATTAGAATCTCATAGGTGTCACATTATTGTTAATAGGGCTTTAGCATACAGTGGAGAGTGAACTGGCTGTGGAGAAAACTGGCTGTGAAGATGAAATGTCAAAAGCGGTCATTTCTCAAGCAGCATGACTGTGTTTGCAAGGCAAGCTGCGAGGGCGGGTGTGCTATTCCAGTGCGAGTTTGCAGTGAGCACCGACCACGCCTGCAGCTGCACAGGATCCCCAGGACACTGCAGGACCCTGTCTTTGGATCCAGTACGTTTTAAGACCTTTTATTGTCTCTAGGCTAGCCACCAGTTCTCTAGAAGGGTGTTGTGAGTACAAGCATCGTGGAGCAGCAGAGGGGTGTGGGGAGGAGCACAAAGCTGGGTTTCTTCAGAGGTTCAGCAGATCTCATCGAGCATCTACCCTGCCAAGGCTGCACGTGCCAGCCCCTGTTCTCTGGCACGGAGCAGGAATACAAATGGGGAAGAGAGACACCAAACATCTGATCACCAAGGGGAACAGACTGGCCTCAGCACAAGGCATTTTGAGCAGTTCCTTCAGCCTGTTTCCCTGAATAATTAAAGCTTCCTGCTGGTTTAAAAGAAGGAACATGCCGTATGGTGAGCTACCGTTCCCATGTCAACATCCCTCAAGCATCAGAAAGGACAGTTCCTCTGCTGTCCAGGTCACGCTTCTTAACACTTCTTTGCTAAGCGCTGGTGGTGGTGGTGAAGACACTGGGTTGTGTGCTCCTGCTGAACTGAAACCAGCCAGCACTTCTGAAGCAGATTCCAAGTGAGAGATGCCGGAATCTATTAAATAAATACAGAAAGACAGTTTTAAACAAGCACAGCTGAAGTGGCACAGTCCATCTAGCTTCCTGTCAGGGCCTTATCTAAGTTAGCCTTTCTATTTTTGTTTCTTTGCTGTAGCATGTTTTCTTTGTGTTGTACTTTTTGGCAGCAGTTCTCTAGCTTCGACTCCGGCTCCCCTCCTAAAGGTGCTTTAACACGCCGAAAGGTGATGTCCCTCATTGCTGCAGCCTGAGCAGTTCACAACAATGAGTCTTCTTTACATCCAAAAATCACATGCCGTGAGGATGAAATTCAAAGTCCTGTGAGACACTCACCCCCAGAAAGGAAGGAGAGTTTTGATGCCTTCGTTCTTCTCTGACACAGGGCTGGGACAGACAGCACCATAATGTGCCTCAGGGAATTAGACACGGTCTGTCCTTACAGGAGCTTTCCAAAGTGCCCCACGAAGCTTTTCTCCACTAAGCACTGCCATGCTGCTGTTCTGTGTGCTGGGCTGCTGAAAAGCTTCCTGATCTTTCCACAGTGTAAAAAGTCTATTATATGAAGAGCCGTAGGCCACAGAGCAGAGGGAAATCTATTCAGTTCCTGCCATTATCTGCTGCTTCTCTCTTGGTGGTGTTCTGCCCTGGCTGCCCACGCTTGGGCTGGCAGCAGTGCTGGGTTTACCTTGCGCCAGCATAGTGCCCTCCCGGAGGAGTCCCGGTCTCACGAGGGCTTCTTGGCAAAGTAGTAGTAACAACAACAATAATAGCTGGTTTTGTTACCCTGTCTTAGTACACACAGCATGCTTCAGAAGTTCTTAGCCCAGCAATGCCATTAAAGCCCCAACCAGTCTAATTGTGGTATTAATTCTGAGCTGAAATAGCACACCATCTACATCACGGGGAAAGCATGCTGAAAAATGCTGCCTGTCCCTCGGACTCTTGGGGTGCTCTGGATATACAGAGGTCATTTACATTCGGGTAGGCAGAAGGCTGGTTTGTGACATTTTATGCCTCCTTTTTACGTGGGCATGACAACCGAGCCCCCACTTGTATCACTGTCCTGCACACTGCAGTGTGAACAGGGAGAATAGTAAATAACAAGGAGAGAGAAGACCCAGTGCTTACAGGTTGGGGCTCTTAATGCAGAAATGTTGGAGGAATGGATTTACTTCAGAGGTTTACAACTGATGTTTAAAGTCTTTGAGATGTGGGACGACCCTGCACCCTGTCAGATCACTTCATGGTCTGAGCACAGGGTGAGTGCACAGGAACTTCAAGCTCCAGACACCCCCTGCACTGCTCAAACTGACCTCGCTGCACAGGCTGCAAGGAGGAGAGGCAGGCATTTAATTAGTTGGTTGAACCTGGAAAGCCTAAATTTGTGTGGAGCTTGGGTCTCACACGAGGACGTGGAGCACCCCATCAGACGAGAGCCCAGACCCCTCCCAGCCCAGCAGCTCTGACTTTGAGCACCACTTGCAACGGATTGCAAAACAAACAGCGTGCAGGGCCCTCTTCCAGTGGGGAATGAGGCTTGCCAGAGCAGAATTCTTCAGTGGCCCTTCTCCAGGAGCTGCACAAACTGCTGCCCAGGAGTACCCTCGGTCGGCCTGCAGCTTTCTCACCCTCTGCACCCAGGGAAGAAGAATCAAAACCCACCTTCCCACCCTCGCTGCGGGGTGATGGGTCAGAGGGCTGCGGGCAGCCATGGTGGCTTTCTCCCTTCTCTGAGTTGGTCTTGTTGACTCAATTGCACTTGTTGTTTAGTCGCTGCATGTGACTGCAAGGATCCTGTTGGCTTTGGCACACTTCTAGGATGTGGCACCTGGCTGGTGCTTTGTGCTTGTTTGCTGCTCTGCAGCAGGGAAACAGCGGAAACTCGTTGTGGCTTACTGCTCGTATTGCAGTAAATGTAGCAGAATCCTTTGTCCAGACAGTCCCCCCAAAAACCCCTTTCACTTCAGCCCTATTTTTTAGGCCAAAAAGGAGTATGTGGATGATTTTAGCAGTGGTAGACACCGGGGTTGTCTTCATTATCTGCAAGGAGCATCCCCAAGGCCATGGTCATCCCCAGCCATGCTGCTAAAGCCAGAGAGGGCCTTCAGTGGCAGAGGAGAAGCAGTGGAGATGGTAGGGGCATGACAGAGGTCACACTGCTCTTCAGGCCACTCAGCAAACCTCACTTTCAAAGTCAAATAAATGCAATCTGTGGGCTAAAACAGTATTTTGCTGAGGATGAACCACTGAAGCGACTGATCCAGAGCTGCATCACCACCTTCTCAGAGCCATCCCTTTTACTGGTGAGATGGGTTTCAAAAGGTAACATATATACAGACATGAGGAGTGAATCTCTCCAGTCTGTGTTCCTTTTCCTATTTAAATCAACGTGTTTTACCATAGCAACTACCAAAGAAGGAATCAACAGCTTTTGAGCAAACAAACACTTATTAAATCACCCTTCTGAAATATTTATGCTTTGTTCCCAAAGGCCCTCTAAGTGCATTGATAGAGCAGCCCAGCACGGCGCTGCATGGCACCAGGAGCGTCAGGAGAGCCTTTTCTCCGCTGCCTGGCAAAGTGGAAAAAAACATTCTTCAGCAGTCTGTTTATCCACCCGAGAGTTTAACCATCCCCGTGCAATGTGATTGAGAAACTGAGAGATGGAAGCGACTCCATCAGAGAACAGGACAGCCTCAGTCCTTCCCACAGTCTCAGACCAGCCTTGAAGAGTGGCTCCAATTTACAAATTGCCTGGGTTTTCACACTCCCTAAAGAATTCAATCCAGAGTCTAATGAAACAGTTTCTGTCAAATTGTTTCTGTGCTGATGTTTATAATGAATGGGAGGAGACAAGAAATGCGAGAGGAGTTTGCGGGGTGGGAACTGGAAGGTGTACAAGAAAGGAAACACAAACTTGCACAGAAAAATAGGAAAAGGAGACCTAAGGAGATCAAGGATGTCATGACATAACGCTCCCTTCGGCAGCAAAGGCAGCTGTGGAGGTACTTGTCCACCTCTCCCCTTGGTCCACTTGGCTGTCACGTCAACGCTGCAGATGCAACGCAGAGGCTGTTCTGAGAGCACTGAAAGCGTCTGGGCACCCTCCTGCAAGCTGGGCAATGGAGGCGGGGAGCATGGGGGGAAGGAAAGGCCTTTAAAATGGATTTTACTGCTGTGTAACAGCGACCTGAGAGAAGTGCACTGCAGAGGGCAATTTGTGTGTCACCATTCACAGCTCATCATCCAGGGCCTGCAGAATGGCCCTGTGGCCTCTTGTTGTCCAAGAAAGACAAGCACTGATGGTTTTATGCGTCTGCTCTTCTGGTGTGTGTCTCCCTCCCTCAGGAAACAAATCAGATGGCTTGCTCTTGAAAATAGGCTCCCCAAAAGCTGTTACAGGCGTGTGCTGGTATTTAACATGTCCCATGTTTGTCATCTTACGCCAAGTGTCGCTTCCTTGACAGTGATGGAGCTGTTAAAGGCAGGGCAGTAAAATAGAATTAAATGGCTCTGCTGAAGAAAAACTGTTTATGATCACACTTTCCTGGAGCTGTCAGCCAGTTCCTATGAGTAAATATTGTTTTGCAAGTGAAGAACTTGCATGGGCCTGCCGTTATTGCTGTCTTTTTCTTGGGGTGAGTTTTCTGCATAAATCATTAGCAAGAAAATGTGTACCATTACACTGATGGAAAGGTTTAAAACACTTGAGTTTAAACTGAGCTGTGGGTCTTGTAAAAAACACCAAAAACTGTAACAAAAATAAAGTTCTACCAGCTGACCTCCACTGAGGCTGATCCATTTGCAGCTTCCAGGACCACCACAGGTTGAAGCCGCACTTGGAGGTGGGCATGCGAGATTAGTGCACATCTTTCCTTTATCTCATTTGGTAGTTGGTGAATCTGTGGGGAGTTGGGTATGGAGGAGAGCACCCATTTCCCCTACTCTTTGAAAAGCAGCGACACAAGTAAACAGTTAAGAAGCGTGTGCCAGAGCACTCCAGCAGAAGGGGCTGCCGAAAGCAGCAGCAGGCACTGTGCACCAAGGCAGTGAGGGAGTGAGCACAACCAACCGAGCAAACACCTTGGAGGGCGCCAGCCTCACCAGTGGGATGTGCATCAGTCCAGGCAGGCAGACTGGAAAGATACAGAGACGATGACTGTTCCCCCTGTGCAAAGATGAAGTAAGTACATGCACATGGTCAAAACACTTCAAACATCCTCTACCATGGAGAGCAAGGGAATAAGAAGCAATATAAACAGAGGAATCAAAATCAGTACATATTTTGATAAACATTTAAATTGGCACTGCCATCACAGTCCAGCATCCCTCATCCCAGATTACATCCCACTTACAGCCCCCTCCCTCTGCCCCATGATACCTCCTGTACTCTGCAGGCACAAATGCCCACGTACCCATGGAAAGAACCGCATTGAGCTCTCCCTAAGCAGAGGTTTCCAGTCAATCGATCCAGCCGGCTGTGTACTTTTCCTTCACGCTGGGTTACCTGGGCACAGACGCAGAGCAGAGGGGTGGCATGGTGGCTGTAGTGAATGGCCAGGCTGCGGGGAAGCAGTGACGGCTCAAATGCAGAGCCAACACAAAGAGCTCGTTTCACTCTTAGGGCACATCTGCCCTCCACAGCTCGTTTGCTCTGTGTAGATATATGAGCAGGATATACATTCTGAGCAGGATGTCGTGGGATATATGAGTTAACTCTGGCCACATAAATGTGGCTACATAACCTCTTGGCCAAACAAATTTCTTTAGAATGAGTTTGCTAAGCTCCATTCCTCTGAAGACATATGCAGCACAGATGGAAAATGTGTCTATAAGGCAGGATTTCCTTATGGTTTATTTTGACGGGATAGAGGATCGCAGTCCTTTCAATCCCCACTGTCACAAAAGAGCAGAAAAGGGGTTAGAATCCGAACTCCTAAAATTGAAATCTCTCATTTAGCAAACCTAAGAGCCCTGCTGTTCAGCTATGAAGTGCATGCTTACAGCGCAGGAGATGAGTCAAGCAGAGAAAATGTGACGCAGCCCACGGTCCACCAAAGTATCTGCCTAAACCACAGGCTTCCAGTATCATTTCGCACTGCAACGGGAGCCAGCGCCTGCACAGAAAGCAGTTTCCAAGCTCTGGCTACAGCAAAGCAGAGGTTTTTGAGTCAAGCTTCAGGAAAGAAAGGCAATCGCCAAACCCGTTCAGCCACCCAGGGTCTGTACAAAAACCCCGTTAACAAGGACATGCCACTGCCAGGGGAGATCTTCAAGAGCTGGAGTACTGTCCCACAGCATCCCTGGGCTCAACCTGCTCCCAGATAATAGACCACATTTTTTGCAGTTTGTTCAGGGCGGTAAAACCCCCCGAAGGGCTATTCAGTGACTGACATCAATGAATGCAGGGGATAAATAATAGCAAACTGCAGCTTTGTTTTCCAGTGTTGGAAGAACATGAAGAGGGAGAATTATGTGACTGTTTAACCCAAATGATGCCCAGCTGACTGTGCTAGCTTACGAGCCCTGTTTGTTTATCCAGTGATGCTGTGCTTCAGTATTTGGCAGGCTTTTTTCAACTTATTTCAAGACTTTTTTCCTTAAATAAAAAAGCCTTACTGTCGCTTTGCAATGTTCTCGATTGCAACCATTCACAGGGTTTCTCCCGTGAAGGTTATTACAAATCACCTAGACACCCAGCATGGAAAAATGAGGAAAGTGCACCCTTTTACTTCATGTATTTCTATTGCTTTGTATTTGTTGCTGCCACCTTTTCCCACAAAATCAGGCAGGCAGATGGCTAAGGAGAGGTAGCCGTCTTTCAAAAGCAGCTGGTCAGATGCAGCCCTAATGTCAGCAGGGGATAAAACCCCCAACACTCATTGCCACAGTAAGTCACACACCCGTGCTGGGTCACAAAACAGGGGACAGCCCCCCGAGAGCACACATTCACACTGCACACACACCTATCACATCACATCACATCACATCACATCACACCACGTAGGGCCAGGAGGTGGCCAAGTGGGAGAACATCTCTCCCATTTACACACATATGCAGAGCAGCCAGGAATGCAGAGGTACAGGCGCAGCACCCACTCTTTCTCTCCACTTGTCTTGATGATTAAGCTAAACATAGAGCCACTGACCTCAACCTGTGTATACCATTGTTTGCTCTTTCTCTTCCAGCCTTCTACTGCACATCCAAGAGCTCAACTGCCTTTCTTTCCCCATTATATCAATCTAATAAAAGTCATTATTTTTTTCTGCCAACTTTGTCTCACTTAGATCATCAATGTTACTTATACAGACTTTACTATTAAGCTTTCATGCCTTGACTTTTTTAGTACCAGTGAGTTTCTCCGTTTGTCTCCCAAACTTTATTTAGCACAGTTTATCCTGCCAGTGGACAAGGCTGATTCTTTATTAGGGGCTGCCAGCCATGTGCTCTTACTGGCCAAAGGCAGGCTATATAAGTTTTGGCTCACTGTCAGCTCAATGCCATAACACGAGTCCCAGATTGGATCTGGTTTACAGCTGGGTGGCTCAGATCATGGGCAAACCAGGCTTCTTACACCAGTCACAAAAACATGCCCTTACACGGGGCAGTTGACTCTAAATCTAAACCAAAACGCTCTTCATTTGACCCTCACATTAACACAGCACTTTGCATGCACCCCAGACTGAGGTGACAAATGGGACACTTGGGTGGGTACAATTTTTGCCTTTGCACAAGTTAGGCAGCATTAACTTTGCTTAGTTAAGAGATGTGTTAAAACCTTTTAGAATATAATTTTCTGGCACAGTTGTATATGAGATGAGAGAGCTCCCTAGACAAGGCATGAAATTTAGCACCTTGAGAGCCCCAGGACATAAATTGGGTGATGTTGGGCAGCCAATGCCTTATGCACGAAGAGGGCAGAATTTCCAAAGCACTTGCAGGAGCCATTTCATTCATCCGTCACAGATGGAGCCAGACACTCAGGGGAGGTATGCTGCCCCTTGGCCTGGAGGGCAAGGGGAAAGGGGAAGTACCTTAGTCCAGAAATGATGGGCATGAGCTGTAATCACACATTTTGACTGATTTCTTCTGAATCTCATGATCTGGTTCATCATCTCCATTTCACGCCACACAGCAGTTGGCATTGGCTATAGTCTGGCTCACCCTAGTGGTCTGAAGCTTAATGAGATGTATGTCATGGTCTGTAATCGCTTTCAGTGATTTAAGTATTAACAAAAAGTCATCCAGTCACTTTTGAGCAGTTAAATTAAAAGCAAACTGGATCTTTCTAACTGTGGTGTGTTTCCAGGTGATAAATGCTTTTTAACAAATCTCATAAAACCTCCTCTTTCAGCTGCACTGAATGTAATTTGGATTTTTATGGTTCTTTTTAATAGTTGCTCAAATAATTTCATCAGCATAAAGTCTCCTCCTGGACGGAAATTTAATAAAAAGCTGAACTGTTGTGAAAGGTATGAGCATGATCTAATCTTGCCCACTCTTATTCCCAGACCTTTTAAATGTATTCCTAAAGGTCTGAGAGTTAAGAATTAATAAATGAAATAAATTACTTGGAAACTTCAAGCTTATGCAGTGCTCTCCCCACCTGCCTGGCCAATGATAATTAACACTTTCATGTTTAAGTCAGATGCCCCGATGCTGCTGTGGTCCAGTGTAACCAGCTGCACTACTCAAAGGAAGGTGTGGAGTGTCCATGCATTTATGTCATCATCACTCTGCCCGTGCCTCTGGCACCAGCGGGGTCTCTCGTATTTGTAAAGCTGCACTAGTGTGAGTTTGCCGGGTTCAGACCTGGGCAAAACTGTACGCAAATAAAGACACAGAAAATGCCTGGTCCTTCATGCAGGTCATGACATGGCAAAACAACAGCCCTAGGAGACCAGCTATCATCTGGACCATGACTGAACCAGCAGGAGTTCCCAAAGTCCCCAGTGCAGCAGATGGTCTGTGCCCTGATATTCCAATTCCTTTCCAGAGTTACAGTTGCAAGTTCAAAACTGCCAGAAACCCTTGAATGCGCCTGTATCCTTCTCTGGGTCATAGATGTCCTCACAGACCAGTCTGGGTGTATAATCAACATTTATCATTCAGGAGCCTCGCAATAGTGTTCTGCAGCTCATGCAGCTCAGATGAGCAAAGACATGGTCAGGAAATAATCCCTGCAAAGTAGTGTGAGTTTTAGAGATGATTACTGCAAAACCATATTCTTTCTTATTCTGCAGATCTGCATGAGATGCACCGTTTATTGAAACGAGCAGGTAAAGCAGCTCAGAGGGTCGTTATGATCAGCCAGACCATGTCTGTGCTGTGGAGACCAGGTCTTCCCAGCTCCCTGCCTGGGCACTTTGTCCACTTCTGGGCTCCGTTTTAGAGAGATGCTGCTTTGCTCCATCATGATGTCCTCCCTCACACTAAGCATCACCTGGCCCATGGGCAAAAAAGGAGCTGCACTTGCAGGCTAGAATAAAATAAGCGAAGAGCATGTGTGGAAATGTGTGGATGTCCTTAAGACATCCAGAGTCAGCAGAGCTAATGGAATTCATCCTGGAGTGCTTGGGAATGAGCCAAGGAAATTTCTAAAGCATTAGTGATTATCTCTGAGAAGCGATGGTGGCAGGCCTCAAGGGACAGGAGAAACGAACAGTGTCCTAGCTTTAGAAAGGACAAAAAGAGGCCCCAGGAGATATGCACCAGCCTGCCTAACTCTGTTTCTTGGAAAGATACTGGAACAAATTATTAAATAATCAATATAAACACCTAGAAGATAATAAAATGACAGGAAAGAGCCAGCATAGATTTCTCAAGAACAAATCACATCAAATCAATCTAATTTCCTCCTCTGACAGAATAACAGGCCTGGTGGACAAGAGAGAAGCAGGTGTGATATATCCTGACTGTAAAAAGACTGCATACTCAGTATTACATGACACTCTCATGAGTAAATTAGGGGCATGTGAGCAAAATGAGAACAGAAACAAAATCACCATAATTTGGGTGCATAAGCAGGAGAAAAAAAACGCTCCCCAAACAGGCCATAGGAGCCTGGTTTGTTCATCCTGTCCATTAATAACTGACTCGTACGATAGCAAAGATAATAGAGTTTTATAAGCTGGGAGGTTTTGTAAACAATACAAAGGACAGGATCTGAATTCAAATCGATCTAGATAATAGGATGAAATCTGTAAGCTGAACCTCAATGGGGACAGATGCAAAATACCACACTTACGCAGGAAAAATCAAATGTACGAATACAAAATAAGAAATAGCTAACAAAACAACGCTGAAAGGATGATGATACCAATTACTTTATCACTTCTGTATGTGGGCAGAGTATTTCTCTTCTGATTACAATGGTTAACCTAGAATTTACTGCCATGTATAGATACTGTTGAAGTTGACAGAGCTGGTAGAAGTTCAAACTTTTTTATTTTTGGCAAAGAAAAGTTATTTTTCCAAGGTTTATTCATTAAAATGTAGCTTTTTGGAGGGGAGCCTATGTGGAGAAGAAAGGTACTGTTGCACATTAGAAGCGATCCCCTCCTTGTTTAGGGCAGAATTTTACCCTAGGGACAGCAGCACTGTGTGGTGTGCCAATGAGTCCTCCTAATCCAGGGTTCTCTCTCCTGAAGGATGGAGCTCGACGTACTCATCCAGTTCAGCCTCTGGTTAAACCCAAAGACAGAGGAAACCTCAGAAATAGTCACTTATCAGTTACCATTCCCGGAAAGTTGTTTCCTGATAGATACAGCAGCAAGGGTCCTGAAGCACAAGCTTAAGAGCTCCTTCATGTTTCCATACCCAGAAATACAATGCTGCTATTTACTAATATCAATATTTAAATCATTTTTCCATCTCTTCAGGTTTTTCCTATGACGAGATTGCGGGGGTGACGTGAGGTAACAGGAAGCCAGGCCACGGTGTTAATCAAAAGGCAAAGGAGGGTGTTTCCTGGTAGAAATACTGGAGATCACTCCTTAGCACCACTTCTGCTGAACTGGCTTCCTTCGAGGTTTCCAGCCCTGCCAGATGCGCTTGAATCCCGGCGTGCCTTCAGTCTAGTTGCTGGAAACGCTTCACGGAAGGGTTCGGGGTGCTGAAGTGGAAATTGAAGCAACCCTTAATTATCTGAATTAATGGATTTTTAAACTTGGCTCTGCATGTCCCTCTCTGGGTTCCTCGAGTGCACTGGAGGCCACGTCTCCACCAGGCCAGGCCAGGAGGGTTGCTCACACCGTGCTTCATCTCACACAGACATGTTATTTTCCTCGCTTCATACAAAGACTATTTAATAAGGCAGGAGGAGAAACTGGCTCTTTGTTTATTGGAAATATAACAATAGGATCCTCTTCTAAATCCTGAGGCAGTATAAGGGACAAACAGCAGTCATCATGAGTCAAGATCTCTTGTTGTCATTATTGGGATTTTTTATAATACCATCATCAAAAGTTCAAAACAAATTTTCAGCCAAGTTTATCATCCCTAATACGATTCCTCCAACACAACAGAGTTACACTATATATGAAATAAGCTTCTCTTCAGAGACAATAGTGGTAAGAAGAGACAAGCACATACATCCAGGCCAAGTCATCCAACAGTTCAGTGTGAATGTATCGTGCCATGCTGGGGATCTTGTTCAAGGTCTTTTTTCCCCTTTCCATGCAAAGCTCAATCACACAACAGAGAACAAAGTATTTCACTTCTGGATACCACATGTCACTATTAGGAACTAAGAGCTGGGAAGAACCTGGAAGCGGAGAAGTTGCATCATTCCTCCTCTTCTTGGTAGCATCTGGCCAGCGATAGCTACCGTTGTCACTGTCGTGATTTCTGGTTTTCTCCATATAGAAATGAACAAGTCTGGGGCTTACACTTATTCACCCCATGCCCTTTTCCTCTCTCTCCCCTCTGCTGCCGCAGGGACAGTGCGGCATGTCCTGACCCCCATGGCTGTAGCCTACGGTGCTTGTCCTCTGGACGTCCTGCAAATCCACGGAACAGGGAGTGACTGGCAGTGCTGGTGTCCCTGACCTGCCCGCATGTGCAGTGAGACCTCGTCCCTTTCCCTGCCTCCATTTCCCTTCTGGGCAAGCACCTGCCCAGACACACACACTGCTGCGATGTGTTCCCAGCACTGAGTGAAGCCATAGCTCAGCCAGATGTTTCCTAGTTTCCTACCGCTGGAGAGAGTGGAGGAGGAATGAATATCCCACCGGAGTACAACTGCAGTCTAAGTGAACGCTTCCTGAGCACATGCATCTTCTTCCAGCTCTGCAGCGCGTGAGAACGCTCAAGATAAAAATCTCAAATATTTGGAATATTAACATCTATCAGTTTCACACGTTCCTTAAAGTAGCATATTTCTTGCATGACTGAGCCTGCCATATGGTAACATTAGCCTGTACCATTACCATCTGCCTCAGCTTTAATTTTATCAAAAGCATTTTGACAGGAGGTAGCATTTTTCCTTTTCCACCCCTCCTTCTCCTCCCGCCAAAAACTGTATGATTCCTCTCCTCAGATGAACCCAATTTTCGATCCCGTGTGAGAAGGTTGTCTGTATATTCTGTCTAGGAAATAGCTCTTTGATTTCAAATGCTTTGCGGTTGGGAAGCAGAGCTAGAACCCAGGAGCAAGGGAACTCCCAAACTTCTTTCCCAAAGGAAATTCTGGTGCTCATTAACAAAAAGCCAAGAGAAAAGCAATCAGTCCTGGATGTTATGCATTTCTTCCACTCTCTACTCAATTACTCAATTACATGGTCCATGAAAAAATTGTTCCCTAATCAGCCTTGACTTACATTGTTACCATAGCTAGTGTATGCCTTGCACAACAAAAAAGAAACAAAAGGAAATCCAAATCTCCTGCCCTGTTTCTTCTCACTTATTCATGACCACAGATATTTTTATCACCCACCCCTGATATGTTCTTTTTCTAGAGCAAACCACATCCTACATCCCCGTGTCTTCCCTTTGAAACTTCAGTGTCCTTTCAGGTGGAGATGTGAGTGAGCGCTCCAGATACTAATACAATATTGATAATAGTAGCGATTGCAGAAACGGTGATAACACAACCCAGTGTGTGGCCCATCCTCCTGTGCTGGCTCAGTGACCCAGCAGCCCATAAACCAGTTCCGGCTGCAGCAGAGCCCTTCGCAGGTAGGCTCAGCGCCCTCATCCACGTTTGCTCTCTTTGTCCAACTGCCACTAATCCTCTTCATTATTTAGCACACCGATACGTAACACTCCTGCACCCACCCAGGCAGAAAATCAATTCAAAGGCAGCTGAAAGAGGAGGAGAACTTGTCCACACACAGCAGGTCGTAATGGGAGAAGGTTCTCACGGCTTCTGTTGCAGCCCATGAGCAAGAGCTGGCGCTTGGCGTGCTACCACAGCACCCTTCAGCTTCAGAAAGGAAACTGAAATCCGGCGCTGAACAGCAACAGCAGGATGTGACCGGCTGCTTGGCTGCAGGTTAGCGAGAAAGCCATACTCTCTGAATGCTGTCAGAATAATAGTAATAAAAAACCCACCTAAAGTGTGCAATTTATTTTGTCTGCAGTGTTCCAGTGTGCAATCAGGAAGGTCACCACAGGAGGGAAGCAGCGTTTCACTTTTGTTTCTTTAGTATTCAAGGCTATTTTTCTTTTTTAAAGTATGTTTTGACCGTTAGAAAAACCTCCCTGATGTGACAAAGTAATAAATATCAATGGATAAGATTGAGAGATTTTAAGTTGACAGGAGCTGGTTGGGACAGCGGACTAAACCCCCCTGTTTTCAGAACAGAATTTCAGAAATTCAGGATTTATTAAAAATTAGAAGCATGTTTAAAGGGAAGAGCAGCAATAAAGCTGTCACAAAACGGAAAATGGAAGTGGACAGCTCACTTGCCAGCTGCCTTCATGTGTGCCTGTCACGATAGTACCTACTGGCCAACAGCTCACACTTTAAGATATATGGTCTCTCTGCTCAGTTAAAATAATGAATTTGTAAATTATTGATTTCCAGTACAGACAAGAAATGGAACTTGTAGTGGAATTGCTTATACAACTGTAGCCTGAAATTAGACCAACTCTTTTCCCACAGAGTCATTAACTTCACAAAGTTCTGGTTTTAAAGATGTGATTGAAAGGAGAAATACCTGAATAAACTCTGGACTGATTCATGCATCCATTTTCAAGATTTTCAGGCTAAAAAGAAAAATATTTCCACAATCCCTGTAAAATAACATCAGTGCTGAAATGCTCGAGGCAAAATGAGCTTTTCCTCAACAGTCTGTCTGGTGGCAGAGAGTAGAGCCGCTGCTGCGTCCCAGGCATCTGGGACTCCTTCTAAGTGAAACTGCCAGCAAGGAATATTTGGGGGAATTCTGTGGATCCTGCAGAGATTACATCCACCACCCCCAGAGGTTCTTGTCATCATCTGTGATGCCACACATTAAAAGGTGATTTTTAGTCTTGCCAGTGACACCTTTTCTACAGCTTTTGAGGATAGAAACCACAGAGCTTTGCAGAAATGTATAAAAGAAATTGGAAGCATCACTCTTCCTTCTGTCATTAACAGAGAAGACATAAAGAGCCTGCCAAAGTACTCCACAAGAGTAGGTGCTGGGCTTTGCAGAGGTCAGGAGAGACACACAACCTGCTCTTCACAGCAATATACTGCCCAATCGATGGAAATTCCCTCAGAAGCTCAAACTGCCCATCCCAGCATTTCTTGCAGCAGAGATGCGTGCCAAGGCATTGGGAGCGACGTGTTTGTGCTCCTGGAGATCTGCTGAAGGACGTGCCCTACCAGAGGGCACAGGGGAGGCACAGGCAGGACTAAGCAGACGTTCACTCCATTTATACTTGGCCAGCTCTGGACATCCTGATGTCTGATGAGGTTCCACAACCACAGGGACCCATGTGTGCAGCAGAATTCTTTCCTGTGGTCATTCCAGGAAAACAAACTCTGCTCAGTTTAACATCGTTCTGACACAGCTTTGCAGTCTGTAGGTGGTGGAGATGGATACCAGTTGCTTTGGTATGGCTTTCTAAGGATGGATTATTTTAGGTTGGAGTCAGCCTAAAAATCGCTGGTGGGAATTTTGGAATGGGAACTGGCGTTCCTCAAAACCACATCTAAATGTAAGTGCTGTGCATCATCTGGGGGCTGGGAAACCTCCATATTGCCTGTGAAAATGAGGCTACAGCCTCATTAGCTTTCAGGAAGAGCACCATGTGGAAATAAGCCCGAAAATAGCAACTTGCTCAATTTCTTCAGACTCTCTGAGGAGGAAGACGGGCTCCACAACACACGGTGGTTGGACTCCACAGTTCTTTCCTGCTTTTGCTTCCTATGGGACCTTTGGCAAATAACCTCAGCTCTCATGTCTCCTTTTCCCATCTGTCAAAGGAGGATGAAAGAGATCTGGGTAGACTTTCACTTACAGTGATAAGACTTTGATACTACAGTCCTGGGTAGGACTGATAGACATCAAAATGTTGATGCCTGAGACAGAAGTTTCGGCACTGGTGCAATTTGTCAGCATCTCGTACTTGTTCCCACGCAAAGATGAATCATCAGAGAACAGGGATTTATCATACTGCGTCATGTGATGGCAAAAACCACCACCATTGACTGCAAGCAAACAGTGAGATCCCAGTTGGAGAGAAAAACTGGTGAAGTACACAAAATATTTTAATATATAGGAATATATAGGAAATAATCTTGACAATCCAAATGTAGATCCACTTAGAGCTTTTGTACATGCTGCATTCCTTGGGCCACAAACCCCATCGCTCTGGGCCTCCTGGAACAACATGCAGGCTGGTAGCATCTTGTGCCAAAAGAAAACCCTTTAGCTGTTAGCACTGCAGGGTTTATGACCCACAAAGAATCATTTCCAACCGTATAGGGTAGCTGTACCTATATGGAATAGTCAATTCATTATGCCATTTAATTTGTGAAATGACACTTCTGATCTTCAAAGTGTTTTACATCCCACACATTGCAGGCAGTTAAGAAGTAATAAAGAGTAAGAATTAATTAATCCTAGCCATACCCCCAAGAGATATGTAGACAAACATTAATCTACTGATAGAAATAGAGCAACTGAGGTTATGTGACTTGTCCAAGGCTGCAGTGAGTATCTAGCGTAGAGCACAGAAACTCTGATTGCAAAGCTCAGTCCTTGCCTCACGAAACTTATTTTGAGGAGGAATATAATCTTCAAAATAAATCATCCATTTAGAAAAAGTCTTGGTTTGTCTTTTCTACTTCATTAGCGCATTGCGAGTACATCCTGATACACAGGGTCAGACTGTAAATGTTGACTTCGGCCCATCTTGAGGGTGTAAATGCGTATGTATGCATTCTATACAGCGTGTGTGTGGGAACAAGGTATCTAACGAAAGAGTTTAGTACCAAATATGCAGAATACCAAGCATCAATGTGTTATTGCAAAGCTCCGCAAGCAGACTGCTGTCTCAGTGTGGACATACTTTCCCACGCCAGCTCGTGGTCCTGCAGCCACCTCGTTATGGAACAGAGTTGCGTTGCATTTAACCCTCCCCTGGCCTCGCTGATGGGCAGTTTGAAGATCCCACTGGGCAGGATGATATCCAGAGGTGGAAGCTGTCTGAGCGTGCACCCCAAGTGCCTCATCACGGTGCATATTTCTCTGCAGAATTACCATAATCTGATGGTGATATACCCACATCAACACCTACTCCCATGAAAATTTGCAAACATCTTTAACTTTCTTCTGCGTTCCTACAATTTTGAACAAATTATGTTCAATTCAAAATAAAAAAATATATATACCCAGCATACCTTTGTTTGTACCTGTGTATGTTCAGGCAAATCCCTGTGTGGCCCTCAGATACAACCTGAGAACTGGAACTAAGCTCTGTGTGCTTCCTTTATCTGCTTTAAACTTCTGCACAGACAAGGAATTTCTGCTTTTCTTGCAATTAGCGTGTGTGTGTGTGTGTTCAGACTAATAATCTTTCCTTAGGTTTTCTTACCAGTCCTGACCTTCCAGTTTGAACCCATGAAGCAGACCAGCTCTACATCTTTTTGCCCTCAGATGACAAAGTGCTTGGCATTTTGCATCCAGCTTATTTCATACACAGGGGATTTTAATTATAAACACAAGTGCCTTCCCAAAGGCTGGTCTTTCAGTACGAAGATTATGAAGGGAAAGTAATGGTAGAAAAACGGATTTTTCCATCCGTTTCTTTCACTGTGGTGACCGTGAGCTCTACGAACAGCTCTGCTATTTTAATTCTAAAAATTACATTTGCAACATCATCATCAAGGAGGTAAAATATGCTCAGCTTCAGTTTTGTTTTCTGCTCTTTTATGTACCAGAACACTAAGCTGCCGTGTATAGCTGAGCGTGTGGGGAACCCAGAGCTCAGTCTGTTACCACGCTTTATTTTTTGCACTGTCTGCTTCCATTTTTCAGTGTTCTGACTTACTGCTGCTGGTCGTTTCGCAGAGCTACAGCGCATCTGATAGTGTACAAACCGTAACTCCCTGAGCCCACGAGGAGACTGCTGCTGAAATAATATAACCCCTCCAGGCATTAAGCGCACAGAAGTCAAACTTATTCCCAACGGGCTGAAGTCAGGTGCTGATTGACCAAGAAGCACTGATTTTGCTTAGTTTTTATTTAAACGGGCAGTGTGTTAGCACCGAGGTGGTTGGATGAGCGGGATGCTGATTTGTCTCGGAGCGTGTGTATGCTTTCTTTTCACCAGCAGACACAAAGAAGGAAGGCAAGCACGGGGAAGCCCCAGACCGCACAGTGAGCAACAATAAACACAACCTGCCACCTCAGGCCCCGGTGACCCAGCCGGGCGGGCCCTGCTCGCCCGACCCCCGCACCCTGCGAGCCTGGAAGCCGCCCGGGGCCGCGCCGCAGCGCTGCAAGCAGCCGAGGAGGGTGAGGGGCTCGGCCCCGCACCCCCCAGACCAGGCCCGCGGCCCTCGACCTAGTCGCGCTGCGCCCGGGCCAGCGGCCCGGCCCGACCCCTGCGGCGGGGCCGCCCGCGGCGCCCCGGGGCCGCCCGCCAACTTCCACCGGGGCTTCGCCCTGCCCCGCGGGGCCGCCGCCCGGGGGGCGCGGGACGGCCTCGGGCTCGGCGGCGCTGGGCCGCAGCCAGGCCCGTCCCGGCCTGCGGACCGCCGCGGCGTAAGGCCTGGGCCATGCGGCGGCTGGACCCCGCCCGGCGCGGGCCCGGCCCGGGGCCGAGGCGAGCCTGGGGCCGGGGCGGACCCCGGCGGGGCGGAGGCGGAGCCGGGCGGCGGGAGGAGGCCGCGCCTCGGGGGCGGTGTTGCAGACCGAGGAGGCGGCTCTGGAGCCATCGCGCCTGCCCGGCCGGCGGCGGAGCTCGGCTGCAGGGGGAGGGGGGTGGGGGGGCGGCTCGGCGGCGGGTCTGCGGGCCGGGCGGGCCCCATGGGCGGGTGTGTGGGCTCCCACCACGACTCCTCGGGCAGCCTCAACGAGAACTCGGACGGCACCGGAGGTGAGCGCCGGGCCCCGGGACTGGGCGGGGGGGTAGGGCGAGCCGCCCCCCGGCACAGCGGCGGGACCCCGGGGCGGCCGCTGCGGACCGGGGCCTGCGGCGGGGACGGGCCCGGGGCCGGCGCCGGGCGGGGGAGCCGCGCTGCCCTCGCCGGCCTTGGGGCGCCGCGCCCGGCGCTCCCCTCCCCGCGCCCGGCCCCGGCCCGGCCGCCCGGGCCGCAACTTTGCTGGGGCGGCAGGGGTGTGCGGGGGGCGTGCTGGGCACCGCCGGCCGGCTTGCAGCCCCCCGGAGCTCGGCGGGTGCCCGGGCGGGCGCACCCCTGGCGGGCAGAGCCCCCGCCCCGCGGATGCGGCCCCGGCGTGGCTGGGGGCTCCGCGGCGCGGCCCGGGGGCTGGCGGCTGATGAAATAGAGACGGTCTGGGGAAAGGGCCTGCCCGGAGCTCCCAAACTTTGTTTTCCTTGGGCTCAGCTCCTTGTGGTGTGCGGAAAATAATTCTTCAGATAACTTAGATCCTGGCACTGCTGCGGGTTCGGATGTTTTTTCTTTTTATTCTCTCCAAGAAAAGAGAGATGCTTTCCTCCAGCCTAAATCACCCATGGTAAATAATCAATTTCCAGCGACTTCAGATGCTGGAGCAGCGTGTTCTCCCTCGTGTGTAAATGCACACCTACTTAGTGCACAGCTTATGTGGAAGCACTGCTGCAGTGTAAGCAGCCTTCACCCTTACACCTAAACGGCTGAATGATTGCTTTTTCAGCGTTCTGAGGTTTGTGGACCCCTGATGTTCTCCAGCTGAGCTGCATATGCTTTGTTTTAAGTCAGTCTACCAACAGGATACTTGTCTTATAAGTAGTCCTTACACACACAGGGTCCACATTTCAAGCTGAAAATTGCTGACCTAGGTCTGCGTTTTCCCCTGTGCCTTATGGAATGTTATCAGTCTGGTTTTATTTCGTATGCCCCAGCTGATGGGTGTTCTGTCATATCAGTGACTGTGCTGTCATTCCATAATGTAAAAAAACGTGGCTCTTACCATTATATCTGAAGCAGCCACCTGCTTATTAATGCCAGATACATAGTTCATAAAAATACCACAGAGTCCAGCTGCAAAGAACTGGGTAGGATTTAATCACGTCATTGTCATTAAAAGGAATTTTATCGCTATGTCTAGTATGAGTCTTCTCTACTCTATTAACTAAAAAAAGCAGGAAGAAGTGAGTTATCTACAAAATGTATCTGTACTAAGTGGACTGACCAACCAATAAAAAATGCAAGAGTGTCAGTGCAGAAAGGACCAGGGTGTACTAAAGGCCAAAGAAAAAGAATGGTAGGAATCATCACATATCCAAAAAATCTTCACCAAAACCAGCATTACAAGCTATGCTGTCGTCTGTTCTGAGACCTGCGTCGGTAGCTAGGTGTTACGAGGTGAGATCATGTCACAAAAATAGCCTCGGTTTAATTTCCTCGCTCTTATCTTGCCTGTGATGTTGAATGAATGAGATAGGAGGGAAAAAATTGTCATGAGTTTGGCTGATACTGTAAAATAGTCTTATTACACGCCCAGTAGCAGCGTGTGAGGCGGGCAGTCGCCATCCAAGTTGCCTACAGATCGCTATCCTGGGGGGACTGGGAGCATGTTTCTGCTTGGTGTTTACAGGGCATCACACACTGCTGCTTTGGGGTTAAATAACCTATTGTGCTTCGTGCATTGGAACAGCAGCTGGGTTTTTCAAGATGTAAGAGATGCGAAATGCATGTCAGCTGGCTCGTGTTGATTCATGCTCTAAGGATAATGTTCCTTAAGGTTGTCTTGCTGAAGTGAGAAGTGATGAAATTTCAGTTGAATTATGGGCTTCTTAGGACTGTCTTAAACAATCAGCTACAGTGTGCAATAGCCTGTTTTGTAATGTTATGTATCTGTTCCTGCCTCTCAACAGGAATAAAAGGGGGTGTAGGTTAAGCTGAAAGAACCTCAGAATATCTTTTATAAATCTAATTCCCAAAGATGTCAAAGTCTAGCCTGTGCTGATTCTTAGGTTTACAGATTCTGCAGACCTGCCCACACCAAGATTTCTCAAGGGAGCTTATGTCTTGAGGCGTCAGCAAGTGAACCAGCTGAAGCACAGGCGAACGCGATTTGGAGGCTAGACCTGTGCAGAAAGGTGACTTACTCCTGTTTCCATGTAAGGCCCATTTCCTCCAGCTCCGGGGCTGTGACTGAGGCAGGTGTGTTCACTTTCAGATTGCTGTCAATGAGCAGGGACACATAATTTATAAATCTCAGGAAAGTGTTGTGTAACAGGTTCTAACCAGAGCATTGCCAGCGATGGGCTTGCTTGGGAGAGGTTTTATTTTTTCCCCAGAACGGAAAAGTTTGTTGGGGAATCGCGAGTGGTTGTGAGATTGGTTAGACAGTAACAGCGAGCAGCACCAGTCAGTCTAATTCGTACCGGTCTCGATCTGCCACAGTGCTGTGGGGAGCTGGCAGACTCTTGCTCGATCGTATCACTGAACTGGAGATGAGGATTTGTCGTGTCCTGTATTCTCCTCAGTGCTTTTGTCAGTCACTGGCACTTCTTGTTACATCTCTGCTGCTCGGCAAAGCTGACAGCACACCCGGACTGCGTGCGCTTTCTTTGTCTCCTACTATGGGTATTTCTCAAGGTCGAGATGTGACCAGAGAGCCATTGCATATACTCAGGTGTGTCTCTGGGTGTAAGTTTGGGTTAATAAAAAATACCAGCTCTCCTGTGTGTACCAGCTTATTGCACATTCCTGTTCACGGTGACCGAAGCAGGAGGAGTCTGTTCCTTAACAAGAGTTAAACAGATGCTGCTCTGCCCATCCTGCTGGAGATGAAATGGTCTTTGCAGATTGCTACCAGCTGTTTCATTATCACTGCTCTTCCTCACAAGATTTCATTTTAACAGAATGTTGTTTGTTGTTTTTTGGAAAAGTTCCTGTCTCGACACTGGGTGCAGTGTAGTCCAGCAGAGCTGTAGGGTGGTGGGTGGGTGTCCTGGGTGGTGAGATGGAGTTACTGGTGACTCATTAGAGGAGACACAAAGAAGAATAAAAGCTGGTCGTAGTTCATAGACACAGGGTTTCCACCCCACCCCCTGTCCCTTGAGCTCAGCTGTCTCACATCCCCTATTCCGAGCTTTCAGGAGCCAAGCACCACATCTCCTCTCACTGTGCCTCGTCAAAGGTAATGGTTTCTGCAGGATGGTGAGACTTGAGGAGAAATAACTGTTCTCTGTCCACTTACAAGTGGTATGACTTCTTCAGTTGCGTGTTCAGCAGAGCATTGAGTTAACTGCTGGAAAAGTCTGCGGTTGTGCCTGTAAGTAAGGTTTAATAGCTTCTCAGGTATGTTGGGTTTAGCACACCCAGGAGAACATGCATTGCCAACTCACCATCCCCACAGGCAAGTCCTTTTTGGAGGGCTCTTTCCTTTCTTCAGAGGGGAACAGGGGGAAGGAAAAGGAGAAACCCAAACCCATTCATACTCTAACAAACTCTTACCCCTGCTAGAAGTTGCATATTACTTTGTCATACTTGGTAAAGTTCAGCGAGACAGTTATTTGTGTGGAATAATGCAAGGGCAGGAAACCCAGTGTCTAGAAGTACGGGCATGACAAGTCATTACAGATTAAGCCTTTTGGCTGCAGCTGTCTGATTGCTGCTGCGCTCTCCTTGACACGGTGTTCGCCTGCCTGCTGGAGTTCTTATCGCCCTTCTTTGTTGTAAGAGACGGTGATTCTATTTGAAATTTGTCGTCTTTATCGCTGCTGGGTGATAGGGGCAGCAGTAATAGGGACAAGGGGAAATAGGGCCGCACATTTGACTGACACGCTAGAATAGGAGATTATTAAAAGTATAAATTCCTCCTGCAGTATTTGGTGCCGCACTAGAGGTTCATTAACTTCTAGAAAGCCGGATACTGTGCTTAACCTACACTTTTGATATCTGGACAACAGTTTCTTCATATTTTCTTTAGAGTGCTGTGCAGTGCTGCATATCACATGTCTAATTTGAAGTTACAATAACTGCTTTCATGGTGCTTCTATGGAAGGCTGACCAAGGGAATTTGCATATTTAGTCAGATTTGTTGCTCACAATTGGACTAATACAGTAGGGCTATGCACAGCTTGCACGGAGGGTAAACCAAGCATCTCGTGACCGAGCAGTTAATAGCATTTGTTGCCTGTCTCTTGTACTGGAGCACACGCAGAATCTCCCGCTTCCAGGTTGCATCTTGCAGTGTGTTTTAGGTGTTGGTCGTGAGCTGTGATGGTGCGTGCCTGCGCGCAGCACCTTCCTGGGGTTTCATTGCCGTCTGAAGGAGGTAGCACTAGGCTTCAGGTAGTTCCTGCGGTTTTGTAATCAAGCCTGAAATAGGGTGCTGGATATGTGTTTGCAAAAGTAGTATGAAGTCAGAGCTGGCATCAGCTGTTAGGTCTTACTGTGGCTTTTTAGACTTTTTTAATGGAATAATAAGAAAAGCTTAGCGTAGCTCTTACAACTTGCTCTAAATAGTGATTTCCACAAGAGTAGGTGTGGGTTTTATCAGGGCTTTGTAATAAAAGTAGCCTTTAATGACTCGGTTTCCTGAGCGCTGGGCACCCACAGCCTCCTTGAGACTGTTAGGAGCTGTGGATCTTGTGCTGAGAGTGTGTGATAATCCCGTCCCAAGTACTTTCCTACTGGAATATCACTTTGATGGTGTGATGCTTTTAATTTGTAAACTAATAGGCTTTGTTTTGGTTTTCAGGTGATAACAAGTAACTCTTAGAAAATGAAATAAGGTGTTATTTCTGCTGTTAATAAGGGCTGACGAACGCAGCTGTTCAGTTTCCTTTTTGGCGTTGTTCCTCCGTGTAGTTGTTTGTTTGGTTTCTAGATGAAGTGATTTGTTTTAGTTTCTCTGTTTGGGGTTTCAGTGTTGAAAACAACAACGTCCTCCTTCGCTGAATATTAAATATAATAAATTGAACATTCATTGTGCTTTGGAGGCTTTTGATAAATGGGAAATATTATTAGTTGCCTGTTTGAATAAATTAAGAAGCAGCGATCCATTCTTATTGCAGCAGGTAATGTGATAGCCATTATTTTTCACGGGAATGTTGAATAATATATTTCATGAGTCACAAATTATAATACAGCTGAAGCCAGAAATAAAGATTGGCCTTATAGTTAAGTCTCACCAATTCCTGCAAGTTGTCTTGCAGGTACAAAGAAGGGTCGAGTTGGCCACAGCTCTTACCCAGCTCTTGGAAAAAGGAAACTTCTGACCAGATGTCCATGTTTGAGAAGTGAGAACAACTCCTTCGCAAGCAGAAAGGACTGCGGTACTTAAAGGGTTTGGTGCAAAAAGCACTTTCACCTTGTGTTTTAGACAAATGCAGTGTCTAGAAGTCAGTTACATTATTAGGCAGTTGTTTCCAATTTGCTACCTCTGCTTCACTGCCTTAAAACTCACACTGCTTTGATGCAAATACTTTGGGGTTGTTCCCTCTGACTTTTTTTTAAATTTGTTTATGCCTGCTACAGGAAGGTGCACTTTACTGGCTAGTAGGTGCTTCATGATCCTCCCAGTTCTTTCTCCCCACATTCAAAATGACGTTTCGAGCGGGGTTGGTGCAACATGACCATGCTGTCCTGCAGAGAGGCCACATGCCAGCGCATCACGGCTTTCCCAATACTGCGCTGGAAGAAAATGTGGGAAGGGCTTGGTTTTCCTTCCCATGGCGTGTTCCCTGAGGAGGCGTGCAGCTGGGTGTGCAGCCACGAGCTTTCCCTTCCCAGAGGTGGCAGCATCCCTGTCTTGGGAAGGGAAGAGTCTTTCTATGGGAGAGTTCTGCCATCCTGCAGGCAGGATGAAGCAGGGAAGTGTGCGTGGCATCTCTTGGGTGCATCGTGCCTAAGCAGCAGCTTAAAGACAACAGCCATTGGTTCACTTATGTCTTGTCTACATGCAGGTGCTTTGGGTGAAGTTTGTGGGGTTTATTTTTCTTCCAGCTAGAAGCACAGTAGGACTCTTCTTTCTTTTGCAAAAGTGACACTATGAAATCGAGCCTTTCTCAATCTTGCTAATTCTGGTTTTAAACACTACTGCATTTAGACAGCTGTAGTCATCAGAACTGTAGTAAAAATAGAGTAAGCAGGCGGATGATGTGGTCCTCAGGGATGTCTTGCCAGTTTGGGGTACTGAATTTCAGCACGCTGAAAGGCGCTAACCTTGGGTGCGTGCCAGGGCGGTGCAAGTGGTTCATGTGTACGGTGGGCTTGCAGAGGCATCTGCTTGCCGTGTTTACTGAAAACCTACAGGCTCTGTTTGCTCACAGCAGTGCTAAGCCTTTGACGTTTGGATTGCGACTTGGCAGGGCTGGCAAATCCACGTGTCGGGAGCGAGCGTGCGGGGCACAGCAGATCCACTGGCTGGGGAAGCGCCTGTGCCACAGGTGCGGGTCCTGCCCGTGGGGACTGGTGCCAGGCATCACTCGGCATGAGAGCGTGGTGAGAGCAACTGGGCTTAATTTCCTGAAATCGGAAGGGACAGGCTGTGAAGTGACCCATTCTGTGAAGCAGGTGGAGTACAAGGAGGAATAAAAAGGCTGAAGTCAGTAACCTGGTTTCTGGCAGTTGAATGAAACACTTGACTTGCACTCTGAGGTTTCCAGTTACGCCTTAATCTGCTGCCTGTATGTGGTCTGGCTGAAATCTAAGATTTGAAGGAAGAGAAATGTTCCACTGCTTGGGAAGCGAAAGAAGTGCTGGTTTTATCTTTTTTCCTTCACATTATGATCATGTTTGCAGTGTGAAAAGTGCAGAATCTAATTCAGTGTTTCATACTGAGTAACCAATATCAGCGGACGAGTGAAGCATCCAAAAGCAGCGTGAGTGCTCATTTTGCACTGCTTGCACCATCTATGGAAAACACCTATAGCACAGTGTGTCACTTGATGTTTTACTGTCTTGACCCGTGTGCAGTAAAATATGAAGGATGTCCAGTGTGCTTTATTTAAGGTTCAGCTGGAACCTGAATTTTGCATTTGCTGCCTTCTGCTGACCCTGGGCTGATCTCGCAGCTATTAGCCAGGTAGTAGCTTCTCTCCTCAAGTTTGTGCAAATGAGAGATGGACAAAAGATGGGGCTCTTCAAACTTTGTGGAGGGGTTTTGTTCTGTTTCCCACCTTTGAAGTAAATAAAAAAACCTGTCTTACGTGCTGAATGGGGCTGGAGTTTCAAGGCTACCTTAAATAATGACAGAAGTAGCCTGTCATCCTAAGAGCTTGCAGTGCTGAGAGATGGAGGGGCACTGCAGGTTCTGCAGGTACTAAGTGTGCGAGCAATTAATGTGTGCTATCAATTTGCAGGAGTTGTTCTGCATCCAGTTGACCTATTAAGGCCTGATGTAAAGCATTTGAAAATTGTACTTCATAAAGTGGAAATGCTGGTGAGGACGGGGATCCTCAGCGCTGTGGTTGCGTGAGATCACCGTTACAGCTCCACCTTCGTCCTCCTCCCCCCCCCCCCCCCCCCCCCCCCCCCCCCGGATCCTTAGTGAACATGATTTAAAAGGAAAAATTCAAAGCCCTGCTTGAAAGCCGTTTGTGGGAGGAGATGGGCACAGTTCTGAAGAAGAGATTCTGTGCTTCTGTAGAAATTCAGATGCGATGAAGGATTTTTGTATACATATAAAAATATAAAAAGACATCCTTGTGCTGAACATTAGGTAGAAGGGAGGGGTTTGGGGAAGTTTCTGATCTATCATGTGGTTTTCCCATGTTCTCAAACCATGGAGAAAAGGCACTTTACAAATGGTAGGGAAGAGTGCTTCAGTAGTTTTCGGTGAGAGCAGGTGCTGAAAAGAGACTGAAATGTGAAAATGTATCATACAGTGCATGTTGTCTTTGCATGTGTTTAATAAGGAAAGTTTACCCTTAAAATACATATTTCTTCAGTATACTGTTATTGACACTTTTCTATAAATAATTACAATGTTTTTCGTAAAATGAAATTATCAAAATTTGAGCATTCACAACAACTTATAGTTTATAATAATTTATAGTACATGTAGCAACCATAAATAATTCTCTTAGTTCAGCCAACATGTGATGCGGGAAGGCATTTTTCACCTTTTCCCGTTAGAGATGTGTGCTCTTTGAGAATACTCTGGGGGCCTGAGATGGCACTGGGAGCAGCGTACAGTAGTTTGGGGTCGGAAGCTCGTTACCTTTGTATCTTTTAAAATTCAGTTGTGGAGCTCAATTTCTGCTCTCACGCTGTGATCAAGGGCACTCTGGATTCATGAGAAGGATCTCTCATGGCATTTACTTTGTCACTTTATTTTTTTCCGCCACAGAACTATGATCTCCTGTGATTTTGTGTCTGTATGGGTAAATACACCCTTTTTGTAAGAGAGCCTACAAAAGAGCAGATAGTACCTGCAGCTGGTGAATGCCATTTTCTCCTGCTAATTTTTTTTTTTTTTTGGCAACATGCTGCTGCTGGAGTGCCTAGGCCTACTGTAGAGCATCAGCAAGCACAGGATAATGGCTGGCTTGTGGAAAGGTAAATGGTTTAACTAAAAATTGCGAATTCGCATGCTTTATATATGTTGCACCAAGTATTTCTTGGCAAAGGTATAGCAAAGTTTTACCTTTGTCATATATGCTGGACTACTTAGTGCCTTTGGAGCGTTTTCAGACGCGTTTGCTTCGTCCCTGGTGCAAGTAAAAGCTGCGTACATTAAAATAAAGTCTTTAATGCGGGATGCTTAGCTGTCAGTTGGGTTCTCACCCGATGAACACTGCTGACTCTCGCACGTGTCACTATGTGGCATCCCTGATGCCCATGGGGGACAAGGAAGGCCTGTGAGGCCACGCTGGAGGTGAGGAAGGGACACTCAGTGTCTCTGAACATGGAAACACGTTTTGGATGCTTTGTTTGGTGTGGGACCACACTGCAGGTAAAAGACCCAGTTTTACTAATCGCAGGCTCTGGTTGCTCCAGGCTTGCTAACACATGGACTGAAGCGAGGGTGAGAAGACACGGGCAGTAAGCCGTTTTGGAAGTGTTAATGGGAAGCAAAGCATAGCATAGGTGTTAAATAGTTTGGAAACGATAAACGTTATCCGAAGGTTGGACTAACGATTTCGCTAACTCTTGCTGGATGTATTCACAAGGAAGCTATATTTGGTGGCAGCAGTAGTTAAACATACGTTCAGATGAAGCTCAGCACGCCAGTCCTTCACACCTCTAAGTAGCAGCATCCTTCGCTGTTCCCGGATTTGGTCTGGTTGCCTGTTCGGGACGTGATGCGAATGCCCTGCCTGCTGAGGGTGAGCGAATCTCTTCTTTTGCCTGCGCTTTACGTACATCCAGCGCATGTAATGAGCAAACCTGCTGAACGGATGGTACCTCACAGGTCCCAGCTGAGGGTTAGCACTTTGAGGGGTGAAGAAGGGGAAAGCTGTCAAGTATCTATTTAAACTTTGGGTTTTTTAAAGAGTTGGAACTTGCCTGTGAATTGCATGTTGATGACTTGGCTCAGTAAAATGCATAACAGACTGGTTTTCTTTTTGTAAATTTTTTTTGCTGTGTGCCTACAGAAGTACATTAAAAGAACATGGGTTGCTATAAATACAAGCAATTGTCAAAGAAGAATATGTTCTGTAAAATGCTTATCAATATCAGATATTATTCTAAGATGGGTTTAAATGCTCATTTGAGATAAGTTCTCCTACTCATTTGTGTGTTGGTTTTTCACATCTGTAGATCTCCATTGCATCTTTATCCAAATCTCAGACTAGTTCTGGTGCCAAAACAGCTTGAATTGCGGCAGAAAACTGCGTGTTTATTGAAATAGCATTGCTCGACTGAAGTCACATGCTTTAAATCAGTCACGTATTGTATAGCCTCGCGCTGATGATACTTAATGCAATGTCCCATTGCTGCTTTAACGCGACTGAAATAAGCGCATTCGTTGTACGTCACCAGGACATTCCAGCTGCTGCACTGATATTACAGCACAAAAATAGCTCCAAAAATACTATAGGCTCAGTTTTTGTCTTTAACTGAAACTCCTTTGAAGTGGAACAAGAGAGAATACACAATTTTAGTTTCTCCTCTGAGACAAAAAACAGCAGCAGCATTGTCAGAACAAGTGAGCATGGATATTGTGGTTTGGTATTGCAAGGCAATACTGGAATGAGTCTGTTAGGTGTAAATAATCCTCTAGTTCTTCAGCTCTGGCTCATGATAGAGGCTTTCTAAACCAGTGTGCTTTCTCTCAAAAGGAGAAAAAACAATCCAGCATACAGAAAGATTATTTTTCTGTAAACCTCTAGAAACAATTTAACTGTATGTGGGGTATCTTTTTTTCTTCTAAGTGGTATGAACCCCTTTTCTAAGGGCGCTTCTCAACTGTGACAGAGCTGCCTGGTCCACCACAGCCTTGGAGAGATCATCACGTAAATAATGTGTCGGTACAGGTTTCCAAAAGCTTTTCTACCTTTTGTTTCTTACGGAGAGAAACACTACCAAAACATGCTTTGTAGGGTTAAAGGAAGACTCCAGCGTTTTGTGACCTTGTGGATCTTCCATGGATTCTGTGCTGCTGCTCTCTTCTTAAAATTGTGTTTCCTTTGCTTCCAGCTGGAATCGTGCTGTTCCTGAGGACAGGTTGTAGTCAGGGTCCTTTTTGGGCTAGCTAATGGGTACTGAGTAAGTTGAACTGAAGGAACAATATTCATGTTAGAGGAGAGACCACTCGAGCACTCATACAGCATCCTACGGGCCGCACACTTGCCACCGAGGCTTTAACTGCCAGGACTGAATTCCCTTCGCAGTGGGTGACTCCAGCGAGCTGATAGGCACCTGTTCCAACTCCTTTCACACACATGTTCTCACCCTCGAGTGCTTCTCTCCTTCCAGGTTCAGACCCAGGTTTCCTGTAGTGGAGTCTCAGATACAGAATCTTTGGTTTTTTAAAAAAGAGAAGTGTTCAGGCGGTAAAACAAAAAGAAAAAATAACAGCTCGAGCTGGGTGCCTCCAGAGAGGGGTCCCACACAGAGGAATTCCTGGGCAGTTATACTCCTACAATCCACTCACCTGCCCCTCAGTTGCCTTCTCAGTCCAATGGTGATTTTTGGTCTGGGGTCTTCCAACCTCTTATCAGATTCTTTCTCTGTAGACAGGCTGCTGACTGTTGTCACCTTGTGAATGGTTGTAGCCTCCTTATTCTTCTGGTTTGTGCTTCTTGTGTGCCTGCTCCCCCTGCCAGACTAAGCTAGGGATAAGCAACAACACAGACATCAGTGTGTTATCGACATTGTTCTCACACTAAATCCAAAACACAGCACCGTACCAACTACTAAGAAAAAAATCAACTCTATCCCAGCTGAAAACATATCTAAGTGGAAAATGACAGCTTGAAGCCTAAGGATAACTTAGCAAATCCAGCTACTCATGCTAAGTGGGTAATGAGCAAACACTATGCCAAATTATTCAATATTATGCTATAACCCCTGTCTTCTAACGCTAGATGACTCTCAGTGATTCATTCTATTGAAAACTGACTTATCTCAACTAAACAACTAGTATTTCTTAACAACTGGCCCTAGAGAGTTTGCAGTCTGATAGTTGGCCCTTACTGGTTTGTGGAAGCAGTGTCTGCAGTTTCTGAACTGTCCTTATCCAATTTTTGCTCAAGTAAGCATGACCAGAAGTGAATTCTCAACTCCTGACCCTACCATCTTGTATCTGGTTTTGCCTTGCCTATTTAGCAGTAGTTAATGCTCCGATGTTCCCACGTTTTGTAAGGTACCGTCTCACTTCTGCATTGATTGGCTTCGTAGTCCTTCACTTGCCGAAGTCCAGTAAGATGTTAGTAGAGTCTTGAGGCTTGTGCGTGCTTCATCTCCTTCGGATGTTTCATGCCCTTTCTAGTAGAATGACTGGTCTGCTGTTCACCTAATTCTCCTAAATACCATTCTTTCTCATAATTAGGAATAAGTTGGGGAGAAGGAGGAGAACTCGTGGCTTGTGATTAAGTTACCACTCTAACTTTTTAGGCAGCTTGAAAAGTGAAATGCTCTACTGGTTTCTGGAGAGTTAGTGCCCAGCAGCTGGGAAAACAGCAACCCCATTTGAAGTAAGAGGAATTTGGGTTCCTTGTTTATCTTTAACATAGTGGGTGGGCATCATTTAGTGCTGCTGGTGGAAGTATCCAAGCGTTTTGACACGTCAGTTCTGCAGAGACTGCTTACCAATCCATCTGGGAGCACAAATTTGAGGGTGCATTAGTTGAAGCCCAAATGAAACACCTGCCTCGTGCCCATCCTGTCAGTGGGGTCTAGTTAACCGCTTCACCTTGGAGTAGCGATTATGTAGTCAGGATGGGTGGGCTCTTTGGCACTCCCTGCTCCCAGCCTTCATCTGTCCCAGGACATGATCAGTTCTCAGGGAGCAACTCTTTGTTAAGAATTCATAAGTAAACATATTTAAAACAGTACTTACCACAGCTTCCTCAAAATACTGCATTGGAAAATAAACAAGTATTTCTTTTGCATTCTATATAACTGTTCACTTACGAAATTCACTCTTTTCCTGGCTTGATCCATCCCCAAGAAGACAGGTGTTTTGTCTTAGGAATGCAAGTGCATTTGTTTTTTACCCCCATTATGTTCTTTCTGATGATCATATTCAGGGAAAACAGTATGTTGCCGGACTATGGAAGAAAGGACATTAGCATTTTATCATATTTTGGTGGGAAACTTATTACCAAGAGTTAATGATTTGCATTGAGCTTCACATTAGTTAGGAAAATATTATAGATACTTGGGGGTGGGGGAGGAAGCATTTTAGTTCCTGCCAATGTCCTACCTTGTTAATGTCTCTTGGCAGGCTGCATCTAGTGATATGCTGAGTGCGCTGCTATCTGATTATTAAGCTTGTTAATAAATTGGGGTGTTTTAAGTAATGACAAATCCACTTAAAACAAGGTTGTGCAAAGTCCAAGGTGGCAGGGCCAGCAGACTTCTGTATGGCCTAGTTCAGTGCTGTGTCAAACAGAATATTCTGTCTCAGAAATTCTACCAACTGATCTAATCTTGTTTTAAAACTCTTTCCAGGTTTGCCTACTCAAGTATGCTGTCGCTATCTGATTGCTCTGCCTGCCAAATTTCCAAGCTGAATTCATCTTCCATTGATGAAGTACGCTTCTAGCTGCTCAGTGCAGTCACCCTTCCTTCTTTCACATGTCTTATTTCATTATTATAAATTAATATGAGGATTTTTTTCCAGCTGAAGGAACTCTTCCCATGCAAGTCAGATTTAGGTATCTGCACCATTTCTTTTCTTGTTCTTACTTTGAAACTTTCCAACTTTCACTTGTTTAAGTTGAAGGTTTATGAATAAGGAACCCTCACACACACTGTACACCCCTTTCCGCTCTGGATAATACTATAGCCTGCTCTTTCTGTGGAAACACAGTTAAGGCTGATTAACTGAGCACTGGTTATCTTATTGACCAGTCTTTAAATGTTCCTAGGACTAGAGTTTCCAAGCAGTGCGATTGCTGAAAGCATACGTATTTCAATAGCTTTCTTGCAGTGGTAATTTGGATTATGAGCTTGGGACAGTTTGGATCAGCTCCTGCTGTTCCAGGTATAGGTATCTAGCAAATTTGGAAGACTTAGGCTCTTCAGTGATAGCCAAGAGGAAAATGCTGTGCTTCAGGGTGGGGAAATTACACCTCTGTCATAAAGACAGAGGGTTGGTTCAACTACTAGCTGGTTCAAAGGGTTAGTTCAGAATACTAGAGATCAGACCTCCAGGTTTATTATGAAGAGAGCATGCAAAGAGAATTATTTTTCCTGCTTGACTTTTCCAACTATCTCTAAGTAGTTGGTATTCATCTTGGACATACCCCAGCAAAGATTACTCTTCCCACAGCAAAGGAGTCTCTTGTTTCTTATTGCCTTGCTGATTATTATTTTCAATAGCCTCTGTTGCTACTAGTGCCTAAATATTGCTGTAACAGGGAGGGTCCTGAACACTGGCCATAGTTTCATGAGCCAAAGCTACAGCTTAAAAAGTAAGCAGGAGAGAAACTATCGTTGGAAGAAACCACTGCCTGGGGCCTGGCTTGACCTGCTCGGTCTGATCACATCCCAGCCACATGCTGTCCATCGCTGGGTTTGATGCAGGCTTTTAAAAGCAAGGAAACGTAAATACTTTCTTTGTGTGTTTATTCTGTTCACTGGGGGATCTGAATGGGTTTCTTTGATGTTTATGATTTGATTGCTGTTGTGATGGAGTCCAGAATGCAGCCCCGCTTCTGCTGGTCCTGGCTTTGAGGCACCCCTGATCAGAGCTGTAGAAGCAGTACTTCATGGGCATGGTTTGCTCATTAGGGCACAGTAATTAGTACAGCGAGCTGGGTGAATCAGGTATGTTCTTGCATCCAGCCATTTTTGTGAATTCTTCTTTTAACTACGATAGCCAGTAATCAGTGTTTGGGTTTGTTTTGTTTGTTTTTAAATGCTTTCAAAAGTCCATCCAGGTAAATGACGAAGTTATATCTTCCCTGAAGAAACATGGGAGATCTGGGCTCTTGTTTATAAAGGGCTGAAATAAATCTCTTTTTCCTAATGCACTCTCGTTACCAGCTGAAGTTCTCATCCTTAAATTTGAACCTAGGCCTGTTTTCCCTTCAGTTAAGGGGATAACGGGTGAGAAAAGGGTCTGTCTGATATTGCAGAGTTCTGCCTTAACTCAGAACCAAAGACTTCTCCTACGGAAACTTAGCTCTCAGGTCCAGAATCAACATGCACTTCTTTTAATCTGCTTTTACAGCACTCACGTCTGAAATTAAGTGAAAAAGAAGGAAAAGTGCACCTGTCCTGAGAAATTATAATACTTTTGCCTGTAAGTAGATGATGACACTGGAGAAGTAATCCCCTTTGAGTGTTACGGTGTGTGCCTTTTCTAAAAAGACAAACGTAGCCCATGGTCTAAACCTACTTGAGCTATTACTGGGACACAACAGCCAATACCGTTGCCAACATAATCATTGCACTGCCAGTTTTTAGCTTGCTCTGAGTTGTTGAGAATTAAATGCATTTTAAATCAAATTATGTTCCGTAATGATCCTTTTGTTTGAAAGGAAGAGGAGTTACTTAAGGGATGTGCTGTGACGTCCATTGGAATTGCTGCCCTTTGGTACAGAACAAGCATTGCCCAGAGTGTTAATAGACCTAAAGGCTTCCGGGCACGGGTACTTTTGAAAGAGATCAAATGAATTTGCTGACGATGGAAAGGCTGTGGCTACTTTAATCTATCTTCATTTGAGCAATTGAAATGAAGAAAGCAGTTTTACGTGCCTACTGTGAGGTCCTCCTTTCTCATGGAGAGTAGCAGGCTCCTGCAGAAGGAGGTTTGCAGTAGCTGATGTCTGCGCTCAACATTGCTCAGAGGATGCTGCCTTGTTTATGCCCCTAAATCAGGCACTTTCAGTCAAACGCTTAAAGTTGGATTGCATCCTTGACCATAGGCTGTAATTGGTCTCTTTTTTTCCTTTTTCCCCTGAGTACATCCACAGGGGGGTTAAAATGGCCTTGAAAGGATGTAATTTTAAGGCTACTTTGTTCAAGTGCTCCCATTTAACAGTAGAGTTTCATTTTTGCCTAAGTGTATGAGACATACATATATACACGTTGCAACAAAGGCTTGCGCACTTTTCATTATAGCTTAGGAAGATTATAATATCTTTCTAATTACCTAAGCAATGCACTGTGTCCTCGTGTACTACAGCCTGTCTCTAACTCTGGGATAAATACGGTTTTCTTAACAAAAGGTGTACTTGAGAGGTAGGAGTTCCGTATGGCTGAGACGTTGGCATGTATAATATTAGCCAGACATACATGTTTTTCAAAAGGCAGCTTGCTCTTTTGAAGTTGCCTGGGTATAACTAGTAAATAGTGCATAAAATATTGTAGATATACTTTGTGCAATTTTAAAGAAATCCTGCTTGCAGATGAAAGTAACATCTTCCTGTATCAAGTTGTTCTGAAGCGTCACCTATTAAGGTTTTTGTGGTTTGCTTTTTAATATCCAACCTGCCCTGTACACTCTATCAGTATTAATCTAAACACTGAGAAGTAACCAAACTTGTAGAATGTGCCCAATTGTCCTCTGCTTAAAAAAAAAAAAAAAATCAAAAAAAACCCCACCCCAAACCCTCAAACGCAGAGTTTGTATTCACATCATCCCCATATGCTGCTGGTTCCTGTCATCTCACATTATATACTAGGAGTGCACAAAGGAGGAAATTCTCTGCATTTACTATCAAAAGAAGGATTACTTAAAGGTAATTGTGATAATTAATTGCATAATTATCATCATTAAAGTATTGTTACTTATTATGTAGCAAGGCATTATAGAAAGTAAGCCCTTAGTCTGCTTACAAATGAATAGTTAGCAGAAGTTTGGGGGTTTTGTTTTTAAATTCTTGGGTATGATTTGTTTCCCTCCCTTTGTAAGTATTGGAAAATAAACAGGAGCTTTGTGCGACCTGTGTGATGAACCGTGTGGTTCTGCATGATGCTCGTTGTCTCCCTAAAATCTTTTACCTTGGAGATTGCAGTTGGGAAGTTTTTACTATGAGAACTTGATTCATGGAGTGTTTTAGCATTTCTTCCAAGATCTGCATAGTAAAATGTGCATGGAAACCAGAGGCAAGAGGAGGGATGTCACCCTGTCAGTGCAGAGGAGCAGCCTACAGAAGGCATGGGAGAGGAACTGCCTGCACTGGGTGGGACACACGGATGGGAGCTGGGGAAAGTATCCAACCTTGCCATTACTCAGAAGTAGGTGGGCTTTTTTCTGTTTCTGTGCTCTCAGGTGATCCTAATACAGAGCTTCCCTTTCTGAACTATTGTTTTCTGGGTTTTGCTTTTGTTTGCCTCCTGTGTTTTGTAATCTCCAGCATCTTCAGCTGGGCACAGAGCTGTCAGTCCATTGCTGTAAGCGGCCCCTGGCTCCCCACAGCTCCTCTGAGTACGTGCTTTCATTTTATCACTTAATGCAGTCACTTCAGCAGATTCCACTGTCCATGTTACATCCTGTGACTCTTTGTTTTGCACATTCTTTTTTAAGGCAAATTCCTGTCCTTCACATAGGCTGAAAATCAAACATAGGGTTGGCCCCACCAGAGATTTTGGCAGGAGTTAAATTTCAAGCAGATAGTTCCAAATTATCTTCATTTATTTTGAAGATGGGGAGGAGTAGACTTTCTCAGCATCCCAAGACAACTGCTGATAGCTCCATATCACTCATCTGAGAATCCCAAGTGTTGCTGCACCTTTGAGCTGTTGATGCTGCTTGGCCTTGACACACGTTCATACACTTTCCAGCTGCTCAGCCTTCTCCAGTCTTGGCTGTTGGAGTTTCTTGGAGAATGATTGTGCAGAAGAACAGATAAGGATTTCGTTTCAAAATTGCTTATTTGAAACTCATTCTTCCTTAGCTTTTTTTTTTCCCCCATTTGTTTTACATGACATGCTGTTGAACTCGAGGCTGGAGTTTGCTTAGGCTGTGAGTATATGTACTTCCATGAATATATTTTCAAGCTTATTAACTGTATTGTTCATAAAATCCAGGAAGTATTGACTCTGGAAGAGAAGTAAATTAATGTGTTGGGTTTTCAGTGGGACATTAATCCACTGGTCTGTCAGGCTTCTGCCCCACAGTTCAGTGTGCACAGTCAAGTGTATGAACATTAAAAGGGACCTGGTTCTTTTGGTACCTGGCTGCTTAGGAGCATCTGCAGGCTCAGTGATGAGAGCATTTAGCTTCTGTGGTCGTTTGTTAATGTTGTGACAAACTGCTTTTTACTAATGGAAAACAAGGGGCAGCAGGGGAGGAAGATGAGTCCTGCTAGTTAAAATACTGTAGCATGCAGAAACCTTCTCTGTGGATGAAAAGCCTCTTGTCCTAAGGCAAGCTGAAATATAGAGGGGTTTTTGTTAGGTTGGGCTTTTTTGTCTGTTTGGCTTTAACCAGCCTGCTGCAGAAATGAAGTCTTACACTTGCAAAGCCTTGGGGTTTTCTTTATCCTATGGCTGTAAACTTGCCAGGAGGGACAAATGTTCCAAAAAGATGGGCTTGGTGGTAGATGGAAAACCAGGTCTGCATTCCAGGGGAGTCATGAGTGATGCTATGGTGTCACAGCTTGTGCAGTGTGACCTTGAAGGATAAACACCAACAAGTGGGTTACTGGATTTTCTGTTCCTAAATCAGTTGTGTGCTGGTGCTGCGTATGGCAGGACTGACTTGGCAGCTATTAAAGACGATGTTACAACCTACTGTTAAGAGCTTGTTGAGAGATTACTTTGCAGAAAGAAGCTTGACATCTGAGGAGCATTGAGAAAGCGTTATCCCACTGCTACACATCTGTCCGCAGCTGCAGGTGCTTAGCACAGCTCTGTGCCCGCAGGTCTGCCTTGCACTGGCAGGCACGCTTCTTGGAAATTGCCAGGGCACAGTCCGTGGGAAAATGTGGTAGGTTTTAGTTAGACACTAAGATAAAACACTTCTTAAATGGGAACCAAATTGAAAACTTCTAAAAATTGATACAGAAATAACTTGTAATGAGTGCGAAATGATAATTTTATCATGAAAAACTACCTTGTAAAATACAGCTTAGTAAGGCAGCAAGTATCATTCTAAGACATACAGTTCCTTAGATTAAATGTTTGCTTATATGTCTTTCACCTGATCCTTAAACTGAGCAATTGCCTTCCAGTTTTCCAAATGGCACCTGTGGAACGTAATACAGACCTGTAAAATTAAATCATTAGGATAATGTATGTTTAGTATGTATGTCAGGTAAGATTCCTATTTTCAGCTTATGCTGATGTCTTAATTAACTGATGAGCTTAAGTAGCTGTGATACAGTAATAGTGCATTTAGTTAATTGGCTAATGTGGAACTTTATCCCTGCCAATAACTTGACACTGGAATAAATTCAAGACATGGTGTTAGATCCTGCAATGAAGCTAATTTAATTGTTGGTCATTGTAAAAACAGCTATCAGCTTGGAGGCTTTTTTTGTTCACTCCCTTCTGGAATTTGTGACTGCTGTGCATGGGAGAAATGACATAGCAAGCAATGCCATGTTCACCTAAATAGTCATTAGGAACATTAAATTGGCCATCTGTGCATTATACCTTATATTACACAGACCGTGTTGAATTTTATGTTTTGGTGGAAGGGTTTAACGCAACAAAGCCTGGCGCAGATTAACACTGTGGTGAGAGGGGTTCTGAAATCGTGCTGACTTCTGCAGCTCCTCCTAAGCAATTGTTCTTCAGGGGAACCCTGTGGATTTCTAGGATCTCTCTTGGGTTTGAAATTTTTCTAGCTAGCACTGAGCTATAATGGTGACCTAAAAAGGTTTAAATTATGTTGAAACTGGTTCCGAATCTCTGTGGCACTGGCAGAGGTTCTGTTGGGCCACTGGAGTGGGACCCCGTGGGCATGATCCGGTCCTGACCAGGCTTCACGCTTCCCCTCCCTTCCCTGCTGTCCTTCCTCCTGACCCAGTGAATGGGCTAAGAGCTGCAGAAGCCTGGGTTTACTTGTGATAATAAAGTAAATTCATGCATGGCGTCATCCAGAAAGTCTTCAGAGGTTGCAGCATCATGCGTACACCCATGCACGTGGGTCTGCTGAGGAGGGGGTGCCTCTGGCCTTCAGCACGCTCACCCCCAAGCAGGGTGGGGATGGCTGCATTGTTTAAAGAAAATTACCAGCGTAATTTTTTTTTAATAACTCTGTCAGGGTGAAAGATAAGATTGCCTTAAATGAAAACTGTGCTAGTGTTGGAAGTGCTCGTGGTGTGTTATACACCGAGAAGTACAGGAGATGTCCCTGTCTGTCACTGAAATCGGAGAACTTGTAATGACCTTGTGCGGTTGGTGTGGGGCTGCGTGACAGAGGCTGGCACTGGCCACGCAGCTCCCACCGCTTAGGCCAACATAGAAGCAAAGCTTCAGTTTAAACGCTGCCGAGCCAGACTTGGATTTGTGCCTGGCTCCAGGGGCACAGAACTTGGCTGTTTGTGTGTGGAGAAGCACTTGCAGCACTTCCAGTGACAAGTTTTTTGACGGGAGGGATGTCAGGCTCCAGTATACATCTTCCCTTAGCTGTTCACATAGATGCTTGCCATGCAGTGGTCAGGATAAAGTTATCAAGGAGGAAGGGGGCTTCTGAGCCAGGACAATGTTACATCCTGCAGGAAATGCTAGATCATTGTATTAAATCCGCTGTAGCCAAGACTTGAGCCTGGCCCGTGCTGCTGGTGTGGGGTGGCCAGCTCCAGGTGCCCATCTCATGGCAGCACGTTGGCATGGAGTTGGCCAGTCGAGGAACTCGCCGCTTTACAGCTTTATCTGGTGTGTCTGAAATTTCCCTGTCAGCTGAATCGCGAGGAAGATACAAAAGGCATCTTAGTACTTGAAAGTGAAGCTGCTGAGTTGCATTATTCCTCATGATGAGATACAGAAAGCACTGGGGTGGGGTTTTTTTAGGTAAGCTCTGTGCGGCTTCCCACTGCATTCCCACAACTGTTTCCAGCTCTGCTGTGCTGCGTACCACGAGTATTTTGTTTTGCACGTGAGAGGCTGTGTTGATGCCAAGCTGCCATCGAGTCTTAATTAAACCATGCTTTGCAAAAAAAGCAGCATGTACTTCATGCAGCCTGTCTCAAGTAGGATACTTTCATGTTGCTGACAGCTTCCTTAATAGTGCTTGTTGGAGGTTTCCAAAAGGTAGTCCGGTTGTGCTCTGTGGCTGATACAGGGCTTGGTGTTTGCACACTGTGATTCAGTGGGTAAATCTTTATCCTGTTCTGGATTTAGCTGAAAATATGCATCTACCAGTGACAGGAACAGTTTAAATCCTAATGTAAACGAGGCAGATAAGCATCATCTTGCCTTTGCCAGACGATGTTCCTGCTTCATCTATGGTCACCCCTTGACCAAGGCATTAAGGATTTGAGGTGGTGACTCTGCAGAGGTGTTCACTCCCTTAGACCTTTTCCTTTGTTGGGAGACGAGGTGTTGCACCATGAGCTTAATTGAGATGATGGAGAAATATTCTGCTTGTGCTTTCAGCACAAAGCTGGGTGGGCAGGCAGAGCTCGAGGATAACCACAAAGCTTTTTGTAAACTTTTGTAAAGCCGTAGAATTAACGCTAGGATATAGTGCTGACCTTTTGGTGGGAGACCAGTGCAAAAAATTTCCTTTGAAAAATACTGTTTGAAATGTTGAGGCAAATAATAATAGAGCACTTCATAGTGGCTTTGTTTGCGTTATTGTCCTATCTGCCACCACTTACCCAGAGCGTTTGTAACTGTCGGGGTTCCTGTCCTGCTCTCACAGCTCTGGGAGCAGAGGAATAATCCTCATAAAACCTGCATGAACAGACGGGAGGCTGAAGTTCACCTCTTGCCAGCTGGCTCTGGGGTCTGAATTGCACCTTGTGTTAGACAAAATACACTGATACGGTTTAAATATCTGTGAAAGCAACCATTGTTATCGCAGCATGTCCCAGTGCGAAGCACACGTCAAGGCTGTTGGTAGTCTGGATAGATCCTGCCTGTGTGTTGGGATGAGGTGGGATGTTTGGATCTGCTATACCATCAGGGAGCAAATCTCAAAAGTCTGAAGCTTTTATTTCACTCCAATACTGCTGGTTTCTTTGAAACGTGAGAGTTGATGAGCTGCTTGGAAATAGCAGGCTCTCTTGATTTCTTCTGCAGTTCCTGTTGAAAATGATGGGAGAAGTGGAAAATACAGTGTAATAGCTGGTAATTAGAGTAAATTTTTTCTTTGTCCAGCACATTCATACTCCCTCATCCTCTCACATGTTTTATATCTCATGCTGTGAAGCCTCTGGATTGACTCTGCGAAGATTTAGTGCCTAGTCTGTGTGGAGAGGTGGAGAGGCATTGTGCACGTATGACTTGTCCAAAGCTGCCTGCAATTACCAGTTTAACTTGCATTTTATTTACTACAGTTTCTTCTGTGCAATTAACTCCTTTTGGAGGAAGGTATTGGGTAAAGAGTTGAGGAGAGACCTGGAGAAACAGGGAAGGCGTGTTCCCTGCTCCTGCTTTGAGCAATGCTTCGTGACATCCGTAGTGCCGGCACAGGTGAGCAGCCGTCCGGGGGACACGGGGCTGTTTGCCTGGTTGGCTTTGAGCATGGGGTGGCACAGGTGACTGGCGGGAACCCTTTTCCCCGAGGGACCACATACATCATTTAGCACCAGCACGTCGTGTCTGGCACGCTGCTCACTTAGGGATGCAAGCCTGGCTCTGGGTGATGGTGATCAGTCTGCTGTCCCCCACTGGTTCTTCCCCTTCTCCATCTGATTTTTTTCCTTTTTTTTCCTTTTTTTTTCTTCCCTCCTTCACCCCCTCTTAGGTAGGAGAAAGGGGAGCATAGCCCCTGGGCTGGTTGGTGGGTTTACATCTTGTGCACAGGTTTGCTGTTGTAAAAAGCTTCACACTGCAAGTTTACTTCTTGTCTGGTTTGCCTACACCTTTATAATGTGGATTTGAGTCTGTAGCCTGGCGTTCTATTACACATTGTCAAAAGATGGAACTTGAATTTCTATCAGGAAATGTAGTTTTTCTTAGAGTATTCATTTCGCCCTCCCCAGTCTCCCTTCATAAAAAAGCCTAAAACCTGATTTAGATATAAAGACAATGTATGAATCTATCCATCCATCCCTCCCCATCATCTGGAAGGCTCATGGCTTTCTCAGCCCTACAGGTTCCCCAGAAATGTTTCCCTGCTCTGAATACTTTGTGCTAATAGGTATTTCCTTTAGTTTTCATATGAAATTTTGGTGCTCCTTCATTTCCTTGTTAGGAAACTTTAATTATTCAGTGAAATATATAATTTGTAAGTCTGTTACGACTGTCCAGGGACACTTCCTTTCCAAAATACTGCTCTTGCCTTGCAAAAATGTAACCTTCTTAAGAAACAAAAATGCTGAAAACTAGCAATAAACAGATAAGATTCTACCATTTTCCAGTTGTTGTGTAAGCCTGTGCTATTTATTGTAATTGAAATTGTGCAAGCCTATGCTGCTTAATGCAGTTCAAATTGTCTGCTTAGATGCAATACATTTCCCACTGCTCCCTCCCCTTTCGCTGTTTTTTTGTACCTCTCCTTTGTACTGGCTTTTCCTCCAAGTGCTTTTGTAATTCAGCCACTGGAAGGATTACACTAGAGGGTGATGCAAAGAAAATTATTAGGATGAACTGTATTCATCCTAATATGCTATTGATACCAAATTACAAGACACCTTATGAGGAAAATGGAGCAAAATAGATTTAAAATGAGACTCATTTGATAAAGTAGCATTACTACTCAGTGGTTGTGAAGAGAGAAACCCTTGAGGCTATTACTAAAAGAAACTTTATGGGTAGTAAACTGTTACTTTACATTTAATTTGTCTTAGGAAAATACTTTGTTAGCAACTGATCCTCAACAGGGAAGCAATTTTGTAAAGAAAATCGTTTTGATCATTAGTTCTATTTGTATAATATTTAGTTAGCTTCCCATGACTGTCTTCAAATAATTACCCACTGCTCTTTCTCAAATTGCATATCCCTGGGAGGATATCGCTTCCCCTGTTCAAGTTGTGCCTGTCTACAGTTCAAGCAAACCAAACAGTATCTACGTGCAGTGTTCTTGCTGGCTGCATCCTCTGCAAGTCTTGCTCTGTGTTCCCTTGATGGATTATCATTTCTGTCCTCTTCCCATGGAGCCTGGCAGTCATCAAATCCTGCCTTTTCCACTGAGAACAGTTCCTGAAATCTATCTCATCTTTTCCATTCAGATAGGCTGTTCTGGTGGTGTTTCTATCCTTCCTTCAGCACTTCTGCTGGGCACCGCTGCTCCTTTCCTCACAGCTCGTTCAAAATCTTTCATCTCTCAACACTTAAGCAGTTGTCTTCATCTTTTAGCTATTTTCCTAAACAAAATAAGGAAAGAAAACCCCAATGAAAATATTACCAGATCTAGCCAGATTCTTCTGACACTGCTCAACACGTTAACCTGTTGATGTTAACTCCTGACACTTGCCCATATCTGCTCTTATATCATGCCTCACAGGTTGAGGGTCCCTCCACGGCAGCCTTCCCCAGTGCTTGTTTCTTGTTGGGTGTTGGTCTGCACATGCGTCTGCAGAGATCTAGAAGCACAGACAGGCCCTTCTTGTAGCTCTGACACATGGCTGCTGGTGGATGCATGGAAATCAACAGCTTTGGGCCTCCGGTCCTAAAATGGAGCATGTCGGGCCCAGATGTCTCCTTCTGGGAACTGCACTGTCGGGATTTCCATGTCAGGGTGGATTGTGTGCATACTGAGATTTTTCCAACACGTGCTTTGGCCAAATTGGGACAGTTTCTCCTGCCTCTTAGAAGAGCAGCAAAAGACTAATGCTACAAGCCACATATGCTTCTGCTCCAAAGGAAAAGGAAGAAATTCACTGTGGAGCACTTGCGTGAATTTAACATGCCAGATTTTATTCCTAACATTATTTTAAGACATAGGTGAAAGATACTTGAAGAAACTGGGTGGGCCCAAAAAGCTCGTGGGGCAGCAAAGGAGACGTTTCCCCAAATACTGAAGTTTTTAGCTGAGTTTTTGGGGGTAAGTCTGGGCTGTAACAGGGGACCAGATCCTGTAGCCTGTCTTTTGGGGTTACCTGCATGGTCAGTAACCGAGAAGGAGGAAAATCTAATTCACAGTTGAAGCAGAGGTCCACCTGTCCTTCTCCTGAGGCTATAAGCTGTCTGGTGTCTCATTCGGCTGTTGCATTTGCATTATTTGATTTGACAGCGAGCCCTCTGGGGCAGAAATATTATCCAATTTGATTATCGAGTGCTACAGTTCATGGGTGTATAAACTGGGAATTATGAATGCTTTAACTGGATATTGGCTTTTAGTATGAGACTCTTCCATTACCAGCTGCTCCTACTCATCTGGTCGGCTTTGGAGGTGTCGGCAGCGCTGTGATCCACAGTGATAGTGACATAACAAACACAACAGCTGTTTAAAAAGAAAAAATCTACATACTACTTATGACATTCTGTTCAGAAACTGATTTAAATATCTGTATTTATCTGCATAAGCTCACTCAAAAGTGTAGATAACCTTACTGATTCCTTGCTTTGACGGGGAGCTGCGGGGAAGGAAAACAAACCTTCATAATTCAGGTCCTAACATAATCTTCAAAAACTGGAGAAATACATCTTTTCCTTCTGAAAAACAAGACTTTGCAATTTGCCAGGAGCTAAGGTTCGTGGGGCAGACAGTAGTAGCTACCTCAGGGATGCCAGGCTACTCGCCTGCCTGTGGATGGAAACGCACTGTACGCTGCTAAACCCTACTGATGGGACAGAAACAGCCTGCTGCTTGCCACTGCTCTGGGGTCACTTTGAGGTATTAAACAGTCTAATAAGGGATGTTTGACTAGGGAAGGGGCTTGAGCGGTGCTGGGATTTCACAGTGTGCGTAGAACGCCGGCACAGCAGCTGTGCTGGATGGGTGCGTGCAGAGTTCAGACCAGACTTGCCTCTCTGCGCCTGTTTCTCCAGCCTCCTGTATATCACTGCGATCCCTGCTCCTGCCCCGGCCTCACGCTGTGTCCCAGAGTGCCTGACTAGAGAGGTTTGGGTTTCTTCTCTTGAGCATGCTGAGCCCTAGGAAGTTCATTGTACAGCTAGTAATTATCAGGACTTCTTACCTTCTTAGCTTATTGCTTCTGCTGCCGTTAACCTGAATGGACCTTAGCAGGTCCTAAAAACGATCTTTGGCGTTTGTGCTCTGCGTTCCATGCAAGTAGTAGGTGCAGTTCCGACCAGAGGGGAACAGAAACGGCACAGGAGGCATCTTTAAGGCAACTCTGGCTAGAACAGGTCCAGTATCCAGGAGGATACAGAGCGTTTGTCTCTTCACAGTAACCCCTCTGACCAGCCTAGGAAAATCCTTTCTGAGGCGGTGTGATGGGCTGTATAGTTGCTCCTCCCTGAGAAAGGCTGCTCTTAAGCAAGGTCCTGCAGGTTGTCAGCAGCTGCTTAGCCCTCTGGGATGCAGAGCACCACCTGAATGAGCTGTTGGAGCAAGAACAGCCTAAATTATTTTGAAGTGTCACTAACATGCCAATCTTTTCCTCTTTGAAAAGCAGAGCGTTAAGGGTCTTCAGATTTCTTTCTAAATAAATCTCTTGCCAAAAATACCAACCACTGCCATCTACTGAGATGGGCAACTTTCAGTTGGCATTTATAAAACTATTTGTATTTTCAAGCAGGATATTAATAATTTCTTATGTTGAAGTGATGTAAGATGAAAAATTAATGTGGATGTTACTTCCTCTTCCAGATCTTGCAAGCTGGTTGTGCCTCTGATGTGCATGATCTTAAATGAAGTCAACATTTTCTTTTGAGCTCTAGTTTAATTCCAAAGTGAAGAATATAAAACTGACACTGTAAATACCTGACAAAGTGTTTCAGACTGCTGACGTTTGGTTTATTTCTTGTTCTCACTAGGCTTTATCAGCCTCATTACAGAAAATTCAGTCTTTTGATGCAGTCTAAAACTTTACAACAATTTTTACAGTCAATGATGTTTTGAGTGACAAAAACATGAGGTGGAAAGCGAGAGACTTGGGCCTTTCCACACATTAAGTTTTTACACGTCTTAAGATTTTTGTATCCTTTCTGCTCCATCTATTTGCACAGCTAAAGAGCTTAATATTTCTTCGTGGAGGCATAAAGCTTTTACAGGATTCTTGAAGCACTTCTAGCAAATGGTAAACACACTAAAGACCTTTTTAAATACTGGCTGGTGATGCCAAGTTGTGTTCAAAGGCTCAGTGCTGGGATGGATGGCTTCTTAGAGTGGATTTGGCTTTAGAGGCATTTGTAGACTCACTTTCTTCCACCATCTTTCTTTCCAACTTAAATCCAGTGATAAATTCTTTTTTTTTTTTATCATCACTGCTGCCTGTGTAGGAAGGATTGTATCTCCAGGGAGAAGTTATTTGAGAGTGTCGGGATCTCTGTCTCTTCAGTCTCTCCCCTGCTATTCTTGTCTAGTGAAGAGCAGTCTATCTGGATGCTGCCTTGGCCAAAGGGGGAGGCAAGGAAGAGCAGTGGCCTGACGCAGTTTGTGCGGTGGTGCTGGACAACGGGCAGGCAGGGCTGCGCGCAGGAAACGCCGCCGTGCTCGGGGACTGCGGGAAGTGCCTTTAACCCGCTTCCATAATTAATGTTTGGGGAGAAGGAGAGGGCCCTGCGGGATAAATTAGCATTCATTGGATGTACATGCAAACAGATGTTCGCCGAAGTAGAATGGAAGAAAAGATGCCCACTGACCCAAATTTCATACAGTGCCCTGTTCAGTCTGTCTGTCTGCAATTTTCATGCTCTGACTGTTAAGTTTTAATAAGGAAACAATTCCTTGTGTAAGTGTTTTCCCACATATGTTTTTACAATTTCATAATATACTGTTTAATGCATGCAGCCCGTCTCATCTGGGCTGTTCCTTCACCATTGTTCTAGGCTGGACCATCATCGGCTCCCAGCTTGTGTGTGCTCAGCTGGGACTTGGACTAGGAACGGCTGGGCTTTGCCAGGAAACTTGGTGTTTTGTAAACACTTGGGTTTGCTGTTCTGAAATCTGTTAAATGGTCAGCACTTCTTTGAAAAGCAAGTGGAAGCAATCTCCTGGAAGCAATCCCGTGGAAACAAAAAGCAATAAACGTTTGTGGTCACTTGAAAGGATTCAGAAGTTTATTATTGTTAGTTTCTGCATGGGATACAAAATAACAGCTGGAATCATGGCATGTGTGCCATGAAATTGGCATTTGCTGCTGTTAATTACAATCTGACTCTGTTTCCATGCAAATATATCCTCTACTACAATCATAATATATCCCTCTACTACGAAGGCTCACGCCTTCACCTAGTTGGCAGTGTCACTTTACCATCAGAAGTGCTTTTAAATAACCTTTATTTTCAATTACTTAAGTCACAACTTCCTAAGTGTAAATGTAATTCTGAGTTACTAATTGAAACAGGTAGTTTTTTGATCACACAAAGTCAAATTGTATATATACATATATATATTTCTGACATATTGACCTTCAGTCTTCTCAGTCTTGTCCCTCACCCCCATACACACTCTTTGCCATAAATATGGTTTGTAGTTAACTGTAGAGATTCAGTGTAAGTCTAGATTAAGAACATTTAGATATTACACTATTCTGCCACTGAAAACTGAACGCTGGAGTAAGATTGAAGAGATGTAAGTACTTTGTCACCTACTGTCAATTTTCTGCCAGAAAAATATGAAGGTCCAGAGAAAGGAAATGTTTCTTATTATCCCTAAGGATGTACCTGGGATACAGAATGCTAAATGGAAGCCCCTGTGTTTGTCCTGGTGCTCTCCCATCCTTGCAGACTAGCCAGGAGCACCTGATAAGCAGCAGCTTTGCTCAGTAGGCTTTGATATTGCAGCAGCTGTGGGGGCTCGTTCTCATAAGAGGTATTCAGGCCTTGGTAACGTGGACGTGGGGTGACAGACTTCATCTCTTCATGCTTCCCTGGTCTGACAGCAGCTGGGTTTCCTCGCTGTCTTGGGATGGCAAGGGCTCTTCACAGGCGGAATAGGAGATGTCATCTCTCCAGCATCATATATGGTGGGATCCTTGACTTCACTTCCGTGTAGCTTACCTGTCTTTCAGGAGCATTCAGTGCTCATCCCCCAGTTTCTATGACCCCTCCCATGGAGGAGGGGCTGCTTATTTTCGGCTGCAAATACACTTAAATTTAACTTAACTGTTCAACACTTCATTTCCTCTGGAGACATTTAAACTATGTATTCAAGGTTTTGTGGTAGTGAGCTGTGGTGAGAACTGTTTTTGTGGTTTGTCGCTGCTCTATTCCCCATACTGACCTTGCAGGGTCCCATTGCAGTGAGGAAACAGGGAGAAATTCTTTCTGGTGTGCACTGAAGTTTGCTCCCTTCTTTTTCTTTTTCCTTTTCCTTTGAACAAAAGTTGAAATAACTCCTTACTCACGGAAATGGAACGGAAGGGTTTAGCACAGTCTTAGCAGTGATGTAATTCAAAGTGAGCCGGTAGTTTTAGTCTACCAACATTATACCTATGTGATTATCTTAACTGGCTATTATACAAAAATAACTGTAGTTAAAATGAATCAAATGCTTCCCTGTTTATTGTGAATCATGGAATCGCACACTGGTTTGGGTTGGAAGGGACTGCAAATATCATCCAGTCCTGCCCCCCTATCATGGGCAGGGACACGCTCCACTAGCCCAGGTTGCTCCAAGCCTCATCCAGCCTGGCCTTGGACACTTCAGGGATGGGGCATCCACAGCTTCTCTGGGCAACCTGTCCCAGTGCTCCCCACCCTCTCCGGGAAGAACTTACTCCTGATATCCAATCTGAATCTCCCCACTTTCAATTCAAACCTGTTACCCCTTGTCCTGTCACTACAGGTCCTTGTAAAAGGGTAATGAAATGAATGAGGTAACCACTTTTTAAAGCTTGATGGATGCCTGCATTATTCTTTAGGGATTTCTGTCTCTGACAGTTCTAGCCTTTGTGCATCTTGCTTGCCTTTCCACATACACTTACTCTGAATGAAAACTGTTTAAAAGGAGGTGATGCGAAAAAACCCCAAAGCCATAGCCTCTTAAAACTCCTGTATTAACAGAAGATCATTTTTGTTGAGCAGAGGGCATTGCTAGCGTGTAGAGCGGAGATTGGGATGCAGCGCGGTCTTGCTGCAGCCCAGCGTTGGGTAACGGGCTTCTCGTTGTGCCGCTGCTACAGCCTTTGGAAGATGTTTGTTGGGTGTGAGTCACCCAGCCAGGCACACGCGGCACAGGTGGAGTTACTGGGGAGCTTGGGGAGAAGCTGTGGGGTGCTCAGGGGTGCAGGTGAAATCAGCAAGCAGGAGAGAGACCCTCAATTTTTCTAAACCAACTTGGAGCTCAGGGGAAGGGAGATGATGTCTCAAAGGAGATGGGAGAGAAAGGATCAGAATTGCCCGAAAGCAGACTTTAGCTCTGTAGTTCCTAAACAGAATAACCAAAGGGTACTTCACTAGTTTTGTGCTGTTACCTTTTATTTTTTAATTTCCCTTCATCTTTCTCCTCCACAGTTGCTCTCGGTCGTAATCAGCCCTTGAAAAAAGAGAAACCGAAATGGAAAAGTGATTACCCCATGACAGACGGACAGTTGCGCAGTAAGAGAGACGAGTTTTGGGACACAGCGCCAGCTTTCGAAGGTCGCAAGGAGATTTGGGATGCCCTGAAGGCTGCTGCACATGCTTTCGAGAGCAACGATCACGAACTGGCACAAGCAATCATTGATGGTGCAAACATAACACTACCACATGGTAGGTTCATCTGAGACAGGTGTGGCCTAAGTGTAACAGTAGGTTAAGGCAAATGGGTTTTTATCCTGAAAATCAATTGAGACATATATGCAACAGTTTTAAATACTTGTATTGCAGTATGTACAATGTCTTCCTGTTTGTGTTGCAAAGCAAAATTACATTAGTGTGTAGCGGGACCAAAGCTACCTTTCTAGAATTACCTGAATTTGAATGTGTATGGTCAGGTACATGGTGTAATGCACTATTTAAGGGTCTGATCTCTGTAGGCAACACTTGTGACTTTCTGTAACCTCTTGAAACACCTGCATGCTTGAAGGCACAGTTTTCTTCATTTCTTTCCCTTTGTAAGGGAGTAGATTCCCACCCCCTCAATCCCTTGAATTGTTTTGGGGCTTTTTTGTTTTGGTGTGGGGTTTTTTTTTGTTGTTTTGTTTTGGTTATTTTTAATTTCTTTTCTGAAGAATATGAAAAACTTCCCCAAAAACTTGGTGCTGGCAGTCTGCTGTAAGATCTTGTACAAGATAAACTGTAAGCCCTTTTTTCAGGAGCTTTCCTTTTCGTTCTGTTGTTCTGAATTCTGATGTTTTTCAAGCTCAGTTCTCCCTCACTCCACGCTCCTAAATGAATCACTTCCCTTTATCCCCAGCAGAAATAGGGTTCACGTGCTGCATTAGAAAATAAAAACCCAAATAAAACTTGAATGGATTTGTAGCTTTTCATCCTGCAAGAATCTGGATGAAATTAATAAATAAATAACCCCCCCACCAAACGAAAAAACCCAGAACCAAAACAACCCACACCAAAAAGAAGCCTATAACAAAACATCCCGAACTGAAGCAGGCATGTGTTCTGGCCAGGCTCAGCTGGGTGTCCTGTCCTCCCTTCAGAAGGGGCATGAAGAAGCTTGCACCAAACAATGAACTTGTTCCAGACGTGGAGCTGAATGCCGTATAAGAGACGTTACGTGTGTACTGACTAGGGTCTCCCGGGAAGAGCAAAAGGATGATGTGGAAGATGGCGGTGACTAGTCTTCATGAGATTGACTATTCATGTTATCTTGGGTTTTTTTCTTTTATTGGTGGTGTTTAGGACCTCAATTTTCTTAAGTAGTCACAGTTGATAATTTATTTAGTTTGGAAGGGGTGGATGTAGGGATCTGTATCTCTTTTTCCATACTAAAGTGTGAAACATCGCTAGGTGTTAGGGCTCCGTGTGCTCCTTCCCCTCTCCTGTTCAGCAGTCAGGATCTCTGCAGTGTCGCTGAGAGGTAGAAACCTCCGGTGCTGCAACACAACCTGGCTTTTCCATAATTCATGGGCGATCTTTTGTGGTCCTCCAGGTCATTGTTTGTTCTCAAGGAGGTTTGCGTTTTGCTGCCTTGGCTGATAACAAGTGAGTTTTTGTCAAGGGCGGTTATGCCTATGGAAACAATTTCTGCAGTAGCTGTAGTTTTAAAGAGAAATTTGTCCGTTATTTCCAGAACCGGCCAATGCCCCAGACATCACAAATCTCTTCATTAGACCTGTTGGAGCTCTGTATATGTTTTAAGCCCAACCCATTGGAGAGAGAAAAATAATTTCCCTGCTATAAGCTAGTGTGGTTTTCAAAAGATAGGGAAGGGAGGCAGGTTGTCTAGGGTGGAACTGGCATCAGAAAACCTCTTTCTTCCTGTGCTTGTCATACCGTGTTTCTTTCCTTGCAACAGTTTGTACAATTGGTTAGAACCTGGAAAACCTAAATTACCTACTAGGCTTCTCAATTCTTATAGATCAGTAATGTACTTCAGCACATTTATTCTGTGTCCAGAAAACAACAGAACATTCTCCTTCCAAATCAGTAGTGTTGCTGGATCTTTGTCCTTCGAAAACATCTACATTGCTGAAAATACCCCAGAAGAAACTGAGTGTTTGGGCAGCTGGTGAGCTGGGGAGAATTGTGTAGGTGAGAAGGGTCTGGCAAAGTTGGTAATGGATATTACTGATAACTTTAAGCCACCATTCAGATAAAAGGAAATAATTATTTCCCGGAGATTATTTGCAGACCTAAGGCAGTCACTGCATTGTTTTGCTTAGCTGCCAAAATAAAAACAGTAGAGGTCAGGAAAACACAATGTTATCCATAGGGCAGGTTTAACAAAATACAGATTACCTTCCACTGTGGTCTCTTACTGCTTCTGTGAGTTGCTGTCCAGATCAGACTGGAGCTTAGCGTAGAGAATTGTCTTCGAGTGTGTGAGCAGCCCTTCTCTGCAATGAGGGTCTGAGTCTGCTTGTGACCGTACACAGAAGACTGATAGAAACATAATTCAGTAAATGAAAACTTGAGTCATGAGCGTGTTTTTGCAGGGAGAGGGATATTATTTGTATAATGTGGTTATGGAATTGGATGAGACCCTGGTAATAAGCTGTTTTGACAACATTAGATTATGTGTTCAGTTTGAATGTTGCACAAATGTACACACAAACAGCACTTCCAGGGGAAATGTTAAATGTACAGCATCAAGCCAGGCAAAGGAGCGGTTTGACACGTTAGGTCTCTGCTTCCTCTAGTTAGAGTGGCGTAACAACTTGTAATTGCGGAGAAGGATTTTACTCAAGTGGGAAAGTTTGTCTGCCTGGAAGAATATCTTTGGGTTCTGAGATGTGCTTGTGTGTCCATGCTCCTCAGGAGAAGAGAAGATGGGTGATGTATAGTTTTGAGCCTCCTGAATTTTGAAAATTACATTTCTTTAGTTTCTTGAAAAATTGCTTGTTAAGCTTATTCAAAGTTTAAGGCTTGAAGTCCCAGCTGTTTCTGGTTGCAAACGAAAATCTGAAACTGGGCAGATAACTCGCATTTCTTCTGTTTGGGCAGTCTAAGGAATGTAGGATGGATGCTGTGCCCTGGAAATTAGCCCTTTTATCGTCACTGAATGTAGTGCTTAAGGGGGAAGAAGTATGTGAACTCTTAAATTTGGCTTTTCAGCAGCCAGTTTGCTTGGGGGCCTGCCTACTACTGGCAGACTGCAGTCTGCTTTCTAAGGCCCACGTGCAGAATATTCAGAATATTTCAGAAACAAGTCAGGAATCAAACTTGTGTCAGAGGCTCTGTTGCCCAGGCCTGGCCTGAGGCCGAATTCCAAATACAGAGAATATTTTGAATATTTATCCAGGATCTTGAGTTTAGTAGTGATTTTTATACCCACAAAATTGCATTACTTGCTTTCTAGCCAGCTTTCCAGTGGTGACACTTGTGCATCAGCTGCTTGCATAGTTCCCTGTGCAATGTGACCTTTCCACTACAGAGAAATTCTGCTTTTAGAAATTCAAGTATTTCTTAGTCATCAGCATTGTTAGTGCCGTATATGAATAGATTATGAATTAAAAGCCTGCCATTTATGGGCTTAGTAATGCCTGTTATGAGCAAAATGAGCTTATCTCCAGGCAGGTAGAACAAACAAACTGTCCTTGTTCTGAGTGACACCAAAAAACTCCACGGTTTTGTTTACAGAAACTCACTTCTGCAAAATTTAAAAAGGGAAAATAGCTGTTAAGAAATCCAGCTGCTGTATATGCTTTAACTACCCAGTCCTGTGTTTACCCGACTTAAACTACCAGCTAGGCTTACCCATGTAACTGCTGAGCCGGCCAGTGCTCTACGTGGGGTGGGATGTCCTCCCACCCTGCCCTGGGCTCTGCGCGGTGACCTGGAGCGTGGCAGGGGACCTGTGTCATCTCTGAAATTCATCTTTTATACCCTTTGTATTGTCTGTAGCTGTTTACCTGGCCAGGCAGCCAATACACCTCCGGTTCAGGCTGTGTCTTTCGTAACATCGTTAGAAGACCCAAAATGCTTGTAGAGCCTCCTGAAAAAAACACCTAAATGACTACGTGCAATTTCATTTTCTGGTGTGCCAGAAACCCTGGTAGAAACTCCTCAGGAATGCCTCCGTGGAGTTTAGGCTTTATTTCTTCAAATGGGAGGCAAAGTGAAATTTTGTTTTCTTTCCCCAAAGAAAACAAGCATTTAGGAAGATGATGTGTAGAAATTGAGAGGGTTTTTTTCTCCCTAAGTAAGTAATTTGGCAATGTAGCTTTGGCATTTTCACACGTGAAAACTTGTATTTGTGATGGGACAGACAAGGATGGGGCATTCTTCCTTTGATTTCTTAGCTCACCAGGGAAGCTTGATTCCTAAGGAAGACTGTGTTACCAACATCAGCTAAGAGAAATTTATTTAACTTTATTGAAAAAAAACTTCTAACTAATATTTTCCTCTCCTGAAGGAATGCAGAATGATGCAGTACTATGGGACTATGGCATTTCCTCTCATTTCTGTGTGCACAACTGAGGGTTAAAATACCAAAACAAACTGAACCCATACATCTACATTTTAACTGGCCCTGAGTGGTGTGTAGTGGATGCCTTCAAACTGTGTATTATTTACACAATCAAACCTTGAGGGAAGTAGGAAGAGTGGGCTGGGGACTAAGGGCTGACCGAGGTTTGCAAATACAGATTCTGTCCTAGCTCATGCTGCAAAAATAAAATCACTTTTTATTCCAGAAACCTATAGGAAAGTGAGGGGGGGAAAACCCATCTCCACTTAACTCCATGCTCAGCCAGATACCTCGCTTGTCTAACCTACGTGAGGAAAACTCTAACCGGTGTAATTTTTCTAATGGATGCCTTTTGCTGTCTTTTGCAGTTAAAAATAGCACATCAGACATATTAAATAAATAAATAAGCTTGTGGGATGGGCTCAGCACTTCTCATCTATGTTGGGTGCCTCTGTGGGATGTATTTAAAAATAGAAATAATGTTATTGCCAATTTATACTTTTTTTTCCTGATGTCTTAAAGTAGCACATCCTCAATATTTTATTAATGAGTCCATTTAAATTTAATGAAGAACGCTTCCACATACTTCTTAGCTATCAAAAAGGAAGTGTTGGAGAGCGCAGTATTTTATTAGGGTCTGCACCAAATGTTAGCGTTGAGCTGAACTTGTCCTGAAAGTAGTTAATATTAATTGGAATCTGGCCAGGGTTAAGTGGAGTTTTTAAATTTCAGGATGGACACTTAATCCACAGTAGCACGGGTACCAGTATATTGAATTTAACTCCTTTCATACAGCTTGAACAATACCAGGGCCTTTCTGTTAAGCAGTGGCTTTGTACTCAGGAGCAGTCAAATTCTCTGTGCCTTAAAATACGGCTCCTGTAGCTCACAGCGTGCTTTTTCCGTGAGCAGTCTCGCAGCGCTGGCTCTTTGTGTGCAAGCAGAACTGTCACTTCTACTGTGTGTAACACTTGAGATCATGAAAAGTGGGGATGTGAGTGTTTAAGTGCTGGGGAAAAGTAGGTGAAATTACTGAAATGTTCTTGCCATGAATAGAGCATTTTCTTCCCCTTTGGGTGAAATATTCTACTGAAAACCATAAAAAAACCCCACCCCAACCAGAAAACCCCAAGCCAACAGCAGTGGTGTAGAGGAAAGCACGTTTCTCCTCCGCTGCTTACCTCACCCCACCCCAATCCAAATTCCTGATTCCAGCAAAACTCTTCCCCCCCCCCATTGAGCTGTAACTACATATCATACAGTGCTATTTGCTGCCTTGGGGCCTGATGTTTCCCTGTCCTCCAGAGCAGCTTTTAACGGCTGTGCCTGCAGTCCTACACCCCTTTGTGCGCACTGGGCTTTCGGAGACGTGGCTGTCCGAGCGGATGTTGCATCGCTCCGCATACCTGCCGGCCTTCAGCGCTCAGCCGCGTCTCCATGCGGTACTGCGGCTCAGTAGACCATCAGGATGCACTTGCTCCTTACTGATCAGGTTAGGGTTTGGGTTTTTTTGGTACTTAACCACTTCTCTGGGCACTTCTGAGTTGTGCTCCTTAAAGAAAGTTACCCCGTGCCGGGTGGAAAACTCCGTTTTTGTTTGTAAAGGAAGGATTTCATGCTGTTGCTCAAGACCTTGGGTGTGCAAGAGGAGGAGGAGAGAAGACAACAGCTAAAGCTGATTGAAGGGTGTGATTTGGGGTGAACGGGAGAGCAGCCCGTAGCACGGCTACGCTTGGCAAGATGTCAGCGTTGCTTTTAGCGTTGATTGCATTCAGTGTGCGGCGAGTCCCGAGGAGGTTTTTACACTGCCTTGGTAAATCACCGGGAGCGTTGGAAAACTTCTGCTCCCTGCTGCAGCTGGTATTTCACCTTCTGTCATTGGTCTCAAAGTAAATCAGAAGAATCATTGAAGCTTTTTTGGAAACGAAAGCTGTGTCTGTGCTCAGAAGAGTTTGGACGGGCACACGGGTTATTGGTGGTGGGCATCAGCTTTATTGCGGCCTAGTGCTAACGGGCTGTTCACGTTACCTTTAATAGAGTGGTGTTGTATTAACTTTGTTCAGTGGATGGGATTACTTTGTTTCCATCCTTGCTGAGATTATTCTCATATTTGGGTAAATTTCAGGCTGACAGGATGTTCCTTGCTCTAACTGCAATAGTTTTATGAGTTTATATAGCAAGATCATGCGGGTGTGAGAAATACAGATTTACCCAGCAAAGTTGTCCCCAGTGTTTGAGACTGCATGGACAGCACAGCCTGTACCGGTGGCAGAGGCAAACTATAAGCAAAATACCATTTTCTTCTTACTTGGGGGGCTGAGGAACACAGTAACGATGGGACAGTGGGCAGTATATGCCATCGATGTGTGTTGGCCATCCCAACCAGCCTCCTCCTTGCTTGTAAGGAGACTGTACAGACCCTCCTTTGTGCAACAAAACCGCCCGAGGCTGTGTGTGACCTGGAGTGTGGGAAGGGAGGAGTGATCATGGTAGCTAAGTTTTGTAGACACGGTAACTAAGGATGTAAATAGCATTCCGTGCTTTTATTGAAAAGGAATGGGACAGTTCTCTGTCCCGGAGAAGGGAAGTTAGCACCCAAGTGCCAGCAGATCTTTTAAGGCCATATCAGCTGTTAGTGGCTGTGCCACTTCATATTAATTTAAAGAAAGTTATTATATATCACAGGCATATAGACTGTCTGGTATTAAAGCCAGATCCTTTATCAGAAGATGGTTTCTCTGTACCATCTAGGAGTGAAATTAGACTTATTTTTCCTAAGTCAGGTTGAAGCGTGGTCTCTAGTTCAAATGATTCGGTATGAATTTTACTCTGTTGCAGGCTTTGTGCATCACCTTTTAGAAAGTCCGTCTGCTGTGGTGTTTTTATCCATTATATGGGAATATCTGGGAAACCCTGCTCCTTTGTGGCTGTTAAGGCTCCTCATGTCACATGCCTAAGCTTTATTAACATCCAAGAAGTGCTGCAGGTGAGCGCCAGTTGTGGGATGCTACTGTAAATGAGCTTTCCGCAACAGGCCCTGTTGTAACCATCTCATACACTGATTTTTCCAGGCTCCCGAAACAATAATCGGTAAAAGTGAGCTGTAGATGGGAAAGCAAGCAATAGAAGGTCATCAACAGGCTCTCAGGAGATAGTCTTTAAATGTGTACCGTAATCTGGAAATACCTACATCAAAATTGTATAGTAGATGTTTAACACTGACCGTTTAATGCAGAAGTAAATTTAAGTAGCTCCAGAAGTGGAACACTTTTTGCAGTGCTTTTTGTGGGATGGCTATATTGGACTTAACTGTTGTATTGATGAATCTGTGGTTGAGAGAATCTATCCAGTAAACTTTGCTGAGGCGTCCTTAGCATTTTAAATTGAATCTGCTTCTGTAAACTGCTGCCTGTTAAGCCACAAGATCCTTGTGGTTTTTTCTCCCACCCTTGCCTGCAAGCTACTGTATCCATTGCTTAGCCTTTGCTAGGGGGTTGCGGCTGTAGGAATTGCTTTCTCAGTAGCTCGTTTGTGTGAAGAGACTTTTTGTCAGTGACCAAGTATATTTTCTGTAGTGGATTACAATGTCTATACACGTGTGAAACATTGAACAATGTGGTTTTGTATGTGGATGCAGAATGCTTGGTCAGGTTTCTCTGATGTCTCTTTAAAAGGATAGTGAATGGTATTTTGGTGACTGTGGCTGTCTAATTTTAGACTTCAGCAGAGCTATGAAAGCTTTGGGAGGTCTGACTATCAAAGCCTATCTGTCAATATGATCAGTAGTAGTACTGAGATAAGCATGCAGGCTGTAAAAGTTAAGGAAACTAAAATACTTCTGTAGCAAATACCATAAAATTTACAGTTGAGGCTACTAGTTTTTTGCTTTTTGGGTTGGGTTTTCTCTTCTTTTTCTGCACTAAACTGCTCAGCAGAAAGCAGCTCTTGGTTTGAGGGGAGGTTTTTCTGTTTTGTTTTTACTTCAGTTAATCCTTTACTTTTGGTGTTTTTTAAAAAACCCAGAATTGCTGGTGTCATGCAAGGAACCAGCCTAGCTGCGTTAGCGCTGGGGATGTGAGTGTGCATTAGGAGAGTGCTTGTATTTTGGTTTTTCTTCTACACATCAGTGTCTATTTTTAAAAGTTGTTGACGTCAAGTTCCCTCCTTAGGTTTGTCTTTGCTAAAACGGTTAGTGAATACACTGAGTCTATCTTTTACCAGACTGCACCCAGACTGTTTGAACATCTTGCTGCCTCCCATGTGAGCACAGCACTGATAGGTACTCTGGAAAAGGGTTGCCTGCCCAGGGGAGAGGTCTGGTCCCAGTTTCGGTGGTGCCTCTCAAATTCTGAGCACTCCGGTTGTTGCAGTCTCATCATCTCATTATGACATGGTGCGAGAACGTGACAGGTGTGGGAAAAACCATTCTGCCATCCAACAGCTGGGTGGGAACCTGCTCTGGGCTCCTGTAAAGCGATGGGGTGACCAACTCCTCTCCAAAATCCATTTCGTGGAGTGACTTTGCCCATGTTCCTTCTGCCTTCTCTGTCCTCAAAAAAAGTACCTCCTGGTGATGAGAAGTCTCTGAAAAGCTCTGGCTGTTTCACTTCTGCTCAGGCACAGTAATTGCTTTTTGTTAGAAGACTTGATCTAAATTAGGGATCGTCAGCCAGTGGCCTCCAGGCTGTGTGCTCCCTGCCTGGACACCTGATTCAGCCTGTTTCCCAGTGACTGCTCGGAGGCACACAGCAAGCTGCCAGCTTTGCTTCCTCTGCCGTCTCTTGCCTCTGTGCTTCTTGGCATTTTCTCCATCCGTCATTGAGCCGGCACGCCTGGAGAGATAGCTTATTGTTCTTGGGAAGTGCCTTTTTCCAGGGAGGCCCACATGCACACAGTGCCGGGGAAGGGCAGATGCTCTGCTGGCCTGCTGCATGAGGAAAGTCCTTATAAATGTTACACTCAAATCAGGAAAGGTCCCTTGGCTCTGTAGCTGTCGCAGCTGGAGACTTGCCAGATACTTAGAAGGTCTAGCAAGTTGTTTGGTAAAAGGAAGAGAATGGTTTCATTTTTACTTTTGACCCGTGTGAAATTAAAAAAAGACAAAAGTCAATTATTACACCAATTACTTCAACTTTTCCTGTCCTTTGGAAAAGGAACTGAGGATTCAAAATGTAGATGCCAACTGCAAAATGATTAAATCTTTTCTAAAGGCTTGTTTCACGTTCTCTTAACCACTTTCTGTTCTCGTTTGGTTTAACAGCGCTGTCAAGTCCGTAAATCCTCATCACATGACTGTTGCACAGTTGGCAGATTTGGCTGCATTTTTCTTTGTAAACTGGAACTTTGAGGAGGAGATACTAATTTATAAATATGAGTGAGAAAACAGCTCTTCCCAGCTGAAAATACAGCACGTTATTTGAGTTCCTAGATGCTTAAAGCAATCCATTTTTCTGTGCTGAAAAAGGACAAGTTTGCACCATTGATTTATAGACTGTAGTGGAGTAGAAACACCTTCTTTCACAGTAGCCACTTCAGAGCTGGGAGTTGAAAGCTTTAGAGAAACTTTTGATTTGATTTTTATTTTTAAGTGGAGTTGTGGATGTTTACGCTCTTGAGTACTTCCCCATTTTCCTTCTGAAAGCCTTCCAGGCGAGAGGGATAGCGAGTTAATAGGAATAACCTCGTCCTGCATTGTCCTGAAGCCTCATAGCCAGTTGCTTTTGCTCTTCAGTGGTGCTTTCTCCTGTCTTTGCTCCAGTTTTCACTCTGGAAGTGTGCAAAGCAGAGTGTTGCTCTGAAGGTGCCTAAAAATCACAAAACAAGGACAAGAAACCTACGTTTTTATGTGAAGTGGTGTAAAAGATTGCTTTCCTGAATAGCAAAGCTAGCTGTTGGTGGCTTCTTTCATTTGGTATAATTCCTTGGATTGTTTTTGCTTGAGTCAGAGGAGGGATGCAAGGGAGCAGGGAGCAATGCTGTACAGCAGGATGGGGCTGCCGGCTTTGCCAGGTCCCCTGCTTTAGAGCTGTTGACACTTTGGAGAGGAGAGTGTGCATCCTAGCAGGGGAAGTACTGAGAACTAAGGACCCAGAGTCACAGGATGTTCGTTCAGGTATGAAAGGCAGCATGGGAGGAAGCAGTATGTGTATTCTCAATTTGAGAGAGCAGTGATGAAGCAGAGTTGGCTTCCCAACAGGGACCAGGGCTGTGGACCCTGAACACTTGAAGCGGCAGAGCAGGTTGCCTGCTTCCCTTTAGACAACCTGCCTGTTCCCCCTGCACGTCTCCAGAGTCACAGGATGCTGAGCAAGGTCAATTTACATCTTTTCGTTTAAGATATCCTTTGCTGCGACATTTGTGTTGCTTTTGACATTCATCAGTTCCCCCATCCTGTTTATAAGACAGCTGCAAGCACCTATAGAAGGGCAATTCAATGGGTATTGGAACAGCAGGAATGAGCAGGAGCTGGGAGTTGGGCAACTGCTAGGATGGGTTTTGTGCTCAGAAAAACATCCATGCATCCACAGTCCCAGAAGTGCTGGGAAGGGACCATTTTTGAAGGGTCTCTACTTTCACCACCAGTGGCGTGTGTGTGTTTTAGCGAGAGAAGGATGCAAACCAGCAGTGATTTTAAAATGCAATGCACTGCAGTGAAACCCTCATCTACCACGTCATAAAGTGATTGTTAACAGCACCATCAAATGGGTTATTCATGTCTTCTGCAGAGTTGTGGGCTGGGTGTGACTCCACGTTTTTGACAAGCGTTGGGGTGTAGCTCCTGTGTCCTGGAAGGACTGTGCTTCACTGGGATGCTGTTAGAGAGGTAGAGATGCTTGGGGTATCATCGGTTGCTAGGCTGTCACCATGCAGCTTATGGCTTGAATTAAAGCCATGTGTTCGTGTGGTATTTTGTTTCGTTGCAGAAACGCTTCTTGTAAAAGTGAGCCGTTCAGGAGATTCCCCTGACTGACAATTAGAGAAATGCCAATAAATTCTTTTAACTGACGAATTCCCTGTGAGAAGGCTGTGTCTGCAGCAGTGCTTCACAGTGTCGGTGTTTCTCTTGTTCTCAAGGAAGCCAGTAACAGCCAGGCTAACATTTGTATATTTGGGTTCTTTCTGCATTGCAACGGCGGTGCCTAGCACGTGGCAGAAAGCTGAGCACAGATCTGCGAGTAGAGAATGAGAGGAGATGACTGTAGCTAACCAGTGAGGCAGTTAAAGATGATCGTTGGAATTGGGTGAGCCTGTCACTTCTGGAGGTGCTTTTATTCTAATGGTGCACCCCTTTTTATTAATTTCTGTTTTCCATCCTCTTCAAAATTCCAGATCATTATGTGGGATCTCTTACTCTTTCCTCCCTTTCGCTTAAAGCTAACGTGCTTGGGCCAGTGCCCAGACGCGGAGGAGTAAGTATGTATTCACAGTGTAAAAATACACCTTGTGCTGCCTTAAAGCAAAGGGCTACTGGGGAAGACGGCAAGAAGACCCATCCCTCTTCGGGAATTGCTTTAATTTCCTTACCGTAGCCTTCATTAGTGCTTGCAGCACTGGGACACGAGTGATCCACGGCTGCTGTGTGGGGTGTTTTCCGAAGGAATGGTACAGCCCTCTCTGCCATCGCTGGTGAGGCGCGTTGGTGCTGGTGAAGGACACATTGCGCTGCTAGGCTTCACCGGACTCCTCCTAACCTTGAAACAGTATGTTTCTCGAGAGCTTCTTCAGTCTGGAGCTATAATTGAGAGGATGCTTTCCATCATCTCTGCTGTGATTAATATTTTTAAAATAGATACACAACATCCTTTCTGAGGGACACTGGATGTCCGTGTTTTTGTCAAATGGAGCATTGAATCAAATCATCAGGATGTAAAGCAGTTGTGGCTGGCTGAAATATTTATATATCTAAGTGCAGGTTAGAAACTATCAACCCTTCAAATAAAACTCCACTTCTGGCTACATCCTACAGTTGTTTTCCTTAAATATTTTTAACTTCTGCTTTGTTTTTTGAAAGGTATTTTAAGGAGTTTCGTCAACATAATTGCTTGGATGCTTTAAGTCTCCTCCCCTGGCAGCATATGCCCGTCTGTTTCCTGTCTTTGGGTTCAGTTTGCCTTTTCTGCTGCAGTGAGAACGGCTGTACAGCACTGTTTTCAGAACTGCATGGTTTTTTTTAACCATTAATGTGTGTCCAGGAAAGTGCTGCTAACTCCTTTTAGGGAAAAATAAAACACCTCCCAAGACTGGCTGTACATGATGGCCATTAAATGCTCAAAATAAACCCTGTCTCATGACGAAAGAACACCTCAAATTCTTCTATAAGAAGCTGCAGACTGCTTGTTAATCTGCCTGTTCCAGATCTTCCCAAGAGGAGTTATGTCTGGTTTAAGTGAATAATGTTCCTTGGTATCTGATAGTGGTCAGGACATGGTGTCTGGTTTATTAGACACTCCACATTTCCTCCATCATTGGCTGATTACAACAGTGAAACTGGGTATCTGCCTTGCTGTCTGCTAGTAAAACGAGAACAAGAAATCTGAAGTGTTTAAGATGTATTCCTCATTGAACTGTTCGGTGTAAGTCAGTGGGAGTCCCCCAGATGGTGCCTTCTGTGTGAAAAGGTGATCTCAGGGGGTGGTATTGCTTGCTTCTGTAACCGATACAGAGGGGTTTGCCCTAAAATTGGGGTTCCTGAAGGGGTCACTGCGCTTCAAAGTGCTTCAGTTTGGTACACAAGGGGCTCAGCCAGACCTTGCATGTCCTGCTTGCTCCTGGCCCATGGGGGCACCCTGCTCCTCCCCCACCATCTCCAGTTGACAGCAGCCAGGATATTTGTGCTCTTTTGGCTTCAGGTATCTGAATAGGAAGATGGAGTCTCTTCTCCAAGACAGAGGCAAGATAATTATAGTCAGATGCGCCCGAGTCATGGGAGAAGGCTTCTCCCCAGTGCAGTTTTTAGGGCCAGGTCATGGCTGAGGAAGGTCCCACCTGGGGTTACAGAGGGCCGGGGCAGTACCACTGGCCTGCAGCCGGGCCAGGAGGTCATGTTTTACCACTTTACATCTTCCACATCTCTCACTAAATACCTTGGGGTGGTAACTACAAGTCATTACAGGGCTTCAGAGAGTGTGTTATAGAACAGATTTACTTTTGTTAATGGAGGAGAAAATTCCTGCATGTCTTCAGCACTTAGCAGACCTAGCAGGCTGGTCAGGGTTTATTGGAGCATGACAAATCCTAAATCATAGCTTGCAAAGGTTGAGTTTGTTGATACCTAGAGCTGGTAGCTGCTTTTTGCTGACTGTTGTCACTGAGAAGCGCGAGAGGCTTTGCTGATACACTTGAGTCTAACACAGAGCCTAGCAGGCACAAGCAGCGTTTGTTTCATAGCCCTAGTGCAAAGAAAGCTTGCAACAAGTGTGTGTTCCCATGCATGCTTTATGGGGACTTTTGGTTATGATACAGCAATAACAAAATCTCACAGCTGCCTTTATTTGTTTGTAGTGATCAAAGGTTTTGTAGAACATCATAGCAGCAGCAAGGCCTTGAATTTTTAACCTGCCTGGGCTCTCCCAGCCTGTGCGTATCCCCCAGATACTCTGCTAGGTGCTCATTTAGGGCGTGATGCAGCTCAGACTAACATGATCTTCTACGTTATGCTTCATCAATAGATTCTTTTTTTATTATAAATAACTCTGAAGGAACAGCATCTTGGAGGCAAAGAGCACGTTACGTGGGATAAAGCAGTGCTGCAGCCTCCTGTTGCTTCAAGTCTTTCCTATAACTTTTAATCCCTTCCTCCCCCCACCTTTTTAAACAGCCTTGTGTTGTAGTTTTGGTTTAGGATGTAGGTACCTATGTGGGATTGGGTCAGTTTGCCTTATCTCCCAGGAACCTTTAATATTTTTGCTGGCTCTCCTTGGAGGCTGAGCTTGCAAATGAATGACTCCCATGCTCATTAACAGGTCTTTGAATGTCAGCACAGGGCTACAAGCAAGTTTGGGAGCAATAAGAGAAAAATGGTACAGGGCAAACTTTTGTCTAGGTCATTCTGTGCTTTCTTTCTATACCCTGTTGCATATAGGTAGGTCGAGGGGAGAGTTATTGGTCAATCTTAGGAAGTAGTTTTACACATCCTTTTCTCATTGAAAAATGATGTGGGGATTCTGTACTCTGTAAAAGCCAATGTTTGCTTTGTGTTGGGTCTAAGGGGTTGTCTCCACTGCTGTTAGCTGAAGCTCTAGGTGCTGTCTCCAGCCAAATTTCCACCCCTATCCACTTGTAGCTCAGATTAAGTCTCAAATATCATTCTGCTGCCCTGAGAGGGCATTGTGGCAGGCAGGGGCTTGTTCGAAGGTTAAGCGCACTGGTCGTGGAGATGGAGCAGCTCAAGGTGCTGCAGTCACCAGTGGCTAATTGACCCTCTTTGTGTAGGGCAGGACTTCTTGGAATGCTCAGACCATGCCTTCTCCACCTGAGAAGCAAAAGGACATGTTTTTTCTTGGGGTGGCTACATGAGGTGGTTCAAGATAGAACAGGCAGTCAAGGACAAGTGAATTGTACTTAATGAGATCAGTCCCAAGCAAAGGTAAAGCTGTCTTTGCCTTTTTTCTTATTTGGAAAGGAGTGCAGCAGGCTCTGGCGTATTTGTCAGATGATGTAGTGGTCCACAGCGTTGATCAGTAGTGTCCTGCTGATCTCAGCTAGAGGGAAATCCTCTTCCAGTAAAATGCAAATAGCGTAGCATTTACCTTGTCTTCCAGAAGTAACTGGAAATAGCAAAGTTGTATTTCATTAGGAAAGTGAAACCAAATAGTTGTTTTGCATATTGTCAGTGTGCAAAAAGCCTGTTGTAAAGGACAAAGACTGTTTTTCTCAGCGCACTGAAAATAATTGTGTACAAGGCATGTTGCTGTTCATAGGATGGAGTCCTTTTGTAAATATAGGGATCTAGTTTAGGTTTTACAGTCTGAATGGTATCTCTTCTCTTTTGCAGCTTTGTGAAAGAATAAAGCATTTGTACCTAAGAGCCAATATGCTGTTTTCTGGTAGCTTCTCTGCAACATTGTAGTCAAACATCCATGACTAATGCATCAGAAGGAAACTTTTACAACTCTGTTTTAGGAGAGCAGAGGAGAAGCTTTGTAAAAGACCTCCAAAGAAAGCAAAAACTGTTTAAGTCTGTGGTTGGCGAGAAAAAGAAAAATCTCTGTCGGTCCTATAAAATGCTGCTGTTAACCTCCCATTTGGTTTTAACCATGTGAGCATTTAACCACTGAGCATTTGGGATGCTGAGTGCTAGGTGTTCGCTCTTGGTTTATAGGAACAGCAGACTAGGTAAAAATAAAAAATCAGTGGTAGCAAAGGCAATGAAAACCTGTGTAAATCTGAGTTCTGCTTCTGTGCATCCTCGTGCTGAACAGGCAACCTGGGCATTTAGTAAGTTGCCGTGTTAGCATGGAGGGCTGTGACGCAGGCTCAGAGGGTGGTGATACCATGCTTGCTTGCTTTCTCCAAATCCCCTCACCCTTCATGAAGATGGATAATGGAGAACAGCAAATGTAAATGAAGAGGGTATACAGAGAAGCTCTTCTACCAACTGGATTTTTAAAAAGTTTTTATCTAAGAAGCCTGTCTAGACAGGCATCTGTTTTAATGACATGCAAAGCAGAATAGTACATGAATACTTCATTAGGAAACAGACTTGTCATCTTTGAACCTGGATGTAATGTTTCTTGGAAACTATGACTTTCTTGCAATGTTAGATGCAAGTTTTACAGCGTGATACGGAAGTGGCAGTGCATATGGTGTTGCTAACGTGACAGCTACCAAGCATTAATACATAATTGATTTCCTCTATTAAACCTGATTTGGATAAAGAAAAACTCACCAATGAATCGGTCTGTTCTAGAGATTGTATCGTGGCAAAAGCCTGCAAGGAAGGGGATGGGGAAGTGTAAAGGGTTCCTTGACTGGTTAACCAGCCTTTGAACCCGTGGTTGTCCTTAAAATTCACCATCTTCTTGCATGGTTTAGTCCATAGTTGTTATTCATAATCCCGGTCTAGTGACTGGCAGTCCGTAGCCATGTGGTGGGTGACTGGTGTGTACCAGCCCCGGGGGTGTCAGTTGTCTGCCACAATCGGAGCAGATGAAAAGCCAGTGAACTGCAGCGACTGTAGGTATTTGTGCGCTAGTATAACGGCATGGAGGAAGAATTAGCTCTGTTCTCGAAGTTACACCACTGTTGCATTTTGAGCTTTCTGGCCCAGGTCCCCTCTTCCCTGGTTTTCCCTCTTTCTCTGCAGATGAGCGTGGGGGGGGTTGCAGATCCCAGTTCTTCAGGCAGGATCGCCACTGCTGCTGTTGGCATTAGTGCAGATTTTTTAAGAGGAATTTTGAGGGAGTTGATTCATGGCCCTGAGCCCTGCTTTCCCACAAGCATTCTCCTTCCCAAATCGTTCTCCATCCTCACCCATCCTTCCTCCCATGGTAGCTAATCCTCTCCTCTCCCTGCCCTGCTCACCCCCCTCCAGCTCAGCTGGGTCATTAAGGGATGCACACATACTAACCGGGTCCAAAATGTGAAGAAAAGTGGCTTGTTTATCTAGTGAAGAAATTTGTCTTTCAGAATACTGTGTTAATCTTTATTATCTTTCACCTCCAGCCTAGCTAATTAGTGCTAATGAATTAACTGATGCTGGCGCTCCACTGTGATAAAGGGAGCGCATCAGCGTGCCCGGTGATGCACCTTGCATATCTGCACCAATCTTTTCCCAAAATAAACACACTCTGCTCCTTCCCTGTTCCCCCTCCCCAAAATCCGACCCAGAACAAAAGGTTTCTGACCCACAGAGGTAGCAGTGGCACGCAGGCAGATTGGCTTTCAGTTACAACACATGGATGAGACACCTCAGACTGGGTGACGATGACATGTCCCTCCTAGCCAGCAGGTTAGCGCAGAAGGAACTGCGCAAGCCCCTCGTCTCACCTCGCTGTGCAGATGCATCGGGGTTTCTGTGGCAGCTGAGTGCTCAGACAATGCCGTCTGCTAGCACAGGCTTTGCTCCCTGCAACACTGGTGTCCTCTGGTTTCTGGAGGTGCCGAGCACCGCTGATTCAGTGATAGCGGTTTGGGTTTTCCTCCCCTGTGCCAAGCGCAGGCACGAGTTGCAAAACTGGTTTTAAGAATGGTTTACTTATGAGATCCAGCGTGGTTCACAAACCTGCCCCACAGTAGGGTGAGGTGTTCTTTGTTTGAAGTAGGGTGACTTAGATACACTTGGGAGATCTTTGGCTAGATACTCCAACTGAGAGCTGCTCTTTGAAGTATTATTCCAGTAAAAGCAGCTGGGCAAGATCATTCGGGATGGAAGGGACTTCAAGAGTCCGCATAGTCCAGCCCTCTGCTGTAAGTGTGTCTCAGGTGGTTGCCTCGCAGAACCTTTTCAGAGATCTGAATGTGCGTTACTTTATCTGCGATCTTGGAGCCCGGCTGAGCTGGATTTTCTGAAGAACATCCAAGCGTGGAGATGAGCATGAGCAGTGCAATAGCTGATTCAGTGAGCCAGCTCTCCTGCCAAAGAACGGGGTGGGAGGATTACAAAGGCTGTAGCAGATTGTCTTAATTTTCTCCTCCTTTCCCCCTGTTGTAATGCGCTAAGCACAATCCCAGTCTGGCTTGTGCCAGTTGCCGCAAGCAGGAGCGAGCCGGTCCCTGCTCTCCAAGCAGCCCCTGAAGCACTGGGATCTCCTCCTGGCTCTGGGAGTCGTTCTGTTGTGGAACTGAGCCAGACCGATAATGTTCCTGTAATGGAAGAGCTGGTTTTCAGTGAATTTGCAATGAGAATTATTAAATGCTTAACACTCGTTATCTACAAAACCCATTCTTTAGGGCGCTGGAGTAAGTCCTTTACTACAAAGGGAGGCTGAAGATGAGAGCAGAGCTGTGTTGTGTAAGCAGCTGTGCTGTGGCTTAGGAGACAAGCTCGTACCTTTACAAAGGCTTTGTACGGTAGCTTTGTGGTAGCTTAAATTTGCATAGCCCATGGAAGTTCAGTGTGGAAGAAGCATGGGAGGGGGCTTATATATGCCCTTTATTATCAAGTGCTTCATCTGCACCATTAATGATTATAGCCAGTTTATTGTTCTCCGTACGAGGTGCAAGGCACAGGCTTGCACGAGTACTCCCACGCATTGCCCTCCAGAAAACGGAAGAGCTACAGTTGTTAACTGCAGCATTAAGCCATTTCAGTCATTATGAAGTTATATGGGGTTTAATGTGAAAGAGCTTTTGTTGTAACTCCTCCCAGTTCACAGTGGTTGTAGGTGAGCTGGAACAAAGCACTGTGTGTTTTCACTTGTCTCAGTCCTGTTCGCGTACTGACCAAAGTCACCCTTCACCACTCTCGTGTGCTGTTGACGTCAGTACACTTTTTTCTTATAAGATCCTTTGTTTCCCAGCCGTGACCTGGAATCGGGAACTAATAAAGATGAAGAGATAGTTCAGCTATTCTGCCTCAGCCGTTGCTCTCTAGGAATTGCTGTATGTAGCATCCAGAAGACCCACTTGTTTTCTAATGCTTGTAATGAGTTTCAGGCATTAGTGGCCTATATTGGATTCAAACCAGTAGTCTACAGGTGGAAGCTCTACTATTGCCAATTTATTCCGCAATCCAGGCTCAGCTTGGGTTTGGAATGGAGCTTTTCAGTAAGAAAAACAAATGAACCAGCTGTTCCTTGAGCAAATGTGTTATACACAGACACTTAAGATCCTCAAATTATCTAGTCTCATTGCAATGCTAGATTTCTTTTTTTGTGTCGGCGTAATTTTTCTTCCTGCAGCAAGTCTGTCTGGGAGAAGGGAAGAAGAGGTGGAAATCTGCTCGGTTTTTAACTTCTGGGCATTTCCGAGCAATCATCCTCAAAACTGCTCAAAATCTTTAAGAAGCAGAAGGCACGTCAGGAATAGAAATAAAGAAATTTGCTGCTTTTTCTGAAGACAATGGTATGTAGCTTTAAAGAAATGCCAAAATGCCATTAAAATGCGTTAAAACTTTTAAGGATTCTGGATGAGTGTGGTCATATATGCCTCATTTCGGTACCTTCTGCAAAAGTTTGACACTGTGTTATGTAAGTCTTTTAAATGCTAGGCCTTTCATGTGGTAAGTCCAAACTCTGAACTGCTTAGGGGTAGAAGCAGTGTCTCATCCAGTTCTTTTTTAGTGTTTTCCCTTACCAATCCAAATACCTCCATCCTAATAATCTCAGTAGAAGTTTTATGGCCTGCAGGGCAATTAATTTCAAAATGTTCCAGTTCTGTATGCTTGATGATCCCATCTGCTTATTTTTCTGCCTGAAACTCTCAAGCTGTTTCCTACCTGGGTAACAACTGACAAGAAACTCTGTTTTGCAGCTCCTTCCGGAATTCCCCAGTCTCCAAGGTGATATTACTTTTGAAATATTAAAATAATCCCATCCGTTGTGCTTCTAGTCTGGTATCTTTGTTTCTGTCTGACTTGAATCTCAATCAAGGAACTTCCTTGACAGTGTAAGTCTTTAAAAGGGAAGTTTTCAAAATAATGACTCGGGCAGTGAGATGCTCAGAGTGCTCCTTAGATCGTGTGCCAGGGCACCTGAGCTCTGAGTGATAGAAAGCTGGAGAGGATTAGGGTTTGAGTGAGTGGGTTGGTTGGTTTGGTCACTGCTTTCCTCAAAGGCAGTTCTTCATGTAGCTACCGGGATGTTTTGTGTCCGATTTTATTAGTTGTGTCAGCATCTAGAGGAGTATTTAAATACACAAGGAATACTCAAATATATGAAGCTTTGATAAGCTCATTTTGTCCTCTCCTCAATATTGCTGGAAGATTTCTTTCTAACATCTTGGTCTTTCATGCCCACTATAGAATCCTCCACCTAGACCTGTACGCCAGCCAGCCGTCCTCGCTGCTGTGTTCTTCCTGAAATCTTCCCCTTTTACGTGGTTTCTGTGTGTGATCCAGCGGTGGTAATTCAGAGTACCGCCTCACCCTCTGGGCTTTGGCATCTCAACCCGGTCCAGTTGCCTGACGCAGTGTCCAGCTTACAGCACCTGGGGAAGGAAGGGGAGGCAGGGAAGGGGAAACCTGCCTACGTGGGGCTGTGGGAGGGCTGTCCTTGTGTGGCTCCGAGCCCCCTGCCCGCAGCAGAGCACGGTGCTGGCAGGGTGGGCGCAGGGCTGCCCGCCTGAACTGCGAAACCTCTGCTTGCATTGCTTTTTCCTTCCCCGGTTTAGGGGAGGCTGCATCCTTCCTATGCTGTAGTTGGCTGGTGAGGACCCTTGTTGCCTAGGTAACAGAGAAACCTTGCAATTTTTTTTTTTTTTTCTCTATGTTTTCTCATAAAAGCTTGACATTCTTCTAGTGCCCCTTCCTGCTGAATAACTTTCGTGGCCCAAGCTGATGTATCTTGCAAAGAAGGATCAGAAACATGGTTTTCAATTCCAGCAGCAAAATTACAAAGGGTTTTGTGGTTTGGATGTTTAATTTCCTGCGTGCATGCGGTGTGTAAGGGACGCTGCAGTGAATGGCTCGGTGAAGAGCTGCCATCTGGCTGGTGAGATAGGCCTTGCCATGCTGGCTGTGGGTAATTCAACCAATTTCTTTCTTCCTCTTCAATAACTTGCATTTGCCTGCATCACTTGAAATAGCTCCACGCTCACCGTGCCTTCTGGTTAACACATTCAGATGTCGTTTCGCTTCTGAACTCCAGCCAGCGTGACACCCCTTCATGCTCTGCCTTTGAGCTTGTTGCTGTTTACGGCATGTTGAGGGTTGTAGCAGAGCCTGACCCTCTCCAAAGATCACTTAACCCAAAGCCTCGTAAAGCCCAGCGGGAGGTAGCTGGCGGAAGGGGACCGGGCTGTGCGTGCGCAGCTCCACGTCTCTTTGGAGGCAAGGACCGACTCCCGATCTCCCCTTCGCATCTCCGACCCGGCCTTCAGCAGGCAGCGTGTGCTGGGAAGCAGGCAGTGCCGTTGAGAAGTCTCTTCTGCTCGTACTGGTCATCTTCTGGGCTTTAATCCAGTCTTGAAAGCCACCGAGTGGTAGGTAATAGGACTTGAGAGTCTTGTGGACCTTTTTACCAGCACGAGTGGAAGAATGGGATTACCGGGGAGGTTTATGGTAACTGGTTGTTACGTTAACAATTCGTTACACACCGTTTCTCAGCCTGTGGTGGGACTGTGCGGTTTTTATTGGCAAGAGTCTCTCTACTGTCTTTTTTTTTTTCCCTTGGAGGCAGAACTCCAAGTTAGCTCTGTTTCAGAGGATTTTTTTTAATATTGGCTTATCTGTTTATGATTAAGCAATCCCGTGTTTATAGCGTATGGTTTGACCTTGATGTTAGTTCAGCTGGGCAAGGAGAGAAATGGTGAAGAAATTCCTTAGCAAGCTTACCCCATTATATTTAAGAGTAACTTTTGATACGCTATTCTAAAACAGGAGCTTTCTTTAAAAGGTACAAGTTTAGCATCTCTGCCTAAGTATAAGGCTGTTGAAGTTTGGGGCTTTTCTTATTTATTTAGCAGCAAACTCCATCTATTTGTTTCTATGAACTGTGAGCCAGAATGTAGTACTGTGACATTTACTAAGTAGATCAGGCGTACAGAATGAACATTGTAAACCAAAACTGCAGTAGGGGAACTTCAGGCCTTGGGCTGTAAATCACAAAGTACTGTGAAAGGTATGGATTCCGTACAGTTTTGATAAAAACTGGTTTGCTCTGAGATTCATAAATGATACTTCACTGTAATGAGTGGTATAACTATATTCTTCTGGATTTCTGTCTTTGTTTTGTTTTCTTAATAAGTCTCAGGGCATAGCAGCCTTGATGCTACCTGTACAAAAAAAAAAAGCCTCCAGAAGCAGCTGCACCTAAACCAGTGATCTTTGGTTAAAAGATTTCCTCTGTGTGTTTTCATCAACACAAATTATCCTTAAAACAGGGGGTCTTCTGTCTAAAAGAAAGAGGATTTCCAGCACAAGATGCTGCTGTCACAGCGGGCTGAGTGACACAATATGTCCCCAAGTTATAATTTTATATTGCAGTAATTTTGCTGATCAAACAGCAAAGTTGAAGACCACGCACTGTCAGCATGAAAAATCCTCCAACTAAAAAAGCCACCCTTAGTGTCTAACAGCGAGCAGTTGGGTGTTGTGTGCAGAACTGCCGAGTCAAAGAGTTTTTTAAATATTCTGTAGCTCAAGGACTTGGCTCCTCTTCAGACATTTCCAACTACAAAAGGATGGGTAATCTTGCAAGGGAATGTGCCCCCTCTAGGGGCAAAAATGTGGAAATCTGTTGTAGCAGGTAAATCCGAGACGGAGAGAAGCATTTGCTTGGAGTGTGAATATCAGTTTTCTTAACCACAGTGAGAAGAGCTTCTTTCTGCTGTGATTTAGGATGCAGCTTCATCGGCATCTCGTTTTCCTGGCTCACTGCAAGACTGATGTGCGCTGTGTGCAGCCGGGCTCTGCTTTCAGCCTTCTCGAACTCTTGAAACGTTACGAAAAACGTGCTGCTGTTTTTCCAGGGTAGTTCTTGGAATATCTTTATGAAGTGTGTCTCACACTGTCAAAAAGCCAGCTTGTGTTTGTTAGTTCAGTAAGCGTTACGATCCTTGAGCTGTTGCGTGCACATCGTACCGTTCTGGTAAGAAGGGATGCCGTGTGCGAGGCAGCACGCCGCTACCGGGTCGTCTTTAACACGGATACACAGAGTATCCCGAGGAACCTCTCAGGAGTCTGGGGAGATGAAAATCACTCCTCAAACTCCAGGGTTTTGAATACGGGAGTTGTTTTACATTTGCCCAGCATGTGTACGTGCTGGTGCCGTTGCTCTGGCAGTGACACCACGCTCCGTACAGAGCCGCGGCGTTGTCTGACTTGGGTGGTCCTGTTTGTTTGTGCTGGCAGTGCTCACTAAAACATGAGTCCTATACGAAGCCGTTTCAGAGATTTTTGAATGTCTGAGAAGTTACAAAATCTTTCTTTCACAGTCGTCTTTGGTCTTTACCCTTTTGCCTTTCCAGAGCTCGGGTTCAGGATGGTGTAATTCATCCAAGTGCCATTTTCTGGGTGCACGCATGCCCTGAACCCCAGGCCATGCTGCCTGTGAAATACTCCTCTTCTAAATGTCACAGCAGGAGGACATCATCCTCCCTCGTCTCTTGCTTCCTGATGCTTTCAAAGTTTATCCTGGCTTATCTAGAGGGAGAGGTCTATTTGGCTTTTAGGGGTGCTTTTAATTCAATCCCAAGTTTCCATATGAAAGAAGGTGAAGCAGTTGTAGATGAAAACTTGAGATTTTTGTATTGATCCTTTAAAACCACAATTCAAACCTCATCGCTTGGGTGGTTTAACAGTAGGGTCAATGCTTCCGAGTGTGCACACTTTAATGTTAAATGTGAAATGCATTCACACTCGTTTTTTCCCCTCTTATCTCCTAAAGGTGCTCTTACGGAGTGTTACGATGAACTGGGCAACCGGTACCAGCTTCCCGTCTACTGCCTCGCCCCACCTATCAACATGATAGAGGAGAAGGGCGACCTGGAGACTCTGGATATTCCTGATCCCCCACCCAATTCAGGGTACGAATGCCAGCTTCGTTTGCGCCTGTCCACAGGCAAAGACCTCAAACTCATGGTCCGCAGCATGGACACGGTGTACCACATGAAGAGGCGGCTGCACGCGGTGGAGGGAGTGGAGCCGGGCAGCCAGCGCTGGTTCTTCTCGGGCAGGCCGCTGGCAGACAAAATGAAACTGGAGGAGCTGAAAATCCCAAAGGACTACGTGGTGCAAGTCATTGTGAGCCAGCCCTTAGCAAATCCCACCCCGGTGGAAAACTGATTTCTGCTTGTTTATTGATTCTTCTTTCCTCCGTCTCTGTCATGGGGTTTGTTTTCACTGCCCTCTCTTCTTTCGGTTTGTCCTGTTTAATGGATTGGTTCCAAGAAATGACCAGCAAAAATTCCATCTGTGATGGAGATCTGCAAAAACAAAACATAAAAATGTAAACTGGCCTTTGGGGTTTGCCTGATCTCATATTTAACACCACAGCAAGCAGCACAGGGCAAGGGCAAAGGAAGGAGCGGGAAGGGGAAGGGAAAACAGAGGGGGTACAGAGAGGGAGGGAAGAGATTGTTGTTCACTTAAACAATACAAATACGTAATGATTCTTATAACTGTAGGTGGTGTCCTGATCTGTGGATCCAGAGCAACAGAAAGCACTTTTATTTAAGATAGATAAATAAAAATCAATGTATACCAGGTCATATCAGCACCACATACAGTTCGTGCAAGAACCGCAGCTCCCTGGGTAGGTCCCATGCTGCCTGTTGACGGGGATCCTTTCTGGTTTGACCTAACTCACGTGCTTTGCCCAGGCACTGCCAAGGCACAGCCGGCCCCGGGCAGCGGAGCTGGGCTGTGGGCTCGGTCTCTGTCCCGCACTCCCGGTGATGCTCAGACCAAGCAGTTCTACATTCCAAGATGGCAACGCAGTCCTGTGCCATTGCTGGCTCCCGAGCCGGGAACGCAGCCCGACGGAGCCTTAGGCAATAACTTAGTCAACGTATACTCTCACGTACTGTACTGTAAACTTGCTTGCTACAAGACTGACTTGGCCTGAGGTTTACTGGCTGACCCGTGGCTGAGTGCGTGCCTGCTGAACTACGGTATGTCACTCGCATCATTAAAACAGGCTTTGATCAGGCTGGCTGAGGGGCGTGATGCGCCGGCCTGCGCTTTAGTGCTGGGTGCGTCACCTCTGTCAAGTGGCACCCGTGTAACAGGTCCAGGTTAAACTGCAGTTACACCCGGGTGCAACAGATTGCAGTTTCCCCTGCTCAGTAGTTCCTAGAGGGCACAAGGCGTGGAAGATGATAAGGAGGACACGGCAGCGCACGGGTTTCAGCTGTTCCTGTGAGCATCATTTGAAGCAGCAGCCAGTCTTCTAGCTCTGGTGACTCTCCAGCCAGGACAGCTGGAGGTATCCTCACCAACACGCACCCACGGCCCAGAGCGTGGCGGTGCGTTCACAGCCAGTGCTTTCCCTTAGAATGTAAGAGGAGCCCTTGCGGCTAATGACAAATCCTTTTGTAGTCTCAAAAAGCTGAATTGGGGCCTATTTTGGGGGGTGGATTTGCTGGGGGAATCAGATTGCTTGTTCCCCTATTAGAGATGCTCTCTGCCCCCGCCCCTTCTGGTAATGCCTTTGGTTGAGATCAAATGCCCTGTTCTTTTAAGCATCATTTCTAGTTTACTTGTTTTTTCAGCCGACACTGAAATGACTTCACTTCTTCCAAAGTCAAATGTGCCATTCAGGTATGAATGGCACATTTCTATTGGTTTCTGTCTTCCATCTCTGAGTCAATGGTCTGAAGCTACAGTTGTCCCAGCTTTCTCTCGTCTGCTAGTGAAACTGGTGGGTTACACTGGCAATTTTAAACTTGTTACTTTTGCTCCATCGTTAATTCCGTAGAACTCTTTTTCAGACTCGAAGGGAGTTCTTGCTCCGTGAGCCGGAATGAGCAGAGGTCGCTTGTGCAATAGCACGAGTCTTTCCCAGCAAGTGGAAGCAGGCGCAGAATTTACATTGACGGTTGGAAAACAGATGCACATTTTAGACGCATTTCCCGCCCTATCCCAAATAAAAACAGCTTTTTGGTCCCTGTGTTGCATTAAGCCTATAGTTTTCTGACAGCTCCTTCAGCCCCGGTATGGTGCAGGAGGACTGAAGTGCAGTGGCAGAGCTCTGTGAAGGAAAATTAGTTCCCTGTTCTCATAAACACCAAAGTGACTTGGTTTTCTTTTTTTCTTTTTAGAGATGAAATCAAAGCTGACAAATACTAATCTATAACAAAAGTTTTCTATTGTCGTGTTTTTTTAAGACAAATATGGTTTACTGTACTGGGTTTTTACATCCAGAACTTTTGCATTCCAGAGAGGAAAAACATTTGATATATAAACAGCTCAAAAATCTCTGGGATTTTCGCTGGGCAAAGGATGGTTTCCTGCCAGGAAAACGCTACTTGTCAGGCATAACATACATCCCTGTATAAACGGCCTTTATGATGTCATTTCCCTGCAGTCCCTTCTGCAAGGGGGGAAATCCCGGTAGACTGAGGAGGAGCAAACCAGGGTGACAGTTCTCTAACTGTGAATGCTAAAACACTACTTTTTTGGGTTTTGTAGGATGTATTTTGTGAATATTTTTTTCATTCAGGCAGTTGTTGCCATGTACTGGTTTTGAGATTACAGCGTGTAGGGTTTGGGAGAGCTCCTTCCTTCATTTTCCCCCCTCTTAGCTGGAAAAGGTTCAGTTTTATGGTGCTGTAATAGCTAACCGTGTTTTATATTAATTGCTTTTGTGGCAGGGAGCAAGGTGATGATCTGAAGGCCATGTCGTGCGTGGGCTTTGAGTGGAACAGAGAACTGGTTCGTGAAAATCCTCTCTTCTCCCAACAGCTTTGCCCCGCTCCTGTCCCTTTAAACACATGTCTCGAACTGGAAAAACCCCACAATGGTAAAACGGTTTTACAGGTGCAAGTGAAGACTTTTCTACCTGTCCTGTATAAAGTGGCGGATGTGCTAAGCACATACTCTGCTGGAAACAAACTTTACAGGATTTGTATTGGGCAAGAATTTCAAGTTTCAAAATACATATGTATTCAAATAGCACCGAAGGCACAGAGGCATTCAGCATGCTGACTGACATATCCCACGTATACAACTAGAGGTTGCAGTGTACGCTGGGAGAACAGCCATTTCTGGTCTGAAATGCCTTGTCTGTGTCCGACGAGACGGTCTTTGGTGCAAATGCCAGTGCAGGAAGCCAGGCTGGGCTCCCCTGGGCCTCTTCCCGGGGCGGAGCGGGGTCCCCACGTGCCTGGAGGAGGGAGGGAAGGCTCGTTCAATAGCGGAGCAGACTAGGCATGGCTGAAGTGACGCTAACACAGTACTGAGCCCCTGGTCAGCTGGCAGGGCCGTGAGAAGGCACAGGCTGTGGCCAACAGCGGTGACTGCTCACGGAGAGGATGGACACAAGCTCCTGGGGCTTGCATCTCGCTGGGCAGCGTGGCCTGGGCTGGGTTTTGGCGTGATGGTTGGTGTGCTGCCCTGTGCCACACCGCACCACGTGCAGCTTGGGCATCGCTGAAGCAATGCAACAGGCTTTTTAATGCACACAGCTGTGAACTGCAATGCCAAGTACCTACAGTGAGGAATAATAGGATGTGGGTTTTGTTTGTTAGACCCTTCAGCACTCTGGGTCAATCCCCATTAGCTCTGGCTATGAACTGATGCCAGTAGGTAACGTTTTTATTTCCTGTTAGTGACAGGTCTGTTTGACGTGATTCAGGTTTTTATACTCTATTGTTGCTTCTGCCTGACTCAGAAGTAAACACCTAGTGAAAGTCCACACTCCTGAACAGCTTGAAGGGCAGAGGGGTATGAACACATGTAGTCTGCTGGGGCAAGGATGCTCCGGAAGAGCCGCAGGTGCTGTAGAGGTGTTGCTCGGTGTGCTATGGGAGGATGCTCAGGGTTGTCTTCCACAACCCAGTGACAGCTGCCCCTTCTGAGCACCCAGCTCCCAGAAGTTTCATTGACTACCTTGGCTCTTTGCGCATCACCGTTTATTGGTGTCTGCAGAGAACAGCGTGGAATAGCTGCACTGCAAGAACTTCTTTTAGTTTCCTGGAAAACTTTGCTTCTCTGGATCTGGGAAATATTTTGGAAAACCAAGTGATGCGAGCCAGCAGTGTAATAAGTTGGGTTTTTTAATAGACCCCCAATGCAAAAAGTAGTAGTAACAACAACAGAAACACCCCTCATCCCAGGAGCAACCAAACAAAACCCCAGCCCCTCCTTGCCATTCACAGAAAGTTCCAAGGTTGCTTTGGGGAGGAGAGGACAGAGGGAGTTCATCGGAGCAACGAGGCAACACATGGCGATGTGCAAATCCTTTGGTAAAGCAGATGGCCGATCGATAAAGCATTGCTGTAGTATGACCTGCTTCTGCACGTGTATCCATCGTTAGTAAATAATGTAAAAACTTTTTTAAAACAAGTAAAACAAATTTGAGTTTGTTACAATGGTGGGATGCTTTTAGCCATGGAGTTTTGGAAGCGTTTTAGCTGTGTAAGTGTTGACGAGTTGAATGCTGTACGTTTCTCCATTTCTGTCTTCTTCAGAAGCGTAAGTGGTAGCTACATTTCTGACTCTTGGTCTATATTTTACAAACTCTTTTCTATGTCACTGTAAATACATCCAAGACCCTGCACCTTATGCAGAGAATGTTTACATTTGGGGGGGGGGGGGGGAAGTTTTCTGTTGGCTTTTTCACTGCGCTGCCCAGATCCTGTTATGTTGAAATGAAAGTAGTCTCTGTTAGAAAAAGGGGCTTTTTTTCTCTTTGCCCTTCACCACTTCCCCTGTAATTCTGACTCCCTCCTGGATGATGGCTGGCAGCTCTCGGACAGCCTGTGCTCTCCTGGAGTAGGATGTAGAGGGATTTGAGAAAGGCGTTTTTGAAAACTTGCTTGGGGGAGGGCGGGGGAGGGGGATGAGCTTCCTACGCTTTGCAAACTTTCTTGGAAAAAGAAAAAATGTGCTTCAAACCCACTAGATGTTGGTGGTCTGCCTTGCAAGTTAACTGATGTAGGATGCCTTTGAGTTAAACTTTCCAGCAACCCTGCTCCTGTCTTCTCCCGAAGAAGATGAATGTCCTGCTCTTGTATCTGCAGCTACAAACACTTCTGTTGGTTAAGGACTGTATATACAAGCCTGCCTGCTTTAAGACTTTTCCTTTCCATAAAGTGTTTTTGATTGCTCTGTTCTGCAAATGGCTCTGCTCTTCCATATTTCATCCGCTTAGATGCTCCGTAGCCGTGTGTGTGTTGCTCTTGTTCGTGGGAGATGGAGCTATAGCTCTCCTTGCAAGGGAGATACATGCCACTGAGCCTGCAAAAGTCAGATAGTTGGAAGATGGGATGTTTTAACCAACGGGCTTCTTACTGTGGACTTTGAGACTTGTAATAAATGTGTCCACTGGACTCTCCATGAAAAAGTATGTTCCTGCTCCCCAAGCAGGACCACTTGTTAGGTATTTATCCGGTAGAATTCTGTCCTTGTATATTTTACAGATTAAGACCATTCGATCAGAGCCATGGGGCAAATAGAGAACTTAAAATCCTGACTCCTGCCTTAAAACTTTCAGTTCATCTTGAGCTCCTAAAATTCTGCACCTGCTTGTTCCCAACTCCCTTTTTTCTTTAGGAAATTTGAATCCAGTCAAAGGCTGGAGACAATTTAAGGAAATGAAAAAAAAAAAAAAAACCAAACACAAATTTTAGCTGATGGCTTTATTAAAATAACTAACTGGTCTTGTATTAAAAACCCTATTTGTGCCTCTCTAAGTCCAGGGAATGTTTAAAAAGGGGAGGTGGCTTTTGAGCGATGGTTGAAATGACTGCATTAGCTGGCGATTTGTAAGACACTCGGCTTTCATACGCTCTGAGCAAGAGACTTCGGTTTGTGTCCTCTCTGCCTCATGGTAATGGCTTTCAAAGATGGCTGGTACCATCAAATTTGTACTTCTTGAATAAATATCTTCATTTTTATGGTAAAACCTTTTGTACGCGGTTTGTTTGTGTGTGCCATGTAACGAACGTTGGAATTACGTAGGATACGGTGCTAGATTTGGTCCTGACGCAGAGAACACCCAGCTCCAACGCGCAGGGAAACGAGGATGAGGGGATTCCAGTGGCGTTACCATTTTTATAGAGTCTTTTAGAATCGAATATACCGGTTGTATAAAACTCGATTTTAACTTTTTTCCTCTCCCTGGCTCCTTCAGTCAGTGAAGGATTCTAGGCCAATATAAAGATGCTGTGAACATCAGGTAACCTTTGAAATGTGTTTTTCTGTTGTACCTCAGTTTCTTGGTTGCCGTATCGCAATAGCGTGTGCACATGTTTTTAATGAACTGCAAAGCACAAGCAGGTTGTCGTTAGACTGTTTAATTATGTGGTAGTTTTGGGGTTTTTTTAACCTAGGGAAGATCTCTTGCCATCGAGAGCAAACCATCATGAACTCCTATTGGAAATGCTGTACAAAATTTCCTGTATTTGAAACAGCGAGACTTTTTCCCCCTGCATTTAAACAATAAAAGTAATCCTGGGAATGCCATGCCTTAAGAAATAAACTCAGTGTTGTTTTTCTTTTTAAATTTCTTCAGTAGAGCTTTTAATTCCGAGCTGGAGCTCTACAACTGTTTCATTACCTGTCTGATGGCCTAGAGACACGTTTTGGTAATAATTTTGGTGCGTGACAACGTTTTATCTTGCAAATGAGGTGTGCAATCCGTGGAGAATGCAGGGCCTGGAGCTGCGCTCAGACATCCAGCGTGAACCTCCTCCGTGCCCGGCTCCTGCCGCTGTCAGATGTGCCTCTGGCTCCTTGGTGAACACTGCAAAATAATGGATCTGGGTAATTGGCCTATAATTACATTAACTGACATGTTGTCTTAATTCAGGTCACCACTTTTATAGTCTTGATTAACTATGCAGTGCGTCAGAGGAGTATGAATCATTTCTTTGGAGGCCCCTTTGGTGTAATGTTATCACAGCTAAACATTTCCATTTATATTTTTTTTAACTTAGGACTATTTCATGGTAGAATTTATTTGTGAGTTATGAAACAAGCAAGCATGTGATTTTCCTGGAACTTCTTCCCATATAGATCTGCATTCCTTTTATATGTGTGAGTATATATGTCTTTTTTATATATATACACGCCCCTATTCCTTTCTGTGTACATGCATATATGTATTTATATGTAAAATAACAGGTGCAAAGGCTTGCTTGTGGCCATTTGTTCTGACCCACTAGACGACGCTGCTTCCACCCGCCCCAGCACGGGCAGAGTCCTCCTCAGAGCTCATCTCCTCAAGCACCGGGAGTGAACTGCGTGGGATCTTCCTTTGCCCATCTCCTAGCTGAGCGTGCAGCTGTAGGTCGTTTTCCCGTGGGAAGCGGGCAGGGGCACTCTGGGCTCACTGGTGACCGAAGCGAGACCCCAAAAGGACGTGAATTCTAGCTCAAAAGTGCGCAAGAGTTGACATTTTCTCAGTCACTGCTGCAAGCAGTGAAATTGAGTGCTGCCTCACCCCCACACCGTGCGAGCTCAGGGCAGAAGACGTGTGGTTTGTAGAGCTACGTTGTATAGATAATGGTGTTTCTGTTCCTACTTAACATGTAATGTTTGTATTGTGCCTGGATTCACGTTTCATTGACCTGTATCTCGCTATATGGTGCTGCATAACGTGCTATGACTAGCACGGGGGTTCTGCCCTATGGCGAATGTTGCCCCCCCAGCTCCTGGCCCCGTCCCAAGTACTGCTGGTTAACGGTTTGGCTCACAGGCCCGTCCTACTCAGTCTGTGCTCCTGTGGACCAGTGCTGGGTTAACGCCTGGCACTAAGGGAAATGATCCATAACTGTCATCCCAGTTTTGCTGCTTCTTACGCTGGGATGACAGCCCCGATCCGTGCAGAAACTCGAGTCTCAGGAGGCTGTAGGGAGCATCTGGCTGACAGCTGGGAGTGGCTGGTCCCTCCGAATCTGGCCTAAAAATATCGAGGTAACTTACGGAAAAGGCACTGAGCTCTGCGAGGAGTGGTTGGTTGTGTTCTCTCTTTGAATAATGCCGGAAAGTTGGGATTTCAGCTGTTTAGTTTATTTTCTCTGGACTCAGAGCAGTTGCAAAGGTCTGGGAGGTGGGATGCTGCCTTATAGGCATGCCGAAACTTCATGGGAGGTCGGTGGCAGTGCTTGGAGACTGGATTTCTCTATTCTAATTAGTCCCTTATGCTGTAGCCGTGCTGGTTCGTTAGGGAAGCTCTCTGATGGCAGCGAGTTTGGAGGAGGCGCAATGGTCTGATGCCCTGTGTGTAAGGGGAGAGGAGGGGGTACAGATTTGCTGGAGTGCTGTGCCCGAAGGGTAAACAGTCAGTATTTACCAAGAGAAACAAAACTGCCTCTCTTGCTTTCTCTCCACATGGACTTAATTAGGTGGTTTCGTTAACAAAGCAAACAGTTTCCTGTCGTTGGGCTGTTCCTCGCGAGCGCAGCAGCAGGGACGCAGGGAGCTGCGGAGCCCGGAGCGCAGGGGGATGCAGAGCAGAAGGCAGGGGAACGGGAAGCTGCCAGCTTGAGTGGCTCCGCATTGCAGAGACCAGCCTGCCCAGTTCAAACCAGCCTTGCTTCGAGTGCGCCCGAAGGTGGAAAAACGGCGAGTAACGCAGAGCACAGAAGAGGTGGTCTCTAAAATCCCAAAAGACACACCTATTGCACGCAGATAACACTAACATCGGGCTTCACCCCGGAGAGAATAGCAAGGCATGAGGGTGAAATCCAGGTTGCATCAGTTCTTCCTCCTCCTCGGACCAGTCTGGTGCAGAGCAGGAGCAACGTGCAACAGAGAGAACGGAACAGGCATTTGCTTCACTGCAGCACTTGGATTTATTCACTTTGTACAAGTCCGGTACAACGATCTGGCGGTTGTAAGCAGAGTCCAGGGGGATGGAGAAGCGAGGCTGCGTTACTCCCAGCTGGGTGCAGGTTCTTGCTGAGGCTCTGAGGAGCTCGCTGATCCTGCTGGGGGGCTGTTCGTGAGCCCCTGCCTCGTTTTGTTGTTGTTTGTTGATACAGAAGACTGCAAACATCTTGAATTCCCTGTAGTTCAGTGGCTGGTTTGGAGAGGATCTGTAGCTTAGCAAGGCAGCTTGCCCAGTAAGGCTATTTCAGAGAAAGACCCTGAGCCCAGACGCTCGTCCCCTTCAGCGTGCTCAAGCTTCCCGACTGGCTCAGGAGAAATGGGTTTCAACTGATTGCCTCCGGCTCATCCCGAGCCTGTCACAGGCTAACAGGGCACCTCCCTGGCACATGGCTGGTTCTCTACCGTTTGTAATGACTTGCAGGTGCTGGAATGATTCATAACAGCTGGAGTTACGGTGTTGGGGGGTGCTTTTGTGGCTGTGTTACAGCCATGCTGCTCCTGCTTTAAGTGGCCTTTTAATCAGGCAGCCCCGAGATGAAAGGGCAGGATCAGTGCAACTTGGGGCTGAAACAGCTTATTCCGGGAAACTTCTCTGAGGGCATTAGAGAACTATCCGCAGACCCCAAGCAGGACTGAGGCTTTGATAGCTCACTGTGCTGCTAAACCACACAGGAAACGGGCTGCAAGCCCTGCAGGGCTTACAGGAGAGATGGAACAACTGCCCGTAACATGGGGTTGAACGGGGTGCTGGTGGTGGAACATAGAGGAGGAGAATTACCAATAAAAACAGTAACCCCGGAGCCCAGGAGCAGACAGGAGGACAAAGAGAAGGGGTCTCCTTCAGTTAGTAATGGCTGTCGTGCTCCTGGAGCACTCTGAGATGCTGAAGTCATGAGGGTGATGTGACGCTGTGACAGGGGTAAGAGATGTCTACAGTCTATTAATGCCTGGTTCCCCACCAGTGTAGCTGCAGGTGGTCATCAGCCAGAGTACTTCGGGGGGGGGGGGGCATGAAAGGGCACAGGCCACCAGGCAGGGACTAAGGTGAGCTGGTTTGGCGAGCCAATTTGGCTGGTGAGCAAATTGGCAAGGGATGGGTGCATGCCCCTCCCTGAGAAGGGCTGTAAACGCAGAGCTGGAGGGGAAGTGCTTTGTTCTCTTACTGGCTGCAGGAAGCTGCTCCCCACCATGAGATGGGCGAGATCCTTACGGCCTCCCCTTGGAACGTAGAGCTGGTGTAAAGTCAAAATGAAGGATCTATAAAAGAAATAGCTTCCAGTGGGGCTCGTGTTTAGCACAAGCATCTCTGTGACTGCTTCTGGCATGGACAGAAGCCAAGGTACAGCACTTGTTATGTTTCTAGAAGGAGCCAGAAGTAAGTCAGTGTACCCCGCCAAGGTACCCCCTGGCCAGCAGCTCTGAGAATGGACTGCAGGGAGCTTGGAAAATAATGAGGAGTCACAAGCGAACTCAGAAGAAAATGGCTTAAATAAAGGCACTTCACAGATTCAAAGAGTGTTAGGGGTTGGAAGGGACCTCTAGAGATCATGTAGTCCAACCCCCCTGCCTGAGCAGGATCACTTCTGCCAGTCCTGTCCATCTCTTCCTGTTAGTCTCCTCAGACAGAGGAATATGCCCGGTTTACCCCCAAAAAATTATTTTGTCCTGTTGCTATCTTACTGTTACAACATTTTAAATTCAGACTGTGCTATAAGTCATCAAAGACTTGCTCCTGAAGTCAACAGGAAAACTGTGGCTTGAGTGAGAATCCCAAGGATTAATTTTGAATTTAGGGGCATTTTGATGGCCTCTCTTTTGACTGTAATTTATCTAATCTTATCTCCTCTCCAGAAATATCAAAGTCCTTGAATATCTTCTTAAGTTATTCTTTCTGGGTGTTGAAGAGAAACCTTGTGGCTTTAAACTTGTTAAAATTAGTCATGTTGTCCCCGTCTACGTCCAGCAGTTGAAAGGCAGGTCCCGCGTGCCGGTGGAGGAACTGCTTTTCAGTTGGTTCTGGTTTGGGGCAGAAAGGTTTAAAAAACAGATGATGAGCACTGATTTCCTGCTTGGAAAGAATGCATGGAATACCAACTGGTGCTGTGTCCAGAGAATAAAAGTGACCTCCTGCTAGTCGCGCCCGAAGGAAATACCAAAATCCTGGTGCTTCCTGCCGCAGAGCCACACGGGAGCACCCGGCTGTAGCCAGCTGGGTTCGGGCTGTGCCAGGGAGAGCTACCGACAGCCAGCCAAGCTCCAAGGCTGCCCTGCGAGGTCCTTTCCCATCCCTCCTGTGAGCAGCGCTACATCCCACGATTGGCTCCTCTTCCTCCTCCCCGCGGCCTGTGGGCAGCAGCCCCACGCGCTGCCCCTCAGCCAGGTGCCTGGTCCAGAGTGGAGCTGCAGGACATGTCCAACAGCAGGTAACACAGGCTTTACCACCCCTCGCCCTTCTGTCCTTGCTGCTTTTCCCAGCAAAGACACCCGTCTCTCCATAGCCCCGGCGGTGGGCAGTGCTGGGAAGGGCATCAGCACACGCTGCACCGACCCGAACCGATGGATGAAAACAGATGCTTGGCTCTCTGCCCCACAGGCAGCCCCAGCCAAGGGCTTGTTTCTTGGAGATCTTGCCAAGGTGGACAGCCTGAGCTGGGGGGAGTGTTTGGATGGCTTCTACTAGGCAACAGGTTCAGAGGTGGATTTATCCCAGGGGAGCAAGGTTGGCATTAACAGAGGGACTGCTCATTTCCCTGCTTTCCTATGCAGCAACATAGACCCAGGGACCTTCTCCATCCCTTGTACGCCATGAGCAAAGACCAGGACAGTGAGCTGATTCCCTATATGTGGGCGCTGGACGGTGAAGGTGTTCCTGTGCCAACTCCAGAACCCGTGGGGCACACCCTCATAGGACAGGAGGATGCCTGCCATCACGTAGAACTGATTAAAGCAAATCCTCCCCATCGTACTTCGGTCCAGCGAGTTGAACAGCAGCATGATCTGGTCCTTATTCAGGTCGGTCACACAACAGGGAAAGCAATAAAACCACAGATCTGGAAACGAGTGAGCTCTCAGGCATCCTCTGCACAAAGCTGAGAGCAGTAATTAGCAGGATTTATTTTATTTTAAATGCTCACTGCTCCCAGACAGGTTGCACAGGCAATTAAAACACAGTAGCAGACAAGCGGCTGTTCAGTATGGATGGAACAGTGTTAATAAGATGGCCTGATTTATGAAAGGGGCATATGTGATTCCTGCATGGAATGCCGTGTTGAAGTGCTCATCATTGTCTGTCTACCCCACCCCTGGGGGAAAAGAGGACTTTTCCAACAAACCAGAAACATGGGAATAGACCGATGGCCTGCGGGCAGGAGGTGGGGAAGCTGTGAACCAGCAGACGGGGGGTTGCAAACAGCCTCAAGTGGAGGACACTGTTGGCAAGGAGCCCACCTGCCTTCTGACAGGGAGCACGGCCGGTTTGTGGAAAGGATTACATGATGAGGTTGCTGCAGTGCTAAGGAATTAGCCTCAGCGAGCCAGAAGCCCTGCGTGCCCTGGGTTCTTGGCATCTTGCTTGCACAGCTGTAGAGACCTGTTTTATGGCTGGCCTGGGCTTTTGCTCTGTTATCTGCCGGTTGTGCCAGGACTGGTTATCATGTTTGCACAGTACTGGCAAGCCGGTGGTTTTGCAAGCTGCTGGGATGCAAAGAACGATAATACCATAAAATCAAACAGGTTTCGTAGGCTCTTGGACCTTTTCTCTGTCTCCCACGCAGGGACGGAGGCAATGGAAGGGGTAAGGGGAAAGGCAGATGCTGAAAATGCATCTTGGTGTCTCTGCATGGTCCCCCGAGCCAACACGCTCCCAAAGCCGATGCAGGAGTAGCCAGGACATGTAACCTTCCAGAGCAGGTTCCGGAGCAGCTGGGGCGGGATAGAGCAGGGAGGACATGGCGAAACATGCTGTATCTGAAAGCTTTTTTGGGCTATCGCCAGGCACTTGTATTAACCAAGCTGCTAGTTAATTAGTATCACAGACACAGATAATGCCGGGTTTGTTGTAGCAGCTGAAGTGCAGTGTTTGTAACGTCTGCGATCCCCGGTTTTAAATACTAAGCGACGTAGCGTTCTGTGCATCTCTTTTCAAAACATTACACCGGGCCTGCAGTTTTACAGCATTAATGCCAATCTTGTTTTCAGAAGTACTCGCTGTCCAGGTAAGTCTTTGGATGAACATCCAGGAGCTGGCAATCCTCTGCCGGTGCTGCAGTATTTCTTACTGACGACAAGCAGAATGCTTCATTTAAATGCAGATGCTGCAGAAAACACCCAGATTTCAGCTACAACTCGGTTGGCGGTGGAAGATCAGCAAAACAGAATTAGCGCCGTGGCAATGACCCCTCAAGGAAGGAAAATTGCTGCCCTAGAACCCGACGCAGCCTCCATCCCACGACTTCAATGCTTTTTCCACATTTTCAAGAATTCCTCTCAGACGTGGAGGCGAAGACACCCCTTCCATTCAGCATTAAAGGGGAATTCGTACTAAAATCAAGTGACAAATTATTCCTACAATGCCCAAAAGCATTAAATCTGATTAAACTGTGCAAGATAGCACAGTCTTGAGGATTTATTTTAGACTGTAATGCAAATCTCAGCCTCGGACAAGTGGTACCCCGAAATCTCCTGGTCCGTGCTGAGGAGGCTCCAAGTAGCAGCCACTGCAGGGTTTTGCTTTTCCTCTCAGCCAGGGCTTTGATGTTTCTAGTCTCCAGCACCTGACAGTGCCCTGTGCAGCGTGTCTGGGAGCTATAGCTCAGAGACACCTGCTTTCCAATGCCCAATTTGTCGTTCAGGTCAGCTGTTGGGAAGCTGAACCACTCTTTTTATATGAAGTGTTTATCACCCGTTCCTCTTCCAACCCAGGAGTCCAATCCAGCACAGCAATAACCATTTAAAGTGCTGTTTATTCCTTACCCCTAGCCCGTATCAGGAATAATATTAATACAATAAAATCCCACTGGCTTACTGTGGTCGACAGGCCCTCTGTGTAACCCAGCATTTGAAACGTGGAGCTGCATGGAGCCTTGCTGCCAGGTCAGCAGTTTCTTCTCCTCGGGCTGTAACGCTGAGCGAGAGCTCAGCTCTGCTAACGCGCGCTGCTGAGGACTGCGCTGACTCTCAGCGGTCATGATTAACGCAACGGCGATGCTCGCGACTGTCCATAGATCGGAGGGGGTCCGAGGAGCTTTGGGCAGATTTGCAAAGTTTTTTGGATTTCTGGAGTTCATATTCTCTTTATTTATCACTTGAGAACAGTAAGAAGCAGTAATTCATCAGTAGATAATTAACCTGTTTGCTGACTTGGTTTGATGCCTGTGAGCTTTCTGCAAAAAGTGGGTGGAAAGAATTCAAATGGTGGATTCCCTTTGGCTATGGAGCCAAGAGACAGCAAACCTGCTTCTAGGGTATCAAAAGCTGGATAAAAAATGCCACAGCCCTCAAATCCTGTGCTAAATCAGTTTCTCAGAAACTTTTGAAGGGATAACTCGAGTTTGCTAAATTTATGCCAGCAGAGAAGTCACGTCTCTGAGCCCCAATCTGATCAGCCTACCCTCAGACAGTCTACAGGGCATCCACCTACACCGCAAGCCCTTTGGCATGGGATTTATCTTGGATTCCGTATCTTTACAGCACCTGATAAGGACAAATATCTCCAATACGTGCCCACAGCTCTTGTAGGAGCAATTACAAAGATGATGGAGTGTCATGGTTCAGCTCCAGCCAGCAACTAAGCACCACACAGCTGCTCACTCACTCACCCCCCGTGGGATAGGGGAGAGAATCGTGGGCTGAGATAAAGGCAGTTGAATAGGTAAAGCAAAAGCTGTGTACACAAGCAAAGCAAAGCAAGGAATTCGTTCACCACTTCCCATGGGCAGGCAGGTGTTCAGCCATCCCCAGGAAAGCCGGGCTCCGTCATGTGTAACGGGGACTTGGGAAGAAAAATGCCATCTGTCAGAACATCTCCTCCTTCCCCCTTCTTCCCCAGCTTTATACGCGGAGCGTGACGCCATATGGTATGGAACGCCCCTTTGGTCAGTTGGGGTCAGCTGTCCAGGCTGTGTCCCCTCCCAACTCCTTCTGCACCTTGACCCTGTGTAAGCACTGCTCAGCAATAGTGAAAACACCCCTGTGTTATCAACACTGTTTTCAGCACAAATCCAAAACACGGCCCTGTACCAGCTACTGTGGAGAAAAATAACTCTGTCCCAGCCAAAACCAGCACACGGTGTCAACCACTCATCAGGGAGGCTGATGACAGAACAAGGGGCAATGACCACAGGTGGCAGCTTGGGAGGCCCAGTGGGGTATTAGGAAAAATCCTCCACCAGGATCATGATGCACCCGGGAGCGGACAACCCAGGGAGGTTATGTCTGCTCCATCTAGGAGGTTTTTCAAGGCTGAGGTGCACAGATTGCTGTCTGACCTGCTCCAGTGCTGGAGACACTCGTGCTCCACACGAGAAGCTGGCCTAGGTCTCTGGGGGTCCCATCCAAGCAATGTTTCTATGGTTGCGTACAATGCCCAAGCCCCCCAGCACAATAAAGTAAAAATGCTGTTAATATGAATGATAACTTTTAAAAAATATCTAAAACATTGAAAAAATTTGAGATTAAAAATAGTTTTGAAATTTTGAAAGTGGTTGTTTTGACTCTTCTGTTCTTTCTCCGTTATCGCTGAATCCACACATGGCATCGGATCAGACCCAAACCCCCTGAAGTTAGGTGAAAAAAAAAAATTCTTTTCAGTTTCTCTGTTTCAGGGATATACTTGGGTTGCACTTTCAGCTTGGAGTTCCTACAGCTCAGTGGGGAGAAGGGCAGAAATAGGGGAACACGAAACTTTCTTCAAAAAAAAGCAGCCGAAATTCTTGCACAGCCACAAATTTCCAGGAACATGAAACTTTCTTTAAAAAAAGCAGCTGAAATTCTCGTACAGCCACAAATTTCCAGGAACTGGCTTTTTAAATCGTATTTCCAGCATCAGTATCGGGAAATTCCCGATAGAAATATGAGGGCTGATGATATCACAATACACCTGTTATTTTCTTAACAGCAAAGAAGGAGAGGCGGCGGCCGGCCCCCGTGCTCCTGGGTGTAATGTGTCAGGGAACTAAGGAGAAATCGCCAAGCGCAGATGCTCTCAAAGCCAGAGCCTGTGCGTGACACGCCGCATCCCTCCCGACGCTCCGCCGTGTTCGTGGCTCCCGGGGCACCGCGGACGCGCTGGGATGCGCGGCGCTGGCACCGCCCGCTGTGAGCCCTGTTAGAAACAGGTACTGCCGGGCGCGGCTGCACCGCCGGGCGTTTCCCCTAGATGGCCCCATTTAACGCTTCATTTCAAGTTGAGTTTTTTAAGACGATTTGAAGTTTGGCCAGGGAGAGGATGCAAACTTCGCGCTTGACGCCAGGCGGGTCACATCTCTAAAACAAATTCGTGGCGGGTGCCCGCGGTGCCGAGACCCCCAATTCCTCCTACTGGCGCGTGTGTTTAAATACTTGTGTCCGGCTGTTTTCACATGAGACGAACAGGGGGATGAAGGAACCGTCCCTCCACCGCCAGGGCAGCTTCGGACTATGGTTTTACACTCGGAGATGTGTCTCCGCTCGGCCCCCAGCAGCGCAGCCCGTGGGGCGAAGCCCAGCACGCGCGGATGCTGCCACGGGTCCTCACGGGTCTTCAGCGTTACTGTACCTAGCACCGTCCCCCGATGCTCGGGCCTGCTGCTACTCATGCACCGTGCCGAGCCGAGCCGAGCCGGGCGGGGCGGCCGGCGGCCAATGGCGAGGGGCGGCGGCAGCCAGGCCAGCAGGTGGAGCGGCGCCGGCTCCGTGTGCGCGGTTGGAGGCGGCCCCGCTCCCCGCCTCGCCGCTCCCCCGGGCGCGTAGCGGCTCCGTCCTCCCCCGGGGCAGGGCGCGGGAGGCGGCTGCCGGCACCTCCCCGCACCTCCCCGCAGCTCCCAGCCAGCCCCGCCGCGCTCCGCCATGGCTTTCGCTAATTTCCGCCGCATCCTGCGCCTCTCCACCTTCGAGAAGCGGCGGTCCAAGGAGTACGAGCACGTCCGCCGCGACCTGGACCCCGGCGAGGTGTGGGAGGTGGTGGGAGAGCTGGGCGACGGCGCCTTCGGCAAGGTCTACAAGGTGGGTCCGGGGCGGGGGGGCGAAGCACCTGCGGCTCCGCGGGGGTAGCGGTGCCCCCTCCCGCGGGCTGGGGGCTCGTCTGCGGGCTCCCCGCTCGCCGCTTACCGGGGGAAGAGCCCCTGCGGGACCGGGGGCCGCTCCGCGCATCCCGGTGGCTGCCGCCTCCGGGACGGGGAGAGGCGGGGGCGAAAACAGAGTCCGCTGGGGGCTGGGAGTGCAACGCGGCGCTTGGGGCAGCGGAAAGGAGAGAGAAAACCCTTTATTTTTTGTATCCTTTTCCCTTTAAATCGCCTGTTTTCCGAGCGATGCCGTTTGTAAGGCGGCGAGGTGTTCCTTGCCAAGCGGGTCGGTGCAATGAATGGAGGGAGACTTCTTGGACGTCCGCGGTGCCGGGGCCGCTTCCAACTTTCGGGAGCCCCCCCGGGGGGTGACAGGGCTTGTATTCCTGCGGCAGGAGACGCGGAGCGAGCAGCCCAGCTCCTGGGGAGCGGGGACGCGGCCAGTGCCGTGAATGTTTAACGTTCGCGTTAAAGGATGGGGGTTTAAAGGCCGAACGCTCGCTGTACTTTGCACTCCGAAGCAGCCGCGCTCTCGCAGTTACCAGCCCCGGAACGCTCCGCTCCGCTGTGCAGCAGCTGGGAGAGGGGACTTTTGGCTGGGGCCGGCTGGAGGGGCAGGTTGGGGGGCCAGGCGCCCTGGGAGACCTGCGTTACATACATCGTTTGGAGCTGGGGTGGTGAATTAGCTGTTGGGCAGCTGGTTTTTGATGCTCCCGCTAGATCATTTCAGAACTGAGAACTCAGTAGTAACTAAAGAGGAGCCAGGAAGGGAGCTGGTGGGTTGCAGGTCAGGGCAGAAGAGTTTTACCAGTGTCCTGGGGTTTGTTGTATTTACATGTTGTCTCTGTGGTGTTATTTGATAGAAACTCTAAAAAACTGGGCCCCAAGTCCCCATTGAGAGGAAGTCTTTGGTGAAGGAGCCGGTCTTCTAATAAAATGCAGTTCCTAAGAATCATATTTAAATCTCTAATATATTTATCCTTCCAAAAGTAGCAGCAGTAGCGCTTCTGATACCAGTGTACTTGGCGTTGCGCACTGGAAACCCATTTGTGTACAGCAACATTTGCTCTTCTCCTAGATGATTATTTCCTTATATATTTGCGGTTAGATTTCTCATGCAAGAATAGGAACAAGGTAAACGTTGTGAAACAAGTTAATGGGCTTCTGAGGCAAATGAAAACTTAGAAAGGGTTTAAATCTGCTATTCTTCTATTTTAAACACGTATAACCTATCCAAAGTAGGTAACTTTCAGAATAAAGCTACTTTATAGGTGGCTGGTTTGGTTTTTGAGTCCGTTGTCATATCTGAGTGCCTCTGCTATTAACTCCAGCCCCACACCCAATAATAAAATTATCAGAGTAACGTTGCGTACTGTAGGCTAAGGATGTCAGCCTGTCAGGTAATAACATCTCCAGCTACTTCCATCTCCTTCGATCCCCATTTTGACCCACACGAGAATGTGGATTATAGTAAACGACACAGTGAAGACCACGTGTTTATAACCAGAAGTTCGCTCTGACTATAACTAGCGCCTTCAGGCTTTGGTGATGTTTTAACTGGTTGATCAGCGGGTGGGGTTGAACGCTGTGACACAAATCAAGGGACTATTTTATTCTTCTGGCTAAAGTTTTAATTCTCCATCTTCTCTGATCTCTGTCTGTTCTCCATCCTTGTTGGTGGATGGTCATGGCTGGTTTTTGAAGAGTTCTCAAGCAAGATTTCATTTATTTAAGAATCCCAAATTACTTGGGTGCCATGTATTATAAAGCCATATTTTGGATAATAGCCAGTAGCATTGTTGCAGAGATGTAGTTTCCTGCCATGCTAAGATTTAACTTGCATGTTGCCTTCCTTTGTCTTTCTAAATCTGGAGTGCTACCCTCGGTGGTGGTACATACAGGATGGCAGTGTGAAAGGAGAGGCTTGCCCTCTTGTTCTGCCCCAAACCGACCCACTTGTGCGCAGGGAGAACGTAGCTGGCGAAGACACTGTGAACAACTTTAACGCTTCTCTTGAAGTCACTTTAAAGTCAATTTGCTCTTCACACAAAAGCAATCCTTGAGAGCCAGCCAGCGTTTGAATGGCCGTGAGAGTTTCAGGATGTTTGGATGGGGTTCCTGCCCGTCTTCCGCCCCTTTCCCACACACGGAAGCCCAGGGAGGTGATACAGTCCTCCTGTGCCTGCATCCTGCCCTACGTACCGTATGTTGGACTCGCTCCCAAGAGCCTGGCATCCCTAAGCAGTGCGAAAGGATGGGATTTTTAGCCAAGAGTCTGACCTGGGAGAGACTTATATGTGGATAGAAGAAAAAATGAGCTCGTTTTAGTAGGTTGTGGTTTTAGGAGACCAGGTTTGCGCAGGAGGAAGGAGAGCTCGGCTGGGTAACGGTTTTATTGGGGAGCATTACTGCCCTGCAGAACACCGTCAGGGAGCTGTGTCTCAGTCTCCCGTGCACTCAGCTGAGCAAACGAACTGGTTTCACACAGCATTTACAAAAGTAGGACAGGCTTAATTTAAATACACATTAATTAAAAAGAATCAAATCTACAGCAGAGTCTGAAATGTATACAGCAGACCTTAAGAAATTTGCAGCCAGTGGAAACTACTGGGATTTCCCTGGTTTTGTACAAAGACTTTTTTCAGCAGAAGAGGACCTGATCGTATGAGGAAGCGGTGAAACTCGTCGTGGAGGGTAATGAAGCTGAAAAGTAGGAAGGGGGTGGGGAGAAACTGTTTCTTTCTAGCTCTCATTCTATTATTGTCTTGTTTTTGGAAAGTCCAGTGGGTATGATGAGGAAGCGATGGCAGCCCAGAGATAGCAACACAAGTACGCGTTGTTACCCACCTCATCCAAAGCTCGTTAAATTGATGATCTTAAAGCCATCGTTAGGCCAGCAGTCGGGAGCTGCCCTCAGTGTGTGCTAGCCTGGGAAGCCTGCAGCACCTCTAGGGCTGTGGGCCTGTAAACATACAACTTCCTAACTCAGACCCTTTCCCAACAGCCTTAAAAGACGCAGAGTTATTTTTCTTCAAAAACACCTACGATACAGGTCATTAAATATATGGCTGTGGCTTTATCTGTCCAAAGTCAATGTCTGTTTGCGTGTGGAGGGAGGGAGAAGGGGTAGCGGCACCCCCACGAGCCGCTTTCCTGAAGGGGGGCTGTGCGGATGCTCGGGGCGAAGCCAGCAGTGCAGCGCTGAACGCTTGGGGCTGCCGAAACGCGTCGCCGTCCTGCGAAACCCATTAGTTGGCGCAGCGTTCGCTGTTGCGGGTAGTCGCGTTAACGTCGGCGGGAACAGATATGCAAGGGCTCCTCTGGGCGTTGAGGCTTCGCGAGCTAGCAGGGGGTGGGCTGGGTCTTACAGAAGCGTGGGCTCTGCTGGACGAAGCCCTGGGTCTCGCTGCCTTTCTCATGGCGGGATCGTTTTGCCGCGCTCACGCCTCCTGTGAAACGGTATCTCCGCTTCCCAGCACGCCCCGTTGGGACACTGGTTCCCCGATAAGGCTTTCCCCTGGCAGGGTGGGGACAGGCTGTCCCTGCGGAGTGTGGGCTGCCGTACGGCCCACAGCCCCCGGCGCGGCGGCAGAGGGGTTTGTTCACTTGCACTGGCCTTCGAACGGTTCCCCGAGAGGTAACGCCCAGCCCCATGCCACAGCAACTCCAAGCGTGCCTTTTGTGGTGGTGTTCTCCTTTCTTCTTAAGATAACGGCTTAAAAAGCTGAATTTGGGTTAGCTAATCTATTGTGGTGGTACGAGTGCCGTACACACTACGGACTATAAATGCTCTGTTTTGAATTTTGGGCAATAAAAGACTAATTGTTTAATGTTGTGCAGCTGCCTTATAAGCCTGGCCTCCACAGCGACGGGGCGGTTCGCAGACACCAGTCCGCCCCCCGTCACTTGCAGACCTCTCTGCTCGCCAGCCGGACCTGCACCGCTTTGGTTTTGCAGGAGTTGGCTCAAGCGATTGGGGCTCAACTCTTGTCGGTTTGATTCGTGAGGGGTTTAACATGTAATTCCTGGAAAGGGTGTTACAGAGAGATGCTAATCTGCTAGGTTAGTTTAAAAAAAAAAAAAAAAAGAGGAAGGGGGGTGGGAAAAAAGGGTGGGCGGAAGCTTAAGTTGATTGTAACTATGGCCACAAAAAAAACTTACAAACCAATGGTGAGATCAAACCATGGCCTTGTCCCTTAGAATAGCTGAAGGGTTTTCATCAAATGTTTCAGCTGGGGAGAGGGAAGGGGAAGACACCACTCCTTTACACGGAGCAGCGGCCTGACGGTATTAAACCTGGCGGAACTTGATGTTCGCTTTAGACTCACTGAAACGTTTGATGCTCCGTCCCTGCTGAAGCCCAAGTGAAGCTTGTCCTGCGCTCGGCGGAGCCACGGCTGTATCTGTGTGACAGGGATAGCTCTCCATGGCCTAAATATTTTGATAATGACTTCAGTGTCATGTCCCAGAGCTTGGCAGTGCTGCTGACAGTGGGAGCTGTGGGCAGCTGCGTGGAAGAGAAGGCTTACATGAAGGCTTTGAGCCTTTCACCCTCAAGCACGTGGCAACTGTTGTTCCCCAGAAAAATCCCTGCCCAGCACTTCTCATGAGTTTAAAAATTATTTTCTTGAGTGTGCAGTTTCCTTGGAAAAGAAAGTTCTTTTTCTCCTCCTTGGGGTGCTGCTGTCTGTAAACCTGGGATGCTCCTAATGAGCCTCCGGTCACCCCCCTCACGGCCACACCGCACGGTGGGTGGCTGTGCTGCCCCCCCGCCGCTGCACTGCCAGCCTTGCTCAGCTCAAAATCTTGAGCGAAAAGGGGATTCAGATGTGAAAAGCAAAGTCTCTTTAAAAATATTCTTTAAAACAATGAAGTAAGAGGACCGTTTTAACCAACTCGCCTGTTGCAGGCGGCAGGAGTGGTGCCACGCGTGTGGGTGTGCCAGGGTGAAGAGCAGAGGGGTGGCAGTGGTGCTGCTGGAGTTGGATTAATTGACTTCTGTCTCCTGCCTATGGAAAAGCACCTCGCCCCCACCCCCCGAATGTCTGCTCTTCACAACAGAATGCTCTTCCTACCCAACACATGGAAACCTTCCTGATGTTTTCCTTTCTCGTGCGGTTCCCTGACACCTGCCTGTGCTCGTGTCCTTATTGAACCGACCAAAATGTTGGTGTGGTGTTGCAGTAGGCGGGAGAGACAGTGAAGGAAGCTGTGCCCCAGCAAAGCCAGCCAACCTTGGTGGACCTCCGTGGTTGCCTCTTGGCATCACTGAGTTGCTACCCACCCTGCTTCCCTCTTGGTGGTCGCAGGCATGCTGCTGGCGTGCCCTCCCTGGGCAGGATTGTGCTGTGGAGACAGCAAAGGTCTGATCAGTTTTTTTATTCTTCTACCAGGGCCTTGCTTATCTGATGCTGTTCTAGCACCGCGCGAAGGAGTTAACAGACACAGACGTGCATCCACTGCCTGTCAAAGCCCTGTTCCCCGGCTCTCAGGTGTAGTAGCCGTGCAGCCCACCGCTCAGCCCTTGGATCTCCTTTTACTAAATTTGTTGCAGGAAGTTGCTAGGAAACCCCAACGTGATCGTAAGGCTTTTTTTCCCTCCTATTTTAACTTTCTTTTCAGTGTTGTGACATTGGCTAAGTGAAGGCCAGGGCAAGAGTGCTTCACTTGGAGCACTGCGCTCTTCCAGGGGACCAGTATTTGCAGGATGTCTCATGCTTCCAAGCTCTAGGTTTGTGTAGGGTGAAGATGTTTGGTCCCCGTAGATAGTTCTTCAAACCATGCATGGGAGTTTGTTCATTTCTCATTCGTGCCAGGACCATGAGGTCAGCTCGGTTTCTGACGGTGTGGTGTACCTGCCAAGAAGCCTCTTTGCCGCTGTGTTTGGGTGCAAGTCTGAAGCTCTGTGTGGAGTTTTTCTGCTCCTACTGCAGCTTGGGTTTGTTATGTCTCAGCTGCTTCTGCTGGGCTGTTGCTGAGCTTTTAATGCAAGAAAAAGTGTATGTGCTATGCTTTGATCACACCTTTTTGGGGGCATGTCTATGTAGTAAACAAGTCCTTAGCCATACCTTCAGCTCTCTGGTGCTGTTACTTTCCCGTAACTCTAGCTTGTAAAACCAGAGGAAGGCATTTCTGCTTTTTTTTTAATTAACGATTTTTGACTTGTTTCACAAGCCACTTCCCCCTAGCCCTTGCAGAAGTGTTGCTGCAGCAGCTCTCATCAACCCTGTTGGGGTCAGAGCCCTACGCAGCCCGAGGGATGAACCTCTGCGCGGGCTGCTGCGTGCACCCCGGGGGCTGCTAAACCAGGGCTGCGCCAGCCGTACCACTGCGCCCGTGCCTGTTTGTCACCACCCGACCTGCTGGGTAGCACCAAGGGCTGAATTCAGCACATCCAAAACCAACCGAAACAGGTTTCATTGATGGTGACAAACTGAAGTGGCTCCAGCGGGCTTGTTGGGCACAGAACTCATTTCATCTCCCATTGATTATTTGACAATAATACGAGCAGTGGCTCAAGCCTGTCTATCCTGTGTTTGTTTATTGATGCAGATAGCTCAGACAAATTCATTGGAAAGCAATTAATCCTTACATAATCCCTGGAAAATATCTAAGTGAGTGCTTGCTCGCATACAAACACACACAATGGGGATACGGTGCATGGGAAGTCAGAACCATCAACCCCCAAATACAGCGTCCACTGAAAGCACCAGGCTTTTTACTCCTGGTTCTCTGACTCAGCAATATCTGAAGCATCAGCTGTCCTAGGACAGAGAGAAGGCTTACAAGGATGGAAATAGTAGCTCACACCAAAAATATGGTGGCACGATATTGCAGAATAGCTTAAAAAGGATTGTCTTGGCTTGGGAAGGTTCTGTGGGCAAGCGAGCCCCTAGACGAAGCGGTCAGGGTGCTCTCAGTGCTAGCTCTTTTCTTTCTGGTGGTGAGTGAGAGTTCACACAGGGTTTTCCTCTGCCTCACCTAGAAACTGGCCGTGCCTTCGGCCACAGTCCTGTCCGAGGAAGGACTGAACAATCCAGCCTTCCGGTAATGTGTTCTTTAAAGGCTTAAAATAGTTCCTGCGTTTGCTGCAATCTGTATTTCACAATAGCTCGGAGGGTGAGGCACAGGCAAAGGCCAAACAGCCTCTTCTGTCACCTGAACAGGCACCTTTCACCCCTTAAATCCATAAACAGAGCAGTAGTTTCTCTGTGCCTCTGCCTTCTAGGAGTAATCCTACTCATCCTCTATTCCCTGGTATTCCCGGTGTGTTTGGCAGTAGCATGTCCAGCACCCATCTTGCTCCAGAGGACTCCAGCAGGATCCTTTGCTTGGCTCCTGGTGTGGCTTTCTGGAAGCGGTTTACTGGATAACGTTCATTAGACGTGCTTTCCTTCGTGGAATGCGTGTTCCTTTCCTGTTTCTGCTTAGACCCTTCAGCCGTGGTCTGCGTGGTTTGCACAAAGGCTGGCTGTGAGGGCTTCTCAGGTTTTAAATGCCAAGACTGTAGTGCATCTAACTGGAGTTCAGCAGCACATCCTGGGCACTATGCTGGTAGCTATCTGCTCTATTTTTTTTGGGTGCTAATTAGCATTCCAGAGACAAATTATCCCTGGCATTAAAATGCCCAGGAGGGGAGGAGCTAAATGATGGAACTGGGTGTGTGCTTTTGCCATAAGCTACACAAACAGCTTCTCTTCTTGGGTTCTCATCATCTGGGTCATTCTTTCACTTCTGCCCACAAATTTCACTGGAAAAAATTAGAAACACCTCAAGCATTTGAGGGTGTTTTACCTGAGAAAAGAAGCTCTCTCCCCCTCTCTGCATTCTTTGCATGTATTTTGCTGGGTTGGAGACCCTGTAATTAGGCTGGGGCTTGCAGAAGATTTTGCATTTGTAGTTCAAACCGTGTGTTTTGCAGGATTGCATTTCAAAGGATGCTGTCTAACAAACTCACTGTTGGTGAGTCAACCCAGGGTGCTTTCTTGATAGTTCTTGGTTTTCTTCTTTCCTCCTTGTCATTGCCTCTTCCTTTCTTTGGGATTTAAAGACAAAACACCCACTATGAGAGAACTTTTCATTTCCCTTGCTGCAAGATGAGGGCATGACCCCCAGTGAAACTCAAGGTAGAGGTGAAGCTGCAGAGAGGCTGGTGACAACCCTTTCCTTCCATCCTGCAGCTCTTGGGCAGGGAGCAGCAGATGCTACCTCTCAGCCTGGTGCTCTGTGTCCCCATGCTGTGAGGGGAATCGTCCACGCCTGCAGGTTACAGATCTGGAGATGCTGGTTCCTTCTGCCTAATTGCTAGTTTGGCTTTTTGAGGTCAGAGCGGGCTGTGTTTTGCTTTGTGCTAATGTCTCTGGGCAGATTCTGATCTATTGCACAAAGATAAGCAGAAATCAGGAAAGGGCTTTAAACCCTAAAGCATCATCTCGTGTCTGGGATGTCTGAAACTGGCTCCCAGGGCTGGCAATGTGAACATTTGGCCTATTTAGGATTGAAACAAACCTTCCTGGAAGAATATCTTTGTCGTAATACATTGTATGCAGGAAAATACCAGCAGAGAAGCTGAAGAAGGAAATTGCTAGATGTGATTTAGAGCCCGCCCGGCATACTTGGCCAAAATCTGACACTGCGTGTATGAATATGGCTTGCTGTGAGCAGCTTTTGGAGCTGGCTGCTGCAAGGGGCTGTGATGTCTGCCTGATGGCAGGCAGCTGCCATTCCCAGGGAGGCCGCTGGGAACGTGGCTGTAGCCTGCTGTCAGGACTGGAGGACCAGCAGATGGAGAGAAAGCGAATGTGGAGGACTGAGCAGAAGCTCCTTGGAATTCTAAAGCTCTTGCGATGACAAACGTGACTTGCTGAGCTCAGTTCAGGTGTGCCCTCACCAGCCCGTGTTGTGGGCATCTCCCTCTGTCTTGTACCGTAGAAACGCAGACTGGTCCCTGGGCAGCTTGGGAGGGGATGGGCTCTCCTGCCTGCACGAGTGTTGGTCCTCTCAGAGGCAGCTGTGTGGGGCAGCCTGTCTCCTCTCCACGCTACGGTGGGCCATGCTGGAGGAGATTAATCTTCCAAAACCTCCTACTGACATCGTGGTCTCAGGTCTCCTTCCTGCTTCAGGTGCTTCTGCTGCCCCACGGGGCCGTGGGGCATTTTGGTCCCTCCTGGGAAGTGCTGTGAGTGCACTCAGTTGTAACGGTGACATTATTGCTGGGCCACGGAAATACAGGGTTCATTGCCCACTCCATCCCTTTGCCATCCCTACCCCATGAGTTTGCTGTTTCAAAAGCTCACGTTCTTGCACCATGAGTTCATGATGTCCTGAGCTGACTTTTCCTCGGAGATGGTGATCTTTTGCCGGTGTGACCTTCCTGTGACAGCTGGCTTGGCGAGATGTGGGATGGCAGTGCTCCTCTCCCACTGGGGTGGAAGCCCACCTTGCACAGCTCATGGGATCCCCTCTCTCCATTCCTGAGCTGCGTCCCCTGCTAGAATGGAAGAGGAGATGGAGATAGCAGGGAAGATAGCCCCATTGGGACTTTCCAAAGCAGTGGAGAGAGGGAGCAGCTAATTCTGTCAGAATCTTTAAAGATACCAATCTTTAAAGACTGATCATTAGGCAGGGCATACATGGGCTCGTATCTGGAAAGGAAGCGATCGCTGGGTGTTGCTGGCTTGCTCGCCCGCTAGTCGTAGGAGTAACAGCGAATGAGGTCAGGCTGCCACAGTGAACACGTGGGCTGTGGTTGCTCCCCCACCCATGACTTGCTGCCCAGTTTGCAAAACCGTGTCATCCAGCACCACTGGGTGCCCTAGCAAGCCTGGGAGGGGGTGAGAGGTGGTAGCGTGGCTACCAGAGCAGTTCCCCCAGGGTTTGGGGGTGAGGGCAGGTTGCTTCAGACCTCTTGGTGGGAGATGGTGCTGTGGGGGAATGGGGCATGCTCTGCTCCCGGGTGTTTTCAGGTGCCTGCAGGGCCCCAGCATCCTGGCAGGGTTGAGCTGGCTGGGACCCCGCTGGTGGGAAGCGTGCGGTGGCTGACCTCCAAGGGAAGCCCCACCTCTTCTCACAATATTTACTTCCCCTCCTTGGACCTCTCCCAACACCCTAAGTGCAGAGCACACACAGTGGGGCACTTCTTGCTCCAATTCGGAAGCTCTGCGCTTTCCCCCGCGCTTGCTCTGCCCCACGTCTCCCCCTGCCCCGCTCTGTGTGCCCTCCTCTGGGCATCTGGCGGCAACTTGGTAAGAAACAAACTGACGAGCCAGAAGAAACCCCCTAATTTCTTCTGCAGCCAGCATGAGCTGCTGCCTTTGGGCAGCAAGCCCAGATGGAAATGGGTTTGTCCCCTGTGGTAAAGGCACAGCTGCCCATGCCAACTCACGTGAGCACAGCAAGTCTTCCAAACCCTGTAGAGTCAGGGATACCCTATTTTTCCTCCCTTTGTTATATGTTGTTTTCCCTCGTTCCTTCCACCCCATCCCCAGCCTGTTCCTTGGTACACAGTTATATCACCTAAGCTATAACACTGTTCAGCGGGGCTTGTGGTGTTTATACTAGGAATTAATCTTCCTGTAAGCTCCCACGGAGGTTTTCCAAAGACAGATATGTAAACTGCAAAGCAGTAGGAAAGGTCACAACCGGAGCTTGCCCAGCTCCTCCGGTGAGAACATCCGTGGTGGGACTTTCTCCTCGGGGGGAGAGGCAGCCTGGAGTGGGTGTGATGGAAGGAAAATGGGTAATGAGCTGGAGTCACTCTATGTGGGCTCCCCTGCGTCAGCAGGAGACCTATAGGGATTTCTCCTGCCCCTTGTTCTGCTGATGCTATGCACGTCTGGGAATGCTGGGGAGCTCCTGAGTCAACAGCTCCAGTCTCGCCCCCTCTCCCAGCCTGTGACACATCTCACAGCAAAGCTCTGTGCGCAGACCGTCTCGCAAACGCCCTTTCGGTGTTTTGTCACAAACTTCTAATTTGTGCAAATTGCATTTGCAAAATGCAAACTTGCCCTGGCAGTTTTGGGGGAAGCCAATGGACGGTGCTGGGTGGATGATGCCGAAACAGTCCCCCGTGGGAGCAGCTCTGAGGCTCGCCTGGCGCTGCCTGCTGAACAGATGCTTGCCTTTAGCCAAGCCTTTCATCAGCTGCCTTTTCCCCAGGTGGGATGGGGACACAGGGAGTGTGGTGATAAGAAACCTGTCTGCAAAGGCTTCCAGTCCAGCATTAACAGCCTTCTGCTGGTGTGTGGCACCTATGAGCAGAGCAACCCCTGTGCAGCTATCGGTGACCCCTTCTCACTGTGATCTGAAGAGCTCACTAGTGTGCAACACCAGGAATACTGGCCAGTCCTGGGAAATCAAAACACACTCTTCTTGTTGCTTTGCCTGCCAAGAAGGTTATCCCTAGGTCACAGAAAGCAGTGCTGGTGGGGAAGGGGAAAGTTCAGGGGTGGTGACAGTGCGTAGCTGTACTGTGGGTTTGGTTGGATTATCTGTATACTTGGGACTTGTAGTAATTGGAGCTATCACCTATGACGTTATCAAAGAGCCTCTAGGCTCTGAGGTTTTCTAACTTCAATTTTGGGGTGTTTTTTCATGCTACGAACAATAGGATTCTCTCTTCGAAAAGCCTCTTTCTCCCCACGATGGGAAGTGGCGTGGGTGTTGGACTGCAAGGAGGATGCTTTGGCCCTGACGCAGCATTCATCCCCTCTGCAAAGCTACGGGCAGGGTTAGGAAGCAGAAACACACCTGCGAGGTTCCGTGCTTGTGTTGCGGCTGGTACCAGTCAAGCTGAGCGTGAACTGGAGGAGCAGGAATTGTGCAAGTACTGGGTGCTCCTGGCTCTCTTTGCCTTTGTGCTCATGCTGGTTTTGTCTTGCAGGCTAAGAATAAGGAAACCGGTGCTTTAGCGGCTGCCAAAGTCATTGAAACAAAGAGTGAAGATGAACTGGAGGATTACATGGTGGAGATTGAAATACTGGCGACCTGCGATCACCGGCACATCGTCAAGCTGCTGGGAGCGTTTTACTGGGATGGCAAGCTCTGGGTAAGAGGCTGTTGCTCTGTGTGACCTGTACAGCTGCACATTTCTCACTCTGCAGAGAGGAAATGGCTCATTTATGGTGAAGCAAAACCTCTGGAGCAGCTTGAAGCATCAGTGTGAGTTAGAAATGACTCACACAGTGAGTACAGCACAGCTTGTGATCAGTGCCTCGATTTTCCCCCACTTTCTTTGATGATCAAACTGTCTTCTAACTAAAGCTGCCTATAAATATCCCACGGAAGATGAAGAGATCTTCACTGTGAAGTGGAAACTGGAGTTGGGTTTTTCTCACTCTTTGCAGTTTGTAAAGGTAGAATATGCAGCACCTATAAGGGCATCTCTTCCACCTCAGTCCCTCTTTTGAAAGATCGGGTGGAAGGGTAACCCTGGTTTTTGGTTTGTGCCTTATTTCTGGCTCAGCACCTGTAACACATAGACAACTGATCGCAAGAGCTCCGTTTCCCATGGCTGTGGAGGCGCAGGGACATAAAATGCGATCCAGTGGGTTAGTGCAACGGCTAGTTGTGCTGTGGCTGGAACAGCAGGTTCCTGCATCTCTTTCCCATAGCCCAGCAGGTATATATATATATTATTTTTTTTCTTTGAGTCCCTGGCAGCAAAGGAAGGTGAGCGTGAAAGGCACCTTCCTGTGTGCTGCCATGGGAGAGGCGCAGGGGGCTGGAGAGGGTGAGGGCATGAACCCTTGTGTACTTGCTCCCAGCTAGACTGGAGTAACTGTGTGCATGCTGGTGTGCCTGTGTCAGGACAGTGGAAATGAGGTGAAAATGGGGATTTTCAAACCCACCTTCTTGGCCAGTTCATCTGCTCCTTCTTGTAACTGCTGGTAAGTCAGGGGAGTGTCAAAGGGTGCAGCTCTGTTACTTTTTCCTTCCTCTTTTTAATGCTTCAGATGCTTTCGTGGCCTCCCAGGCTAACTTACTAGAGTTAAAAAGGAGATCTCAGCTTTTGAGATTTGTGCTTGTGCGAGCAGAGCTGTCGAAGCCATCAGTCCCTGATTGTCAAGCCAAGGGAGCCGGGGCTGTTGCTGGAATAACGCAATCCACGTCTAGTTCATGCTTTGGTTAAGCAATGCGGGAGAGGTACTGTTTTACTGGGCAATGTCTGCTTGTTCAGCAGGCGCCCTTTGCAGTGTCGGCATGGGTCGGATTAAAAATCCATCGATAACGCCCCCAACTTGTCTGTGACACCCTGCTCAGAGGGCCGAGAGCTTCCTTCTGTGCACCTTCTTGCTTCGAGGGAGCTCGGCTGCAAGCTGTCCAGAGGCTTGGTGTTTGGATGGCTGCTAATCGTGATGGTGAGCCCTGGGTACGTTAAAGAACAAAGTAAATATGTACCCTTCGAAGGAAGTGAAAGGCAAACGTCTCTCCTAGGAGGGGACTTGGGATCTGGATAGATTGCAACTGCAGCAAATCTAATCTCTGCAAAATTAAAAAGGCAAACATACACCAAGATTGGGTGAGAAATGGGGCTGGTTTATATTCCACCCTGTTCCCCTGTTTTTACCTCCCTGCTCTGTGCCTGGCCTGCCTGAATTTTATACATTGGCCTTGTTCTGTTCTCTCTAAAATGCCAGCCCCCTCCCCTTTCCCCTTCCACCTCCTCCCTGCAATGGGAAGCTTTGCCTTCCTTCCTGTAGGGAAAATGGATTGCAGATCTCCTCGGCTCTGCTTTTGTCTGAGAAGTGCTTTGTAATGTCATATGCTTGCCGACCTACTAAAATTAAACAGCCTCTTTGAAGCTACTGGAACAAGAGCCTCCTGTATGAGGCTTTCCCGTGAGGGCAGACGTTACAGCCCCGGCCATTGTTTTGGGAGGAGGATCGTTCTCTTTGTTTAATTATTTGAGCGGCGTTGGCATTTCACTGCTCAGGCTGTTCTTATTAATGCTGTAGTGTTTTACTGGCTTTGAGGGAAGTAAATAAGCCAGGCTGTTTTACTTATGGAAGGCTTCTAGTCACTACCAGGTTTTCCCTACAAAGGCTTTTGCTTCTCGGTCACCAGCGCTGCTGGGGAAAATTTGCATCCAAATATAAACACCAGCTTTCGTTGCCTTGTTCACATCCCATCCCTGTTTCTGTCTGTTCGGTTATTTTAGCCAGCATTTTCCTGGACCGTTTGCAAACGGTCCATTTGCACGATGGGCGCGTGGACTCCACTGCGCTTCTAGCTTCAAGTGGCTCCGGCTTTGGGTGAAGGCTCTGCGGGTGCATGTCTGGTTGGCAATCCGCTGCGGCTTCCTTGTCCTTGCAGCGTGGGAAGACAATGCTCAAAGTGAGAAAGGGGCAGGAGCGCGCAGACAGGCCGGCGAGGGGTCCAGACGTGCCTGACCTGCTGGATGGCTGGAGGTCTTAGGCACAGAATAATTCACAGCTCAGTCTGTGCCACAAGCCGCCTCAGCCGTCGGTGCTGAGCGGGGCTCAGCGCTGAGAAGGGCTCTCGCTAAATCAGTCTGACTGTTCTCTGACTCTTGAACTAACAAGGAAAGTATGTGAGGAAACCTGGCCTTCGGTGGTGGCTGCTGCTGCAGAGGCTTCCTTGTCCTTCCGAGCTGCGTTAGGTCCCCGCGGCACCTCTCTGCCAGCGTTTGGCTTTGTGCTTTGGTAACCAGGAGGTGACATGCAGTATTTATGGAGCAGAAAACGGTGCTGTGCAAAGGGAAGTGGCTTATCCTACAGCAACTGCTTTGAAATCCATAGCACTGAAATGACACCGTAAACCAGCAAAAAACTTCTTGCTTTTATACCTGGTGGGCATCAAGCTGAAGGAGCAGAACCTTCTTGTGCATGATGGAGCAGGAGCCCACTGTAAGCCACGGGCAGGGGCTTGGAGGACCCCAGCAAGTCCCCAGGAATATAACTGCTGAGATGACAGTGTCCAGCATGAACTTTCCAGGCATATAAATACACCGCAGAGATGCAGCGCCCTCATCAGCTATCTTGTTCCATCCCCCCCTCCCTCTTCTTTTCTTTGCTCGTGGCAGAGGCCAAACAGTCTTGTACTGGTCGAAAGCAGCCCAGGGAGGCTTGGAAAACTGCAGTGATGGCAGCTTTCATGATTTTATTATAAGCCCTGTGGCATTTGATGTTCTTTTGCATGAATCCCAGCTGCTGGGAATGGGGGCACCAAATGAAATGCTATTTAAAAAAAAAACCAACAAAGTCTGGTTTGAGTCCTTGTGGCTGGGCCACATTTTAAAGGCTCTTTTTCTGAAGGACTTGGAAATATAAAGGCAAATCCCCCTTAACCAATATACATGCAACAGGGTTTTGAAAGCTATTTTGTGACAGAGGAATGGGACTAAGGTGCGGGTTTTGAAGGCTTGGAATCAATGGTGCTGAACTGGCACTGATAATGATTAGTACGTGGGAAAGAAAAACAATAGACCTTGCGTGTCATGTCCCTCTTGAGGGTTATGTGGGTTGGTATTCTCCCCTTCCAAAACAACACAAAAGGACTGAGACCTCAAAGGAAGGGAGGAACTTTTGATCTGCTTCTGAGTATCTCTGCTGCATCCAAGTGTCGCCTCTCACAGACAGAGGAGCGATGACTGGGGAGGAGAGTCTCGTTTGGAGTGATGAATGTGGGAGATCTCTGCTCCCAGGGGATGGTGGGCATCTCCGCTAAACAGCCCAACACGCTGCGGCGGCTGGTCCGCAGAGCGGGGCGGGGAACCTGGGCTCCCCCCTGCAGGAGCCTGTTGAGATGCTCCAGCGTCCAGTCTGTAGGGTTCTCCAGAAATTAGCTGAAATGCCGTTCGGCCCCAGGTATTTAACCACAGGACTCTGCCAGTGGTGGTACAGCTTTTCTGGTGCAGCACTGGGGAATTCTCTTCCCCCTCCCTCCTTTTCTATAAACCGTGGTTGCTATAGCAAACAGGCTTTTGAATAAACAGACGTTTCCTGGAGATCAAAGCAAAAATTGCTGTACCGTGCAGGTAACCCTGCTTTGCTGGAACATTTTGGGGATGGTTAATTTAATCAGCTTAGGGTTTCTTGTTCCCGCTGTGTGGGTATGTAACTCGTATAGCTTGCAGAGAGACACCAGCTTTGTAGCTAGTCTTTGTACTTCCCTTAAAAAAAGCGTTTTGCATTTTCTGTGGGCAGGCCCTGACCTGTTGAGCTAGGGACTTTTTGGATTGCTACCCTTTTGATATGGATGTTGACGGGAGACTTGGGCATTCTTGAAAATCCTGTATCGTAAAGAAATGTTCATTATCCCCTGCACTAGACTGCTGCGCTATGTAAAGCATCTGCAGCTTTTAATTCTCTGAAGTTGGAAATACCTTTTGTTTAAAACAAACAAAAAAGAAAGCTGATAACAGTATCGGATTCCCTAAGGCCTTCCTTAGCGAAGGGAGGTTATTGCAGCTTCCAGGGATGTCTTGCAGGGTGAGCAGCCTGAGCTGTGGCTGGGGGACCCCCTGTGCCTGAATGCCGTAGCGGACCAGGGCTCTTCAGGCTTCTCAGTCATCTGTCCCTGAGGAATACGAGGGCTATTCGTGTGCCTTTAAAATTTCACTTGGCAGGAGAGTTGCAGTCTAAACTGGCTCTTCCTGCTTGGCCTCCTGCTCCTGCAGCTTTGTACCAAACATCCCCCCAAAGTACTGTTTGCAGCTCGAGTGCGTTGAACTGTACGTAGTGTTGGAGCGTAGTGGAGGAGAGACCTGGAAAAACAAATCCCAAACCTGCGTGCTTTGTCCAACAGCTGGCCCACCTCCTAGAGGAGCAAGCCTTTCCCTTCTCCTCCTCCTTTCCCCCAGCTGCAGAAACTGAAAGCCATGCCAGGTTTGGCTGCACCCCAAGAGCCCCCAGTGCTGTGCTGCCGGCAGGGCCGTGCTCTGGCACCCATCGGCTGCTGCAGGATAAGCCCCGCTGGCCAAACCGGGATGGGGGTTGTGTTCGCTGGACCAGTTCCTAAATTCCTACCAGTCCAGAATTTGGGCAGAACTGCGAAACAACCCCAGTGACTTCTGCAGGGTGGGTGGGTGAGGAGCAGATGGGGGCAGACATCTGCACACATCAGGACAGGGCATCGCTGTGCTGCTGGGAGTGCGGCAGGGATATCGCTGTGTCCCCTCCCTGTCCCTAGAATCAGCTGGATGCACATCCAGGACTGGAAACTGGAAAAGGCCATGTATCCCAGTGGTTTTTCTGACGTTTCCCTGTGTTTCCAAGGTCAAGCAATTTGCCCTTCAGAGCAGCATAATTGGCCTGAGTGGGTGATCGTTTCTGCTCCAACCTTGGCACTGTGTCTTTGTCAGCCAGGATGCTGCAGGGCGGGTGTCTGGGTGGCATCCTCCCTCCCCTCCCTGCCACCCACTGTCTGCCTGCGAAGCAGTTAGGCTTCTATCTGTCTCGCCCTTATGCAGGTTGTTTACTTCCTTCCCTAAAGACATGGAGGTCTAAGTCTTCTTCTGCCCTCCTCTCTGCTGTGAAGCTGGGCAGCGGGTTGCGTGGGACCAGCGTACCCGCTCTGTCTTGTGAGAGGGAGCTTTAGCAGGCGCCTGGCAAGTCGCTGGAAATCCTGTTCAGGGTAAAACTGGGACTTTCCCTTAAAGCAGGGATGGAAACAGTGATTTTGATCAGCCACCAAGAATGACTTATGCAGCAGGCAAATTACTGTAGCCCAGCTGGGCTCAAGAGCACTTCTACATGACAGCGCAAACTAGAATAGAACCCTTTGTCTACCATCCTTTATACACGATAATGTTGCAAGAAAAGGTTATTGAAGCAATAATAATGCCTTGTGATTACATACCCTTGTCGTCTGTACACCGTGGAATGCTTTTATAAAAGAGACCTGGTGCCATTATCCCGGTTATTAAAAGGGGGAGCTGAGGCACAGACAAGAATTTGCCTAAAGTTTATCCAGCAGGTAAATGGTACCTGGGAATAAGTCTGGTGTGCTGAATCCCAGTCCAAGGTTATAACCATGAGGCCATAGCTTTATGAAAAGAAAGCAGCAGACAAGAAGCCTGTAGGCAAATCAGCTTTCAAAGCCCTTTAACACTTTGTTTAGAAATGAATCGCAATAAGCCACGTTCCCACTTGGCTGGCTTACCAAGGGAAACGCTAAGGAAGAATGTTTGCATATAAATGAATATTTATGAACTACCTATGTATAGGAGACCGTGCCTTGAAACCTAGATTCAGCCTGTGCCTGAAACAAGCGATAGATTGCAGTTTTAGATGTATTTTATTTCAGATGTAGCTTGAAAGTTGTCATTTGGGTGGGAGGGAGGGACGTCCTTTTGTGGAACTTGTGGCTTGAGGTAGTTTCTGTTGACTTCAAAGCCCTCGCTGAAACAGTTAAATAGCAATACTCTCATCTCGTGTGATGGACCCAGGCACCTTGTGCTGTGAATCTGGGGATGATCAGAAGAAAGAATTGTATCTAGGGAGATGCCAGGCAGGAGTGGAAAACTTGTAAAGTCCTTTGCCACCCCTTTAACGAGTCATCTTCCTGGCCAGGAGCGGCTTTGAGGTTGGAGCTGCTGGCTGTTAATAAAAGACATCAGGGAACTTGTCCTGGGTCAAACTCCAGCTCTCACGGTGAGCTCTGCCCTTCTGAAATGCATCATCAGTTTTAGACGCTGGCACAAACTTGGAGCACTTGAGGTTGGTGAACCTTCCCACTGAAGAAACAACTTACTCCTTCTAGCTATTCGTATTCCAAAGGATTTTCTGCATTTTGCTGCCCATCCAGTAAGAAATGCTCTTGCTGAACTGAGTGGCCTCTAAATGCTGAACGTGGTGAGAGAAGGGGGATCCCAGGCACAGCCCTCAAAGCAGCAAAGGCTTTCCCCCGTGCCCGGGCAGAGAGCCATTCCCTGGGTGTTCTTTTGGTTTCTATAGCAAACGAGAGCGCCGGCCTTCCTCCTGCCATCCCTGTGCCACAGAGCTCCAGGCTGGGAGCCTGGAGTGGGGTTGTGATCTGGTCCCTGAAGGAAGAGCTCACGAACAAGCCTCTGTGTGTTGTGGTTAACCCTTCCCGCAGCGCTTGGCACCCCAGGTACCGCTACCTGAACGTGGCCGTGCTGACTGTCTCTGCTCTGCATCTCGTAGCTGTTTGCATTCGCTGGGCACGGGTTTTCTTGCAATCTCATCCCTCTGGAAGGCTGGTTAGCAAGTCAGGATGGTGAATTCAAAGGGGTTGTGTATCAGCTCTTGTTAAACGAAACTAAACACCCAGTGTGACTCTAGCAAGGGGAAGGATGCTTTTTGCAACCGTTTGGTTAGCCTAAAAGGAGTTTTGGTTTGTTCTGCCAAAATTTCAGTAGGAATGGAAATATTTCTGCCAACCTGCGTGTGGGGGGTAGTTCAAGGAAATATTTTGTCACCTTGGAAGGATTTGGATGTGAAAAACTCATCCCTGGTCTCCTTGTGGCCATCAGGGAGCTCTGCATTTTGAGGGGAGCATGCGGTATTGACTGTGTTCTTGGTAAAGGTCTCCTGCGCTGAAACTCCGTAAGCCACGGGTTGCCTCGCTTGCTGCCCTGCATCTTCCTTCCCTCACTGGTTATGGGGACAGACCTTTTCCAATATTTTTTTTTTTTAATTTCAAATATTTTTTCTCTGTAGGTTATTTTGTTCAGAAAAGGGGGGAGAAAAGGTTTATTATGTTTAAGGTCTCTGAATAGTGTCCTTGTCTGTAAGGGAAAATTGGCAAGCTTGGAGCACTCTCTTACAGAGAGCTAATTATTCCGCTTCCACCTACAGCATACTTGCAATGTCAGACAAGCTGTTGACATTTGTGCTCTGCTGTGGCAGCAAAGAGGCTTCTAGTGGCTTCTGTATTGTTTTATGGCCTCTGCAGTGCGTGCTGAGTGCTGGTGGCAGCCGGAGGGGAGCAGGAGCTGGTGGCTTTTGCAGGTGCTGGTGTTTCTTTGCATGTTCGTCCTCTCGTGTTGGTGAGACACTGGCCTCATGGGGCTCAAGAAATGAGGTTAGGAAGGATGGTGTGTGTCCTCGGTGTGTAGCAGGCTGCTGTAGGGTCTTGCCTTGTCTTCAGCCCCCAGCAAATAGCTGGAGCAGCTCAACCTTGCTTTGAATCAGCCCATCTGGTTTATGAGCAACGCTGGCATAATCCGGTCCCCGCTTCTTTTCAGCCCTTTGGCATGTGTTGGGTGAAAAGATTTGGGCAGGAGGGTGCTGGGGAAAGTGCCAGGTTAAGGGGGTGCAGGAATGTGATCCACCTCCTCCATCCTCTCCGTAATGTAAACTTAAACCTTGGACTTCAGTCGGAGCAGGGCCGACTGGCTGAGGTAACGGGGAGACTCAACGTGGTTGCAAACAAAACGTCACCAGCCAGCATGACCCTTGGTTTTAAAGGAGAGAGTAAATCTGACCAAATGGTATTTAAAAACCAAGGTGGTGCTCCCCAAAACCAGCCCCTGTGGTCCTGCACATCCCTGTGCTATGGGGGAAAGAGGGGAGCCGCCCCTGGGAACGCTGATCTGGCACTGCTTGTCTTGCCTCCTCTTGCAGCCCGCGGGACAGCATAGCTACGCCGTTAACCACCAGAACTTGGGTTCAGATGTCAAAGGATGTGCCCCTTGACTGTGACTAAATGCGGTTTCTGTGTCTAAATATATCGCTGTGTTCTTTCCACCAGCAAGGAACAGCTCCGTCCTCTGGGGTTTGTGTCACTCAGAAGCCGAAGCCGCTTTCTCGGTCCTTGGTTGTAGAAGTGTGTCCAGAGTTTTTGCTGGAGCTGTGAGGGTGGGATCAGCCCCAGGGATGAAATGGGCTTGGAGGGACAGGGGACAGAGCCACAGCGTGTACTCCCCACCCTGTGCTCAGGGTATTGAGGTGCACTGGGTGTGGGTGGAAGCCCTGACAGATAAGCAGGGCTGGATGAAAGATATTCACAGGGAGAGGACCTGGGCTCCCTACGTGTCCTGGCCATAGCTGGGCTGCAGAGGTGGTGCTGGTGTCTTGGGGTATATGTGGAGGTTGCCGTCTGTGTCCTGGGTAGCCACTGTGCATGCAGAACTGGGCTTTGCCTCTGGTACAGGGTGGGATGGAGCTTGAGGTCTAGATCTGTCACTTATCTGGGCAGCTTTTGGGCAAATGGCCATCTACGTTCTTTGCACTGCACTGCCTGTTTGTTGCAGCCAGCGTTTCTGGACCGGGGATGTCCCCTCCATGGGTTTTGTGCAGATCATGCCCCCTCAGCACACGCTGTCCCCCCCTCCATGTTCCTGACCTTTCCTGAGTCCTCTGGTGTTACAGCAACGTGCAGAGTTCGAGAACAGAGCTAGCTGTTGCCTCTGTCCTTTGTTGTCCGCAGCGTGTGTATCACGGGGCTGAGCAGTAGTGTGGGACGGCCACCAGCAAGCTGCCGGGTGACTGCACTGAAGGACCGGGTGGGAAAGCTGGCATTCGGCGGCCTGAGGAGCAATGGGGCAGGAAACCCCCTGCTCTTCCAGAACCAGGATGGAGGGCCATAGGATGACACTTTCCTGGATTTGCTTTGTCTCCTGTGCCTCTGAGTGGAGACCACAGGCCCCAGAGACCGTCTGGGCTCTGGCTTCCCACCGCTCCTGCGGGGCTGGGGCCTGTCTCGCTCACAGTGTGGGATCCAAATGCTGGGGAGGCAAGACCTGCCTTCCTGTGACTCCTCTGTGCCCTGTCACAGATGGGGAGGTCTAGACCATTTCCTCCCACCCCTCCTGTCTTCCCCTCTTCCGCCTGCCATGCCAGGGGTGTCATCCTGTGCTGCAGGTGCCGTGGTGACAGTGTGGGCTGTGTGAGGGGCCTCTGGGCCCCTGGTCCTGCCCGGGGCACTGAAAGGAGAATTTTGGGTGGGTTGGGGGTGGTGCACAGGAGTGCAGGTCCCAAGGTGGGCTCCCCCCACGGGGGTGTGTGCGCCCTGGGATCCCCACCCACAGGTTTGCTCTGCAGGGGTAGAGGAGGGGGAGGAAGCCTCTGCAGGCTGTGAGTCCCTTTCCCAGCAGAAGGGCAGCACTGGGTTTTGTGGACAAAGCCTTCACCCTTGGCTGCAGTGCTGGGAGCTTGGCGAGACCCCCCCGCCATGCTGGTGGCTCTGCGGAAGGGACTGACCTGGCCGTGTCCCACTCGTGGGGCAGAAGTGGGGGGTGTCTGGAAGCGGCTCTGCAGCCGCAAAGGCTGTTACTCAACGTGGCCATCTGTTGAAATTCAGGCCATGCCTTGTGGGTTTTGCCTGAGGTGCCTTGTTGCCTTCTCACCTCCCAGCCACCGCTTTTTGCTGTGGTGGGAGGAGGATCCAGACTTCCCCCCTTTGGACAATCCCCTTGCAGAAAGGCAGGGCCTGACCTCCTGTAGCCTAAAAAGCAGCTTTGTAAAAGTCATTGTGAGGGTATTTCTTTCCCCCTTTGCTCCCACACCCCAGGACAAGTGGGGTCCTCTTGCTCCCCTGCACTGGAGCTTGTTGTGGGGCTGAGCAGGCTGGTGCCTCCCATGGGAGATGGCTTTGGAAGTGGGGTCCACCGCCTGGATGTGCTGGGAGGAAGGGTGGGCTTCAGCTGCAGCGTTGGTGGCTCAGCAGGGCGCCCAGCAGGCAGGGTGATTGCGGAGGCAGGCAGCGGGATGCAGACACAGTGCTCAGGGGGTGTCAGGGTTCCATAGGTGGGAGTCCCTCTTAAGTGTTCCGCACCATCCCCCCCACCTCATGTTGGGTGGCTCATCTACTGCAGCACCAGCAGAGCCTGGAGGCAGCTGGGGCTCCCTACTCGCTCAGGCTCTATTTTGGTTTTTTTTCTCCTTTCCCTTTGTTGCATTTTTGCTGAACGTGAAGGTTTTCTGTCCCCCACCCTGCCACGCTGCCTCTGAATCGCAGGAGCGTTGCTGTTTGCGTTTCTTCCGCTTTTCCTGTAAGCGGGTGGGTGATGCCAGGAAAGCCCTCCTCTCCCTGCTGTGGGACTTGTGCCCTTGGCTCCTTCCTCCTGCTTCTCCCTCCAAAGTCTGTGCGTGGGGGACAGCCCAGGGACCTGCCGCCCTCCTCCCAGTGCAATGGCAGCTCCGCGTGGGGAAGGACCGAAACCTCTGATGGCGAGCAAGCCTGGGGCCAGCACACCCCACTGCTTCTTCATACCCTGCTCAAACTCAGAGAAAACAGGCAGAAGCAATCTGCTAATAGTGGCACTCCCCTTGGGATCTTTGTGCTGACTCGGCCTCCTGGAGAGGGAAGGTGGAACGGGTGCGATGGCTGGCAAGGAGGTAAGCTGGAGTGCGTTCCCCATCACCAGCTCGGTCTATAAATGGAGCACAATTTACCACGTTTACTTTTCTTATCTCCCCACTCCCTTTGTGCCAATACAAGGTGGGAGAGCTGGTGGCTGTGCTGGAGAGTGCTTGCTGCTGTGGGTGACAAGGACGCATCTAAGTTATCCATGAGCGTGGCAGAGCCAGGAGGCTGCACGTGGGTGATGGGGGCTGCTGTGGCAGCAGGATGCTGTGGGTTACCTTCTCACTGGCAGCAGGCTGCTGCTTAAATAAACAAAATGAAACCTGCTGTTGCAGATTAGGAGAGGAAATTGCAGAAGTACTTCAGTTTTGAAATGGTTCCTGGCCCAGGCAGGGTGTATCTGGGGGCAGATGGATCCTGGGGATGCAGGCAACCTCCTGTGCCTGCCGGTGCTGATGCTCAGGGCTGGGAAGGGAGATGGCCGTGTGGTTATGGAGCTCGGCATGGCGTGCACCCCCATAGCAACGGCCTGGGTGCTCTGGACCACCGCTACAGCTCCGGAGCAATTGGGCTATTTACTGTGCAACTGCAGGAGCAGCAAAGTTACAGGAAAAGCCTGCAGGCACCTACCACCTCCGGTGGCTTGGGAGCGATGGGCTGCCAGCCAGGGGCTCCTCCAGCCTGAAGGACCCAGTGGTCCCCTCGCACAGCCTGCTGCACGCATGGGAAATGCCCAGGGCCACCACCGCCAAGATGAGCTGTCCCCAGCTTTCCCAGCTGATGGCTTTTATTTCTTGTTTCTGACTGGAAGAGGCATTTCTCCAGCACTGCTGCAGAAGGAACAGTTCATGGGCCTCTGCCCTCTGACATGCCTATCGCATGAGTAACGCTGGGCAGAGGGTGTGTCCTCTCCTCTTAATTGGGCTTCAATTGTGAACCTCAGTTCAGGGACATCAGCTGTTCCACCCTTGGCAACTGTGCAGTGTTTGGTAAAAATACCTTTCAAGATAAGCTTTTTCTTTTCTTTTTTATTTAAACATTGTAGAAAGTTCTAGGAGTTCAAACACACCCACCAGGCAGGACCAGTCCTGCCCAAGGTGGGAGGAGTGACCAGGCTCTACCTGGGAGGACTTTGGTACCTGGGCAACAGATGCTGCTCTTGCTTTGTCAGACCCAGAAACTGCACTGGGCTTTCATCCATCCTAGGTTTGTTTTCTGGGTTGGTGTCCCTCCGGCCTTGCCTGGTGCAAGGTGTTGGAGGGATTCTGCTGGCGCAGTACCCCATCTGCTGTCTTGAGCTGCAAAGTCGTATAATGCCTTTTCATAACGTGTAGTGCCCCTTCACTCGGGTACAAATTGAAGACCTGCGTCTTTAAGAGCAATTAATTTAAGACATTTTCCTGTCAGGCAGTTTCATACGTGTGTACACGTGTTATACTAATTCTCCTGGGCAACCCCAGGCTCACTGGACCCTGCTTCCTCTCCTCTCAGGAGTCACTTATTACTTGAGCAGCTGAAAAAAGGGCCCCCTCTGTGTGCCCCCCTCCCACCCGGGCCACAGCGCTTCCTGGACCTGCTGTGCCTGACGGCAGGGTTGGAATAAGCCATGGCAAAAATCAAGGTCACCGGCAAAGCCCTTTAACTCACATTGGACTTTTGCTTTCTTATTAACGTTTAAATTTAATTTTGCCTGCGCAAAAGGTTTTTGAAAGGGAAAGATTATGCAGCTTCTGCGTGCAGATGTCATCTTTCATGCTGTTTCACTAAAGGTATAGGAGAAAAGGGCCTTTTTTAAAAAAAAAAAGTCTGCTCCAACAGTAGTACGAAGGTTTGAGAGGCTGCAGGAGCAGATTCCTTTCTCTGTCTATAAATTTGCTGCCCAGATCTGTTCCCGTGCGTGCAGCTCGTGCGTCCCTGTCGAGCTGCGAACGAGCCCAGCGTGGTGGCTGGCTTTCTTGGCCGTGGGGCTCGGGCGGTGCTGGAAGCAGCCGTCACTCCGATGGCCAACGGTGACTTCTACGTGTGCCTGCGAGGTGTAGTTGCCACGGCCTGTGGCCTGAGAACTGCAGTGCCGATAGTGCGTGAGCCCCGGGTTTTGCCAGGGTTTGGAGGTGGTGGCAGGAGGCAGAGCTCCTGTTGCTGCTGTGCGTGTCCCCCCCCAGCAGCCCAGCGCAGGAGAGGGGCTGGGCAGCCTTTGGCAAGGAAGTCCCTGGATTTCTTGTGCAGAGGAAATCATTACAAACAGGATGTTTGCTCCAGCCGCGTTCAGGCTGCTCGCTGCAGACCCCGTGGTGGGTGCGCAGACCCCCCTCGCCTGCATCACAGGTGGGAGGAGGAGGAGGAGTGGGTGCTCTCCCCGGCATTAATTAGTGTGGAGCCGCTTTCAGGATGTCAGTTTTGGGGCCTGTGGGGGCCCCACGGGTCCCGTTTCTCTGGTTCACTAGACTGCAGGAGCCTTTTTTGGGCCAGATGTGTAGAACCTCTGTCTCGTGGTACTGCTGTGGCTCTGCAGCGAGCCCTGTGCTGGTCGCAGGGCGTTGCTGGGGTCGGCTGAGCGCAGGACTGGCAGCAGCCCGGGGTGGCATGGAGAGGTGAAACGCAGCGCCGAGATTGGCACTGCCACTAGCATGGTTACTGCTGTGGCTGTGGCTGGGGACACCCCCGTAAAGGTGTAGTCAGCCCAAACACCAAAGCACGTGGAAGTGGTCTTAAACAAAGAGTTGAACTCTTGCAGACCTTGGTAAAATCACCAGCCTCCTGGCTGCACAGGCTCCTGTCAACAGTTCTCTTCTAGGATCCTCCCAACTCGTTCCTTGTCATGGCTGGAGCAGCAGGCTGCCTGTTCCAGGGTGTCAGCGACTGTTCCTTTCCTGCTCCTCTCTCCCCAAGCTTCCTGCATCCCCTAGCTCACAGCCAGACGGACGTGTTGCTGCCACCGGGTCTGCCTTCCTACCTGCTTCAATGGGAAAACGTTTTCCGAGCTGGCCCTGTTCCCGGAAGGAAGTGTATGTAGTGTATGAGCTATGGGATTGCCAGTTGCATTTGCTTAAATCAGGTTTTCTGGACTGAAAAGAGCCCATTAGGTTTTTGGATGTTCAGACAATCTGGCCACACCCTTAATTATTCTCTGGCATCTCTGCCCGTGTTGAAAATGCATATTTTTATGTTTTCCATATTTCCCATATTCCCAATGCCTGGCTTGCAGCCTGCTGTGCCTGCGTGAACATACACGGTCAGGCTGGCTCAGATGGACTGATTTCCCTAATTTTCTCATTGCTAGATTGTGAACCCAAATGAACTGTGAGATGAAATCCCACATGGATCCAGAGTAAGGTGTGTTGTGCTTGGCCCTTCCCCGTTTAAAAGGTCTGTGTGTGTCCAGGGCACGTTTCGGCTGTGCCAGCTGTGCCCCTGGTAGGAAACCTCAGCGCAGCATCTGCCCCGGGGAGGGGAGATAGCATTGGGCTCCCTGAGGTTCTGCTGACCAGGGTGGCTGTGGCTGTCACACAGCTGGCTGCCCTCCTTGTTTCCCCTCCAGGTTAAGATGACATTCCTCAGCCTGGAGTCAGTGTAAGGGAGCTGTGTGAGATGCCAGGGGACCTCATTTAATGTGGGGACACAAAGAGGCAGAAGCTGTAAAGCTGCATGCTGAGCACCAGCAATGAAAGCGCCCGGGTCACCTGGATGGCAAAGGTCGTATTAGCAACTGATTCAGGCTGGGTTGTTTGAAGTTTTGGGACTATTTAAATTCAAGAGCTGAGCCTGGTAGCACAGACAAGCTTCTCAACAGACCTTTTCTACTGATTGAATGTAAGCGAGGCTGTTGGTTGAATCTGCAGACCACCCTCTTTGGGCTGGTGAGTACATGAGGTGCTTGGATCAGCATGAGCTGGGAAGGATTGCTCACAAGATGAGAAAAACCTTGGACTGTGATGCAGTGATGAGACAGGATCATTTGTAGGGGCAGGTTTCCTGCCACCCAGAGCAGCGCAAAGCTTCGATACTCATTCAAGACTTAATCAGGTCTGCACTGTCCTGCAGCCACTGTGCCATGGACTGGAGTAATGCAGCCAGCAGTCGCTTGCTTTTGGCTGCTCTGGACCGGTGGCAGGTTGGATGGTCTGGCAGAGGGCAGGTCCCACGAGTGGGATTGTGGTATCACTGTGCAGAAGTGCCATCACCAGGCTGGCCGCAGCAGCAGAGCCCCACACGTCCCCTCAGCCTCCCAGAGCAAGGGAAAGCCCTTGCCCTCCCAGATGGCAGGTTGGCATTTGTGTGAGTCTTGTTTGGGGTTGGCTTTTGGTGCTTTGGGCTCTGAGGAACCCAGGAAGTGCTGGTGTCCACTGGTGGTGTTAGTCTGCTCTGATGAATGTGATGAGGAACACTACAAGAATAATGGGTCGAAATGAGCCACCTAAGAGCTGCACTGGGGTGATGATGGGGCACAGTGGGGATCTCTGAGCCTGGGGAAACCGTGGCAGGGTGCAATTCTTGCCTTTCCATTTGCTAGTGAAGCTGCTGATGCTCTGGTTCAAGGTATAAACTTGAGCAAGACAAACCATGTTGACTTGGCCTGTCTGTGTGAGGGCTCTGCTGCCCTGCTGACTTCCTCCCTGCCAGGCTCCTGCTCAGCTGAGTCAGATTTGTTCTCCCAGTTTGCAAACGATTTGAATGTCTTCCCAGTTGATTCTCTCCATCCATCTGTTTCAAATGCTTCCTGGCTTCTGGTTATTCTCTTCTTCTTCCTTCGGTGCCTGTGTCACGCTACCCAACCTGCCTGTGTTTCTCTTCTCTGTATTGTCTCCCCTCCAACTCTTGGACCCGGGCTGATTCTCATGGAGCAATTTGAGGTTTGCAGCATCCCAGCACCGGATCCTGCTCCCCCTCAACAAATCAGTTGTCTTCCGCTGCGGTCCAGGTTGATAATAGTGTTTCCTTTGTCCATGGGTAGGAACAGCAGGACCAGAGGGTGGGATGTGGCTTGCCTGGAGCTGCAGGATTAGAACATGGGAAAGAAGGAGCTTGAACCTTCTCCCCTCGGCTCCTGGTCCAGGGCTTAGGGCTGTGTTGAGTAACATGACCTCCACTTGAAGGGCTTGGAAAGCTGCGCTGGTAAACACTGCCTTTGATTTGTTCAGTCGTTGTCCTCAAAATAAACTCTGGCATTTCACCTCTCCGGTATGTTGCCCTGTGTCGCCTCAACAAGAAGAAGAGCTTGTTGGGGAGGTGAAGCATCTCTTGTCCCTTGTAACCCCTGGCTGCTTGAAATTCTAATCTGTTTAGCTGAGCAGCCTTGTCTGCCCCGAAGGGGAGCAGGGGCTGGCACCAAGCCCACCCTGGGAACAGCTCTGGCTGAGTTTGTGCAGAGGTGAGGGGGAAGAGGACCCGTGTCCCCAGGGTGCTGGGGAAGGGCCCACCCAGTGGGTGCTGCCCACACCCCATGGGGGACAGGCAGGCAGGTGTGGGGGCCTGGCAGGACTCTCTGCACATCTTTGGGAGAGAAACAGCATCAGTCTGGTGAATGTAGTTGACCTTTTTATTCACATAGTTTCCCCTCAAATTGCTCAAAATAAAGAGAGCAATGAACTACTGAGCAACGGGAGGGGGAGTTAAAAAAAAATTAAAGGCCCAACAGCCCTCCCCGTCTCTCATTTGCCAAAGAAAATCCTGGCTGATTTCTGCTGGCCACGTCAGCTCCCAGCTATGACAGCTATCTCATGCTGTTGGCAAGGCCGTGTCTCTGGAGCAGCCCTCGCTCCAAGATGCAACGGGAAGAGCTGTAAACAGAGAGGAAGCTGGAGCTGGCTGCTTGAGGTGGGTGTCCAGGCAGGACTGCTGGGGGCGTCCATGGGCCTGGTGATGGGGGACGGTCCCTCTGAGATGGCTGCTGTGGGCAGGGTGCAGGATCTGGCCTCAGGGTGTGGGTATTGGTGCTGGGGATGCTGGAGGGATGTGTCCTGAAGCCTCTGCATCCCCTGGGGCTCAGCGGCAGCTTTGCCACGCAGGGAAGCAAAACCCAACGCTTTTGTCTCCTCTTCCCCATCAGGTGGTTTCACCCGCTGAGACGTGGACCTGGCTTTAATTCCTCTCTCTGTGTTTCCCCAGATCATGATTGAGTTCTGCCCAGGCGGGGCGGTGGATGCCACCATGCTGGGTGAGTGCAGCGCGGTGCCGGGCTCCTCTCTGTGCTCCAGGCGACGCCCGCAAGGCGTTTCCAGCCTTCTGACACGCTGTCTGGGGCAGCCGTCGGACAGATGGCAGCCGTGCGTGCCCCAGCTTCTCTAGCTACCACTTCTCTCCCATGAGTTTGCCTATTTTCATACCTGGAGCAGAAGGTGTGGCAGCCCTGGGCTGTTTCTTGAGCTACTTTGATGTCCTTTTGTGATTTAAATGCTGCTGGGATCAGCAGATCACAAGGCATGGGGAGAAGGGAGAGTCGGGCTGGAGGGGAAAGATGGCTTTAAATATTTATCTGCCGGAGGCACCCTGTGCTTAGGATCCTGTTCCCACAGCTTCCCGAGAAGGGCAGTGGGGCTGAGATGTTTAATCTGGGTGCCTGTCATGATGAATCTCCCAAGATATTCTTGCCGACTTCTCCGTATGGTATCGGTCATCTGGCGAAGCAGCACAGTGTGCAAATAAACTGCAGTTTGCAGCAATTCCAGGAATCTTCCCTTTTTCGATGCCTCCCTTTGACATAGAGCTGCTGGGACCAGGAGTGTGTGGGTGTTCCCCAAAACGGCCCTGGCTGGTGCTGCAGCCTCTCTGTGCCAGGGCTGTACGGACCCCGCGGAGGGTGGCATCCCCTCTGCAAGTGCCACTCTGACATCCTCTTGCCTGGAGCCCCTGAGACAGAGCTGCCTCTCCTTGAGGGTTATTCCCTTTCGGCTCTGATATTTCCAAAAGCCTCACTTTGGTTTTACTTCCAGGAAAAGTATGGACCCACATTTCTCGTCTTTACTTCAGCCCCTAAAACTTTTGCCTCCTTTAGGGAACTCTTTAAACTGGGTCCAACTCATTGCATGAAAAAGTACCTTTTCTGAAGTGCTGGAGGAAATGATGCCTTCTCCCTGGAAAACCTCAACAGGGATGCCTTGTCTCTTGGGATGCAAAAATCCCCCTGAGCATTTGTGGGGCTGTGCCCATGGCAGTCGGTCTCTGGGAAGGGGGGGAGCATAGAAAACCATGAGCAAGTGGCCTGGCGGTATGCCGTCACCCCAGATGAGGGGCAGGAGGAGCTACAAGTCAGAGCTCAGGAATGCTCCCGGCATTAGTAAATTCAGAGTTGCTGAATGCTGCCTGTTCCACCTCCCCGTCCCCACTAGCGACTGGCATTTGACTTTGAAACATTTTGTACAAAACCTGTGTGTCCCGCTGCACCTCACTTCTGCCAGATGCTTCAGGGAGAGTGAAAATCATCATCTTCCCTCAAAGTAAGGTTGAACTTGGTGAGGAAGAGGAGGAACAAAGTGGCTGAGCCAGCATCGCCCAGCCTGTGGCTAAGATCCTCACTCTGAACGAGCGTCTGTCCCGATTGCTGGGGTCTGTCCGTCACCCCCCATCCCAGCCGTGCAGTGTGGGCAGCTGGAGTTGTCCAAGGCTTGGTCTGCTCTGCTGCATGCTCAGCTGTGCTGGGGGAGGGATCCGCACTGCAAAGCGCTTGCGGAGGGAAGGAAGGAGGGAGGGAAGCTCGGACGAGGCTAACCATCTGGAAGTTTGATGGTTTGCAGAGCAGTTGCCTTGGAAAGCAGTCTCCAAAGGTGAAGGTGGTCAGGCAGAGCTCAGCAAGGAGGTCACACCAGTCATCACGTGTCCCCGCAAGCTTCAGAAATAGGGACAGACAGGGGAGTATGAACTCGTGTTCTGGTACCTGGTGTTACCTGAAAAACCAGCTCAGAGCAGTGGGTAGGGATAATGCTGGTGAGCATTTTACTGCTTTTTGCTTTGGGAAGTGGCATGTCCCTCATGACGTACAGGGGCTACGCAGCATCTCCGCAGCAGGGTCAGCTCCCTGGGGGATGAGAGCACGGCTGTGTACGGAGCTGCCGAGTGACCCTGCTGCTGCCTGCAGCCTCCTCTGTAGCATCCTCCCCACGCTGGGCAAGACCCAGCCTGTATGCGGGGACCAGTTTCCAAAATTGGCAGCGAACTTGCAGTTCAGACCCCCATCATAGGCGTGCCTGGTTCCCCCTCCTTGTCCCCCTCATCTGCTGTTCCTGGGCCAGAAGCCTCAGCTGTGCATCCCTGGGAGGGAGCTATAAACCAGCAGCTCCAAGCAGGCAGTCATTGCGCGACGAGTGCTGGCTTAGGGAATAAATTACCTTAACAAGCAGATTTGCGTTGGTCTCCTGCTGTTTTGACACATGGACAGTGGTTTTTAAGTGCTCTGCTGGGTAGCCTGTGCCTTCCTGCTGCTCAGGTGGAGCATCGCTTGGATCCCTCTCCTGTCTAACTGCTCTCTCCCTCCCTGCAGAGCTGGACCGGGGCCTGACCGAACCTCAGATTCAAGTGATTTGCCGCCAAATGTTGGAAGCCCTCCATTACCTCCACAGCAAAAAGATCATCCACCGTGACCTGAAGGCAGGCAACGTGCTCCTCACCCAGGATGGGGACATCAAGCTCGGTGAGCCGCCCGGCACGGGAGCTTGGCCGAGCTCGCTGGGAGAACGGCCGTGTGTGGTGGTGCTGCCTGGGTCCTTTTCACGCTACACAGTGTCCCATGCTGCTGGGAGCTGGGTTGCAGTGTTCGGCTATGCCTGAGAGCGGGGGGGTCGAGGGATGCTCTCTGCCTCCTGCCCTGCCTAGGGGACATGAGCTGCTTGTCTGCTGGCTGGTGAGCTCCGGCAGGGGAAGGAGGGGGAAACTTGGTGTTGCTTCGTGGGAGGCCAAATCCACCATCGAGCTGTGTGCCATGCTTAGCCCCCAGCCAGGCATCAAGATTCCCCGAGCCACAGCCATGCTCAGGCCCTTCATGGACTTTGCTTTCATGAATTTGTTTAATCACTCAACTCGATTTTTATGCTTTTTGGCCTGCTGAGCATCCTGTGCAGGGTGCCAGTTGGCAGGGCTGGGAGCTGGAAGAATTCGTCTTATCTCCAGAGCAGGTCTGGTGGTGACAGGGTGAGTTTTGCCAAAGGGTTGCTTTGCCAACTCGCTGTGGGCTTGAGTTAAACTAGCATCCAGCTACCTGCCGGGGGATGAGAAGGTAGCTTTGTCTGTTGGGACTGGTCGGAAAGATGCGGATCTCCTTCCGGGCTCTGACAAGGGGTGCTGACAGCTGTGGAGTGTTCTTGGGATGTGTTTGTGGGTGCTGATGGAGACCAGCCCGCCTGGGAAGATAGAAACCTTCCTGTGACTGTGGGCTGTGCTTCAGTGTAAAAACACTCTGCTGGCTTGGGCCAAGGGTGATGCACAGTCAGGGACGCCCTGAGCCCAGGGTGCAGATGAATAACAGCTACTCTAGGGGTCATCAGGGCCACCTCGGGTACCAACTGACCTGGAGTGGGCTCGATACCCTCTACAGGTCTTACTGATTTGAGTTGGGTTGGGTTGGCTTCGGGAGTCCTCTATAGGGAAGACAGAATCAGGGAAAGGCATCACGCGGTGACTGCTGTGCATGGGGCTGAAGGGAAGAGAAATAATGTAATACTTTATTTTTGGGGGTTTTCTCATGTAAAATGAGATGTTTTGCTATGAAATGGGAGTCCTGGAAGTAATTTGCCAGGGAACTGCTTTTGTTTGTTTGTGGGAAAGATCTCGACTTCCCCCTAGATGTGTAGGGTTTGGGTTACAGTAGGGGTGGTTTGTTATGCCTGTCGTACAGTACATGAGAGGGGAGGGTCCCTGGTGGTTATGGACCCAAAAGCAAATTTGATTCCTGATGCTCAGTTTAGAGGAAGCACCACATTGTATCATGTTCTTGCCTTAAATGTGTGTTTGCTTTTAAATGTGCTTTTCAGCCAAGTGTGCTAATTCAGAAGGGTCTTTCAGTTTTCCTACGGCATCTAATGTTACTGCTCTTTGCAGCTGACTTTGGAGTGTCTGCCAAAAACATGAAAACCTTGCAGAAGCGAGACTCCTTCATTGGGACCCCTTACTGGTGAGTGACCTGCTTGCTAAGAAATCCCATGTTCATGAGGAGCTTCAGTCCTCTGGAAATCAGGCCTGAGCTGATGGCCTTTGGGATGTGTTGGACCATACTACCTTACCGAGTGTGGGTGGGAGGATTTTAACAAGGAGTCTTGGCCAGTGTCCGCATGTGCAAGGATTTCCCCTTGCCTGAAGGGAGCTACGAGCAGCCTCGGTGGTGCGGGAGCATTGCCCAGTGTCACGGTGCCCCGAGCCGGCCAAGGGGCCACCATGCTCCAGGCTTGAAGGAGTGAGGGACACACATGTGGCTCGCATACGTGTGCTCGTATGTGTGCGCTTCCCCCTACCCCGGGGGGTGGAGTGGGCTTTGAAGCGACTCCAAGCACATGGGAATGACTCCTCACTCCAGAAACACAATCTCTAAATCACTCGACTTGCTGAAGGAATGGAATCGGTGAGGATTAATTTATTGTCTGAAGCAACATCCGCGCCAGATGTCAATGGCCTGGGGGTTTCCATGGGCTGCCTGGGCTGTCTCAGCTGGTCAGTGGAAGAGGGAGGGGGTTGGACCCCTTAGAAAAAGATGCTGCTTCTTCTGAAACCCGGAGCTAGGAGGAAAGGCTGGGGTTTATGCAATGCTGTGGATTATTTAAAAGTGTTTAATTGCTACCGCAAGGCTCGCATTGCGTAGCAGTGTGGTGTCGTCCCTCCCCAACCCTGCTCCTTGCTCTGCCCCTTGCAGGATGGCCCCAGAGGTGGTGATGTGCGAGACCATGAAGGACACTCCGTATGACTACAAGGCGGACATCTGGTCCCTGGGAATCACGCTGATCGAGATGGCCCAGATCGAGCCGCCCCATCATGAGCTCAACCCCATGAGAGTCCTGCTGAAGATTGCCAAGTCTGATCCCCCCACGCTCAGCTGCCCTTCCAAATGGTGAGGGGATTTGGGCAGCAGAGTATGCGTTTCCCAGCTTAGTCAGCATTTCAAGAGAGGAAAAAATAGTCTTTTCTAGCAGTACTGTTTAATTTGAGAACCCGGTTCTAGCTGTATTCCAGGCCCTGCTGTGTGCTGGGGGCCCCGGGAGGCAGGGAGCTGGCTGAAGGCAGGCTGCTCAGTGCTGCCTGTGCCGTCACCATGCTGACGGTGTGCAGGCAGCATGGGGGGAGCTGCTGCCCACCCACAGCCCTGCTGAAGCGAGGGTGATCCCTTGGCTGTTGTCAAAACACCCTGGTTTTGTATGCAAGGCAGATTTTCCTCTAAACCTGGAGATGTCCAAGAGCTCCAGAATTTCTCCTCTGGAGTCTGGAAAGCCTCTTCTGCATTTAAAAAAACTCCAATCAGTTAATTTCTTTTTAAAAACTTTAAAAAACATAATAAATCCCACTGCAGGATAGCTGGCAGCAAATTAGAGGGAGAGCGGTGGTGTCACCAGCGTTGTTACAGCGGTTCAGGTAGCAGGCAGGCGCCTGCTGCTACAACCCAGCAGGCAAGGGGGAAGCCCTTCGTCTGGAGCAGCTCAGAAGCCAGAACCGGATCAGGGACAAGCTCTGTATCCGAGAGCTTTGCAGGCTGAGGGTGCCCTCCCATGGGGTTCCTGGTCCTTCACAGCATCCTTTCGCATTGGCTGTGGGGATGGGATCTGGAGCATCCTTGTCTGCAAGCAGCTTTGTTGGATAACTGCTGTTGTCCTCTCCCATCTCTCTGCCTTGGCCTTGGGGCACAGTGGCTGGTCCTCAGTCCCAGCAACTGTTGCCATCACAGTTGAGGCAAAATCTAGACCCTCACGTTGCTTATTCTCTTACAAATGATCAGAATAACTGAACACAGGGTTTCCCATGCTGGGAACAAAGTAGTGATTATGGCCAGTTGCAAACTGGGACACAATCTGCAAAGGGATTGAGCAGACCCCAGTGGCATTTAAGGCCTTCCCCTCTTCTGAGCTTCTAACCAATGACTTTGTTGTAAGGTCCCTGGAGTTCAGAGACTTCCTGAAGACGGCGCTGGACAAGAACCCGGAGACCCGGCCCAGTGCTGCCCAGTTGCTGGAGGTAGGGACCAGCACCAGCCCCTGTGCTGGGTCTGTGGCTGATGTCTGGGTCTGCAAGGTCAAGCAGCTTTGCACCACGCTTTGAGCATCTGTGTGCAGAGCTGGCGCTTAGCCTCGGCATCACGTTCTCTCTTCTCCCTCCTACGTGCAGCACGCATCTGTAAATTCATCTGGGAATTTCAGCCTGGTGACGCTGGCAGGGACGGTGTCGAGTCTTTGCAAGAAGTGGTCCATGCCATCTCTGTCCCCATGTGCTCACTCAGCCACAAGTTCCCAAGGTCTGATTTTTGGCCTCCTCACACCTGTGCATTGTGCTTGGCTTTTCAGCATCCCTTTGTCAGCAAGGTGACCAGCAACCGGGCCCTGCGCGAGCTGGTGGCCGAGGCCAAGGCTGAGGTGATGGAAGAGATCGAGGACAGTCGGGATGAAGCGGAAGACGATGACTCCTCGGAGTCTGCCTCGGTGAGCACTCCTGGCCCCAGCTGTGGTGGGGAAAAGAGCCCAGCAGCTTTTCTAGGCTCCAGAAGGCTGGTTTGCAGCTATTCTGGGCCCATCAGGTGGAGGGGGAAGTGATTGCTTGGCTGTGGAGTGCCTGTTTTTCAGTGGCTGCCAAGGGCATGGAGAAGCAGTGATGCTGGTGGGTGCCCCTCGCAGGAGGCACTTGTAAAAAGTGTTTAAAAGTAAGCCCTGGTACAGGCTGGAGAAGCTGGAGCGGAAGCAATGCCAGCAGCAAATGGTGCAGCAGTGAGACACCACCAGCCCTAGGGGGGAGCTGGGAAAATCTGCTCCTGGGCTGGGCAATTTGAAGGGGACATCTCAGGGCTGGCTGGGCAGCTCCTCTGGGGGATATGCCTCAACCTCCCTCATCTGTGACAAAGGACAGTGATTAGTCCATGGTGGAGTTATCGATGGGAAAAGGTGCTTAATATACAAACTCCTAGGCTGCCTCTTAAGAGTTTTCAGGTTCTGGGGTGCTTCCCCACTGTGCCGTTTCCTTCCAGCCAGTGTCCATAGTCCTTGGGATCACAAACCTGGAGAAAGATAGAAGTATGCCAGAGTGGATGTCCTAAAAGGGAACATTTCCTCCCAGTAGCTCTTTAGCTGTGGGTGACTTTACTTTGAAGCATGGGGGCTTGCAGAACTTGCAGTTTTATTAAAGCAGTGGTGCAGAACCCAACACCTTCCCTTTGCTGTCTTTCCAGCCCCCTGGTAAGCACAAACGGGACCCCTCTGAGGTGAGTCAGCTGAGTTTTGATGGGGAGAAGCCTCCAGACTCTTCCATGCCCAAGGTGGTAAATGGGCCTGTGGGGACTGGCAAGGAGATCACAGATGGACAGAGCGATAAAGTCTCAGATGAAGGGATAAGCAGTGACAGTGACAAAGTGGAGAGCAACCACTCCACAAAAACACTTGCCAGCTCTGCCACCTCGGCCACCCAGGGCAAGCCAGACATCATCTCGCAGCCTGGACGGCTGGGTAACTCAATTGAAGGGGCCAAGCAGCCCAGACCAGGCAGCAAGGAGAGGAAGAGCATCGGGGAGCGACCGGTGAGCAGCCACCTGGAAAACTTCACGGAGGAGAAGGTCGCCAATGGGAGCTTGGATCCCCCAGCTCCATTCCCCAGCAGCCGGTCCAAAAGGGATTCGGACTCTGGCAGCACTTCAGCCTCTGAAAGCATGGACCTCACCATCTCCCTGTCTGCTGACCTGTCCCTCAACAGAGAGAGTGGCTCCATCTCCCTGAAGGTGAGTGTGATGGGCAGAGGGTGTGTAGCCCCCTGAACTCCTTCCTGAGAAAGCAGCATGCTGTACTCTAGACAGGCTTGATCTTTGACTGCAGGAGCAGAAAGTGAGTTGCCCCTAGTCTGCCATGTGCCAAAGGTGGGGAGCAGCTAAAGTAGGAAAGGATAGAGGCTGGATGAAGACACAGGATCTGGGAATCTTGCTTTAGCACAGTGCTAAAGACCACATGGGTGCCACCCCAGTGCTATTAGGTGAGATAGCTGGAAAGGCTGGCCACAGCACTTGCAAAGTGAGCGTCCAGGCTTGGAGAGAGGGAGGGAGGAAGCCATCTCTAGGCAAAGCCTTCATTGGTTTTTTTCCTTGTCTATGGGATGCCTGTCCCAGCTGGGCTCAGGGCAGCACAGCACATGGCGCTGGGATAAGCTGTGCCATGGACATGTGATGTCCTCTAGTGAAGGAGAAGCTCTTCGTGGAGCTGCTGCAGGTACCTGTGTCCTCTGTTGTCCCAGGCCACTGAAATTTAATGGAAGGCTAATGGTTTGTAGCTATTTCGGGTCCCTGAGAAGTGTGAAGGAATCGTGCCACTGGCCTGACTTGTGCAGTCAAACACAGTCAGAGCAAGAATAAGTACGAAACCCAAAATGTGATTTCCTAAACTTTACCCATTGCCCATCACTCTGCTGCTCTTTCCTAGAACACCTAGCCCCAGGAGAAAGCTTATTTGGGCTGGTGCCTCTCTGAACGTTTCCAACCTGCCATACATCTGGCCTGGTTTGTGTCAGCAGTGACTTGCACAAAGACCTCCCAGGCTCCTTGGCTTTTGCTAAAGCTTTCTGGAGGCTGGGAATGCTTGTGAGCGAGAGGCGGCCAGGTCAGCATGGCTTGGAGGAAGAGGCAAAATAACTGGAATGATATTTGCTGAGCTTAAGAAGGAGAAATGCGTGTGACTTCAGGGGGGCAAAGTGATGTGTTGCACAAGATCTTTATCCGATTGCCTGTGTGAGTGATAGCTTCCCGGCACAGAAACGTGCCCAACAACCATTCTTGGCAAAACTTTCCTCCCCTCCGGTCTCCTGCTGGGAGCATGACAACCAGCATTCCCCGCAGGAGCCTGCAGTCAATGTGGATGCTCTTGCGTAGCAATTTACCCCTGCTCACTGCCTTTCCCATGCCACCTAGTCTCCCTGAGGCCAGTCAAAGATGAATGCAGTGCCACATGTGTAATTGCTGTCCCCAGCTGGTCCCCTAGAAGGGAAAAAGATTTTCTTTGGATTTTACAGGGAGTAAGCTTCAAAGAATGGTCATGTTTAGATCATGGTTTGAATTGCCTCAGCCAGAGGTAATGCTTAGAACAAACTAAATGGCATCTCTCTGAGCAAGGTGTTCAAGGAGAGATGTTCTTCAGGAGTGATGCTGCTGGAGGGCCCTGGGAAAGATGCCCTGCTGAAACCTCTGCTTGGCACAAGGAGCTGTGAGTGCATGGGGGGGTACCAGGCTGTGCTGCTCCCTCCTCACCCAGGCTCCTTGCCCAACCTTAGCTTCATGGGGTTAAACGCTCCTCCTCTGCCCTTGCTCGTGTTCCTGGTGCTCCTGGGCTTTGTGCACAGGTGCCAAGCAGGTTGCAGCAAGAGAAGGGGCAGCAAAGAGTTAAACCATTTCTGGTTGTAAACATTAACTATTACATGCGTCTATCACAGGGTAAACTGCAAAGTTAAGGTGACTCTTTTTATTGCCAGACTCTCTTCTCAGTTGCTTATAGTTCAGCCCAGATAAAAAAAGTAAGTTTTGGCAAAAAGTATCCAGGTTGTTTCTGTTTTTTTAGAAAGATTAGGGATAAGAAATCTACAGGTGAGTTTGGGAGGCTGCAGCTGGCAGAGAAAACAGTCAGAAATAGGCAGAAGGAGATGGAAAGGGTTTTGGAAAGGTAAACCAAGCTTTGTCAGACACAGCTGTTTCTGGAGGGAACTCCTTTTGAGCAGCTTGAATTTCTGAAGCCTGACCTGCGTGGGTGCTGGGGGTTCACAGCTCTGGCTGAAACCCTTGGGAGCTGGAGGAGGCACGCTGGGATGTGCACTGTGAAGTGTGCTCAGAGTGGGGACTCAAAGTCAACATCGTGACCACAGTTTCTCGGGCTCCTCTCTGGAGTAGAAGTTACTTTACAGGAACGTTTGAGAATACATTTACTCGTGTTCAGGAGAGGACGCTGGCCCGCTGCTGGGGGGTAACAGAGAAGACCAGGAGAAAATTAATAATTCTGGGTTTAGATCTACGTTTGAGTAGCTCCATGAATAAGGCAGGGAACTGCTTGTTCAGCAGTGGGGAAGAGCCTGGGGTCTGCTTGGGGACTGGCCATAAGCCCGGTGGCAGCAGCCGCGGGTCGCTGGGCTCAAGCAGTGAGTGACGGTGCTAATGGGCACTGGGGCTGGCACAGACAGCAGAATGTTGGCATCTTCTCAGTTGGAAGATGCAGGGGGTTTAGCCTGCTGTTTTGATTCAGTTTGGGGCAGTAAGAGCCTTTGAGACCTAAGCTGGTCTCATGCAAACCTTTTTCCACCCATTTCTGCGCATTGGTTGAACCACTCCTGTAGTGGTACGTTATTACACAGTGGGCAAGTTGCATGCCCTCAGAGTTTCTCTGGCTCCTCCATTGCAGCAAGCTTTCCAGGGGTTTGCTTTGGGCCTTGCAGGCTCTTCTGCCATCTTCTATGTCTGTAATGGCCATCACTGTAAGAGCAAGGGGACTTCAGAGAGCCTTTGCTCACTCCACCACTGTGCTTTCCCTGTAGAGCTGCATGATTCAAGTCCCTGGACGCAGTCCTTCGGCCGGGCTTGGGCTGCTGACGCTGCAGGGCGATGCTGACCTGCTGGGGCACTGCTGGGAGAGGACACGCTGCTCCTGGCACTTGTCCCTACCTATGCTAATGAAAGCAAGCCGGGGCTGTACTTTGTGGAGGTCACTGTAAGAGGGTCAGAGCTGGTTGTGATTAGTGAGGGATTGTAATGAGGGCCAGAGGGACACGAGCGCTGAGCCTTTAGGCTGGGCTGGCTGGTTTCCCTGTGTCTCCATCTGCAGTCACAGCCTGATGCGGGGGACCTTGCCTGCCTCACACCTGCAAGGGGGTCTGGGGGTACCGGCGGGTCAGATGGCCCAGGAGCCTTAAAAGGAACCATTGTGAGCTTCCTGTTGTGTGGGTTCCTCAGCACTGCCATTCGGGGGAGGGTTCTAGCACCCCCCATCAGGCTCTACTTTAGTTGGACACTGCGAGGAAGGGTCTTCAGGAGGTGGGTGGCCTCTCCCGCAGGTCAGGTTTCTGCAGGGTGGAAATGGCACACGCTGCACTGCCACGTGGCTTGAAGGGCAGCTCCAAATCTGCTGAGAGTTTTGCTCGATGTGCTTTCCTTGCTTATGTTCTTCATTAACAACAGCATCGAAATTGCAGTTTCCAGCTGTAGCTCCCCGTGCAACCAGCTGGGGAGCTGCCTCACAGCCACCTCCTTTCCTCCCCTGCCCAACTCAGGATTCCCGGATGCACAAGAAAACCCTGAAACGCACCCGCAAGTTTGTGGTGGATGGAGTAGAGGTGAGTGTCACCACCTCGAAGATCATCAGTGAGGATGAGAAGAAGGATGAAGAGATGAGATTTCTCAGGCAAGTGGGTCACTGGGACGGAGGGAGTGCAGGGTGCCAAGCCAGGACAGGGTTTTCTTCTCCGCAAGCTAATCCAGGAGCGACCTGAAGTCCTCTTATTTCTGTCTTGGTCCCACTTGGACAGGACAGCCATCCAGTGTGGACAGCACTTCTTGTAGTGTTTCCTTGTCTGGCAGAGGGCTTGCTGTACCGTGTAAGCTGAGCTCTGTTTACATGCAGGGGAATGAGATGCATCTTGGGGATAAGATGCAGCAAGACTGTCATGAGGAAAGCTTATGCTGTGGCTGGCTCTGTCCTCTGGGGATGACTGAATGTGTCTCCAGGGCCGTGGATGTGCTGGCTCAATGAAAATAAGCACAGAGATCTTCTCAAGATGCCCCTCTTCCTTTTGTTCTTGTGTCTACTCAGACTTCATTAACAGAAAGGCCAAGGGAGTTGTAAACTCCTTGAGCATCATTCATGGGTGTCTCCTTTGCAGATCTTAGAGTTTTCAAACCTCCATGACCTGTTCTCAGAAAGAGAAACTGCACTTTCTGGCTCCATTACTATCAGTAGCAGCACTGAAATGAAAAGGCCCTTAAAATAATTGAAATACAAATTGTTTAGCTTGATGCCCTATTTTAGGCTCCCTTGTGCTGCTCGAGTATATAATCTCTCCCAAGATTTGTGTGTCCTTGAGGCAGCCTTATTCCTAAACCCTAATACCAGATCTATGCAGAAGCTCATTAGCTCCTCATTTTTGTGCGAGAAGTGCGTGTAATCCCAATAAAATGTGGGGTGCAGGGAATTTCCCAGGCACAGCTGCTTTCTCCTGGTCCACTCTCAGCTGTGGTGGCATCCCTGAAAAGCATCTCCTTTTTAATTTTTAAATAGTGCCTGCTCCATCTGCGAGGTGGGGGGAAAGTGGCTTGGGTTGGAAAGCATCTGGTCCCTGGACACCTTTTGGGAGAAGTGGTTATTCCCCTGGGGCTAGCTAGCGGGCATGATTAACACTCCTGGCATCTTGATTTGCACTTGAGGGGCTTGTTTCTGGCTTTCTGGAACATGGCAAGGTATTGATTTGAAGGTGAGATCAGAAGAGAGCACGTCATATTGCACCAGTTGTTTTAATGGGGCCTGAGTTTGTTTTGAAAGAAGGAATCGTTCCAAAGTGCTTTTCCCAGGAGGGCCCCTGGAGAGGGTTGTATTCCATGCGTAAGGCTAATGCACAGCAGTGGAGGTCACGGTGGGGATCGTGCACGGGGAAGCTCCTGCTGTTCCTTTTGCGTGGTACATCAGTGATTTCCAGCTCGGTCGGGCACAAACATGGTAAAGGAACTCAAACACAGCTGTCTGAGCAGAGTCCCTTTTACTGGGTGTGAAGTTGGATGAGGGGAGTGATGCAGTGTCGTGGAAGATAGGTCAAAATTTGGGAAAACTGCCCTTTTTGCCACCCAGGCATGAGCAGGAACGGATGCAGAGCGCAGGGGCCAGGCCAGAGCAGTGTCAGCTTGGTCTGAGCTGGCCCGAGTTTTGTTTTAAAGACCTGCATGCAGTAACACAGCTGGCAGAATGGGTGTTCTGGGTGCTGGCTGGGGCAGTGGTGCCTGCAGAATCACCTTAGGAGCTTTGACAGGGCTTGTCTGAGAAGCTGTGAATGCTAACAGGCCTTACCTGTGAAAACTGACGGTTTTCCAAGTTACTGTAATTAGCATCCCGCTTCCTCGCAGTGCTCTGGTGTCACAGAGCCTGGAGCGCATCAGTCAGTTGGCATTTACCTCCTGCCTGTGCTCAGAGCAAGTGGCAGGGCGCTACGGGCTGGCTGTGCGGCTGTCGTTCCGCTGAAGCGCTCCCATTACTGATGCCGCCATCTCCGCTCAGCGCGCGCCTCTGAACTTGTCTGACTGTATTTCTCTCTCCCCCTTCGTTTTAAACCTGTGCAGGCGCCAGGAGCTGCGGGAGCTGCGTCTCCTTCAGAAGGAGGAGCACCGAAACCAGGCGCAGCTCAACAGCAAACACCAGCTGCAGCTGGAGCAGATGCTCAGGCGCTTCGAGCAAGAAATGGCGGTAGGTGGGCAGAGAAGGGGAGGCACCAGGGTATCGCCTGCTCTGACTTCTCCTCCCCAGATGCCCCGCAAACCCTCGCGCAGGGCGATGCTCTCTGGGTTGCAGCAGGCCTGGGGCATCGTGTCTGGAGGGAGCAGGATGGCCGAGGATCCCCTCTGGGATTTGAGGGGCAGAGGGTTTCTGGGGCAGAGGCTCTTGTGGGTGTTCAGCACATGCAGTCTGCAGCCTAGTCCGCTGCGCTGACTGCCATTGCCAGGCAGGGTGTAGCAGGGGGAGGGTTGGTCTGGACTTTCCCTCTTTAATGATCTTTTCTTGTATGATTGTTCGTGGATACTGTGAGAAGCAGTTTATCATGCTGTTGTATTTCATGGACAAGGACATTTAAATAAGAAAGCACTGTGGCCAGTGTGTGACAGCAGGAAATCTGGCAAGTGTTTGAGTGTAAATTGAATAAATTGGGCTTACCTAGTGCCTCCATTGGCAGCTTCTGTTGGAGTAAAATAATTTTGCAGATTAGTTGCTCTAAAGGTTTCATGAACATCTTTTAAATCGCCTGGCATCCCCTCGCAGCAGGCTGGGAGCCTTCCCTCCTTCCTGTGCTCTGCTGCGTTCCTCCAGTCCTGATGTGCCACGTCTGTGAATGCCGATCTCGGCAAGTCACTTCTCGTTTGTGAGACTCAACTCACCGTACAGTGCGAAGTGCAGAAGCCCCAGACCTGCTTCCTTTACCCCTTCCCTGGCGCAGTTTGCAACCTGCTGTCACTGACACGGGGATGCTCCGTCCCTGCAGCTCGCAAGGAGGGAGAGATGGGACACGAGGGCGCTGTCGGAGCGCAGTGCCCTCAAACCTGGAAATCCTCATCTGCAGAGGAAGAACCGTTACGCTTGAGCTTTGCTGCCTGCTAATATTTCCCTGGGGCCGTGGGTCCCAGTGGGATGTTGCAGATCAGGATGTAAGCAGGAGAAGGGCTGGAAGTGCATCAGCATGAGGACAAGGTCAAAAATGCTTTGTGCTCATGCTAGAGCTGGCTCTACCCTGGGTGCTTTGTGGAGTGTTATTTGGAAGCTTCTCTCCTCTGTGTTCAGTAAAGCGGCTCAATCCATGCAAGAATAACCCCTGCCCTCTCTTTTTTTTTTTCTCTTTTTTTTAACTTTTGTGAGGAAACGAAGCAGAGAGGAGAATGAGGTTGACCTCTGTTCCCTTCCCATACAGACAAAGAAGAAGTTTTACGACACCGAACTGGAAAACCTCGAACGGCAGCAGAAGCAGCAGATTGAGAAGATGGAACAAGATCACTTGCTGCGCCGGCGCGAGGAGGCCAAGCGCATTCGCCTGGAGCAGGAGCGGGACCATGTCAAATTCCTGGAGCAGATGAAGCAGATGAAGAAGGAGGTAAAAATGGGGATAGGCTGGAGGAAAGCTGGCTTCCTGCATCTGTTGCTTCCAGGAAATCTTTGGCGTTTCTCCGTAGCAGAACTTGAGGGGAAGCAGTTGCTGGTGTTTTAGCAGGAAGCTCTTGCTTTTCTCTGGTCTGTTTGGGTGTTTCCTGAGGTCCATCTGTTTAGCAACACTAGGTGGGGTTGGTTTTGGCCTCAAGTTACCTGCTGATAAATCTCATTTCCCTCCCCAAAGGTCAAGAACGAGGTTGAGAAGCTGCCACGGCAACAGCGTAAAGGGAACATGAAGGCGAAGATGGATGACTTCGCCCAGACAAAACAAACCATGGTAAGGCTGAGAGAAGATTGCCACCACCCCAGTATTTTTCCTCCCTGAGGGACTGGCAGTTTCTAAAACACCACCAGATGCTTTTCAAGTTGCAGCAGAAGGAGGGCTCATGGTGGTACTGCTGTTTTCTTCCAGGAACAGGAGTTTTTGGCCAAGCAGAAGGAGGACCTGGAGCTAGCCATGAAGAATATAACTGCCCAGAACAAGAGAGAGATCTGTGACAAGGAGCGCGAGTGCCTGAACAAAAAGCAGCAGCTCATGAGAGGTGGGTGGCAAAGGCTGTAAAGGAGGAAAGCAAATGCTGTAACGATGGGTTTATCCAACACTGGCTCTTCCCACGCAACAGATGCTGTGACAGAGTTGCAAGCTGGTAGGATAGGATTTAAAAAAACCAGCCTTGCCAGATCCTGTCTAAATGTTTAACAATAATAATACTTAGCACTTTAATCTTCAAAGTGCTTTACAAATATGAACCAATTAGGCTTCATAATTGCAAGAAATTATTCTCCAATATAGTTTGAAACCAATTTCTCTTGGAAAACAGGAGTTTGAACGACCACCCCCCCCCCGCATCTGCTGCACAGCTCCTGAGTGTAAGGGATCGCTGGTGCTTGGGATGCTTCGTGTGACCGAGCTGGGGCGGCCAGGGTGGGTTGTCTCCTGACCCTTCTTCCTTCCTCAGACCGGGAGGCATGCATTTGGGATCTTGAAGAGCACCAGCAACAGGAGAAACACCAGCTTATCAAGCAGCAGCTAAAGGACCAGTATTTCCTCCAGAGGCATGAGTTGCTCCGGAAGCATGAGAAGGTGAAGAGTTAGCACCTTCCTACACCAGTGCTGGTCAGCAGGGTGCCTGGGTGACCCCAGAAGGGATCTTTCCCTTCCAGGCTGTAAGTGGGTAAGGGTGGGTGAAGAGTTACGAGATTTGGTCATTATTAGTGAAAAAGGACCAGAATAACGCTCAGGTCAGCCTACTTCCTTGGGACATGTATTCTGTGCTGCGTGCATTTAACATACAAGAAGCAGTTCTGAATTTTGGGGGCTTTTCTAGAAATTTGTCACTATCCAGTATGCGGGATGGTGGATTCCCAGAGCAGTGAGTGAAGACTGGCACGTCTCAGTCACTTCTGCTTCCTTCCAGCCCCTTTCTCCTCTGCCTTCGCAGCATGTTCAGTAGCTGCTTTCACCTCTTGTCCCCTTGGAGCTGCTGTCACCAGTCACCTCTGTGCAACTCCCAGATCTGCTCTCCAGCTCTCTTTGGTTTCATTTGACCTGAGGTGTCCCTCCTCCTCTGATACCTGCCCCTCTGCCGTTGCAGGAAAGGGAGCAAATGCAGCGATACAACCAGCGCATGTTGGAGCAGCTGAAAATTCGGCAGCAGCAGGAGAAAGCCCGTCTCCCCAAAATCCAGCGGAGCGAAGGGAAGACGCGCATGGCCATGTACAAGAAGAGCCTTCACATCCACTCCAGCGGGAGCGCATCTGAGCAGCGGGAGAAGATAAAACAGGTCAGGTGTTGCAGAGAGCACCAGGGTTGAGGCTTGGCTTGGGGGTGAAGTACTTTGCTGGCCTACTGACAGAAGGGAATTCGGAAAAAGGCAACCATTCCCAAATTTCTAACCCACTGCAGGGAGCCAGAGGTCTTTGCTTTTATGTCATCAGGTGTGGTTTACAGCACTGCTTCCATGACTAGTGTTGGGAAGCAACCTCAGGGCTTTTCTTTCTTTCCTATATCCTAGTGCAAGCCGGCCAGTCTCCTAACCAGTTTCAGAGATCAGAACAACACTGCCTACACGGGCACCTGCTTTTCTCTCTTCTAGTTTGCTCAGCAGGAAGAGAAGAGGCAAAAAGCAGAGCGGCTGCACCAGCAGCAGAAGCATGAGACGCAGATGAAGGACATGCAGGCCCAGTGCGAGAGCAACACGAATGAGCTGCAGCATCTGCAGGTACCCGTCCCTTGTGGCTTGGTCTCTGAGTTGCCTGCGTGTTGTTTCTGCTTCAGTGCAGGGAGCATGTCGTAAAAAGGGGCTGCAGGAGCTGTCAGTGAATTAGACCTGGTGTCCCCTTGCTCTGCCTCGGAGGTTTTTGTGGCCGTGTCTCAATGTGCCCTGGCGCTCAGAGCTCTGAATGCCTCTGGCTGATGCAAGTCCTGTTTGACCACTGGATTTTACAGTACCAGCTGCTTAATGGGTGTTCTGGTTTGTGATCTGTGTTTAGAATGAAAAGTGTCACCTCTTGATTGAGCACGAAACCCAGAAGCTGAAGTCCCTGGATGAGAACCACAACCAGCACATGAAGGAGTGGCGAGACAAGCTGAGGCCACGGAAGAAGGTAAGGCCTCCTTGGCATGAGCAGGGTGTCCTGCTTGGCCCGTTGGAGGGGACAGTGTTTGTAGCTCCAGTACAGTCTCACTAACAGCTCTTGTGTGTGTGTTCCCTCTGCTTAAGGCTCTGGAAGACGAGCTGAACCAGAAGAAGCGTGAGCAGGAGATGTTCTTCAAACTGAGCGAGGAGGCAGATGGACAGACGCCAGCATCCCCAACCAAGCACGCCAAGTTCGTCCCGTTCAGCTCTGCAGAGAGCTCGTAACACCCTGCAGCTGGCAGGCCACCGGCTGGTACTTGGTGTCTCTGCTGGGCTGCAGGTGGGCAACTTGGACTTGGAAGATCCTCTTGGCAGCCTCTTCCTACAACAGCACCCTCTTGTTCCCTTGCTCTGTCTGGGATAAACGTGGTCTCTGTCCTGCACTGGGGGGTGCCAACTGGAAGTTTTAGTGGCTTTTCCAGGAGTGGCCTGCTCAGCACGCTCCAGGCTGGGAAGCTGGGCAGGACCCTTTCCACGATCGTACTTGCACTGTTAGCTGTATGCATTGCCTCTCACGTGAGCCTGGTGCTCACTGGGCTAGTCAGCTCAGACCGAAGCAATAACTGCTCTGAGCAGGAGAAACGGGTGATGGCTCCTGCCCTCTGCGCAGGGGTTATCAGCTTCTCTCTCCACTGTGGCTGCTCCTCTTCCCAGTCCTCTGTATGGACGAGCCTGGGGCAGAGCAGCTTTGGCATTGTCTTAGACTAACCTTGGCCTTGTGGCCCCCCAGCATTTGCCTTAGATTTATTTCTGTCTACTGTGGCCCTTTTTTGCTTAAGGGAAAGACAGTGGTTTGGATTTTTTTGCCTTTGAGGAGGAAGGGTTGGGGTTGTCTTCTTTCCTCTTCCTCCCCGTACAGACTATGCAGAAAGGGGACTGTCTGGACGTCCTTCCAAAGATGCTTCTGCTTCTTCATTTGCCGTGATTGCTGGCACCACAGTCCCTCTGGCACCTAGCTAACACTGTCTTATCAGAGACTGGACTATGGCATAATTAAACTGTTCAGCTGGCTGCAGGCTTTTGTCTCTTAAAGAAGTGTACATGTACGTGCAGAGGGGGAAGTTTGCAGCGGTGCTCCGTCCGGCGGTGGCACAGGTATCACAGTCATGTGCCTCTGGTGAGGACAAGCGAGGGGCTGAAAGGTGTTATTGCAGGAGCTCTCGTGATCACACATGTACTTGGGATTTTTTTAAACTGCTGTACGCGTGTGGGCCATGTGGGTCAGCCAGCCTGACCACTCTGCAGTCAGAGTTACGGGCTGCAAAGCATCATTTGGAAGGCACAAAGGAGTCTTGAAACAAGGGATGCAAGGGAAGAGGAGATGCAAAGACATGTCACAGTGGCCTGTTACTCTCAGCATCGCTTTGTCCACTGATGTTTCATCTCCTTATGATGTGCCACAGTGTTTTGGATGATCCTCCTGGCTTTCAGCTTGGAGTCACGCTGCAGAGCGGCGGCAGGTCTAGCCCTCTTGTCCTTTCTGCTCCACGGTGCTGTGTCCCTGTTGGGCTGCCTTCCTCCACCTGCTCCTGGCTGAGCTGCTGGGTGGGACCCAGGGCAGACGTGGGTAGGGGGACAGAGACCTCACTAGGCAGCACCTTCTCTACACAACCAAAAGGTGTAAGGTAGCACTTAAGTTTTCTATTTGTTGATCTCTGGACAGCATTGTTCAGTTTAGGCCTGCTTCCCTAGCAAGAGAAAATGTTTCTGCTTAAAAAAAGGTGTTACTTTAAAGTCTCATGTTGATTTAGAGACGTGACATTTCAGAAAAAGGTGGTATGTGATGTGCTACACTTCTAGGTACCTAGCTGAAGGAGTCAGCCTCCAGGTCTTTAACACCTCTTTATCTGAGAACTGCATTTACTACCCATTACTACCCATTTAGAGCTCATAATACATATTTATAAGCTTCCTGTCAACTTGCAAGACTACATCAATTTGGACCATTCCAAGTTTCTTCTGAATCCGCACCGTTAATGTGTCTATTAATAAACCACAGCCTAGGTGGACATCTAAGGGCTGGGACCCTGTGGAAGCAAAGGCGTAGCAGCTTTCCAGCAACTAGCCTGTCCTCCTAGGAAGACTGCCTGTCTCATCGCCAAGAGCATTCACTGTGCCTTTCAGATATGATAGTGCCAGGCTGGGAGCTGATGTGAAATTAATGAATGCAGAGGGTTGTTCCTGATCCACGACAATGTGCTGGTTTGAGCCTTCTAATTGCATTAGAAACATGTTGCAGCAGCCCCGGTGGTTTTGTTCCTGGTCCCGTTGGGCTCAGGCTGGAGCTACCCTATGGCTGGTGGTTGTTGCAGAAATCAGTACTCGGTGCCTGTTCTTCATCTGTTACGTGTGTCCTGCAGCACACTGTTCATAACATACCTCCTCCAGCTGAAGGGCGTTGCTGCCTCTACCTGCCGCCTTCACCAGCCCAGGGAGTGTCGCCTCTCTCTGAATATTGGGCAGCCACGAGGAAGGATACTATTTCTGGGGCCTTTAAAGGGCTGATGCGGTGGTAAATCGGTTGTCCCTTTCTCCAGCCTATTTGCAGCCTGGAGCTGAGCAACAGAGTTTTGCTTTTGCTAACCAAGGGTAGGAATGGTTTTGTCCCCTGCCCTTTCCCTGTTCTCTGTTCCCTCTCTGGGTGTGCCAGGGCTGTAGTGCCATGACCCTCTTCTAGAAGAGGGCAGGGGAGCACATCTTCTGGTTGTCATGTTTACAGGGTGATTGTATTTCTCCCCCCCCCCCCCCCCTTCCAAAAGAGGATGCTTTTGTTGTTTCCTGTTCAGAAGGAACCATGAATAAACCCAGCTTGTTTTTGAGGGGGGATGGGATGACTTTTTTTTTAATGTGGCTTTGAATAAAAAGGTGTTTTTAATATTTGTAAAGTGTCTTCAGTGGGGCCACCACTGTGATGTAAAGACCCTTCTAATAAAGTAACAGACTGAGAAAGCCGGGCACGTGTCTGATTTCCCTCCCGGTCACTGGAGGTGGCCTCAGACCACCTTTGCATCTAGTCTGGGTTTGGCTGGCTTGCAGGAACCTCCAGAGCCAGTTCTGGCTTGTGGACCTTGCAAGGCCGAGCTCCCAGAGCTCGTTGCTCCAGAAACGCTGGTGCCGCATCGGCGGCAAGAGCATCACTGCTCGGGAGCCGAAACCGGCAGACCCGGAGCGAAACAGCCTTCGTGGTGTTAAAACAGTGCTCGGCTGACCCTGCCTGGTGAAGAGGGAGTATTGCATCCCACCCTTTGGAGAGGGCAAACCGCTGGGGCATGGCTTTTCCTTCCTTTTTAATCAGTTTGCATGGCTTTCATGCCATTCATGAAAGACGCACAGAAGAGCTCAGACAAATGCCTCAGCTCCCTTGCTTTGGTGGGACACGGGGGCTCTAGGGATGCCTTCCTGTCTCCTCCCGCGCTGTCCTCCGCTGAGGAGCGCTTGGATCCTTGGGGTGTGTTACGGGGCCGAGATACAATTCACATCTTCCCCCGTCAGTGCAGGGGTACACCTCTTGCTTGCTCCATCGGGTTGCTCAGAAAAGCTCCCACCACCTCTGTAAGCAGCCACAGGGCCTGTGTGGCCTTTTTTCTGCCCAGAGATTTTTACCTGCTGGTTTATATACGATCCCTTTCATCCAGATGCCCTACGCCAAGCAAGCACACGCCGCATGTGAGTGCAGCGTGGACATGACCCCGTGGAGCTGGGGTGGCTTTCCCATCGTTTCTGGAAGGTTGCGCTGGAGCCTGCCAACTTCTACCCTGGGTTTCATGCTGGAAATGACCTTGCCCCCCGTGTCCACCCTGGCTGGGTAATATTGGAGGCTGTAAGTTCAGACGTGAGGTGCTGAACGGGAGGGGGAGTTGGTACTGTGAGTTGTTGTTGTTGTTGGAGCTTTAAACAGGCAGCACTATGGTGAGAGGAAGATGAGTAAAGCATGAGGGTGCCAGTCTCCTTGCTCATGAGATAGTAAGAGATTAAGTAGCTGAGGATGCATAATTAGCCATCTTTATTTACATGTATCCGGGCTGCACTGTCTCCTGGGACACACTGGTCAAAAATGGCCTTATTCAATGAATCCCAGTGAAGCAGAGGATCTCCTGGGAGTATTTAACTTCATCTGCATGTCCTTGGCAGTGCCTGAGGGGAGCTTCAACTGTCAGGATACTTATAAATATATATTGAAAGTGCTGTGTATTCCAGAAATAACTGTTATTGACCATTCTACCCTGGTGCAATGCTGAAAACAGAGTAAAAATATTTCTTAATTTTTAAAAATGAAGATGACAGCCCTGCAAAGTTACTGGTGTTGCAGTAGCTGTAGCATTCTCAGTGCTCCTCACTACCTCCTTTGCACCTTGTGTCCCATCACGTCTGTGCTCCAAGCTCCTCTGAGCTGCCCAATGGCTTTTGTGGCATTTCTGCTGTGATGGGAATGATGAAACCCTCTGGGGGAAGAAAAAGCAGGGCAGGAAGGGACAGTCATGGAGCTGGGGCTTGCACCTAACTGCCTTCCTGCTACGGCTGCATCTGCTGTCCCTCCTTCGCAGCAGGTGGGCAGCTGGAGGTGAGCACTGCCATAGGTTAGTCCTTCAAAAGTCACTCACCCACACCCTGTTAAGCCAAACGCTCTTGCGTGTTCTCCTGCTGCACTGGGCACTGGTTTAATTCTCTAAAAGCTGAACTACCTAGGGCTCGAGCAAACCAAGCCTCTCCAGAGGCTGGGGGCTCTGCCTGGCTGATGGGATTTGTTGTTGCCCCTCTCCTCGGTGAGCTGGGGTTGGGTGACAGGGACATGGTGCACTGGCACCCACCCCTGCCCTCACAAACACCCCCTGAGCCTGGTTTCCAGGCTTGCAAGGGGTGCAGGGGTGGTGTTTGCTCCTCTTTCTCTCGCTCACTAGATGGCACGCACACTGAAGCAGCGGCCCTGGGCTCCGGAGCCCAGCTGCTGCCTGCTCAAGCGCAGAGCTGAACCATCCCGTTGCACTGAAATGTTTGCTCACTCTTTTTCCCCGGAGTCGCTCGCTGTGGCACATCTTTCACCAGATCTCTGCTTCTCATCGGTGCTTCAGTACTTCCTCTCCTGCTCCGGCATTGTCCTCAGGAGATTTCCAGGGTTCCCCTGCCCACATGTGCCAAGGACAGCCTCACCTGTCAGAGGGCTGAGCATCCCCTCCATAACATCTGCTTCTCCCCGCTGCTATTCCTCCGTGCAGGATGGGTGCAATCCGCTGCCAGGCTGCCTGTGACAGGTGGCATCCACATCACGCAGCTAAACTGCAGTACTGGGGTCAAAGCACTGGAAAATCGTTCCCAGTGGTGGCGAAGAATCAGTGCAATCCAGTCCCGGTGGTACGGTAGCTAACCACTGCTCTGCTGGGCTTCAGCTGCAAAAATTTGCCCTCTGTTATGGTAGGAGCATCATTTCTGACTAATCTTTGTGAGGGAGCTCGGGGAAGACCGGGGAACATTTAGCCACCTGGCACACACTCGTGATTAATTAAAAAGCAGGCAGCAATAGTGGTCTCTCCATGCCAGAATGACTGCAGACAGTGTTTCCTCTGCAGTTCAGGGCTGACGGAGGGGCATTGCTTTCTCATTCCATTCCACCTCTGACACCTGACAGACCTCAGGGACGGCTCAGCTGTGCCCAAACAGCTGGAGCCTGCCTACAGCCAAGCAGAAGCCTGTTTGCACATCCGAGCTGACAGCTGGCTCTTCAGAAGTCATTTGCCCTCTTGCTTTAAAATTGCTCAGTTGATCCTGACAGAGAAAAGGCAGCGTGCGCATGGGTTGAGGAGATCTTGATTCTCAAGAAGGTGGCGAGCTCTCCTGTGTAGTTTTGTTTGGCTGAACAATATTTCAACCTTTGGTTAGGGCAGCCAGAGTTGACTTGCTTATCCCAATTGCACCTGTACCCTCGTACCACCTAACCTCACCATAGGAAGTGCGGCTGCCAGATCTCTGCTGCTCCTGCAGCCACACCGCCAGAGATGTGGGCCAAGCACGGGACTCCCAGGTCAATCACAACCCCCTCATTTGGGCTCCCTTAGAAAATGCCTGCCAGTTTCCTTGAGAGATCACAAAGGTGCAGTAGAGCCCAAGCCAGGTTGTGTCTCCGCAGCCAGCTTCCCAGCGTGCCTCCCGAGGGAGGCGATCCGATCAGCGTGCAAAGCCATGCTCCGCCCGTCTCAACAGCTCTCATCAGACTCGTTAATTAAACACAGGAGCCATTTTGCAGCGTTAGCCACAATTGTCTCCGACCTCTGCTTGTTCCTGGGTGCTCATGAGCTGTCAGGCTGCAGCCGGTGCCTGGTGCTGTTGTGGTCCAGGAGCGATGTCGCAGGTTACGCATGGTGCTGGGGAATTGATGCTTCCAGCTGATTTTGTGCAGTCATTTGGCTCCCTGCCAGGGTTTGTAGCCCTGGAGTGGGTTTACGCTGGAACACAGGGATAAAATAACCCCCTGTGTGTAACAAGCTGTCTATCTGATACAGATGATTTATACCAGATATAAAGGAATGGCCTGACAGCCCAGCAGCATGTTGCAGTCATGGGCCGCATCCAGGGCAGGACACAGAAAGGAACTGCAAGGGTGAAAGCAGGAGACCAGAGTCTGGTCCCTAGAGCAGGTAGGTCCAAGATTCGGTGAGAGCTTGTTCATATGTTCTCCTTTTACTTTCACAGAATCACAGCATTGTTTGGGTTGGAAGGGACCGCAAAGATCATCTGGTTCCAATCCCCTGCCATGGGCAGGGACACCCTCCACTAGACCAGGTTACTCCAAGCCTCATCCAGCCTGGCCTTGGACACTCCCAGGGATGGGGCATCCACAGCTTCTCTGGGCAACCTGTGCCAGCCCCTCCCCACCCTCTCTGGGAAGAACTTCTTCCTGATATCTAATCTAAGTCTCTCTGCTTTCAATTTAAACCTGTTACCCCTTGTCCTGTCACTACAGGCCCTTGTAAAAAGCCCCCCCCCAGCTTCCTTGTAGGCCCCCTCAGGTACTGGAAGGTGCTATAAGGTCTCCCCGGAGCCTTCTCTTCTCCAGGCTGAACAAGCCCAACTCTCCCAGCCTGTCCCCATGGCAGAGGGGTTCCAGCCCTCTGGGCATCTTCGTGGCCTCCTCTGGACTCCCTCCAACCAGTCAATATCCTTCTGATGCTGAGGGCTCCACAGCTGGACACAGCACTGCAGGTGGGGTCTCACGAGAGCAGAGTAGAGGGGGAGAATCCCCTCCCTCGACCTGCTGGCCACGCTTCTCCTGATCCAGCCGAGGATACAGTTGGCTTTCTGGGCTGCCAGGGCACACTGCTGGCTCATGTCCAGCTTTTCATCCACCAGTACTCCCAGGTCTTTCTTCTCAGGGCTGCTCTCTAACAATTCTCCACCCAGCCTGTACTTGTGCTGGGATTGCCCTGACCCAGGTGCAGGACCTTGCACTTGGCCTTGTTGAACTCCATGAGGTTGGCAGCGCACAGGGACAGGGATTCATCAGCAAGGGAATGCCCAAAGGTTTCATGCACCCCTGAGGAGGGGAGGTGGGCACAAAGCTTCCTCAAGCAAAGCACTGTCTGCGTCCCTCTGGGCTGCTTCAAGCTCAGGAGTGAGGTGTCCTTCCCAGTGTCATGGTGTGGTGTCCATTCCGACTCCTGTGGGTTCCCAGCTGCGGTGGTGGAAACAGGATTAAAGGAAAGGGGGAGGCCAGCAGGAAGTTCAAAGTTAGCTGAGGAACGTGCTCCACAATGGCTGGGGGTGGCCTTGTGGAGGGGGAATGCAGGGAGTGGGCATTGTGGCTGTAAAATGGGCCTGACCTGTGCCCCACTCCCCCCAAATCCACCATGCTAAAGTGACAGTCTGGAGTAAGGATTTCTGTCCCTTGGAGTCTGTGGACTCGTGACAAACACGAGTAGGGATGAGGCTCCTTTCCATCTCATAGACTTCCCTGCTTGTCCTCACATTTTGCTTCTGCTGCTGATCCTTACTGTGCATTCCATGTTATCAGCTTGCTCTTCACAGATGGGGTTTTTTATTATTTTCTTTCCCACAGACTGATCTTAGGGATCCTGGGTAGTGAGCCCAAGGTGTCTTGATGGTGGACTTTGTGTCAAGGTACAGATGGACCGGGCAGCAAGAGGATCAGTCTGGCTATGTTGTTTTCAGTTCATGAGGGATGCAGGGTCAGTCTGCGCACTCCAAATTACCAGACTGCTTCAGACCAGCTCTGCATACACACAACCAGTGTCCCAAGCACAGTCACCCTCTCCCCAGATGCCTGGCAGTCCCGCAGTCACCGCTAATGAGAACAAACCAGCACCCGAGGCAAGAGGGACGGCTGAGCCACAGCCTTCGTAACACAGTTGCCTCACTTAATTCCCTTCACCTAGCAATTTATCATCTACTGCATTTTGTTTAGCATGTTTTCTGTGCTTCTGTTCGTGGTTCACATGTCCAGTTACCTGCTTCTGTTATCCCTGTGATCCCCTTGCTTGGCCTTTCAGTCCTCAGCTTTTCAGGTTACACCATTGCCTGCGTTGCTCCGTTGCAGTGTCCTCAGCTGCTCTCTACCTCAGTTTCTCTTTTCAGCATGTGAAGACCAGTAATTGTGTCATTCCTCTTTTAATCTACTTTCTCCAGTGTTCCACATCTCCTCGATCTAGACTTCTCTTACTATCACGATGCACAGCTGCTTTGGATGTTTTCTTTGTCATTCTTTGGAGGATTAGTGTGTCTTTCAGGGCTTCTAAAACGAGTAAAACTCTATCTGCTCAAGCCTGGGCACTCCACACAACATCAAAACCAGCAGTTCTGCTGCCTCTGGGTGCTTTCCCAGGCTTCAACTCTTGATTAGCACTTCAAGGTGTATCCCTCACAAATGTCAGGGCTTTCCTGATGGGAGAAGGAAGGGAGGGCTCTTTGGGGCCTCTCCATGGCCTCCTGCCCACCTACCTTCAACATGTGGCTGATTGAGGAGTGACAACGGAGCCGGGAGGGGAGCGATGTGCAGCTGGGCCACAAGTAAGCCAGCCCTGCGGCAACATGCCAGCAGGCATCACGGCAGTCACCGGTGGCATGATGTCCCCTTCAGCCAACCTAGCGTCCTTCCTGCAGCCAATCCTGCAGGGGCACCATGGCCTTAGCTGGGTGGGAGGAGGATGAAGATGAGTGAGCCCTTTAGGAGGGCAAAGAGGGGCAATAAAGCCTTGGCAACCTGCCTGCACCTCCATTAATTCTCTGGGGTGGTTGTAGCAAAGTTAACAGTATAAAAAGGAGCCACATTTAAGGAGCTGCTAAGGAGTGAGATGAGTTGTTTATGATTAAATTAAATTCATATGAAAGCTAATGACCTGCCAGCGCAGGCCTTGGGTAACTTTATAATGTAATTAAAAGCCCAACGGGGAAGAGAGCTGTGGTTACGGCACGTGTTGAGGAGCTGCTGGGAAGAGGGAGGCCGCGGGTGGTGCCCAGGGGGAGAAGCGTGTGGTCCCTGTCTTGTCTCCTCCGCTGCCCCACGGGCACAGAGCGTAGCAAGGGAGGAGAGGTGGGGTACGGGGGTGGGGTACATGCGGGTTGCCCCGGGTAAGGCAGTCCTGCTGATCTGACCATGCAGAAAACCACCTTTTTCTGCTCAGTGTGTTTCCTGGATGCTTTAGAGATGTGGCCAAGTCAGCACCGCCTTGGGGGCCGTTGCCGTGGGACAAGGCAGGGTGAAGAATCAAGACCTGGTGATGGAGCCCACGCGCAGGCCCACCTTGCCGGGCAACATGGACAAGCCCGGACCCCTCCAACCCCCCCGGCCACCTCCCCGCGAAGGGCAAGCGGCCAGACTCTCCGAGAAAGCTCTGCCCTCAGACACAGCCGAGTCGCCTTGCCCTCTCCACTCTGGGCGGGAGGACCGCGGGGCGGTACAGCCTCTACCCGCGAACACGCGTGGGTGGGTCGCCCCTTTAAGGAGGCGGCGGTGGGGCCGCCCCGCCGGCCGGGATAGGCCGGGGAGGGCCGGGGCCGCCTCCCGCCCTCAGCAGCGGGTGGGAGGGAGGGCGGCTCGGCGCGGCGCTGCAGGCTCCGGTCCCGGCTGCGTGCGCCAGTGCCTCCCCCAGCGCCGCCGCTCCCCGCGCCGCCGGGCTGCGAGGGGCAGAGCAGAGGCATGCCCAGGCGGAGCATCGCGGAGGTGAAGGTGTTGGACGTGCAGAAGCGGCGCACCCCCAACAAGCACTATGTGAGTGGTTCGGCTCGGCTCGGCCCGGCCCGCGGAGCCCCGCTCCCCCGCGCCCGGCCCTGGGCAAACAAAGGCCGGGCGCTGCCGGCCCGCGGGTGGCCCCGCTCCGCCACGGCTGCCCCGGCGGCGGGCAGCGGCCGCAGAGCGCCGGGGCTGGAGGGAGGAGGAGGAGGAGGGCAGCGCTGCCGGGTCTGCCGCTCCCACCCCCGGCGACTCCCGTGGGGGTTAGCCGGTGCCCCCCCCCACCCCGGTACTGGGGGAGGCGGGCAGGGACATCGCCGCGCTGGGGGAGGCAGCGCCGGTAGTGACCCCGTGCGGGACCGGCCCGGGGGAAGCGCCGGGAGGTGCCGGTGAAGAGCTGCGGGCGGAATTGTGCTGGAGGGGCTCCTCGGGCAGCACGCACCCGGGAGGAGGAGGAGGAGGAGGGAGAGGTGCCCCTGGGCACCGCCGGGCAGTGCCTCCGCTTTAGTGAGCTGTTGGCAGAGGGGCTCTGAGACCTGTTGGCTGCCGAGTCCCGGTGCAAGGGACCCTCTGGCTCCTTCCTTCTGTGCCTGGAGCAGTGCTGCTGTCCCTGCGGAGTGTTCCCTTGCATCCCCTGCACCCCTTCTGCGTGAGCTGCCCAGGGAAGCACCATCCTGCGTGCTCCACGGCATCTTCCAAACTGTTGTGGGTTTGGCTGTTTTAGAAGGGGCTGGGTTTTTGTATTATTATTTAAACTTTGGTGTGCTTCCAGGCATCCGTGGAGACCTTGTGGGTGAATCCTGGCAACAACTGTAAAACAAAGACCAAAATGTTCTCCCCGCCCTGCTCGCCTTAGACCGGGGTGACCCAGTGACACACTGCTCGTGGCGTTGGGGTGGCGAGGATGTGGTGTTGGCTCCAGCTGCAGTGTGCCATTGTCAGCGGAGCCAGGCTCCCTGAGCCGCTGGGGAGATCAGGGGCTTCTCTGTGTCCCCTCAGCTGGTTTGTGGCAGTGAGCAGCGGTTGGAGAAAAGCAGAGGGGAGGCCAGTTCTAATGAGGATGGAGGGGAGGGTAAAGGGGGCCGTTATCCTCTCCTTGCATCCAGGGATACGATGTGGCTAGCGCCGCCCAACCCCTTATCATCTCTTTTTCCTCCCCTGCCCTGACTGCAGCTTTATCAGCCCTGGCTGACCCTTGCCCCAGCTCCAGACGTACCCTCCTTCCTGCCGTGTCCATCCCAGACTTACTCATTGTAGCTGGATTATGCATCCGATCTGGAGGAGCATGTACGTGAGGAGGTTTGCTGAGCTGTGTGTGTGTCTGTTTGTCTTGGAACAGGGCTCGGACGGGATCACCTGTGGCTGCTCCTCCATTCTCCCTTCAGTCTTCTCTTGCTGGGCTTGGGGGCTCTGTGCACCCCTCAGGACCTGGATCCCCATGGGTGGGACATGCACCCCAAGTGCTGGACATGCTCTGTTTTGGGCACTGTCCCTGCTCACCCTCCATGGGCAGGGGCGAGGTGGGTGGAGTTGGGCATAGCACTAATAATCCCTGTGAGGCTGGAAAACTGGGACAGAGGTGTTCCTAAAGAGGGATGTATGGCGGGGCAGCTGGATTGGGGTACCAGAGCAGAAGCTCATGGGGCGGTGGGAGAAGGCGCCTGCACGCAGCTCATGACATCCAGCTGTGCAGCCCGGCTGCCCGCTCCCTCCTCGACCGGCAGCTTGAGTCCTCAGCCTCTAACCTTTCCCTGTACTTGTGTTGGACCAGACCCTGGCATCGCGAGCCAGCGCAGCTCACAGCGAGCTGAGCCCAGGGAGGGGCAGGCAGCTTGCAGGCAGCAGCCTCCCCAGGGCAGCGCTGGAGTGAATGGGAGCGCTCGCCTTGTTCGGGGGAATCGATAGGAATGAGGCAGATTCACAAAGCCAGTTAATTATATGGAATCAAAACTTCTTGTCTTTTTTTTTTTTTATGCCTTCTCCTGCAAAGCAAGGGAGAGGAGGGGCAGCAAATCACGGCTGAGTCATCTTACTTCAGCCTGTATCTGCTGGCACACTGCAAAGCCGAGTCAACCACAAGTATATGTGTTAAATCTTTGCTCTCTGGCTTCTCTTTCCTGAGTGTACCTGTGTTCTCCATCCCCTGGGGCAGCCCCTCACTGTCCCCAGGGGGGCCGGAGGAGCATGCTGGCTTTTCCTGCCGTTGCCTCTGCACTGGCCTGACCGGTGAGTGACCCGTACTGATCGGGCTGCTCTCTGCATCAGCGAGAGGCTTTTCTTTGCTGGACAAAGGTGCAGTTGTATTGGCTGTAGAGAGGCCAGAGCAGAAAGTTTTGAATTCCAGTTTCCCAGGAAAGTGAGATTAAACCAGTGTTTCAAAGCCCTTATTGACTTCTGTAGGAAAGGCCAGCTCTGTTCAGGCTGGCGTGGTTTGCTCATCACCTTGGTAATTGATACAAAAAGAATTGTGTTGCTTAGGACAAAAACTTGTGCTTTTTTGCAGCTCTGAATTGAATCAGGAGATACAATGTCCCCACAAGCTGAGGGGCTCGCCTGGGTGAGGACCCTGCAAGGTGTTGGGAATGGTTTGGGTAGCCAGGTGCCAGCTTTAAGGTGGTCCGACCTGGGTGTTGGGGTTTAACTGGGAATCCGAGCACAGTCCCATGCTCTCGAACATATGTGTGCCTGTGAATGGCACTGGCTCAAATCCCAGTGCAAGGAGCAGTGTGCTGCTGTCTCACCAATTCTCACAGCGTGTCTGATGGCCACGCTCCCATGGAAGGATACGCCACGACAGCAGTGCGCTTGTCCCACCTCCTGTCTGTCTTCCTTACCCTGGTGACAGCCCAGTACCTGACCTGGGGGCAGGAGGAGCTGGGTGGGTATTCCGAGGAAGCCCAGGCGTGGATAGAGGCATTTGGGGAACAGGGGAAAAGGGAATGGCCTCTTGATTGCTTTTCTCCTGGGTGAGGTGTTCAGCCTTTTGGTGGGTACTGCAGTGAGCACTGCGAGCGGGGTCAGGCTGCATCGCAGGTAGTGGGGGGTGCTCTCCCCTTGCGTGCTTTTCTCCTTGCAGTCAGCCTTGTGCTCCTGGAAGGCTCTTGCTGCCGTGGTGTTGGCATGGCGTGAGGCCAATACGCCTGCTCCCGTTCTCATCACACCAGCTCTGCTCACACACATGGAAGGGTTGAGAGGGCAAGGATAACCAAGCTTTTTGCTCAGGATGATAGGAGCCTTGAATTTGCTCTGCTGGCTGTGAAACCATGTCCTCCTGTATTGCAGTAGCACCTCCTCCTGGCTGCCTAAACTGCACTGGTGCTGCTGGTGTCTGTAAGCTTTTTTTCATGGGCAGTACCTGGAAGGGGCAGTGAGAAATGATCCTTTTGCAGGTGTTGGTTGCACTGCTCTGATCCTGTCGAGAGAGAACAACCGAGCTCAGGATCTCGGCACCCACCATTCAAGTGAAGAAGGGGACTCCTGTCCTTCAGGCAGTGGCTGGAAGGTCACCCCGCAGTGACATTTCCCATACAATCCTATGTTAAGTGATTACAGCTCATGTCCCTCTGGGACGCTGCTGGTGAGGGCTCCAGGGCCATCCTGCAAGTCTGAAAAGGCAAAGTCAAGAGTAAAGTTTAAAAATAATCATTCTGGGTGACAGAATAGCAGAGTGCCGTTTCTATGGTCTGGCCAAGTCTCAAATTCTGATACATGAATGTTTATTCAGAAAAGACCCAAAACAAAGCCAGAGTTGAAATGGACTAAATTTTCCTTTAAAGGACTTCACATGGGATCTTTTTATAGTTTTGTGTTTGTTATTCTCTAGTAGAAGTCTCTAAAATAAAGCTTTTCCCTACTAAATCCAGATTTTGGTGGTGGTTTTGCACCGGGCAAGCTACAGGACCTTTCGTTTTAACACAGCTGTGACTTTTATGGTTTGTTCTGTGTGTTAATAACCATGTAATCGAATTGCATCTTCATTTCTACCATCCCATCCACCAAGGAGATTTCCATAGTTCATATAGTTTTGAAATGGTTGCTAAAGAGCACAAACCAAAATTAAATATATACATCCGACAGGAAAGAGAGAGCAGCATGCTGTTTGGTTGTGTTAGTTTGTTGGAAATTCTGGACTATGCTCTTGCAGGACTTCCTTTCCCAGCCTCTGTGCACACATGTCACTTTGAAAAAGGGAAATTTACGGAAAGAGTGTAGCATACATTTATTTTGCAAGCTTGGTTCACAAGGCTGCAGGCTTTAAACAAGGTGAATTGAACCACCTAATTCATGGCAGCTGCTCTGCAAAGGTAACTAACGGTGCGTGTTGGAATCAGGTGCCTAGATGATAGCATCTATAGATATTTAAAATAAGTTCGATGAAAACCACATTCAAAAAGGAAGTGTGTTATACTGTGACGTGGAATTTGTGACGTGATGGTAGGTGTCTTCTCTGCTCCTGATCCTCGTGGTGAGGCCGTTCGTGGTTTCATTTGTTCTCCAACCCAACCCCACTGCCTGTCTGGAATTGATTATGGAGCAGAGAAGAGTGCTTGAATGGCAAAAGAGCTGCTGATCTACAGATTCAGTCGTTCTTCAGTGCCTGAAGAATGCATAGAGCAGATGTATTCTGAAGAAGTGTGTGTCCGTGGACCCGTGTGTCACTGTCCCCTGGTCCTGGCTTGCCCAGCTGGAACCGAGCTCTGTGGGACCTGGTGCAGAATCACCATGTACAGCTGCGTTATTTCTGCTGTTGTGAATCATGCTGGTTGCTTGGCTTAAAAAGGATGTTGGGGGATGACTCCCCCCTCATGTCACGCTCTCTGACCATGCTTCTGGTATGGTGGGAATGTCCTGTGTGGAACCGAAGGAGCCTGGTGCGTTTAGATGGAGGGAGCCAGAGGTTAAAATGAGTAGTGTGAAATCCATCCAGGGACTGGTAACTAAACTAGGAGTGAGAGAGTGCAAAAGCAAAACCAGAATGTATGAAGCAAGGCTGAACCCAGGAAGCTGGCATCTGTGCCGTGGTGAGGAGTTTCTGAGCATCGGTGGCCTCGAGAGGCTTGAGAGCTTTCTCGGCATCCTTAGTGGTGTTTGGCTGCTTATCCTGTGGCTCTGCTGTATCTCATCCTGTTTCCTGTCAGCTGACTGATACTCTCCTGCTCAAGGCAGGCCACGGGCAGTGTGTTTGGAGCCCATAGCTGGTAGAAATCTGGACCCATCCTTGTGCCTGGCCATGCCCTGCTGCACAGCATGGCAGGGCTGATCAGTTCTTCCTTCCCCCTCACCTCTCAAGAAAATTGGGGCTTAAGGGAGCACTGCTGGCCCTGTGGATGAAAAGCAACACTCAAGCGCAAACTCTTCTTTGTTTTTCTTCCCTAGTCATGTTACTTAAGGCTTTTGAAAACCTCATTCCAGCAGTGAACTTCAGCACCGAGGCCATCCATTGCCTCTGCCTGCTTGGAGGTCTGGTGACCTTGATCCCTCACAGCTTTGCTTTGGGGGGTATCTCTGTCTTACGGCTGTTTCACGTAGCAGTGGGAAATAGGAAACAAATGAATCTGTGTGTTTGACCTTCAGTGTGACTCAGAGCCAACAGTCGGGTGCGTATGTTGTGTGGATGAGGGGTCTGTGCTGCAGCTGAGTGGTGGGTTGTCCTTGGAGTCCCTGTGCTTGGCGTAACCCTGTGTGCACACGCTCCAGCCCAGCGGCTGTGTGCTCAGGCAGCGCTGGGCCCTGGCGAGCTGTACAGCAGCGGAGTGGAAAGAGCTGTCACGCGTTGGGGCTTTTAAGGAGGGTACGGTGAAAGGGACGAATCGGAGCGAGAGGCGGTGGATGCTTTGTAGTCCTGGGTGCGTGGGCTGGTTGGCTTGAGTGGTTTGCTACGGTGGTGAGGATATGCCTGGTCTTGTGCTGACTGCATCCCCATTACCCACCTCTTCCCTGAAGCTCCGACTTGTTGCTTCTGCCTCTCTCCTCTGCTTGACCAGAGGGACCACAGCAGCATCTCCAATGCCCTGCAGTTGCTCTGGGATTGCTTTTCCATGCCTTTCCCGGTGCTGTCTGAACCGGCACAACCCTACTCCCAGCTCTCCCTGTCCACAGAGCATGAGCGAGTGGGTGACAGGGTGTCTGAGGATTGAGCTGGGGGCTGGCTGTCCATCTCCAACTCAGAGCATTGCTGTCCTGCAGCACAAGAGCCCCCACACTCCTCTCCCCAGCCCTGCACGCCTGCGGCGGCGAAGGCTGATGGAGAGGGGCCAAGCACAGCAGCTCACCGCCAAGAACTTTCTTTGTTTCCAGCCACCTCCCTCCTTTTTTTTTCTTTTCCTCTTACAATTTCTCACTCCCTTTTCTATATTAAACCCTGCTCTGGTCTGGCTTGATCCCTCAGCTGCTTCGGTTTCTATGCCCCTTTGAATTTCTTGGCGCTTCTTTCTCATGGCAGCGGCCGAAGCCAGGGTGCGAGGCTCTCACATGGCTTCTCTGTGTTTTGGGGTGTGTGAACAGAATAGAGAGACTGATGCTTTTTCCCTTCTACTGGCAAAAGATGCTTTAAATATGTGGAGTTTTCCACAGAGAGGTTTATTGTACATAGTCTCCCTGGACCGAGACCACACAGGCTCAAACCCATTGGAAACAGCTCTGCAGACAGCTCTGCCTCTGCTGGAGGCTGTTATGTCTGGCTTTGCCATAGGAGCTCTGCTGAACGGCTGGGGACCTACGCTGATGCATGTTGGTGGTGGGTGGGCAGAGCTGCGTGTCCCTGCAGCCCCTCGGGAGTGTCTTTCCAAGTGACTGTGGCATTGCTTTCCACCCTGCCGTCGGCCACATGCCTCTGGTGTGGCTGGCATGGAAATGGGAGGGTCTTGGTGTGTGGGACCTCGGGACACAGGGATGCTTTGGGGCCGGGGAAGCTCAGGGATTGCTGCAGAGCCACCCAGGGTGGGCTGTGGATGGGTTGTTGGCTCGCAGGGCTGTGTCAGTATGGCTGTGCTGCTTTTGAGCTTGAGCGGTTGTAGCTGGATGGTGCTGAGCTCAGGGTGGATTTGCCTCATTCAGCAACATGCTGGGTGCCAGGCAGAGAGCTCGCAGGGTAGCCTGTAGCTGGCCTCTCCCCAGAGCTTTACTTGGGGGCTTTACGTGTGCTCCACAGCTGGGGGACACTTTGCAAGTCTCCTTGGAAAACTTGGGAAAACTCCTCCTGTGAGAGGAGAGGGGCTGAAACTGTAGCTCTACGTTTCCCTGCAACTTCAGTCTGCCTTTTTCCTACTCAGATTTAAGCAGTCCAGGCTGAGTTTTGTGCATGTCCATAGTGTGTTTATGCAAGGAGTCCAGAAGTGATTCTTCCAGGTCACACGGCCTCATGTTTCAAGAATGGGAAACGGTGCTGTTGGTTTTTTTTCTTCAGTATCCGTTCTGAATTCCATTGCCTCAAGTCAGCCACTTGAATCATGTATGGGACAACGTGCCTTTTGGGGAAGGTGGAAGGCTGAAGGCTGGTGAAGGACTCCAGAGCCCTTGGTCCCTTTGAGCGGTGGAAGGCACCAGGAGCTGTTGCTGTCTGCAGCACAAAGGCTCTTCCTCAGCCCTGGAAAAATACTTGTGGGGTGTGACAGCTCCCAGGGCATATGCTTGCTACTTTGCTTCTTCACAAGGAAAAAAATGAAGTAAAATTAAATGTCTGGCTGCCCTTTCAGATTAGAGAGAACTTGCGCTGGCTTCTCGTCCCCTCTGTTCCCGCACTCCGTTCCCTGCCACTCCGACAGCTCTGGATGTGTGTCTGAGCTGGCTCCCTCAGCCCCCTGCTCCTGGGTGATGCCCACGTCCTGCCTGGGGTGCTGTGCTGCCCGGAGGGGTGTCCTGGATCTCCCTCCGGCGTTCACCCGCTGCAGATTGCCTGCGTTTTTCCCTCGGGGCTGCGGAGCCCTCGCTGCCATGCGAGCCGACTGGCAGCGCTCGCTGACAGCTCTGTTATGGTTGGCCAGATGCCATTTGCATTTCTTTTAGCAACCTGTCATTTTTTGACAGTTCCCTTAGGAAGGTTTTCAGTCCCACGTTCCACTGGCCTGTTCTCTCTCTGAGCTGCTTCTCCAGGGATGCTGGGGAGAGCAGCCGCAGGGATGCTGCAGGGACTGGGCTGCAAGATCCCTGGGGCCTTTTTTTCTGCCTATATCTTTCTGTTTGGGGCACTCACTTTGAAATGCAACCAAGGAGAATCCTGGGCGATGGAGATCCTGATGGTAAACTGCTCAAGTGGTAACTTTTAAGTAGTTAGTATGCGGCCGATTACTCGTAATGTAGGAAATTTGAGGAACCCAGGGAGCCTGGGAGCCAAATCCCTGTGGTGTCTGTTGCAGGTCAGCCTTTTGCATCTGCAGGTTTCCGTTTCCAGTGAAGGATCTGATCTGCTTCTGCCCTCCAAGGGATGGGAGCACAGGGAGTGTCTGGTGCTTATGTGAGGTGCTTCTCTCCCCTGGCATTGAACAAGTCTCAGCTGCACCTCCCAAACTGTCCCAGGCCCTCGGTCCTCCCCGGAGCAGAGAGCAGGTCTTGTTTCCTTGCTCTGGTCTTTGCTGAGGCACTGTCGAGGGCAGGGGAGCTGGTGGCTGGGAGAGGAGTGATGGGAGCTAAGGGTGCATGTGTGGGGCTTTCTTAATCCTGAAAGCCGGATTTTGGGTGTATATGAGTGACCCTGAAAGCTCTGTACCCCTCTTCTTGCCTTGCCGTGACAAATGCCGTGAGCTGTGTCTGAAGGATTTCAGAAGTACGGGCATGAGTTTCGGCTGTGCTCCCCTGACCCGTGGCTGAAGTGAAGCTAAGGAGGGTTCAGCCACGGCGATTTCTGCCTCTTCCAAGGCTCAGCTTGGCCCACTGCCTTCAGGCATCTTTCTGTGAGGTTTGACCTGACGTGTGCAGCAACGTAGGCTGGAGCAGGGCAAGGGATGGAGGCTCTCAGGTTGGGAGGGGGCAGGGTAAGGCATCCTTTCCAGAGGGAGGGGGGCTGCTGGTTCCCAGGTTTCACCGAGTCAGCGAGTTCCCTCCATGGTGCAGACCCCGCCGCTGGCCCGGGAAGGGCTGTAAATATTTAGATAGCTCTGCCTGTTGGTTTTGGCCATGGGCCCAGCCCACGTGATGGGGTTGCAGAGTCCCCCCCCTCCTGGATCTGGCCACCCGCTGCCTCCCTGCCATCTGCTTGGCTCTCCCCACCCCTCAAGGAATGGCAGAGTGGGATCTGAGCAGCAGCAGCCCCCTGTTCCCAGTGGTGCTTCCCGTGGGTGCACCTCCCTGAGGCATGCCAGCTGCAGCCCCTGGAGATTCCCTTGCTCTTTCCATGGAAAAGGTCTGCTGGTGGTTTCTCTGTGTTATTTCTTTGAAGAACCGTAAAAATTGGAGCTGGAGAAGACCCATGAAATAACTGTTTCCACATGCCCTCACCCACACAGCTGGGCTGGGAAAAAGCCTGTCCTCAGAGCAGCCTCTGCAGGACCGAGGGTTGTGGGAGCGGGTGATGGGGTGGCTCCTACCAGGACAAAACGGGGTTTGTTTGAGCTGCTCCTTCCTGGTGGCTGCTCCTGGCAGGACACGGTGCAGTGCTAGGCCAGGAGGGGAAACTTCAGACCAAGTGCAGCGTTTTCAAAACTATCTTGGTCATTGAAAGTGTCCTCCAAAAGCACCTGAGAAAGGGATAGGTGGGTGCCTGGGGGGGCTTGGTGTCTCCTCATCTCTGGTCCCTGTGAAAACCATTACTGGGTGGCTGACTGCACCGTTCATCCCTTCCAAAATTCCCACTTCTGTTGTTAGTTGAGGAGAGCGCCTGAGTTATGCTTTTTGGTGTCTTTTTATCCCTAGGGCAGCAAGGACTGGATTAGGTATTGGCAGAGACCAATGTGATCATTTGGGCAACAGAATACCTCGGTGGGATGAAGCTGTCCGGGTGAAGGATAAGGGATATTCACAAGGAGAGAGGAAGCAAACTTTACTGAGACTGTGGTTTTATAGATATGGAGGAGCTCTGTTCTTGTGGGCATCCCCGTCTTTACCGCTGTCCACAAGTAGGTGAGGAGATACCCCCTGAGACCTTTCTGCTGTTCAGGTGGGATGTGCAAGAAACTGTTATCCAGACCCCAGGGAGATCTGCATTTCAGCAAAGTAGGAGTGAGCTCATCGGTTGGGAGAAACGCTCTTTCCCTCAGTTGCAAAGGGTATAACGAAGCGTGGTGTGCCCTCAGATCTCATGGCTTTATTACCCTTAAGAGTTCTGAATTCATTTTGACTTGAGCAAATCCACATCCTGATTAAAATCCCAGTCTAATAAGCTGTTGACTCCAAATAAAGGCAGGATAGGAATAAACAATGAAGAAAAGTTGGCTCTTCCCCCTGCCCCAGTGGAAGGCTTTCTCCAGGCAGGCAGCCAGCAGTGATATAACCCCGTGAAGTGCTGTAGACTGGTAAGAAAGCTAGGATATCAGCTGAGCTTCCAACCAAAATGAGCTCATGCTGGCCTGCCGGCAAATCCTGGGGTGAGGGTAAAGGCAGTTTGGACGCTTCCTTAGCATCAAGTTAACGCTTAATTTGCTGATGGTATGGTGGTGACTGTATGGACGCTGTCGGATACTTTGGAGGCCACGTCATGCAACTTTACCAGTTTTCACTGCAAACTGTGCTCAGCCAAGTTGTCCCTGGCCTGTTGAGGTCTAGAAGCATGTTCTCGCACGGGTATTGTGCCTGACTCAATGCAGAGTACTGGTGGTAAGTAAGCACAGTGTCTGGGCCCCCCCTTGTAGCAAATGATGGTCCATCCAGGTCTCCACAGCTGCTGCAGATGCTGTCTTGCAGGAGCCTACTGTCTTCCTTGTGTTAATATGCAGAGAGCGCAGGTCCTTCAGCTCAAAACCCGAATTTGTGAATGAAAGGAGGCGATTGTGGTTAGCTGAATAAGGCGTGTGAGGCAATGCCGAGCGATTCCGATTTTGTCTGGGAGAGGGTGGTGGTGCCTGTGACACCCAGCCAGCTCCCTGCAAGTCAGCAAAGCATTCGCAGCTGTGTTTGGGCTGATCATCTGGTTTAAGGAAAGTAGTCATTGAATTGCTGAGTTGAAAGTACTGAAGTTCTGTATTTTAGCAGTAAGAACTTGCTTCATCTGGCTACCTCTTTTTCCATCTTAATTTGGAAGTGATTCTGCTGGGAAGAGTTTGTGGTTCCTGGGGAGTCTCCTCACCTTGGCAGGTCGTGCTGCATCAGCCCTCTGAGCAGCGAGTGACGTTTCGATTGGATTTTTAGTACAGCATCCGAGTAGGTTTGATGAGCTCAAATGGTTTAGTGTTGTGCTATCCATTTGAGTCTCCTGGTGTTTGAGTTTCGATATTGGGCTGGGATGTTGGTCACATTCCAGCTTCTGAAAAAATGTGTCTCTCTTTGGGAAACCTTGTGAAACTCTTAAGGGATTCTGTTTTTAAATACCAAAACACCAGCATCCTAAGAGCCTTCATGCCTTTATGTTAACTGGAGTTGTTGCAGGTCTGTTCACCTGAGCTTCTGAATGTTTTGTTCCTGCTTCAGTGAATCAATATTTGAATTTCTGGTGGAAATAAGCCGGACATAAGAGTTAAAATTAAAAATGAACATGCCCTTGTTCTGCTTAGTCAATCTGTTATCAATTAGTGAAGGTTGAGGTTTGCATCACTTGAGTGTTACACTGCCATTTAGTCAAGGGTCATCTTTGGTTTCTGTGAGCAACAAGCAAGGACGTTAGATAAATAATTGCCCAATTCTCTTATTTCCTTGTTATCTTTCACAGAAGAATAGAAAAACTGGGTTGGGGGTGTGTGGGTGTTTTGTTTTGGGGTTTTTTTTTGCATTCATCACCAGAAGAAGCCTGGTCACGTGGTCTGTGAATAACCTTTAATTACTAGGATTGATTGTGTAGCATTTTAAGGAATAGAAGGGTAGTTTGCACCCCAGCAAGTTTAAATAGACAAAACCTCAGAGCTGCTTAGGGCAGAACAGACGGCGTTTCGAACCTTGTGGGTTTGAGCTGTTGCAAGCCCCAGCTCCACGACCCAGGCTGGCAGTGGTGTGGCACACTGCGGGCTGCAGTTTTGGGATCTCGACATCAAACTTGATGCTGCAGCCATAGGTGGGATGGCCAAGGCATAGTTATTAACTCGGAACGTGTCTGTGTCTGGAGAGACTTTAACTGTGTCTTTTACACGGAAGTGCCCTTTCATATTAGTCGTATGCACCTATTTAGGGATAGGGAGCTGTGTTAGTTCACAGCTATCAGTAAGCGTTTACTAGGCAGTTAAGTTGCATCAGTAGAGCTTAATTATTTAATCTTACCCATTTTCTAGTATTGCTGCGGTGACTTTAGTTGGTCCTGTGAACTTCCCTGGCTGATGCCCAGCCATGGGGGCTGCGTTGGAAGCTTTAGCAGCATTTGGGTTGTGTCGCGGGTCGTTGGGTCCTCTCTGATTTCTCCCTCTGTTCCCTACAGGTGTACATTATCAAAGTCACCTGGTCGAATGGATCCACGGAAGTCATATACCGGCGGTACAGCAAGTTCTTTGACCTGCAGGTAAGTGTTTCACCAGAGCTTGGGCTTTTGACTTCAGAGGGGCAGAAGCTGTGGTCAGTTGAGAAAAGAGTGGCTTCTGTCTTACGCTAGGCATGCTTTTTGTAGTTTAGCAGAAAATGGTTTGATCTGAGGAAACTTAAAAGTAATTTTGGACATCCTTGAAAAAAGCAAGAACAAGGCAACCTGAAAAGCCTGGACTCTTCACCCCGGTGTCTCCTGGGGCTTTTGCGTGTCCCCGCTTTGCTGTCGCTCCCTGGACTGAATGCACACAGGGCTGCGTAGGTGTGTTTGAATTCCTCCAACAGAAATCTCTGCAAGTGATGGGGTTTCGTTGGGTTGGTTTGTTTGCTCTGAGGGGGGATTTTGTTAAAGTTAAGCCTGAATTCCATTCCGGCAGAATTAACACCGTGCCTTTCCCAGCTGCTATCACAGCAAAACAGGGTTGCCGCTGAAAAGTGCTGGTTCCCTGGGTCTGTGTCCTGCTGGCTGGCATTTGGGGAGCAGGCTCTGGGGAAGTGCCCAGTGCGGTGCACTGCCAGCCTGGAGGGCAGCTGCCAGCAGCTGCTTTAGCAATTACCTCCTGGTGCAGGGGGCAGCTGGGAAGAAAGTGGAGCTGGGAGGGAGGAAGGAGGCTGGAAAGGCAATTGGGACAGGCTGGGTTGCAGAAAGCTGAAGCCGGTATTCTGGGCGAGCAGGCAAAGGGTGTTTTCCACCCCCTCCTTGGTGGAGATGAGCCAAGGGGTCTGGCTGAGCTTTATGAGCCAAAACACAAACTGAGCTGTTGGAATAGGCTCTTTGCAGATGAGAAAGGAAAATGCGTGAAGTGATCCATGGGCCAGCAGAAGCTGCCAGAAGAGTCACTGGCACATCCCTCCTGTGTTGTGTGTGGGACTGGGAGAGGAGCTAGGTACCCTCTGCCTCCAGCAACCTGCTCACATGAAGGTGAACTGGGCAGCTGGCTGCAGGTCAGACTGTGAAGCCTGGGATTGCGCGAGACGGCTGCTCACATCAACGGTGCCCTGTCCCTTGCCCAACAAGGCACCTTCTGCAGAGCTGTGGATGTGGCCAGGAGGGTGACCACGTTGAGCAAGCTCTGGCTGGGCAGCACGAGCCTGGCTTCGGCAAGCCCCTGAGTGTCCTTCCTCTGCCCCGTGCTGCTGTCCTGCAGCATCGTGCCAGGCCGAGGTGAGGTAGGGTGGCACGGGTGGCTGCCGGTGCAGGCAGGAGTTAAGCTGTGTGCAGCTGCTTGTGTAACCAAGGAAATACTAAAGTAAATAAACAGGGAACAGCTGTTGGGCAGCAGCCAGGGCTGGAAGGAAATGGAGCTCGGTGCTTCCTTCTCACAGCATCCCATCTTCGCTGGGGCTCCAAGGTGGTGGCCAAAATCACAGCATCATTTGCTGCGAGCAGGGCACAGTCTCTTGGGGTTTATATGTGATGAGCCGGTGACTCCAGCTGTGCAGTTTCCCTGGGCTGCCTTGATCCTCGTGGGAAAGGCCATGTAGGGAAATAGTGGCCATCCTTCCTCCCCTATGCATGCTCCTAGGTGGAAAGCATCATCACTGGTGGCTGTCTGAAGCCAGAGGCTCAAAGTGGCTCTGCAAAACACCCTGGAGCACCTTTAGACGCAGAGGTGCTTTACCATATATATCATGGTGCAGATGGGAAAGTTTAAACATCTCCCCCCTTCCCTGTAGCTTTTTCTTAAAAAAAAAAAAAACAACTAACCCAAACCCAAAAACCTGACCATTCCTTTTTGGCTCTGTTGAAAGAATGAATGAAACTGTGGTTTTTCCCTTCCTTCCCCCTTATCACACATGCTTCCTGCTGTCCTTATTTTAAACTCGTGGTACGGTACAGTGGAAATTGGATTGAAAGGCGAGGAGTGAAACAGATCCTCTTAGCACAGTGGAAAAAAATGCTGTAGGTAGGCTTGGTAGCACTGACTGTTGCCATTGATGGAGGCCTTCTTTATATGACTGTTGTGTGATTCTGCGCCAATTTTAGCTCTTTAGGCAGAAATTTTCCATGCTGGAAATTATTCATGCTTTGGTTATACAAAAAAAAAACCCCCCAACACCCAAACAAACTAAAAATCCCACTACTAAAAAAAAACCCCAAACTCCACAGAATAACTGATTGGCCAAAATGGTTCATCTCCTTCTGAAAACATAGTAAGAGGGAAAAATATTTTTCCTGGGTCCAGTTCCGATGATCTTTTGATACACTGGAAACTTGAGTTGCAGGTGATCCCCGTGTCAAGAATCTGTTTTTGTTATCCAGTGAAAATCTGTCCAAATTTATTCATCCTTACAGCCTTGGGCGATCACAGTACAAGCATGTTTGGGTAGAGATACTTGTTAATTTAATATCTGTGTTCCCAGTGATTCTGGCTGCACTTCCCGTGCTCCTGCCAGAAGCTGAGTAGGGTTTTGTTTTTTCAATAGCAGCTCTGGCCGTGTTCTGGTGAAGGTTGGTGCACCCTCTTTTGCTGTCAGTGACCCTCCTGCTAAGCCCAGGCAGGAGGACAAGGAAGCCATTTGATCCAAGTAGGAAGGAGAAGAACTTCCCTGGGCCAGGAATGAGGGTTGGTGGGGACCAGGGAGGGGGCTGATGTGATGCTGCCGTTCACAGCAGCCTAGGCACAGTCGTGTGAGTGGTTGGGGAGTTTCTCCTGCTATTCCCTGTGGGTCTGCAGCTGAATTGCTTGTCACCTTCCATTGTGACCAAACAATTATTTTAGGAGTAGGGCCAAGTAAAACACATGCACGCTTACTACTGACAGCCTCACTGTCTAGCCCGCTCCCACTGCAACAAGAGGGCAAAGTGTCCTTCCCTCCCCAGCCAGGCAGGAGTGACACTCAAAACGCAAACTGCCAACTCAGCTGGAACAGGAATTCTCCCAGTGCTTGTCTGTGTCTCTGCCTGGATGCAGAGATGTGAGGCCAGCCGTGTTCCCTGTGCTGGAATGGGGGATGTCAAAAGCTGCCTTGCTGGTCGCTGTAATGCCGTAGGCTGTGCCGTTGTCAGCTGGGAGCGTTCAAGGTTTTGTCTGAATACTGGGAACTTCCAGAGCGCTTCCCTTTGGCTGTCATTGATACCGCGGGACTGGCCCTTGTCTGCAAAAGTCCTGGTTTACAGCTCATGGTTGTAGCAGCCTTTCCATGCACCACCCACCTTTTCCAAGGGTGGCAAGACCTCCTCTCTCTGCCTAATTACCCATTTTCTTTCCTTTGACCACACCACCGGCTGGTCATGCAGGAGATTGTCACCTCCTCTCACAGTGCCAGTGACCATCACTCCTTCTGCAGTTCAGCTTGTGTGTTGCAGCACAGGGCACAGACTGCTTCCTCCTGGTCCTGGTCCAGCTTTTTGAGCAGATGAAGTGGTGGCCCTCATCCCTTGGGAAGCACGCAGGTCATCACAAGAAGGCTCGGCATACCATGCCAGGTGGTGAAATTGGTAAGGGAATGCTTAAACCGAGGAATACTTCCACTTTTTATACACTGCTCGTTGCAGGAAGAAATCTTCAGGGACCCAGGCAGTGTTCAGGAGCATTTTTGCTGTGTAGATCCTCTGTGCTGGGTTTCCTGCTGCCTCTTCTTTGTCCATAAACATTTTCCATCATGCAGCAATTTCCATAAGAAAAACTTTTTAATTATTAAAAACCAAGCATGAGATGAAATAGTAATGCTAAAGTTTAAAACCTCAGGTAGCTATGATTTGTAGTAAATTTGTAACTCCAGGTACTAAACTCAGTTCTGCATGAATCTCTTGGCTGGAGGAATAATTTCTTTTCAATAGGACTGAGGCTCTTTTGTAACACTCAGTATGCCAGATGTGAGCTATTGGGAGCAGATGGATGCTGTTCCTAAGAAATAAAGACAGTAAGATTGATGCTTGCAAGGATGCCAGTTGTATTCTGGACACTAACTGGGGCTGGCAGCTATGCTGGAAATGTTAGCTGGCATAGATGCTGGTAATCAGATATGTGAGCGGCTCTCTCCAGTGGACGGAGATAGAGGATCAGGGTCTTGCATGCCTGCGTGATGCCTCCAGCCCAGCCAGTGGGTAAAAAGCCATGCAGTGACTGCAAGGCTCCACTGGGTCCGGTTGGATGTGTTGCCCAGGAGGAGTTTAACACGTCTTTTGGAAGGATCCTCTTGAAATTGTTGACTGTAAGGAGCAACACTGTTGGTTAGAGAACAGATACTGGCTTGTATTTTGTGTTTTTTTTATGGAAACCCCAAAAAAGAAACATTTTTTCCCCACTCTGTAATTATGAGCTCATCAACCGTGGTAGTCATTTCAAGCCTTCATGTGACCAAGAGCCACTGCTGTCTCACTGTGCTCCTAAAACATCCTTACACCCAAACCTGACCCTTTTACACCTCTTCTGCTATTCCAGACCCCTGTGCTTTCCCCAGGCAGGAGCCCCATTCTGTGTCCTTGGTCTCCTCTGCCTTTTGGCTGTAGCCTCCCTCTCCTTGACCTGTGCCTGACTCTTCAGTCCTGTCTTGTTTGGCATCCTGGAGGGCAAGGCTTGTGTCTCCACTGTTGTGAGCTGCCTGTGAGCTGTGATGGAGTCAGGTCTCACCCCCCCCAGACCAGGGTTTGCCATTCATGCCATGTCCTGTCTTCTCCCCACCCAAGCAATAGCTTCTCCTCTGGCGGGCAGCTGCAAGCCCTTAAAAATCAAATTAACGTTCCGGGTTGCCCTCCCTGGGGACAGATTACCCCAGGGCTTTTCCCCTTGCAGTCAGAAACCTTTCCTTCAGTCCTTGTCCCAGCTGAAGGCTGTAGGAGGAGAGGGTGGATGCTGTGTGGCTGCTGCACTGCATGAAGGTTTACCCTCGAGCCAAGGGATGGAGGTATGATGTAGGCTGGCGTAAGTGTGCTTGCTGCATGATTCACAGGCAGCAAAATTGAGAATTTTAAGCAATCTTAAAAATTACTCTGGCTCTCTCACCCCCTCCTTTCTGCATGTGCACTGAGTGTGTTTCCCAGTCCTCTCGTTTGTCCATATGTTTAACAAATCCTTCAGGTTCTTAGCTGGAAACTTTCAGCTTTGACCCACCTGGAGCGATGTCATCTTGGAGAGAGTCCTGCAGCCCTCAGGCCAGCAGCTTTGTGTGTAATACCAAAAAAAAAAAAGGCTGTTGAAATGGTGCCTACTTTTATGAGAAAATTGGCAGAAGGCAATGGTCTGTGCGTGTCGCCTCGACGTGGAAGACAGATTAGCCCTTGTGGAGGGGGTTCTTCACCTGCTGTGCCTGTGCAGCTGCCAGGCAAAGATGGAGAGAGGGAAAAGTCAGTGTCTTAGTAATTCAGGCTGTTTTTAAATAAAACACAGCGTTAAAATGGGCTCAGAAGACACTAGCTGGCACACACAGGAGAATTGTTCTCATCTGCCTGTTTTGGGCAGTTGGACTCCTGAAAAATTAAAATGAGCCCCGTGTATTGCTCCCAGTACTGTGAGCCCCGTGCTCACCCTCCCCTGCCTTCGCTCCTCCTCCTCTGCTCTGTGAGCTGGGCTCCTGGCAGCATGTGCGGTTCACGAAGGTGAAGTGTTATCTTAATTCTCCAGATGTGGAAAGCAAGGGGGCAAGCGTGCCGAGGAGTGTGTCCCAAACAGCACAAGGCTCCTTCAGGTGGGAACACAAGCCGAGGCACCACTTGGATTCCACCCTTTTCTGGGTCCTGCCTGGTGCTGGCAGCCTCTTTGATGAAAAAGCCCTAAGGCAGCTTGGCCATGCTGCAACTGTGGGGGATGGATGTCTTTTTACGTCCAGGGATTGTAAACAGGGCTCTTTCGATAGCTGTTTCGTAACAGGAATCTTATTTCAACACTTTGGGGATTTCTTTTTTTCTCCAGTGTTTGAGTTCAGCAAAATTCTGTGGAGTTGCGTGTGCAGTGTACCTCGTGGTTTCACCCTGCCACGAAAATAAATCACCAGCCTCTCGCTCTTAGACAGATGGATCATGAAAGACAGGCCCTTGCGTGACCATGGACAAGAAAAAACCCACAGCTTCCTGCAGTGAGGTCCCTGCTACAGAGCACCAGTGCCTATTCCTTCCTCCATGCCCAGGCTGCACCGACAGCTGTGAGCTTAAGCACCATATGCAGGAGTATAGAAATAGGGAATTGCCATAATCAAACCCGAGAGAAGAAGAAACACTTTCCATTAAACAAGAACTGTCTCTGTAGAAAAAACAGCTGGTATTTTTCCAGGAGTGCACGAAAGATCTTCATCGTCCTCCTCCTCTCTCCCTCCATAAAGAGCACATACAGCCCAATACGCTTCAGCCTAGTTAAAAGTTGGCTCCTTAATTTTTTTCTCTCTCCAAATGTCTCCCATTTATAGCTTTCCAGCATTCGGGAGCCAGCACGTTCCCGTGTGTGCCAGCGCCAAGGCAGGTCAGTGGAGTTATAATTGGCTCTAGCTGGCACCCTGACTAGCTGCTGCGTTCAGTGCCTGGCAGCCGAGCGGGGCTGCGAGCTGCTGAAAGCCTTGCCTGCCTCTGGGAACTCCAGCCCGTCCTCTCCAGGAGTCGGTGTTGGATGAAGGTTCCCAGAGCCGGCGTACACCTGGGGTGAGCGCGGCGGCACGTGTCTACGCTGGAACTTGTGTTTCATTCTCGTAGCTAAAGCCTTTCTCGAGCAGCTGCTCATGGCAGTGCTGGATGATTTTTGGTTTGTTCCAAGCTGATGGCCAGCGTTTGCCCTTTCCCTTTGCTCCGAGCGTGCAGCTCTGCAGCATCTCTGCACCCTTGCCAGGTTTCTGCAATCCCCCCTTACTGCCAGTGCAATTCTGCTTCTTGCTGGTTTGCTGTGAGCCCCAAGGGCTCCTGCTCACCTCCTGGCTCTCACCTCTGCCAGTGCCCATCAGAGGGTCCCTTCCTGTGCCCAGGCTCATTGCCTGGTGATGCCGTAGTGGCCCCAGCTCCTGAGCCCATGCTCTGTTCATTCATCCACGTTGGCATCCCCTGGTCACCTCCTCTCCAGAAACCTGGCAGAGCAGCTGGAGGTGATGGCGTTCGCAGCTTTTGCTTCCCAGCCCTGGGGGAGGTACGTCCCACACGAAGCATCACTTGGTGGGTGCGAGACTTGCTGTGTGTAACCCATGGAGGAGGGAGGCAGAAAGATGGGGTGGTTAAAACAGTTTTGACACCTCAGAGACAGAGCTAAGGTCTCTTGCTGACAATCCGGTGTGGTTTTATTTGGTGAGGCTTTCGGTAATGCGGTGATTACAAGCTGTCCTGTAACATGAGGCAAGGGGTTACACCCATCTCCCTGGCTCAGGGCTGAGCCCTTCCACTCCCCAGCTACTTAATGAAAAAACCCTGGAAATTCAGCTGCCCTGTTTCTGGGAGGGCTGAGCAGCGTCCCTGGAAAGGCAGAGGCTCACTGGCAGCCCCTCTCCTGCCCATGAGGTCAGTGCCCGGGGAGGTGCCCAGGACCCCGCTGCAGGTGCCTGCCTGCAGCCGGTTGTGGCCACGAGTTTTGATGAGGTTTGTGTGGGTCTGGGCTGACACGAGCCCCAGCGTCTCCACTGTGCTCTTAATCAATGTAATGCGGCTCAGTTTTCTGGTGGAAAGACCTGCAATTTATATCATATGACAGCAGCCCTGGATCTGAAACGAACCAGTTTCAAGCTGACTGTTGCTGTCTGGGGAAGAGCTGAGGATTGACAGCAGTAAATCAGTGCAAAGGAGTCTGTGTCTCAGAGTGCTGAATTTCTAGTAAAATGGCCAGGACTTGTTCATATTACTGAATCTGTATGATGTAGTACAGACTGTAGCGTGTACCACATGCATATCGTGGGCATCCAAGAAGTGGAAGCATCTGTGCAGTTTTATGGTGAGTGGGAGACGCAAATAAGAGCTGGGAGAGACTGAGATGGTGGTTCTGGGCTTGTCCTGCCCGTGCAGAGGGAGGTGAAAAGCTGAAGGGACAACGTATTTTTCCACAGCCTTGATTTCTCACTTCTTTTCTGTGCCTTTCATTTGATTACATCAAGCTGTCACAGGTCTAACATGGTGCTGTAAATCACCGCTCCCACGCTGGCTGTTAGAAGTGCTTTCTGTGAAGAATGTCTTGGAGTCCCCTTGCAAAGCGAGTGGTGGACCTCTGCAGTGCTCTCCCCGGGGTCCCGGTGCGCCTGGGGACAAGTGAGAATTTAACCACCTGCTCTCCCTTCCCAGCGCTCTGCTCCATCCCAGAAGCGATGCTCCGTTCCCCCTACTTTCCATGCATGTTTTGTCCCTTCTGTATGCTCTCTGCCCTGAGGCTTGTCTGGCTCCTTGTTCCCATCACTGGGATCCAGCACAGACTTCTCCTGGGTATGTGGCAGGCATCCTGCGGGAGGGATGAGGAAGGCAGGTCTGTGCTAGCTGCAGCGAGGCTGCTCCGGTTGGCAGGACTAGGGGAGACCTCGCGGGAAGAGAAGGATGGGTGTGCAGGATCTGCCCTTCCTCCGTGATTCATGCCTTCCAGCCGGCCGGCGGCGGGGAGGGGGACCTCATTCACCAGAAAATGGAGAGGGGAAAACGTGACGTGGTGCCAGCGGGTGGATGCTGTAGGGCTCCGGCAGCCAGCCCGTTCCCTCCGTGGTGACTCCATGGTTTTCCTGCCAGCGGCTGAGGCTTTGCTTCTCCACCGCTGAGGGGGTGTTGTGGTGTTGCTGGATGCATTGCACCCCCACTGCTCATCTTCCCATCACCTCATGGCTCCCACACATCCCCGGGCTGCAGGCTGCTCCTGTATCCCCCTTTTTTTGGTAATTTTTATATTCTAGAGTTGTGAGTGATAACCTATGTGAAAAATCGTCTCCTTTGTCATCTAGTGGCATGATGAGAGTCAGTGTTTTCCCTATCTTAATTCCACCTCCCTGGGCCTTTCTGCCTTGCTGGTACCATATCTCAAGGTCTTTGCAGTGGGGTGAGTCTCTGAGCAGTGAATTACCAATGATGTTTATGGCTGTCTTTACCTGGCAGTGTGGATTTTGGAGATTAGGTTTGGGAGGTGTAATTAAAGTTGGTGAATTTATTGTTTTAATACTGCCTTTAATAGAATATTTAGGGTTTAGGCAAGGAAACGCTTTCATTTAAATGTTGTCTTTCAGTGCTGATACCATATTAAATTAGCCAAACCAGGTATACTTTAATATTCAGGGTGCTGTTATGCACCTTACAGAAAATCCCTGTTTTCCTCTGCAAGCTCAGCTTGCTGATCATTCACCATCCGTCGTGGTCTGGTACTCGACCTTTTTGGTGAGGAAGAAGATATTTTGTTGTAGCAGACTGAGAAATGCCTCCCTTGGCAAGCGGTTGGGTGCAAAGAGTTTTGGGACCTCTCTGGGGCTGCTCTCCCCCTCCCCTGGCCATTTCACTGAAAATTCAGCACTCTGAGATACAGACTCCTTTGCACTGATTTACCGCTGTCCGTCCTCAGCTGGCAGCAAACCAGCTGGACTGGAGTGGCTCCAGGAGGGCCAGGAATGAGGAGGAGGAAGGGTGGAGGTGAGACCTCTCCCTGCCTTTTGCTGCAGGCAAAAGTTCAGTTCGTTCAACCAGATTGTGGAGCTTCACTCTCGGGGAGGTGAGCAACTTGCCCCAGGCATCGCAGAGCCGTCCGTCCGAGGCCATCCGTGCACGTTGGCTGGGGTGTTCAGCCTCGCTGAGTCCACCTCCCGTTTTTCTTTTTTTGTAGGAATAAATATTGCTGAAAAATGGAGGAAACACCACTTTTTTGAAAGTCTAAGTTGCAGGGTTTCCTTCCTGTCTGTAGAGCTGCTGCCGGCAGCAGGCATTGCCCTCTCCAGCCCTGGGCAGCGCTGGGGTGTGGAAACTACCAGCACTTCTGGTAGGGACCCAAAATCTTGGAGTTCTCACCCAACCTCAGTCACCAGACAGTTGCAATCCTGTGTTTTTTAAGTGCACACATACATGCTGAGGACGGCTGATGAAACAGCCACTGAAGGAGGCTTTGTGTTTGGCGGTGCAGTGCCGAGCCAGCTGGGAAGCTGTGCAGCTCTTCAAAACGCTGAGGTTTCCTCGTCCTAACTTAGGAGGAAAGTTAGTGTTTAAAGTTTAGCAAAGAAAGAAACTCAGTTCAGTGTGTGTAAAACGTTCTCTTGGATTCTATTAATTTTTTTAAAAAAGCTTTGCCCTTGATGAGTCGCTTAACAAAATCGTTTTAATGTTAAGGTTTTACCGTTCAAATTGAAATGTTAATTGAAATGGGTACTCCTCTGCTGATCTTCTTGGCAAATCATCATTTTCCAGTTCCCCTCCTCTCTCCCCTCACCCCTTTGCCCAGGATATAAAAAAGGTCCTGTTGGGAAGTTCGCAGGGAGCTCTGAGGTTTCTGTTGGGGGGAAAACTGCTTCCCACCTCCTAACAGGTGGCTGCTTTATGCCCCAAAGCCATGGTGCCTTTACATCAGTCAGTGAATTTGGCCAGAGGCTTTTCAGGTTTTCTGTCTTTGTGTCTCTGCGGTGAGATTACACTTGGAGAAGAGCTGTAAGATGAGGGTGCTGTCAAGGTCTGTGCTCCTCAAGGGTTTAGTTATGCTGGAAAACCTTGGCATTTCTTGCTGTATTTCTATTCTGGTTGGGCCCTAAAAAAGCAGATGCAGTTCAAGATATGTGGTTTGGGTTGAATTTTGTGTGAAATTGTCCTGTTTAAATGCACATCAGGGTCTGGGGCTCCTCCGCGGTGCCTCTGTGTTTGCTGGCTCCGGGCCCTGGGAAAGGGCAGATAGCCTGGGCTAGGACAGCATTCTCCGGAGTTGCATTGCATCTTGCTTTATGCAGTCCCAAAGGGTCCCCACGAGGCTCCCTTTACCCAACTCCACTGCTCTGCGCTCGCACAACCCTGCCCTGTTAAGTGCATTAACTCCTCCATCAGCCGCGAGGCTGCTCTCCTCCATCAGCCGTCACTTAACGGCAGTGTCTGGTTTTGCAATAAGCAGAGTTCCTTGGCGAGCTCCAGCCCTCTGGCAAGGACCGGCTGACCTCAGAAGTGCTCCAGGTTCTCTCCTGCCATCGTGCAGGTGGTGGCAGTGCCAGGCCCCTCGCCCATCCTGGCACTTCCCTGCAGCCGCTGTGAATATGCACTGTCCATAGAGGCTTCCTGCCCAGCTTGGGTTTTGGAGCACCACTGAACGTGGCACCTTTAAATCCCACCAGTTCTACAAAAGGAGGAATACGGGGAGACATGCTGCTGGTGCAGCAGGAGGTGGGGATGCTGGTGGGTTCTCACAGGAGCTGGGCTGGTCCATGCTGTACCTAGGGCTGTCTGCCCAGGGTTCCCAAGGTTCCATCAGCTTCTGTGTCTGCTAGATGGAGAGTTTTATTGTCAGGTGGGAGAGGGTGGAAAGGAGCATGGTCGTGCTAAGGACTATGGCGTATCTGTTGCATATGGAGACTTTGGTTTTGGCACAGTCTTCCACCTGTGTAAGTGCACTGGCTGCCACAGAGATGCTCTTGATGGACACCACCATGGACCCAAGTGTGTGTGTCTCCACATTGGCCTTTCTGCCAGCTGTGCTCACGTGGAAGATGAGGTTTGTGTTTAGGGAAGGAACAGCAGGGAAAACAGATGGTTAGCATGAAGTCAGATGCAGGAGTGTGGTCATGAAGCTGGAGTTGCTGACCAGCAGCGCTCTCCCAAGTGGTAGGACCGCAGCTTTCGTGGCCCTGCCTGTAGCTCAAATGCCTCCTCCTTTGTCTCATCACGTTTGGGCCTGCCACAGACTTAAAACTTTGCATTAATTTGGGGGAAGGAATGTACACCGGCCGGCTTCTTCTCGTCTGCTGGAGTGGGGAAGGTTTCTGGGAAGGGAGGGGTTGAAGAGAAATCAGATAATGAGCTATTTGGGGGAGAAGCTAGGGACAAGTCATCCTGAGGTTTTGGCAAGCATGCAGCTCGGAGTGGGGTGACACGCGCGTAAAGTCCCTCTGTGACCCGTCGCTGAAACGCTTGGCTGAAGGTTGGCTGAAAGCTGATGTGAAGCACTGTGTTAGATGTTGGAGTGTTTGAGCACAGCCCTCCCCCTTGCTGCGCCTTGGAGCTCAACACATGAAATAGGGTGAACGTGTTGGTATTTCTCTACTGTTGTTTCCATTTCCACAACAGAAACTGAATCTCATGACTTCCTGGTCTTCCGAGCACGTCTGCTTTGGGATGCTGGAGAGGAGGATGTGGGTTAATGTGAACCATCTTTGCAGCGTTCCCTACGGCTGCTGCTGCCGTGACGGCTCCAGCGATGGTTGTGGTTCCGTGCTCTTTGTACCCAGGCTGGGGAAGGTGGTACAGCTCTTCCTTGCTCCCATTCTGAGGCTCCTTCCAGGGGTATTTTCTGATGTGACACAGCCCCAGCTGTGCTGGAGGGATGTGCCCATGGACGGGATGGGGAAGAGGAAGCGGTGCAGACCAGCGTCACCCCCGGGTATTGCTGCTCTGCTCCCAGGCACGTCTACCAGCAAGAGTAATTTCCTATGGCTGGGGCGCTGTGGTGAATTATAGATGCCGTACTGGTCTGGTGGTGTTAATGCTCTGCTCCTGGTGCCTGCATGGAGTGCCGCAGCTTTCAGTGCTCATCTGTGCAGTCTGGGACCTGCCTACCCAGCCTAATGCCATGTAGAGGCTGCAGTTATCAGAAATTAAGTGGAAAATGGATTAGTAAAGTAGTGTAAAGAGAATAACGTCTTACAGGATTTAGCACCAACGAATCGAGCGTAAAAAGCGATATATTTTAATCACCCAAGAAGCAGACAGAGGCTTCAGTAGCTCTGTGAGGAGACTGTTACTGGAGATTGCTTGGTGCTCTTCTCCAAATTTGAGGTTTTCTTTTTTTTTTTAAACTCTCAACTTTCTCCTTATTGTCTTCCAAATACATTCCTAACAGGCTTACAAAAGGAGGGAAAGCAAGTAAAAGGCTTTTCAGGAGTTGTTTGGGCCATCCAAAAATGGGTGGTGATTCCGGATCCCCCCATCTCGGCGTGTCCCTCCTGATGCTTTACTGGACCTGGGTTTGGGGGATGTGAAGCTTTGTCTGCCCCCTGGTTCCTTTCTGCATGCCTCAGGGCGGGCACCTGGAGCTACTTGTTGCTTTTGAAAACGTATAAACTTCAAATGTCCCAAAACATGATTTTTTTTTTTAAAATGCTCTTGGAAATGCGCTTTGTAGATTAGCACAGAACAGACACAGAAATCACTGTGAGGAGCAGGACCTGGCTTGACCCGAGAGAGACCTGTCTGGAGAAGAGGGTATTTCTCTTTCTCCTTCCATCACTCTTTTTTTGGCCCATCTGCTGCAATTACCACGTGGCGTTGGTTGCGATGGTGATACCGGGGAGTAGAAACTCTCATCTTCTCATCACTAATAAACAAACATGATAATCTTTTAGTGATTTCTGGGGGTTTAAGTTTCAAAACTGGATGAGAAAACTGTAGGCTCCTTATACCCAGGTTAATACAGGCTTTTAGGGGTTAGATGCTTGGGGCCGAGTGCCTCCTTCATTGGCAGCCCCGGGGAATGTGCAGTGCCCGTTGGGGTCTTGATTGCTTGAGCTGGAGATGAGCGTGGCTGAGGTTTCTGCTCAGAGAATCAGTGGCTGCCTGAGCTGGAAACTTCCCCCATCCCAGGCAGTGGAAGCTTTTTGCTCGGTAGCTTTTGGAGAACCATTGCACTCAGACCAAACGTGGGGATGCGAAGCTGCCGCGTCCTCCGAGCCCCGGTATGCTGGCAGAGCCCGCCATCTCCCCGGCTCTGGTCTGTGTGGCTTATGGGCAAGCAGCTGGGGTGGCACAGACCTGGCAGTCCCAAGGCTGGATGTGGCAGGGTGGGCAGAGGGATGTGTCCTGCCCAGCCCCTCACCCGCTGCCCCCTCCGTGCCAGCGAGCAGTTCGCAGGCACTGATGTCTCCCTCTGTCTAATGCTTCCTGTGATTTCATAGGAAACTTCTCTTGCTGTGGCAGCTGCTTCCAATTTGTGTAGCCCTTTTTTCTCTGACCTCAGTTAATTCTTTTTTGTCTATTGCTGAGCAATGCTTAAAGTTTTCCATCAGGTTTTCACAATCCAGCCTCTGTGATGCCTTTTCCTAGTGCGGAGGAAGTCAGGATTGCCCCTGGCTTGAATACCTCATCCCTTGTACCAGAAAAACAGGAACTGGGGGGTAACAGTGGTCATCAGGAAACTGTTCAGTTGTGCTGCCCTTCAGCTCCCCTTGCTGATTTGAACAACCCACTCGCTTTGGCCTTTGAGTGGTGCTGCAACAGTGGAGCCCTTCCCCAGGCTTGAGCTTCTCCGCTCAGCGTCACTGACACCTGGGATCTAAGCTTGCTCCACGTTGGTCCTTCTGTCTTCTGGGCTGTTGTGCTTCCTCCCCACCTTTTCCTCATACAGTCCATGTGGATGCAGGGAAGGTGCCTCTCGTAGGATCACAAAGAGACTAAACATCAGCAGCCTGTGAGCTGCTGCCAGATGTCATTCTCTTTCCCAGACTCTCTGCTTGGCAGATGTTCCCCAAACCAGCCGGCTCCGGGGCACGAGGGGGCTTTGATCTGCAGGAGCACGGCTGCAAAGGCTCACATCACGTCCCCGTGGGGCTGGGGTGCTGCCATGTCGGCAGGTGATTTCTGGACCTGCCTCCCTTTCCCACTGCGTTTGGAGGTCAGTGGGATGCTGGCCCTTGGAGGACTGCTCTTCCCACGAGAGGAGATCTGACTGACGCCCTGCTGAGCGCGCAGAGGCCAAGGTGAGCAGTGCGTGTGACCATCCCCGTCTGGAGATGAGGGCACCACGGGGACAGCGGCGCACGCGGTGTGCCTGGCTGCCTGTGGCATTCCCACCCTCACGAGGGATGGAGCCCATGGGAGTTTGGGAGTGTGGGATGAGAGCAGGCTTGGCTCAGACCCATCTTTCCCCCATGGCAAGCTGCTGCCTTCTCTCAGCAGGGAGGCTGTTGCGCTCACAAAGAGTCCCCTGTGATTCTGTGGCCGTGCACTCGCCCGGCTCTGAAGCCTTTTGTTGAACTCCTTTTTTTCCCCTTTCCCTTCGGGTGGTGTCAAAAGCTGACTGCTCTGCTCTGGATGACGGTCGTGTCTGGTGGAGGCAGGGATTAGGTCAGCTCTCGCTTGCTAGACCGAGAAGGAGGAATGTGGTTTTACGCCGAACCTCCGTCACGCAGGCAAAGCAAATCCTGTCGATAAGAGAAGGGGGAACTTCCCTCGCCCAGTGCCTGTGATTACGGCTCGTGGCCTGGCTCCAACATCAGCTCCTGGTGTTGTGCAAGAGTGGAAGAGTTTGTTCTCCTCGCCTGGGTATTTCATCACCCCCACGGCCCGTGCTGGTGTATCTTGCTGTTCGGTGACACACACCAGCCTCTCCACAAGTTGGCAAGGACTTGCCTTCTCTGCTGCAGCCCTGGTACCTGCCACAGACCCCTGGCACCCCGCAAGGGGGAGCCTGCGCTTTGGGGCAGCTTGAGAAAAGCAAAGCCCACAGTGCCCCAGGGTGCAGAGGGCTTGCTCAGAGTAACCCTCTGCCTCCAGGTTTGTCATTATCAGGGGCAGGACCTCTGTGTTTACCATTTCACCCTGATGTTTTTATTTCCAGATCAGATTTAGATGAAAAATATTTTTTTTTTTTTTCTCACTGTTAGAGGGGCAAACTTCTCCACTTTATTGCGGAGGAGAAGCACAAAGCAGTGACACGCCTTATTACCTGCTGGCACTTGGCTTGAGGTGGTCGGGATTGTTTTTTGCAGAGCCTTCTCAGGATTTGATTCCGGCTGGGAAGCCATAGGGCACGCTCGCAGGCTGTTAGCCCTGCTCCTCCAGCAGACATATCCCTCTGGCATTGCGCTGTGTTGGTGTATCCCTCTGCATTACACCATCAGCTCCTGGGCAAAGCCTTTCCTGAAGGCTCTGCTTCCCGGGAATACTGCTGAGCACATACATTCCCCTCTCCCTAGGATCCCCTGCAGCACTCTTAATTGATTCAATTAGGATATTATCTGACAAGTTTCCTGTTAATGAAGAAGCTCTCTGCCAGGATGTTAGCTCTTGATACAAAGCTGCTTTTGAAGGGCTCCCTCTCCCTGGGTGGCCCCGTCGGCATTATCGCCTGCACGGTGATGGGCAGCTCGGCCGTGGGGTCAGGGTGCTCCCATGATGTGCACAGACCTTCAGCCACGGCTCGCTGCAGAAGGACTCACTGCACAGACATTTCTGGCTTAAGAGAAAACCAGCTAATTGATAAGATAAATTGATGGCGGAGATAAATGTGGATAATCGTGCCCTGTCTTGGCGTGCTGTTGCAGGGAGCCCTGCTGTGGGTTGGATATGCTGCTGGGGCATCTCTGCCCCAGTTCTGGCTTAGGGAGCCAGGGCCCAGCAGCCGTGGGATCACCCTCCTGTCCAGCATTACTGCAAAGGAGTTGGTGAAAAGCATGATACAACCGCTGCCTGCACAATAAAAGCACACAAAATTGCTTTAAACTGCATCCGCTCCACTAAAAAAAAATATATTCTGCCACAAATACTTAAAAATAATCTTGGAAGGAGAGAAACAATAGGATGGTTGTTTCTTTTTTCCCTCATTTTCTTCCCGACCTGAGTGCGTCGCTGAGAGCGAGACTTGGCCTCTCTGCGCTCTCCCGTGCTTGGCAGGGAAAGCTGTGCTCCAAAGGGTTGGGTGTCTGTCTGCCTCTTCCCTGCCCCATCTGCCCCTCTCCCTGGGATCTTGCATGGCTGGGCAAGTTCTCCCTTCTGGGAATGTGATGTGAGCAGTCTTGTTTGGAGCTTGGAGGGAAACCCTCGCTGCTGAGATGATTTGTGGGAGTCCCTATGCCAGCCGCCTACCCTCCACGACTCCGTGCCTGCCGGGTAGAAGGGTGCTCTCGCAGGAAACCTGCCCTGCCCCGTCACTGGTGTGCCTCCATTTCTGCTGACCATCTTCTGCCTGTCTGTGCATCCCTCCCCCGGAGCTTGTGGGGTTGCTGTGCTTCTGCCCCTTTTCCATCCCTTTTCCAGAGCTGTGCCTGCTCTCCTTAGCTTTCCTGGGGAAGAGCAGTGTAACAACCTGTGCTGTAGACCCCACCCTGCAAGATCAGCAGGAGTAAGATGAGCTGGAAAGGGTACAGGGAGCCTCAAAACCTAGAGACCTGCCAGCTCCCTTCCTCCGGGTCTCTGGAGCATCTCTCAGCTCTGGAGCTGAACTTCTCCCATCGCTGCTCTGTGCGTTTCCGCTGCAGCGCGTAGAGCTACAGCAGAACTGTCAGCCCGTGACCCACCACTGGATTTCTGCAGACGTGTGCTCTTGTATCTTGCTAGCGCAAACTGCCTGCCATGGTTACAGCTGGCGCTGGGGTTGTTTTCTTTGGAGTGGGTTTTTTAGCTGTTCTTCGACCGCAGGCTTATGCCTGGTAAAACTGATGAACTCATGTTCGCTGCAGCCTTCTCCAGAGCGGTGTGATGTGGCAGCCAGGCTGGGGGGTCCACGGGACCGACCCCTCTATCTTGCCTCTTCCTCGACTTCTATTTGTGTGTGTCAGAGGGTGCTCCAGGCACCTTGCAACCGCTTTTCCTCCCTCCAGTAAGGGTATAGATACCAGCTTGTGAATGCACAGGCATAATGGTACCAACCCACAGCCGGCAGTGCAGTGTCTGGTCTGGCTGGAGTGATGCCGGTGGCTCTGGGCTGGGCTGGAGGGCAGCAGGGGGGCTGCAGGGAGAGGGTACCCACACCGCCTCCTGATCGCTGAGCAGCTGCTGCAAGGGGCACTTTCAGTCAAGAAAAAGGAAATGGAGAACTTCTGGACTGAAGTTCTGGCTGGGTTTGGTGGGATCACATGGCTGGGAGCAGGTCTGGCCAGAGGCACGGCTCAGGCACGTGCATACGGCAGAAAACAGCTTGCACCGCTTGTGCCTTGGAGGCTCTCGGTGCTCCCGGGAGCGCAAGATCCTCAGCTCGCATTCAAACGGAGAGGAGGAGAAAGCTGCCAGTGACTCAAAAATTGCGTTGCTTAACAGCAATCAGATGTGCGGTGTTTGCAACTTGTTTTCCTCACCCTTCACCAGTCACAAGCTTTCCCGAGCCCTTCCCAACAGGAGCAGGGCTCCGCCGTAGTGTAACAGTGTTTTGCAGGATAACGGGGATGTGGTGTCATCCTTTCTTTTCATGGATTGAGGGAAGAGTAGGAGGGCGTTGCATGCCTGGGGCGGTTGGGATGGTGGTGCTGCCCTGGGAGCCTGCGGTGCCTGGGGGAGGCGAGTCCTCCCTCGGCTGTGCTCGGGCTTGCTTTGTGGCTGCTGGTAACGTCACCACGGTCCCCAGTTACTGCTGAGTCTGGAGTAATTTTCTTTGTTGTAAACCCTTTAAAGTTTGTTTTGAGAAGAAGCTGTAAACAGGGATCATTTGTGCTTAGTGTCATGCTGGTTTTGAGTCGTCTTGTTTTCGTTTTGAAGAGAATATCTGAGAGCTTCTTTTGGTTTTCCTGTTGTCTTTGGGAGTGTTGGGGGAGTTCTTTATTTCTTCTCAAAATATGAAAAAAACCCCTCCTTCTTCCTTCCCCCTTTCCACCAAACCTCAATGGTTTTATGCCAATGCATTTGAGATCCACTAAAAAACCCCACGAGTATTGCATGTGCAGCGGTGCAGAGGGCTGTATCGCTGAAAAAGGCTTAGCTGTAGCATTACAGTGCTTTAAGGAACTTGTGCTTGCAGCAGAGGAGTCCACAGCCCTTAGCTAGGAGCGGAGACCTCCTGTAAAACGCAGGTGGAAAAATAGTTGCCAAAGAACAAGAGGGAGCCAGGTGGGATAACATCCCCAATGAGTGTCGGGACCCCACAGTTTGGCCATGCATGACCCCCCGTGGCGCCGGGGCTCCCGATGTTACGTGTCGGAGCAGCAGACAGGAGGGAGCGTGGCTTGTTGGTTGCATCCTTCCAGGCTGGGTGAGGACTGCCAGCAGGTGCCTCTCGTGGGAGGAATGGTTTGGGCTCTCCTTCCTCTTTGCATGAAATACTTTAAATATTAATAGGGCCCGAGAATGGCAGTTTAGACTCTGTAGGTGCTCAGGACACTTCCTAGGCAGGTTGTCTCCAGTGCTTCCATAAGTGCTTAATTATTTATGCAGAGTGTGATAGCTCCAATAGGAGAGGGCAAGGCCCATTTCAAATACCCTGGGGACCAAGAAGCTCTGCAGGTGATGGGAAACAGAGCTCAGATCCATGCCTCAGAGAAAACAAGGGAGAGTTTGCGTCTGCCTCCCCATCCTTCCAAAGGAACGAGTATCCGAGTGGTTGGATGGATGGCTGCGCATGCCCTTTCTACTCTTCTGCTCTGTGTAAAGTGCAAAACCCAATCCAACCAGTGTTTTCCAGCAAGACCAAGTAAAGGAAGTGCTGAGGATGTGGATCCTGCCAGGGCATTGGTATGAAGCATAATAGCAGCTGCAAGGAAGTTGTATGCATGTGCTGATGCACCAGTGCAGGCACCCAGCGAGAGCAGGAGCTGGTTATCACCTCTCTTTGCTGACTAAACTTCCTAAGTGCAGTTGCACCAGTCAGGAAATTATTTGCTTAATGCTGAAGATCCCATAAAACATTCATCCCTCAAAGCCTGTGTAGCACAAAACGTTCCCCAAAGTTGACGTGTAACTATGGCCTTTTGCAGGCAAACATGAGTTGGTGTTGTCAGTCCAAGTCAGCTGTAGTCCAGGAACTGTGTCAGTGCTGTGTGATGCTTGAGCTAATAAAATATGCCTTTTTTTGAGTAGCTTCTGAGATCGAATGACTGAGGTCCATCAGGATGAAACTTAATAGTTGCAGAAATGCAGGTTACAACAAATCACCCATGCTGAGCAGAATGATAGTGATGAGCAACATCAGTGAGGAGAAATGTCTTGGAAACAGTGGAGATGACTCTTAAGATCTTGTGCTTCTGGCACTGATTCAGCTGTGCTTCCCTTGACACTGCAGGTCACTGTACCCTGGCTGATAGCGCTGTGTACAGTGTCTCAGGACACTGCTGGTTTGGAGAATGAACTTCTCCTGGGGAGAGGGGCCTTGTGTCATCCAAGTTAACCACTGACTTTAATCACCTCTCTTACATTTCCTTTTCTAGATGCAAATGCTGGACAAGTTTCCAATGGAAGGAGGGCAGAAGGACCCCAAGCAAAGGATCATCCCCTTTCTGCCAGGTAGGCAAGTGGGCTCCAACAAAAACCACACTGGTTTTGGCACGGCAGGAGCTTTTCTCCAGTCTGTGTGTGAGCATACACAAGCTTTAGCTCTTACTTCCTGAACCATCTGAGCAATAGCACGTTCTTGGCCTGCATCGTGTCCATTAAAACATCTGTATTTGTTAGCAATGTGCCCAGAAGGGTGTTACACCCCTCAGTCATTCCCTCCAGAAATCACTAGTGGAGGATTCAGCTAAGCAACCCCACAGGCAGAGCTTCTGCCAGGAGCAATCTCCACAGCATCCTGCTTGTTTTGAGGAGGGGGCTGGCCAGCACGGCACAGGGCTGAGGATGGTGTGAGGCTTCCCAGGAACTGCTCATACACTGTTTATCCTGTCCCGTGCAACTCAAAGGGCCATCCAGAGAGAAGGAAATAACAATTGAATTCCACACGTTAAATCAAGCTGATTGACAGCTTTGTCTTCCTCCCGTGATCTGGGACTGGTCAAAGACAGGATTTCTGTGGCACGACGTGTACCCTGCCAGCCCAACACGCAGCTGTTTGTGTGCCAAAGGAACAGACGTGATGGTCCGCTGCAAACTTTGTGGCACGGGGTATTGCTTGTGGCTGCCCTTTGGTGCTGGTGCTACGAAGGGAAAAAGAACCCTAATGTGCCTTGCAAAAATGACCAGCCTGGGGGAGCCCCGGGAGTCTTTCATGCGCCCATAGCTAATGGCTTTGGCCACAGAGTTGTCTTTACCCCCCACCTCCGAGTAGCTGATGGGCATATTTAGAAATGTCATTGTACCATCATCACTTCTAGTGACTGTCAGGTCCGTTTAGTGCAGCCCTTTGTGCCGTGCTCTGCCTCCTGGCTTTTCTAGAAACATAAAGGCATTTAGTGGGCTGTATTTTTCTCTGGCTGGCATGAAGAAACTCATTTACACCCCCTTCTGAACAAGAGAGTCTTGTCTCGGTTTCCCATAGAGGGATTTCTCATTCTGTCTTGTCCTTGTAGCATCAGCAAGAGCAAAGCACACCTGACATCCATACAGCAGGGAAGCCCTTGCTGTACAAGTACTCCTGCCAGCAAGGAGCGGGGAGGAAGGATGGAAGCCAAACTGACAAAGGGCAGAACTTGGAAAAATTGGACATACAGTTTGGCTCTGCTGCACTTGCAGAAAACTCCCACCAAATGCTGCTCTTTTTGGAAGGCAGTGATGGGAAGCCTGGTCGGAGCACTGCTTCTGGCAGCACACTCATCAATATTGGTTTCTTCTTGGTGTTGAAATAGTTTCCCTTCGCTAAGAGGCGTGTCGCTGGGACTTCTGTTGGAGGAGGAGATTGCCGTTGCTGGAAAATAAAGCCTGGGTCTTGTGTAAGAACGCGGTTTTGGGGAGTTAGGATGACCATCCTCTGGAGGAGCTTGTGCATCTGTATGTGTCCTCTGCAGAGGTGTTTGCCCTTTTGCTTGGGTCCCCTTTTGGAACAGGATTAAATAACACCGTTTTCAGAGGTAGTCACAGGCTGACTTGGAAAACTGCTAGTCCATGCTTCTCCCAGAAATTTTTCTTGACGTTCCATTTCTTCAGTGACTTGCGATAGCTAGGAAGAGGGAGACTGTTGGTGCCTAAGAGCTGGACCTGCAGCTTTACCACTTGCATTTTCAGGTGCCAGTTCAGGGCAAGGGATGGGGTGGTGAGATCCCAGCACAGGATGGTGTCCTGTCTCCAAACAGGAGGTAGCCACTGGAAAGAGAGATAATCTTGCATCTGTCTGTCCTCATGAGGCACCTTCAGAACTCCTCTTGCTTCAGGAAAGTGTTATTAAGAAGTGGGAATCATGTTGCCTTTGTTGTGCATCATGGAGGGGTCAGGAGGTGGCGGCTTCGCTGGAGCAAGATGAGGAGCCATACCTCCCTGGTGAGATGGCTTGCAAGCTGTGTCTGCTTCCAAAAGAGTACTTCACTTGAGGGTAAAGGAAGCTGTGCTAGAGGATGTACAAAGCAGTATGGTTCCTTTTTGGAGCAGTTCTTGGCCTTCCCAGTTTGGGGATGGCAGTGGGTTTTGTTACTTTCAGCTGAACCCAAACTTCGACTCTGTGGGCCTAGGGATGCCATCCAGGCACGCTCAGTGCAAACAGCCTGGGTCTCTTTCTCTGCAAAACGTGGCTCTAGTATGCTTAGACTTGCGAGGGTTTTGATTCTGTTCAGCCTCTGTGAGTACCGTAGTTTGCTCCCTATTCCATTTTGAGCAACATTTTTAACATCTGAATTTCATTACCAGTAGAGATTTGGCTCCAGTGGTTTACTGAAAGTACACTGCTTTCTGGGAAGTCCGTTGTAGAGACACTGTGGCCACTGCAATTCTCAAAAATGTCTCCTGCAACCCTGTGTCTTCTGCAGCTCTGGCTTTCTTAGCAAACCCCTAAGCATCCCAAACTCAGAGTCATCACCGCCACCTGAGAAGGTGCCATCTGGGTTTGTCTGTCGGGGTGGTTTCCTGGAATGGGAAGAGAATTCCATGATTACTCCATAGTTGCAACATCCAGCCCATAGGAACTCCGTTCGTCTCGTTTTGTTAATGTTTACTTTGAGGATTTGACCTCTTGGAAATTTCAAGAGACTTTGGGTCTGTGGAAGTAGGTCTCTGATGGTGTCAGAAAATGCTCTCCTAAGTGCATGTCCTTCAGCCCACTCAGCTCTTCTGGAGTCATAAAACTGGCTCCTCCAAAGTGGAGCAATTGCACCTGGCGGTTTGGAGCCAGGGGTTGTCCCTTCCCGGGTGCTGGCACCACGCTCATCCCCTAGCACAGCTTGGTGGGGTCTGGTTTGGCCTGGCAGGATGTCGCAGTGCTCCTGCGCCGTGCCTGAAAAGCCTCTGTCGCCACATAGGGGAATGTGAAGTGGGCTCTTGGCTACTTTTGCTGGCTTTGAGCCACCGGCGCAGCCTGCCTACCTTCATGTGGTGCTGGGGTTGGCCCCTCGACGCAGTTCTGGTGGCACCCAGCCCGTGCGTGGCATGGACTGCGCTCCCTGGAGCAGGCAGGCGAGAGAGGGGAGACCTGTTGTGGCCCGGCCCAGGGGACGTCGTGCTGGGCAGCTCTGGCTTGGCCTGCAGGACTTCACACGAAGGGTTACACGCGTGTTGGCTGGGAGATGTGGCGTGGAGACCCCAGGAAAGAATGAGCTAAGAAAACAAATGAGCTCAGTTGGGCTCGCTGTGTAAGGGCTGTGCCAGATCTTTCAGGAAACAGCTTTTATAAGGAGAGTGGAGCCTTCCAAACTTTGTACAGCCTGAGTGGCCTGGAGCAGATCCTGGCCAGTCTGCTTCGCTGGAAACGTGAGCCTCCGCAAGGAGGGGTTGCCTGAGGCTGAGCTAACTTTGGCTGTAAAACTGCTTTTTAGGAAGCTTTAGCTACAGACAATAGTGAACTCCCAGGAAGGGAGGAGGAGAAAGGGGGTTCAGTGGGGTCATTTTAAAAAGCAGAATGATGCCTCCTTTCCACAGCTTTCCCAGCCTGCTAACCTGCTCGGCATGGGCATCAGTGCTGCCCGCGTACTGTGGGGCTTTTCTCCCAGAACAACAGCTAATAGCTCCCCACACAGGCCCCATGAAGGAGGTGGGGAACAACTCATCCATTTTCCAGCTACGGTACCCGACTTTCCTCAGTCCCATTGCATCTTCCTCAGAGCTGGAGGTGGGGCAAGGGTCCTAATTACTATTTTCTGCTCTAGCCAGAGGGGCGTTTCTGCCGTAGCACTGTTGGGCGGACCGCCCCAGGCTAGCTTGCAGCCCATGATCGGTATGGTTGCCTTTTCTGTAGGGTTGCAGCTAACCCTGCTGATGTGCAGACGGTATTACCCCAGGCAGAGTGCTGTGATGAAGCAGTTGCTCTACTTCTGACCTTTGAGCTGTCTTTAAACAAACTACCTTACTTTTTTCTCGTGGCACTGTAGATCATAGAAAAATGGCCTTCAAAAACATTTTGTTCCAGTGAACTCTTACATTTCTCAGCGAGCTCTTGCATGGATGGGTTGCAGTAGGGCTTTGGAGAAGGTTTTGGGGTATCTTTCAATGCAGTTCCACTCTCTTGATCATGAAGAAAAGCTGCTGAGTCTGATGGGACAGCCAGAGTTCATAGGATTTACTAAGTAGGAGACTGACTTTCCTCCTTCTTGTCTTCCCCTCAACATTTTGTGTTTGCAGAGGTATCTTTTTTCTTTTTTTCCCCAGTTGGAAGGGTAGCAATGCCATTGCTTTCCTCCAGTAGCAGAGGGCGAGTCGTTTGGGGTAGGAAGCCAAGATACTGAGGTTTACTGCTGAGCTGCGTGGGGAAGAAAAAGTATCTTCTCTTGCATCAACAAACTGACCCAGTGATGTGCTGAAGAGCTTCACTGTTTTAGTCCAGGCCAAGATGCTATATCATAGGTAGCATTTCTTTGGAGCCTTGGGGGCTCCCCAATCCCTTCTTCTCCATGGAGACTTCATCTCTTCGACCTATTCCTCTGGCCACCTCAACCAGCGCCTAAGAGATGTCTTGCCCCATCCCTTGTGTGCTCTGTAGTTTTCTCAGTAATTATGGGCAAACAGATAGGACTGACTGTGCTCCTTCCACAGGATCTCAAACCATGAGTGTAGGGTCTGTCTTGATAGGAGCACTGTTTAATTTGGCTTCATTTCACAACGTATGAAACTCCATGCCTGTGCTGTATCGAGGACTGCCCCAGAGGCACGTTGCTGGTCCCCCTCCTTTTCTCCAGGATATGCACACAACACAGGACTTTGCCAAATAGATGCTAAGTGCAGGGCTCCTGGAAATGCTGTCTCCCACGCCTGCTTCCCCATCCTAGGAATAGCCCACGTAGCTGGCTGCTCCGTGGGCTGGGACTAATTATGTGTACATTTGGGGCTGCCTTTTTTTTGAAGTGAGTTTGGAACCCTTGCCAGGGAAAATCTGGATGTGATTTGAAAGGTGCAGAGAAGTGAATTCTTTCCGAGGCAGTGGGGTGGGGGGGAGAGGGGGGATAGTCCTTCAGGGTAAAGCAAGAGGCACAGACGGTTTTCCACTCTTGAAATATCTGGCTTGGTTTATGGCCATGGTCGACAGGATGATGTGTTTCAGGTTCTCTGCCCCTTCAGCTTGCTGGAGATCCAGTAACAGCCCCTGGCTCAAGAGGAGCCTCAACCATTTTGTTGGTTGAAATGCCTCTGCCTCTGTTTTTTCAGCTCCTTACCCCAGTATAACTTCAGCTTTGCCTGGAGAATTCCCACAGGAGGGAATAATTTGCAGAGCCCTGTTTCCCTACCTGTTTGTTTGCAGAGATTAACCCCTCTTGTGGCCTGCCTGCTCTATCTCATACTGCTGGAGACCCGAACTCCTTATCAGCCCTTTCCCCAGGCTCTGCTCTGACACGCTGCAGTCCTTGATGAATGGCAGAGGCAGTGGGGCCATTGCACATCCATCGCTCTGCAGCCCCCGCACTGGAGCTGCTGCCTGCACCCTCTGCTCTCGGTCCGTCACACAAAGCAAAGCAGCTTTGATTAGCCGCAAACAGGGAGTCTTCCAGTCCTGGGAGAGCAGAAGCTTTCTGGCACCAGAGGAGTTTTCATGGGCAGACAGAGTATCTTCAGTGGAGCATCTCTGGCTGGTGCCAGCGCTGCTGCATGGGGGATGGAGCTCATGGCCCCAGGGGTGACCTGCAGCCTCCTTCTCCTGCCTGGTTGGGTACCAGGCAGCATAATAATGTTATTTCTGCTGTTGAAGCTCTGAGCCCAGTGATGTGCAGGTTAAATGCAGAAGGGCAACCTCTACTCCAGCTGTTGGATAGGAGGTAAAAGCCAGCATTGCCTCCACGTGTCCTGGCCGGACTGCATCAGTGTAAGGACTGTCACAGTGGGGTTTTGGGGAGGAAAGGAGTGCAGGAATTGCGACAAAGGAAGGTTTTAAGGAGGGATTTGAAGGAAACCATGTGAGTGGTTAAAGGAAACCATGGCATGGCAGTGTTCGCATGAAAACTCTCCCAGGAGTGAGGCACAGCATGGGACATTTGGGACAAAAGCTGTTGTGGGACAGTGCTGGCTGGCCTGAGGTTCGCAGGGACAAGCAGGATGGATTTGGTGCCCATTCCTCATGTTGGATGAACTCCTGCTGGTGTGTGTGGGGCCTCTGGCCATGGTGGATAGTAGTGGTGGAGGGAGAGGAGTGTGTCCGTAGAAGAGGGAAGAAAAAGAGTGCAGCTCCGTCGGTGGGACATAGAGAACTTCACATCCCAGGAGGTTGTGAGCTCTAACCATTGACGGATGGAGTCTTGAAAGAACATCAAGGTGCTCCGCTGGGGTTTTCCAGGTTTGCCTCCCAACAGGGTGAAGAACATTGCCGACAGCCCAGAGCTCAGGACAGCAAAGGAGAGGAAACAGAAACGCTGGGACAATTGGAGCACCTGAGCTGAGCAGATGGTGCCAGGCAGGTCAAAAGGGGAGGGAGGGAAGGGGTCAGCCAGGGAAAGGGAAACGCAGGCGTGAGTGCCCATAGCTGTCTTTCCAGCATGCATGCAAGGTCTCCCCTCCTCTGCCCTGCCGCTGCCCGGCTGGGGAGGGGGACGCTTGCTGCCAACTCAGAAGTCCTTCACATGTGATCAGACGTTGGCTTTGCGTTAGGTTGAGATATTTTTGTTAGGTTTCCCCCTCTCCAGTCCCCCTCTGAGAACCAGCTGGTGCCCCCAGCGCTGAAGCGCCTTTACTGGTATTTGCTTGGCTGTAAAAAGAAACCAGGGTCAACAAAGAGATAAGATGAGTCAACAAATGCTCGAGTAGTCAAGGGGAGCCAAGACATGGCTTCTGCTGCTTTGTTACTCTTGAATTTATCTTTTCTCTGGGTAGGTAAAAGCATCAGTTGCTTGGAAGCAGTCTCTGAAGAGCACAGCCGGCTTTGACTGCAGCCCAGCACGGGAAGGGCACGGCACTTCTCCTTAGTGGGGTTGGAGGGGCCTGGAAGAGCCACAGGCCGAGAATTAGCGTCGCTTGTCCTTGGGATTTCTTCCCCATGGTGAATCCTCTGCCAAGGGCTGTCACTCATGTACTGCCCCTTTCCTGGGATGTTTGGGGGGATAGGGGACACTAGGCAGTTTCTTCTGCACATTGCTGTGGCGGAGGTTCTACCTGCCCCAGCTGCTTTCATGTTGTGTACAAAGCACCCGGCGATTTCTGGAAAGCTCTGCATAAAAAGCTGGATGCTTTTAATATTTTTGGATGGTGAAATTAAATTTTGACTCCGATATCCTGTTGATGTAAACATTTATGAAAGCTTACTTTTATATTAAACTAATCCATGTTACTCCATGGCAAGCCTACAATAATAATAATCTGTTCTGCATTGCTTAATTGCCCTCAGCAGCTCTAACCAGCCAATGAGTGTATGGAATGTAGTGTCAGGTATAGATGGGGAGATGTAGACAGGCAACATCCACTCGGTAGTGGTGCCTTATTGCTGTCTTCTTGTTCCAAAATCAACTTACTTGACACGTTCCCAGGTGATAAATGTTCAGTCTACTCATAGCTTTGTGTATGAAAAGGACAGTGTATTTTACCGTACTTCCTTGTGCAGTGATTTTGTTGTGCTAGCAGGGAGGGAGACTCATTGCTCTGATTGCTGGTGCATAAGGTTATGTATGTAAATAAGAAAATCTGAGTGCTTGAGTTGTGGCAAGAGTGAGAAGCTGGTGAAGCGGAGCCCGCAGCAGCACTGACCCTACCAGTTGATAGAAAACCCCACTGATCAGCGAGATGTGCAGAACTGCCTTCTGTCACGTCTCTTCCCCTCTGTATTCCTCACGCTGACGTTGAGGCTGAGGGCAGGAACCCTGCTATGAGACTGTTTGGAGTAGAGAGAGTCTCGCAAAGGTGGTTCTTAAACAGAAAGTAGAGCTGGTAGTTATTTACGTCATATTGGAGCAAATTTTGCTGAGTTTACAGGTATCTGGGAGTCAAGGATATGAACTGCATCAAGGCTGTCCTTGCTCTGGCAAGATACCACAAAGGCAGTGGAGATTGATCCTCCTTTGCTGTCGCTCTGCATCCCTCACGCTGCAGGTTTAATGGACTGAACAGTCCAGCCAACTGGGAAACTACCGGAGAAAATCAAACCCCAGAGACCTTTGCCCATTTCCTGCTGGCATTGTTCCATGCACACGTTTCTCCTCACTGTTCTGCATGGCTTGCCTTTGCCTGGGTTACACTGGGCCAGAGTTGGGCCAGCAACTGAGCCCTTCCCTGCACAGTACCTGTGTGTCAGGCTGCTCTTGGGAAAGGCCAGGACAGCCATTACCCAACAGTCTTCAGACTTGACTTGCTTCTTGCCTCGGCCCATCTGCCCATTTCTTTGCCGTGTGTTTCCTTTAGGATCTAGAAGAGCTAATCCTCAGCCTTCAGCATGGAGTATCTGCTGTGAGCAGGAGGAAAAGAGTCCACCTGGACAATTAGCAGGGCAGTAAACTGGGTACCAGACTGAGAGTCATTAGAAGCTCCTGGAGGCAGCCAAAGAAGGTGTAAAGCAGAGAACACTTAGAAGGAGGCGTTGGGTGATGGGCAGCATTGCCTTCGCTACATCCCCTGGAGCTACAGCAATGAGGTGAAGCATGTCAGGCATTTCTCTTGCATTATATGGCCTTTGGCCACATCAAAAGCTCCTGTGGCCAGCGCTGTTATTCCCATTTTGCAGATATGATCTAGGGAAAATATGCCCAGGAAAACGTTGCACCTCATTGACTCAGCAAGTTGCCCATCTTTCCCTTCCAGGAGGGAAGTGGTTTCCTGCTCTCTCTTGCCTTTCAAGTCAAGGATTTATATAGCTGTATTTGGCAGCACTGAAGGGTGTGCAATTATGTTAATTAGGCATTTTGATTAAAAACCAGCTTTGTGTTAGAAAATAAACTTCCTTGTTGAAAAATACTAGATCTAGAGGAAATCAAGAGAGGAGCTGGATTTCCTGCTGGTTCGTGTGCTCTGTGCCTGGGCTAATTTAAGATCACTTCAGTTGTCGTGATGTATTTATTCCCCAAAACTATATTCTTTTTATTGTTATTCACCAGCATGTTTGTTAAACATTTAAATATTCCCACACCCATAGCTCATTATTTCAGACTTTTGTAATGTACCCACCCATCAGTGATTTCATTTTGGCAGACATAAAACCAAAACAGCTATTCCTTTACAATTGCCAACAAAACTATTGTGATCCATTCATTAAAAATCACCATTCAAATAGAAACCTAGACACCAAATACGCCGTGACTGCTGATGAGAAGGGAAAACTGTTGATCATTTGCTTGTCCAATGGAAAATAATTGCTTTAGGCAAGGAAAGGAGCTCCGACCTGCTTGTCGCTCTCAGGCTTTCCAGACAACTTCTGTGTTCCCAGGCTATTCACCCTCAAAATCTAAAAGACAGATTGAATAGGGGGGTAGGGTTTTTTTTTTCACTGTATTATAAAGACTGCCAGACTTGGCTCTGGCAAGCTGCGAGAAGGAATGCAGTTCAGAGCAGAGCATTTCCCACCATGAATGTCTCAGCCCCTCGCTGTCAGCAGGATATAAATGAGAAGCAATCCTTCTGGTATGAGCTGGCCTGACCCTTTGCATTTCACTGGAGGGCAAGCACAGAGCTGGTACTGAGTGTGACTGTTGTGTGCTCCCTTGGACAGCCCAGTTTCGAAGGCGTTCTGCATTAACCGAGCCTAGCAGGAGGCTTGGCTCCTCCATAAAGTTCTGATTCATGCTCCTTGCAAGCTGAAGTTGGGTTGTCTTAGTTCATCTCTGCTTAAAAAATGCATTGGCAGGCTGTACAAGTCTTGCGTGACCCTGGACAAGTCAGGGAGAAGCAGGGGGGTGACCCAGCCCTGTTTTTAGAACTGTGATAAGCACATGGCCATTTTCACACGTCCTGTTCTTGGGTAGCTTGGTAGCATCCAGCCTCTGGTTCCAGCAATGCTGCAGCTCCGGGGAAGGCTCGCTGTAGGGGCTGAAGGTAGCCATGGGGCAGCAAAGAGCTCTGTGACTCTCCAGCGTGCTTTTCCCTGCTCTCATGTTGCTTGCAAAGAGGGTGTGTTGGTATTTGGTTGTGAGAGAAGTTTGGCTTCGGGGTTGCCCCATGTTGACCTTCTTGGTAAGTGAAGGGATTGCATGACCAGACACATGAGCTGCTGTCCCTGGGTTTGGTGGTGGGATTGGAAACTCAAACAGGGACACAAAGAGACAAAATTTTCCTGAGATACAGGAGATGTCAGGAGGAATTAGAGGGAGTTTCATTACCACCCACCCCACCCTCCCAAAGCACAATTTTCCAGGTGATTGTATTGCAAAGCAGTGCCAGTTCCTGGTGCTTTGGGAAGTGTGGTCTGAAATCCTACGTACCAGTCCTTTTGATCACCGGTCTGTACCATGTATCTGTTTCACTGTCTGCTAATGGCTTTTGTCTCGTTAAATGCCAGAGAAGCTGTTCTCTGTGAAAGCAGCTTGAAGCATTTAGGACTCATTAGACTTCAAAGAAGGAGGCCTGTACCACAGGCCAGAGGGGAGGAAATGGAGTGGCAAGAGGATCCCATTAATGGGGAACACAAATAAACCCCAGACAGGAAGGAAAATCCTATAGGTCTGACTCAGAGCTGCAGTCCCGACACTGTGGCTTCGAGGACCAGTGAACAGGACTTGCACAGAGAAACCCTCTGCCTTGGCTTCTGCCCACGCTGGACCCGGATGCACTGAGCAAGCCCGGAGACTGAAACAAGGGTCCCACCGGCACCGGCAGCCGCAGGGATGTCTGCTTCTGGCGAGCATTGGCATTTGCCGCTGGACTTGTACACCCAGGACCTGCATGCCAGCAGACTGTAGGGTGCTTTGATAGGGGCTGCTCCTCCATCGTTGCTACATTGGTGAGAGAAGATGGGGGTGCAGTTTGCTGGTAATTATTTCCTCTTCTCTCCTTGAATATGCTAACCACTTTAAATGTGCTTTATTCTGATAAGGCTATTTTTTTAGGTGTGGTGCTTTTGGCAAGAAGAGGATGTGCAGGGAATAGGTCCTGACAGAGTGATTCAAAAGAGAGTGTTCCTGGGCGTTGTGCTGACCTGCTTTTCTCTCTCCATCTCTCCTGTTTCAGGGAAGATCCTCTTCCGTCGGAGTCACATCCGTGATGTTGCAGTCAAGCGCCTGATACCTATCGATGAATACTGCAAGGTAAGGGGAGGTTTCTAGCATCAGCCAAAGATGAAGCCACCTTGGTGAGGCCTGATCCTGTTTGACTGATAGTATATAATGGTGTGCCAGTGCTGGGAGAACGGGGAGTGTGGGCTGTGCCCCACTGTCAAACCCTTTCTGTGACGAAAACCCACCCACTGATTTGCTTTTCAATCCCTGTGATTAATGCTGAGGGCTCGGAGGCCTGGGCTGGCGGGGTGCAGGGTGGCCCAGCTCCGCACCAGCTTGCACCCTGCTGCTGTGCTTTCCCTTCCCTTCTCCTTTCTCAAGCTGCAAACCAGAACCAGCTTTCCAGATGGGCTGGAAAGGACCTGGCTCTGTCATGTCCTATGTGAAATGTTTGTGTGCAGGCCTAGGCTTGAAGGACTCGGTTTCTCAGGAGGTCTTTCCTTTCCTGTAGGGAAACAGGACCTGTTCCCAGTTGTATTGGGAACTGACCTGCTGTTTTATGTAGAAGACAGCACTGTCTCTGTAGGATGGTCCCTAACTGGGACATAAACTCCTGTTACTGGTTACATAAAACAGTTATTTGCACAGGGGTAAGATGACTTGTACCTGCAGAAAATTATTGGAAACCAGCAGAGATAAGGCTGAGACAGTTTGCCCCAAACTCCTGAAGAATGTAAGGCTGTACTTAAGTATAAGGCGAGTTATGATGTTAGGGCATTTTTCTGAGCGGGAACAAAATACGGAAGTCCACAAAAAATTATTTTCACACAAATCAAGTATGCCACATCTCATCATGTCGAGGAAGTGCACTAATACTTGCAGCAGCCATGAAATGGTCTGGAGGTAGGACTAGTACCTCCAAAATCTGGTCTGAATGCCGTTGAAGGCATAATCAAAGACCATGAAACCCAGGGGAGAAGATGGAGAAATGGTGAAATACCTGTTGCATTCCGTAGGCGCGGGAGGTGTAGCAGTGACTGTGGCCTAGGACTTTGTACGGCGTGAGAGACTGTGGGTTTTGGGATTCAGACAGACCTATGGAAGGGATGCCGTGGCTGGAATAACAAGTACAAGGATAATGGTGAATTAGTAAATGCATCTTGACAGCTCTGCAGTGAGGCTGTGGGTGAAAACCACTGCAGGCCAGGACGGCAGATGAGAGCGGAGTGATGGAGATGTAGTACAAGGTGTGCTCAGACCTGTGTGCTCCACACAGTGTGGGGGAAGCTGATGGCACAAGGAACTGCTTGGCTCCAGACGGGCATGATCAGCCCTTTGTCTTCTCAGTCACTAAAATCTGCCAGCTATGTACAGACACACACCACTATAAATTCAATTTTTGGGAAGAAAACGTCCCTAAATGATAAGACGCTGCAGCTGTCTCTTTCAGAATGACGCCGTTAATGGCATAAAATATAATGAATCCATTTGACTTAACAACTGGAACATAATGGCTGATGTTATATGACCCACTTAGAGAGCCACTCTCTCCTCCTCCCGTTAATGCATTGCCAAGTAACACCACGCACGCTGTGCCTGGCCTTCCAGTTGCTGCTATTTAACCGTAAAGCTGCTGAGCTGTGGATGTGGGATCGAAGGCTGCAGAGATATGGAATGAGCAAGGAGTCAGCGGGAGCAGAGAGATGCCCCTCCTGGGCACGTCGTGCTGCAGATTGCAGCAGCAGGGTCCCAGCACGCTCTTAGTGCCGTGGTTATTGTTGGAGGTGGACATTGCACGTGCTTGGAGGGTGGTGGTGCAGAAGAGAAATACAAAATATCTCCTCCAGCTTGGCTGTGCTGAGTGAGAATTGAGGGTTAGGTGAGTATGTTGTGAACAAGTTCTCACAGAACACTGTGTAAGAAAGTTTTTGCTTTCTTGCCATCTCCTGTGAGACAAGTAGGGTGTCTTCGTTCTCTGGAAGAGCCCTGGAAAGACGGTGGGTGAGATCTGGGGTGGAAGTAGGTGAGAGGAGCAAGGGAGGGAACCACTGTGTTCACAAGGCAATGCTCTTGCTGAAGGGCTCTGTTCCAGGTCCCACCATACTGAAAAATGTGGCAATTTAAAGTAAGGTGCAAGAAAAGCAACAAAAGAATCAGAGCAACTGATAAGAGCAACCAGTCGCCAAATGAGATTTCAAATGACCACAGGAATGACAGGGAGGGGGAGCGAAGGCCTGAACTTTCTTCCCATTTCTCCAGTTTATTCTCTTTGTGTTTTATATCTATTGGTGTGGGAGCTGCCCTTGTCCTGTCTCTGGCACTTTGAGAAAGTGCTAGTTGGAAGGTTGATGAATGAGTTGCAATGGTGTGATGCTCTACCCCAACGAGACTGGGTGGACCACTAAAAATACTGCTAGAGAATAATCCTTTCTCACTCCCTGAAAAATGGATTTCAATGCAGTAAGGCTTGTCTGTCTTTGGTAAATGACCCTTCTCCTCAGGCTTGTGGGAAGCAGGGTGGGTAAGGGCTGTGGTTCCAACCCCATGGCCTGAAGGCCCTTCCCAGTTCACTCCTTTGAGTGGCAGACCCAGAGGTGGGATAGGCATGCTATTTGTGCCACTATTTTTGATTTGGTGGCCATAGCTGCAGTAGACCATGGCCAGCTGGACTGCAGGGTGGTCTGCTTGACTCAGCCAGTGCTGTGCCAGCTCAGTCAGCTCTGGGTAGGCTTCCTTCAGGATGTCCTGAGAAAGGAGCTGTGGGTCTTGCCTTTCATCCTTCCAGCATGGGGTGTTTTCTGTCATCATCCCCTGCTGTCAGGGGACACAGAGCCTTCTCCAGGCCACAAAACCAGAATGGTTTTGGCATGGGGGAAACTGTGTAGATCATGGGATGCCTGGAACTGGGGAGTGGTGCCCACACAGGAATGTCATCTGTGCAAAACTTGGTCTTTGAATCGCCCTTCCCTGCACCCAGCATCCATGGAGTGGGTAGCTTTCTCTCTCTCTCACATGATCTTGATCACAGCAGGCCCATGATTAGTGGTCTGACTGTCTGCTGTGCTGGCAGTGACTGACTGTGTGCTCAGTGGCTGGAAGGGCTTTTGGGGACCAGCAATTAGGTCAGTATGGAGCCACATCTGATCTGTGTGGTAACCCTGGGGCTTCGCAGATGGGGCTTTGTCTCCGATACAGAAATGAGTGGAGGTTCGGTTTGCCCACACTGCTGTCACGAGACTGCTGTGACAGCAAATGGAGGGCAGGGCAAATTATATAGAAAATTAGTTAAACATCTGCTCCAGGTTGGGCTGCAGCACTGCTTCCTGATTTCAAATCGTCCCTCTTTCAATTGCATGGTTGTTTTTTTTTTTTTACTTTTTGCAGTTGCCATCATCTCTGATTCTGTTCCCTCCCAGGAGCAGAGAGCAGGGCAGGGCTCTGCCAAGGAGCTGCCCATCCCGCCTTCCCTGCCCAGCCCTCGCTGCAGCGCATGTTGGAAAGGACCTACAAGAGCTGTGTCCCAAGGCAAATATTGCTGCCCCAGGCTCTGTCCCCAGCTCCCACAGACGTGCACGCTCTCACCCTGCAAATCTCGCCATTGAAGCCTCTTTTTGCAACAGGCTTCCTCAAGGGAAAAGGAGAAAAGCAGAGGCAGGTTATAGCTCCTGCCGTTCCACAGCAGCCTTCCAGCCCTTGCCCTGATGAGCTGGTGTCCACACTTCTGTCTCCTGTTGCTTCTCTCCCTGCCTCTTCCCGAGCTCCTGTTGCCCAGCAGAGCATTTTTGGGATGTGCTGGCCGGGGCTGATAGCACTGAGAGTCTGGCACATGTAAACTGCCCAGCCTTCCCCAAGGATGGGAACCAGCCGTGCTGTGGCCGGGAAGCTGGATGCTGGGATCAACATCCCCGTGGCTCTTACCCTGTGAGGGCGCATCTGTCCACAGGGCTGGAGCTGGGCTAAGCAGAGCCCGGGCAGTCTCTTCTTATTCTCCTTTAGTCTTCAGTTGTAGCTGGGGTGGGTGGTGGGTGTACCTGGGGGCTCTCTGGGTCTTGCTCCGCTCTGGTGTGTGTTTACAGTAGCTCTCCCCAGCGCCTGGCTCTGTGCTCCTGTGTGCTGAGAACCACATGGATGCTGAGCTCAGTGCTGTGAGCCAGTCCCCTGCGCTCTGAGGGCCTGTCCCCAACTCGACTCCTTGCTCAGTCTTGATGCTTCCCATCACCAGTGTCTCTGTTTTGTCCACAGGCTCTGATCCAGCTGCCTCCCTACATCTCCCAGTGCGAGGAGGTCCTCCAGTTCTTTGAGACACGACCTGACGACTTGACACCCCCCAAAGAGTAAGTTGGTTGGATGGCTGCTGCAGTTGGGGTGGTGATGAAACACAAACTGCCTTGAACTTGCTGGTGTCCGTAAGAGTCTGACATTCATCAACAGTTCCCCCCACGAGTCACAGATCTGGCATTTGGAGGTTTTCTTGGAGAGGGAATGGGGGTTGTGCAGCTTGAGGTGGACACCTCTGCTCACTCAGCCGGCTCCTGGCGTAGCCTTCTCCAGCGGGGAAGTGGAAACACTTCTCTGGGACCCCATGAAGTGTTGATCTCCACTTTCTGCTTGCAAATGCTGGTTTCAGAAACATGGTCAGTCTGAAAAGCCTCATTTCACATGGTTACTAACGACCTCTGCCTTGTTTGAAAGGCTCTTTCCCTTAGCCCTGTCCATGAGCCCCAAATGTAACAACACTCCGCAGTCTTTCCCTACAAAACAAGGAACGTTTGCAAGGAATCTCGCGTGCCTTACGCAACTCTGTGTGGTTATAAGTCTTGTGACTATGAGCTACTTTGGCCAGGAGCCACCTATCTCTTACTAATCACAAGCAGCATAAATCTGTGCAGCCGCCTCCATCTCCTGCTTTGCTGCTCTCTCTTTTTAAGCTGCATGTGACACGATGCGCGGCTCTACCAAAGGTTGAGCAATGGAAGAGGCTTGATTAATTGTGAGAGGAAAGGCAGTAAATTGATTTGACATAATTCTGTATTGGAAGGGTGTGGAGGTAGATAAAGGGATTTTGTTTTTCTCCTCTGAGCAGCAACACTGAGCCTTTCAGGTCTCCAGCTAAGTATTATGCGTCTGTGGACTATATATTCTCTCTGGGTTTTTCATTTTTTTCATTCCCTCTCTTAATTCCCCTTTCCCCCCATTCCTCCTTTCACCCTTTGGCTCCTGTCTCTGCTTGGCCTGTCATCATTCCTCCTGCAGCTCGTGGTCACTTGATGAGATTGGTCTGAGAGCCCCGGAGCCCATTAACTAATTGCTTGCTGTCGCCTGGCGCTGTCATCCGTCCTGCCCTGCTATTGCTCACCACTTAACCTGCCGCCCCGACGCTCATCCCTCAGCAAAGGCAGCAGCTCAGGGGCAAGCAAGAGGCACGAGGAAAAGATGAGCTGGCAAGGACATTGGGTGGGGGTTTATCACAGTGGTTAACAGCCCCTGGGGATGTTTTGGGATGTGGGGGGCTTCTTGTGCATGAATCTTGGAGCCCTGCATGAGAGGGTGGTGAGCTGTGTTGCAGGGGCAGTTGCTTATTGTACCCGCCTGCAGCTGAGGCACCATCACACATGTGGATGGAAGGGCAGCTTCACTCTTGCACCCGGTTTCCTCACCTTTATTCTGTCTTGTAGACTAAGCCAGGTATCAGGCAGGGTGAGGGCTGTGTCCAGAACAAGGAGCGCGTTCAGATGTGGAGGCCTTTGGGTGCTGGGTGTCAGCCCCAGAGCAGTGCAGCTCTGCTGTGCTTGAAGCTGTAGCTCCTGGCTGTCCGGCCATGTCCCTCGTCGTCTCCCTGGTTTGGCCTGACAGACAAGGGTAGTGAAGGCACCAGCCCAAAGTCCAATCCCAAGCATGTGCTTGTGTTGGGGTGTCCATCCTCAGGTACATCCCACAGTGTCCTACGGGAATGCTGAGCAGCTCCTGGGTGCAAAATTGCACTCACTGCATAATTGCGATGTGTTTGGGAGTGTTTGGCCACTGCAGTGCTGGGTGGGCAAGCGGGTGATGCACCACTGAAACTGGCAGTGGGCCGTGCTCCGTCCGCTCTCTGCTCCTCTCCGGGGAGGAGAGGTGAGCTTGCAGCATGCAGAAGGACTTAGCGGGCGACTCTTGTCCATTTGCCTCCAGCAGCGAAATGCTACATCATCTCAAGGACATCTCTCTTGAGTTTCCCATCCCAGCCTGAATGCCAGAGGGGTATTTATTAGCTACAATTCAAAATGCTAATTAATAAATGTCCTTGACTCTCTCCTCTGGAGAGATTGGTGGGAGCCCTTTCCCGAGCCCTGAGTGCTGGCAGGCCGCCAGCTTACCAATAACGAGATGAGGGCTGTGATGGACGGCTGGGCTGGATCAGACGTGATGGCGTGTCTGGGGTTTGGCCGGATGTCATCATTCATCCAGCAGATAAATACTTTTCTCCGGGAATTTGAAAGGCAGCCAGGCCATGAACGGAGTGAAAGAAAAGAAGGCAGCTTTTTATGCTGGTGGCTGAAAGGCGGGAATGAGGGAGAGAAAAAGGACTGGTCAGCGTGCCTGGTGCCAAGTCAAGCAGCTGCTCTCATGGCACCGTGGCTGGGACATCCCTCACCCTCAGCTTCCCTGGCTGACACCTTGAATTGCAGCACACCCACGGGAATGGTAGCTGGTGACAGTGAAGGGGACATGCCCTTTGGTGCTGTTGGATGCACCCCCTGATTGTTTTTTTTCTGGGACACAGGTAGAGGATCCACCTAACTCACATCACCTCCAAATGTGAAAGCACTTTCAGGGCATCACAGTTGACTGCAGTCTATAGAACTCTGAGTTTAACAGCAAAGGATGAATTTAGTCCTTGGATCTGGCAGTGTTTGGGAATGGAAAGAGGAGGTTGGACAACGCATACATCTATCTCCAGGCCCCTGTGGTATCTGCTTTCCCCAGTGCTGGAGCTCTTCCTGGGCTGAGCCAGGACTTTCCTTCTGCTTTCCTGCTGCGCAGCTCCCTTTGCCGGTGTTGGGAGCACTAACAAAACCAGGTCGCTGCTGGCTACCAGGCCCGCAGCCTGCGTTCCTCAGCCCTCCTCCATCTCTCACCTGCTCTGTGAGCCCCAGCCCTGCTGCTGGCCTGCACAAAGGGAGGTCGAGTGGAGGAGGACTGAGTGGAGAGGGAAGCAGGCAGATCCTGTCTTTGTGCGTTCTTTTTCCCCCATCGTGTCCAGTTGGGCGACAGATCACAGCTGAAAGCAGGGCTGAGACGAATCTCCAGCAGTCGGGGGGTGGGAGAGGGGGGTGAAGCCCTTCCTCCATCCCCTCCACACACACCGGCCAACTTTCCAGCATCCTCCTGCCCAGAGGGAGCACTTCAAACAGGAGCGTGGATTGAGGTTGTGGTGTTTCCACTGGCAGTGATGATCGGTGGCTTTCGTGACGTAGATCCCTGTCCAGCAAGCTCTGGATTGGGAAAACTCAACTGCTTCCACCTCGGAGAGCTGCCTGGTGGTGGGTCAGAGTGGGGCTGTAGTCGTGAGGGATTGATTACATTTGGGAAGAGGTGACTCCACAGAGCAGGGGTGGGAGGCAGAGGGGGAAGATAAATGATCATGGAAAGAGCAATCCTGCAGAAAGTTAGCCATCTGTGGGGATGTGGGATTTTTCTTCCTGGTGTTAGATGGAAGCCCTGTGAAAACCGTAGTTTCAAAGGAGAGAAATCATCAAATTCCTGCTCCCCGCATACCTCAGCAGGTCTGACCAGCAGCAGGATGCACGGCTGTTGATGTGGGAAGCTGCTGTGTGCACCCCCTTTACCTCCCATCCCCCCTTTTTCAGTTTAAAGCCATTTTTAGCCACAGAGAGAGTTTCTGGAATACAGCAAGGGGAAGTCTGAATGGCTGGGCACAAAGCCACTGCTGAGTCAAGGCATTCAGCTGCTGACTCTCCTCGCCAGCTGAATTTCCCCAGGTTAACTCCATAGTGAGGCAAGATTCTGAGTGGCTATTTAATAATTGTCCTCAGTGTCCAAACAGGGCACCCAGGGGAAGGAGCCATCATCATGCTACTTCCTAGGGGAAGCTGTTCTAGCAAGTTGCTGTTTGGAGATGCCCCTGGTCAGGAGAAGCCTCTTTCATTAAAAGCTTCTTTCATTGTTTTCTTTTTGGTAGCTGAGCATCCCCCCCATGTATAAGACACTTAAAGTTGTTGTTTTGAACCTTTTAGCTTATGAACCTGATTTTTTTTCCAGTGGAGGCACCTGTAGAGCAAATTTACTATCTCTTAATGTGCTTAAAACATGTCCTCGAGCACCCCTCCTCACTCACTCTGAGGGCTGTGGTTTCACAGTTTGAAAGCTACCGGCTCCAGGAGGTCCTGATGTCTTTAAAAGGTGTAAATTCCTCTTCTCTAAAGCATCCTTATGTGCTGAGTCTGTCAGTCCACCAGGTCTCCTGCAAAGGGAGGGCAGGGCCAAAAGGCTGGCATGGGCTTCCTGACTGCCTGGACAGCATGCGGAGGCTTAGTGCAGGATTAGGATGGGCAACAGTCCCAGCACCAGGACTCTCTGAAGGCTTGTTAGGGGCTCATGACCTCCAGCAGGGCAGATGATAGCAGAGGTGGAGCTGGTGTCTCGGCTGAGGCTGTGGCACCTGGGATTGCATCTGTGTCTCTGGAGAGCCCAGCTGGGGGTTTGGCCGGTGAACTTCAGCTGCTGCTTCTCCCTGCTCGCTGAGGTTGCTTGGCTTTCTCAACCACTACCACCCAAATAGGTGTACTGGGACCAGCACTTTCCGCCTGCTGGGTGGGCCATGGGGTGGTGGGAACCAGAGAAACCCCACATCTGACTTGCCTTGTCTGCAGATGGATGAGAAGCTTCCTGCTGCTGCTGCTAAACAAACATCCTCCAGGACAGGCATTGTGCACATTGCTTGGGCTGCTGCTTCCCAGCCGAACTGACCTTCAAGGCTGTTGGTGTGAAGCGAGAGTGGGTGGCTTTCCCTGACACCGCCCTGGCCAGTGGTGTGGCTGTGGCACTCTGCTCTGCTTTAGAAGGTGGCCTCTGGGGCTTGGTCCTCCCTGGCAGGACAGCAGCCCAGGCAGGCAGGGGTTTTCCCTTGGGTCTTGATCTGCTAACACAGATCCTGCTCTCAGCTGTGGGTCCTAGCCCCAGCTTCTTGGTGGCTGTAGCCTCTGCTGCCACGGTTTGTGGTTATACACCCCAAAAACGTTGAAAACAGAGAGAGGAAGCACTGAGGAACTACATTTTCATTCTAGTGATGTCTCCCAGCTCTGGCACTGAGCTGTAGGCAGGTGCAAAGCCTCCCTGAGGATTTTGATCCAGTGGGAAGCATGAGCAATGCTTAGGGCCAGAATCCCTCCGCAGTGGCCTGGAGCCCTCCTGGCATTTGCCACCACACAGCAGGAGCTGGGGAGATCCATTTGTACTCTCAGCAGCAGTTTCTCTGCAGTTTTCGTACCCCAGGCAGAGGGGCTGGGGTATGACCCTCCTTCTCCCAGCTCACTGGAGTATGGCTCCTTTTCTCCTTCCTCCCACAAGCTTGGCATTCCAGAGCTTTTTGTTCCCTTGGGACAGCTTTGCAAAATTATTTTCTTCCTTTATGTATGTGCAGGCACCCTCTCAACTCACATCCCCAGCTTGCACTCTTGCTATTTCTCCCAAAAGGGAGAGGATTTTGGGGTGTTTCAAGGGCAGTTCAGCTGTGCTGCTCCTGTTTTCCTTGCTGGGGTGGAGGACCAAGTGCAGAGTAACCCCATCCTTCCCTGCCGTGTGCCAGAAGAAGCATCACCAGTGGGAGAAGGGCATGGCAGGACCCAGGTGGGCTGAATCCCAGCTGTGCTGAATCAGCAAAGGGCAGTGGTGGCTGGGAGCTGCCTGGGAAGGTGCGTGGTAATGAGCTGGGGCCTGAGCAGATGAGGAAGCTTGTGCTGCTAACAGGGTTATGCCTGCAGCAACTTCAGCAGCCTGTCGTTATTCAATTAATACCCAGGCCGGGTGATGTGTGGTTAGGTGGGAGCAGCAGCGGCAGTCATAGTAATGGATTGCTTCCCGCATGCAGCCTGACAGGGACTCCAGGCAGGCACCAGCCTCAGTAAATCAGAGAAGGGAGAACTGGGCTAAAATGAGAATCAGCCCTGATGGGATCTGACTGTGCCAGCGTGTCTCCTGTATGGGCTAATTGAAAGGTCCTGCTTAGGGCCACGGTGCTGGCAGCCATCGGTGGGTAACAGATTTCTGTTTGGTCCAAAGCACTAGAAGACACTGGGCAGAAACTCGCTTCCGTCATTGCAGCAGGTACCAAATCTGTTCCTTTCCCTTGTTTCCATAAATTGGAAGTGCAAACTTGTAGCCAGTGCCTCCCAGAAGGAAGTCTCTTCCTGCTTCCCTGTAGCTTTTTGTTTGTTTACGTTTCCTTGTAGTTGGGCTGTGCCAGGACCAAACGTTTTCCTTGTTGCCCTTGCACGGTGTTTGAGGGGTAATAGGGACATGAACTCCTGGGCACAATGACAGGGGATTTAATAGACAAAGGGGAGGCTCAGGTCTCTCCAAAATGGAGTGGCTGCCCCATCTAGGAAGCCGTTCCAGGAGTTTTGCTGGTAAACCAGAGATCCCTGGGTTGATGGATGTTGGTTTGGATAAGAATGCTTGCTGGCTTGTGGCTTTTGAGCCATGTCTTGCTACCCAGACAAATTAGAGCTTGTATAATGAATTGTTTGTCTTGCAGTTCTGCTAGTGCCTACGTGCAGATACACCAGGAGCTTGAGCAAGATCTCAGCTCCAAAATAGTGGTCTCCTTTACTCTCTGCTGAGAACTGTCTTTCCTAGATGACAGCGGACAGAAACATCAGAGGGGTTGAATCCATTCTGCAAAAATGGATTTGTTCCAGTGCAAGCCCCTTGCCTGGGCAGAGTACTTGCCCTGTGAGCACAGAAAAGCAGCTTTCTGAGCCTGAAGATTCAGCTTGGCTGACTCTTCAGCAGTTAAACACAGGGGTGTGGGACAGGGGCTCCATTCAGTGCTCAGTGGAGCATTTGCTGAACACCAGCTCTCCCAAACAAGAGCCCTGTTGTAGCCCAGTTCTCAGTCTGTCTCGTGTATAGACTTTGTTAAGACTTATAACATCTCTGACCTTGCTGGATACTTACAATATGAACTACCTCTGATAGCTATTTTGATGGCATTACTGTATTACAGAAGGATTTTTTTTTTTTACCAGAGCTTGGCTTTTGTCTGTGGGAGATGTTTTCTTGGAATGGTGACCTCATATCCGTCTCATCTAGCATGTTGATTGTGGCTTCTGTGCGGCTGGCTCTACAGCAGCTGGAGTCATCTTCCTTGCGTTGGTGCTCTACTGTCCCTCTCTTGCTCCATGAGCTGGCTGTGGTCAGGGCTGTGGGGCAGCAGGGGTGGTGCTGAGGTCCCTGAGCCGCATGTTGGGGCACCTTCCTCCCGTGAGTCTCGCTGCAAGGTGGGCTCGCTGCAAGATGGGCAACCGCAGAGCCACCTTCCTGCAGCCCACAGCGCTCTGCCCGGCAGCCACCAAATGTGGGGGCCTTAGAACAGAGTCTAAAGTCAAGCAAGCCTGTAACGGTCCTCCTCTAGTCACTGTCCTAGCCTTTAGGGTTTTCCTGATTTTATAATTAATGGGGTTTAATTAACGTTTCTTGCCTGAATTATGACCCTGTAAGCCCATGAAGACTTTCAGTGTCCGCAGTATCCTGCGGTAAGGAGTTTAACAGCTCCCCTACACACTGCTGAGGAGCAGCCAGCACTGTTTGTTCTGACCCTGCCTTCTTGAAAGACACTGAACTGAGCCCTCTGCACCCTAACGCTGTCTTGTTGGCTCAGCGCTCTGAGACTCCAGTCACGGGAACCCTTGCCTTCAGTGTTCCTGACAAGGAGCTGGGAGAGTCCTGAGAAGCAGGTGGAGAACTGGTCATGGGTTTTACCACCTGGGAAGCTTTGTGGGGCTGGTTGGTGACACTCAGTCATAGCTGTGTGGGGGTGTTTTTCACTGTGACTGCTTGGTTCATCTGCACAGCCTGGCTGGTGTGGGGGTGAGAGCTAAATGAGTTTCACAGTGGAAGGCAAAGTGGCCTTTCCTTCTCTCCTGGAGCCACTGGTTTCCAGGAAGCTGTGCATGCAGGCTCTGCTGCGTGCCTTTCTCTGGTCCACGGGGAATGGAGGAGGAGATGCTGCCGGGACTTTATTGCTGTTTCCTGTATGTCTGAGCTCTTGTCCCCTCTGAGATGGTGGGCTGAGGCTGCCGGTCTTTGTATCCGTGCCAGGAACAACCCAGCAGCAAAGTGAAATCGCAGCTCCTTCCTTGCCCCCTCACTCAGATGGAGCAGCCGGTGAAAGGAAACAGGGGGATGAGTTACAGTAATAGGTTTGGCAGATGGCAGAGGAAAAGCAGCAGTTATTTCCATCAGCGCCCTCCCGTCAGCATGAGGGTGCCATGCCCACCTGCTGATCTCCAGCGTGCTCATCTGGCCTTGCTTCGCCTCCCTTCCCTGACATACTGCTGAGCCAGGGCAAATTTAATGGGGCTTATTGATAAACTCTGATTTAGCTCTGCAGCGTGGCCTCTGTTTAGAAATGTCTTTGGGATGCTCTGTCCAGTAGATTCCTCCGTTGGTCCCTGCACCTGGGACATGGTATTCAGGTCTTTGTACAGCCTGTGGTCTCTGAATTTAACAGTTTCCAGTTCCCAGATAACAATGTCCCCTTTGTTTCTAGTCCATCTTGGTTGCATTTAATTTAATTTTATTGCTAGCTGCATGGATGAGTATCAGAGGTTTAGGGTGTAGAGGGAAGGGGGGGACCGGGAGGGTAAGGCATTGCAAGCAGAACGCATTGCCAGGGTGGGTGGGCAGTGTTTGAAGGCAGCCGAGTGCTGGCATCACCCCACCGCTCTAGGGGGATCAAGCGTCTGCAGTAATTATGGTCTGAAAATGCAGATAAGCTTGAAAGAGAACAAAGCATCGCCCAGCTCTGGCTGGCTTTCTTGCTGAGCATGGGGGAATTTCTGTGTTTGGCCTGAAAACAAAGGGCAGGGAGGGGGAAAGGTTGTTTTGCCAGTGGACTTGACAAGCAGATGGAGGAGCTCCTGGGGTCCGTGTGGGCTGGTCCAGCCACCTTTCCAAGCAGTGATCAGGCAGCTCCAAGTTTCAGGAGGGTCCCCCTACCACCAGGTGAATGTTTTCCTCCTTGGAAGCTCCAGTCCCTGCTTTGTGCTTGTTACTCTTCCTGGAAGTAACAAGGATCGATGCACGGCTCCTGGTACTGGAATATTTTGTCTTGGCCAGACGGTCTTGATCTGTCACACGTGCGAGTCTGAGGAGCAGGGAAGCAGTCTCTGTAAGTGAAGAGGGAGCAGGTTACCATCAGCCCAGACTGCAGCAGCATTTCAAAGCCACAGCAGTGAATTATGTGAATGTGTTGAGAGCCCTTTTGTAGCTGTTTGGAATGCTGTGGTTGGGCTGGGGACAGCGCTGGTGCACGTGTTTGGGTTTCAGACAGATTGGGTGTCTTGGTTTGTTCCCCCTGATTTTTTTGAGGCTATTCTGAGCCCATATTTTCTTTGATTTGGTGTTTGGTTTTTTATCATGAAATGACCGAGATTTCATTGCGCCTGAAGGAAGTTGTGCTTGTGCCCTGGGTTTGAGGCTGTTCAGCAGCTATGTTTCTTGGCAACATTCAGATAAGAGAAGGGACTGAGGACCTGCAGTTTCTAACCCATCTCATCAGCGGTGTGGTCAGTGCTGGACGTAGCTAGAGGACTTGGGCTGAAGCTACCTCATTGCCTTCTCATAACCACCAACAGCTCCTGCTTGCTCTGTCCTGGAGGCACTTTTTCTGCTGCACAGTCCTGGTGTTCATCCTTTCTACACCACTTCAATGACTTGTTCTGTTTTGGGGTACAAATGCTTGCCCCTTCCCCAACCACTCCCCATCCTTGTCCCTGAGAGAGGTGTGGGACACGGAGGAACTTCAGGATTTCCCTCTTTGTCTGTCTTCAAAGTGGTGCCCACTTGTGTGGGAGCTGTGGCCTGTTCTGGGAGCAGTTTGGGGGTTTGGGCTTCCCCAGCTCCTGACTCTGCTGCCAGACCATTTAAATCCACTTGCCTTTGCAAAGTTACATAGTGGGAGTTGTGGCCGTCAGAGCAAGCCACCAAGAGGCCCAGTCCAGCAACCAAACCTTACCCTGGGAAAGATGAAGGCATTAAACTCTGAAATGAGGCGGGGAGAGATGGGCTATTTGCAAGGCAGGGGATGTCACCCGTGGGGATGATGATGATGGGGATGATCCCATGTCACCCGTGGGGATGTTACTTGGTTGAGGGGAGGTCAAACTGTGCTTTCCTGTGCAGGTCTGTCATTTGACCAACAAGCAATCCAACTGCCCCATCCCTCTGCTGATGCTCTTCCTTCTCTTTTTCAGGGATCCCATTGGAAAGAAGAGGTCTGGTAAGGATTCCTTTCCTCTCCATCAGTTCCACCAGCTCCTCCTTTCACCCACAGCTGTGGTATCCTGGAGTGGGACAAGTTTCCGGTCCCACCGTGGGCCAACCCTGGCTGTGCTCCCCCATGGGGTGTGGGGCTTCCCGACATGGTGTGCCCCCTCTGTCCACCCAGGTTTCACTGCAGCCTCCAAGTCCCGGTTTCACATTCCCCTGACCCTCCCATGATGCTCCCAAAGGTGGGATGGACGCCTGCAGCTCTCCATGCTGCCCTGGCCTCCCTGTTCACTTGTTCATCGAGTCATTGCCACCATTGCTGGACCCCCCTGTTCATTTCCTTCCCCACCTCATGCCTATCTCCCGTCGTTTTGTTCCTCCATCAGGATTTATCCAGAGAACGGCCTCTTTCCTGCAGAGAGGTAGTAACAGCCGCTCGCTACCTGGCCCTTGCTCTTGCTTTGCCTTTCGCCGTGGGGACACCTGCTCAGGCTGGGTGGGCAAGCCTCTTGCAAGAAGCTGTCACATCCCCCGTAGCTTTCTGTGGTGGCTGGAGGACACGGGGCAGTAGTGGAGAGGAGGTACAGTGAGCTCAGGAGTGGCACTTGGCTGTCAGTACAGCTCTGCGTGCAGGTGAAGGGCAGGGCTTGGTCTGCAGTCAGGAGGGTGGGGATGCAAGATTTCCCACGTCCAAAGGAGGGTCTGAGCTGCATGTTGCTCAGCAGGAGGTTGAAAGTCTCCTGATGCAACTCTATGTTCTGCTTTGTGTTCAGCTGGGACCCTTTGAGTGGATGCTTGCATCTGGGATGCTCTACCTCAGCTTCTAAAGAGAGGGGAACATCTCTGAAAGACCCCCTAGTTGCTCTGTTTTAGCAGTTATCTGAGCTTCCCAGAAAGAGGAGAAGGAGAGAGGAGGGGAAGAGCCTTCAGCCTGTGGATTAGGAAGGGCATCTCTTAGTTACTGGAGCCACAGAAGGTATAAAAATAATGCGAGGGTCTTTGGGAAGGAAGGTTTGAGTCTTAGCTGGATGAAGATTCTGCTGAAATAGGTTGTGGAAAAGTTTTTGGCATGAGAGTTGGCATTGCCATAAGCTGCGTAAGCAAATTGACTTGTAGATGAGTGAGTTCTCTCGGACGAGTCCTCTTGTTTCTCCCAGCATTGCCAGAGAGAGGGTGAGCTGCTCTTCAGAAGAGCTTTGGAAAGAGCTTCCGAGCTCCTGGCACAGCAAGCCCTGTCTTGAAATGGGATTTAAGCAAACACTGGGATGCAAAGTGTATTGAAGTGCTGCCTGCCCTCAGCCTCCTGTGGTGACCAGGACACTCAAGTGACATTGGCTGTTGTGAGGAGGGCCTGGGGTAAATGAGCACTGGAAATAAAATCTGCTTTTTTTATCAGTGTTTGTAATCCCTCAGGTCTGTGAGCCTTAGGCAGGGGCCCAGGTTCCATACAGCCTCAGCTTGAAGGGGGAGTGGATTATTCCCTGGGCTCTGAACACTGACTTGGCCACTGATTTAGGTTTGTCTAAAAGTAGTCATCATGTCAGTCTCCAAGCCTGTTTTGGGCGTTTCTATTCACTCCTCCTCTCGCAGTTCAACAAAAAGCACCGTTGTAGTCATGGGTTCATTGCAGCACTGACAGTACAGGGGAACCTGAAACCGCTTCCAGGTTTATATTTGGGTGGAACTGCCTGGGGAGGCTGGCAGAGTGCTCCATTATCCATCAGCCAGTTTTATTTTAGATGCTTTCTTGTGTGGCTACATCCCTTTTGCTGTGCTATGTCTTGTGCCTGCAGTGGTGTGGAGACCCCAAACCACTGTATTCGGTCTAATATTCTCTCATACCCTACAGCAGCCATAGGCAACCTTTCTAAAACTCCACTGGTGAATGGTATTTCTATGTGATTATTTTCCAGTTCTGGAAAAATCCCTGGAGCGATGATAAGGAAAGAGGGGGAAAGCTGCAAAAAGTGCAACATCCAGTGCCCATTTCACAGGAGAGCAGGAGGAGACTCACTTTTGCCATACTGTTCTTCATAAACTCATTGAATCTGGGCGAGATGGGGCTGTCCTGAGAGCATGGGACAGGCTAGCTCAGGCTGTAGGACTCAGAGGAAAAACCTTATCCAAAGTTGGATAAAGCACGACATGTTTAGGAGGTGCATTTGGCAGGGGCTAGAGTGTACAGCAAGGGCAGGCTTCAAAAACAAATACCTGTGCCCCCTCAGTCCTGAGCCCTTTGCTTCCCTCTGGAAGCATCAGAGTCCAAGCCCCAAAAGAAAGTCCTCTCACTTTCGACACTGATACTGCAAAGCCCAAAAGTGGAAAGGCTGGAAATATCACAAGCAACGCTGTATCTGTGAGATTTCCTACCTGGTTTTATACATCTTAACATTTTAGGTGAATGACCAAGTTCCTGGTCAAACAAAACGTGCAAAGATTTATGGGCTGACCCATCACTCGTATGTGACGTGTCTTGAGAGCAAGGTCACTGCGCTGAGCTGTCTGGGGGTTGGCAGCTGGGATGTGCACTGCCCAGAGGCAGCTTCTGCCTGGCCCTGCCTGCAGAGCTGAATGCATCTCCCCGGGGGCTCTCCTGCATCCACGGCCAGCACCAGGTCTGCAAACCCAGTCCAAGGACATCAGTGCTCCCGTGACTCTATGCACATCCCTTCTCTAGGCTACGTTTGTGTCAGTCTCACACATGAGAGGTGTTCAGGATACACAGTCTGTGCTCCTGCCTACAGCTGTCTGCAAAACTCACTCTCTTGTGGGCTCTGGACCATACTAAAGCTTCCTCCCCTCCCCGGCCGCAGAGCTTTAGTGCTGTCTCTCGTCTTAGATGGTGAGGTTTACACCATTGCTATTTTTAAGAGACTGTCTGCCCTTAAATAGGATGTTTTGTTGTTAACTTGAGTGTGTATTTTTGTGGCTAAGGGCAATTATGCCAGGTGAAGACACTCCTGAAATTAGCTCCTACTTCTTCCTCCAAGCTCAGCTTACCACCTCTGTTGCTGGTTTAATAGGTACATTGGAGGATCCAGAACTGCCTGCTGAAACTGCAAATAGAGCAATGGGTGTAATTACAGCGAGGGAGGCAGAAAAGAGAGTACTTCTCTTCCTATAGCTGTTATTCTTCTCTCAGGGGCTGGGTAGATCCTCTGATCACTTTAAGCACAAACCTTTAATTGAGCTGGTAGAACAGCTAGTCCTAGCATCCACCATTCACTTCGGAGGGCTATTTTTAAATCTGTTTGGTGCCCCACCTTTGGGTTTTGGCATGGAGGAAGCTTTCATTAGCAGTAACAGGTCCTCTGCACTTGGCCAGCTCACCTGGGGCTCTGCAGGGTGCTGTTTATAGAAGAATTACATGGACAATCTGCCTCCTCTTCCTTGAAATGAGACTGTCCTGGAGATACATTGTTCGTTTAATTCTTTCTTGTGGTCTTTCTCAGCATCATTTTGAGAGGTTGTGACCTTGGGCACAGGAGAAGTTCTCTGTGGGGTAGCAGAGCATCCTAGTATTGCTGAAGACCTAGATCTTGGCCATCTCTGCTCATCTCTCTTGTTCTGCTCATTGTAGGTTTGTGCCCTGCAATAGGTTCCCCCATAGGAAAGATCTTTTGTCAGGCTGAGACCTCTCACGTTGCAGTGTACATGCACTTGCCCATGGAAACTTCTTCCTGATACGTAGCCTGAGTTTGTATTTGCTGCATTTTGCCTTTATGTCCCAAGGGACCATCAGTCTCTCTGTCATTTCTTTCTCACACCTTTTAGAAACTGGGAGGCAATTGTCCCATGTGTTTACTGTGCTGTAGCAGCTAGAGGGGTGGGCCAGATGTGATTTCTGCCCTGACCCAAAACTTGAGGCTCCCTGCTCAGGGTACATGCACAGCCCTTATAAATTCAACTTAACACCCATGATCAGGTGTGTGATGCTTTTGTGCCATTCATGTTATAATAATTAACACTATCCTCTTTCCAAAGCACTTGGCAGACACTAATTCTTACTGCACCTGGGGAGAAAGGGGTAATACGACAGTGTCCTCATCCGACAGGTTGCGAAGCTGCAAGGCACACTGTTGGGTTGGAGGCCAGAGCCAGGGTTCAGGGTGGAGGTCAGTTGGGGGCAGGAGTTTCTGGCACCTTTTTGCTTCTTGGAGGCTTTTGAAGGCAGATGGGGTGGGTGCTGCTGGTGCTCCGGGTGACCTGGTGTAGCAGGAGGCTGAGCCCGAGCGATCGCCCTGCTCGGTGGGGCTGCAGTGTCTGCTCATGTGGGCCTGCAAACCCCGGGTCGCTTCGTGGTCTCTGCACACACAGCAAGCCTCTGTGCACGAGTAGGGAAGGAGTAGCTTTGCTCAGCGTGTAGGGACAACCTTGGGCTCACGGTTCTAAAGCAGAAACAGATGCGAGTGGAAACCTCTGTTGCAAGTGCTGCCATCGCAATCAGCACCAAGCAGAGGGGGTGAATCTATATCCATAGTGCTTTCCCAAATGAAAATGTGCTTGGAAAGCACAAGCCAGCCTCACCCTGCTGCAGTGTCTGGCAGAGGAGGGCAGGCGGTGTGGCAGAGGTCCCCTGCCCTTAGCCCGTAGTGCCACCCGCATCCTGCCTGGGCTCCCTGCAGCCACAGCGCCCGTCTCTCCCCGTTACCCCTCTCGTCTGGGTGTCAGGGCCCTTTCTGACCAAAGGAGAGCTTTCGTCCTGCTGTATCCCACCTGTTTGCTCCTCCTTGGGGTATTTTTTTTAATCTTCTGGCAGGAAATCGGGATCTCCAGCAGGAAGAGCTGAGCAGAGTCAGCAAATGGAGAGAGTAAACCATGCTGGCAGGTTGTGAGAAGGTGACTGCAGTATGTAAGGGCAATGATGACAGGGGGATGCAGTTCTGTCCTACAAACACCCCTATGCCTGGGTGTCCAGGCTCTTTAGCCAGGACCAGCAAAACTCGCTGCAGGTTGTGTATATGGACCTGGGGTCTGAGCTGGTCCGTGTGTTGGGGCAGCTGATGCCAGTGCTCAGGAGACTGCCCCGAGCCCCCTTGGTCTCTGAAAGCTGGGGCCAGGCTGCTGTGTGCATCTGTGGTGGTGGTGGGGTTGCTTGGATGGCTCCGTCTTGTGAGCAGGAAGGTGGGTAGCAAGTGAAAGGTCTCACCTGGCTGTACCCATCTCACCTGGCTGCTGGTTTGGTCTCTCTCCTCCTCACTGTGCCCAAGTTTCTGGCTCACATCTCTTGCGCTGGGGTCCCCAGGGTGTCCTGGAGCTGCTCGCAGGCCAGCAGTGCTCGGGAGTGGTGGCCCATGCTCTCGGAGCTGGTGCTGACCCTGGCACACGGGTCGGTTCTTGTCCTCCCTGTGCAGGAGCTGACTCTGCGTCGGTCGACCCCTTGGTGCTGGAGCAATATGTCGTGGTGGCGGACTACCAGAAGCAGGAGAGCTCCGAGATCAGCTTGTGCGTGGGCCAGTTGGTGGATATCATTGAGAAGAACGAATCAGGTACAGAGAGTTTGGCTTGGCAGAGGGCTTTGGGTCTGCTCTGCGTCACAGAGCATGGGCAGGAGTAGCAATCCGGTATTCTCAGTGTCTTCCTAACAGGACCTTAAGCAAAACAGCCTCCAGGCACCTCACAGGGATGTCCTTGGATGGTCAGCTGAGGTGGGACGTGGAGGAAGCAGCTTCAGTCTGCAGGCTGGCTGTATGAGCGTGGACAAGACTTCAGGGCTGTCTCTAAGGGAAGGGTCCGATCACCCGTGTGCTGAGCACCAGGCGCCGTCCATCTTTTACAGTCTCTGCTTTATGCTTCTTTGTGCTGAGAAACTTGGCCGATGGGCCCTGAGGACAAAAGCCACTCCTGGAGTTGGCAGGCTGGTTTTATCGATGGGGGAGACACTCTCATGGTGCCCATGAAAGCCCCCATTGTGCATTCGCAATTCCTGCCTCCGAACAATGAAGCACCCGGCCGTGGAGCGGGGCAGGCAGCTGAGCTATTCGCTTGCTTCAAAACTTTAACTTGCTCCTAACCTCTGCAAAGGGATCCAGTCATGTCATGGGCCCAACTTCTGCAGTTGGTGGAAAAGGGGAACTTATTCCCTGTAGTTAACAGAAGTTGCTTAGAGGGAGTTTAAATAGATTTTAAAACTCTGGACAGCTGGTCCCCAGAGGATTAGTTGCACCAGCAGCTATGTTTGAGAATGAGGAAGATAAAAGCAACCCTGAAGCAAGTGAAACCTATTAGCACAGCCAATTCAAAACCTATGGCAAATAATTTATTCATCAGATGTCAGCCCTGGTTTTCCCTTCCATGCAGGTAGCTGCTGATTCCCTCCCTGCCAATCTAGTTGTCTTTCTAAATGACTCACTGGTGAGATTCTGAGGATAATGCTCGGTATTTATGTTTCTTCCCCCTCCAGACACAAATAGCTATTGTTTTTAATAACTGAGGAGCATGCGTTTATTTTGATTGGACACCCAGGGTGGCCCAGAATTGCTTGTGGCCACTATGGAGCTGGCTAGGTTTCCGCTGGGAGAGCTCATGTTTTAATCCTGAATTTGCTCTTAGCTTTTAAAATTTGCTGTTTCCACAAATGTAAAGAAGGCGAGAGCGCAGCGGGAGTCAGCTATCGATTCGCAGACAGATTATTCATCTCTGCTAATTAGCCTGGGCATGCTGACCCAGACTAAGGGGAAAATGAACCATGAAGGGAAAAAAAAAAAAAAGGAAAGCAAATGCTGTGGCTGGAGCCATTCATTTCTCGGAGCCTCTCCTGTTTTTCGTGGGGTGGGAACTATACATTTAGATACCATTCAGCTGCGATTCTCCCATACTGCTGTCTGTGCCCCCTTTCAGGTAGCGCTTGGCTCTGCTGCTTTGGGTCACCCCAGCTTCCTGTGTAGGCAGCAAGGAGGGGGCAAAGCCCCCCCCGGCTTGTTGTTTGGAGGGAGGGAGGGAGTTTTTGGCTGGTGGGAGCCCTTGGCTGAGCTGCCTGCTGTTTTATTCTCAGGCTGGTGGTTTGTGAGCACGTCGGAGGAGCAAGGCTGGGTGCCGGCAACCTGCCTGGAGGCCCAGGATGGTGTCCAAGATGAGTTCTCCATGCAGCCCGACGAAGGTAAGAAGCTGCTGTAGAGATCTGCCCCAGCTTCTGTCTGCTGAACGGTACTGAGCTGCTCGCAGGACTGCATAGCCCTCCCTGACTTAGGCAGGACATGAGCCACGAGCCCGGGGAAGCACAAACCCACACGTGCTGTTCAGTTGTGTCTGGCCATAATGGTTCTGCCTGCCCAGTGCTCTGCTCCAGTGCTGCAGCAGGAGTGGGGCAGCTGGATGCTGGGTGTGTAATTGCTGGCCTTTCTGCTCCCCCATAGAGGGTCTGAAAGTGCCACCTCCAGGGAACACTCAGTCCTGCCATCCCAATGCCTCCTGTAGGCCCCAGGGAGCTGCGTTACCTGCACTGGAGGAGGAGCAGAGCTCAGGTCCTAGGACAATTCTCGTGTCTTTGGAAGCCAGGCAGAACAACAAGCATGCATGAGCTCGTGTTGCGAGAATAGCAAGGTTCCAACCTTTGCTTAGAGCAAATCTGCAACGCCCCCAGAAAACACATCCTTCCCGTTGACCACTGCTTGCTCAAAGCAGTGCTGTAGCTGGCTCAGCCTCTCGTCCGGTGAGATGGAGGTGGGAGGGGGGCTCAGATCAGGAAGGGCCCCCAGAGAGCTCCAGGTGAGTAGAGTCTTTGTGCCACTCGGTGGTATCAGCCCTGTCTCCTCTTGGACCTGAAGTGCCACCTCCTTACATCCTCTCTTGTCCTTCTCCTGCTTCCCCAACATGCTCTTCCCAGTCCCATGGAGATACTGGTCTCTGCCCAGGCACGTTGGCCGCCGTCGGACTCTTGGGGACTTGTACACCAGTGGATGGGGTCAAGGTGGACTTCACAGAGACTTGTTCAGCTGCCCATGTTTTGTGCTTGGAGCCTTGTTGTCTGCATGATTGTTTGCTCTGCATGTGATGAACCCTGCTTGTGCCAGTCCTCAGTGCGTGCCATACATGCTCCTCAGCCCTCCACCAGGCCCACTCATATCCACCTCTCTTTCCTTCTCACTTTGTGAGGCTTGTTCTGGGTACAGAAGCTGGAGTTTCTGCTTTCCCCCAACACGTGTATGCAGACGTTGGGACAGGGGTTCTGTCAGAGTAACTCCTCTGAGCCTGGGGTTGGTGGCTCACAGGGGGTCAGGAGAAGAGCCAGCTTGGTTTTGCTGGATGTGACATTTTCTGCTTTGAGTCCTTTGCATGAAAGGGGTGGGAATCAGGCCCTTCGAGGGCTGTGCTCCTCCAAAAAAACAAATCCAGGAAACCTGCACGGTGGTGATATACGAACGTCCAGAGGTGTGGGTTTTGGAGGTAGACTTTTCCCAAAATAGCCTTCACCCTATTGTGGCACTGCTTAAACATAGGCAATTGCTTTCCTCAGTTTCATCCAGAGAGGACAGGACAAGGCGAGAGAGATGGGTGGATGGATGGACCTGTTAGGATGTTTCCCCTTCCTCTTGAAGGGAAGAGCATCCATGTCCCTGCTTACCGTCGTTTGGTCTAGCGGACAGGACATGGGACTCTTCTCCAGGCTCACTGCATGGTTTGGGAGATCCAGCTGTTGAACGGAGAAGTTCGCGTAGACCTGCTGCCTAGAGCGGTTTGAGAGCTGTGTGTCAGAACACCTCTGTATGTGTGGGGTTACTCCCTGCTGCCCATGGGATTTCTTTCCTTGTATAGAGGACAGTTCTTTAAAGGCTCTGAGAATGAAATTTAAACAGAAATGGATGCATGGAAGGGCTTCTGTGAAGAGCAGGTGAAAGGAGAGCTGTCGGGTAATGGTAGTCTTTAGTCCTAAGGGAGAGGAGGAACTGTTTCAGACAACTTCTCCTTGGGCCAGGCTAGCTCATCAAAGCTTACATTTCAAAATGCAGCTGGATTAGTTTTGAAATACATTTCCCTGGCATTTATCTTCTGAATGGTTGTGCATTTCTGTGTGTTTGCACCTGTATTCAGCAAGAATTATCATTTATATAGAGCACTTAACCATTGTTCATATTGAGTCCAGGTTTCCGTAAAACAGTATCTGTGAAACTGCACTTTCTTTCCGACAGAGGAGAAGTACACCGTTATCTACCCATACACGGCAAGAGACCAGGATGAAATGAACCTGGACAAAGGGGCTGTGGTGGAGGTGATCCAGAAGAACCTGGAGGGCTGGTGGAAAATCAGGTACTGTCCTTACCTCTTTCTCTTCCCTGGCACTGCAGCAGGGGCTGTGCAGAGCAGAGACCCGATGTACATGGGATGTACAGTCCAAAGGCAAGTCTAGGGTATCAGGAAGGGCAGAGTACCAGAACTCGTTTCTCTCCATCCCAACTGACTAAGGCCAGCTGATGTTCAGGGCTTCAGCCAAGCATGGCTGTGGTTAAACAACTTTAAAATCCCCCAGTTTCCTGTGCTGGGAGGTGGACTGCGTCACAGCATCACATGCCCCAGCATTGCAAAGGGAACCGCTTTGAGAGCGAGAGCGTTGGTGTTATGCCATGTGCTGCTGATAGGAAAAGCAGGGAGTGTCCTGGAGGCAAGCTGGATCCTCATCTGTGTTAGGAGGCTCCTGCGGAGAAGGGCCATTGTCCGGGCCAGGTCTGCTCAGAGCAGGGTGTGCTGAGGCCAAACACTCCAGATGCTTCCAAGCTGATACTTGTTTTCTCCTGGAAGCTCGTTTTCTCTTGTCTGTGGTCTAGCAAATGGCCGGACTTGAGCAGGATGGGAGCACATGCTGCAATTTTCTTAACCTTACGTTGAACCTGTGGTCTTGGCAGCAGCAAAGACCCAGAAAAATGTCCATGGACTTTTTAAGCAGAGAAGAGCTGCCACGAGAACTCTAAAGGCAATTACAAGCTCAGCAGCTGGTGCCATCTGAGCGTAGTGGCTTCAGCCCAGCATCGGGGAGAGTCTCTGACGCTGGCGTGGGACCCTCCAGCAGGGCAGGGTGACGCTGCGGATGTGGTTTTTCAGTCAGGTTGCGGGACTGGTTTCTCTCCTGAACAGTGCAGATTTAGAGCAGACAAGGTATCTAGGCTGCCAGCGCACAGGCAGAAGGCTTGTGCTTTCTCCAAAGACCAGGTACATCAATCCTAGCAGCAGCCCTCTAGTTCTCCCCTTTGCTTCCCCTGCCAGCGCGCTTTGTTCCTGAACCGGTGCCATTGCTGAGGCGAAAAGGAAACAAGGCTTTGTGCCATTCCCGCCCTCAACCCACTGCCTGCAGCTGGCTTGCACGGGAGCGTTAGTCATGGCTGGAGCTCTCCAGGTGTCCATGTGCTGCAGGGCATGACACCGGGCAAGCTCATGTTGCCCTGATCATGTGGTACCTTCGGTCAGCCGTGTCCTGAGCTCTGGCTCCAGAGATGTCCGATGGCTCAACACCACACGAGCGCAGCGGGTCACTCCTCTGGGAAGGGTTCATGGCCGCGACGCAGTGCGGGGGCTCTGTGCAGTGATGCTGTTGTTGTTGTCACTGCAGGTACCAGGGCCAAGAAGGCTGGGCCCCCACCTCCTACCTCAAAAAGGGGAATGGAGAGATGTTCTCACAGAAGCTGGGGTCAGGCTCCTCCACTCATTCGTGTGCCTTGGATCTGGATGGCATCTCCCGGCAGCAGGTCATGGCGAGCCGAGAGAAGGATGGGCTTGCTGGCCAAAGGGATGGGAGGTTTGACAACTCTCCCCTGCCCAACGCTGACATCCGACGCAGTAAGTGGCCGATCAGGAGGAGGCTGGTGGTGGCTGGGGTGTCAACACAGCCTTTTCTGCAGGCTTTTGGGCAACGTAATGGGACGTGAGGGAGACAGAAGGCTTGCAGGCGCTGTGAGTTCTGCAGCCATGTCTGTAGGTGACACTGCACAGGCAGATGGGGCACAAGCACAGTGCTGCCCAGGGATGTGCCGAGGATCAGCAAATGTGATGAGGATAAAAGACTCCCCCTCCCTGACTGGAGACGCTCTTCTCTCAGAAGCGGGGCATTTTAACCCCTCTGCAGGCCAGGTCTTCTGGCTCAGGCCTACAAAAAGAAGCAGTTTCCTGTGGTGACCTCAGCTGTATTTCCCAGCAGCACCTGCTTGTGCAGAGCTGGTTCCTCTTCCGTTGGGGTGCCCTCAAAACCTGGATGACTGATGCCACTTAGGGTACTGGGCCGACAGGTTCCTCCTTTGCCTTCTTGCCCATGGGGCTAGCTCGGTCCTTGCCTTTCTGTTTTCTCTTTCACTTGTCTTTTGTGAACACATATGTAACCAAAAGCCAGAAACTCAAGCACATCTGAAATTTTCCCTCCACAGAGTCACCAAAGATGAGGCAGAGACCTCCTCCTCGCCGAGATCTCACCATAGTAAGTGTCAGCTGATGCAGGAGAGCAGCAATGGCAAAGGGAGTCAGAGAAGAGCACTGCAAGGAGCTCTGGTCACTGGTGATGCTTTGCCTGGGATCTTGCCCCTGTACCATGGGCTCTGCTCTTGGACAAGGCTGGAGTATGCATGCCGCCTCCCTGCTGTCTTAAGACTCTTCTCTTTGCACATGGTCTTTAATGGCCTTTTGGCTGGTCTGTCCCACAAGGCTGGGTTGCCAGCGGGAGGCTGCAGCCTGGCTCACTCCCTCTGGAGAGGGTGACTCTGCTGTCAGCAAGAGCTCTGGTGCTGAGCGACCTTCTGCTCATCCTGGAAGTGGTTTGCTACTGTTTGTGAGGGTGCTGCATGGGCACAGCCGATCCCCCTGGCCTGTCCATGGTGGCCTGTGTCTCTGCAGGCTGGGGGCTGTGCGGCTGTTGTGTCACACCTTCTGGAGAAACATGGGTTTTCTCTTTTCTTGTCATAGCCACGTGGTTTGAACCTGCCTAAACCTCCTGTCCCTCCTCAAGTGGAAGAGGAATATTACACCATCGCGGACTTCCAGACCACCATCCCCGATGGCATCAGCTTCCAGGCGGGAATGAAAGTAGAGGTGAGACTGCTGTCTGCGCTTCTCTCCTCCTCACGTCAGTGCAGCACTCCTTGTTCCCATCGCCCTGGGACCTGTTTCGGGCAGGCAGTCCCTATCCAGGCAGGGAAGGGAGCTCACCACGGCCTTCTGGGTGGAAACAGGGCATGGTGGTGCCTGTGATTGCCCCTCTTAACACCCCAGGGCCCTCCTAGAGCGGGAGAGAAACCCGGGCGAGCTCGTAAGAGTGGAGTCGGTGCTCTTGGTGGCCTCCTGCCCCCCAGGTGTGCGGGTGCTGCGGTGTCTCCACTGGCGGAAGTTAAACCACGCCACAACCGGGGATGGGGACGGTGGTTTTTCTTCCTTAGGCCAGGTGTGAGGGTAAAAGCCCTTGCGGGATGGCTGTCCCGCGGTGTGGCCTCCCTGAGGGGGCCGCTGCCTCGCCGCGCCCCTCCGCATGCAGCGCCGGGCCGGGCCCGCGCTCCAACAGCGCCGCCCAGTGGCCACTGCCGGTACCCGCAGCCCGGTCCCGCCACCGGCCGGGATGCTGGCAGCTCCTCGGCGCGGCCGTGTCCCTCGCGAGCGGGTCCCCTTCCTTGGCAGGGGTCGTTAGCAGGTTCCCCTCGCACCGGGATACCCGTCCTGTGGTGGCATGGTGCAGGATGGAGAGGCGCCGAGGCCCTGCGCCACCCTGACGTCGTGTCTGCTCCTCTCGTCCCGGCAGGTTATTGAGAAGAACCTGAGCGGCTGGTGGTACATTCAGATTGAGGAGAAGGAAGGCTGGGCCCCCGCCACGTTCATCGATAAGTACAAGAAAACCAGCAACGCGTCCAGGCCGAACTTCCTGGCTCCGCTCCCCAACGAGATGGCCCAGCTCCGGCTCGGCGACACCGCGGCCGACAGCAACGCTGGGGAGGAAGCGATGGGACCGTGCCGTCCTCTGCCAGAGGCTCCTCCTAACGGTACGGACTGCGGCGGGAAGTGGGCCAAAGACTGGAAGGGGAAGGAGGCTCCCGAGAGTGGGGACCTGGCCTTCACCGGCGGGTACGAGGAGATCTCGGACCGTGATGCGGAGGAGAAGCCCAGCCTGCCGCCCAGGAAGGAGTCCATCATTAAATCGGAAGGCGAGTTACTGGAGAGGCAGAGGCCTCCCCCCAAGCCCCCAGGCATGATTTTGCCCATGATCCCACCCAAGCAGTCGGTAACCCCGAAGGACAGCAAGAAGCCCGAGCTGAAACCAGAGAAGGGCAAACTCTTTCAGCTGAAAAACGAAATGGGACTGGAATGTGGACACAAGGTGTCAGCCAAGGAGGTGAAGAAGCCAAACCTCCGGCCCATTGTCAAGCCAACTAAGCCAAAAACTGAGCCCATGGAGGATAAGCCTGAGCCCATCACCCAGAATCCATTCTTGAAGTCAAGACCTCAGATCAGGCCAAAGCCTGCTGCAGGCCCCCGGACTGACCCACCTCCAGCTGATGATAAGCTGGACATCTGCAGCCTGCGGAGCAAGCTTCGACCTGCAAAGTGCCCAGAGAAACCCTCCGAGCAGGACACCACTGCTGGTGAAAGCTCCGTCAGTAACACCATGGTCTCTTCGGAGGTCCCTGGAAGGTTTCAGGAGCGACCAAGCATGGAGAGCAAACCTCTGCCCAAGCTGGACAGCCACGCCATGAAAGAGGCACTGCCCAAATCTCCTCTGGCCCCAGCAAACGCTCCAGGTGCCAGAGAGCCCCCGCCGCAGCGCCCTGTTGTGCCACCCCGCAGACCACCCCCACCAAAGAAAACAGGGAGTGCTGCCTCTGGCCCTGCAGTGGAGCTCAAGGCCCCAGCACGGGAAACACCTGAAATCAGGTCATCCCCGGTGCCGGGGAGGCCCATGCTGGTTCCTCCGAAAGCTAAGCCGTTCCTCTCTGCTGCCATCCAAGACGAAGCCAAAGCGAAAAGCAGCGTAAGCCCAAAGGTCATATCCAAGCCAGTGGAGAGAGGAGAAGCCAAGGAGAGGACCTCAGCCCCTGTCTCCAGTGTGGACATCTCCAGGGAAGCTCTCTATGTGGCAGTGGCGGATTTTGAAGGCGATGAGGAGACCAACAGCTTTAAAGAAGGGACTTTGTTTGAAGTTCGTGAGAAGAACAGCAGCGGCTGGTGGTTTTGCAAGGTCCTGACTGGGGGTCCGTGCTGGGAGGGCTGGATCCCTTCCAATTACCTACGGAAGAAGCCATAGCTGCTCCTCTGCTTGCACGGCTGGAGGTTCCCTGGTCTCTCACCTGAGTATTTAATTAGCAGATTAATTTATAGTTTTCTGTGAGGCTGGCTTTAAAAAAAAAACAAACATAATAATTGAGATCCCACGCATCCCAGCTGGTGCCCGTTGGCGGCAGCCTGGAGGAAGCAGCTCGGCCTCTCCTCCCCGCCCATGTGCTCCCACCCACCTTCCTCCCCACGTCTTCCTGAGCCCTTCGCTCCCATGGCTGCGCCAGCAGCCCAGCCTTGCAGCCAGGGCCGCTCTGGCCAAGCTTCCTGGAATAGGATGGCTACCATGGTTCTCCATGCTGGAGATGGATCTTGATAGATATTTTTGCTACCTGTACGGGGAATTAAAATGAAATACAGCAGTAGCCAGGGAGAGAGGTGAAGTGTGGCACAGTACCAGCGAAGGAAACCTGGCCACACAGTAAGATTTGCCTTTCCCAAGGCTCAGGGTCACGGTCAAACGTAGGTCACATTGCTTAGTCCAGGTGTGTAGCAGAGCCATAGGGAACACGGCAAAAAGGAGGAATGATTGCTGAGAACGGGATCCCTGTAGCTCTGGATTCACATGCAGGCACAGGCATTGTGCTCTGGTTAAGGGCTGTGCCTTGCTACCCCCCGTGCATGCCACGGGACCGACCCTTGGTCCTTCCCTGCTCTACGACAAGTGTTAACTTCAACATCCTCCTGGTGGAAAAAAAGATAGAAAAATGCACACACACACGTAACAGGTCCTCTCTGTGCTGATCCAGGACACCCTGCAGGCTTCTCCCTTGCAGTCTTGCAATCAAACAACAAGCAGTGTTTTGCTTTGATAGCTGAAGAATACTATGCAAGGCACAGAGGACCAAAATGACCCCAAAAGTCCTGGCAAGAGGATGCTTTGCTTTCCTTCCCGCACAGACTGCCCTGCTTGTTGGACTGATAGGGGACCACCCCTTCCCATGACCCACAGAGCTTCCCCAGGCTGGCGGGCAGCAGCCAGGAGGTGGGTCCTTCAGTAGGTGCTGATATTATCAAGTGCAATCCAGAATGTGGGAGTTCAGCTCCTCATCACAACCAGTTGCGAGGCGTGTCTGGTGCTCAGGGGCGCCCTGCCTTGTCGCCCCATCTGCCTGTCTTCCAGGTACTTTCATTTCATCCTGCGTGGCAGGCTGTTTGGGGGGCTTCAGGTCAAGCAGAGCCTGAGGTTTTTCTGCTGACATTCCTGCCTGTCAAGCCTAATCTTGCCCGCAGTGTTGCTTATCCCAGCAGGAGGATGAGTGTGGATGAGCTGTTGTTCCTTGCAGCTGCTTTCTTCCCTTCTGTACTTGCCTGCTTGCGGATTCAGGCCCACATTTCTCTTTTCAGATGAGCTTTAAACCCAGCAGTTCTGTGGGTTTCTTGTTGACCAAGCCTCTTTGGCCTTTCTAGTCTAATTGCAGGTGGAATCGCTGTGGCTGCACAGCTGCAGCAATGTTCTGCTGCTGGAAACAGAGTTTTCCCTCTAATTTGAGGCTGGCAGAATTGAGAGACTGATGCCCACTCCTCCAAATATTCACTTCCTTCTCTCTGTCCCATGTTTTCTACCCTGAAAATGGTGATATCTCAGGCCAGGGTCATTCTGGGAGGGTAATGGGGCAATTTGTCCCAGCCCTGGCTTGATGTGATAGAGCACTGACCATCCCGGTCCAGCCTTGTATCCAAGAAGCCCCAAGGTGTGTTTTTAGCCGTGGGAATTCATGCATCCCAGTCTCCAGCTGATTCCTCTCCCTCCCACCTACAGTTTTCTCTGGTGGCACATCAGCCTCTGATCAGGCTGACTCACCTGAGCTGGCAATAAGCGTTTGCAGCCCAATCCAATAACAAAGTTTGGTGCGTGGCACGTTGCGAGGTGTTGATGTGCTCCCGGGAGGGTTGCAGGGTGGGTTGGGGGAACAATGCCGCCTTGTCTCTGCACATCTCTTTGCTCTGCTAAATCCCTTTTGCTTTGGAAAGGAATGAGGACAGGATGAATTAAGACAGAGCTGCCCAGTGGCCAAATCCAGCCCCCACTGTATCCGGGGAGGGGGCTGGATCTGCATCCCGCATCTATTCTGGCTGCCGGCAATTCATGCAGGGGGTGAAGGGCTGCGTGCCCTTTCCCCATGGCACTGTGTTCTTGTCCTCTTTGCTGAATGGCCTCTTAGTCTCAGAAGTGTCCCTCCTTTCTGTCTCAGAGACCTTACTGCTCCCGGCTTTCCTCAGAGGGGACAATGCTATTTCTGTTGCCTCCATACTAAATGAGGGCTAGTTCTGCTTTCCTCCCAGACTGAACCTCAGAACTGGTAGTGCTTCATTTTGCTGACACAAGTACTGTATTTGGCTCATTGAGCGCGTGACAGGATCGCTCCCTTGTTCCTAAAGAGCTTCCAAGAAGGCCGGGTGAGTGCCCCAGGGGGATGTCACCCTCGGCAGGGTGCAGACACCTGCAGCCTTACCCCTTCCTACTGCTCTTCCATCTGCGAAGGGACCTCAGGCTGGACACTGGCTCCCGTCAGGAAGATGCTGAGAGCCGTTGGGCTGGCAGGGCTTTACCCCTGCATCCATCATGTGCCCCCGGTTCAGCAGCCGTGTGTACCCTCGGCCAGGCTGCGCCTCCTCGCTGTACCTCGCTCGTCAGATGCGGCCAAGCTCCCCGACTACCTCGTGAGGAGGAGGTGGGCAGCCGGGACAGTCGGTTCCCTGAGCTTGGCCGCAAGGCATGTCACCCCATCTGCCAAAGACCAACCTCCCTCCTTGCCCATCGCCAGCGCAGCCCCGAGGCTGGGCCTGCGGCGGAGGGGGCATCACCGTGGCTTGGGGCCAAAGAGGCGGGTGTCGGGGAGGTCCCGCAGCCCAGCACACCCCTGGCAGGCTGGAGGTCCCCACCGCACCCTGTCCTTCTCGCAGGCTCTCGAAGCCCACTTGTCTGTGTCTCGCTATATTACGTAAGTGCGTATAAATCTACATTACTGTGGGCGGGTGGGGGGTCAGCGGAAGATAGATGTAGCTGTGTAAATGCCGTATCTATACTTTCACCATTAGGGAATTGATTTTTTTTTATTATTATTTTTAATTTCATGGGGGTTTTGGGTTTTTTGGTGGGTTTGTTTTCTTGGTTTTTTTTAAGAAATAAAAAGAAACTGCTTGACTGGTTTCAAGCACCCTTGTGAACCCCTGGCTGGCTGGCGTATGTCTGGGGTGCTGTGCGGCGGCTGTCGTGGGAGGTGTGCTGCTCTCCTGCCCAGAGCAATGGCACCTCTGCCTGCAGACCTGGTGCAGGGTGTGGTACATGCCACACCACTGCAGCAGTGGTACCAGCAAGGAGCCCTGAGCCTTTGAGCTGCGCTTCCTCGTGCTGCGGAGGAACCATCCCCAGGTGAAGCATTTTCCTGTCTTCGAGCAACCCTCCCAGCCCTGTGTCGATGGGACATGCCATCTGTTGGTCCATCCAGGCAGCTTCGCTCCCCCATACCTCCAGCAGTGCCTGGAAGCGGCGAGGGTCTCGGGCACCCCAACAGCTCCTTGGGTCTCACCTTTGTGACCAAGTCCAGGTAGGTGTCCCAGCAAACGGGGCTGTGCAAGTATAGTAGTTGTGTTACTTCGAGCTCAAACCAGCAGGTTGAGCCTGGTGACTTTTGGGAAGTGCAGGGAGAACGATTGCCTGTCATGGGGGCCATTGTGGGGTTGAGGCTGGCTGGGGTGCGGAGCTGCATTGATTGAAGACTCACTCAGGCAAAAGTAGGGATTGGATCCCAGAGCCCAAGTGCCTTCTGGCAGAGGGCTGTGGTATTGCACATGTGTTTAGTAAGGGCTAGGTGAGAAGGGGGAAAAAACAGCCAGAGCATCTTCCACTGGCCTGAGACATGCAAGCCTTGTCCATGCTCACCTCTGGCTTGCCCATAACCCACCTAGCCTGCACAGGGCTGAGCAGGCAGCAGGTATCAGCTCGATCACATGTAGCATCAGAGCCCATCTTGCTACCGCCCGAGAGCCGGTATTTGCTCACCTTTCTGCAGCCCATGCCCCATGCCAGGCTCGAGCGCTCCGTGCAGGGCTGCACATCACCAGCCCAGCACACATCGCCCACCCTGAGGCTGCCGTTCGCCACCCAGCAGCAGATGAGCACCCCGGGGAGAAATCCGTGGGCTGTGATGTAACCTGGAGTATTGCACCTGCATGGCCACGCCGGGCCCGGCCCACCTCGGGCAGCTCCTGGCAGCCGGCGTGGTGCCATGCCAAGTCCCCGTGGGCACGCTGCTCCTGGCACCGAGCGATGCCGGCTGCTGCCCACAGCTTGTGTGGCTGCGCCGCGAGCGGAGCTGGCAGCGCGCTAATGACAGTTGGGCTTTGGCCATGGGAGGCTGTTTGGGCTGGATCGTGCGTCACGGCATCCAGGCTGGCAGAGGGGAGGAGTGCGGCGGGGGGGCCATGGGAGCAGGGGATGGGAGCGGGCAGTGGTCCGCTACGCTCTGCCTGGGACTCGGGCTGGCAGCGGCTGGAGAGGGTGCATCCCACTAATGCAAAGTGTGGTGCAAAGTCACCCTGTGGCCTGAGACCGGCAGCGGTAGTCCGTTGGCAGCTCACGAGGATCAGCTCTTGGGACAAAGTGGGGCAGCAGAGTTTATAAAAAGGCATTTTGGCATAAATAGCCATTGTCGGGCTCCTTCCCCACCTGCGGCTTGTGAGGTTTCTCGTGCAAACGCTTCACTATGGCCGTGCTCTTGCCAGGGCAGCGTTATGAATGAGTTCTTCCACTCTGCTTTAAACCACATCTGAGGCTGCTTGAGTGGTGTCTGGCTTCAGCAAGCCACATTTCGGGACATAAACAGTTTACAGAGCAGCCTTCTGTTGGCCTCTGCTTGTGAATAAAGTGCCAGGCATTGCTACAAAACAAAACAAAAGGAAAAAAGGAAAAACAAAAGGAAAAAAAAGAAGCAGCAGCCATCCTGCCTGTGTCTGCATCCCCCTGGGCCAGGCGGTGCAGTCCCCAAGCTGCCACAGCCCCAGCGCAGGAGCAGGGCCAAGCTGGCAGCTGCCTTGCTTGGGGACGGTGCGGGTTGGATGAGGAATTTGGGGCACTTGAGGGGATCGGCAACAGGATCACCACCGCCTCTGTAGCCTTCAAATACACCCTGCTTTTACCGAGTGACCAGCCAAGCTTTGCAGGGTTTGTAAGGTTAAATGAGCCAGGAATGCCCCTTGCCCTGCCTGTGAAGGCACTGAGCAGCCCCTGTGCAGTGACCTCCAGGAGCAGAGCAGAGCTCGTGCAAGGTTTTTGAAGCGTCTAACAATTTGGGGTTTTCTTTTTTAAGCAGAGGTGCCTGAACAGAATGGAGGTGCCCTGCCTCTATGTATTAGCAGTGCCACACTTTGGAAAGAAAGGATTTACTCACCCTCCAGGTCAAAGGCTTTTAAACGCCTGGGAGCACTCTTTACAAGCCAAACTTTTATTTGTTTCATAAACAAGTAAAATTATATTAACATAAAACAGGTAAATGGACAAAAGTAAAACACACAGCACTGAACACAACGCTATAGAGCACTGACATGTAGAAGTGCAGTTCCCTCCCTCGTGCGATGCCCTCCCCCCCACCCCCCCACCCCCGGTCCCCCCAGACCATTTGCTTGAAAAGCCGAATGCAGAGGTCCAAAATCTGATTGAGCTTAAACAAGATGTACAGGTCACAGTATTGAATCATAAAGGGAACGGTAAGAGAGTAACTGTCTCGGAAAGGGGGAAGGTGAAAGTTCCCCCATCTCTTCTTTCTTCTTTTTTTAAATTTTTAAACAAATAGATTAGGAGGAGAGGGGGGTGAAATCCATGGAAATAAACACTTTTTCACTCATATATATATATATATATATAAAAAAAGCAAGATTCTCAGTGAACACAAAATTCTATAAAACTACCATTGTTCTGTGGTTTTCTCCCCCTGGGTTTGGTTTTTTTTTTACTTTTTAAAAGTTGCTTTAAAAAGGATAAAAAGTGCACAGACACCCTTATAAGGCACAAACAGATCTTCTGTACAAATCATATATCATCAGACTGTTTAAAAAAAATAGCAATACGAGTACTAACAATTAAATCTGTAAGAGGCTACCTTTTCCTGGAATTTTTTTTTTTTTAAGAGGCCTATTTTGGAAAATTCCTGTTGCTCTCGCATAGGCAGGGCGACACGTCCACTGCTCTCACATCCCGCTGTCTGCCCAGCTGCACACCTGATCCTGGCTGTCCCCGCTGGATGCTGCCTTTCTGGAAACCAGTCAGGGCTGCAACAGCAAAAATTCAACCTGTGCAATGTGTCCTGAACAGCTCGGACACAGCTCGGGGTGGGTTTGGTATCTCCTTGCTGCCTTAAAAAAACCAAGAGAGAGCTACACCAAAAGAAAAAAGCCAACACCCCAGGCCTGCACTAGCCCAGCTCATTGAGGACCCTGAGGTGTCGCCAAGCAAATGGGCTCTGCTCCACGTGCACGTAGCTGTGTGCAGCCACCGAAAGGGACCGGGCACCCCTGAAACCAGGACAGCAGCCCCAGGGATGGGTGCTGGCATTTGCTAGCCCAGACCTGATCCAAGCTAGTGTTGCTCGCTGTGGATTCAGACAACTTTCCTTGAATTCCTCATCATGCAAAGGCTTCCGACTGCAGGGAAAAATACTGCCCCATGCCAGAGCAGAGCACTGCCCGCTCACCAGGCAGGCACTCACCTACCTGGCCCTTCATCCCATACTTTGCCATAACCGTACTCCTAGTGCTGTGTGCGCTGACCACAGCCGGACCCTGATCTGCAGGTGCAGGGCTGGGGAGGTCTCTGCAAAGGCAATGTCTGCGGTCCCTGGGCGGAGGGCAGCCCGGAGGTCTGGGCAAGGCCCCTGCTGCTGGAAAGCTGCCCTCCCTGCTTCCTTCTGCAAAGGTGTCAGTGAGCTCGTGCCACAGTCGCAGGGCTGGTGGCTCTGCTGAGGGCTGAACACACTCATCACACATCAGTGGCATGAGCCGAGTTTCCAAACAGGGCTCTGCATCCCCCTGTGCTAGTGTAACAGGGCAATGGGTGAGAAATCTCACTCTACAGCAGCCTGTCATTTATACACTTAATTAAACTGTTAATTAGCTCTTCAAGGGAAAAAAAAGGTTTTCTCCGTGCCCTGGGAGCTGGCAGGCACAGCCCACTGCAGGAGGAGGATGAACTGCTCCCTGGGAACGCTCTCCCTGATGGTAGAGCAGGGCTGGATGGGGCCGAGTGCCGGCTGGTCGCTGAGCACAGCAGCGCCGGCTCTGCCGAACCCCCACCCAGGCAGCAGTGCCGCAAGAGCTGGCAGAGCACCCCTGGCTCCCAGCGCCTCGGAGGGGAGAGTGGATGGCAAGGCGAGGTGACAGACCGACGTCAGGCTGCCCCTCAGTGCCCAGAAGCCCTGAAACACACAGGGGTTGCACGAAAATGTGGTAATTGCACCCTACTGAAGAAAGCCACACATGGCGGCACATGGTCACCGGGCTAGAATAACACCAGCCCCTCTCTCATCCTCCCATCTGCATTCTCTCTTTCCCTCTTTACGCACCTGGACCAGCTGGAAACCAGCCAGGCTGAGGCTGAAGGACTGGATAGGAGGCTGTGCAAGATTCCAGAGGACAGAGAATGGAGTGCAGCTCCTGCGGAAGCAGCAGGGAGGAGGACACCGAGCTCCTCACACCAGCCCCAGAGCTGCATGCTCCGATGCTGCCCAGCTCATCCAGGTTGCTGCTGCTTGCAGCTGTCTAATATCACAGCTAAAAAACATTTACCTTTTAAACCCCAATGTCTAATAGTAGCCCCAGAGCCTTTTTCTTTCCTGCTCCCAAGTAAAGCCAAGTGAGATAGATCCTTGTTCATCTCAACAAGTTCTCTTCTACTGTTGGGACCCAGTGGGACCCAGACTCCGGGCAGCTGGGAGCTATGCTGGGAAACCTGCAAAGGCAGGAGAAAGACCAGGTAAAAACAGCACATACACCATCGCCAGAAAAAGGTGAGCCTGCTGGGACTGGGTCAGAAATTAATTTCTCACCACAGGCTCCAAAAAGTCCCTCTGGTGGGTCAGGAAGGCCAAGCCCTCCTGTGGTGCTGGCTGCAGGGGAAGGTTTTAGAGGAGGTGAGCCAGACAGGACGGTGTGAGACGGCAGCTTTATGCTGCCTGCAAAGAGGAGCAGAGCAAAATGCCGGCGTGTGTGCCTGGAGGTGACAGACACCATCACTGTAGTTGGCGGTAGCCCTGTGCTTTTTCTGAGCCAGGATTGCAGTGTGCCCAGCTCAACGCCCCTCTCATCCACAGGCTGCAATTTACGGCTTCAAGCAGCCGTGCGGGCAGCACCTGAACAGCCCATCACTGCTGCCCGCTGCTCCATCCCTGCTGCTGCAGCAGTTGGGGTTGGCTGGGGCTCTCTCAGCAGGCTCCTGCTGCTCACTGCTATCCTGTGGCTGCTCCTTGGGTCTCACCCTTCCCGGCCAAAAGTCCTTGCTCTGCCACAAAAAGCACAAGCTGCTTTATCTGAGTCCAGACCAGCTTCTCCATGTGCCCCAAAAGCCTGTTTAGGGGGGCAAAACCCAAATAATTGAGAATCTGGCTGTACTGCTATTTTGGCCTTAGCTAGTTCTCCTTACACGGATGAACATGACGTTTCCAGGTCAGTTTTGTCCACTTTGAACCCTCCCACTGGGCCTTGTCCTAATTTTGTTCCACCACAGCGCAAGTACCCGGCAGCAGCCCAGAGCTGTTGGGGTTTCAGGGTTGGGAAGCCCAGTGGCACCTGGCACTGACCAAGTGGCAACCTCCCCTTCCCAATCTGCACCACAGCGAGCCTCCTCCGGAAGAAGAGGAGGAAAAAAAGAGCCTTTGCATGGGAAATTTCTCATTTGCAGCTGGGTCGAGTCCAGACCGCAATTTCCTGGATTCGCTCGTGGGCACACGGCAGCTGTGCCTTTGGGCCCCATGTGATGCTCAGCTCAATTTTATCCCTGAATTGTGCCCTACCAGTCAAATAAGGAAACACAGATAACGAGCCACTTGATAACGACTGACCAGCACGATAACCCATAAGCAGGGACGGAAAGGCATGGTTACTGCTAGCGGTGTTCCCCCTTCCTACTGCCCGAGCCGGGCGCTAAGGGCGGTATATTTTAATAACATCTTTGATGACCCGTCGGCAGATTGGGCAGCAGGCGTTGAGCTGCTTCTTCAGCTTAAGACCACAGGTGTTGCAGAGGCACATGTGTCCGCAGGTGTAGATCACCGTGTCCACCTCGCTGTCAAAGCAGACGGTGCATTCCCCATTCTTGCTGCTTGATGGCTCCGGAGGGGGGAAGACGGGAGAGATCGGGGGACTCAGGGGGGAGCTGGGAGCAGTCACTGCAAAGGAGGAGGAAAGAACAAAGTCATTCAGTCACCAGGATGGTGCAGACTTGACAATGTACAACATGCACACCCTCGTCATTTTTTTTACGGCTCTTCCTTAGCCACTGCCTTGTTTGCTTGGCCAACTAAACCCCAGCTTATTCTAACTGGTAACACAGGTACAGCTCTGCGCAGAGCCCGCCAGCCCTTTTCTACAGATGGAGCAAAGCACGGTTTCCCTGGGCTTCCCCAAGCAGGGCTGTGATTTTGCACACCCATTTCATGGTGTGCAGCCGTGCAGCCAGGAGGCTGTGGCACAGCACAATGCAGCACGTGCCTGGGACAGTGCTGGGCAGGACTGTCTGCCTGAACCCCAAACACCAGCATGTGAGCATTTAGATGGGTGTCCCTCCAGCCTTGGCAGTGCAGAATGCAGCAGTCCAGGTGGTGTGAGACCCCCAGACACAATACTGCACCCCCCTCTATTGCAGCACTGCTGCTGCCTCAGCAAGGGACCACTTTCATTAGGCAGCCTGACAAAGTGGGAAGCAGCACAAAGCCCTTCTTCAGGCTGCGAAAAGCTTCCCACCACTTTGCCTTTTCCTCCAACTATTTCTGTTGGCCTCGCAGGAGGCGTAACATCTCCCCCCTAACCTTGCCCTGCTGTCTCGCACGGCATCGTCTATCAGCCCAGACTCCCCTCTCGGCGTATCCCGCACAGCTGGGTGCCAAGGGCGAGGCTCTCCTTACCCAGCGATGACTCTGAAGCGGACGACGACCTGTTGACACTGAAGGCCATGTCCGAGTCGCTGTCATACTGCGAGCCGCCCGGAGATCCTGAGGGAGAGATGGTCACTGGGCTGGACTGCACAGTGCCTGCAAACACAGGAGAGAGCTGAGCCCACCGTGGGGCCGACCATCACCCAAACCCCAGCTAAATGCCCCTCAGCCCAATGAGTCACTCCCACCCCATGTGTGCAGGGTGCCTTAGGAGAAAGTCCAGCTGCTAAGTGCTACCTCTTAGTAACGATGCGGGTGCATGATTTTGGATGTGACCACCTGGACCTCGCTATGCCACTGTACAATTTCTGGTCAGTGCTTCAGTGCAGTGAGCACCAGGTTATCTGACTGCCATCACTTGGGGTGTAAAGCCACCTCCCTGCGGTCCCCACCTCTCCAGCAGCAGCAGCTTCAAGCTATCACTGTCTTATTGTCAGGTCAGGGGCAGCTGGGAAAGGGCATTACTTTAAATGAGAAAAACCTGCTTTACAAAGTCATCAGCATCTGCTTTTCTGACAGAACCCTTAACGAGGAAAGGAGAAGCACGGTAATTGGTCACCAGCAATAGATCAAAAGTGGTATCTGATGCCCGAGCCGTGGCAGTGCTTGGGGAGCGATTACTGTCCATCAGCAACACACGGGCATAAACCAGAGCTGCGCTCACAACAATCATAGCCCTTACCAAGGCAGGAGTTTAATACCTGTTGACTGGACTAGTGGGTTTATAAAGAACACCTTTAAAAAAGAAACGCCCTGAACACCAGCTGTCCCTCCCCACAGCCATCCCTGCCTCCCTACCTGCTGCTTATTTTACCTCTCAAGTCTCATCATTTTCTGGGGGACTTCTGTAGGCCGCATACATCTATGTGACAGCCACCATGTCTCGCTCACTCTTGTTTGCAAACACAAGGTGAGATCAGGAGCCGCTTGCTCACATCAGTGACCACCTGCTGAAGGCAACGCTGCGAATGCAAACCTATAGCTCCTGTTCCGGCCCACGAAACCTCGCCACCCAGTTGCTCCCCCTTATCATTTCTTTTGGCTGCACTTACCCAATATTTTGAGCTGGTTGATTACACCGTGGATTGTAAAAAACACCCAGAGAGACTGTGAGGTGTCCACACACATTAGCATTCCTCGGCTGGCTCCGTTCACCCCGTGGTGCACCTCTCCGTTCGGCAAGACCATGAAACTGAGAATGTCGCCACTGTTGAGGACCGGGAACGCTCGGTAAACCACCCAGTACTCCTTGCGGTCCAAGAGAAAGTCTGGATCTGCTGGGAGCTCATTTGTCCGTAAAGTACTCGGATCACAAGAAGTGATGCCAAATGAAAGGGCTCCGTAGTATGGCAGCCCAAGGTGTCCTACTTCCACAAAGAGGCTTTCACCGATGTGCAAAGGCCGGTCAGAAAACACCAAAGTCCTATTGCTTTCTTGCCAGTTGGTGCATGCAACCATCCGGTCCTGAGAAAAGGTGATGTCAGGTCCACGGGTGGGGTGGAATCGCAGGTCTGTGTCCAGGAAGGCTGGGACGCCCTGGGCACGCTGCCGTCTGTTTGGGCAACAGGGGATGATGTGGTTGTCTGTCGCAAGTCCTGGTACCCGACTTAGGTTTAGGTTTGCAATTTTGGCCACCACTTGGTTGTTCTCCAGTTCGTTGTTATTGAAGTTGGCTGAATCATGGTTGCTCTGCGGAAGGCAAGTGCTGAGACGGGCAGTGCTGAGACGGGCAGTGGTCATGGTCTCTGCAAACATGCTATCTGTGAGATAAACCCAGTGATAAGGGAAATGAGAGTCGAGATACAATAGCCTACTTTTATAGTTACAATTGTTATTATTTCAGCCTACAGATTATCTGAGTTCTGTTCCTCTGAATGGAAAAACAATAGAAAAATTAGCCAGAGGTCAACCACTAATGAACAGCTAGCGGTGGAGTGTCGCGTTTGGAGCAGGCAGGGACATAGCCACATCTTGGCACTAGCTGAGGGACAGCAAGTGTTACGAAGTACCCATGTAATCTGGGAGCTCCTTGCACTGGCAAGCTGGGAAAAGCTGCAGAAAAGCGTGGTCCTACAGCTTTCTCAGTAGAGGGGTCTAATAGCTTTGAGGTTGCTCTGTAAAAGAAGGAAACGTTTCAGTATCTTGTTGTCCAACGGTCTTGTGCAAGCCAAATCCACACCACCGTGATGGGCGAAGGGGCACCAGCATGAACAGACATCCCTTTCACACGCCTTGTCATTGCCTTACAGCTGCGAGGCGCCTGGGCAGAGGTGTCCAAGAGGCCATTTACAAGGACATTGTAAAATGCCTCATGTCTCAGGGATGTTCACACCACTGCAGATTTTAAATTGAGAGCTTGTCACAAAAGCTACTTGCTGGAGGTGTTACAAAGAAGATTTTTACAGTAGAGAGTTATTTTCCCCTTTTGCAGCAAAGGGACAGTCAGGATGCTGACTCTGAATTCATTTCTCAGATTTTCACCTCAGTCATGCTGGGTCAGGGCAGAGGGGTGGTGTAAAAGTGTGGAGAGGTTCAGGAGTGCCCTTCCTTCTCCCTCCTGCGGCCCTGCCCGCAGCAGCTTGGACACTTCACTCCAAAGGTAAGGCATTAACCAGCTGAGCAAAGCCGAAGCACATGGAAGTTAAGAGTGTGTGGTAATGAAGCAAACTCCTGGTCTTCCCGAAGATGAGGATGGGAGAAGCATCCCAGCACCAACATTGCCTTCGCTCAGAAGCCCATGCAGGAGAGGCCACCAGTGTAAGTTGATGGCTGGACCAACTGCCTCTAGCAAGCACAGGATATCCAGCAAGAAATCCTCCCACAGAGGAGCAAGCCACACACAGGCTTCATGATGCTGAAGATGCATTTTGTGCATCTGCATCTGAGCTGTATTTCACAGCTTTCTTGACTTGCAAACTTTTGGGAGGAAGAGAGAGAGACACAAACCTGCCTGCTATGACACCATCACATCTGTAGCAAGGAGGACTGGTCCCCTGGTGCCCCAGATGCCTGAGCATCGCCCTGATTCTGGGGGCAGCTTTGTGGGGCTTGGTACTTTGATCAAAAGAAAAAGCAGAGTACAGTGCCCTCAGGCTGAGCCTTTCACTCTGCACACTTGGATGCTGCAGGCAGGACTGGGAGGTGGGGGGCAGAAATAAGCTGCATTTTATTTTTCTAGCTACAATCTAATGAGGAAGGAGGGCTGCTCTGGTGAAGCATCTGCACTGGCCAATACAGCAAATACTCCTTCACCTCTGTGATGAGCACCAGAGGTTGGAGTGTGTCAAATTGCAATTACAGGATAAACGACTGGTAAGGTTTAATTACACATTTGAGGCAGAGCAGGCAGGGCAAAGTGTTGTTTATGTGTCGCCTTCTTGCCTGTAAAATAATTGGTACCATTCAGAAGAACAAGTGATGAAGCTGCGTGCCCGCTGGACTAGCCATTTCACAGCGTACCGCCGGTGTCTGCTCGGTGTGAGGATGGCGGCACCATCCCTTCGAGCAGGTGCAGCTCAGGCTGGCTGTTAAAACTAAATCAGCTCCTAGGAGCCTCCGGGAAAAGGGCAACACTCTTGGATTTTAAAAGGATTCCCTGTGGTGTACACCAGTTCAAAACACTCCATCTAACACTGCACTCATTTGAAATTTCAATGCCGTAAAAGTCACAAAAGGAAAGTCATTCCATGGCAATTGGCTCGGCTCGCTAATGGGAACAAATTCATCCCCTCTTGCAGCCCCCCACCAAGGATGATGCTTGTAAATCAGACAGGCACCCCCGGAATGCAGTGATCTGCTTAGGGGTGAGGGGAGACGTGGCACGTGGCGGCAAGGGTCCTGAAGCACACAGGAGCTTGTGCTTCATTTTCTCATCACTCTTCAGCTGGCAGGCTGCATCCTGTGCTGCAGCCGGTGCTTTGCAGGCATACGGTGATGCCCATGTGCAAGGGAGGGATATGCTGGGTTACATCTGCAAACGCAGCTTGTTAAACTGCCAGCCTAGGTGGGGACCAGGGCCAAGAGTTGAGAGGGGCTGGGGAAGGGTGCCAGGAAACTCTTGGGGAATGGGTGGTAGTTTTCCAGCGGACTGGCAGTAACTGGTAGCTGGGAAAGAACAGGAGAAGCCATAACTGGTCACCTTTGTCTCCTCAGTCCCTGGGACCTGCTGTAAAGCAGCACCATGTTTTTCCATGCCACAGCAGCACAACCAGCTCAGAAAAAGTTGGGTAAAGTTATATGTAAAGATTTCCATTCATCCCTTCACGTGGCTGCTATAATGCACAGCCTTAGGACATTCCATCACTGACATGTCTGAAATATATTGCTTTCTGGATCCCCACTGCTGGCCAAAGAAAAATGGTTAATTTGAGGTACAAAGCGAACAGCAAATTAGTTTTCTTAAGCATCTCCTAGAAACGATCAAGCAGACAGATAGATCATGCATCTTTTCTACATGAGCATGCCTGTGTGGAAAGAGCAACCAGAAGAGCAAGCCACGGGCCAAAACGCACACTTACCTAGTATTTGCACTTCATGGGTAATTCCATAGACGTCGATGAGTGCCCAGAGAGGACCGGAAACTTTAATACCACAGTGAAACAATATTGGCTCTTCATCATTAATACTGTAGAAGACTCTCCCGTGACGGTCAACCCAGAAGGCCAAGATATTGTCTCTCACAGCAAACCTCTCTGGCAAAGCTTTGGCCCAGTAGCCGGGTCGGGTCACTAGGTCCGGACAGGCGTACTTTGGTATCTCGTCAGAGCTCATCTGCGACGGGTCATGAATGGTGAAGCCAAAGCGTAGGGCCCCGCTCCAGCCGTGGTGCACAGCCACCAGCTTCAGCCTGACTTTCTCGTAGAGGTGGATGGGCCGGTTGGTGAAGGTGACTCCGTTGCAGAAACTGTTCCTCCGCGTGGCCTTGCGGGAGTGAGCGTCCAGACGCACGTTCTTGCCTTTGGCTTGGGAGTGGAAACGCGGCGGCTCCGTGATAGCGAAGACCGAGCGTCTCTCATGGCTGCTGTTGGGCAAGCTGTAGTAGGGGCGGCTGGAGACGGAGCGGGTCTGGTGGCTTGTGTCTGCAAAAGGGGAAACCAGCGGCTCCGTCAGAAGCGCTCGACCTGAGCCAGGTGCTAGCTCAGCCCAGGCAACAGCAACTGGCTTGCCATGCATGGGGAACCATTGCTCGCTGGGAACCACACCATTTAATCTTAAAATATTGTGCTTGGCCACAACGTGCTGTTTGTCTCACCAATTTGGCCCCCAGCTTTTTACAAATATAAGGCTCTCAGGGCAAAGGTTAGGGCAGCTTCCCTTCTACACCCTGCAAAGCTAGATGCAAACGAACGTCCTTTTGCTCCCATCAGATGCATTCTATTGCACTGGGAAAAGCCCAACACTTGTGCCTGTGGCTCCGAGTTTCCTATTTGCAGCGCATGTGCTGTTAAGTCACCACCTCTGAGAATCGTGGCTGCTAAGATCAGAGGTGAACGCGGATGTAGGATGCTGATTTTTGTGGGACATGCAGCCACTGGCTTCTCTGTCCCTTCATGCTGTACAATGAACAGCAGCTTTTGAACAACACAAATAAACCAAGACATTTAGCAGCTGGAGCACCAGAACGTTCTTTCAAAACTTTCAACCCAGCCCCTGGTTCAGATATCAGATGCAACTGGCACATTAAGGAACACTTCATCCCGCAAAGCCGTGCCTTTACACAGAACCTCCCATTTGAGCTCAAAGCACTTTATAAACGGTGATTGTTTTCAGCTTCACAACACCGCAGATGGCACAGAAATCCTGCCATCCTCGTTTTACAGATGGGAGAAGGAGAATTTATGGGTGAGATCTTGCAGCATTTAAACTCAATAGCAATTTCGAGAATAATTTCAAGAAAAGCAGATTTGAGGCCTAAAGTGAAGCTCACACAAGTGTGAAGCAGAAATGAAAAGATCTCAACTTTTAATCTTAAGCCTCAGCTGGAAGTTCCCCAAGGCAGAGACAATTGCTTTTGCATATCCCTCAACACATGGGGTCTTGCTCCAGGACCAGGGCTCCCGTGACCACCACCACGGTGTTACAGGCACTTCGATCTCCCCGTTTCCCGCCCACTCCACCTCTCCTCCTCTTTGCACCAGGCTGTATAGATTTTTAAAGCAAAAATGGAAAGCATCCTGGGTGCTCAGACTCATCCTGTTCAATATAAAACTGCATCACACGCACATGTTTCTTTAGAAATATTTTTTCACGCTTGAAGCTTTAGAAGCCGCCTGCCTGGCCCTTCCTTCAAGCTGCTTCCTCCCTGTGTGTAACCCCTGGCTTTGCTTCGTGACAAGGGAAGGATTTTCTGACGCCTTCCTCTCTTGCAAAGAAACACCAGAAGACGCTGGGAGCTCAGCAGGGAAAGCTGGCAGGAGAGCTGCAGTCGGGACACCTTTTTTAACAGGCCAAACCATCGCGGGTCAGGCAGCGAGGGGCTGGGATCCACATTTGTGTCTGCACGAACACAGGCTCTAAGCAACTGCTGCCTTTGCGAATGCAAGAGAAGAGGGGTCACGGGCAGGATCCAAACACAGGATTAGCCCTTGAAATCAGGCACCTGCAGCAGGAGTCAGATACAAAGGCAAAAAGCTCCTATTTTCATCAAGACAAAAAGGGCAACTCTAGGCGATGACAGGCAAACGCAGTGGCTAAATAAAGGGTCTTTTGTAACTCTCCGTTCTTGCTGCATGTGACAATTGCTGCATAGCACAAGGTAATGGTTAATCCTGTCGTACACTGATGTACATAAATACATCCTTGCTCTTACGCCAGTGGGGGGTTGGCCATTTCCATGCCAGAGCCACGAAGGGGAGGCAAACCCATCCAAGTGTTAAATTCTCTGGAGCTGGCCCCCTGCCCGGCACACAGGCCCTCTGCCCAAGCTGCACTTCAGGCCAGGCTTCCCGCGGGCTCTCCCAGGGCAGGAGAGGGTTCCCTGGGTCTGCAGGATCAGCCCTGGCCATGCTCGCAAGACGTACGGGTATTTCTCTTGAGTATTCCCAGGAGAAATCTCATTCCTTGCCTTGTGAAGAGCTGAAATGCAGAAGATGGCTGCTCTCAGCACAGACCCACCCGCAGCTCATGTGGGTGCTGCTCCGTGTGTCTGCCTGCAAATGTTCCCGACAAATGACGCTGCTGCGGAGGAAATGTGGTCTGGAGGTCTCTTAGCAGAGAGAGGCATTGTGGCATGGCCCCAGCCAGCACGTAGCACCGGACGAGTGATCCGGACCACTGAGGGGTGAATCCTGTCCTGGCCAGGCTTTTCCACACCGGCTCCCCATTTTTCATCTGGATTCACAGAGCCATTGTGCTGTTCAGCTGGGATGTGGGTTAAGCAAAGCCACAGACAGGTGTTGCCGGGACAGGCTCCCGGGGCTCCTGGGAACCCGGCGGTCCCAGTGTTGCTTTTTCACATACACCCACCTTGCTGGGCAACAGTCTCCCCGTGTAGAGAAGCCCTCATTTTATAATCCACTGAGCTGCATTTTTTCCTAAAATGGTTAAAATCAGCTGTCCTGTGAAAGCGAGTGCCCTGGCCTCAAAGTCCCTGCGTTGGCCAGGAGGAGGAAAGAGGGAAGAGCTTTCATTCTCTCCACTATCACAAGAATCCCCCGCTTCCCACCCCCTGTGCAGCACCAGCCTTCCTCCCACATCGACCTGCCGGAGAAAAGACCGAGCTCAGCGGGACGTGATGCCCTGCGGCACGGGTCCCGGGCAGGTACTCCACGTTCGGAAAGCGTGGAGGACCATGGCAGGAGGGACAGTGGCAGCATCACAACCGATGGCAGAGCGACGACTCGGGCACCCACTTCAAACGCAGCTTTGGGTCCACCCTGCCAGAGAGGAACTCTGGGCCAGGGTTCGGTTTTTTTTTTTTTTTTGGTTTGGTATTTTTTTTAAAAACAGGAAAGCGTGTTGTGGCTAAACAATAGGAAAGTCTCCAGAAGGAAATGAATGGATAATTTATTTATAACGCTGTTCCCTCCTCGCATGAACACCTGCCGGTTGCCACCAGGAATAAAGCCTGACATAACCCAAGGCAGGGGAGGCAGAGCTTCCCCACTGAAACATGCCTGACACTGGCTTGGGCACGTGCTTTACTCATTATGTACTGACGGGGACCAGGCAAGCTCCACAGGATGTTTCTGCCTCTGAACTGCCCTAATTTGCAGCTCGGCTTCCATCACATTTCAGTCCCTCTGCTATTTCTCCAAATCCTCCCGTCTCCTGTCTGTGGTTTCTCACCCAAAAGCCCATCAGTGAGACAATGACAGCCAAGCTCCTGGCAGAAATCCCACCCTACCCAAGGGTGCCTGATCCACAGGCAGCTAAGAGCTACACCAACTGGCTTTTTCAGCTATGAGTTTCCTATAACACTTTGAGCAAGTAATTTCTCCTCCTTATGCCTCACTTTCCTGTCTAACAGAGAGTGACAGCAACCCTCCACCTCGCAGTAAGCTAAAAGGATTTAAAATTGCGAGGTCCTCAAACACATCAACCCCTGAGCCACGTCAGTGAGCTGGCTAGGTCATCAAATGGGACACAAACCCACTGGGTCCCTCTGCGTGATGCTTGAGGTCCCATCCAGCATTTTGTTTCTTTTTCATTCCAGAGTTTTCCATTTTTCATCCCTACTCTCACCAACTGCAAACACGATGCTCACAGTCCAGCAAGCGCATGAGCGGGGCTTCAGGAAATGTGAAGTAAGCTAGGAAAATGGATGAAAAAGCTGAACTAAAGGACTAAGAATGATGTTGGGCTCCTCACTGAAACCAGCAAAAGAAGGCCTGGCTAGAAGGCAGCATTTCCATCCACGTGGGCTGCACTGCAACGGATCTGGGTTATAGGGACTCAACTGCAAGTAGCTATCGCCCATCTGAAACTTCACCTGCTTTCCAAAAGGCCAGAGCATTTATTTCTTAGGTTATGCTGACCTTTGGAGAGGTATTTTAACAAACACGCACTTTGCATTTCAAAAAGGTACAGCAGGCAAACGCTGGACAAATTCCACATATTTATCATGGTTCCAGGGCTAAAAATAAACTTTTTTTTCACCCATTTGTTCGCAGCATCGGGTCTGCTGTGGCACTGTAATCCCACTGACAGCAGCAGACAGAAATCAGAACAAGAGCCCTCCACAAGGCTGCTGCTCTCCGGGGCATGGGATGGAGGAGGCTGCTTAGCTGGGGGGCTGACCTTAAGCCAGATTGATCCTGTCTTCACTTGCCCAGACAAGGCAGGCAGGAATAATACCACAGAAAGCCCTAAAATGAGAGAGAAGAGAGTAACGTTCAAGGAGACCAGAGCTACAGCGAGGGCAGCCTGACAGGAGGAGGAGGAGAGCACTGCCTTCCCGATGTGCCACGGGTAAATCCCCAGTCTGTATTAACTCTACAACCACCGCATCAGAAGACATTCCCTAGGTCCCTCAGCCCTTTCCTGAGGACCCCCTTGCGAGTAAATCCATGACAAAAGGTGTGCAGGATCACAAAGCAAGCAAACTATGGGGCAGCCAGGTGCCAAACAGGGATGCATAGTGGATAAAGCAAGGATGTCAAGGGCACAGAAATCACTGGGACTGCTACCCTGTGGGTGCAGAGCTCACAGGAGATACAGCCCATCAGCATGCAGCCAGAGTGTGGTCTCCCCATGTTTTTCAGAGAAAAGGCTGAAAGGTAGCAGCGTGCAGCCTGAAATCTATCCATTAACGCTCTCTACCCAGGCGAAAGGGAATCCACCTAACACGTCCCCCTCTTATCTTTATGGCCACTGCTTTATCTGCAGCATTAGGACGTTTTCCTATTACAGTAGATAGTCTGGTTGCTGCTGCTGCAACAACCCTGTTGAACATTAAACAAGGTGTCTGGAGAGAGGGGGCAGGTGGCTTTTGCCTCGCAACAGGACAATCCCAATGGGTGGGGACAATGAGGTCAGGTTCACGGTGTGATCACAAGCTGGGAGAAACAGCCCTCGTGGACCCAAAGTCAATCGCAGTGGTCCAGTCAAAGCACGGTCCTCGCCGCGCTCATCCCACTGCATCCTTACTGCCGGAGATGCTGCGGCTGCCCGCGGGCAGGAGCCTTGCCGGAGGCTGGAAGAAGCCGGCTAGGCTGTTACTGCAGATAACAAACGTTAACAGTAACACAAAACAGGATTCTGCTTCGACGCGATCTTATCTTCTGAGAACAAGAGAAAAAAATCTGTTCACATATAAATTTAGTGCACTGCCTAGACATTTTTAAACACAGAAAATGTGTCGGGGAGCTCTGCGGGAAGCACTGGTGTCGCCTATTCCATGCTCACCAATGTGAATTTGTAAAGTTAGGCTACCAAAGCCACTATAAGGCTGCTACAAAAAATTGGCCTCATTTCCGAACATCCTGCTGGCTCAAACACTGGAAAACTCAACTTGACAATTAATAAATATCCCCCATTTAAATTCCTGTGGTTTGCATGACCAGTCCAGAGCCCTGCTTTGATGTAAAGGTCTTCCTGCCCAGTCCTCTAACCTGAGAGAAATTTCCAGGGAGATCAAAAACCCCACACAGTTCAGTTGCAATAGAGCGATAAAGAAATTGAGGCCTTACGGGGAGACTGTAGTGATTTGCAGGAAATGTGACATTTTTGAAGAGACTAATTTGGGGAGGAGGGGAGGAGGAAAGACAGAAGTTGTGTTTCATCAAAAGAAGGTGTGTTGTGGCACTGAGGTAACTCTCGATGAAAATATCTAATGGACATACAACATTTTTCATCGCTAAACAGTCCAGAAAATTCCCTGGAAGAGAATAGGGATTGACTTTAGCTCACAAAAATCAAGCTGTGCCTCCCTCCACAAGGATTTTCCATAGAGAAAACCCTCTTGTTTCTGTGGCTAATGCTTGAAATTAAACATCTTATGAGGGATTTTTAAAAAATTGCTAAAATCTATTTTTTTTATAGGCAGAGGCTAATGACACATTTATTCTGCTCTTCTAGACAGTCCTCCATGAAAGCAGAGAGGTATTTGCCAACAGCATTAGGCAAAATCCTTTTGTTCTGATCCTTTTTCTCAAACCAGCAAACATGGGCAATTCCAGCAGGATCTTGCAGTATTTTCCAGGATGTTCTATCCCGTCTCCCACTATGTCCTCAGGAAATGAGCTCCTGCATCACTGCTCCTTTCAAATTAAGCCCTTTCCTGGCAGTGGGAAGCTCATACGAATGCAAAGCTCAACCACATCATTTAAAAGAACGGTTGCCTTGACAGGAAAGCCAACGCCAGGCCTTCGCTCTCCTGGTTAACCAAACGTCACATCATGACACCAGCACCGGAGCCAAGAGACGGCAAGCGCAGCTGAAGCACCAGTGTCTCTCTCCAAGATCCACCAGCTGGCTCAAAGCAGAAAATAAACCACGACAGAAGGCTCCAAGGATGAAAAGTGCCGATAGCAAATCTTCCAAGACCTAAAAGTGATCACAAAGCCCCAAAGACTGGGGAGAGCCAGCGCTTTCCCAGATCAGGCAGGAATACTCTCCCGAACCACTTCCAGACCTTCTGCTTGACTTTGCTTTTTTGGTGGTTAAGGAAATCAAACTTACCACAAAGAAAACTAGCGCATGACTTGGATGGTGTGGCATTTTCAGAGCAAAGCGGGGAGCCCTGAGCAAAGCCAATATGGTCTTGTGGATCAGGCCCTACAAGCAGGGTCTGCTACCAAAAAACGTACTGCTGGGTCTGCAAGTATAGGTAAGTCCACCTACGCTCAACTCCGTCTCCCCGTTCCCCGTCTCTCTCCTGTTGTGCCTCTCACTGCGTGCATGCATGAATTTTGCAAAGTTGGCCCCATCTTTATTACAGGCTTTTAGTTCTCCTGCATATAAATAGCACTAAGAATACACAGAAGCCAGCGATTAAGCACAGAAAAAAATCTCCTCTCCCCCGTATTATTAGCAAATCTGGGTCAATGAGTCTGCAACTCTAGTAACAAATTCTTAGAGCTAGTTAATGAGAGACAGAGCGAGAGCGAGCAGGAGAGGAATGGAGAAAAGGCAGGGTTCATGCCATAATCCCTGCTTAAGTCTTTCGGTGTGAGTGATGAAAGCAGCTGCATGATAGATGAGGAGCCTTGGAAATGGCACAGCTTATTGTAATCCGTTATATGGCCTCGACACCCAAGTCCACTGGCTCGTGTCAGTCAGAAGGCCACGCTCACGAGCCAAAGGGCTTTGAACCATGTCAGGGATTTGAAAGTCATAAAATATGGGATGCAAAACTAGATGAAACTTTTGGCTACTGGCTAAAGATAAAAACATCTTGTCAAAAATAATCAGTCAGCCACTCTTACTATAGCTCTTATTGTGAATTTTTGGACTGTGTTCCCACTAATATGTTGCATATGCAACGGGTATGACTTCATATTCCAGGAGAGCAAACCTGTGCGTCTTACTTGACGTATTATGTTTTCACACAGTTGTTACCTTCTTTAGAAAGTTAAGTTTAACTTGGGGAGAGCAGAGGGCTGCTCAGCTCACTTTATCTTCTAGTCCTAAACTCAGAGCACATAGCACAGTTTTGGGAGGTGACCAAAAGCCATGAGAAGTAAGTGGTTGATACCTGTTCAAGCAACTCCAAAATAGTTCCTGAGGACTGCCAGGTTGGAGACCAAATATTTTCCAGATCTAAATGCTCAGCTTGTCAGTCAGTGATTAAAACACACATTTTTGTGAATTATTATTCTCATTTTTTTCTAGAAATAGTCAACAAAGTGCACCATAAAGCAAAGAGCACTTCAGGCTGGGAAGACTGGTCTGCAGGAATGAACCCAGGTGGAGACCCAAAGATGGGAGGAGAGGAAGAGAGATGTGGATGAAAAACCTCTTGTTGTCTGGGTCAGTTGGTTCTGCTTTGATCTACTACATTCATACAGAAACAGGGCCCCATTTCCGTGGATTTACAATGCTAAACCATTTTTTTTCAGTGGCTGTTACTTCAGGCAGGTCTAACTCCCACCTTCTGATGAATCAATTTTGTTAATTTAAGTGCACTGTGCTCCCTGCAAGTTAAATCCAGCTTAGAAGGCCAACTCCCAGGGATCCCATTTCAACAGTGGTTTTGATGCTATGTCAAGAACCATTTTCCCTCTGCATTCTCTTTTTACACAGCCTGAGTTGAGGACAGTCCCACAGCAGGTATCATAGTGTCTTCTTCTTTAATGACTGCTCCTACAGTCCTTAGAGGAGAAGGACTTTTGTCTTCACTGATTTCAGCGCTCTACAGCATGGCTCAAGTACGGATTTTCATGGCATCAAGAGGGACACAGAGATATTCTTAGTTTTATAAGATATTGTGCCACTGGGGTCTCTCAGAGATCCCTTCCTCCTTGCTCCCAGCCAGCTGTGTTCACTACTGCCGCAGAGACCACAGACACAGCCTAAGAGCAACCCAAGAGCCCCCAAAAACCTGCTCTGTTATTAAGAGCTGCTGGTCCCTCGAGGTTTGAGGCTACCATGTGGCTCTGGCTTTGGGGCAGGGTGGGACCCCAGTGTGTCTGAAGGAGACCCATCCTATGTTCCTGATTAATTACGCTGCATAGAAAAGGTCCTAGTTAGAGTATTTTTCACAGATTAAAACACAAATCTGGCGTTGTCTCCTTGCCCCCAATTCCTCTCCATTCATTAATTCTTCACTTCGAAGACAACTTTTCCCCTACAGACAGTATAAACAGCCCAGAACAGTTTTTCGGAGCAATGCTTTATGTTTTAAAAGCATCATTCTGAACTGGTGTTTTCCTTTTCCAGTCACAACTGTGATTTATTGAAGAGTTACAAGAACATGTGAGTGGCGTAACCACTGACATTGAAAAGGTCCATGCCCTCACCCTCTCCCGTCGCTGCCAGAGGAGCACGCAACGACCATTAATGCAAACAGACTCCCTGTTTCCACTGAACCTCTTCTCTTCTGTCCAGCTGTACCAAGTCATCTGCACCGGGGATTTATAACTAGTGACCATGTCATTCCAATGTTAATGGCTTTTAATGAAAGTGGAGAATGAAATGCATTCCCTTTTAATATCCTCAGAGCAGCAATTTTATTCCATCCCATGGTTTCAATACAGGGCTTATGGAAAGAGTGCTGGAGCTTTGGCACATCCTTCCCATCAGCCCATCAATGGGTCGCTTCCAGCACAGACAGGAACAAAGAGAGGGAAAGAATTTTGTTGTCTCCCTGATGCAGGAAACCCACCCATCCCTTACAGCCAGGCAGCATCACAGCACTGCACCAGGAGGGCAGTTTCTGAAACAGCGAGGGAAGAAGATTGGAAAAGTTATGGTGGTAATTTAGCCTGGCTTTCAATGTACCATTCTCTGAAAACACCCTAAAAGCCAGGGTTTACCTTCATCCCTCTGAATTTGGGCTGTGCACAATTCATACTCACGCCCTTCGCACCTCCAAAAAGCACATTCAGAGAAAGGCCAGTAGCTCAGAGATGCTGTCATACCTCCCCAGGTGTGTGTGCCATACCATGCCATGCCATGCCACAACCAAGGTGCACCGCGTGTGACGCGGGGGGTGCTGATGCTCAGGCTGGGGAGCACTACAAGGTGAGCGTGTCTTACACGCTCAGTAGCAACACAAGAAGATGTTCCCAAGAGCATGGGAATTGTCCAGCATCCGGGCTGCAGAGGAAGAAAAGCTGCAGATGAAGGGCGAGAGCAGCACTCGGAGCCATGCTACAGGTGCAGAAAGGAGAGCCTGGTCATTCGGTTCTGCTTTCAACTTTTTCCAAGAAAATCTTATGATAAAGGGAACAAACCTGCTATTTTACTTTGCCTCAAATTTATTACAGAAGCCTCTTTCATCTTTATCTCTTCCCTTCATAGTGGTTCTAAGGGTCTCTTTTTTTTCTTAGCCTCCTAATTACAACTTCTCTATACTCAGAGGACAGGAAAGAATTCAGTTTAAAAGAAAAAAAAACGGATGGATAACCAGAGAGCCATTAGACTTTACGGTGGCACCCATACAGGGCTTTTGATCTGTCCTAAGGGAGCCGCAAAACCACAGGAAAAGGGGAAAAAAGGCCTCTAGGAAGATGTTCTTTCCAGCAAGCCCCGCTCCCAACATGGTGCAGCATTTTTAAACATTGTCCACAGTTCCTTTTATATTTACAGACAGTTTAAACAGTGATCTGGCAGCAAGAGGGGAAAATGCTTTGGGAGGAACGCATGGCTGAGGAAGCTAAATAAAGAAGTGGCCAGGTCTTCAATCATCCTATATTTTATATATACAAAGGCTGCGATTCCACTAAGCTTTTCCGAAACAATATGTAAAGAATCCAAAATAGGGTGAAGGGATGAGAATAACTGGTTATAATTAAACTGGGGAGAGGAAAGCACAGCTTTTTCACTCTGCCAGCCTAATTTCCCTGGAGGCATCACAAAGCACAAAGGGATTTTTGGTGGTGGGAACGGTAACGGGTGATAGGTAACTGCACAGGGGCTGAGTCCAGCCTGCGCAGGGTGGGCTGGTGCCTGAGGCCAGCACTCTCCCAGCAGGGAGATCTTAAATGAATTAGTACTGGCCAAACTCTCTTTCCAAGTGATCTGAAGGGCTGGTGACTTCACTCAATTCATGTACAGTCCAGCCTGTAAAATAATATCAAATATTTTGTTGGCTGTTTTAGTTAATGTTCAGACAACTAAGCTATAGCTTCTTCTTCTAAATATACGACATCTTCAGAAATAAAGCCAAAAGTCTTTAAAAGGAAGAAGAAAAAAGAAAGAAAAAAGGAAAAAAAAAAGGAAAAGAAAGAAAGAAGGGGAGAGTCCGTTGTTGGTCCAGAAACAGAGGGAAATGTTTTACTAAAAAAAAAAAAAAAATGCATCTTTCTTTCCTTGGTTGAAATTTCTTTAAATGCATAGTTTTCTGCTAAGCTATGAAGGCAGTCTGAGGGGCAGCTGGTTGTGCAACACTTGAGTGCTGCATGGCTGAGATGAGATGCATGATGTTTACAGGAATTAATAAGAGGAAACAAGAGCCACTTGAAGAAATTAAACTGTCCAAGCAAAAGAAAACAGAGTCATACCATTACTGGCCACACAATGACCTCAGCCCCTTTCTTCATCTCAAATGCCTTCAATTATTTCAACACAAAAAGGATTTGAGCAAGAGAGGTTTATTTTTAAGCCTCCATGTCAATCTTCTTAACACCAGCGGGATTTGATCCCAGCACACCTAAGTCAACATCAACATTTTTCTCCCTTTACTCTCCCTTTATGGTACCCCAGCCAAGAGATGATAAAGGCAGGTGAACCAAGAAATCTGGAGATGAGAGACAATTGCTTGCATTACTGAAGATAAATGCCAGCTCTTCTTTTTGGCCAGAAAAAGGCCAAAGCCTTTTTTTGCTCCCTCTCCTGGAGGAAGGAATTGCTCCCAAGAGATGGAGCGAATGTGTGAATTATACAGCAAACAAACAGCACTGCAACCTCAGCAGTGACCACCCGTGAACCTTGACTGCCAGGGGAGGCCCAGGCAATAGAAAGCACTGGGTTTCATCATATTTTCTCACCTGTTAAGGTGGAGCTTGGACCATCATTCAGCAGGGCATCCTTGGTCAATCCCTTCAAAACAGTTTACCACGGAGCCGCAAGCTGCTGTTATTTTTATAGCTGTCTTTTTTTTTATTCTTCATAGATCATTTACACCTATAAAACCCCACTGCACAGTGAAACAGCACACTCCTTCATAACTATGGAATTGGACAGTTTAGCAATCCCACATGAAACAATATAAACAACTGTGTAAAACCTCCCATTTCCACCCAGATGGCTCTTGTTTCAATTAACCGAATCAAACTTCAATTCAGAGTCACTCACTGGCCTTGTTTGGACTTACTTGGAAAAACACACCTATAAATCACATATGAAAAACTGTGGAGAGAAAGAATTTGCTTCTCTTTGGGTGGTTCATTTGGTTCTTTCTTTTTTTTTTTTTTGGTAGAACAAAATTTTATTACTAGACAAGAATATACAATGACATGTTGACAGCTCAGAGCCTCCTGTGGTTCTGGCCACAATAAAACACAGGCAGTGGCACAGCTCCACAGTCCCTCGGCTTCTTCCAAATAGACGGCACCGAGTGTCTCCCATGCTGCATGTGCCACTCACATCATCTCTCAGGGACTTTTGAGTTGGAAACGTGCTGAAAAAGAGATGCTAAATGTACAGAAAGCCTGAAATCATCAAAACAGACCCACGCTGGGTCTTTCCCCTGGTCCCAAATCCACCGGATGCTGGGCATTATGGATGCCACTGCGTATTACGGATAGCACTGCTCACAAAGCACCTTCTTGAAACACCAAACCTGAGCGGTCACTTGAAGAGCCGCAGGAAAGCCCTCTCCTGAGCAACTCATTCACTGGCAGAACGGGAGAGGCTCCGCTTCCCCACAACTTCCCTGCATCCCACAGAAAGGCATGTTCCTCCCAGGCAGTCAGGCTCCCATCCACCCAACCCCCTCGTGTGCCAGCACATCAAGGAATTGGCTTCATCTGAAGTGAATTGCACTCAAGATGTCCAAAAATAATGCTGAAAACCATCTGAACAGCAGTGACCAATGTCCACCCTGGCACAGCTCCATTGGCTCAGGTCTACAGCAGACTTCCAGCACCGACATGCTGCGTGTGCTGCAGCAAGGTATGCACGCATTCTAGTACGTGCCTGAGCTTTTCCTGAGGGACAGACAGACCACAAACTCATCACCCTTTGCTGGAGAAATCAGCCTGCTGCTTGCAAGAGCTGCTCATGGCAGATACTAGGAGGGAAAGGGGCCAGGAGGCGACACAGCCTGTCCTCAGCATCACTCTGGGGTGCACACCATGTCCCAGATACCTGCCCTGACCTAGCCCTCCTTCCCCCTTCCCATTCTATTTCCCACCCCTGAGATATGCTACAAAGATTCTGGTTCTCAATGAAAAATCTCCTTCACTAGCACCACGGCCATTTTTTTTTTCAGACAGAGCCTGGGACATGGGACCAGCAAACCTCCTGCCCACAGACAGCCCCAGGGCGAAACAAGTGCCTGCCTGACTACTGCAAATGTGGGGCCACTTTCCAGCTCAGCTTCCCAGGCCTGCGGAGCTGGGCGAGACAGCGGTGTGTCCTCCCATGCCCCTTTAGATTTTTCCAGGCCATCTTGGTCAAGCAGGATCAACAGCAGAAACATTTCATGCCAGTTCTAACCCTCCAGGAGCCCCCACCTGCACAAGGGCAGCGCCACGCGGTCACGGCATATAAAAGCTCTCCGACTGCCAGGCTTCCTTTGCTTGGAGCAGACAAGATGCTGCAAAGCGGCACCTCATCAGCGCGAGGTGGTGCCCAGTAAGGAGGAACTGCTGGTGGGGCAATACCAGCAGACCCAGCCAAGCCATGAACCTCTCCCAAGCTGCTCCAGGCAGCACCAGGAGCCTCCCCACACACAGGAATGGTATTCCTCGAGCATTGCACAAGGCATAGCCCTGTGCCAAAATGCCCTGCCCATTGCTCCCATCTTCCCATCTGCATCACGTTGATGCTTGATTTCTCGTAGCAGTGACTGCTGGATTTGAATTTTTTCTGCACCTCTCCTTACTGTGACAGCAGGGCAGGCCCGCAGCATTTCAGATGTGGAGATTTCTCTCTTCGCCTGGGCAAACCTACATGTCCACATCGGGCAAAGCCCCGGGGCACCGCGTGCACCTGGGGTTGCACGGGGCCACCAGAAGGATGGAGCTCTGCTGGCATGGCTGCCTCAATCATTCCCCCCCTCCACAGTCCTGGGGTTGCTCCCCAGTGTGGATCCCAGGTGGTGCTGTGTCTACACCCCAAACACCCCCTTCTGCCACCAGCCATGCCTTGCCTGGCCAGCTCTTTGGGGAAAGGAGCTGGAGAAAGAGCATTTCAGGTCCCCAAACCCATCGCTCCCCAAGGCACAGTGGTGAGCTGTAGGGCAGTATCACTCCCTTCGGCTACTCCTTCACAGCCACAGAGAGAGACAAGTCACAACTCGTGCTCCCAGCACGGCTGTTAGCCCCGGGGAAAGATTACGGAAGAGACAGGGAGAGCTTTGGAAGAGCGTTGACTCGGGAGGGCCGAGACCTGAGGTGATGAGTCTGTGCTGATGAATGACGGCTGGAAACGCACAACGGCAACCACTCCAAAGGGGTGCCCTCGCTCAGTCCGGGAATAGAGGCACAGAAAGGGAAAATACGGGAATACAAGCACAGCAAAGGTCCTCAGCACTGATCTACTGAACATTTCTACCCATCACCTTCAGTTCATTGGAAAGGAGGAAACAAGGACTGCTCGGTGGAGGGCTGTGTCCAAGATACAAGAGGCAGGGAGCGGGAAAATATGGCCAAGATCCAGAGGCACACAAGGCAAGCTTCTCCCTCCTTGCGGGACTGTCTCATGAGGCTGCACCGTTAATCTTATCTCAAAGGAAAATCTGAGCGACTGGCTAAGGGCTGCTTGACATGGTTTGGTGACTGATTCTATTGGCGTGCCCACAGATCTCAGTATTTACAGGAGCGCAGGTTTTGTTGCACGGGTGTATAAACATTTACTAAATAGGAATGCATCCAAAATGATGGTTTGAAAATAGCTTGCTTTAAAATGAGAAGCAATTTTGACCTTTCTGGGAGGAATGTACCTCTGCCCTCTGCTTAGAGCTGGTCAGCTGAATACTTGAAGAGGGTGGGAGAAATAGTAAACACGTTCAGGGAGCTGGGAAGCAAGTTTTTATTTTTGTTTTGCTTCTAAAACTATTTCTAAGAGCAAGAGGCATTTCAAAAGAAACACAATCCCTCAAAACGCAATTTTGAAAAGGGGCTAATTTTGAGTCAAAATAAATTTTAAAGGAGAAAAATGCGAACACTTCTATGAAGTGATAAACTCCGGCTGTTCCACATGGGACCGGCATTTCAGGGATAAAGGGCTTCACAAAGCATTTTAGTTACTAAGCCTCAGCCTCCTCGTGGGGCAGATGAGCCGGCAGCAGAGCCAGGAACTCCAAGCCGTGGGGGACCCCCACCCTGGCACACACAGAAAGGAAATAATCTGCACTGGTATTAGGAAGTGCTGAAAACCATCACATTTCTTGTTTGAGGGAGGAGAGGACTGTTTTAACCAATTCATTAATTATGAATATTAAACAAATCAAGTTTTGAAGTTTAGTTCATAACGACTCAAACTTCTGCTATTGTTCTGCTCAGCGAAATCAGACTCTCCAGACAGCATCTGTCAATCTGATTATTATGCTGTTAAATGAGGGAGAAAAAGATTTGTTCTCCCTTACCTGCAAAAAACTATTGGTGCCTTGTAATTATTTGCCTTGATAAATTTAATTTACTTGAGTTTTCCCTTGTAGATTTGGCTGGTCAAGTTAAACCATGAGGATTATTCATGGAAAAGCAACCACAGTTGGTTACTAGGATACAAAAAAATCACTTAGTATGTTCCTCCAATGAATAATCCCAGCAGAACACACACAAATTCAATAAATTATGAATTTCTTTCTCTCTTACATAAACATTGGGGCTGCAGAGGCATTTCTTGGAACCCTTTAAAATAAATTAATAACTTAATTACCATGCAATAGCAAAACAAACAGCGGAGATAGCCGAGCCTTGCAGGTGAGCTGCATCCTTTGTCTAGACATGAAAGTTATTTTGGAACAAGGCAGGGTGCAAATGGACAGCAGATTCATTATTGCCAGTATCTATGAGCAGACACTGGTATTTGGCATGCTCACATGCCTTTTCAGAACGGATAACGTAAGCAGTAGACTAAGCTAATTTGTAAGAAGCCACTCTTATTTCAGAAAAAATATCTCTTCCTGCACAATTCCATGTATACAAAAGGTCTTACATAAAAGCACTTGTTGCCAGATCTCTGAACCTACAAGGTGAAGCGGGAGATAAGTTTTCCTACGTCAGGTGGCAGCTGTCAAGCCAGTCCGTACGGGGCCAGCATCCACCACGCGGCACAACTGCTGATGGGCAAAACAGACTGCAATCAGAACAAGCCTGCCCCAAGCCACTCAGACATTTTTGGAAACAACACTCAGACCCAGAAGATTGATTTTGGATACTTAACAGCATTTAGTCTTTGTGTGTGTGTGTGTTGTATCTGGCAATATCTTTTCCTAGCCCTCATAATATCCCCTAATAACAGCAATCCCCGGCCATGACTCAGTACAGACTGCTGTTCAAGGCTGTGGTATTTAAAGACATGCTATAGGGTCTGTTGGCTAAGATCAGTTTTTATAAACTTTAACCAAGATGGATTTCCTTGAAATTCTGACTTGCGAAGCATCTGTCCTTCTCACCCTCTCCCTTTGATCACATCGGCAGCGCAAGCGGTGCTGTTCTGCTGCTGGCAAATCACCCAGTAATTGCTATTTAAGACTCACAAATCAGATGCCAGCGTGAAGATCTGCCTCGTACTCTTCAGAGGACATCTCCTTTCCAGGGGAGATCAACCAAAATGCCTGGCATACTGAAATATCCCCAAGCCTTCTTCCATCCAAGTGCAGGGAAGCTCTGATGGTGTCAAGCTTTCCCTCCCTGCACACACGGTCTCGGTGCTCAATTTTTATTTTTCAGCCCTCTTGTGCAGACCCCACGCCGTGTCCCTGTGTCCCCGCCGGCTCGTCCCCAGCCCACCCTGCACAGGGCTGCGTTCCCCAGCCAGCCGCGGAGCCCCAAGGGGCACCGTGCTCCAGAGCAAACCCAACACTGATCGTCAGATAAAAGTTGAGCCACTTCAACGCTCTTTCCATTGTGTCGTTTGTTCCCATGATCCATCACAGGAAAGCTTTCCCTGTTTTATATGCCAGCACAATGGCTCCCGCACAACATACCAGCTAACGCTCTTTATCACGAAAAGTGAAGCAACAGCCAGCTAGCAAGTGATTTTGGTTTTCATACTTAGAAACCCTTTCACTTTGCAGGACAAAATAATGAAGAGTTTTTGATGGCATCCCAAGGAAAGCACCACCAAAGAACAGCCCTTTAAAGAGGTATTTCTTGGGGGAACACCTCTTTGGCAGGAGCCTTCTGGAGAGCACATGCTCAGAGGTCCTGGTCCTGCCTCCTCCCAGAAACCCTGTAATTCACCGCAGCCTCTTGGCTGCTCCTCTTAGCAGCGATTTCGGCCACCGTTGCAACAACAGACCAGACAGATCTCAAGCACCTCGAGTTTTCTGCTACCAAAATCAACCACCTCTACCCAACCGTGCCAAGTTCAAGATCCCAAGAAACAGCAATTTCCCCTCATTAGGAATTATGCTTTCAACCTTAGCATCACACAGAGGAGATAACTTTTGAACTCCACTCCATAAATTACAGAACATGTTAAGCCGAGAAGCTGGTGCCCCAGTGAGACCAAAACAGATAACAGGCTGAGAAAAGCTGTTGCCACTTGGTTATCACTGAGGAAAGAGAGATAAACCTGATTGAAATTATTTCATTTCTGCTGCCAAATGGGATGTTCTATCATTTATCTTTGGCCTGTCAAGGCAGGGCTTAGCAGATTTAACACTGGAGTTATGGAGGAGGGCAAAAATCAAACAACTTTTTTCCCTGACATTTGGAAACCTGATGGAAAACTTTCACTCTGGGAAATTCTTTCTTGACTGTCTGCCTTCCCTGTGCTGCTACACGGGCTACAAAACCCCAGAGATTTGCTTTTATGTGGTCTGTTTATTTCTCCCATATAGCCATAAGTTATTACGCCATCAGGAGTTCAATCACAAGAAACCTGGAGTCCCAGGCAAATGCGTAGTTAAAACAGGAGAAATCCTAAAGTACAAAAGTCTATTATGTAAATATCCACAGTGAAACAAGAAAACTGAGAAAACAAAACCTGGTATATGCAGCTGTCTAGCCCACAACTCTACAACCACAACTGCATCCGTTTTGCTCCCTTCAAAGCATCAGTAGCTCTTAAAAAAAATCCTAAATGTGATTTCCCTGCTGCACTGAAAAGCTCTGAAATGCAGTTAAATGGTTTTTCTTTAAAGAATCTTCCTGTGTAATCCCAGCAGCAGAGTGAGAAGCCATTTCTTATCTTCTGATTTGGTTTCTTTCCACCAGTCCTGTTGGTGTAGAAAGGGAAAAAAGGCATGGTTTTGCTGGCGCAGGGGAAGGGATGGGGTCTGATCCTCTCAGTCGGAGACCTCTGAGCTGCTCCACTGCCAGAGGTCTGAAAGAACCGAGGGAGAAAAAGCTCCTGGATGGAAACTAAACCCTTACACAAAGCAGAGGAAGGTATCTCCCTGGACACAGAGGGAAAAACAAATTAACAAGCAAGAAATCACTTTCCCCTCCCTCACTCCTCCCCAGATCCCTGCTTCAACTGTTCCCACACCAGGAATTTAATGTTCCAGCACTCAGTAACTGAGGCAATAGGGCACCTCGGTCTGAAGGGAAAAGCTGGCACAGGTATGCTGAGATACAGCTTTCAACCAGACGTCTCTGTGCCAGTGATTCATGCTTTTTAACATACAGAGGGGAAAAAACCCACAGCCATCAACAAGATACGGAGCAACACGGAGTAAACAGCAGCTCCTTCCCACCAAGCATGTCCTCCCATGGGCACACATCCTATCTAAGGGACTGTTGGGAAGGGACGGCCCCAGATAATGCCCCTGGGCGGTCCTGCTGTATTTGCAGCATGCGAAGAGGTGGGATGGGGAGGTCTCCAGGGAGGTGGTAGGACCTCGCAACCTAAGGGCACTGGGGCCATCAAATAGTCATATGGAGCACTGAAACAGGGTCAGTCTCCTCCAGGACACAGCAGGTTAGTGGCACCAAGGGCAAGGGTGGAGAAAGGGCCCTCATGAGGAGACAGAACTAAGTATGGAAATGCTCCTATAGCAAAACTTCCTCCAGCAGCTGCAGAGAGAAAAGCCTCCCGAGACGTGAAATGGATCCAGGTCCCATCTGACAGTCCTCTGGGCTCCCATCTCCTCCTGCGCTTGCTGGGAAGTGACCACACATCTGCCCTCTGCGTACCATCTGGAGAATGGTTCGCTGGGCAAGCTGCATGTTGATGCCGGGAAGCCACAAGTGAGCCTGTGGCCAAGGAGCTCCTTAGGAGCAGGGAAGGTGCACGTCTCAGCCCTGCGGTTTAGCTGGAGTGGCAAGGAGCAGGGCACGGGATGCCAAACTGCTCCAGGCACAAGAAAGGAGACAAACAAAGGAGATAAGATAGATGGAAACACAAAGAAAAGAGATGGAGGAGATAGCACACACCTTCCCCAAAGGAAACTCAGATGGAATCTGACACTGGTTTAGGGGATCACACCTGGCCCCATCCCATCTCGCAGCTCACGAAGCCACCGCAGCAAACAAGCCCTCGCTAGTTCTTCCCTCATCTGGATCAGCACATTTGCTTCCCTGCTTCTCTCCTGAACCCACCACATCCATTACAGTGACATGCACGCTCCACCGTAGGAAAGCCTGCTCTTATTTTAGCTACCAGCCCGCACAGATAGGCTCTGTAAACAGCGAGATGCTGATGAGAAAGAAAGTGTTTCCTTTCAAGGCAAACTGTGCAGCAGGACACTGACTGCCCAAAAGTGCAACTCCGAAACTCAGTGAGCTTGAATGCTAAATCCACTGGAGCTGACGAGGACTGAGGTGCTTATTTGCATTCCTAATTGAATAGCCATTGAACGTGATAGGCAAGGAGGATCCTTACTAGAATGGGGAGAGAAGCACCGCGCAAGCTTCAAGGTGACTCATCCTTTTCATGTCAAGCCAACATTAATGACTGCACATTCAAACTTGACTGCCTAAAGTTAAACACCTTAAACATAGTTAAGCTCCTCCATAGGTTGTCAAATTATAACGTGCTGGGAAGCTGCACTTTCCTTTGCCTGGGGTGAGGGCTCCCGAAGGGCTTTGCCTACTCACACAGACTTAGGAGTAGGGCTTCAAGCATTTACAGTAGGGTCAGACGGTGACACACAGGTCCTTCCAACCTGCGGCAATTACCTAAAGAAATAAAAGGGGAAAAGCGCTGTTTGCCAGATATCCTACCTCTTAGTAAAGCAATGCTCCTTTAAAGCGTAAACAATAAAATAGAAGAGAGGGCACCTGCCCAAGCACCATCCAGCGTGAGCGGAGAGCGCTGAGAGGCTCTCGCTTTAATGACACACTTGGCAATGTGCTGGGTGCGTCGGAGAGCACACCGGCCATGGGGCATGACACACAGCTCCACTTAGCACCCTCCCGCTAGCTGTGCCTTCCTGGATTCCACTACAGTTGTTTCTCCAGTCTCGACAGCCGAGATGCCAATGGCAGCGCTGAATAAATCATGCCAGTTGGCTGCAGCACATTTTTGGGTATGTACTGTGCGAGGCTGGTTAAAGATAGTCCTCGGTATACGATCAACCTGTTCCAGCTCTAAATCACAGGGAAGGCTGAGCAGTTTCACAGGTTTCCTTTTGAAGAGTGGAAAAGCAGAAAGCTACAAAAGAAGCAGCGAATTAATCTTTATTTTTGCACTTCTACAACCTTCTTTATGGAGATGCTTCATGCCTGCGTGTTAATTAATTAACTCTCCTATACCCGTGTACGAACAGTGTTTCCTACCTCCCTCACGTACAAAGCAAGACTATGATAAAGTCACTTGCTCAAAGGTCACACAGGGAGTCAGCAGCAAAATCACTGATGGACTAGAAACCTCAACTCCCAGACTAAAAGAGGCAGGAAAACAGGCAAAATAGTGCTGTTATTGAGGCAGGATTAACACCTGTAATCACAGAGTTGAACCAAGCCCAAACCACAAACTGGTCTGAACAGGTACGTTTTTCACTCAAACCAGAACAACCTGAAGTGTGATTTTGTGGGTTTGTTGAAGTCAGACTGGAACCAAACCAAACAATTTACTGAACTAATTCCCTGCTCACAATACTGAGAACCCCTCCTACAGCATATCACTATCGACTAAAGGGGGAGGAGGGACCAGAGAACAAATTTACACAAAAATACTCCATGAAGATGAGCTTCTAGCCCCTGGAAAAGGCAGAGAGACCTTTTCCTGCTACTTGGTCTTTGCTACTCACTTCTTACAAAACGGATGTGTATCTTATAAGAACAGGCATCAGTATTTCAAAAAGATACGCAGAAACATCATCTTATACCCACAAGCTATAAATTCCTGCAGACCTACTGCAACAGGGACCCTCTGACCATCACTGTTTTGCAAAAAACTGGGAGATGGGAATCTTCCAGTCTTTTGCAGTCCTCATCTGCCCTGTGGAGGTCTAAACCTGGGATCTCTGGCTTGCTGAGAAATGGTTAATTATTAAAAGCATTTTTCTTAAGAATACAAAATAATTTCTTGAAAGTAAGAAATTGAAGTCACTTCTGCCAGAACAAGCCCCATTCTGCCTTGTGTTTACCAGACACAAATGCCACTCATACTTGGTATTCCTCGCAGTTGTGAGGAAGGCTGTGGGAGAAGCACTGCAATCAGATCCCAGCCGGATTCTTAAAAGGGAATTCTCCTCCTTTGTTAAATACCAACGACCCTATTTGGGCCAGGATCAACAACTGGATCCCAACTGGAAAAGTCCTTTGATTGTGCTTGGGTCAGCAAGTGCCTCCTGCCCGCCCTGCCCACGCTCTGACCAGCAGCTGTCCATGCTCACCCCACCATGGCATGCCATGCACTGCAAGGACACTTGCTGCCTGCCCAACTCTCATAGATACGGTTCCTTGCTTTTTCCTGCACCTTGCAGCTCCATGTAAGGGCTTTACCAGGTCAGGGGAATTTCAGCCTCACCCAGCCTCCTCAAGCACTGCTGGGCTCCCTGCATCTTCAGGGGAGGCTTCCTGCCCCCATCTGGCTACTACCCATCCTCTGAGCCCTGTTGAAAGCGTCTGCCAAGGAAAGCAATCAGCACAGAGAAATCAGCACCAGACATGCGTGGCTTGCTGCCTTGCTCGCCAGCGAGCTGAGAGGAACTCCTCAGCGGAGCACCACGAGTAAGAGCAGCCATAAAAGCCCCGTGTCGGAACACAACCCATTCGCCAACGTCCGCGCGGCCTCCCAGCCCACTCTGCAGGTCAGGACAAGTTCCGCCCATCGGCTGCAATGCTGCACACCTAGTTTATCACCTGTAGGAGACAGAAGAACGGCATGCCTCAATAATAAAGAATTCACTCTTGCCTAACCACCTGCCTACAAATCATCTTGAACAGCGGGCAGTGGTGAGGGGAGGGAGGTGACAAAATATCGACATCCAAGCATAAATTCCCAGCCGGCACTAGAGATGCAGTGTGAGATTCCCACACTGGAGATGCAGGGAGGGTCAGTAACGGGCTAGTGCTGAGCGGCGACGTCCGGCACCACAGAGGAGCCCGCCGGTGAGGAGGTCCCGCTCACCCCACCGAGGTCAGGCCAGCGCAGGAGGCATGTGCCATGTATCATTCAGCTGTCATCTAGATAACAGCGATTTCCACCACCACCTCAGGACCGTTGTTAAGCGTATCTGACACATCTCAGCTCTTTGCCATTCAAATGCCTCCTCAACCGCTTCAAATATAGAAGCTGCCTTTCATTAGCCCTAGCCTATTACTCATTTCAATACCACTCTGGTTAGAAACCTCGCTGTTAATTTGACAAAGCCTTCATCCATTGTGTGTTAACCATCAGATTCTTGGCAAACACCATTTTCCCAAGCTCCCGATACAAATTTCTCCAGCACCGATAGCGTGTGCTCTTGTATCATTACATGGAAATGTGGAGAGAAAGGGTGAGGCTGTACAAGGATTTAAAGATGCAACAAGCACAGGAAACATATTTGAACAAATTTAGGTATAAAAATGAGTTGAACTGCATTCAACAGGATTTAAAATTGAACGCACCCGTTGGAGAAGAGTATTTCCATTTCTATATAAAACCTGAATTGTTGTTTGTTCGGCTTTTCCAGGAGCCAAATGAGGAAGGTCCCTCCACATTTGATCAGAATGGAAAGGCATTTCCACCTTGAGCTACTTACCGTGAACAAACTGACAAAAGGGGGACAACTGTCTATAGGCTTCCACAGTTGATCGATTTAGCACAAGAGGTAGGCAAATTTCAGTTTGGGTGTGTTCTGTTTGGTTGGTTTTTTTAATAGATTACTTCAGGCCATGGGAGAGAAAATCCCCTCTTAGTTAAAATGAGAGTGAAAGGGCATTGCTCAGTCTGCCAGGGTGAAGAAAGAGGTGCGTTTTGAACAAAAGAGGAAAGACATAATTCTGATTGATTATCTTTGAGTAACTCTAAACAGCCATAGCATTTATAAACAGGATTTCATCCAACAATTCAGTCTCCCGGAAAAACTTCATAATTTTCAAAAGGACTGTTCCAAGAGCAGTTCTAAACCTGCTTCCCTCCGAAATGCCATTTGGATAATGAAAGACAAACAATGCATCCGAGCACATCAATCTGAAAATATGCTGAATTGTGTCCAACTTGACAAAATACGTTTACAAACTTCCGAATTGCAAACATCCAAAACCTCTTCTGCAGCCACAGGTTAACAGCTCCCACTGACTGTGATTACTCTGTAAAAACCGAACACAGCTGAATCTGGGGAAAAGACGCGTTTTCGGCATCTTCCAGCACATTAGCCAACGGTGCTGAAGTGTCCTGCATGGGTTTTTCCCTGCGCAATTTGACAAATGGACTATCCCCAGCAAAGCAATCCTTACAGACGGTCTCCACCTGGCAGGACAGGACGGAGATTTTCTAGGCCACCCGAACAATGTCTGTGCTGGGAGGTCTACGTAAATCAAGTCTTCATTTTTTTTCCACCAAACTTTTCCTCTTTCCCAACGACTTCTTTTGAAAGCACCGCTAGGAACCCTTTAATCACAGAACTGCGGTACGGCTGATGTCATCCCTTTTTTTAAATTCACGTGTGTAAGGCTGTGCATATGAAGGCTGCTCAGGAGAGACTGTTCTAGCAATAGGCTGATACAACTCCCAGCCTTCTGGAACACAGCTCACAGCTAGATCCCACGTCCCAGCAGGTACAGCTATTTTTTCTTTGGGAAGTTCTAGCCTTACCAAGGTAACCTCTCCTGACCCAAGGATATTTCCCTGGCTCTCCCAGGTTTTTTGCATGCGCCCCTTGATGTTGCCTCTAGCTGAAAAGCCGAACCACAAAATGAATTTTCTCCAAGGTCATGCACTCCTTACAATGCCTTCATTTGCCAGTTGGTGAGGTCTTTAAAAAAAATGAAAACTTCCTTATTGTGAAAGGAGTTAATTTCCCATTTAAATGTAATAGAGAACAAGAGGACATGCAACTAGAAATCCAGTCACAGCTTCATAGCTAAACCACAAGCCTAGCAGCTTTCTTTTGTACCCTGAAGGTCCCAAGCGCTCTCGCTTTGCAAAGACAATATACGACACATCCAAATGCAAATCTATTCCTCTCTTTTTTTCTATATTCAGCTCCCTGGCTGATTAGAGGGAGGCATGTGTGTGCGTTCAATAGGTCCTCCTGCTTCTTTAAATAAGTTTAATAATACCCTTATTATTTATGGGAGCCCAAAGTACAAAGGATGCAATGCAGGAGCTCTGCAAGAGCAGAAAAGAAAAGCCAACTAGCTGAAGATACAGACTGGCAAGAGCTCGGTAATTCAACACTGTGCATTCTATAGAGACCAACTGCCTTTATTATGCGCCGATTCTCTGAGGAGGAAAAAGCCCCATAATTACAAACTTGCAAAGGAAAAGAATCTGTACATCTCTTGTGTGAGAGCAGAATTTGTTCAAGAGGCGGTTTAGAACCAGGGCAGCCTACCAAACATTTCAGACCTGCTTTCAGAGAGTTTCCTTCTGCTGACTCTGAACAATCAACGCCTCTCCGCATTAAAAAGTTGCTTTATAAAAAGAAAGGAAAATTAAAGAGAAAGCCCCTCCAGGGATTCGGGCGAGCGAACGGCTGGGGACCACCGCTGCGGCGGCGAGAACAGCTCAGCTGCACCCGCCTGCGCGGCTCCCACGGGCCAAGCCGTACCCCGCCGCTTAAGCATCACCGCCCGCCGCTGCCGTTAAAAACAACAAACGCGCCTGTGAAACATTCGCCTTATCCCGGGCCGCTCCGCCGGGGCACGGGGCTCGGACCCCGGGGCGGCACAGCCCTCCGCCGCGCCCGCCTCGCCCCGCGCATCTCCCGGGACGGGACGCGCCCGCCGCCCCGCAGCCCCCTCGCCGCCGGCCCGCTTCCCCCCCGCCGGTACCTGCCAGGGTCTTGTGCACCGTGTTGCCCATCGCTCCGCTCGGCGGCGCGGCGGAGCCCGGGGCGGCCCGGCGCTCCGCAGGGCCATGGACAGCGCCCGCCTCCCGCCGCCGCGCTCCGCGCTCCGCCGCGCCGCCCCCCGCCCCGCCCCGGCCCGCCCCCGGCGGAGCCGCCGCCGAGCCCGGGACGCCGCCGCCGCGCCCCCTTCTCTCCTCGGTGCCTCCCCGGGGCTGCGGGTCCGCCGAGCGCCCTGCGCGGGGTGGTAACGGGGCTGCGGAGCTACGGCGGCAAGCGGCCGGCATCTGCTGGAGGGGCTGCCGGCCGGGCTTGGGGTAAACAGGGACCCGGCTCGTTCCCAGAGGGTCCACCGACCCCAGGAAACTCCCTTCGCTTCTCAGGGAAAAAAAAATCTTTCTTCCTTAGGAAAAAGAGGTTTGGAGAGCGGGAGGGCACGGCTGGCAGTGCCAGCTTCAGCCTCAGGGCAGCTTGCCATCAGCAAAGCCTTCCCCACGGGTACAAGCTGCGCTGGGAGGCACTGGGAGTCGATGGACCCCAGCCCTTTTCCCCTCCGTGCCATTTACTTACGGGGTGACCTTGGATAAGCCACTTTGCATCTCGGTGACACGGCTTCCCCGCCTGGGAATTGAGGGTATTAGCAGGAGTGTTGTGTTGGCAAATTGGTTATTAGTTTGAAGCACACCGATGCCATGGTGACGAAGGACACCTGAGCCCGCAGCCTCAAGTGCGGTATCGACAAGATTTGCCTCACAATGTCTCTCTCCTTTCCAAACTCAGACGTAAAAGCATGGTTAGAGCTCCATTAGAGAAGAGCAAGGGCTTCCTTCTCCTTCCTCGCCATCTTGCGCTGCTGAGCCTTTCTTCTCCCAGGCAGTTTCCGTAGTGTTGAGACTGGAGAAGTGGGAGCATCGGAGCTGCAAGACATGCTGCAAGCGCCACACTGGGCTGATGCTGCGGTGCGCAGCGTTTGGGAAAACCCACCGGGTCCCTTAGCAGAAGTCACATCCATGGACTATCACATGCCCCGGGGGCACAAAAATGCGGGAAGAGGGGGAAAGCCAAGCACCAATGGCCTGGCAGACATCAGGCTCTGACCTACGGTAGGGAAGCTAAAATGACAAGCCTTTAATCCCTAGATCATATCGAATGGGTCAAATATGGCTCAGGAGATGAGAGGGGACAGAAAAACCTAATTTCCAGTATTTTTTGCCAAGATACAGATTTGTTAAAAATGGGATTATCGAATGAGACACCAGCAGCTGTTCTTAAAAATGCTTGCACCCATCTGCTGTCTTCTTAGGTTAGCACGTGTCTCCTGCTGCTTTTGGTGCCCTGAGCTGCAAACCACAGGCAGGAGCTGCCGGAGGGCAGGAGGGAGCACGTGGAAGCACAGGGAGAAGGGGAGAGGAGCAAAGTCATCCTATTTACACAGAAGGGAAAGTCCTTGTTTCACTAGACAGTGGGGAGTGGGAGACTTTGGCTAATCCCGGGTGGTTTCCCTCAGCTGGGAGTAGTAGTTGTTATTTTAGGGCTTAAATGTGCCTTAAAAAGCCAGAGGCAACAGAGGAGCTTCTCCGAGGCTGGGTCTGGCCTGGGGGCTGCTAGGGCAGCTCATATGCGTGCCGTGTGCAGGCTGTGTGCCACCTCCCCAGGGGCTGCCCAGGACACGCGTCCATCCTTCCACACCCTGGCCACGCCAGCCCAGAGATGGTCGCTGCCTGTGCCAAGGGTGTTCCAGCCCTTCCTCCTCCCCAAAAAGAAGGTAAAAATAGAAGACAATAAAATGGAAATGCACATCCTTAGGACACGGAGGCAGCCTCCAGGAATGCAATCAACACTCCTACTTCTTGGCATTGTAAAAATGTAGAGTTTGTTAAAATAACCCCCTTCACACAATACAAAACAATAAGCATGAGAAATAGTTCAGCGAGGATGACTTCACCCTCTCCAGAAACCACACTGAGAAAGTACAAGAGACCAGAAAACAGCGCTGAGCGAGGCCTGAAAGGCAATGCAAAGTCACTGCTCAGCCTGGAGAAATGCAGAAAGGAAACCAACTGTCCCGAGCAGGGAACCACAAATGAAAGCTCATTAGCATGTTAAAATCCTTTCTGCTCCAGCAAGTTTTGATAACTATTGGTAACACACTTCAGTAATTTCTTCCGTAAGCCTGACAGATGGCTGTTCCTCCGAAGAAAGCCCCTTCCCCCTCTCACCCTGATTCCGATCAAGGGACAGGGTGACCTGCGTGAGCGTGCCATTTCCTTTGGTATCTGCATTTTCACTTATAGCTATAAAACAGTAATATCACCTGAGCTCCTTCCTAGTATTTTTTATTACTAGATCTTAAACCATTTTGCAGACAAGGTGAGTGATATTTTCCTTATTTTATAGGTGATGAAACCGCGGTACAAGGAACCCAGGAGACACGAACAAGGTCACCCCATCGGCCATCAGCACACTCAGGAGCAGAGCTCTGGACCAGAGAAGCCACAAAAAACTCAGTCTTGGATCCAGCTCACAGGGCAGGACACTTTTAGCCATTCACTCTGTACTGCTGCTTCTCCCTCTAAGTTTTCTGCCCCCCAGCAAATTCATCTCAGTGGGATCAGTGGGGTAGGATCAGGGTAATACCATGCAAAGGAAGAGTCTCTGAAAGGCATTCTGTGTTACACTGGTGTCAGACATCTGCTTCCCAGCTCACATTAATCACCTTTAAATCTTAACTGTGCGTGGATGTGTACCCAGGCCTTTAAAATACGGGACAAAAAGGAAAAGAGAGACAAATTTCTTTGTGAATCCAAAATGTGAAGCATTCCACCTAATGCAAACCCTCCTATAACCACGTACACAGGCCAGCCCTCTCACGAGAGGCCGTGGGCTGTACTGTTAGCAGGCACATCAAAACGCTCAGTTAAATGTAATGTTCCCGGAGACCCAAAGAACTTACCAAGAACAGCTAAATTTCTACTGATTGATACCAGCCTGAGGTGTAACTCTTCTTACGGCATCAAGTTGGTTGCATAGTCTTTGTAAATCCCTTGGGAGGCTCAAGTTTTGAGGGATGAAAAACATTGTGAGATGTAAGGTATCACGGTTAGCAGCTGCCATTCTTGTCTACCTAACAGATGGCACTAAATAATGACAGACTCATCTCTTTCAGCAACAGTGAGATAAAACACTGACAAAGCTGTCTGCCTTTCCCCTTGACAGCAGCAAGCCCTCCCGTCCTTGGGCGCAGCAGCCTCCCCTGCTCCCCAATTCCAGCTCTACTATGGGGTACACCTTCCCTGGCCTGCAGAACAAGGCTGCCGTTGCTCCTGCTGCTGGCTGCCTCCCTGGTTTTACTCTTCCATTCTCAAACTGGCTGGTTCTGGCTTGTTCGCAGCTGAGCTCCACTGAAAAGCTGTGGATCTCCCTAAATCTCTGCCTTTACCAAAGACCAGACTGCTGCTTGCAGATGTTTCCCTCCAGAGCTGTGTACAACCCTGCTCCACAGCTGCCAGCTCTCACTCTGGTTTCACACCCCTTCCCTGCAGCTCTAAATCTGAGTAGACACTTGGAGCATCCATTTCTGTTTCAGCCCCAAATGTCTGGAGCTCTGAGACTGTCCAAACCACTTCCACTTCCATCACACCTCACCTTGAAACCTCCCTTTCCCTCCCCTACTTAGAAGGAGCTCCCTGGGAAATCTCAGAGACTGCAGACGAAAGATACTCTGGAAAAATACGTGAGTTGACTGCACACGAAAGATACTCTGGAAAAATACGTGAGTTGACTGCACGAGCCTACAGTTCTCTTCCAGCACGCAAATACCCCCATGTCTAAAAGAGTACGGTTACTCCGACATGTGCAGCAGGGACATACGAAACGTCTTCTTCAACAAGAGCATACCCGGCATGGATGCACCAAGCAGTATCACAGAAATAATTCCTTCCTGCTGACACACACACAGCAAAAAGCCCATTTCTGTATCTGTGCTCAGTGGTGTTACGTGCTTCCCTCTACAGAAGCCACGTTCCTGCCGGCACCTTGTGTTTCCTTTCCTCATCCTACTGGCTCAAGTGACGGTCCAGGAGAGAGCAGATTTGGCTGATAAAAGCCAATGTTACTCTTCTCGCATCTTCTGAGCCTGCACAACTCGCTGATGGAAAGACGGTGCTAATAAACCTCACTCTTACTTGGAGAAGGGAAAAAAACCCAACCCTCTTCCCTGAATTCCCATAATACACATTTAAAGAGGTGTTTGTTTAGGAGAGATGCGTGTACGGAGCGTCCTCCGGCACCGCACAAAGCCATCCTGCCACCCACGCCTTCCAACTGCTGAAAGCAATTACTTTCCTCCCCTGCTCTCAGCACTAGCACAGGATGCGCCGGGTCTCCACGGGTCACGCACAGAAACTGGGTTTTACTTTCTTTTTTCCTGCAAGAAATCAAGGGAAGCAGGAGCTTCCAGCACAACAGTAGGAAAATCTTGCGAAGAGCTTCTTGAACTGGCCTTGACTGCGCAGCAATCGAAGCTGTTTCCTGATCGGAGACCTTACTGCCTGCTGGCAATTTGGCTGCCGTGAGGCTTATTTACCCAAAGTTGGGGATATTAAACCACATTTTCTGGGAGACAGGGCAGAATAGTGTTGGGCCAGCGGTGACCCGCGGGATCTGACGCAGACGGGGAAATGCAACCCACAGAGACGGCTCGGTTCCATAGTCAAGCAATACCTTTGTGGCTTCAAAAGAAGCAGTGACCGTCTGCCCTGACCACACTTCTGTATTCCAAGTGCAGCAAGAGGCTGTGGCATGTGCCAGTCATGCAGTGTATGGCAAAGTAATCTCTGATGAGATGCCAGAGCAGCTCTCAGACAGAGAACGTGTGGGCATTCCTGGCAAAAAGGACTCCGTGATGGATTCCTCAGCTGCAGGAATTACAGCCCAGGCAGAAAAAGGAAAAGGAAATAGTGAAACCACAGCGTGGCAAAACATGGTTCGGTGTTATTCGCACAAGCCACATCCCAAGAGGCTTTGGCGAGTATAATAACACAGTTCCCTAACAGCAGCAGAGACAGGCACAAAGGGCAGAAGCCGGGGTTGCAGTGAGGATGACAAAGCTGCAGGGAGGGCCAAGGAGAGTAGAGCCAGCAGAGAGGAGGCATCAACGGGGAGATGCGGTGAAAGCATCTTTTTCTGGGCTGATTGTTCTGCCGTGTTATTAATTGCTTGAGATAAACAGCACTTTCTCTCCAGAGAACCCAAAAGCACCACCTTGGGTCATTCCCCACCCTTTCCACAGAGGATGGGAGAAGAGGGGCTTCTGGCAATGAGCGAATACAGGTCCCACCCTGCAGCCCCAGAGGCACCAGCACTGCTGGGAGATGCACCATCTGCAAGTCCCAGACGAATGCCCTTTCCTTCGGCGGGGGCGGAGGAGGGTGGGCTGGGCCCATGTAAGGAAGAATTTCCAATTTAGAAACAAACAGAGGCAGTTCCTATTACTGTTAGTGGAATGTCAGCATCTCTGGTCCCAAGCACCACTGTCAACAAACAGGCTCACAAATGCTCCTTCAGCATCAGCCAAAATAAAATCCATGAAAGCATCTATAACTCAGCATTCACTACACACATAACAATCCTCCTTTTTCTTTTTAAATCCAGTCTTCTCCACGTAATTTTAACATAAAGGAACTGGTTGTGGGCTGTGTTATCAAATGAGTCATCATTTTATGTGACAGTGTAATATGGTTTAGAGAATTCTTGGCACACCAGTATGGATTATGCATTATAATCTCTTAATTTGGAGCGTTAGTGCTGTGCGGCAGTGACTGGAGCGGGAGGGAGGCAGCAGGTTATCAGAATTACCGTTCAAGCTCTGCTCCTGCTTTGCTGTGTGACCTTCGCTAATTGGTTACCCTCCTCCTGCCTCGCTTCCTTCATCTGCAAAGCAGAAACACGCCTGTGTCTTACAGCAGGGCTAACTAAATGTTCGCCCAGGAGAGGTGAAGAACATTACACAAGTGCAAGTTATTATTTTAATAAGGGAAGTAAAGCAGAAGGACTTTGTGGTGGATGCCACAGGCTGATCTGGGGAAGTACTGTCAGGACTACCAGGCCACAGCCTCTGGGTGCTGTATACCTGTCACAAGCTAATTGGAGATAATGAATGATTTTCAGAAACATAAGGAATAGGAAGTGATAACAGGAAACCTAGAGATTTGCAAACCAGAACTCTTCGGAAAATGAGCATGATTTCTGATAAACGTTGATATGCAGAAGATAATTAAGAACCCTTGAGGAAACTCCCCTCCCCCCCTGCCCCAAAATTGCATGGTTCTGTAGTCTTGACAAGCAGCTTTGCGTCAACAGCCCTGGAACCGAGATCAGCGATTATTTGGTGATGGGGAAACCCAGGCAGGGGCAGCTGAAGGAGGACCTGCCACCTCCAGGGCAGGAGCTGCATTTGGCAGGCAGGGCGAGGAGCGGTTAGGGTGACGAGCAGCCACCCTGGAGGAAATGGAAGCGTGTGGAATCCGGAGCTGTGCGCTCTTGTCCACTTCAGGCTGGACCACAAGTACCAGAGTCAGTTTACCCAGTCCCACTCATCAGAGCGGAAAAGTCTGGGATCAGAGTGTGCTCAGGAGATCCAAACAAACAAACCCAGAGCAGAACATCTGCAACTGTTACTAGTGACCCCCTTAAGCTTTCCATTCCCTCTGCATCGCGTAAATATAAACTGGTCCGTATTTAGCAGAGGGTCACTAGGCAGGGAGGAGAGCGGGTACCCATTTCCAAAGCTATCCCGTTCCCTTTGGCTAGCTGCCTTCTGAGTCCATGAAGTCTGGCTTTGTCTGCACCCCTCAGCGCAGTCCCTCGTCTGGTGTTAGCAGGGAGCAGTGTTTCTACAGACAAGGAGGATGCGTTTTACGAGACACAAAAGCCACGTGAAGAATTTCGGGAGACTGAGAAATCGTCCCCAGAGAGAAAAAAAAAAACCATCCAAAAGAAATGAAAAAAACACAATTTTCTGGCAGGACGGTTTCTCCTGAGTTCTTTGAAAAGCAGCACGCTGCTGCCAAGGCGAATCTGTCAGAACTGGGATGCATCTAGGGTAGATAACTGGCCTTTCCCAGGGCTGACTAAAGACCAAGCTTTTCCTAGTATAGGAATAAAGTGGCTGTGACAGATGAAGCAGGCAGACAGCAATGGGTGGCCTCTGGGAGCTCTCTGGGGAAGGGATGTCAAGCGAGAAACACAAACAGAGGATGTCTGCCCATGCTTTGAGCTCTCTCACCTGTTACTGGTTTCCCCAGACAGGGCAATGACTGAACAGACACTTTTAAATGCAGTAGCTGATAGTATTTCACATCTTAGAAGCTTATGGGAAAAAACCCAAACCAAACCCCACGTAGACTACCTCTAGCACCTTCTAAACACGGGACCAACTTCTTAAGCCTCTACTTGGGAGTTATTCTCTTGGAATGAAAAAGAAGAGGGGGAAAAGGAGCAGAGAGATACTGGATAGTGCAGAAAACTGCCAAGGATAAAACTGTTTTTCACTTTCCGATCTTTTCACGCATATTGTAGCAAAAGGGAGTTGACCCTTGGTGGCTTGTAGTTAAATTTGGGGAAGCTCTACACCCACGGGATGCTTGTGCTGCCGTACCAGCTATCCATGTTGCCTGATGGCCGTCCACCAGCACGTCATCTCAGAGGAAAAACGCACGCAGGGGCCAGCGAGGCGGACAGAGTATCCACGTAGAAACGAGAAAAACCTTTTGTTCTGCACGCCTCCTGCGTTGCGTTCAGCACACCCAGCACAAGCGAGGCAAGGGATGAGTCAAAGCTCTCACGCCAGATACGCCTCTCCAAGGGCTCAGCTGCAGTGCTCCTGGTTACGGTGAGCTCAGCGCCTACCCTGCCGCCGCGGGTCTGTGCCACGCCGCCTACACGCTCGCCCCTGCTGCCTGCGCGCCGTGCGAAGGAGCCCACATCCCACCGCCCGCGCCTGCTTCACCCAGAGCTGCTGGGGGGATGGAGTCACCGCAGTATTGGCCTGGGATTGCAGAGCTGCCTGTGGGGATTCCTGGAGAGAACCAACCAGCGTGAGAACAGGCTCAGGATGTCCCACAGCCACAGCACTGCTCTTAGCCTAGGGTTCACACTGGCACTGTAAGGATTTCTGTGTGGTCTAACTGCCCTTTTCTGGGGGCTTTCCTAGAGCAGAAGACTCGCAGGCAGCAGCCTCAGCTAGCAGAAAACATGTCTTTGGCTGAGTGATTCAGGCTTGCCCCTCCTTTGAGCTCTTCCTTTTACCTCGCCCAAGGAGGGGGCCACACAGAGCATCATTTCTGCTGGTACCCCAGTGCTGAATGAAGGCCACTGTCTTGGGCAGCAGGAAGGCTCTCTGAGGACAAATGTGGCAGCTCCCCAGGGCAGCCAGCTATTGAACCCTCCCTCCTCAGCCTCCCCAGCCTGCTCAGGGCATCTCCCAGAGCACCCTTGGGCACAGTACAGCTGCTCCCTGTGATTGCAGGACGCTTCTGCAGCACCCATTGTGGCTCTAAGGTTGGTGCCAGTTCCTTGCACAGTCTCCCACCATCAACACCCCTCCTCCAAAATGCACCAGTGCCAAAATGGGGCAAAGCCTGTCACAAAGTCCAGTCAAATCATCATGAACACAGCAGACCATCTCTGAGCAGAAGGGCAGGATGAGGCAGCAGTGGGCACGGTGGGACAAGGACCAGGATGGACAGCAATAGGTCACAGCAGCGTTGACCCCAGCACACCATGGTTTCAAACCAGAACCCATGCATTGCTCACATAAAAAGATTATTGGCATAGAGGAGAACCCAAATGAGACAAACTCACCAGGCTTTCCCTTAACTGTCAACACATCAGAGCAGTGTGAATGTTGTTATTCCCTTTGTGAGCTCTAGCACTCACAATAACATTATCTCCTCTTTTCCACAGATTGTCCGTCCAGAGCTGCAGCATCGAATCCTGGCCCCATGTGCGAAACAGTGCTGCCTTTGTCCCCAGCCCCGAGAACATGAAATCAAATGACAAAGAATCCAATCTCAGCTGTCCTCTTCGGGGCAGAACAAGATATGATTTATAGATTTATATACACACATGCCCATCTATTCATCCTCTTAGCAAACAGTTCATGAAGTGTGCCTTAAGCCTTTCTGAATCGGGCAATTCTCTGCTTAGACAATCAATCCCTAACTGAGAGTCTGCAGAGAAAGACATCATGTTGCAGGAATGCTGCAAAAGCTGTTGCATATACTGTTCCCTTTGTTGAGAATAGCATCTTTGCCTTGGATATATTTTTTTTTTCCTCCTTACCCATCTAATTTCATGAAACAGGGCCCAGTTCCAGCAGGCAAGAAGAACATAGCTAGATTTTGCTTCTCCTTTTCCTGAAAGGCTGAGAAACCAGATTTAAAAAATGTGCTTAGTGGGCGTTTGGTGGGACGAATTCTATCCCATAGTTCGGCATTTTTGAGATAGAGCGAGCGAGCAACAGTTACGTTGCATATGGTGCCTGGTTTTTCTTCTATAGCAGGTAGCCGAGAGAGCTGCCGCTTCCCCTGCCATGAAAAAAACTCATAGTAGCTGTTTTAATTCAAAAAAATTCTGCAAGAGGTTTCAGGCTAGACCTTTTATCAAAAAGGCTGAGTGCAGAAATCTGTAGGAATATATTCGGTGCTGGTGTGGAATAAAAAGCAAATTATACCTTAACAGCAGCCTAAAGGGCAAGTAGCTCTTTGGGGCACCGCTTGTCTTATTCTCTACAGTCCAGCACCAAACACAACAGGGATTCCCAATAGATGGCTGGGGCTATTGCGTATTCGCCCATAACCACAGGAACAATAACAACCCTTCTGAGAAACATCATTCAACGTTACTATCCTTGAAGAGCTGGCAGAACAGACAACAGGGCAAGTTTCCATCCTTCCCTGTCCTCTGATGCCACCCATGGCAATGATGGCCCCAGAAACTGTCCGGCCAAGTCCTTCCTCTGCATCCCCATCATGGGGACAAAGTGTTGGAGACACCATAAAAACCAAGGGTAATTCCACCGTAACCAGTGATCTTAAACCACTGAAGAATGACCAGCGTGAAGACCTGGCTGACTCACCACACCAGGCTTTTGCGCACTCAGTGTTCAGGAACACAGGTGGAGAACTCCGTGTACCGTTGGGAGAGGGTTAGGAGGCCATGTAAGCAAGGCACAGGCAAAAGGAGGAAACCAGAAAGATTCCTAATGAATGATGTTCCTGTTTCTATGCATTCTTACTAGCAAAATAACAAGCGGAGAAAACAATTGCCAAGATGTGCTACATCTGCAGAATTGTCTCCAGATAAAATGTACATCCATGTTCTATAAAGCGCCAGTAATTCTTAAAAATCTACTGATATCTTTTTAGCTGCCAATTTCAGAGACTTCCCAGGAGACACTGGCCTAAACCTGCTATCTCAGCTATTAAATAAAGAGACAGGATATTTTATTTAAAAAAAAACCCAAACACAAAACACCCCCATGAGACTCAGCAACTTAGACTGAAGATAACAGCCCTGCAGTCATGAAGCATGGTTTTAAAGAGACTCCAATAAATAGCTCCAGTTACTAAAACTTGCCTCTGTGTTGTATATGCTCGGCCAACTCTTCCTTTTCAGTTCACGGGGAAGCCCCTTTCCACCAGCCGGCTGCAGAAATCCACCCTTTTAACCCATGCAAACGCCTGCATCGCCCAACCTCCTGCCCTGCTTTCACAGCAGCTCCTGCCATGGGGCACCCATAACACGGGCAGCAAGTGCCTCGGCCCAGCTCAGCTCATGGCACAGTCAAGAGCAGTGCCAGCCTCTTGAAGATCAGCAATAACGTTGGAGTGACTGCATAATAAGCCTAGAAATTGGTTGGTTTTTTTTTTTTTTTCCCTGAATTCAGTGACCTGATTAATGGCTATTTACCTACATATTAATTTGTAATGATTTCTAGTAACGAATCCCAAGCCTGAGACTAACCGTGAGAACAGGGAAGTTCCCCAGAGCCAGTTTCTGATGGCAGTGCGTGCATCCACATCTGTGTGGGCACGCGCAGAAAGGGACCTTCCTGACGGTTCAGGTTCTCCATGGCTACTGTCGGGAGCACCGTCTGCTCAGGCTGCACTTCACTCAGAGGGCTATGTACCGGCAGGCACTCAAGATTGACTGCACCGGTTAAGACCCTACGCCTGCGTCTGGTCAGTTCTTCTCCCATATACAAGGCTGAGATCTGAATCTTGATGCATTTTCCTCTGTGCATTTCCTCTTGGAGTGGGATACAGGATTTCTCTCTGCCTTTGAAAGGCACTTTGAGATAGGAAGCTGAAAGACAACTACTACGGTGCCACATGGATTTGGGGATGTTTACAAAACTGCAGAAATCAGAGCTGTCTAATAGAGAGAGAACGCTGAATTCATTACGCCCCCAGATTGGTTTTGGGCTCAAAGAAATTTCAGATGACGGGGATGTTACGAAACTCAATAGGACATTAAAGCCTTTCTTTTGCGGTGCCAGAGAACCAACCTTTTGGCTTGACGTTCAACCCTTCCCTTTGAAAAGCCTACGTCCCATCCCTCGCTTTGCAGTGTCACAAAGAGGACCACGCCAGCAAGTCTGCGCATCCACACCTTGTCAGGCTCACACCAAAGGCAGCACAGGGCGAGGGGTACAGCAGTGTCCCGGCTCTTCTGGGGCAGCCAGCGCCAACACGTGCCCAAGATGATACACACTCCTGGCAACTGACTTTCTCAGGACAACTGCTCAGCACTGTCTGGAAAACAGCTCTTTCCAAAGCATCTCACAGAGACTTGGGAGAAAAAAATGAGGCCTCCCCAAGCAGCAATATCTACAAAATGCTGCTGGAAGTTTTTTTATAGGTTGGTTTTCCCAATTCAGTGCACAGGCAGCACATCCAGAGCAGTGAGGGGAGCCACAACTCTCCAAGGATGCTGGTGACATTGGCCAGGAAGGGATGCAGGCTCAAGGCACAGCTTCCTGGGCTGACCTGTGAGGTGATGCTGGGACACCTCAGCTGTGTGCACGAGCCAGATGGATCCAGGATAGCTGCTGCTGCCCCTGGGTGTGCTAAGGGATGGAGACATTCATGCAAGTGAAACAAACCACATGCTGGCACAGGGTTGCGTGGTGCTGTCTGGACCGTCTGGACCAGCTCAGAGATCTCAGAGGTCGTGGTCAACTTCAGCAGCTTCTTGGAAGGAAGCTGTGTTGACGGCCATAGCACGGGAGAGGCATTCAGTCCCTGTATCTTACAGCTTGTCTGCTTGTCCAGCCCTTTGCCCCTTGCACCAGCTTCACACTGGCTAGCAGATTTGTGGCTCCAGGTCCCTTGTTTGTGTCAGATAGCCACCTTCATCATGATCCTATTCTAGCTCATCTCATTGGTAAGGATCCTTTGACCTGGACTAGGTTTGCTCAGTGTAACAACTGCACTGAGTTTGAAGACTAAATCAACAAAAAATCTGTCATTGATTTTCCTGTGGCCATGAATTCATTCCATGTATTCTAAAGCCACATCTATTCTGAATGGAAGGACCCATTCTTGCAGTGCACTTAGCTACTGAAGAGCTTTATTTAAAGGGAAGGGGAAACAATGTCTATTATATATCTCTGTGCAGTGAAAAGGAGACGATGTCTCACAATACTTGTGATACCTCCAGGTATTAAGGACAACAGTTTGCAAGACATCATCTCCACGGCCTGGCAAGCACTGAGCCTGCTGCCTTCACTATTCTCTTGGCTTACACCAGCCCATCCATCACCTGTCTTTTTAACTGGCAATGATGAGGAAATTATGCATGCCAGCAGCCATGTGCACCACAGGGTGTAATTCCTAACGTCCCATAGCAAACGTTTTTCCTGGTGCTAGCAGGTGTTTCAATCCTTCATTTGGACTTTTATGAACAGTGCTGCTGGGTATCTCCTTCCAGCTGCTCCCACTATCTAGCTGTCAGCTGTGTGCCAGCTGAAAAAAAAATACAGGGAAGGTTTCTGGGGCATCTGGAGCAGCACTGTGAGTACTGCCATCACCCTGCAGGTTGGCCTTAAGGGCTGGTAGAGGAAGAAGGCACAAGGGTAGTAACAAGACCAGCTACTGATGCCTCCTGTTCCGGGAGGGTTGTGTTTGTGCTGCAGCAGCCAGCATAGCATGGAGCAACTCACCATGGCCAGGCCACGGGGACACAGGGAGAGGTGGGGGAGGGCTGGAAAAGCGGCTCACTCAGCTACTCCCCTCCCAAGTTCATACTGATCTAAGCTGTACCCTGATAGCAAGACAGTGATTCTCGCTTCTTCCTGCTTCTAAGCAAAGCTGCCCACAGCAAGTAACATCATACACAAGGCTTGTCCCTGCAGCTCGAAGCAGCAGCAGTCAGAAGTGCTCAGGTTCTGCCTCCTCAGGAGGGGTTTTCACGACACATTTTTTCCCACGCATCTCAGTGCCTCATAAAACACAAACAAGCCTCAGCGCACTCCAAGGAGGTGGCGGCTGTTGTGTTGCATTTCAACACTGAGAAACCAAGGCACGGAGATGTCAGTGAGCTGGTCACAGCCCACTGAAGTCACCAGGAAAGTCTGCTACTGCTTTCGGTGGGAATGTGGGTTGGGGCCTCCAGTCTTCTCCAGACAGGGGAAGCCCCAGGCACAAATAACAAAGTTTGCTGTTGCACAACCAGGGGAATGCCACCCTGTCGAGCAGCTCTCCTGGAGCGTGAGAGGACTCCACATGAGGAAGGAACAGGGCTGGAGCTGGCTCCCCCCAGCAGCCACACTTCATATGATAAGCGTTCTGTATCACACCAGAGAGGGCTGGCCAGATCCCCATCCAGTCACCATATGCACCCAGACCGGTAGAAGATGTTTATTCCTAGAAGCAGTGGGGTTTTGTCAGTGGACTTTGACCTATAGCATCTCCATGCGTATTTCTGGGCCACACATGGCCCTGCCCAGCCTGGAGCTGCAGCACTCTCCTACCCCAGTCCTGGAAGGACTCAGGGTTGCACTGTGTACGAAAAGGGCTTCACTTCAGGCTCAAAAAATTACCCTCATCTCTGGGCCGTGTCAGTCCCAGAAGCGAGCTCTCCAAAACCCAAAAGGTCAGACCACATAGTGCGTTCAGCAACACTCCCATCACAGCAGTCTGTAGTAGGTGGCATTTCTGGGCCTGCAGCCGTTTTGCAGCCAGGCAATTAGAGAGGCAGAGCCCCAAGTCTCTCTCTGAAACAAGGCAAATCGCTGATTAACGTGAAATGGAATAAGGAAAAACAGGACATGGGTTTACTTTCCTTATTTCTTTTGCTGTAATTGTTCCAGATCTGTCCAAGGAAAGCATCCCTCAGGGCTTATCAGAGCAGCCACCACAAAGGAGAACAAAGGAAACACCAATCATTTCCAGTAAATCAAAAAATGACAAGCTTTAACCTTCAGAAGAGAGCAGATTCCTGCAAAGGGTTTGGCTGCTCTGTCTTTGAGTTTCCTTTTCCCCAGTCCCAGTTTCCTAGCAAAAGTTTCCTCAAACAATAGAGATTGGCATCAAAAGAAGAAAGAAAAAAAATTAAAACACCCCTCCTTTCACAAATAGGCTTAAAATGGAAAGACGGGGTTTGTCACTTGGGAGCGATCGGTCACTCTTTGCAGTGTGGCAGCACTGAGGACTCAGGTCAAGTGCCACATCATGCCTGTTGTGCTGGTGCTGTACTGTCACACAGGGCAAAAACATGCTGCTCAGCTCCTTCTCCCTCCTTTTCTACAAGTAGGAAGGATGCTAGGGGGACTGGAAAGTGGCTACTCTTCTCTCAGAGCTGTTGCAGAGAATGACTGCGTGCCACGGCAGCCCACCGCGAGGCTGGTGAGCTGCCGGGAGAGTCTGGGATGGGTAAATGCAGCCCAGGCACTCAAAGCAGGCCTCAGCCTTCCTCATGTACAAGCTCAGAGAGGATAGGGTGGTCCGTGCATAGCTCTGGGAACTGGACACAACCTAACCCTGCTCCTCTCTGGCACTAATTCCCTCTGCAGTTCTGCCCAGCTCATGTGTCCTCAGATGTAAAACAGACTGAGAAGTCTCCAAAGACAAAACCAGCTAAAGGTAGATATTCTGGCAATGAGGGATTGGTCCAGACATCACACTGACCCTCCTCTCCTTTCAATAAACCACATTAGATGCTGAGCAGGACATGCTTCTCATCCAGAGGGAGTCAGTGGGAATTCAGTCTGACCCAAGGATCTGCTGGTTAAAAAGGCAGTATCACCTAAATCAAGAGGAGTAAATAAGCCACACACCTGGGACTATCAGAAAACAAAACATGCAAGGGTAAGGAACCAAGAGATTCCTTGAGAGCTGCAGATGTTAGATACAGCTGTATAATTGCTCAGGCTGCTGTAAATCTAGACTCAAGGGCTTTTTTTCATGGAAGATGCTTTTCAAAACCTCACAGGGAACAAAGAAAGTCCTTCCCATTTTACCCACACGTCTTCCCTCACCTAAGAAGAAAACAGGTATCTCAAAACCGTCTTTTCTGAGGAACAGAACCCACCATAGAGGCACATCCATGGAGAGTGCAGGTGCGTGATGCGTTGGTGCCACGGACTGGCTGCTGTGGATGACCGTGCCTCCTGGCACGTTCAGCCCTGGGCTGCAGCGCAGCCCTGCCTGCCCCACGACTCTCCACCCCTGTGCAGGGAATCCACTCAGGCCCACCGCCTGCTTTTAAGCACCTGCCAGAAACAAGCCTAACCCCAGAGGTCACGGCAAACGTCCACGGGAGCTGGTGCAGAACGCGTACGATGGCCCGTGATGCGGGTGCCTGCCTGCATTCACCCAGACCTGCTCGGGTGCTGCAGTTGCCTTTACCCGCGGCAGCTGCCGCCAGAGCTTGTCTGCTGTCCTCACATCACCATTCGCGGGCTGTGCAGTGGGTCGCCATGGCTGAGCCGAGCTCTCAACAGGCTTTTACCGTGTGTGTGGCTATACCTTCCTCTTGTCCCAACTCAGATCCTGTTGGTTTTCCATTTTTTCATCTAAGCAGGCAGTTACCAACAGGAAAGATTTGTTCTTGAGACTCAGTGGGGAAAAGTAAATCGCTGCTCCCAGGAATGTGCACTAACCTGAATAGTGGGGCTGTGCAGAAGACTCTGCTTAGACCTTTGCTGGAGTCAGAGTTTGAGCAGCACCGGCAGCACATACAAACGACTGCTCTGGGCCAGTGCAAAACCCGTGTGGCTCACACAGGGGACAATTGCTCACTCTTAAAAAAAGATAAAATCAAGGTGATTACAGCAAAGTAGAACTTCCTTTTTTTTTTCCCCAGTTACCAGAAATCTTCAGCTGAAGGATTATTTAGCAGAGGGGAGACCAGGTTTGCTGGAGTGGAAGCCGGTCATTAAAAGGTAAGAGAAAATCAAGAGAACACCTCAACCACCAATGCTCCTGCTGAACTGAATTGCAACCAGGGCAAATGGGCCAAGGACAGCAAAGGCTCATCTTCTCTTCCTCAGTGAGGTCGGGGACATGTCCCGACAGCAGTCATGGTTTCCCTAGGAGAATACACCCGCACTGACGTTGCCGTATAGACAATCGTGCGTTCACCCTCCCTCAGCAGCTAGGCCATGGTAATTACAATATGCTGAGCACCGATGAGGTCCCGTGCAGCCTGTTTTGCCAGTTCTGTGTTTGAGAAGTGACTCATGAGCACGCTATCAGCTTACTGTATCGTAGCTGCTGCAGCCACCATGCCTGCCAAACATGGGGGGAGAAAACCTCCCTGCTGCCTTGGCACGGGCCCTTCCAGCGAACACGGAGACGTTTTCAGAACATTTTTTCTTTAGAGAGAAAAAGATTATGGTTTTACGGCTGTGCCATGCTTATTGCAGCCATGGGGTGGGTTGGGAGAATGAGGACAAAGCACCGGTCAGGGTCATGCTCCATCAGTTCTGTAGGAGCCCCTCCTTCTGCCCCCATGTCTTCAGGAGGGAAGGGTTCAAGGACAACTTACATCTACCCAACAGCATGCTTTGAGGGATGGTTTCCAAAGGAACCTGAGCTTCCCTGACCCATTTGCCACCTATGTTGACAGTTGACTGCTAGGGTCAAACTACTAAAAGGTCCTTTCTGTGCTGTGGATGCTGGCCCTTACCAGAGTGATCCACCCCACCAACTTCCCCGAAGATGGGGGACAGTGACTCCTTCACTAATGCCATGTTTCCTTTGCTTTGCAGATTTTCCCAGTACCAAAGTCAAACTGCCCATCCTTCAAACTCCATCATCCCCAAAATCTACCACACGCTCAATATCTGCTGCTCAGAGGCTGGATCCACAACCCCGAACCCTTAACAAGGTCTCACTGGAATGACATTACTTAACATGAATCAACACTACGCGCTGAGCAAAGCCTGCAACGGCGGGCTGCCAGATCTGTTCTGCACGCGTCTCCTTACTCAAGCAATGTCCTCAGCAGAGTTTGTGCCTGAAGTCAGTGTAGAATTAAACTAACTGAAGTGAAATAAAGTCTCAGGAATAACTCAGGCTTATACAGATAATTTGTTAAAGCACTAAACCAAAGAGGAACTTGCTCACTACACGGGGTTTTTTTCAATAATTACGCTGGGGTCCTTTGTGCTCCTTTACCTGGGCCTGTTTCTCTGCTTCACTGAGTTCTCACTGGGAAAATGCTGACTTTTCCCTTGCAAAAAATAGCATGAAAATGGGAGGTCAACTCTCTGTCAAAATGTTCAATTACAAGAAAAAAACCCCACCACAATAACGAAGCTTTTGTTCAAAAACTCAGAACCACTGTGGAATAGAAAGTTTTTCCTTCAGCATTTCACGTGCTCTGATATCAACTTTGTTGTAAAATCACACTTTGGCTTTGAAAATGGTCAACCCGCTGATGTTTTAGTTGACTCAGAGCAGAGTTAATTATGCTAATGAGACACCAGGGTACACAAAAAAGCCTTTTCATCAGGTCCACACTGAAAATCTGTGCAGCTTTGAGTTTTTGTACTACGTGCTTGCCCTGTCATTCCATCAGCTGTTTAATTAATTAGGATGACTTCAAAAAACCACAAAGAAAGAGAACACCACAAATCCCTTAGATTAGGAGCCTCCAGGTACGTGCATGGCTCAGCTAACACTCCCGTGAGCCCTGTCGCTGACCCAGTGTCTCTCGGGCTGCAGTTCTTCTGAACATTCATAGTCGGTCTTACCCAACACCACTGCTGAAGTAAATCCATTGTTCCCTTAATCTTACCTGCCTTTCCCTCCAGGTTAGCTGTAACCCAGGTCACTTATCTAATCAGTTCACACACTTACACACATGGGAGGAGCCAGCGTGAGGGCAGAATGAGTAGCGAGGCTGCGTCTGCCCATGGAAGTGGTGGCTTTTGCCCCTCAAAGTGTAGGCAAAACCCTGCCCTTAGGTGTTTTCTGTGCCAGCAAAAGCATCTAGTGTAAGCCAGTAGCTGTGCAAGAGTGAGAAGTAACCACTTCCATCGCACCACTGCTTCTCTGAGTGGGTCACACCCTGCACAGTTTTGGATGGTGTGAAAATAAGCAATAATTTCTAAAATCAACCTTTTTTTTTTTATCAGGATAAATTCACAGTGCTCAGGTAGTTCCAGAGTGAAGAAACTGCACCACATTTTCCATTGCCCCTGGCCCTCGTAGGTGCCACAAACCATCAGGCCTATGGCCAGGTTCGACACTTCCTCCGGGGTTCCCGTGGCATTAAGTCAGAGCAGGACACAATCTGCGGCTACCCCAGCCCACAGTGCTTCAAAACCTACTTTTGCAGGACAGCAGCCATCACTAGCCCAGGGCAGGAGGGGCCAAGGTGGTTCCCAGCACGGACTCAGGGCCACACTCCGGGCAGTGTCTGGGACACTGTGGACCAGCCGGCTGCTCACCAGCCTGCCTCCCCTTCAACACACCCTGCACCCTAGAACAAATAATATATAACCCCATTTAACTTAGTTTTCTTCAAGGCCCAAGAGGAACCTTTGGAGCCAAGCCTGCCTGTGCTTGAGCCATCACCCAAGGCTCAGGTCAGTGTCCCGGACTCTCTTGCCTCTGCCCACCTGCATCTGGGTGCAGAGGATGGAACGAGGCCTTGAGGTGAGTGGTTCCTCTAGCAGCTGTTGTCTCACTCATCATCTTTAAACGAGCTGGCATGGAGAAAGGATCCCTATTAAGGAAATGCTAACAGGGGTGAACCAAAAAGGCTCTTCTCAAAATTAAAAAAAAAAAAAAAAAAGAAAGAGCAAGACCACAGCTCTCATTTTATACAGATGGAGCTCTGGGCTGTGCTTTACATCCCACCCACGGAACTATGAGTTCTACAACCTAATTTCTCCTATCCATATTATTCAAATGCTAGAGTTGTTCTCTGTGATTTATTCTAGCCTGACTTTATTTCCCAAATATTCCCTTTTAAAGATGCAAGACTTTCAACAGCTCCCAGGTCATGGGGATGCAAGAAAAAGTGACTGAGCAGTGTGCGCAGAAGGCGTGAGTAACTCGGTGCCCTAGGACAGGGCACTTGTGTCCTTAATAGAGAGCAGACCCTTTGGGAGCCTGTGTTGTTGGCTCCTTTGATGTGCCACGAGCATTTCAGATAGGGTCGAGTCCAAGAAGAGAGGGCTAGTGTAGCTGCCAGGTTTATGATTTCTAGGATGAGGATAGTCTCCAAGAATAGTCCACTTGGTTCTCCAAAGACCATCAGATGAAGTCACAGAACCGGAAGAGGAGGGGAAGAAACAAAACAACACCACACAGAATATATATATTTAAAGGCCCCGAAAGATGTGCCCAAGCCTCTGTTCATGACTTGAGGGAAAGGCAGAAAATTTGACATCTGGTTATTTGTTTTGTGTCTGCCATGTGCTTCAGACTGAAAACTGCCTGGAAGTAATGGGCTGTCACCACTCAGGAACATCAACGGGCTCTCCTAATGGGGAAGGAGAAAGCTTCAGGCCAACCTGTTCCTTCTCTCCTGGCCAAGGACCTTCTGATGCTTGCTCACCTTGCCATTGAGAAGGAACTAAGATGGCATTTAACCCACGCAGCTACTAATTAGGAATGATTATCTTACATGCTCCTCATCTCTGATGCTTTTAATTACGAGGTGGGGCCCTTAGCTCCACTTGCCTCCTCCCATGATAAGTAAAAGCTGGAGAGAGTTAAAACATCTCGCCCAGGACAGGTTTCCGTTTTCCCTGAGCCATACTTATATCATGTGGCCAAGTACTGAATGGACAACACACAAAGTACAACCCTGCATCTCCGAGCCTGACAATTATGGTTTGTGCATTGGTGTGCCTGTACACGTGCTTTTGCCTGCATACCAGGCCTGGGTTAACTTTGCTCCAGTTTTCCCCTTTCGGGACAAGGATGTGACTGGTATGCAAGGACTGGAGACAAACAGCAGTGGTATGTGGCATCATCCAACCCCCACTTCCCTCTCCAGCTCTCTGTTCTCACCCCTACGTCTGGGCTTCTGGGCACAGGATACAAAGCATTCAGCAGCAGTGCAAGACTCAGATGCCTGCAGCCCTTGCTGCTTGCTCCCACCCTTGTGCTCTGCCAAAACACGCCTGTACTCCCCTCCTCACGTGTTTCAATAAAACTACCATGGGAGTCCAGTAAACCAGAGAAAAAAAACTGGTCCAGCTTGCAGAAAAGAAGCCTCTACTCCAACTCACACTGCAGATGCAGATGTTACAGGACTAGGAATAATACGGTGCTTCCAGCAAACAGGGTATGATATAAATCTATTGCTTTAAATACAATCTGCAGGGCAGCTCATAGTGGTTGAGCATGATTTGATTGGGGACTAAAGAAAACGCTCCCAGTGCCAGAGAGATACTGTGCCCAGGCTGTCCTAGCCTGGCATCACCAGCCCTTGAAATAAAGATCCCTAACCCAAAACCTAAAGATAGAAAGGGCATATTTGGAAAAGAGAGCACTAAACATATCCTTCTGTGATAGGCAGGATGTGGACATAACCCACAATTGTCTGTCCTTGTTCTTCTTAACCTAAGGCATCCATGCAGCTCTCACTCCCAAACCTAGGAGCGGGCATGCACCTCCTCCATGCTTCTTCTCTGTCCAACTCCCAACTGCAGAACCAGGGTTTAGAAGAGGATTTACTGCTACATCCTAAGTTCAGTGGGAAAGCTGAGGGTGAAGCCAATTTCTCACCTTTGAATTAGGCCTAGAAAGGGCATTTGTTGTAGGGTAAGGTTGAAACCCTACCGGGGGGGTTTCAGGGAGAGTTGGAGGTAAAAGAGGAGGATGCATTGCCTCATCCTAAAGGGGTCTGTGTCATGGCACATGCTGCTAGAGCTCCACTGCCTTTTGCACGTACGCTTAGAATGGGTCCCTGGTATTACACTGAAGTCTGCGCATACTGTTAGGGTTAAGACAAGATCAGGAAGCATGCAGATCTTGATTCTATCATATTGAGAACTAAACCACATATAATTATCCTGTTCTTAACCAAATACTAAACTGGCTGCTTTGTTCTGAGCACTAAGTGTGGATGTGACCCTAACTCAAAGACAGATTACTGTGGGTAGCATGCAGCAGAAGTTGGTGTTTCTAGGGGGTCAGATACTTTCCAGAAAACAGCATTGTCTTCATCTGCATGAGACTTAAGTGTAATAACAGAGTTAACTTTATATACCTATTTATTGCACATTCTCAGGCTATGAATTCATGTCAAGCACCGGTGACACAACTCCCGCAACCAAGGGTTTTTATCCTAAAGCATCCCATTTTTAGTGGAATTCAGGAGACCATCACCTCAGCCAGTTCAGCCCATCCCATCCTGGGAAGTCTGACATGGAACAGGACAGTGGTGAGTATTGGCCATTCCTGAGATGATCAGGCCTGTTTGCACTGGGGGAGCAAAGGCAATGGTGCTCTGAGCGGGGCTGGTGCCAGACAAGCAACTTGGTGGGGAGAAGAGACTCAGTGCTTCTATGCATATGGCTTGTCACCTGGCAGAGCTGCTTTTCAGACTTGCTAAAGGTACAATGTTAAGGTAGTCAGGCATTCAAAAGATGGATGAGCTAAAAATGTGTGGAAAAAATGAGTGCTGCTCCCCTTTTTGAAAACAAGACACCTCACATTTGGTGAGAATATGCACCCAATGTCTCAGATGTTTTCCCTACGGCCACTCCTGCTTACAAAACCATCCATACTGCCTGCAGAGTTTTAGTCTTCCCTCCACAGAAGAGCAACCAACTCACTACAAAAAAATCCCATGCTGCATAATCTTTGTTTTGTGTTCCTTTTCCTGTTCACAGACAGAGAAGTTTCTATCTGCCACTCCTAACAAACTCCAACATACCTTCTCCAAGGCATACGAAAAGCTAATACAAGTATCTCTGATCTTATCTTTTCTATATGCAATTCAAGACTTTGCATTAACCAGCCAACAAAACTATCTTCTGGATGTCTGGACCATCTTTGCCCTTTGGGACATCTATCAGAACCAAGAAGCAGCAGCTTACAAGGGACATATCTACACAGCTGTGAGACAGCAAGAGCAGAGATCATTTGACTTCAGCCATAGGTGAGGGTCTATTCCAAGTCATGTGCAACAGGGTATAAACTTGTGCTGGTTTTGGCTGGGATAGAATTCATTTTCTTCACAGTAGTTGTTACGGGGCTGTGTTTTGGATCTGTGCTGAGAACAGTGTTGATAACACAGGGGTGTTTTTGTTATTGCTGAGCAGTGCTTAGACAGTGTCAAGAGGCCTTTTCTGCCTCTCACCCCACCCACAAGTAGGCTGGAGGTATACCAGAATTTGAGATGGGGGACAGGTGGGACAGCTGATCCCAACTGACCAAAGGGATATTCCATACCATCTGACATCATACTCATCATTTAAAGCTTGGGGAAGAAAGCAGAAGGAGGGGATGTTCAAAGTGATGGTGTTTGTCTTCCCAAGTCACCGTTACACGTGATGGAGCCCGGCTTTCCTGGGGATGGCTGAACACCTGCCTGCCCATGGGAAGTGGAGAATGAATTCCTTGTTTTGCTTTGCTTCTGTGCACAGCTTTTGCTTTACTTATCCAACTGTCTTTATCTCAGTCCAGGAGTTTTCTCACTTTTATCCTTCCAGTTCTCTCCTCCATCCCAGCAAGGAGGAGTGAGCGAGCGGCTATGTGGTGTTTGGTTGCTGGCTGGGGTTAAACCATGACAAAACTCCACCAAGGTTCACAACTCTTTACATAATGGCAAGAAGTGGCTACGTGATACTGAAATAACTGTAACTATCTGCCTTTTCAACAGGAAATCTATTTTGGGACCTAGGAGGAGAACTCCTTAACCTTCACTCTTGGAAAGAATTGTTGATGATCTCACTGCATGGGTATCAGTGTCCTGGGCCAAATACTCCTTATGCTCTTGGACTTCTGATCAGCTACAAAGCAGATGCATGAACTAATTAAAGAAGCAGAGCCTGTGTTTTCTGCTTCTTACAGCTCTATATTCAGTAGCTGGTACATGACACCTCGTGAGCTGATGCTTGACTGTCTGTGATCCAAGATGAAAGAAACATTCACCAAATAATCCAGGGGGATGGGAGACTGAACACTATTTGCTAGGGCTGTTTTAACATATGGAGACACAAAATCAATTCCAGAAACCCAGATTCATGGGCAGTAGTTCTCAGGAATGCTATTAAGAAAATAAGCTGATCTCTTCTGGCTGGAAGTATTTCATACCTGAGATGACATCACCTGGAATTTGTAATCTGATTTTGCAAGAGGACAGACTATATGACCAAGTTCCATAGGCCTTTTCAATCTTTAATTACCATAACATATTTAATCCTATAACATAGTTCATAGGATGCAAGCAACAGAAGCTAAGTTACCTTGGCTTAACACAGAAAGGAGTGCAAGTGATTTCAATACCACTAGTCCGTTGCTGTTTGACTTACGTTCTCAAGAGATTTTATAAGGCACACGTGAGGAACATCTTTAAAAATAAAGCAAACTAACCTGTAAATTAGAAAAGAAACCTTCTCTTCCCTGAGTTATTTATTAACCAGTAAAGAATCTGTCAAGGCCTTCTTAACTATTAACAAACAGTTGTTGCGATCAGGACAGAATCCCAGACCAAACTGCACGATTTAATGACCTGAGAGCCAGAAATTTATTGCTCTCCTTGTGCAAACAGTGATCTGCAGCTGCACACAACCACCTATTGCCTGAATCTCTAAGAGGAGGTCAGAGCTTGGGGTCCTGCTCTCTACAAACACTGTGCAGGGGCTATTCCCTGCACCAAGATGATGCAGGAGTAAGAAGGTTATAGAAACTGAAGGCAGACAAACACCCAAGGAGGATGACATTCCCATATACCCAGCATTGAGAAACATATTTGGCTGAGAAAGATGTATGCTCTTGCCTGTTTTAATATAGAAAATATACCACTTACACCTAGCAGCAAGCCAACAGAAACGACATACATCGTAGAGCAAGTGTTAGGAGAAATACTGACCAGGAAACCAAACCTCTCAGCCTTAAATGGTCACAAATGCTCATGGCTGGGGAAAATAAGTAACAAATGGCAACTGAGAGCAGTGACTCTCCCACTCCAGGTATGCAGCCACCTTCTCCATCACAGCTCAGCTCTCAAATCTGCTGAGGAGCAGCAAGTTTTCCACGACTGCTTCAAAGGTTGGAAAAAAAGAATTGCCTGAAACAGACATCGAGGGTGCCATGTCGTGAACACTGTTGGTTAAAATAAAGCCAGTCTATGAGGAAAGCAAGCACCTGAGTTTGTATCACAGCTTCTGGAGAGGTGGATGCTCCAGCTTGTCCGGGGCACCAGGCTTTTGAGCCTGGTGTCTCCTTTGTTTTCATATTCTCTAGACATCCCTCTCATCATGATATTGGAGTCTTTAGGAGAAGCACACTCCTACATACACATACCTTGCTAAATTTTCCTTCTGGCTAAAAGTTACATGTTAAATAAAAGTTCTATCACCAACCTGACACAGCTGGTGAGCGAGCCAACGAGGGAAGGTGCCCCCCTGGACCTGTTGTTTGCAAACAGAGGAGGACTGCTGGGGGATGTGATGGTTTGAGGCCGTCTTGGGCACAGTGATCATGAAACGAGACATTTTGATCATTGCAGAAGGAGGGGGGGTCAGCAGAACTGCCCATTTGGAGAATACCGGAGGACAGACCTTGACCTGTTTGGGGCCTGGTTGACCAAGTCCCTTGGGAGGCAGTCCTGAAGGGCAAAGGAGCACAGGAAGGCTGGATGTTCTTCAAGAAGGAAATCTTCAAGGTGAGGAGCAGGCCATCCCCACGTGCTGGAAGACAAGATGGTGGGGAAGACGACTGGCCTGGCTGAACTTCCAGCTTTGGCAGGAACTGAGGAAAAAACAGAGAGCTTATGACCTCTGGAAGAAGGGGCAGGCAACCCATGAGGACCATAAAGATGTTGTGAGTTTGCACAGGGAGAAAATTGGAAGGGCCAAAGCCCAGCTAGAATTTAATTTGGCTATTGCCATAAAAGACAATAAAAAAGTTTGTATAAATACATTAGCAAGAAAAGGAGGGCAAAGGAGACTCCCCCGTTTACTGGGTGTGGGGGGAAACATAGTGACAAAGGGTGAGGAAAAGGCTGATGTACCTAATGCCTTCTTTGCCTCAGTCGTCCTGACATCCCTCCCCTCCCTTTTGCCACAGATCACTGCAGGCCATTCTCTGTGTCTTCCTGCTTCCCTCTCTAAAGGATATTGCAACCAGAGTTAAACTCCACTTACAGGTGAGACTTTGGGACCATTTAAGAAGTTGTACGGATTAATCTATGTAGCCACCTGGAGCTGTTTATACAAAGGCTTCAGAGATGGTGGGGATTAAACTCCCCTACTAAAGCTTGATGTTAATACATCCCAAAAGATGCCCAGCTGTGCTCTGGGGCACATCGCTGTGGGCAGCATCTGCAGAGATGGAAGAATCTGAGAACCTGACAAGACAGCCAATTGCCCAGTTTCATGTCATGTACAATAATTGCTTGCATGAGTGGAAAAAAAACCTAAGTGCAATTTGTTTGTCACCAGACATACGTCTGTCTCTCCCTCAAAAAAAAGGGGGACTTGGTTCAATACAAGGCTCCTTCAGGCAAGGACATGGCATTTAAGTTATGTCTGTGGGCACAAAGCACATGTCTGATGTACCATAAAAATAAAGATGTTCTCTTAACCATTATCTACAAAATGCAAAAGAAACAGCATTGCTGGAAAGCTGTGTTTTGACATTTCCTTTCCCCTACCTCTCTCCTGGGTATCCTTTGGGCTAGTCCCAAATTAAATCTGAAAAACATTCTCTGCTTCTTCCCTTTTCAACCTCATCTTAGCATTTGGAAGTTTCTGTCCTCCCTGTGGGGCATAAATGATCTTTGACATGCACGCCCACTTCAAAGCCTTCATGATGGCAAGGCTAGCTATCATGCTGACTGGTAGAAATCCATTTTACTCTGTTTTGTCCCTGGAAATGTCAAGAAATGCTAGATTTTGGTCAGTGAGAATGTCTGTGGTAGAAAGCTGAATTTCACACAGATCCAGCTGTATGTGAAAACTAATGACAACAATCTGGAAGGAAACCTTGCTGCAAGCATTGCTGGAAGGATCTCAGGCAAACTAGATCTTTCAACACAATAGAAACAAGCCAACTCCCAACTGCAGGTGGGGATCAGATAAGGAAAAAAATATTGGGAGTAGAAAAAGCCTTTATATCACCATGATTTTTTCAGTATGGTTATCTTAGGTTTCACCTCCAAGTGGACATAATTGATTATGTATACTTTCAGGATCCTTCAGCTGAAAAATGCCCAGCCACACTTCTGTCGGAAAATGGGTTTTCCTCCCCACCATCTGGAACGTGCTCTTCTGAACTAGAAACAATTCCTTTTTTCCCCATTGATTTCATCCTTTTCCACTTGAAAAATACCAGCTTGTGCGACTTCCTCTCTTTCTTAGGGGCCACGTGCCAGAACAGCTCTGCCTTGTTCATCTCCTTTTCCAAGAGCAGCATCAATACTTCCCATCAACACTAACAACACCCTGGAAACATGACTTCTTAATTAGCAAGGCATGCTCTGCTCTGTTCACAGAGGAGAGCATGTATCCTGCTGGGTCCCAGCGACGCCTTTTGGGGCTGCTGTGATGGTCAGGAGGGTGCTCCAGGTCAGGATGCTCTACTTGCCTGTTCTAATTACAGATCCTATAAACTGCTGAAATCACCCAGTCCTATTTTTCCTGCATCTTGGATGGTTCCCTGGAATAGAGAGTCAGTGACTGGGACGTTGTTGTGGAGGCATAAGGTGATACAAAATCCAGCTGACAATTTTTGCTAGTTCGATAAGCACATGCAATGTGTCAACCCAGGAGAAAGGAGGGGAGCTACTGAGTAACAAAGCAGTCGTTTTTACAGTCTGTTTCTTAACAGTTGCCACATCTTCCATACACAGTTTCCTCCAGGCTCATTATTACTCTGCTCTAAGTGATTGTCGCTCCCTGGTTGCTGCTGTCTCTCACACAAATACCCACATGAGAACACTTCCCTACCTTAACATCGCTCTCCTTCATAAATGCCTTCAAAAAACAAACTTCTTTTTCACTTACATTTTGCTTATGGGTAGTCAGAGACATTCATCTCATGCTCCTTTTTCTCAGCAGCTGTAGTCATGCCTGGGGCAGCTGGTGGATTTTGCACTCGTTTGTTCGGCGTCACCCACTTTCCTGCATGGAGCCCACCTCCCCCTTACTACAGCAAAACACATGGCTACAGATGAGGCAGCACAGCCCCATGCCAGCCACACTGGACAGCAAGTGGTGTTTGGGGTCTAACTGCTTGAGAAAAGGCAACAGAGAGCAGGAGCTCCTTAGCACGGACACAGTTTCTTCCCCAGATGCTTCAGAAGAAAGTGCCAATGTACCCACCTACTTAACTGTTCAGTATCCTCATCCCATCTCAGGAGAACAGCAGGAACTCTGACCTCAGCTACATCTGTGCAATTTTTGAGGTTGTAGGACAGTGTGGATTTACAAACCATAAAACCCTCATTTGTGGAATATAGCTTTTTACCTCAGCTTCCTCAGGTGCATTTGTGTTCTCTGTATATGAGATGTACCTGCCCCTGGGGCTCCAGACCACCTTCTCTAGGTGAGATCAGTAGTTCTTTTCTAGGGTGACCCTTATTTTATTTAATTCATGTTTTGCAGGATAACTGTCAGTTCTGTTTCCTTAACTGAAAATGCATTTTATTAGCCATTGTCTTTTAGCTTTCTGGTGCGCAATGTTGAACGACTCTCAACTGGTTGGGGTTTGTCCCAGTATGATCTACCCCTCAGTTGAAATATTATTCCTCAAAAGAGGACAGTGAAATAAATTGTCCCATTGACTCCAGGGTGCCTAAACACACTATGCATCTGGCTACACTATCTGATAGCTAGAAATATGGATGGACACATAAAAGGAACATGACTCCAAGGCATATTGACAACAACCATCAACTTGTATGGCTCTTCTCCTTCACTAGAGTTTGTCTGCCTCGTGGCCATTTGTGTTAAAAACCTGGGAGATGAGGATGCTACTGGAACAAAGGTAGAAAGGCCAAAGTTTCAATAGCCAAAGTCTCACAGTTCCTGAGGACAGAGTCTAAAACCAGCTGGAGCCTACATCCTGCTCCCATTCCACCAGGATTAACCCCAAGAGCTGTTCTGGCCACTGGAATTACTTTTAGACAAACAAACAAAAAAAAACCCACACACACAAGGAAGGAAAATTAAAAGCAGGATCAATGTCAGTGAATTTCCACTGTTTTCCTGGATGCTGTTAGAGATTAATGGATGTGGGATTCGAGAATAACAGATCAATCACAGATGCAATCTGCAGGGTGAGATTGGATGGGAGGGTCTAATTTACAAAGCGGTCTGCCTCCAGGATCTGACCTTCCACTGGGGTATCTCCTCGCTACCTTGCAGGATAGCAGACTGGGCCTTTTCTTGGTCTCGTAGCACATGAGTATGTACAAAGGCAAAGAAAGCTCACAGCTGTTGTGACAGAAAAGGAAGAATCTGGAAAAGCAAGAAATCTTCCCCCCACACCCTCATCCAAAAGGACTTTGCTGGCAGTTTCCAAAAGCACAAGGTTACCTGGGGGACCCTAGGCAGAGATACCTTGCTGCCTTAGTCACATCTGACACTGCTTATGAGCCACAGGATTTTACAAGGCAAAGAGGGGTAGTGCTAGATGATCCCACACCATTCCCGATTTCCTCACGACAAAACTTTTTGTGATGTTACTGATACCCTGACTCATCCCCCTGCACAGGAAAATCGACAGGCTGTGCAGCCCCATGAATGGCTGACTCTGCCTTCTCTTTTCATCAGCCTTAGTCACTTTCTTGTAACACAAGAATTCCTGGTCCAGTTCATGGATCTATACGATTGTACAAAGCAGTCAGGAAGGTTTGCTTGAAACTGTATAATTGCATCATGCACCCTACAGTATTTTAGCCTGACAAACACCTATATATCCAGTTGCACCTCCAGTTCATCTGTTGCTGCACAGGAATATTTTCTGTTATGAGAGCGGGTCTAGATTTCGGTGACCTTGGTATTTTTATGCCGCCCTCTGCCTGGTACAGCATAAACCTCTGGCCCTACATGTATCTTGCTGCGTACACCTCACAATGTTAGCCTGTTACTGAGACCTTTCCCCCATTACTACTCTCCAGCCTGCTCCATATTTGACTCTGCACTGCAACTTTCAAGGTGTTCAAGCCAGGTTTGGGTTGGAAACCACCAAACAAGAAGCTATGGTCAGGAAACCCACTTCAAATCACCTTAAAGCCCTAATCACATGGGAAAAAACCTATTCTGTCTCTAAAGCAAACTAATAGCAATAAAACCACCAAGACCCATGAACACAATTAACTTGCATTTAACCTGCACACGCAATTGCCAGAATCCACAGCCATGCAAAGTTGACATACCTTTTAGACCCTCTGTTGAGGGTCTAGAATTCCAGACCTAAATTCAGAGAGCAGTCTGCAGACTATTCTCTGTGTTATTTTTACTTTCTTTCTAGTAAGAGAGATCTTCACCCATCAAAAGAAACCCCATTTCTGCACATATTTATCCCTAATCCCCTGCCATGACTTCAGAAAGCGTTGCTGTGGAGACCAGCGAATGGTCATGAGCTCCAGCATGGCACAAAGAAAAGGACTAAGGTTGTGCCAGCCGCCACACTGGCTGCTGTGGGGTGTAAAGGCCTGCCTGCTGGGAAGGAGGTTCGGGGCTGACAGGTGGCATTTGGGACCAAACAGCAGGGACAGCTGCCCCTGACGCAGCTGGGCAGAAAGGGTTGCTCTCAGACAGCCCCATCAGAGGCCCAGGGCTCACAGTGGGATAAAACTTGTGCAGTTGCAGACCAGAAGTCTGAGCTAACACCCCTTGAAGTTAATGCTGGGCTTCACGCCGGCTTCACTGCGCTTTGAATGAGAGCAAAAGGCAGATCTCCTTCACTCCAGTGCTTTGAATTGCCAGACATTGTCTGAAGGGAAAAAGAAACCTGATTAAATTCCCTGATAGGAAAGAGACCAAAGGAAACGTGAGTTCTGAAACCCTCTCAGAGTTTTGGGTGAAGGTGCATGTCTTTACCTCTGTGATGGTGTTCAGATCTGGAAAAGGAAAGGGAGGAAAAAAGATCTTCTTTTAAAGATTCATTTCAAATCAAGACCCATGATCTTGTTACCAAGGTATTTAGGATGTTAAAAAAGACAGGCTTCTGTGGGTGGAAACGAGCAAAAAGATCAACTGAGACTCCAGTTCCATGTAGCTGTCTTCAGGAGAATATAGCACAAGAGGGAAAACAGTTCCCCATGGAAGAGGCACAGATGAAAGCAAGCTGGCTAGGGAAGAGAATGACCCTGACACCAGGAGATCATCTGCTCCTTGACAGTAGGCTGAAGGCTGTACAACTTCTTTTTAGCGATTTCCATAGACTAGGAAGTATCTCAAATAACCTAAAAAGATATATAAGTATATATGCATATAAAATATATATAGTCTCTCCCTATGTATATATGTAAGGACAGATCCCTGCAGCCTTAAGGCTTAGAGCCAATTCACTTCCTGCTGTGCTCAGTCATTGAAGCTCCTCAGGACTCCAGATTTGCTAAAATTGGGTAGCTCCAGATCAACATTTTAACTAAATCCTATTTTCTGAAGAAACGGAATGCATCTGGGACCTCAGCTGAAGAGACGCCTCTTCTTTTGGCACCCAGGAGTAGCTCATGGGAACCACAGGCTCCATCTTGGATGTTCCTACGTAAAGGATGCACTCTACAAAATGGGATATGTTGGTGAAAGTCAACTTCGTGTTAAAAGCAGAGGCAGCTGTCTTCTGCTCTGCATCATAGGAGCACCTCAAGCTAGCGGATGCAGCCCTCACTCACGTGGCCTTGGGATGTCTCAGACCATGGCTGTGTTTCAGCACCGGGGCAGCATAGCCACCAAGCTGCATCAGGCCAAAATATTAATAGGCCAGACCACACCCAGTCACAGGCTGGTTTTCACTGATGGGTCTGTTGTCTTAGCAAACCCCAGCTCCTTAAAGTCCAAACTGCTGTAATGAAGCCAGAACTGTGCTATTCACAAGCCCAGTGGAAGACTCTATCAAGTTCTTCCACGGTTATTAATGGCACTAGGTCCAAACAAGGGCTACTGATGACATTTAGTTCACCAACACAAGATTTAGTGAGACAGTGGTTCCTTTCTGCAGCCTTATCAGAGTGCTACTGTCAACAGCAAGGATAAGCTGAGGGGTAGAGAAAGAAGCCTTGCAACCACCCAAAACATTACTTTATCAGCTCTGCCTTTCATAAATGCTGGTCCTTTCTTCTCCAACACAACCCTTTCCCATCCAACTCCATTTCATCACAAGTAGAGGGCTCTGTTTCTCCCTCACCCATCTCTAAGCTTCATGTACGGCCTTTCTTTCTCTGCATTTATCACTCAGGTGCAATCGCTCCAGACACACATGGATCCTATGGCCCATATGAGACATCGTGATTCGTCCCTCTGACAGCCAAAACTGTGGAGAGGGGATCCCTGCAAGCAAACCAGCCAACATACCACCCCCACAAGTCTCTTCCTCAGCAAAACCAGGCAGGTGCATCCCCATATGCCTCTGTGCTGCATGGCAGCATCTTTGGCAGTGCACGACCCCATCGCTGCTCGCCACAGAGCACAAAGACCGTTTTTTCAGCTCTGAAGGACATCCCCTCCTTGCCCCCAGGGAGATGCCGCATGAAAGAGTGAGGACTGGGGAAGATACACAAAGGAGACAACCACTTCATTGGTTTTCAACCCACATATTCTGTGATCCCAAGGTCTACCAGGAAGGACAGTCTCTTGTTCCCTTAGTTCCCGGCCTGACAATAACACTGACATATTTCCCCCCATATTTAGTGGCCACATTGTCTGGCACTAACGTGCGCAGTCAGGAGTAGGTCTGTTGGATGACAGAACAGCGGCTACGTCAAGTTCTTCTCTGTTTGGGGTTGCTTGGGGTTTTTTTAAGTTTTGATCGCGTTTGTTTTGTTTTTCCTCCCCAAAACACTCACAAAATTCCTTGCAAAATAATATTATCCTGAGCAATGCTATCAGCTGTCATCCAGCATCATGTGCTTCTGCCTTCGCTGGATTGCTTACACACCCCACACCACTTACCCCAGGTCTCTCGCAGTTACTAAAACCTTGTAACGAGCTGCTTTGCATTTAATCCCATCTGTCAGTGAGTCCTGTTTAAACACCAAGAATTACCACTGTAATGCAACTACTTCCTAAGACATGACAGCTTCCTTCCATCAATCTCAAAGCATTCTGCAAGGGAAGCTGAGCATCCCCGAGCCCCTTTCTCTGTGTGACAACTGATACACAGTGAAATAGGGCAGCCCAAGCAAAATGAACAACCCAATGCCCGGAGACAAGAAGAGACCCAGCTGAGACATCCCAGCCTTGACTTGGAAGTATTACATCGAGCTGTCTGCAGAACACAAGAGCACCTCTCCGTTTCCATACAGTAGGATGCGGGCAGGATAATAGCACGTCCAATCTGGAAACACCACAGGTCAAAGTTTAAATGCACGTGCCAGTGAGAACACACCCTTTTCACCTCCAAGGAGAAGGGATGTTAGCCCACGCAAGTACTCCCAACGCTGCTAGAGAGTCTATCCGAAGCCTGTGACACAGGCTGCAGTGGCCTAGCGCATTCAGGACCCCCATCCCTGAGGCAGTGCGTAGGGCAGGTTGCTGAAGAAGCTAATAGCACGTTCTTCCGTAAGAGAGGATGGAAGAAAAAAAAAAGGGGGGGTGAAACTGCATTTGTTATTATTCATTAAGTGTACTGGAGCTGCCTTATGTGCTAAATGTTCTTACCCTGATGATCTTACCAGCTAATTAAAGACGACTGATGAAGTATGATAGAAGCAATGTGTTAGTACATCCAGACTACGAATGGAAAATCGAAGCAAATAGACCATACATATGTATTACCTACATGAAATACAGGGAGCGCGTGAAGTTCTGTAGGAGAGGCAGCCTGGTTCCTTCAGATCAAAACACTCCTTCCTCCCTTTGAAACTCTGCTCTAGAATGACACATTAACTATGTCCTCCTTGCCAAACTAATTACCTGCGCTGAAATGCAGGCCAACAGATTTGAGGAGCCCAGGATTACTGGTGAGTGAAACTGGTAAGTACTAGCGCTGGGAAAGTCTTGCCAGAAATACAGCAGAAATTGTCCCAGCAGAAATGCTGGCCTGGGGCCACTTTTAGAATTGAGCTTGAAACAAGCTTTCTGGAAGGGCTTATTTATACTTCATAGGACGATGACACCAAACACTGGGATACCACGAGAGAGCTGGTTCTCATGGAGTTTTCCATCCTACATTTAGGACATTCAGATTGTCCAATGGTCCAAAGTCCTTTGAAGGAAATCCAACTCTGTACCTTTTGGGTTTCCTCCAGCAATCAGGAGGAGAACTAGGGAGAGCTCAAGTTACAACTCCAGTTCCCAATACTCCGTCCAGATGGAAATGTCCCATTTATGTACTTAAAAGACTAAGTCAGAACCTGTATCATAACTTCAGCCAAGGAAAGGAGTTCAGATTCATGCTCGGGTTCAGTCCCTATCCTACTTATGTTTGTGTATTAATTACTATGCATACTCAAAATGAGAGGCATGTAAGTGTTAGATACTACTGTGATGAAATCCTTGGCGTCCATACCACTGGTCATAAATCTTGTGATCAAATTCCTTGTGATTTGGCTCCTACTTCCAGTCAGACTGAAATTCCCACAGGACAGTGTCTGTCAGGAACTTGACATCAGAAATTGCAGATAGTTATGAAAATGGAAACAACTTAAAGAAAAGCCAACCTTTGGGTTTTGGTGGGGTTTTTTGTTTTGGTTTGGTTTTTTTCCCCCCCCCAGCCTTCTCAAGAGATTCAGTGCAAGGCTGATTCATAAGTCTGGGTTGGTTCTCGCTTTATCCAAATCTACTTGCCCTAAGCATGGCACAAGGGATAGATCCTACTTTCACTGACTTCAAAAGAAGGAAGATCAAGCCCAATAGTCACATTAAAAACCACAAAACATGTTAGATCTTTGGATTCTGGTTCATCAAGCCACATCCTAAACGAGACTCCATCCAGCTTCAATGATGTTTGGACAAGTCAAATCACAGTTTGATATTTAACCAAACTATTTGATGGTTCAACAGCAATGCTCTGATTGAAAGCAACACCGAGTTGCCAAGTTTTAAACAAAAGACCGCTGTGTACAACCCATCTAACACAGAGCTAGGACGGGACACAACCTGCTCCTCACGGTGCAGCCTTTTGCACTGCAACATGAGCTCATTGGATCTTTCCCTGCAGAGGGAACGACCCTCTCCCCTACAAAAAGGCGGGTAACGAGGTGGCAGCAAACCAGGAGAAGGATTTGGTGGAGTGGCTGTGGGGCAGGTTCGACCAGCTCGATGCTGAAAGACAGACAGAAAGACGACCAGCTGGCAAGCGTGTGTAGGTGGGGAGAGTCATGTTGCCCGTGTTTGCCAAAGGGGCAGAGAATAACACATGTTCCTGTGTCTCAGTGGAAGGGGAAGTTCCCAGAAGCTTGCCTCATCTCTCTTTCTATTCTTAAACCCTTCTCTGGCACCCTTGCAAGTCTGGGTATTGGTAGAGGAGCTGGTCTGCAGAAAAACAACTCAGAAAAAGAAGCCCTCCCCAGCCTGCCAGTGAGCAGGTCTTTTTTGTCTCTCCAGCACTGGAAAGGTGATAGCTGAAATGGTTGTCCCAGTAAGACACCACATGGACCAGCCCCAAAAGCCTTGTTTACAGGGAAATGGGCTATGGATGTAAACAAGTCACAAGTGCTTTCAGAGCAGGGTCCTCACCTCGGTCAGAGCTGGGGGAAGCTCTCTCCCCTCCATCACCCAGCTAATGATTGAGTTGCTGGTCCCCAGTTCAGTGACCTCTCTCATACATCACAAAGACCAATATAGTATTTCAAAGAATGGAAAGACTGAGATAAATACTTAAAAAAACAAAGGACAGTGCACTGGCGTTGTTAAATGGAAGATGTTAAGCTGCGTCCAGCAGTGTAAGAAACCTTGTGTGTGAAGGTATATCCATCACCTGGTCACAGCTACTCTCTGTAGATATTTAAAGATCTGATTAAATGTGTCCACGTCCACAGAGTCATTCTGGAAGCAGGGATCCCATTTCTCATCATGCTTGTTCCTCTGTACCTTGGGCCGGGGCAGGTTTTATCCCACAGGCACAGCTCTTGCTGACCCAGCTCTGAGCAGAGGTAGGACTTGAAGATCTCCAGAGCTCTGCCAAACTTGGTGACCTTCGGCTGCTGTGAATCACCTCCAGGTACATCAGTGCTGGAGGGATGCAAACCCTTAGGTCTGAAGTAAAAAAAAAAAAAAAAAAATCCTAAAAGCCATTTAAAATTCCCAGGGCAAGAAAGAAGCTTTCAAAGCAACAGACTTGAAAGGGATTTTAAAAGAAGGTGGTTTTTTTTTCCTGGGAAACAAAAATTCCTCTCTCTCTGCTTTCCTCTGCATCCAGGTCACCACTGTGAGATAGTGTCATGACAGTGAATTTGACCATGAGGTCTGGCACAGTCCGTGCTCTACTCCACCTTATATTTGGGATACACTGTAAATCTGGAGCAGAAACAAGAGGTCATCACTTTTTCCTAAATACCCAGCCACAGCTACCAATGAAGGTAAGAAAAAGCCATGACAGAATTTAGGGGAAAACTTCTCCCTGCCTTCGAGGGTAATTTGTGTAGGAGCCAGACCGGGGCTGTAAGTTTCAGTCTCTGGGTTAATCCCAGCTTCTTTTCCAAACTGAATGGAAGTTTCCAGCATTTGTCATTCCAGCTTGGAAAATGTAAACTGATCCCTTGGTTGGTTTCTTCTAAAAAGCTTGGAAGACTTCAGCTTCCTGCAAATTAAGTACCAAAGCTGGGAGGGACAGGAAGATGGGGATGGCAGATTGGGGCACTGGTACAAAGTTATCACATACAAAAGTCCTTTTCATCTCTAGACCCAGAGGAAGTTTACAACAGATTCTCTTCCGCTGCTATAGATAGAAAAGAAGTAAAACCTGGCAGCAAATTGAGGTGGGCCGAGCAAGGTGCTGGAAGAGCAAGAAGGGGACCTGACCCATTCCTCTTGCTGCCTGCAGGCACTGCCCAAAGCCTCACCAGACCTAAGGAAGGAGCAGAGGGCAGCCAACAAATCAGATAGCCATGGACTCAAAATCTATGTCACAGGGAGCTGGAAGAAATAGAAGTGGGTAGATAGAGGATAGGCACAATAAAAAAAAAGCTGTGGCTGTGCAAAGGAGCCGGCAAGGTCTGGTGTTTCTGTACTCGTCCTTCTTGGGGGTGGGCATGACCGAGGGGAAGAGAAAAACAAGGTACTGAGGAGGGTACAATTCTCTCCAGGTTCACACATAGCAACAGTGCAAGTTTCTATAGCAACACCAGAATTATTTTTAGCATTAGTCATATTTTAACAGTAGCAATCCAACATGGAGCTAGGGTGGAGGGCTGCATTTCACCCCCTCCACCGCTTTTTCCTTTCCTCCCAGTGATGCAGAAGCACACCCTGACAACTGTTTAAGTGCATATACACAAACCAACCATGCCTACAAAGTCAAAAGAAGAGGGCATGGGGCAGAAAAGCCCTTTTTTACCCCCATGAATCTCCTTTGTTGATGTCTCTTCACTGGGAGCACAAACCCCTGGTGAGCTGCAGTCCCAAGTGACAGTGGGGCCAGACACTCAGCCCACAGAGGACATTTTCAGGGTGTTCTTGCAGCTCCTCAGTCTTGATGCATTTTATAAACATACAGGAGAGAAGAGAGGAACCACATATCTTTTTCTGCAGTGTGCCAGAGCAGCAGCACAGGGTGGTTGAGTGGTGGCTATTATAGATGGGCTGTGTTCAGACAGGTGCTTCTCCATCACACTGGCTGTAGGTATTTGTGCTGCTCCTAGGCATAGGAGGGTGCAGAGCATTTTCCCCAGCACTAGGGACATAGGGAAAAAGTGTTCACACTACTGAGGTGCCCAGGTGTGCTGCCTTGGAGAGGGGGAACAATGGGATCAAGTACCACCTGCAGCTGATATCTTTGATACTGCAGATATACAGAAAGCCAGACAGACAGAGCTTTTCAGCTCTATAAATGAGCAAACACCTTCCACGATGCCAATCCCTATGGCTGTCACCAGGTGACCAATTCCTTAAGTAAGTTTGGAAATTCTCTTTCTTGTTCTACAAAACCCAGCACAGCACGAACGACATCCTCACTTAACTGTTACAGGAGTCAGTGACAGAGCAGATCCATGACAGTCTTGGCCAAGGAAAAGCAGGAATACAAATTATAACATCTCCTGAGTGTCTGTTATCCACCCACACACCCACAGATAGTTCCTATTGCCACTCCGAATAACCCAAATCATTAGCAATAAAAATATGTGCAATGATAATTAACAATTTCCCTTGCATGTAGTTTCTTTCATGCAAAGAAAAGCCGTTAGTGCTTCACAATTCATACTGCCACTGAACTGCAAGTGGTTTTTCATGGGGTTTAGCCCCCCCTTCTAGCCATACATGCATATCCACAGGAACCAAGGCAAATAGCTTAGGCATCCAGCTATGGGAATGGAGTAGGAGTAGTGCTGCTGGGATATGACCAGTAAGAGTCCTCAAGCCCTAGTTTCCTGACCCGAGAAATCTTCCCACAAGCAGGGAGGCAATACGAAGTAATGGGAGAAAAGGCAAGTGGGTTGACAAAATGATTTCATCCCTGCCAGGGACCACAAGAATTAGCCCAGCTGCTGTTTCCCACCATGCTGCTGAGACTCTGCTGACACTACCAGGAGCAGTGGGTCTCTGTGTATGTCCCAAAACCATCCTGATCACTTCCAGACACCTTGTCCCGAGGTCTCCATGCAGGGATTGGCTGGGCTACCTCAGGCAGCTGAAAGCACAGGGGTACAAGGCGCTGGCTGACATCTACAGCACTGCCCTTCTTGGAGGTGTGCTGTATTGGCTGGACATCTGCCTGCGGTTAAGGGGAAAAACAAAGCAATGGAATCTTTCCCTTTCTGTGGGTCTTCACATACCTTACTTTATCACATAAGTATTTTATTACACCGCCACTTCCAAGAGGAGGTGAGTCTGCACTGCCCTGCAGGCTGGGAGCAGAAAGGATGGTTCCCAGGCTGCATTGCAGCAATGTAATAACGTCCTTTATGGAAACAGCTGCTAAAGAGACAGTGGTGCATCGGCCTTCCCCTCCTCCCAGCCGTCTGTCTCCTCGCACTGCCAGCCAGTGGCTTTTTTTGCACAGCACATGGATCTCCAGTATCCACAGTCTCTCATCTAGAGAAGACTCGCTTTTGCTCGCTCCTGAGCCCGTACCAAACAAGACTCACGATGAAGCCCTGCTCAGAAGAAACTCCTGGAAACAGCCACATCAGCCAGCTGCGGCAGGAAGCAAGTTTTCCACCTTTATTTTCCCTGCTGAATATAATGCTTGCCACACTGTCTCCATCACTGCATTCAAATGGCCACCTTGCTAGCTAGCAAGGTGGGACCACCACTCATGGTCCCCAACACCACTGAACAACCTGATTGTCCCTGGCATCTCCTGCAGAGGAGCAGAGTGCCCAGAAGGACCGGAGAAGTCGGTCCATTTTTGCCCACTGGCTTATGCAGTCTGTGGATCCCCCGCATATTCTGGAACAAGCAGCAAGTACAAATGCCCTTGGGGAAAGGCCAAGTTTGTGCTGCGAGTTAATTGCCCGTATCCACGGCATCCAAAAAGAAACCCACAGAAGCTCCTTAGAGACAAGCCTGCTGCCTTGTGAAATTACTGTTTTACCACTTCAGTAAGTACTCAGTGTCCCCAAAAAAAGGGAGGTTGATTAAAACAATTTGCTCTTCAGCCTTCGTCCATCTGCTAAAACACACTGATCTTTCCCCAAGAACACTTCAGCACAAGCCAAGTCAACAGGAGCAGAGAAGATGGGAAAAGCTTGGATAATTGGGCTGTCACTGCCATAAGGGAACTGTATGAGCCAGGAGAGGGGAAGAAAAAAAAAAAAAGGCCTTGTGGCTGCCTGCCAGGAGGACTGTCATACCCACAGGTGAGCTAATATTAGACTCCAGAAATGGAGTCAGAATAGGCAGTTTGGTCTGCCCCTATACTGGCTTCCACACAGCGCTCTGCACCAGCCTGCAGCACTCAGCCCTATGCATGGCTTCACGTTGGGAGCATGTTATCCAGGAGCTATTTTCAGACTGTGACAACGAAAAGCAGAGAGAGACCTGTGATGCCCCAGCTGAGTGGCAGCCAGCAGAGCTGGTGTCGTCACCGTTTGAAATCCCCAGCACCTGCCACCTCTGGATTTGTCATCCCTCCCTCAGGCTCCATACCAGGATGATAATATCTGCTTTTCTGAGTGTGTGTCAACATCTACCTGACACCGAGTTATGTAAAACCCCACAATAAAGAAAACTTCAGCTGGACCCAGAGAATTTAAGGATGCTCTTGATCTGGAAAACAGAGATCACTACCTTGGAACCCCTCCCTTTGGGTGTCATTCCACCATGGCTCTGGCTGCTGGTCTCCAACCTCAGCATAGCAGGAGGCAGACCAGACCTCATCTGTGTTTGACAAACACTGTGAGGTCTTGGGTTGGAAATCAATGGAGAAAGACCAAGACTCATGGTACTTACCCTTGACTTTCCTTGATTTCCTCAGGTCATCAGGGCTGGAAAAGCTGTGTGTAAGAACAGCTTTGCATTTTCTCCCTGTTAGCCCAGGACAGGTAGGGGCTTCTGGGCAAGGCTACAGATGCACAGGGCTGCAGTGATGTTACACCAGAACCCCACAGCTGCAGGTTTATGCTTGGGTTTAGTGTTATGGGGGTTTTTTCATTATTTTAAGTACTCAGAATTCTTTTAAGTGGTTGTCATGGTTTAACTCTGGCCAGCAAGATACCACAAAGCCGCTCTCACACCTCCACTAAAACCAGTACAGTGGTGGAAGACATTTGAGAAGTATTTAATTTTCAGGCTTGGACAAAGATTTGAGCTTTGAGGGCATACTCCAGTGACCAGTGCTTAATAGAAATTAGTCTGGACTAAGGTCAAAAAGACAGCTCTCACATGCAGCCTGGCAGCAGAGAGAGTTATGTCACTGCCTGGGATTTCCAAGTAAGAAAAAAAATCCCCTGGCTGAGGAGTGTTATGGAGCACTACTCACATGATCTGACAAAAGCAATAGTTTGTTTTGGCAACCGGTGCATTCAGGTACGTCCCTACATCCGGCTCCTGCTACTGGGGTATTGCAGAGCCCGAGTTTGCCTCTGGGCAAGGATCAAGTGGTGAATTTCTGGGACTGGCTCTGAGCTATCAAAACGGCAACAGAGAGACCTCACAGCCAAAGCTGTCCACAGGGGGAAATGCAGGAAAGCAGTACCAAACGTGCTCTATGGGGCTGGGAGCAATAGGCTGAGATTGACTTTTAATCCCAAAGACATCACTTTGGAGGGTTTGGAAGATGCTCGCAAGGTTACAGCAGAGCTGGTAACTCAGGAAAACCCCTGGAAAATCAGCACAAATTTGCAGCATGATTATTCCTGCAAGATGTGTGGGATTTTTCTGGAAAAAAGGATGCTATACATGCTGGCCTGACCTGCTTCTTGTGGAAAGGACCTGAAAGTACCATAGTAACTACTAGCATTGTTTGTTTACTCTAGGGCTCAGCAAGCATGCTAACCAAAGAAATTTATTTTTATTGTTCTTTATTCAGTCATCAGTTATTTTATAGCTCCTTACACTAAGTGTATTTCTCATGAGCCTGACAGAATAAAAGCTATTTTCTAAAGTTAAAATCTACCTCTTGCTCAAACCAGGACTACCAAGGAACAGATCCCGCGGGCTGCAAGGCGTCTGACTGCAATCCAGCTGCTACCTCATAGATACCCAAATTCAGCATAAGCTCCCCAGCCTCCTGTCCTGCCCCAGAGAACAAAGGGCAAAAAAAGCAAGAAGCAGCCCGCATCTCCAGAGAGCTCTGCTCTCCCGCGCTGCATTTCCACGGGGATGCTGATGAAGCACAGCATGCCTGGCCTGCCCTCAGTTACAGTACCTTTCACTCTTCCCCAAGGAAACATAGAATTTTTCTAATTAAGCATTAAAGTGATTCAATTATGAGGAATGCTCTCTTGTGGAGCTAAAATCCACTCCAGACAAGAGTACAGCAAGGCTTTGGACAATCCTGGAGAGGTTTTGCTGATTGATGGGTAAAGAAACATTGCATCTCAAAAATTTTTTTCCCCTTATGAAAAGCCCTGAATGCACACTCTGCACGTGCAAAAGACAGTGAAAAAGAAAGAAGAGAAAAACAATACAGGCAAAAAATGGGAGACACAGAAAGGCTTCTTGAGCTGCAGAAGAGGGGCCAAGCAAAAGCATACACCCAAGTATTTTAGGCTGCTGGGGCTTAGTGCGGGTGCTGCCCCGGTACCTTCCAATCTGGCATAAACAGGAAGAGGTTGAGTTTTGGGCAACTAAACAGGATTGCTTTTGCCAACACAGCCCTCACCACCAATCTCAAAAGCCCTTGATGAAACTTGCTAATTGGCACATCAAACCACTATGACTGACAGCTGTCAAGCCAACACAGCCCAGTGTCAGCTCTGCGAGGCAGCTGAAGTGAAGAACATTCTACATCACATGAAAGGTGCGTAATGATTTTTGTCTTGAAAACAGTCCCCCTACTCGCTGGGCTGCTGACTTTGACGGGCACCACCTCTACGGTGGCTGCAGCCCTGCCTGGCCACGGTGCTCAGTCCAGCCCCAGGAGGGGCTGCTGGTCCTGGCTGCTCCACAGCCCCCTGCCCTTCTGGCCCAGAGCATGAGGGGCTGTGTGCTCAGGCCTCTGACAGCACTCAGGAGGCCCCACTGAAAGACACAGGCCACGTTCAGATGACACATTCCTGCAAGACAGAGCCACAGGGGCACGGAAAGCTTCCAAAGAAAGGACACAAACCAAGGAGGAAGAGAGAAAGAAACACTGTGAAAGCACTTTGTCTCCACAGCTGAACTACAAGTGACTGTGTATCTTGGGTTTGGGGGTGACAGCCTTTTAGCCTCTTCCCAAGCAGGACTCAGCCCAAATCCTCTCCAGCCTCGCTGAAGGGAGGGAGGAATCTCCCAGTGCTGCCTTGCAGGCTTTGTCCTCAGCAGCACCCTGTGGGATCAGCGTGGGAGCCAAGGCTGCGCCCAGAGAACACACTTTAATTTGTAATGTCCAATATGAGCCAGACTTTGGGAGAAAAACAGAAATTAAAAAAATTACAAACACTGGCTATACAAATGTAGCCACTTCCCAGGCCTTCCTTCCCTCCCATCTACTCCATTTGCCTTCACGCACTCCCAGCTGGCCTGTCCAACATCCCTCCTCATCTGCTGCTCTGTGCTAGCGATGTCCCTGTTTAAGTGTTCGGGGAACTCTTTCCAAGCAAGCACACCACACACTCGCAGGGACGGCTGCAGAGCGGCCAACCAGCAGCACAACTGCAGCGCATGGAGCCATGTCTGAGCTTGCTTTTGACTGAGCAGAGGGGGTATTAAGAGTGGAGTTGTGGCAGGTTGCAGCTCAGTCCAAAGTCTGGCCAAGAAACTGAATAAATATTCATGCAGGCAGCGTGCCACAAGCTGCCCGCTGCTGCTATACTGCTAGCAGCACAGCTGCATACTGCAATGGGGACAAGACCCTACAACGCAAGTCTCTAGCCCCGTGTCAGATCCGGGCCCTGCAGAAGACAAAAATGCATCTAACCGATCGAGCCAGTGTTTTGAGAGAATCTTCCTAAAGGGGCTGAAAGCTGAGGGACGTAAACAAGCGTCCATCAAGGATGTGCTCTAAGATGAGGGAGGTCGTTGCTGAGAACCAGAGCTGGACACAAAGCTGATTCTATGTGAGCAGCCACCTGAAGGGCTGGGTGTCACCTCCTCTCTGCTGAGCCGTGATGAACGCTGCAGCAGCAAGAAGTTGCACTCAAGAGCAGAGCTCCAGGAACCCCTTGTTGACATTAGCATCCAGTGATGAAGGAATCTATATGGACTTGCCTTTCTGTGCCAGCCAGCAAACTGCCCTTGATAATTAGAGGGCTTATAAGCAAGATGAGGACAGACTTTTTAGTAGGACCTGTTGTGAGAGGACATGGGGTATTAGTTTTAATTTAAGAGAGGGTAGATTTAGACTAGATGCAAGGAAGAAATTTTTTACAATGAAGGCAGTGAAATACTGGCACAGGTTGCCCAGAGAGGCTGTAGATGCCCCATCCCTGGAAACATTCAAGGTCAGGCTGGACAGGGCTCTGAGTAACCTGATATAGCTGAGGATGTCCCTGCTGACTGCATGGGGCTGGACTAGATCACCTTTAAATGTCCCTTTCAACCCAAACTATTCTACAATTCTTGAAACAGCTCAGCAGACGTGGTTGCACACAGCAAGCTCAAACCAAGAGCCAGCACCACCAACACATGCCCTTCCCAAACTCTTCCTCTACTGTTTCAGTGAAGCTCAATGAAAAAACTCAATGTTTTTACTTTTCCAAGCTATTTTGGGGAATGGATTTCTGTCCTGGGTGGTAAGCTGGCACAGTGTCCTCTGTTTGCACAGTTTCAGGGCACCAACTCTGATGAGAGCAGAGCACAGAGGGCTGTGAAACATATCTGTAGCAGTAGGTGACCTTCCACGACCCAGGTAATTTGTGCCCTACTTTACTTAATCCCTGGAAATCCTGGACCATAACCTCAGGACCTGTCTGCAGTACACTGTGCTAAAATTAAACCAAACTTTTCCAATGAGGTTTGCAGGCCTCAGACACATATTTTTCTCCTCAGAAGCTGTGCAAGTTAACTGTTTCCAGCCCAGAAAGGTAAGGTGTGGACAGACCTGGGCAAGTGTACAAGAACCATCTCTGGTGGGACAGGGGTCTGTGGAAGCATTGATGTTGCCTGGTGGAACAGTAAGAGTTGAAGGCCTCAGCTTTGCCACCTGCAAATGGACATGATGATCCCCATCTCCACAAAGCATCTTATGAACTCCAAATGAAAGCATGAGGAGATGTCTAAGGGTTATTTTTCTGAAGTATAATTGCCATTTAAAAAGTTGAGGACAGAAAACACTCCGAGCTGGTCACCTGGGAATAAGCAAAGACCATTGCTGATACATCATCTCACCTAATTCTTTGTGCCTGTTGTGGTTTAACCCCAGTCAGCACCACATAGCTGCCCGCTCACCTCCCACCATGGGATGGGGAAAAGAATTGGAGGAAAAGGCAAGAAAACTCCTGGGTTAAGAACAGTGTAATAATTTTAAATTAATGAAATAATGATACCAATAATACTATCAATAACACTAATATTACTAATAAAATGTAATGAAAATAATGATAATTTAATTAAAATAATGGGAAAAAAACCCCAAATAATACAACTGCTCATCACCTGCCCAGCCAGTCCCTGAGCAGCAAGAGCCAGAGCGAGCACAAGAGACCAGAAAGCCAGACCTCCTGCCTACTCCCCCCAACTTATATACTGAATGTCACTGTTTATGGCATGAACTATCCTTTGGTCAGTGGGGGTCAGCTGTCCTGGCTGTGTCCCATCCCAATTTCTTGTAGAAAAGCAGCTGGGAACACAGGGGCAGTATGAGAGACTGAAAAAGTTCTGAGTTGACATAAACATTGCTTGGCAACAACTAAAAACATTAGTATGTTGTCCATATTCTTCTCAGCACAAATCCAAAACATAACCTCCAGCTAAACTAGCTACTGTGAGGAAAGTCAGCACTATCCCAACCAAAGCCAGCACAATGGCCATTCACATCTCTTGGCTTACTGCTCCCAATTTCTGCCTTTCTGTCCCCTACGCCAGGACAGAGACTGTTTTTCTAACCAGCTGGAGAAAATCTGCTGACCAAGAAGTGCTTGTTCTCTTACCCCACCAGGAAGCAGATGCCACGTTCTCAGGCAGGAAGATGCATCCTCAAAGGGATGAGCCATATCAAATGAATAGTTAGACACAATTTGGCCCAGGTTCAGCTGACCTAAATTCTGCCTAATTTCCCAGCTTAGTGTGGTCTGTGGGAAGACCCACAGCTTTCAGCAGCATATGCCAATAGGAAACATCAGACAGAGACAAAGGTGGAAATTAGGGCATCTGAATCTGGGCCAGAGCTCTTCAGTCCTGAGATCCCGTCTTTTGTTGCGGTCCCGTCCTGCTGCTGAGATGGGAGGCCATCAGCCCAGTCATTCCCATCCCAAGCATTCAGGACAGCTGTTATTTTGCTTCTAATACTGGACTGACAGCAAGAAATGGAGAGGTGCAAGACCAAACTTTTTGGGGTGTAAAAAAGGAAAGGGAGCCCATCAGTCCTAGGAAAATGACACCAAGAACTTGGTGTAGGAGAAGATGAAAGACTGAAACCTCATTCACTCACACTTTGTAACCGACCACGTCCTGCCATGGCGTTTAATCCAGGCTGCGGTCCCAGCTGCAAAGCTGCCCACATCCATAGCTGCTGCGGTCGTGCACGTGCAAGGGTGCAGCAAAAGGTACAGTGAGGAGAGGTGATCAATCAGCCAGCACAACACATGCACCACTAATGCTGCCTGTGCACAGGCTTCGTGGCTGTGCTCACCTCCTCTGCCTGTGTGTTACAAAGCCAGGACAGCATGTGATGGAGACCTGGGACTTCAGCTGAAAATCAAGGGCTACAATTCACAAGTAAACTATTTCCTAATTCATTATTCATCCATTTCAAGCAGTGCACGCTACTTTTCCTGCCACTTTGCCACATTTCAATCATGTGCAGTAAAGCAAATCAATCATTTACATGACTTACTATTTGGTTCAACCTACACACAGCTAAAAAAGACAAGGGCTCTCCTTGAATGAGGACAGCACGTTACTTGAATGAGGCTGACAAGAACAGGATCTCTTTGGCTCATCTCCTGCCACTCACTGACAGCAATTTAGAAAGGTCTGTTTGACAGTAATTTCCTCTTTACATTCTTATTCTGGCTGACTGAAACTACCGGTGCGGAAACAAAGCCGTTCAGAAAAAGACAATCAACTATCTGAATCAGGTGCCTCTCTATTTATCATCTGAGATTTTGAATAATTTTTGAGTAAAAGCAGGGAAGACCACAGGCTCCATGGCATGCTCACAAAACGGCTCATGCCTCCTGGGCACCCTCCCCCTTTTCCCAGGGATGCTGCAGCTTCTAAACACCCTGTACGGCCACGATGTCCCTCCTGCTTGGGGGGTACTGGCAGCACCAGAAAGCCATGTGGACAGCTTGTACAGCTCGTTTTGGGGCATGCTTCACTGACTGGGCCAACTGCTCAGAGCACTCTCAGCCCTGGGCTCAGTGAGGAGGGGGCTGATTTTTGGAGCCTGACACATATTCCACAGATGTCTCTCCTTACTACAGAGTCTTTCTGGTGTTTTATCATTCTTGAGATTTCACCTCCTGCCGTCTCCTACCCAGGCACAAAGCCACTCTGCTGCTGAGCTGCCAGAGGATTGACTTCTGCACATCTTCTCCTTGGAACTGCCCCAAAATCCATGTCAGTCATGATGACACTCAAATTCCACATCAGGCAGCTTTCCTCACCTGCCTGGAAATGTTATTATTTTAGCCTGCTGCCACAGAGAGACAGATTGATATCAATTTTAGATCAAGCTATTTAAAATATCCTGTCCTCCTTTTCAAATCTAACTAACTGCAGGCCTCACACACCCCCTCAAGATGCCTGAATTGTTGGTGCACATCATGGACTTAAAACTCACATCCTCTACAGGTTGTATCTACAGATACGAAGGACTGTGTAAAAGCTTAGCCCTTGAGTTGCGATGCTGCAACAAGAAGAATTACAATAGGGGACAGAGATGGCTATGATGACCAGAAAGACCATAAAATCAAGGATTGGATGGGATGAGAGGAAGCCTTGCAAGAGGTCAGTTAGATAACAGCCATGCTGCCAAAGGAGTGCATGCACTGTTTGAATGCAGGTGAGATTTAGATTAGATATCGGGAAGAAATTCTTCACGGAGGGTGTGGTGGAATACTGGCACAGGTTGCCCAGAGAAGCTGTGGATGCCCCATCCCTGGCTGTCTTCAAGGCCAGGCTGGATGAGGCTTGGAGCAACCCGGGCTAGTGGAGGGTGTCCCCTGCCCATGGCAGAGGGGTTGGAACTAGATGATCATTAAGGTCCCTTCCAACCCAAACCATTCTGTGATTCTGTGAAGCACAAACAGGACTTGAGAAGCCAGCCTGTTCAAAGACAGATGAGATAGAGGTGAGCAAGAAATCCTTTTTCTAGTATGCAAGAAATCATCTTCATCATAGTTCTGGCTGTGCCTATATAGCCCAGCACACAACACAGGAGGGGGAGAGGCCTTCAACAAAGCCATCAGGACACGAGAGTCTTTACTACATCTTTTAACGATACACTTGGGGGTGAAAATCCTTTTTCCTCTGCATACACCCCACAACAAGCAGCTTTATCAGACATCCCTCTATCGCTGCAGAGGTTGTCAGGTTAATCCCAGCCCTTTTCAAAAATCCACCCACTGTATTTTCCCCTTAGAGACTTGCGTGTCTGCAAGTCTTCTGTGTGGCTGTGAGTTCACATCCCTGAAACACAAGCTGCAAAGGGGAGAGACGTTTCAGGTCTGATCACACCGCTGACACTGTGATACCTGTGCGGTACAGCAGCATGAGCAAAAGGTGGCTTTGGTTGTCACGTCTCATCTCCTCAGCGTTGCCAGAAAATTTCTTGGACGTCCAAAAAGAATCGATGGGGATGAGAGGAACAACAGGAGAAAACTCCCTTAACACACACACGCACACACAGAAGAAAGATGGAAGGGAGCAGGGGATGCTTTCCTCACTTGTTTAACTTCAAGAGAGACAGCCAGGCTAAAGAGATTTCATATTCAATCTTTTTCTTTGCCCTTTTCAATGAAAATAATCCTGGTTCACTTCTGATATTCTCCTCATCAGAATGCAGAGAATCAGGAGTTCAGCTATACCAGTTTGTCTTCCCTACTCAGGAAAAGAAAACAGGGAAGAAAAGCTTTAAAACACATGCACATTTTCAGACTTCCTTTGTACACTGCAAAGGAGGGCACGAGGGTCAGTGCCTCTGCTCCTTCCCCAGTCACTTTCAACACGAAGCAGGCAGCACGCTGTAGGGTTCAGTCCCAATTCTTGCATTCACTAGAGGAAAACAACTGATTTCTGGGAATGTAGCATTGCTTCTAGGCCAAACACAACTGAAGCCTCAGCACCGAAATGCCTCGTAAAGCATTAGCCTGGCTTTCTCTTCTGCTGGCCGCCTGTTTACGCAGGCAGGAGGCACTTCCTCTGTGCTTGCTGTGCTTGGCAGCATCTTGGGAATGCTAAGTCAGGCAGATTGCCTTTCAGGCATGGGAAGATCTCAGCTGAAACCATAAATAGATTGTGCGCCTTCATCCGCTGCTTACACTGAGCTTATCAGCACATAAACAAAATGAGAGAGTGTGCAACGCATCACCCATGCCCTGAAGGAGCTCTTCTGTAGGACCTGCATGAGCCCGCGTGAAACCTGGGCCGCCTGGCTGCTTCCATAGAGAGAGGCACAGCACAAGCCACACGTCGTGCAAACCACAAGCTGTAGGATCCATCAAGGAAGGGCTGATCTCTCCAAGTCCAGCAAAAGGCTCATATATCCACTAGTACGTGATTAGCTTTGCAAAGGACAGTGCTGGTAAGACCCCAAGGGCTAACTCCCTGAGAAATGTTATGTACTTGACAGATCCATTTTCCTTGGCAGCAGGGAAACCCGGTGAGCTTAAGTGTCCAAGATCATTTGTGCATGAGCACCGCTTCTAGAGGCATTTACTACCCTCAGTTGCGGGCAGGAAGGCAAGGCTATTTATTTTTTGACTCCTAGAGTAACAAATTATTACCCAAGCCTTCCTCCCTGCTGACAGCTCATCCAGACTTTCTGCATATACGGTACATGGTATATCGCCCATCTCCCACATCACCTTCCCAGGCCCAGTTGAGCCATTGGGATCCCACAGTTCACTCCAAGCCAAGCATTTACCAAGGGACTATTTCTCTGCTGCAATGACAGCTTCTACCCTTAAGAGATTAAGTGCTCCTAAGAGGAGCTTTGTGTTGAGAGGGACCCAACGGTTTTCCCAAGAGCAGTGGAGAGGAGGAGGTGGAAGAAGAACAGAAGAGATTACACAGAGCACATAGAGAAGCACAGCCATGGCAGGGAGTCACCAGAGGCAGCAAACTCCCTTCCTCAAAGTGTTCTTCTCCTTTCCACTTCTTTCCCTGGTCTCATCAACCAGCTCCTTGCATCCAGGCCATGTTTTTTACTCCTCTGTCTGAAGTTGCACATTGTTCTTTCAATTTCTCCCAGCTCTTTCCTCCGAACATTCCTCACGAACATCCTTTTCCCCTTGAGAAGGCATTAGGAAAACACATGAGGAAAAGCAGAGAACCAAGTCTAAACAAAAAACAGGGCATTGCATTCTGAACCTGAGATCACTGACATTTTGTGATCAGTTTTTCCAGCCTCTACCCCTTCAGATGAACGCTTTCATTTCAGCTGCAAACTCTTCAGGGCAACCACCTCTTTTATTCTGTCCTTAATGCACGTTTAGGGAGGTGATTAAGATTTGAAGTGGGCAGGAACACAGACTTCTTGGAGTACACAAAAGCCCAACATCTCTTCCTCTCGTACTCCATAGGCGATTCTGTGAATGGTTGCGTATGCAACACCAGGAGCAAGATCTTGAGCTGAGCAACTGGCTAAGTTGGGGCACAGCAGCTCATGCACACCATCTGGAGCAAATCATGACAGTTTGGAGCTGAAAAGTGCCAACTGCCACGCGCTTAGACCCAGCCCTGAAAGCCATGAGTGCAGCGCTGTCAGTGAAGACCAGGCAGTCAGGGAAACTCCCTTGGCTTGAGCTGGAAACTCTTGGAAAATGGAACTGCTGCAACAGGGAGCCAGTGGGGCTCCCACGTGCTCCACTCCAAACCCCAGAAAGGGCTGCTCAGCCCAAAGGTTCTAGCAAACACCACCATTTCACCTCCTATCTTTCGCTGAGCAGATGTTTGAAAGCAAGCGTGAAGTGCCAAGGGTCTTCCGTTTAAGTGGCAGGTCAAAGGCTTTCAGGTTCTCATGGAAGCTCATCTTAACACCAAAGGGATACGTGCACAAGTAGCTCTCACAAGCCCTTCCTTATAAGGAGTCTCTGTGCCACACCTTCAGTGAGCTGAAGGGGCAGAAGAAGGGGAGATGAGGACACATGGCATGGATGGATGCATGGGGTGGAGGGGGAGCAGCCAAGGTTTGAAGCAGCTAAGGACAAGGAACCAGTGATATGACAGCAGACTGATCTGCCCACAGATAGAGCGATGAGCCTGCTGAGAGCACAAGTTTGCTGGCCACGCTGTAGTCAGCCCTGATCCGGACCACAGATAGAATCTCATCAGCTTCCTCTGCTCTCTCCGCTACCCCTACCTCCAATTTTCTCCCTCTTTTCAGCCCACTGACCATCTTGCATCATGTGTCCAAGTGCTCTCGCACCCCTCACACAACCCCCAGGCACAGCAAAATACAGTGACCCACTGGCACACAGCAGCCCCATGCACACCATCTCCCACCGCTCCTTTCCTCTCCAGCTGGTACCAATCCCAGCACAACCCCAGGATGCTCACTGCAAACACAAACATTTTATAGGCAGACCTGTGAGCTACAGCTTTGAGGCACTGATGTACAGATATGTGCACCTCTGCACGCCCCTCCACAGCCTCAGAGATGATTCCCAGATATCCCAGTAACCATGGCATCTCAGAGGTGGTAGCACTGCAGGCTCTGCCCTGGGAAGGGAAGGGACCTGTGAATCCCAGCCTGATGCTGAAATCCCAGGGCTAGCACCACTGGGAATCTAGCAATAAACAAACTAGTGTGCAAGGCTTTCCTGTGGCTGCAGCCAAGCATGAACTCCCCTGAAGGCACACGCATGCTCTTCACAGGATGCTTAATGCCCATGGATTGTTTGTGGAAGGACAGCTATGTAACACAGCAAATTAAAGTGGCTGAAGAGAGTTAATATCTATTTTGCTGCTGTCAGCGAAGCCCCATCTAATAGATACAGCTCTGCCCTTTACTAACGAGCATCCTTCCCTACTCACACATGAACAGTACTAAACCTCAGCAGCTCCGTCAGCCTGCCCAGCACCCGCCTGCCCTGTGGACTCCGCACAAAGGCCCTGCAAAACCCTCTCAAACTGGCCTTCTGGTACCAAGTTCAACATTTTCTCTGCCCAGAGTAGCCTCAGCTTTACATGCCACTTAAATCCGTATAACTTTTGCGTTGTACATCAGTCATCTCTCCTGTAAAGCCCAGCAGAGCAGTCCATCCCCATGACCTCCTCCTTCCCATCCTGGGCAAAGGAAGCCCTGACCCCATTGATGTGCCACAACACTGCCACAGTGTTGCCCTCAACCTGTTGCTTTGGCCACATCTCTCCTCTTCCTCCATCTCCCCACTGGGTTCCCTCCGACATGAAACTTCAGCTATCCATCCTCTCACATCCCCATAACAGCTCCCATCTTTTTCTCAGTTCTGATCTACAATATTCTCTGCTTTTCCCTGGCACTTGGACAAAACACCTCAGTGTTGACTTGTAACATTTCTTATTTTATTCCTTCCTAGGAGGACTGCCAGCCATGTCGCACTGACCCACATTGCACAGTTATTTGTCAGGCAGAAGCATGTTTTTCAAGAAACAAATGCTATTTTTCCCTGCAATCTCAAAATTGATGGGAGTCCAGGTTCTTCCTGGGTGATATCAACTTTATGAGTTAGTTACACAACCTCACTGGCACGTCAGATGGAAAAAAAAAAACCAAAACAGAAAAGGGAAAAATCTAATACTTAAGTAGCAAAAATTCCCCAGCCCACAGTAAAGCCACTCTTCCCACTGTGGGACTGTACCGGCCCTGCCCTGTGTGCCTCAAAGGGTGACCAAGCACCAGCAAGTGCAACATGGACCCGTTCCAGATCTCAACATGACAAATTATGCCCTTAACGAGGGGGGAAAGAAGACAATAGTGAACTCATGACATGCCAGATTCTAACCAGCTTTGACAGGAAAATAGAAAAAAAAAACCATAAATAGAAAAGTAGGTTTGCTGGACTGCTTTCAGTTTGTGAGAAAGTGAAAGAAGATTTTGAGTGACCTGACCCAAAAGAGAAAGGAAGTCTAACTTTAAAAGGACTTGCTACAAGATAGCCCTGGTCTTCTGATACAGCTCCAGCCTCAGCTGAGGCTGCACAAGCCAGAGCTTGTGTGGAGCATCTGCCTCAAGTGCTTTGTGGTCAGCAGTCACCACCTTGGTGGGAAGCACGGTTGGGAATCCCATCTCAGGTACATGGTAGTATCAAAAGGTTGTTTCTTTGTATTGCTTTTGTTATGTTCAGAAACAGGAAAACTACTCCAAAAACCTCATCCTAAAGGAAAGAATATATCCATCCTCATTCCCCCTGCAAACACTCACACAGGCTCTTGTTTTCCCAGAGAAGCTACATGCTTAGTGCCACTGTTTACGTCATTTTGCCTGTAAAGCCAAGATGATCAAGAAGTATTTGAATCCAGATCTGTTAGAGAGAAAAAATAAAATTCATAAACTTCTATAAAAATCCAAACCAAAATAGATCCCACATAGGAGATATATTCAAGTTTAACTCCTAGTAGTCAGAGAAAACTGCCATGCCCAGTTAACAAAGAGAGGTTCCTGGGTGAAACAAAGCACCTAACTTGTCCAAAAAAAAAAAAAAAAACCAACCCCACAAACAAAAACACATCACAAATTTTATCCCTCACATTACATCTACGCATTAGGTTCAATTTGACACCCAGGAAAATCTCCAACGCCCAAAACCAAATGCATTAAAGTATTTATCCCTGCCATGGCAACAAAGAAAAAGCTGTGAAACACCTACAGTCTGAGGCACACCCACTAGCTGGAACCAAGCATCAGGACTGTGATGAATTCAGTCATTTTGAGCAAGCGAATTAGTGTGCCATGGATGTCATAGTGAGGTCATCTAAATTTGGAGAGTTAAATACACACTGCAATACATCTCACGTTCACCTCCACATTAAATCAGAAGCCAATAATTCTTGATCTATGGCCTTGTATTCAATTTACTCAGTTAATTTTGAAGCTTAGAAGGCTACTGAATACCATGGGGAAAGAAAACTACACAGACAAATACAACCTCATCAGATCCACTGCCCACTGGCTGCAACTGAAGCATTAACACAGCCCATTCAGCTGTTCCCACTGTGAAGTGAGCTCAGAGTGGGTTAACCAAGCAGAGAGCTCTGTTGTGTTTAAACCCCCCAACCAAACCTAAAACCACTTTGTTCACATCTACCTCACCCTTGTGCTAAGCAGCATCCTCCCAAGGGAAGCCCTGAAGTACTGGCTGCAGAGAGACTGGATTATAAAATCTGACATTGGCATGGTTTTTGGGCATCACCAAGCTGAGTTACCATAAAGGATCCTCATCCTGCTCGGGACGAGTAGGCTCCAGCACCCCGTGTAGACATCTGTCACAGGGGCTTCCATGACATGCTCTTGTTGCTTCCAATGTCCTGGGCACCGCTAGCAGCTCCCAGCCAAGGAGTGATACACGTCTGAGTGGACCAGTACCAGCAATTCCAGCATGGAGCTGGGCATCTACCCCTCAGCAAACCTTGACCGCTTCCCCATGGTGCTTTACCTAGAGGGTCACCATTTCTCTTCAGGAAATGTTAGGCATATTTCCCAACTAAGTAAACTTGAACCGTTAACACAAGGGAAAGAGAGGCAGCTCCCACTGGGATTGGGGTGAATTTTTGGCAGTGGTTGTGTTTCTCATCGCCAGTGCAGCCACAGCTAATGTTTCCTTTAGTGAGTTATCTTTACAGCCAGGAAGTGGGTCTTTCCATCTGGACACTGTCAGTCTCTTGGCTGATTCTGCCTAAATGTTAACAAATCCCTGCTGCTGCCTTTATTTCCCCTCCTCAGGGATACTTGGAATTTTTATTTTTCTTCATAATCACTGAAGAATACATATTTCACAGAGTCACATGATCTTGTAAAAGGACTAACAGAGAAAGCAAATCACACTGGGTCTCAAGGTTATCAGTTTAGCCTAAAAAAAGGCATAATGCAAAACACAAAGAGAGAGGTTGCACAAGAAATTTGCAGGGCCTTAAGGGATGAAAGACTCATTCACCAGATGGATTTCACAGAGAAATCCCACAAGACAAAACAGACATAACTAGATATAAACATATTTGCACAAACAAGGTGAAGGTCCTTGTTATGAATAGATATTTATACAGTTTGCAGAAGGTGAGATGGAGGGAGGCTTATGGGCAAAAATAAGAGCCATCACTAAGGTCTTGAGAGATTAAAAACCAGAGCATCCTAAGAAGAACTCAGGCAGAGGCTTCGCCCTTCTGCCTTATCCATGGGCAGCACAGAGGAGCCACCGTGGGATGAACAACTCTCAGGGTCTCACACAGCCTCAGCGAATACCACTGCCACGTTTTGCAAGAAGAGATGGCTGAGTGAAGCAATGCAGTGCTCCGTCAGGGACGATATCCGTCCCTATCGCTGCTCACACAACTCACACAGGAACATCTTCTCCACAAACAGTGGGCTGTTCTCTAGGGACTCTGCCTGGTCTCATCACAAGTGTGTAAAGCACTGGGACACCCGACACCTTCCTTAGGTCAAGCACTTCAGGTCTCCGGTGGCAAGAAAAGTTCATCCCATTTTACCCAGTTCCCAGACTCATTCTCTTCTCAGTGTGGGTATGGATCCAGCAGAGCAAGGATGGAAGCACACAGGCATCGTGCCACTCCTGGCAGGACTGGGGAGCACTGTGGAACCATGCTGCCAGGAGGGCAGCAGCTCCCTTAGGTTGGGGAGGAGAAGCAGCTGTGCTTGAAAGCTACAAGTGATCACACTAATTAGGGACGTGCAAACTGCCTTCACTGAGCCACAACTCAGCTCCTGCAGAGCAGGGGACTGAGTAGTTACACCCACAGCCCATCACTGCAGCTATTTCTTCCCCACCCCGAAGGGCCTGAGGTGCTAACTCAGGAGGCCACACAAAGGCACAAGAGCCAAACTTCTCTTAAAAAGTTGAGAAAAGCTGCTCTGGTGTAACTCAGATCAGGTGCTGGCCTTTGCCATGAGCAGCTGTGAGGAGTTTTCATCTCCCCCACATTAGCTGTCATTTAGCCAAATGATTCTCATCTGCCTCCTCTTAATTCTTCCATCCCTGCTGCCTCCTTCCACCGGTGCCCCTCAGTATTCAGAAGGCAATCTTCACCCCCAACCCCTCCTACACCAAGTGGACAACCTTCACCCCCAACCCCTCCTACACCAAGTGGACAACCTTCACCCCCAACCCCTCCTACACCAAGAGGAAAACAGTGACTCTCCAAAGGGACATTTAAGAGGGCTGTGAAATATCCTGAGGTTACAAGGCACTCGAAGACCATGAGGCCTCTTTTCCCTCCATCTTTCCTACTCTGTCCATGTATGTTAAACACGGCTGTGCAAATCAGTGCTGCTTTGCTCTGGCTGCTGCAAATGGGGGCATGGAGAGAACCCATTTTAAGCTGTGTGATTTCAGAGTGACCCAAGAGTATTTTATTTTCTTCTCCCGGCTGGACTGAAAAACTGTTAATCTGGCCCAGATACAATGCTTTGTCCCTGAGCAAAGCACTTGGGGAACTTTGGCAAAGGCAAGCAAAGGATCAAACTCCTTTCTCTTATCTCCCAACACAGTGGTTCAAGAGCTCACCTGAGAGAGAGTTCCACACAAACACATACATGTTTCACACCAGGAGGAATCCTTCATGGGATCCCCTTCCCTGGGAGGGGATTCCTGACAAAGCAGCTTTTAATTTTGCAGGCAAGGAAACATCCTTTGGGCACAAGAGTAAATTGCAAACACGCATTGTCTTCCATGCCATGGGCAAGTCTTCAAACCTCTGGATGAGAGGTGAACATCACTCGCTCCAACCCTTAGTTTTAGTCCAGCTGTCCCAAACCAAAACATTTTAGAAATGTCAAGAAATGTCCATTGTCAGATCAAATCTGTGAAAAGTTTAGTCATACTCCAACTACATATTTTTTCCAGTGAAAAATGACTCAATAGGGGCAAAATATCTATTTTTAAGTCAAGATCATCTTCTCCACAAAAAAAACATTCGGTTCAAGACAGGACCTATGAGGGCAGGTAGTTGCTATGCAACTCCTGACAGAGGATGGCAAGTCAGAAGGGTGCTTTCACAGAATTAAGATCTTTATAAAGAGTTGAACTCATCTCAAAGTGTTATTTACACTGTTTCATGTTCTATTTAATAATTATAAAAATCTGGCAAATAAACCCAAATAACAAAGGAAGGATGTTTCTTGGAGCAGATGAGCCTGGATGTGTAGTTAGGGAAATTCTGTCTTTATGGAGAAATATCTATATTTTCACAAGATAAGAACTGTGCTTTTCTAAAGGAAAAAATATAAAACAGCCAAAAGGACCTCCTTGCCAAGTTGGAGTGCTTCGCAAACCCGCTGCAAGCATAGGGCAGTCAGCATTGCTCGCTCTCCGTCAGCCTAATGGGTTTGCTTAGTGAAGTAGCTGGTGCCTTCCCTGCAGGGTAGGATACCCATCGGTGGTAAGGCAATTCTCCTGCCTGCATAGAGCACCATGAAGATTTGACACACAGCATAAGTCATGCCTCCCCCTTTCAGGGAGCCTGTGTTGTCCGAGGCTTCCCAGGTTCACACGACCCCGCTTTGCAGAGCTGTCAGGCAAGGTTACAGCGGAGCGCTGTATATTATACCTTCACCTAACAAACCCTGGGAAAACAATAAAGACTGGCACAGAGACTCATAGGAAGCTGCTGATGAAAACCAGGGGTAACTCAAGAGGATTTGGGAGAGATAAGAGGAATATGCATGTTTAAAGAAAAAAAGAAGCAGAGAGTGGATAGTGAGATGGCAGTGAGGCGCAGCTCTCCAAAGGGCTGAGAATCAGTCACTGGCACATAAATATTCCCCTAGATTTACTCCAGCTAGGTAGACAACACTCCTGGACTCATCCTGGGCCATTTCTGCACAAGTAATGCTGGATGGACATTGGACAGTCATCGCTTTGGGATGGAAAAAGGACCACTGAAGTTGTGCAGCAATTGGGCACCTCCTCCATCTCCAGACACTGTTCTGAATCCAAGCTGCCCCGTAGGGCAAGATTTTTCCATGTAGATTACTCTCATTTCAGGGTCAAAACTGTATGTACTCATTCCTGGGCATTTCTGTGGTACCTCCATGCCAAGTCCAGGCTCTTAACTTTAATTGCTTTGCTTATTCCCTTCCATGAATCACAGATATCTCTTCTGTCAAATCAGCAATCAGCTGTAGACATGACAGTTATTAGAAGGAATTCAGACTGATTTTGGGACAGGCTGACCCATATTATTCATATGCTGAAGCAACATAACCCCCCCACACCCCCCCAAGAAATACTGTTGGGGAAGAAAATGCCAGTTACAGCTTTTTAACTCTCCAAGAAGCATACCCACATTGATCCTGGACAGTCTGTGAATAGGTCAGTCGCTAACGGGCAGCAAGAAAGATGTTTATGGAATGCAAAGTGGATGAAAATATGCAGAAACATTTGGGGTTTTCACTTCATAAGACAATGTAATTGTGCCACTTCTACAGGTAGCGGGCAGGTGCTTTCAGCTAGGCAAGAGAAAGGGGTTGCTGATGCAGAGACGCTCAACCCATAGCTCAAACAGCCTGTGTCAGGAAATGAGAGGTTTGCTGGCTTCTACTCATCCTCCAGGACAGACTAATGCACTATTCCTATCATCATGATGGAGCAAGTCAAAAGCCCCAGCCAGGTCCCACCCAAGCCAGGAGTTGTTGTTCTCCAGCTCTGAACAATGTGAGCCCTTTGCCAGCTTCCTCCTCCAACACAAAGAAAGGCAAGAATGTCCCAACACAAACGCTGCTGGAACCAGCCACGCTGTCTGGCCAGCGTCAGACAAAATCCCCTCAGCCACACCGGCTGCGGTACGATTGTGTGCCTTATCAGGGGCTTTCCCCACATCCCCAGTACACCCAGAGCACGTGCGCAACTGGCCAAAAATAGCCACTGTGTTTTAAATAAGGGTAAAACCCACGGCATCCTGGAGGGGCAAATCACAAGCAACAGGGGAGAGCAAGTTTGAAGTCCAAGTGCCAATTTGAAGACGCAAAACATTTTCCAAGGGAAAATAAAAGGGCACCTCCAGTCCAACCCACCAGGGATTGCTGGGATTTTTCCCTGCATTCTGACTCTGGTCCCTGAACAATGAGTGGCCTCTCTTGTTATTTGGTTGATGGGGACTGTAACCTATTGTGCCAGACGTTGGAGACACACCCTCTGCTCCAGAATCTGCCATAAACAAGTATTTGGACCAAGAATGCACTTCTCCCCACCTTGGAACAAAACTGGTTACGAGTGGGAACATGGAGACACAGTTCTTGTCAATTGTCCAGCGTATGCCCAGAAGTTCCCAGCAGAATCAGCAACGCAGCCCCAGGTCAGCCCAGAATCACCACAAGCCTGTCTCTCTTTCCCGCTGTCCCCAGACTGGAGAGAACGGGAGAGCACTCCATGCAGGACACCAAAGAAGCCAACCCACAGATCTGTGCGTCAGCATCAACGCTTGGAGCAGCAGAGAAAACCACCACACACAATTACGGCAGGTAATCTCATTTTCAGGTTTGAAACAATTTATCCTGGAAGATGGGAACCACAACCAGTAAACCACATACGGCATGGAACGGCTGCGGGGAGGGAAGGGAGGCTGTAATGATCCTATTTCTATTCAGCAAACCATACCACTCACATGCTCATATTCCCACAGACTTCAGGATGTCGATTCAGGGCAGTTGCACAGGTTTTTTTCCCCTGCAAGGTTCTCAGAGGAGAAAACACATAGGAAAGAAAGAAGCCTCAGCCCAGCCTGGAATACAGCTCTGATAGCTGTTCCCAGATGGGTTCCCAAACCTCCCCACAGGATACTGTTGTGCATTATCAGCAAGGCACAACTTTCCATGTACATTAATGAGAAACACTGCTGTGCTACCAATTTGTCTGGCTTGGTCTTGGCAGTATTTCTAGGTTGGAAATCCCATAGTTCACATAACTGGTCTATTCACCCCGCTGCTTAATCTGTCTTCACTTGAGGAGATGAACTCCATATATAAACACGCAATGCTGTATATAAACAGCCCCCAGGCCTGCAGACAGCAAGAATTAAGCATTGCTCTGCGTGTATATGTGTACATGTGTATGTGCGTGTCTGGGAAAGAGGCTGTTATTTGCTTTTTTATTATAGTATTCTAAATCGTAAATGCAAAGTTATCCAAACCTCAGGCCAGGCTCCAACTTCAGAGATAAGCCCTGACCAGAGAGGGGCTGACAGGGGTAGACTCGCAGGCAACAGGATACTCCACTGTTTGTTGTGGTTGGCAGGTTAGTAGAGATTTCACTCTTTCTAAAACAAAATTAGAGGGAAAATTACTAAACCCATCCTCATTTCTGGAATAGAAGATTAAGAGGTGCATTGACCACAGGAGCCCATGTTGGCTGGTGGGGCAGGGGGTGAACCAGCATGCCATGGAAGTGAGGCTCAGTCTGCTCCCAGGGTCCCATCTGCCCTGGACCCAGGGAACTCAGCTCCTTGGTGCTGAGACCCCCAGCAAACACACATCCCACACACACGCCCCAAGGCACGTCTGCTCGAGGCCCAGGCTGTTTCTTATACGGAATGACAACAGGGGAGATCATGTTTTCCTGCTCATTCTTTACAGAATCGGCTAACTTAAATGAAAACAAGTCTCCTCCGATTCCTTGAGATTTTCCTCATGCTTTTTGGTTGGTGTTTTAATGCTTTTCACAGCGTTAACACTGGCTTCTCTCAAAAATGTCAGAAACTAATAAAGGGGAAAACAAACAAAAAAAAAATCCCCTAAAAGCCTTAAAAGGAGGAAGGGAATTCCCACATGCATCACTGAGCAAAATCCCAAGTTCTCCAGCAAGAAGTGCGGCTGGCCGAGCCACCCGCCAGCTGCCTGGCTGGGGATGCTGTGTGTACCCACAGCAGGAGCGGAGCACACCGTGTGCCGGCAACATGCACAGAGGCTGTGAACACCTCATCCCTCAAGGAGGTATAGTCAAACCCCTGAAATAAGAAACGATCGAGGCAAGTGTGTGACTTGAGCCCCAAATGGGCAATGCTCTGCACAACTGCCACTCCTCCCCCGGCTCACTGTGACTCGGGGCAGGAGGACAGCCCAGAGACAGACGTTCCCAGACAGGGCCCTTTGAGACTCACACACACCTCACTTTTTTCCCCCTGAATAGAGATTGGGAGAGGAAACAAAAGGAATGAGGAACTCCAAATTTGGTTATTTTAAATACTCCATATTTTGGAGGAGGGGTTATCACAGGCAGCATCCACTATACCAACACAACTCCTCCAGGAAAAGCAGTGGGTAGAGAACTTTGATCTCCAGCTGATTACTATTCTGGGGACAGAAAAATAAAATGGAAAGAAAGAAAATAGTGTGGTGCCTGGGTAGGCAAGCAAAGGTTTTATATTCACAGCCTACCCCGTTTCACTGCATGTTGCATTTCTCTGGTCTCAGCCTCTGCTGTCTGTGACCAGATAACGAATTCACCAAAAAAATAAATTTAGTTGGAGATAATATGTTTATCCTGCATCCAAGCTAATCGCCGAGTGCACGGCATGTACTCTGCTCTTGCTGATTTGTTCCCAAGTGTCTCCAAACAGCCTTCAATAAAACGAGAAGGGAATAAAGAGAACCCCGGGAGATGACAGAATGAATAAATTAGACACACGTGGCCTCCTGTATTCATCTCCCTGTTTCTTCCTGAACAGAACAGAAGCTGTGCTGTTACCTAAGCCCATACCCACAACAACAAGGCGTATGGTTGGAGCAGTTGCCTGCGAGCTTTGGGCATGCTGTGGGAGGTACGCGGTGAGAGGAGTGCCTTGAACCCCTCTCCGAAATGCAGACAGCTGGCCTGCCTCCAAGGGCATCGTTGCACCGTACGAAGGGCTGCTTTTGTAAGCACGCGGCCTAACACCCAAGCACTGGGTCTGTGTAGGCGCACGCCACAGACCCTCCTGAAGTGGAAGGAGCTGTGTCCTCAGCCTGGGCTTTGGCACACAGTGCCCAACACCTCTGCGGTCTCTGTGCCTGCCGCTGCAGTGAAAACCACCACCAGCTACAGAAAAGCTGCAAGAATTAATTGTGGAAAACACATCCTTGGGCAGGTGCTCCTAAAACAAGGACTTCTGCTTTCAAAGAGATCGGATGTATCTAGGCTGCTCCTGGAAAGCAACCAAGGTGAAGGAAGAGAGCTTTTGGAGGGGGTCACCAGTCTTGCAGTCAGGAGGAAATTCCCACAAATTACAGCTGTGCATTTGGAGACGGGTGCAAGAGCTTGTTGACAATTTGAAGGACACTTTTGCTGATGATGCAGGGGCTGATGGAAGCACTCAGCTGAGGGAAGCAGCATTCTTTTTCTTCAGAATCTGAGCTTTCTTAACAGAGCTTACTGTCCCAAATTTGACAGGGATTTCTTTTGTGCTGTTCTGTGGACAGGAGCCTACACAAAAGAGGAGCTCCAGAAAGGACATGGTCACCGTCACAGCAGAAGTGCCCCTGGTTTCTCTTGATCCAAGAACAACGGGGGTGAAAAAGTTCAACTCCTGTATGAATCACATTTTAATGGCCTTAAAGGCAGAGGATTTCAGAAACTGCACATCTATCTCCTTTCACACTGCACGTCAAGGCACTGAACCAGTGCTTGTTTGCCACTTTTACAGTTGCTATGTCTGAACACAAAACTCCATATAAACCAAAGATTAAGTGCCCTAACCGGTGAACCATGACCCTGCTGCACTCTCCTCCAGTTTCTTACTGTGTCCATCACCTGAAAGCCAATAAGTCTGTTCTGCAGCAGGATGCTTATCAGGAGGGAGGGACATGAGAATTGCTGAAATCAATCACAATCAGGTTATTCCCAAGTGTCTCCCAACAGCCTCCAACTAACACAGATGGAGTAAAGGGAACCTGCAGATGACAGAGCAAAGAAATCGAACACGAGTGGCCTCCTGCATTTGTCTCCCTGCTCCATCCCCAGAGGTGGGGAGGCTGCACCCCTCGCTGCCCGTACCCACTCCCTACATGACAAGACATGCGGTTAGAGCAGGTGCCTGCAGGCTTTGGATGACTTGTGGGTGACACATGGCAAAAGCAGAGAGACCTGAACCTCTCAGAAATGCAAATATCTGGCCTGACCAGGACATGCTACAAGAAAAAAAATCTCTTGGTCCTAATAAAAGATGGAGTAACTGGCACACTGCAAAGACAAACTGGGATTGTTTTTTTTAAACCTGTACTTAAGACAAGACCTAAGCGTCAGCAATTTCCTTGCAGGAGCCCAGAGCATGCTGGAGAAGCTGAAGAGCAAGGATCTGGGCCCAGAAGCCACAGTCTGACAAAACACCACCTCATTTGCTAGGAAGCAGTCTCAGCTTAAGAAGCTGGCCTCGGTCCAGCCAGCATCCTGCTCAGAGCTAGACCTTTCCACGACTTGCAGCACAGCCAAAGACCCAAGCAGTGCTGGGGGAGGCAGCCCAGGCTTTCTACAGGAGCCAAAACTCACATGCTCCAACCTCGTCAGCCCAACCAGTGGGGGAAAGTGCAGGTTTTGCCCCAAGGACTAATAGTACTTACAAAGGAGGATCTAGAAATAAAGCAACCCAAACCAGTAGAAGACCACATCACCAGCTCCTGTAACCTAGGCAGCTCCACTGCAGTCAGTTGAGGGGCATCAGCCTACCAGGAGGGATTTAATTCAGACTCATTACTCAGCTTCAGGTGCAGCATGTCCTATCTGGATCATAAACACTGACTTGTTCAGTCTGTCTAGCCCCTTTCATCACAGATGATTTTAATGCTCTGGGAGAATTGGTTCTCCCAGAACCCCCCAGCACAAGGCAGTTGCTACCAGAGCAGGGAGCATCAGCAGCTTTAGCAGCACAGGCCAACTGCAAATGGGAAGAGCTGTACAAGTTTTTCTCTCCAGACCCAAAGTCACTAAAATTTGTCCAGAACACCCAGGCCTTACAGCTACCATGAGAAGAGATGCCAGGGGCTTTAAGTACCTTTCTGTAACTGATAGACTGTTCTGTACCTTCTCTTACATGGATTGCATGTATTCACAACACAACAGATAACCACTGCGCCAAAACACCTGGATGTGTTAATTACAGAGCTGTAGGGCAGATTTGGCATTCCTACCTTGCCAGCTGCTGAGCTTCCCCCTCTTTGCTTCATTCCTCAGAGACATTGTGCCGTACATGCCCAGATACCTTCCTCAGTTGCTTATCACCAGAGGGCTGCTTCCATCACAGAAGCTGAGAAATCCCCCGGCACTCTTGCACCCACTCTCCAAGGAGCTTCTCAGACCCCAGCAGCAGGTCCTGGCTCTGGTTTCAGCTCTCGGACACTGAAACACCTTTCCAGGGACTGAGCAGGCAGCACTCCTGCCCCTATGCTTCAGCGTCCCATAGGGAAACCCAACACCAGGAGCAAGAATGGGATCAAATTCCCGATGGAAAGCCACAGCACCTGCCTACCGTATGGGCACGGAGGGATTAATTACAGCTGCGCCAGGTGACTGAGTATTCATAACCCGAGCCAGGACACTGGAGGGCAGATCTCTGCACTGGGGGCATCATCAATTATGCAAAGAGGTACATAGTTAGTGTAGCTTGACCCACCCATGGGGTTATTAATTCTTCATCTCATTAACTCCAGTGGAAGGTCTGCCAATAGCTAATTCATGTCCCTTGAGATCCCTCCACTGAGCTCCTTTTCATCAGCTTATCTAGAAACATTTGGCAAATACCATGATACTTAGAGAAGCAGAACTTCCATTTTAAGGGTGGAGAAAGAGAGGCATCTGTTTTTCCACAAGCAACTTCCACTAATTCACAAAAAAAACTACAGAAGCCAGGATCTAAGGCAAGCACTGTCAGCCGCCGTGACCATGCTCTGCTCACTGGACAACACGGGATTGGCACACGTCAGCCCGCAGGAACAGAGAAGAGAGCTGCGAACCACACAGCAGTTTCTGGAGTGAACCAGCTTTAGACCATCACCACAGGAGAGAATTCATCCCAATACTGTGACAGCCGAGTATCTCTGATAATTATTAGGGAACAGGAGATGCAGGTGTTCTTTAGTGCCAGAGAACATCTGACACAGCAGCCTTGGAAATGAAGGTTTCCTCTTCAGTGTTTTTCCTCCCAAGGCTACAAGGACCCCAGAATTTCCTACTGACAGCATCCGAACCAGACTTCCACAGTGTCCTGTGTTATTTTGAGGGTATCAGCCAGGAGGCCAGCGAGATGCTTTTGGCGGCCTTTGGGACCAGGAAAGAGCAGAGATATTTCACACTGGCAACCATGCTGTTACCCAGTGGAGTTTCAGCTGAGGTTACCCAAGTCCCGTTGGAGCTGAAAGGAAGAAGCACCAATTCAATTTCCCAGTATAAATACATATCCACGTCTGAGGAGAGGTTTGCAATAGCCATTAAAGGGTTTCAGCTATAAGGAGAATTCTCTGTAGTCTTTCCATCAGGCCATTAAGGAACTTCTTATTCTTGACACTGAACAAATAGATGCTGTTTCTGCAACGGCTGTGTTTAAATAAAAATCAACTTTCCAGATGTAGTTAGAGACATTCCTCAGGAGCCTGACTTCATACTGCCTCAGGAGGGCTGGACCCAATCCCAGCTCCAGCACCAATTCCCTCTGACCTGAGACAGTTCACCTATCTTGCTGCTGCTCACAGCAAGACCTTTACAGGTCTCAGTGGTGCAGTGAAGGTCAACTATCTGAGGCCATTTGTGTTCAGAAAGACATCTACATGTTAACTGTTAAGCAAAACAAGATTTTTTAGACATCTTTTAAGAACATGTTTAGAAGTTATTATCATGTCAGTGAGGCATATTCTGAGAAAATGTGGGTTTTTTTTTTTTAAAAATCTTGAGATACTTAAAAGTCTAACTCTCTAATTCATGTGGACATACTTATCAGGCAGAGAAGCATCAATGCAAAGAATCTCAACAGGGAAAACAGAAGGCACATAGTGAATAAGGCATACATTTAAATAAAAAGAAAAACCCCACAAAGCCAACCACCACCCAAACCTTATCCAGAGGTGGGTGCAATGTGCCAGAAATGTTGTGTCTGCCTTCTATCCTACTCCAGGAGCGGTCTTGCTGCTGCTTCCGTACAGCCTCTGCTCAGAGAGGCAGTGGGAATAGTGCTACTGATTCCAGTGGGTTAGAAAAGTCCTATAAATTGGCAACTGTTTGGTAGTCAAGTTATATAATTTGATAAATTAACATCTGGCAGAAATAAATCTGTGCAGGCCCATTCAGTTCCAAGTGGGCAAAAGACTACATGTCCCCCAAAATGAGCATCATAATTAATAACTAGATTGCTTGGGCTGCAGTCTCAGAGTTTTTGCTCCTCAGAGTAATATTCTAAACTGAAAGAAAGAGCTTTGCTTTTCTGAATGCGTGAGTCACACCAGCTCCTCCGTAAAACCTATGCTAGAGCAAACCACGACAACAGACCACTGTCCAGGACAGCGGAACTCTACGTTGCTTATTCCAATAACGAGAATTACAGAGATGTCACAGCTAAAATGTGACCAGTCTACCAAAGTAAGGAAAAAAGAAAATATGTCTGCATTTCTGCTCTAATCCCACTGTTTCACGCAGCTGTACAGCCAAGGCAAGAGCTGGGTTCCTGCCTGACAGCTCCTGGTCTCGGGGCATGACCTCAAACAGTCATGTCCTAAGCCATGCCCTACAACAGGTGCCAGCATCTTTTCTCAGGCCAGGTATCACTCACAAACACTCCTCTCCTCCTCTCTCCCTCCACCCTGCCCAACTAATCACCAGCAAGGCTTTTCATCCTCTCCTAATTTTCTGTTTTGCTTCATACCACCCTGTCAGTTCTGTGCTTGTTTCCTATGTGGGCCTGACGCAGGAGTCCAGGCCAGAATCTCGCAATAACGTGTAATTAATTGCAACTGCTCTCACAGAGGCTACAATTTGGGCTGTTCAGCCAGACACATACACTCTGCAAATAACGGTTCCAAATCACTACTCCTATTTAGCAAGCTGTCAAGGTCCTGGCTGTTCTTTAGCACATTAAAGCTGAGAGCGTAACCTGGCTTTTAAATCAGTCTATGAAGCATACTATGGGTTTGTACATCATGTAATACTTTATCTAGAGCAACACAACCCAGAAGGGCTTTTCACTTAGAAGTGTAAGCCACTATTGCTTGAGCAGGAGAATTAAATCCATTAGAGCTGACTCAGAGGCAGGTCCTCTTCCAGAATGCCAACCACCCACTGGTAAAGACATGATCTCTATACGTTTAGCCTACGTAGGTAGAACAGGGAGTGTGGCTGATCACAGTATGTTCTCCTGCTACTACACAGAATATAACTTAAAATTAAAAAAAAAAAAAAGACCAAAAATAATTTAAGCATTCAGGTACATGAACCCTATTTATTTTCAAGGTAGATTTAGCATCCTAAGACACTTTTGCAAGCAGTATTCTGGTTCCTCTCAACATTTAACCTCCAGTTAAAGAAATAAATACAAGCCAGGTCACAACCAGACTTTCAACATCCAGAGCTCCAAGGCACAGTGAATGATCCAAAAGAATATATTCCTTGGAAAAAGTCTCATCTGTCTTCACAGTTGTGTTTAAAAACCTCATTCCAATAATACTGCCATCAAGACAGAAAGATACATTATCTGTAGCCAATATCCATATCAATGGACACGTTATTTATGGAATCACACCAAGGCTAGTTAGTAACTTATGTTTTTCATCTCACACAATTTCAAAGTAGCCTACATGTTTTTCATCTCACACAATTTCAAAGTAGCCTACGAAAGCTGGTAAGAACTAGCAGAATTAGCATTCTTTAGAAGAAATTCAGTTGCAAGGGATACATGTCTTGCCCAAATTCCCATACCAAGTAACTAGCAGATCTAGATTGCAAGCTGTAAAAAATGGCCAAGTAAGAATATTTTTATTTTTCATGCTAGAAAATCTTACCAGTAAAGCCTCAGGATTAATTAGCTAGAGCTGCTAATAATTTATAAGCACTCAGAGAAACTTATCTTAAGAGGCATCACATGCCGAACACTTGCATGCAAGAAACAGAAAAATGCCCAGTTCTTGTATCCTTCAGAGAATTAATTTTGAGAAGCACAACTGCCTGAAGCCCTTGCTGGCTGATGACCCTGCAGGACAAAACACGCTGTCAGAGACACACTTTAAGAATCATAGTTTCTCAACAATTATTTATTTTCTAGGAGGAGGAGCATTTTGTTGCGGCACAAAGCAGCGTTGCTCTTGGTGAGGATGAGTGGTTCTTTTTTCACAGAAGAAATTGTTATTATTGCGTATTTCATAGAGACAATTTGCTTTTCTAAATCTTAAGCGTAAGACTTGGAAGCAATATCTGAGCAAGGAAAGGGTCCGGATCTCGTGTACACAGGTGAGAGGCTGGAGTCAGTGCAGTAGCTTCCCTGTGAGAAAGCAATGGGAAGGACAACGCAGCACTGCAGAGGTTTGGAGTTCCTGAGAGAGCTATAGGAAGAGTTGGAGCTTTCACTTCATTTTGCACCACTGCTATTACTAGAACAGTGATAACATCGTGCATTAAACAATTAGCGACTTCCGACTATGCCTTCCCAGCACCAGCTCAGTATCAACCAACCCCTCTGGTTGAAGTGGGCAGCTGATAAGAAACTCCACTTGGGATGTAAACCGGGTGAGCTCACTGCCGTGTACAGCATCTGGGCAAGGAGCAAAGGTCTAACTCACACCTCAGGGATATAAGGTTTTGCCTAGAAAAGGCAGATCAGAGTGAGGTGGAGCATCAGTGCTTAGCACAGCCCTTTGGCTGCCCATCTGGAGACCTCCATTTCTATCTGCTCAGGTCAGAGGCAAAATAAGTTCAGCAGCCTCATTCTTCCCAAGAGCAGCCGGTACAACATGACACAACTGAGTATGATGTATAGTTCTCCTGGGCCAAAGCCCAGAGCCGAGAGCAGACAGAATGCAGGTGACGATCACAACATACTCGAGGAGCTGGGGGAAAGCCCATGGCCAGAGCAGATACGCCGGCTGAGCTCAGGGAGACAGCTTTTAAAATTAAATTGTATTAAAAGACTGGAGGTTTCTGGAAGAAGATCAATTCTTCCAGAGTCCTTGAGGGTGCTCTAGAGTGAGGGTCTGGGATTTTTCCTCCAAAGACGTAGCTACATCCAAGGGTCTGAACACCTTCCAACTTCATACAACGCATCTTTCCAACAAGTGCTTTTTCCGTCACTTCTCAGAGGGAAAGAAGCACCCACCAGTAGTAAGGCTGTGCAGTAAGGTTTTGGGGAGTCACCATGAAGAGCTACAGGAAATACAACAGAAAACAGATATTCAGAGAAGCAGCTGGAAGAGTCACTTCTTTTACTGCCCTGAACAGTTAAAAAGCAGAAACAACCAAGAAAACCACGAATAGACTGAGCAAGGGCAGTGATCCTGTACTGGGCACTGGTGAGGCTGCACCTCGAACACTGGGTTCAGTTCTGGGCCCCACACTGCAAGAAAGACACTGAGGTGCTGGAGCGTGTCCAGAGAAGGGAACAGAGCTGGGGAAGGGTCTGGAGCACAAGTCCTGTGAGGAGCAGCTGAGGGAGCTGGGGGTGTTCCGCCTGGAGAAGAGGAGGCTCAGGGGAGACCTTATCGCTCTCTACAACTGCCTGGAAGGAGGGTGCAGAGGGAGGGGTTGATCTCTTTTTCCAAGTAACAAGCAATAGGACAAGCGGAGACTGCCTCAAGTTGTGCCAGGGGAGGTTTAGATTGGATATTAGGAAAAAACTCTTCACCAAAAAGGTTGTCAGGCATTGGAACGGGCTGCCCAGGGAGGTGGTGGAGTCACCACCCCTTGAGGGATTTAAAGATGTGTACAAGGTGCTTAGGGACACAGTTTAGTGGTGAACTAGGCAGTGTTAGGTTAATGTTGGACTTGATGATCTTAAAGGTCTTTTTCAACCTAAACAATTCTAAAGGCAGTTCCATTCACCATTTTCTATATATTAAATATCACCAAAACATAAAATAAAAGAATATCTTACTTGTGTCCTGTTATATCTGTGTGCCTCATTAAACGTGTCTGGATTTTCCTGCATCTTTAAGTAGCCCTTGCCTCATACTTAAATTTATTATTGCTGGATTATTCTGAGATAGCCACTCTCCACCACCACCCTCATCTGATGACACTTGGAAAGCAGATAAAGCTGAGGCCACCAGTGTGTTTCCCTTGAGATAATGCAAGTGACGGTATGTGCCACTTCACCCCACATGGTCCTTGTCCTAGTGGGGTCACTCCTAGGGTCGCAAAAGGGCACTGACGGATCAGCAGCTCAAAACAAGGCATGGATATAATTGACAGATTAGATCTTAAAAGAGGTTGTACTGCAGCTATTTTACAGGTAGGAAAAAGGGGGCTTAAGTGTTCAGCTGGGTGCTCCAGCTCCCCGTTTAATCAATGACAAACCCCGACTGGCTCTGACAGGAGCAGGCTCTAAATGAAAGGGCACGTGGCACACCAACAGAGGCACTAGGTGCAGGTCTGACCACTGCTCACCCCCACTCATGAACAGGGACTGCCATTCTCTCTCCTGCACCACCATCCCCATTCCCAGTTTGGGGATAAACAGGAATGTGCTTTACTGTCCTGCTTTAGGAAAAGACACTTATGGAAAAAATACTCCCACTGTGCTGGAAGTACTTTTGTTAGAAGACCTAAGGGTGCCACATGTACAGGCATCCAAAAGAACTAAGCAATGAGCAATATTTAGGAAGAGAGAGGCATTACCCCCATTTTATAAACAGGGAGAACAGTATCACAAGAGATTAAGGAAGTCACCCCAAGACTGAGCTGCACCAGGGTCCGCATTGCTGTTCCTGCCCAGAGCACCTTTGAATTGCACTGGCCCCACAGGTGCTCAACACGCTCTGCGTCTCCTCTGCTGAACCCTAAGGACGAGACGCTGGGGTTCCCACCCTGGGCCAGAGAATACAACACCCTGCACGGCAGCACTCCATTCCCCAAGCACTCAGGGCTGGGAGTTTGTACATTTATCAGTGGACCAGGTTCAAGCTTGATGCAAAATTCTTTGTCAATAGAGCATCATCACAAAATAACCCTGCTGCTCCTCTTCCACTCCCTCCCACTGCCGAGGAGAAAAAAAAAAAAGAGCTGAGCATTTGAAATGTTATTCATTTTGCACTAATGCTGAAGTGTCTGGAGCAGACTCGGCTTTACTAATGGATGAGAACTTTCTGAATCTCCTCCCTTGCTACCCTCAAAAGAAAAAAAAAAAAAGGAGGTAGGGGAAGAAAAGTAGACAAAGGCAAAAGGAATGGAGGCGGAGGAGGGTTGAAAGGAAGCATCCATTTCACAGAGCTCACATTAGAGCATAAAGCTGAGCTGCAAAGAGGACAAAAAGCAGATATGAAAAGTCAAAGCCTATTCATGAGCATGACCTGCTCTCCCTGGTCTCTTCCTCAGTCTGCCTCCAACATTCCCTGGGGAATGCAAGAACACATCCCAGCCTGCGCAGCAATTGCACTAGGGCTTTGGGGTTATTTTTAAGATAGAGTCAGTATGGCTCTTGTGACTCACTGACTTGTCATGGTGGAAGTATGTTGTTTGATCTGCGTGGACACAGGCATCCAAATTTAAAAAAAGAGGATCCTGAGGGAAAAAAAAAAAAGGTGTTCCACAGAAAATAGCAAGACAAAAGGAGAAGGTTCAGTGGAGCAGGGTTTCATGCTGAACCACAAGCTGAATGCCAGTTCTACCTCTTATCCCTCAAAACACACTTTTAGCAGCTCCTCACTTTTGCTGTCCATGGCTTCCCAGGGCCCACTACTGGGCTGGTCCAAGGGTTACTGAATAATGATGTACCAGAGGTTGTAAAGAGATTGGGACAGTCTGAATAGAAAATAAACCAGACTGAGACAGACCTCTGAAACGCTTTCTTCCTCTCCCCTAGCTCCCTTTTTCCCAGAGGTCCTTTCATGAACCCAGTTTGTCCTGGCTCCCCTTCGCAGCTCTTTTTCTGTTCATGGACTTGGACGGGCTTTCCTGGACAGAAATGGTAATGGGAGACAGACGGTAAGAAGAACATCCAGACTAAGTCCCCAGGATGCTGCTGGGTGTGCAAATGCCAAGGCAGGATCAAAGTATTGCTTATTTGATAACCTCCAAGTGCCATTCCCAAATTAGAAGTGGCAGCAGCACCAGATGCATTTCAGCCACAGCATGACTTGAAGGCTGATTTTCTAGCATAGGCATGAAGAAGCCACTCCAGTGACTTAGAGACCACAGCAGTGCTTTTTCTCTGATGCTACAGAAGCATCCAGAGCTTAGCCTAGCACAGGGTCTTTCACTCTTCTTCACTCACATAAAGCAGCAAAGCAGAGCTGCCCTGGTTTCTGCTCCGTATAAATCATATGGCCAGGGAGTGAGGATCATTTTGACAATGAACTAATATTTCTGGATTGCTATTTCTGTTCCTTTGTTTGCCCAGACACAAAGACTCAGCCCTTTGTAGTTCCCAGATGACAACGTCTATGTTGCATGAGATCATATTTGTGGGTTTGGACATACTTTTTTTTAACAGTGCCTATTGAATTCCCTCAACTCAGTACTTTCCTTCCTCTTGCTCTCAATTGATCAAACAATATCAAACAGAGCCCAGGAGCCATGCACATACATATCCCATGTTTTTAATAAGACTGGAGGAGATGGTTTGCTCCACATGGTAACTTTTGGGGGTGAAGTGGAAAAGAGAGGAAGTACAGGACAAATGAGAGACAGCTGGAGCAGAGGTGGCCACAGCAGGAGCTGATGAACAGAGCAGCAGGAACAGAACAGAAAGAGGTGACAAAAACAGCAGGGACAAATGAGGCTAAGGCTTCATCTAGGCAAAGACAATTAAATCCTTGCTTTGTACATCACAATCTCCCCAGGGATAACGTCACCAGGTTGGGAATACAGAGCAGAAGCAGCTCAAACTTTTAAACAGTAATAATTTGCTTCCAGGTAACTTTAGAAGAAGGGCACAGGGATGCCAGGAGCAGGTGAACAGTGCTGGCGTACCCTCAGTGCTCAGCACACTGACCCTGGTGTCCACGGGGTCCAGAGCAGAAATCCTAGCTTGGAGGGACCCTGAGTTGTGATTTCTGTGTGTTCACCTCTGCCCTCTTGAAACCATGAGACAGGTAAATACACCGGAGACCCCAGACTCTGAGACTGCCAACTGTTTGGGATGGCCTCTTACTGCAGTGGGAGGCTCTCCCAGTGCTGACACTGCAGAGGTGCGAGGCAGCAAGCCAAAATAATACTTAGGGTGCAGCAAAACTTAGAGAAACAGATTTGAGAGAGACAGACACTAATTCACTCAATCAGAAACAAATCTCCAATTTCCTGGTCTCCCCACAGCTGGAGTTTTCAAGAGGAAAGAGGTTTATAAAGCTCTGAAGAAACAGAAATCTCCTCTCTCCATGCCAGCTCACATCCTCCCCATAGGACCATAAATACCATATCCCCCAAACATGCTGGATGCAAACAGGAAAACATTAAATCATGAGAGCTAATTAGTAGTCTCTATCCAGCGTGTTCTTTATGAAGAGGGACTCTCTCAAGTCCACTTCTCTCAACAGCATCTCACCTTTATAACAAGCAGGGGAGGCAGAGACTGCCCAACACAACGGTCCCAGCAGAGGGGCAGGGTCCCACAGGGGGGCTGCCACCAGCTGCCCGGGCACATGAGTCCGGCGCAGCTGTCCCACAGCAACAGGGACCGTCTATAAAAAGACCTGACAAGATTTTCAACAACTGCTACCAATAACCTCGCCTCACTCCAGATTTTCCACTGATAGACATCTTCGGTTTGTTTTCATCTCTTTAATTGATCTCTTATTAAATTCCCTATAAATAGAGCTAAGCAAGCAAAGAGCATCGTGCAGGCGGGTTGGAAAACCTGTGCTAGCAGCAAGATGCCGAAATGGAGGAGAGACGGGGAGCTCACGATTTCACAGGGGAAATGAGTCATCTCCCACTTTCCATGGAGACTGGGCCAGCCTGGCATGGGGACCAGTGGTGCTACACAAGACCTTCCTTCTTACCCTGAACTTGCACCAGTGTCACCAGTTCAGCCTCAGGCCCTAGTTGTGCTGCAATGGGATGAGAGCCAATTTACTGTCTCTCAGAGTGCACGGACCAGTCCCACAGCGCTCTTCTGCGGGAGGATTTTGGCCTCTTCTGCACACACGTCATTCATGTTGGCAGAACTCCAACTGACCTCGATGGATGGGAGACACAAAACATCTGCACCCAACACAACACTTTCCAGCAAACGTCTTCCACTTCAGAAAAAACGCAAGGCTGAGTTGCCCTGCGTTCCCACGCTGGTCACCAGCGTAGAGAGGTGTGGTGAGAACACAGCCAGGAGGCATTTGGCTGGACTGCCCTCTCCAAAATAACCAGCCACTCTGACCAGTTCATAACACTCATCCCACCTTGCTGTCACCACACCACCTCCCAAAACATTTGTCACATCAGCTCCACACTCAGGACAGGCCACCCGTGAGAAGCCAGTAGGATGCAGGGTAGGAGAGGAAAGACTATTTCCTCCACACTTTCTCCTTGTCTAAGACACATCTATGAGGCTGATCTCTGAATTTAAGTGTACAAAGCTGACAACCGCTTTATTCCCATTTTTGAGATGGGAAACTCAAGCAGAGTGGGAAAAAGTGATTTACCTCAGCTCCTGGTGGAGGCAGAAAAGCAGCAGTGCCATGATAGAGCAAGCATCCTTCCTCTGGCACTGCAGGAGGGCTGGCAAGTAAACGTCAGGGAGACCCCTACGCAATGCACCAGGCATACGGCTTTCCAAAACGATGGATAACTGCAAGGACAGCACAAGGAATGTGTCTGACATGCTGATCAGGAGTCAACTGCCCTGTCTGAAAACCAGCCCAGGTGTTTACACAGTGCCTACGTGTTGAACCAGAGGGTTCCTGCAGTACTCTTACCATCCTCAACAGGAGAGTGTTAAGGAAAATAAGACCTAAAAAGGGGGTTATCTTTGTTACTTTGCAAGTGCAACTTTTGTGGCACTGATGCCCAGCACCCACAAGCAGAGCCGGGGAAGGCTGGATGGCACGAGCCTCAGGCAGAGGAACCACAGAGTTAACGTGTCCCAGCAGCGGCTTTCTCCCAGTAACTATCTCAAAGTTTACGATACATCAGAAAGCTACCTGTAAATAATCACATGGAACATTAACCCACTGCCAAGTGCTTTTATTCACACTAACCTTTGTTACAACCTCGGTTAGGTTAGACCTAGTAGAGGGCTGGGTTTTTACTGGCACTCTCTGATAACCACGTGGAAAACTCGGAGCGTTTTCCCAAATACTATGCTGTGAAGTACTTGCTGTAAATTAACACTTCCATTAAAGGTGCACTCAAAATTAAAACGGAGAAATAAATTAACACTGTGCCAATTAGAGGTGGAGAACTGCAGCAGAGCAGGAAGCCGAGTGACCTGACCAGAGACACACCATAAATTAGTCGTAATGCGAAGGACACAGTAACTCTGCTCTCAGCTGTACAGAACTAACAGAACTGCATAAAACTAAGCAATCTCATTATTAACAAAATACCCACTGATAGCACTATGCTTAAAAAAAAAAAATTACTGACCATCCAGTGGCATTCTGAACAAGGGTGCCATCCCCACCATTGGCAACCCTCCCTACAATCCTGCACCGGGCCCACTGAGCGATCTCCCCTGCAGCACAGATGTATCGTTACTTCATCAAAGGAGGAAGCTAAAACAGACAGGGATCAATTGCTGCCCCAAAAATCACACTGGGAATCTCTCTCAAAGCCAAACACAACAAGTGGAGCCCTCGATGCTGTGTTCAGACAACCCCTGACCTCCCACTGCTGCTTCTATATGACAAATTCCATAGTTTTGTGGTTTGTTTTTTTTTAGGAATGAAAATAATCCTTGCACAGATACAGAGGGATCACAATGCCATCTCCAAACAAACACTCCACTTACTGGCAAGGAGTTTTGTTAACACAACTAAACGTGCTGAATTATGCACACAGTTCGCCTGAACACATGTTGAAGTTACAGATTGCCTGGAGCCCTCGATCCATTTTTAAACCAGGCTCTTTGCGGGCTGCGTTCAAACCATCCCACCCAGCAGCCCCGAGTGTTGCAAGGAGCACGTCAAGTAACCACACAACAGAAATTCCTGTTTGCCAGCCAGCAGCTCCAGGGAGCCTGGCTGCTCCACTCCGAGCCCTGCCAGCCGGCACTCGCAAGGGGACCTCTCTTGGATTACCCCAATGCAGTTGCTGATGGAAGAAAAAGTGGGGGGGGTGGAAAGAGGAATCATGACTAAAGCTTTGATTAAAGGATTTTCTGCCACATCCAGGCTACAGTCTTAATGGTCCCTCAACTCCTTCTACGAAACCACCAGCTCCTGAGCTACGGCTCCATCTGACACCAGAGCACAGAGAAGAATCCATGTGCTGGTTTTGTCTGGGATAGAGTTAGTTTTCTTCCTAGTAGCTAGTTTGAGGCTATGTTTTGGATTTGTGCTGAGAAGAATGTCAATAACACTGATGTTTTAGTTGTTGCCAAACAATGTTTACATTAAGCCAGGGAAATTTTCAGTATCTCATGCTGCCCCCATCACAGCCAGGACAGCTGACCTAAGCTGACCAAAGGGATATTTCATGCCATAAGGTGTCATACTCAGTATATAAGCTGAGCAGAGGTGGCCAGGAGGAATCACTGCTCAGGAATGGGCTACTGATCACCAGATGGTGAGCTGTTGTTGCATTGTGCATCACTTGTTTTTTTATATTGCTTTATAATATTATTATTATTTCCTCTCCTTTCGCTGTCCTATTAAACTGTTTTTATCTCAACACAGGAGGTTTTTTCTGATTCTCTCCCCCATCCCATCCCTCTTTTCTCCGTCCATAACCAGCACAATACTTATCACCTGCACAGAGAGGGATGTGCTATTCCAAATCACTTACCTGCCAATTTTCATTTTCAATCATACACCTTCCAGTATTCCCAAAGTGTTATCCTGCATTTCTTTGCCTGACACATTGCAAAAATAACCCAGACTGCAAAGATTGCTTGATGTTTATAGGACATGGAAATTTACAGCTCAAGATAATTAACTTTAAATAAAATGCTAATTTAGAGTAAATGCAAAATAGAGGACAGTGTGGGGAAATGCTCTGAAACCCACTGGTGGAAGTCGGTGCACTGTAAGTACAAATTAGTACAGTCTATTAATGGGAGAATCTTGGTGGATTAGGCAAACTAACAAAAGTAATAATAATTAACAACATTAATCACATATAACATAATGGACTTCCAATTGCTAATGTTATTTTTCTAATGAAGTTGCTAGAAACTAATCAGAACTGGCTGGATAGCTTATCAGGGGACAGCCACAGTCGGCAGGATTAGCTGCTTAGCGCCGGAGCGTGATTCACCCTGAGGAAGAACCGATCGTCCTTCCCAGCATCAGGAAGGAAATTTTCGGCACTTGACTCCGCTGCCATTTCATCCTCTTCCCAGGCACCAGCAGCTCAGCCTGGGGCAGGCAGGACACTCAAGGGACCCGCACGTGAGGCTGCCTGCCAGGAACCAGTTGCCCTTTTTACTGCTCCACAACAATTTGCTTGTGGACAAGGGCCTTACCTCCCTGTTTTGGTTTGGGTTTTTTTCCTGTCTTAAAATGATATTAACCTTTGATGTCTACAGAGGAAAGCTTAACTCTGCCGCCCGCGCACATGAAGATGTGCGTGCTGTCCACTCAAAGCTGACTTCTCTGGAAACCAGACCTCTTCCTCTGGGTTAAGTGCCTTTTCCACAAAGCCTTTCTGCAAACAGCAACTTCACATCTCACAAGATGACTTGTCAAACTCTGAAGACAGTCTAATATTGCAACCTTTCTGTGACACCAGCCACGCTCCTTGCCGGGACGACAGGGAAAGGGTCCTATAGAAACGGCCCCTTTCTGACCAGTGAAGCTAAGTGCGGTCACAGGCTCCATTGGGCAGGGACTGAAAACAAATTTCTAGACAAAGTGATGTTAATTTTGCAGCAGTCTTTCCCAAGCTTGGACACATCGCTATCCCACCAACTCCCTGACTTCTATCATCTCCCAATATACCTGTCCAAAACACATCCACAACACTTTGTTAGCCACCAGGGATCCCACTCGTTCATTTACCAGAGCATCCCTTTTCCCAGCAGGTCACTAGGACCATGTCTTTCCATTCCCCCATGCCCAAATGCTGCCTGAAAATCTACATCACCTCACACGTCCCCAAACATGCTCTTCTCAGCCCAAAACAAGACAAATCAAACATGCTCAACCCCCACACAGGCTGGTGACGGAGGTTGCTCTGCCATGCCCAGGATGCTCTGTGCCTGCCTGATGCATCTGGTGGGGGGGCGATGGGGTGGGCAGAAGGCTGCCACGGCCACGAGGCCACCCCATAGGATGCTGCACCATTGCCACCAGTGACACCACCAATGGGGTCTGTTCCCAGTGACCGTGGGGACTGCCAGCTGGAATAACAAGGATGACATAGATCATCTGTCCCTCCCTGAGGAACAATACAGCTTTTCAGCAATAACACTTAATTAAGAATTAATATCCTTGATGTGGCACTGTGTCACACGCCCCCGTCCCCCCGCCTGGTTGATGGCCTTCATCCGACATCATCATTTTTTCCCCGCTCAGCAGCAGTTAATCAGCTATAACAGCAGTGGCCCTCATCAACACCTCCCAAGAGAATTTGGGGAGGACATTCCCACCCACCCATGCCTCTCCACAAACGGCCCCTCATCATCCTCAGGGACTGGGAGGCTTGGACTTTCCAGTCAGTGCAAAAATCCCATTCACACTGGCTCAGGGAGCCTCCGGGAGAACAGACAAGTTTGTTATGGAGAATCCAGATCACATTTTTCCACCCTGAACCCTATCTTGTTTGCGCCCTCTCCACCCACCTGTCCTTTCCTCCCTCCCAGCTGAGCTAGCGGGAAACTCCATGGGTTTTTTTTCCTCCTGACCAGATGTTTTATCTGCTTTTGTTGCTACAAGACACACCGGTCAAGTCCTGGCAACACATACCAAATCCTGAGCTGTGCAGCTAATGACTAGCATCTGGGTCCAAGATTAATCAAGGAGGTGGGACAAGGCACATCCAGCAAGAAAGTACAAATCCCCATTTCTAATTGTTTTGCGCTAGCAGCAAAACATTTGTTTCCCAGGATTTCCGAGAGACGGAAGAGGTGAGTGGATGGCTCGGCGCCTCCTGTTTATCAGGCTGAGAGGGGATTAGGGTTAACAGAGAATTTCTTGTTCCATGCCAAAGCATTACATTCTGGAAGCAATCCAGAGAGATCCTTTGTCTTCAAGAACAAAGGGACGGCACTCATTTTTCGGGGAGCGCTCTGCATACTGTGACATGGCCTATGCCGGCAGCATTGCCATGCAGTGATGTGACACTTTCCAGGCACCTGCTCACAGCTGCTGCCACTCCATGCACCCCGCTGCCACCCCCCTTTTGTCCTGGCTGTGCCCTGGCCCACGTGGCACGGTCCCTTCCAGCCTCTTGTCCATCTCCAGCCCTGCTCCTGCATGGCATCAGCCACCCTGCTGCAACACGCTCCCTTGCCCCCTTCCAGCCCTCCTGGCACTGTTGCTTTGATGATCTGCAGAGGGAAGGCACTGCATCCCCAAGCAGCCTTGGCAGATCGAGAGGCAGCCAATGTGCCTCCACACAGCCCACGCTGCTCTGAAGCCAGCCTGTCTCGTCTGGGCTCTGCAGCTCTTGGTATGGACCTCCAGTGATGACAAAACACCCGAGAAAAAGCCCACTCAGCAGCCCCCAGAGACATCAGGGATAGCACCCTTGTGCTCCTCGCCCAGTCCTCACCCACTTGCAACACATCCTGTGTCTGGGACTCATGCACAGAGCTGAGGATCCTATGGGCCTTCCACTGTGCTCTCGCCATCTCTTGTTCCCCAGTCCCCGAGTAGCCGCAGAGATGAACCTCATGCCATTTTTGGGGATGAGAGTCCACACAGACAGAAGGGAACGGCACCTTAGAGAGCTCACAGCTAGTTAGCTGCCATGGGAAATCCATTCCCAAAGGCAACACCTGGAGCCTTACAGCAGGTGGCCTGCTCCCTCCGGATGGCCTGAGGAGGTCTGGAAGCATTTAACACCAGAAACACAGGTCTGGTCTGCCCTTTTCCATTGAAGTCTCTGTTGACAACACGATATTTGAGGATATTTGAAGAAGCAAGTCCAGAGCAACTGCTGACTGTTGCTAACTCACTGCTTCTCTTCCCCTTCCCGCCCCCCCCCCCCCCCCCCCCCCCCCCCCAAGTTGTCATGTTACACTCACATCCACTGTTTTTCTCATGGAGAAATGATCTATTGACATCCTCAAGGCAGAGAAAGTTCCCAACAGGCAGCTCTTCCCAAGAGACTGCAACAAAACCAACCTGACATGGTGTGCTGGTTTTAGTCAGGAGAGAGTTAATTTTCTTCAATTCATATTTAATATTTGTAAGGTTGAAACAAGTAAATACCGGGGGGGAGGGGTGGAGTACTTAAAAACCCAGTAACACTTGGGTTTCATAACAAAGCAGAAGAGCAGGCACATGTTACACCACAAGTCACCTTTAGGCTACAGCCATTTATTTTTCATGACAAGGCTCAAATAAACTATTTGACTGTTGTCTTAGTGTAACCACCAGTTCATGAAGCCTCCTGGAAATAAGAGGCAAGACAGAAAGAGAGGAGATCCCAGTCACCCAGGATAACACCGTCTCTGGTGCAGGCTGCTGCAACGAGGTGCCCGTACAGGGTATGACTTCCAGCTCTTCTCTAGACACTGGGAATGATGCCTGCAGGGCTCCCAAACTCACAAGGATGGTGTGTAATGGCACCAGCATCCAACCTAGCTCCCACTGGTGTTAATTCCCGGCCTCTGTGAGACAACTCCATCCATGAAAGCCTGCAGGCTGCTGAGCATGGAAAGTTCATTATACCTGCACTGAGCAGGGAGGAGTCCCCTGCCAAAAACGATTGCCTATCTGCACTGTCTTCCTTCCTGCCATGGCAGTCCGGGGCCAGTTCACATGTTTCCCAGGATGGAGGCTCCCACGCAGACATGTTCCCGACTCATGGCCCCACCAGGGACCCTGAACTCCCCTGCCACTCTCTTGTGCCTTCTGCCTTCGCCACACACACTGGTCCGGGCAGGCATCCCCAAGGCCACGCACTGGGCTGTCAGCTCCTATATCTGTTAAGGAGATGTCCACTTCCTGCCTCTCAATTTTCCTTATTTACAGACACTAAAAAATTTGCTTCTTCATGGAGCTGGGCCAAAACCAGCAAACTACTGCTCCTTCCCCCTCCTGAGGGCCCAGAGCCCAGCACACAGAGAAGGCATTACAACTATGTAACCTGGGGTCACATTTCACCCTGGACTTAATTAACAAGGGTTAAAAATGGAACAAGTCTTCACTTTCCCATAGGAAAGTTGTTCTCCATTGCCCACTGCCTCCAGTGGCCTTCTGACACCTCTTCTATAGAAAACAGCAGCATCCTCAGTTCTGGTTCAGAGGGATTTTCCCCAGAGCGCCTTCTGCGCAGGCAGGTCCCCAGCAGACAGCCCCTCACCGAGCTACCACATCCCACTCCTGCAGAGCATCCTGGGTGACCGGTCCTGCTGCGGGGGGAAGCACTCATCAGCCTTTGCTCAACAGGGGCCAATACAGCAAAGTCCTCACAGCGTGCAACCCCCTCGCATACCAACGGGTCCAATAAGGAGGACTAAGCTGATGTCTGCTGGGAAAGGGGATTCAGGAAAAGTGCTTTTAGAAGGCCATCGCTGAGGCCAGCAGTTTGGGCACTGCAGCCATGTCAAAACCCATCTGCTGAGAGTATCTTGCACCACATTTTCACAGAATCATAGAATGGTCTGGGTTGGAAGGGACCTTTAAAGGTTATCTAATCCAACCCCCCCTACACTTGCCTATCCCACCAAGACTCACCCACCTGAGTAAAAGGACAACAAAACACACCAAACCACCAGAAACCATGGCAGACCTCCTGACGGGGAGACCCTTGTCCCAGCTCATGGGACCTGTGATTCCACAAGGTCCCATCTGGAAACATGCAAGGAAGCTAAGACCACAGCATGGTCCACATGACCATGGTCCATGACCATGGGCCACAGCAGCTCTGCCATTAACAGCCCCCAGCCTGTTTCTTCTCCCCTTTCTGTCCTTGCTCTGGGACTGAGTTCCCTGCAACATGGCCACAGTTTGTGCTTCCTGCAATTACCCTCTTGTCACTTGGCCAAGTACACCACTTGTCCCATGTCCCCGCTGGCCCAGGGCAGCCCACTGGCCAAGCAAACGCTGTCCAAAGCATTCTCCCTTTAACAAGGCATGTAGATACCTGCCAGGCAAGCAGTGAGAAAGGCCTAATTTTCCCAAATCTCACCCACAGGGACCCCACAGTCACAGTGCATGCGCTACTGTGGAAGAAAAATAAAAACCGAAACAAAACAAACCTCATGGCAGCCACCACACAGAGTGAGCAAAACACCCTCCCCCCGCTTCTGCCCAACACAGGAGGCACCTGCAGCCAATTCCAGCTCCTGCAGGAGCAGCACAGGGAGGGATTTTAAAACCCATGACTTGAGTATAAGCATAGGAAGCATGCTTACGTACAAGCCTGGAGGATGCTGAGGGACAGCAACGTACACGTGGAAAAGGAGAGGTGAGACCACAGCCGTACACACATCTGCCTCATCACCTCAAGCCTCTGGGGACAGAGGAGTTGTTGAGCAAGAACTGAGCAGCTGGCAACCTCCTCTCTTCCCCAAATACCCAGTAGGCACTCAGCTCCCGGGAACACCGTGATCACAAGCAGCAGCACACCCAGCTACCTGCCATGTTCAAAATGCACCCAAGCCACGCCAAGGAGGTGTAAATGTCCCAGAGGGAGCATGGGCTGGAATCCCAAACACCTTGCACAGACTCACTGCTCAGGCTCATTCCTGCAGCATCCGCTCCATGAGGAGCCAGAGTGATGCACCACCTCTCCAGACGGTGAGAAGGGCTAGAAGCAGAGCTCTGAGCTGACTGCAAAGTGCTGCTGGCATCCTGACCAGTGGGGATGTGAAAATCGGAGTACAGACAGCATCTTCATCCAGCACCAAGCCCCTTGCAGCTGCCTTCAACCTCAGAGCAGACATGGCTCATGCAAAGCTGCATGTCCCAGAACACCTCATCCCCACCAACACACCAAAGCACGAGTGCATTGGGTTTTCTATACATGGCACCACCCATTTACCCCCCGGGCTTTCTGCATCAGCCAGGTCTCCCCTAAAAGCTTCAAGCAATGTGACCTGCATCAGAAGAAGAATGAGAGAAATGTTTTACTAACACAGCGGTTGGAAGCGGAGTGAGAAAAAGCAGCAGCCCTTGGCTTGAAGGGCTGCTCTGCGGTTTGGGAGGTTTCCCAGCTGGGATGGGGGTCTCTGGAGCCGCTCGTGCATGATGCCTGGGCAGAAAGGATTACCTGCAGTTAGGCGGGAAGAGGAAGAGCTCGATCCACAGATACACAGTGATGAGTCTTGTTTAGAGAGCCTGCTGCTATCTTTGTCAGTCCCCATTTAGCCCATTAGCTCATGCAGCCACGTCGCTGCGTGGAACTGAGGGAGCCCCACTTGTGTCCCTCATGAAGCAGCTTTGCCCCATGCCCACCCTCCCCACCTCTCCCTCATGCTGCCCTATAGCAGAGCCCTTGGAAGGAGTCGGATGCTCAGCTGCTGGTCAGGGCTGGGACAGTCCATCATTGCAGGGGCTCTCAGACACCCTCACTGTCCCTGAAACGCAGGCCATGCAGAGGGAAGGGGCAGCACGGGGCTCCAGATTCTGAGAGCCTGATTCTCCTGGGAAGGGAGCATGGGGCTCCCCTTGATCTCCTGGGCAGGACGGGGGCCAGGTGTGCAGATGGTTCACACACCACCAGTCAAGTTTCCAAGAGCTCTCGCTGGGTCATGCTCAGCACCCAGCACAGGAGGGGTTTCTGAAAACCTGGCCCCCAGGGTGCAAACCCCAGAATTCAGAACGCTTCGGAAAAATACACACAGCAATATATATTCTCTCCCACACACACTGCAGCATATATAATTTCCACCGCAGCAAGGGATGAGATATACATCAATGATCCTCTTTCATTTTTCTTGCTGAAAGCTGCTGGCTACAGGATTTGGCAGCCAGGGAGCTGGTGGTACAGCTCACACAGCCGCTCCAAAGGGGAGGCATCCGCGCCGCACGTAGTCCTATCCCCTGGCCTCTGCCCTGTAGCAGACCAGGCTCATCTCAATAGCTCATTAAAGAGGGATAAAAGTAACCTTTAAAGGTGGCTTTCATGTGAAACAAGTCTAAAACCAAACAATGACTTGGCAAAGAGTGAATTGGATTTTTAGAAGCAATGCATTTCACTGGAAATCTTATTTCTTTTCCCCCCCCTTCTTCTTTTGAGCCTGATGGTGGATTATTTTTCCTTGACACAATCCCGCCTCCGCTGTGATAGATGACGGCACATTTAGCAGTGTTCAGCCAAAACTTTTTATCTCCATATGGAAGATGGATAGATGAGGACTCTGAAGCCCGCATCAATTCCTTCAAGAACAAAACAATGATCCAGCCCAGACCCCCTCCCAGGTTTGTTTAAAATACACAGAGCACAGGGCAGAGGATGTGATCCTATAAAGCCTCATCTGGCACCATTTGCAGTGTTTATGAAGCAAAACAGAGTGAGCACTGCCCAAGACCTCTGGCCATCTCACTGGAAAGTGCGAAGGACAGCTGTAACTTGGATGGGCTTTGTGCTGGGGGCCCAGGACTGGCCACACCTTCCCACGCCAGACATGCTATGTCAAACGCTGCTGTGTGTGGGAGGGTGGGAGACCTGAGGAGGTGTCCCCAGCTATCTGAGCAGGGATCACACACAGCTCTGAGTCTGGAAGAGCCAGAGAAGCCAAATAGCTCTTGTAAATAAAACAAGCACTGCATCACTGCAGCAGTCCTCACTGGGAGCAGAGAGCGCAGGAGTCATCCTGGAGAAGCAAAGCAGAAAAGGAGATGATGAGACCCAGAAGCAGCTCTGGGCTTTGAAGGTAGCCTGCCAGTGGGTGACTTCCTTGCATCAGCCCAGGCCAGACATCAGTTTCTGAGGCGAGAGGGCAAGCAGGTGATGTTCAGGACTCTGAGCGAGTCAAGGGAAACAGAGGAAACCCACTGGCATCACAAGTCCTTCTTTCTTGTCTTTACATGCCACAAGAGATGGGGCCACAAGCCTTCAAGGAGCTCTTCTGAATGCAGCTGAGCTACTGGCTCAGGAGTGCCACATCCCACACAGCCAGCACCCAACCCCCTAACCGCTCTCCTAGTGCCCCTTCCCACCAACACCGAGAAGAACCAAGAGCAGAGGTTACAGGTAAATTTTCCTCCCTACAAGATGTTGGGGAAACTTTAGAGAAAACTTGTGAGGGGAGCCCTAACCTGAAGCGGGTAAGGTAAAAAGAGAGCACAGGGCGGGCACAAAAGATGCAGAGGCTGAAAGTTGTACACCTGTAGGAAGATGTTATGGCTACATCCTCACCCAGGGCACAGCAGCAACAGCCGTTACATAAAACAACACATGCACCATAGCACACACACACCTCATTAATAATGTCCAGAGCTCCTAACGCAACGTGCCAGAAAAGTTACCTAACCAGCAATAAAAACATCTTTGGCCCCGTCTCAGGTACAAAAGCCAACACTCTGCATCTCGTAAAATGCAAAAAAGCCCCCAGATGTTTATAAAACTCCATTGGGCAGTGCACTGCAAATGTTGTTTACCATCCATTAGGGATGAAAACTGACCATCCAGCTGACAGGGGCTTTGTAGCTGCAGTCATGTAGCAGCAGCGTGATCCTCTCCACCTTCCCTCGGCAGCAGAGCAGCGTGCCCTCAAGCTGTCCACCGCCTGTCACTCCAACCCATCGAACACATCTGCTCTCAGCACGATGCCAACACCTACTGTCCAGCAAGCGTAGCAGGCAGGATCTGCACACGCACGTACACGCGCCTATGGACGGATGTACATGCAGGTAAGTGGAAGATGCCGCCATGTGCAGCACATCCACGCGAACACCGTGGGGAGGCAAGACCTGGGATTGCTGCACCCGCGTGGCTCCTGCTGTCCCCTGGGGACTCTTTCAAAGAGCAGAGCACATGTGGGTGCCCTGCAGCTCACACCTGCGGGACAGAGCCAAAGGCTGCCTGGCACTGCTCCGTGCCACAGCCAGTCACACAAGGTAGCCAGGGCAGCACATGACGAGGCATTACGCAGAGGAGCTCCACGGGGATCTCCCAGCGGCAAATGCCATCCCAGCTCAATGGCCAAGACCAGGTCAAGTAAACACAGAGTATATTTGTTGCTCCTAGGAAATGCTTTCATTTTTGTCTCCCCCTCCTCCATGTTCACTTCAAGATAGCAGCAGTGAGCTATGAAACACTCCCTCCACGCGGTGCTGCTAACCACGGGAAGCGAACCCACTGGCTTGGACAGATCATTATCCCTTCATGCACAGGGCTGAGGAAGGGGGTGGTAGTCTATAATGGCGCTAATTAAGTCCATAAGTGCCTTGGTAAAAAGCAGGTAAGACTTCAGCAGAAGGCAGAATATTCCATTAGGGCAGGCTTCACTGTAGACACAATGCTGCATAATGGGATCCTGTAATTATGCCTGCACTGCAGAGACTTTTAAAAAAAAGGAACCCTGTTTTACATTCTCTAATGCAAACAGCATGAAATGATGTTGCTTAGAAACCTTTACACTCCTACAGTGTGTGCAAAAAAGTTATTCCAGACATCTGTATTTAAAATAAAATTTTAAAACAATCCTACCGCACACACTCATATGGATCTTGGCTTCACGTTGAGTGATGAAGCCTATGAAATGTCAGAGGAAATTTAAATTAAAAAAAAAATGACACATGCATTTAAAAACTTCAGCAGCTCATGAAGTCATTTCAGGTTATGTCTGGTACTGTTTCACCTCACCCCTTCACACAGGGCTCTGCCTCAGTGGATCGATGGTGCTATTCATAGCAACCCAGACTCACAGGCTCATAAGCGTTTTCCCATTCATTCTGACCCCAAACACCTGGAAAAGATTTTTTTTTTTTCTGGATGAGCCACCCAAGGTTTTACTCCGGAATCGGCACGCCCAGAGCAGGGCACTGTCCATGGCCCAGAGTCACGGGAAATCCCGTGCAGCAGAACCTATGTGACAGCTACGTGCACAAGTCACACAAGACCACTGCTCGGTGGCTCACGTCAGGCTGAGCAGGGTGGGGGAGAGCCTGTAGTACCCTGAAATTTCCTACATCAAAGGCAATACAGTCAGATCTGCGGTAGCCCATAAATAGCATTTTACCAGGCACCATCCTGATACTTCCTCCCCTAATTCAGGCATCGCATCCCACAGAGGTGGCAGGCCCCACTGGGGAAAGCTTCATTTCCATCCAAGTCGGCAGGCGGGGATGGGGCTTTGTGCACCCACGAAATCAAGCAAAGCAGGGAGGCACTGTCAGCTTCACTCCGAGCAGCCAAACCCCCAGCCCTGACCTTGAACCCCTCACAAAGCACAGCCCTGGGAGCTCCATCCAGGGCTGCCACTGCCTCCCACCCACCATCTTTCCCCACCATCTCCTCCTCCTCTTGGAAAAGGTCACCCCTCTTTGCCTGGCAACGGGAACGAATGCTCAGCAGCAGGCATGGCTGATCGATGCGTCACAGCTGCCACCACGCTGTCACACTGCTGTGCAAAGGCCAGCAGTTACTACAACAGGAGCAGCCAGGGATTCCGACAGACCTCAGGTGCAGGGATGCGCCCAGTCGGCTGCACCGGCTTTGGCACAATGCAGAACACTGATGTGTTATCCCCTTCCCTCCTCCCAAACCCCACCGCTTACAGGTTTGTAGGTCTCTCTTTGTTATTTCCTGTTGGCAGAGGGGGGTGGAGATAAGAGATTGAGCCTGCATGCCAGCAACAGAGAAACACAAACATCCTGAGGGATGGACAGAGGTGGAATCTCATTTTTGTCCTATAGGGAAGGTCTCCACTGACGGGAGACAGAGGAATGAGCTGCTGCACCTCTGATGCTGAGGCTCAGCAAGAAGGTCATCTGAACTGTGCTAAGGAGACCTCTACAGAAGGCAATTTTTCCCAGCTCTGTTGATACTTGCTCTCTCAATACTCTCTCCAGGCCTTCCCAGATCCTCAAGACTATAGTGGCCAGAAGTGACTTGGCTTAAAATCTCACTTTGGAAATTCAATTTTTCCCCTCCATCTATGCTGAAGAACCTCCTCAGGCAGAGGGCTGTGTCCCAGGCAGGAGAGAGGTCCTGGCAAGAGAAGACCAGCATCAGGAGCTCCTGGAGAGGTCAGAGGGAGATCACAGCAGAGGTACAGGGATAGCCACCGTCCACCGACCCTTGGAGCAGTCCATGTCTGCTCTCTGTGCCTCTTATCCCTTGGCTGGCACAGAGAGTGACAAAACTGCTCTCGCCTGGACGCAAAGTCAGATCAAGGACCAAGATGCTCTAAAACCTTCTGGTAAAATAGGCATGAAAATTGTTATCAAGTTGTGAGAGCTTTTACATCATCCAGAAGACAGATGTTGGCCAGCTGCTGGAGACAGAGGGTTAGCAGTTTCCCCACCACACACTGTTCTTCTCCAACTGGAGCAAACGCAGAAAGTTCATCCTTCCTAGGGGAACATGTGGACCAATGGGTCTGGGCAGCTCTCCTCCTGCTGGCTGCTCTCCTCCCGCTGAGGAGACAACCACCGTGTAAGCACATTCTTCTTATCTTTGATTGTTGCTAAAAATAATCGATACGAGCTACGTGGCTCAGGCTGTTCTCACCGTTGTTCGTTGTGGGGTGAAGTCCAGATCAGATCGAATGTAATTCCATGTGCAAAGTGCCGGTGGCACCCCAAGGGCTAGTGCTGTGTGGGAGCACAGTTGGCGTCTGTCCTGTCCATCAGAGACCCACAGTGCTAATGGGCATGAACGTGCCCACCGATACGATGCACCATTCGGGTCACCAGCAACTGGGAGGCGAGAGGTCACGCACAGACATGGGAAATGGAGACAAGGAGCTGGGTCTCCCCATGTGCATGCAAGCAAGAAGCTAGAAATACTGTGATCTTTGAAATAATAAGAGAATATTCAACCCATTATAGTCATACAACAGTCATCGCCACTCTGGTATGCGTACAGTCAGCTGAAAACTCATAGTGTGTGTTCCCTGAATCTTCTGCTCATTATCAATGCTCAAGTGTAAACCACAGCATCCACATAGTTGTTTTTTTCCTAATCCAAGTGTGACAAGACCAAACAAACAGTTAAAGAACAATCCCAAAGTCTGAGAGATAACACTACTAAACACAACATGCGGGCAACCTCCGTGCATGCGCCAGAACAAACCTCAGAACAGCAAGGAGGTCCCATTCCTGCACGCACTTCCACTTTGGAGGGGCACAGAGGACATCTGATTTCTTATGGATAATTAAGCAAAGTGCAGGTTTTATCTGACCATCGTCTGCAGGAATAATGGCTGTTTTACAGGGGGTGGGCGAATGGCAAAGAGAAAGTCTAAAATCGCTGTAGCAGCACCTGCAGAGCCTATGGGTTCACTTCCCCTCCTGCCCCAAGGAATCAAGACTGTAACATCGCTTGGGGCTACTTCTGCAGCACCACATTTAAGAGCCAGTTCAAAAGACCTGATTCAATGCCCACAGCAATGTAGAACATTCCCCAACCAGCTCCAGCAACGAGTTAAACACATGCAACCTGTTGATTAATTTGCAGGCAACAAGCTGCACTAATAAAGCCCCGGGGACCTTAATCAAGCTGTTTGCTGGATGCCAGACCAAAGCAGGAAGATGGGCAGAGCTGTCGGGATGGATTAGTGTTTGCCCACTGGCAACATTTCTCCTGAACGAAAGAAAGCAGTGGGGGGAAACACACACACACACACACGCAGCCGCACAGGACAGAGGGGAAATGATGTGCCTGTTGCCAGCCGGGAGCGAGTCCCAAGGCCGGACAGCTGCAGCAGCTCAGCAGTGTACGCAGGGGAGTTAATCGCAGGAGATGATTTTGCATCTTGGGTTTTACATTCACCTTCATTGGCTGCAACTCCTTCCGAGAAGCTGGGAAGGAGCAATTTCTTCCTTTTTCTTTTTGAAAAGATCTCGTCCTTATCTATTCCATGGATCTTCCTGGCCCCCATTCTCCTCCTACTCCACAGAGAGTTGAACGAAATAAAGTTACTTATAATTAACCCGATTTCGAAGCATTTTGGTGACAGAAATGGGGGTCAGGACGCTTTGCAAATTCAGCTTCAGTTCAAAAGGGATTATTTCCTTTCATTGTGACAACAAGGTTTGTCTTGGGTGCCTTTTTCTTCCTGCAGCATTTACTGTTCTGACAATGCACCGCCAGGTTAATGCAGCAGAATCCAAACAAACACTTTGCCTTCCCATCCCGTAACCAACTGCAAGGAACCCAAGTGGAATCAGTGCCAGAATAAGTAAGAATTACTGATCTGAACTCTGGTTATACACCGGGGAGAACTCTTCATCTTTTAAGTAGCTACGCTTTATTTAACCTGGCCATCCTTTTCATCGGGAGTATGCCCCTGTGTGCTGCCAGGGAGCATCCGTCTTGGGGTACCAGTTTAACAGGTTGCTGTGTGTCCAAGTGGATGCACAGAGCTTGTAAAACACCTGACTCTATACAGAGAAAAAGCATAGAAGCTCAAAAGATTTTTTTTTTTTTTTTGCTAAACCTTAACAGACCAAAACACAGGAGCAGAGAATGGCTCAGCTGCGTGTCTTACGTATGTTTGAATAGGGCCATTTCCCACACCAGCTTTCTGCTGTTCCAGCCAGCAGGAATGAAACATCCTGTGGGCATTTCTGCAGCTGGTGTAAACTGCTGTACATCCACTCCTATCAGCACAGCTTTGATAATTTATACCAAAGATCTTCCTCTCCTGTGTTTACAGCTCCACTGCCTGTCACAAGGGACACAAGCAGGATGTTGAAGCCTCATGACTGGTACCCATGGATGAAGGGGATAGTGAGCATTAAGCAAATGCAGTTGAGGATTAGCAAAAGCAATTATTAAAAACAAGTAGTGGAAATAATGATTCACCAGGAATTGAATCAGATGTTGGGCCCAGTCCCGCACCCAGTGGATTTGGTGATGGCAGTGAGGAAGCTAGCCCTTTAGAGATAATTTTTAAAGCTATTTAAATACCAAGAGCACTCCGTTCTAGTTTTGCAACACTGCCTTTGTGTCAACCCTGTCTTCCAGATTGCTCAGGACCTTGGAAAATGCCTGTGCCATCCTTCTCACCTTACAGATACCCCTCTCCCTACCAAAACTTTCAGTCAAGAAGAAACTGCATAGCATGAAATTCAGTTTCGCACAGGTTTTTCCTATCTATGGGTTGCATCAAGCCCGAGGCCAGGCTGAGTGCTAACAGTTCCTCTGTACCAGAATACCATAAATACACCTGCACACATTATTTCTCAGACGACCTTGGAGCACTTTGAATACGCTTTAGGAAACCCTGGCAATGTCAACGGTATCGCCAGTAATAGCTGGAAAACATGGAGGCACAGAAACGCAGACGACCTTGGCCAAGGTCAGGTACTCCAGCGAGGCCACTGGATGCTCTCAGCCACCACCTCCTTCCTCTACCTGGAGGGAAGACACCAGGCATGATGCCAAGCAGCCAAGTGCTGTGCCAGCTTTAGCCAGTGTAGAAGGCTGTCCTCTTCAGGTAGAGAAGATCAACAACAGGCATGCTCTGTGCCTTGATATAGAGAACCCAACAACCAGAAACACCCTCTCATAAGACAATATTTCCATTGCTTTCACTGGGAACAGGATCGGATTTGCAGCTGGGGAAAGGCTGGCACAGAAACCTGACAAGGGCTAAGTCCTCTCAAACCCTGGGTTAGATCTCTTCACACCAATTGAGCAAAATGACCTCGCTCTGTTAGCATCAGTTCTCCATCTGCAAAGTTTCATGTTAAAACATCACAATTAAAGAGTAAAGTCAAAAGTCAAGTGAGTCACTACCATAAAGATGAAATAAGAAAGCTCTATTTGAATCCCTCCACCCCATTCCAGGGTCAGCAGCCAAGCCATTCCCCATCCGCCATGAACATCCTGGGTTGCCAGTGAAATCACAAGCCAAAAGCAGATACAGCTGTTTTTCCCCACAACATTCAAAGCACATGCAGCAGTTTGATTCCCACTGGCTGTAAACCCACCACCCCTTCGATAACACTGACTCCAACAGAAATACGTTAACAGCACACTGACGCACCGCATCTGCCTGGCTGGTTTAGCTCCCCCAGACCCTTGCTAAGGGGCCGTGCTAGCTTGTGTACTGGGAATAAACCATGTTACTCTCCCTTGAATTAGGAGAGCTGGAAAGGAAGGGTTGGTCACATGGACTCAGGGTTTTTGCCTACCAACAGGTCAGGGGGTGGGTGAGCCTCCCTGAGGGAGAAACATTGGCCCAGATACAACGGAGGGTTTTCTGGAATAAGCTCTCATGTTGCAAAGAGACGGGTGAGGTTATACTGATGAGCAAACCGTATAGGATCACCAGAAATTGGGCTCCCTGGAGCTCCCTCACCTCCCTGTATTTCTTTTGATGGAACTAAAGATCTAAAATAGGGTCTTAGCCAGGATCTAACCCATGTTTGCAGTCCCTTGGGTACAAAGCTGCCTCTGGGGAGGAAAAGAAAGAATATCCGAATATCCTTTGGGATATTTAATCCCTTGCAAGAGGAATCTGGTACCAGGCCAGACATGGACCATCCAGCAATTTCAGTACTAGGGTCGACAGCAAAGCAGCCAGTGCCACCAAGACCCTCAGCATCCAAGCTCCCAGTGAAACCAGTGCAGCAGGGTCCATGTCACGGCCACAAAGGTTGTGATTGTGGACAAAAAGTAAACCTCACCCATAGACTACTTCAGCTTTGCTGCTCTGTCCCCTCTTGTGGTCAAATTATTTGTGGGTCACCAAGGCACAGTGTCCCCAAAGGTATGGGTAGGCCAGGGGAAGGACAGAACTACTGTTCCTGTTCTAGCTCCATTCCTATTTAATAGTCCCACAGGTCACAGCAGTTTTGGAACAAAACCCCAGGAAACACTCTCCCATCAAAGAGGAGAAAAAGCCCAACTAACCAAGAGTAAATCAACGGCAACAACCAAAATGCAATTTCCCAGCAAAAAGCCAGAATATAAAGATAGCAGAGGGAATCCATCATGAGCTAGATAAAGATGATTCAGGGGACACAAAAATCAGTAGGGAGAGGAGTGGGGGAAAACCCAATATTCAGTACTTCGATTGCATAAAAAAGTAAATAGACAAAATACCTATATTTTTTCTTCACTTAGTGTAGCAGAGAAATGATATAAAAATATAGAATAATCTTACTGGAGCATGATCATAAATAATAACTGACAAATAGCTGAAAACAGTCAAACCAGGAGATCATTTGCAGGAGAAATTCAGATGATTCTGTGGGTCACCTTGATCTCCAGCAGTTAAGGAATAAAAGGACAGTACAAAGGAACTAAATAATTTACATCCATCAAGCTTATCTGTCACAGGGCTACACCTTCCCTATCACTGCACATTTCTGGGATTAATGATCATGCACTCTCTGGAGCAGGGCATAAGAAGAAAAACTGAAATGATTTAGTTATTGGGGAAAAAAAGATGCACCACCCAGTTCAGGTAGCAAACACTGAATTTCAGAGGAATTCCTGAACCAGTAACCTTAAAAAGCCTGCAGAGCAAGAAGGTGACAGGCTTTCCAAGTCCCAGCTTTCACTTTCTCCTTTCCAAGTAAGTCACTGATTAAAAACTTCATTGAAGCTGTGACACGAGGTATTGGAAAGTCAGTAATTGCTAAATTTTATGCTGGATAATCTTAACTCAGCCTTTCTGGATGCTCATCCTGTCCAGGGAATGGAGCAGGTGTCTGTAAGAAAGGGGAGAAAGGGTGCATTTAAGAGTAACTTTTGTATGTTTATCTTTGCAACCTTTCAAAAGGTTTATTTTTGTTTGGGTGTGGACAGACCTGTTAGAGGAAATGCCTTAAAAGACACTATATAATTGCACAAAAGCACATTGTGTTTCATTGCAATAATCCTCCCATGAAATACATCACAATGCGCCTCAGGGCTCCCACAGAAAGCCTTCGTTGCGAACCCCAACCTGTGCAGCCATCCCGGTGCCGACTTTCACCTCGCTCGTGATGGCACTGAGGGCCACTTGGTTTCACACAAGTCCTGTGCAACCTGCTCAGCCCCAGACAGTGACAGCAAAGCTCGCTCAGACCATGCACAGAACCAGTTGGGGTCACATCTTCATCAAGAAAGTTGGCAGAGTTAAACCTGCATTACCTGGTAGCAGGAGAGAGCCACCAGCCCAGGAAAAGGCCTTGCCGAGAACAAGAGCAGTTGAGGTGGGTAGGGACTACCTTGAATGGCTGTTCTACCCCTTCCCAGGGTAGGAGCCATGCAGTGCCCCAGGAGTTGAGATGCGAGCCCCAAACAAGGCAGGAAAGGCACCCAGGGACCATCTGTTCCCACCATCAAGGCAAGCACAGCAGGTCCTACAGCTCATCTGAAGAGCCAAAGCTGATAACACGGTATCGTTCCCCATGGCCAGCTATCAGCAAGGCAGAATCAAAGGGAAGAGGCTGCACAATTATCTAAAGAGCAGGACTATCCGGCCATTATAAAAAAATGCTGATAATGAGATTTTCATATTTCTAGGGCATGTTACTACTGCCATTAAGATACTCTCAAAAGGATTCAAATGACCATTAGGGTGGATTCCACCTGGATTTTTATCAGGGTCCCTTTCACCATCCCCTGAAGCATCTCAGATATGTAATGTTTTGGAGGGGGGTGTACTGGTCCATGAAGATGGATCCCTGCAGCAGTTCACCAGTGCCTAAGAAATGCTCCCTCTCAGTAAACTACTATACTGTACAACAGGTGGGAAGCAAAGGGTCATTTTTGGTTTCCACTGGAACCAATTATTCTCCTGGCACATCTATATAATTTTTTTCCACAATCAAGATAGTGAGGTTAGGCTTTTTTTTTTAAATACACAAAGGCCTGTAATGGGCAATTTGTGCTGTGCCACATCTGGAGCCTCCAGCTTATCAGAGCAGTCATGGGACACACAATTTTTGTTCATAACATCTGGAAAAAATAATAGTCACCGAAGCCCACAGACCCAGCCCACAGGGGTGGAAGGGAGGTCCCCTTTATCTCCAGCAGATACTGGATTTTGCATGTCAGCTTTGACTGGAGGCGACAAGGGGCAGAAACACAGCAATTAGCAACCGAACAGCTCCTGCTACCACCCCAAGCTCCGCTGGGAGATTCGAGCACTGGATAGCAACTAAAAGTGCAGAGGGAAGCCAGCAATACCCATCTCCAGCTGCATGTTTCTAGACCCAAGAATGTACTTCCCCCAAAGACACAGCCCAGGGAGGTTTCTTGGGCCTCCCTCACTCTCATATCCCCAGCCAGCCTAGGACTCCCTGGAGTCAGCAGGATGTTTCCCATGGTGGGATCTGATGACCACCCAGCCCCAGGCATCCAGCGACAAGCTGGCTCAGGGCTCACGAAGTGCTCTCCCCTCAGACAGGCAGGGACAGATGCAGTGGGGTGGCTGGCAGAGGGCACCCCATCGCCATCAGGCCTTGCCTCTCCCAGCCTCGCTCTACCCATTTACACATTACCAGGGGCACACACTTGACAGCTGCAAAAAAGCAGATAATTCTGCCTGCCATGGCTGTGTTTAAGCAAAAGCCGTTGCTTTATGAGGAGCAGCTTAGTCAAAGCACATAAAGAAACACCATGCAATATTTTTTGAAGAGGTATTTTTTTATTGCTTTGAGAAGCAAAAGGTTAGCTACAGAAATAGATAGAATGAGGCAGCTTCACAGAACAACTGCTTCTTGTTTCTCTGATTCTGCACCTCCTCTTCCATCCTCTCACAAACCTCATCCACCTCCAGTTCCCACCCCAGGTGCTCTCCACACACAGTGCCCAGGGACCTTCCCACTCCCGTCCCGTGCTGCCACGCGGTCAGCATGACAGACCCAGCAAGGAGCATCCGGCACCTGCAGGGACGTGCAGCTGGGGAAGGGGAGAAGCCCTTCATGGCACTTGTATGGCCCACCAGCAGGGCCAGGACTGCTTGCTTTGTTTGTTTCTCTACGTCAGTGAGAGGGGAACAAGAGAAGTGAGAGATCCTTCCTCCTCCTCACACTCTCCATCCTTCTCCATTCCCCAGGCTGCTCCCCCTGCCCACCCTCCTCCTGCCACCTGCAAACTTCACCAGCATCAGGAGCCGTGTGGCACAAGTCCTGGCCTGATCCAGCCACCGTTTATGGCGCCTATGCCTTTCCCCCACCTTGCTCTGTGCACATGCAGGTGTGGATACGAAGTAAAGCTGGAGTCCACATCCCTGGTATCAGCAGGAGCCCCAGAGCATCTCACAGTCAGTGTCAAATGAACTCTTCATAATGGAGAGACAACCAGCATCCAGGTATCTAACTCACAGCCAGAGTAAGAGCTCCAGTTACTCCCTGGTGGGTTGTGCGCAGTTCCCCACACACACAACAGCACCCTCCGAACCCAAGGGACTGTGGTGGCTCAGACCCAAGTTGTCACAAGGCCAGGGGTGGCTGTGACAATCCAAACCATTCCCAAGGGACAGGGACCAGGCAGCACCCCACAGACATGGCCCACAGCAAGAAATACTCAGGTTATTCTTACCGTGTTGCATTTAAGAGGGTTGTTTGTCTCAGTCCCATTAGCCCTCAGCAAATTACAAATAAAGAACAAAAAAGACAAAGAAAGAGTAGCAGCTCACAGGCTCTGACCAACCTGCTTTTCCTGTCTGAAGTATTAACTTTCATTTCCTGAGGGACAAACCCCGTTATCCTGATCTGAGTGACATAAAACCCAGCTCCTGTCCCTGCAGCATCCCACTGCCTTCAGCTCCCCTCTGCAAGGCACAAGCAGGGAAAAAGGAGGGCTTCAGGTCTCCCAAAAGTGTTGTTCCCTGCCCAAATGAAAGGTGTTGAGGTCATGCCTTTCCTTGCTCTTACAAACAGGATCACATATGGCTCGAATGGGGAGCTGTGCTGGTTTGAACCCCAAAGCACAGAGGCATCTCTGAGCTGTGGTCCAGAGACATCACTGCTGGGCGCATCCGAGACGGAGGGCTGCGTCTCTTCAGAGGGTTTTGCAGGTTGAAGGCTTGCATTTATCGGCATGGGAGTGCCACATGCAGGAGAAAAGGCGCACACACGTTTCTGGGAGCTGGATTCTCCCACTCACAGGGCTCAAGGAAAAACACAAAACGGGTTTGACAGAAAATAAATTAATTCAGCATGAAGAATTTCTAAAAAAAGAAAAATTATCTTTGACATTAAAAAAATAGATAAATCCTTGCAGAAAATTACTTTAACCAGGACAAAATTACATCACAATGCTGAAGAAAGGAGGCACAGATAAGGCTGTAAAATATGTGTGATGTTTTTACACCCCTAGGCATCGGGAAGGAGCACAGTTCAGAAATGACAGCCAGGATTCTCGCACTCTCCCAAGCTTGGGGGGCTTGCTATAGCCAGGAGAATAGAAACCAAACTGCTACAGAGAAGTTGTATCATCTCATGCCTCAATTTCTCCTTCACATAATCCAGACGGTAGGACAACCCCACAACTGTGGATTTTCTTAAGATCTTGTCATGTTATGTAACAATGTTGGGTGAGTGTTGGGTCCAGAAAATGCAACACTTGGAGCAGCCATAGCGATCTGGGGTGTAGGGAACATCATTCCCATCTCCAGCTTTCCTGAGCTCAGTGCTAGGTTTTAGTCACTCTCTAGCATCCCTTCTTACTAGGAATACAGCCGCATGGCCCTACACCCGAACACCATGGACCTCTCCCCAGCAGATAAGCAACCCTTCTTTGCCATGCTCTGCCTTCTTGGCTTTGCAGGTCTAGGGTTTCATCCCTGAGGGACAATTAAGAGCTACTTTTCATAGGGCCGAGGTTCCCTTGTAACTTCTTAAAGACCCACATGCTTTACTCTTAGAAAAGCACAGGGGCACACATACCTGTACACACTCATCCCCCCCCTACCCCCCACCCCCAAAAAAAAAACCCAAACACACTCTGCCCCATCTCCTCAAAGCTCTTCACATTTTTTAATGGAGTCCTTCAGGATTCCAAATTCCTGCTTAGTTTCACGCTGTCCCTCCAACCTTGCAACAGGCTCCCTCCAGCTTGTGCAGGTCCAGTCCTCAGACAGGTTCTCCCCCTCCCACCAGCGCAGCACGACCCTGCTAGCTGTAATCTCCTGCACATCCCTCTGTGCTCTCCTTTCCTCCTGGGGAATTTCCAGCCTCCCTCCCATGCCTCATCCTCTCAAACAACCTGTGACAAGTTCCCTTCAGCACAGCCTTTTGCAAGTCCTTTTGTTGCATTCACCCTAGTGCCAGAACAAAGCCGTTCCAGGTTAACAGCCTCTGTGATAGTTTTGTAGCTGCTTTCAGGCCAGGCACATGTTGTGACGCTTCGCCTTTATATTTACGGATCTCGGTGTTTTACATATATACTCCCAGCCTCATGATACAACCAAGGACACAGAAGGGTACCGGTGTACAAGACTCACCCAAGATTCAAACAGCAAAACAGAGCAGAGCTGTGAGTGGAAGATAATGCCTCAACTTCAGACCAAAAGAAGAGCACCCAGGAACGGGCCATAAGGTTATTCTATTGTACAGGCTGTAGGCGCAGTTTACACAATGTACCAAGTCCTCTTCCATTGTCCATTTATACTATTCCTCCTTGCACTACAGAAATCCAAGTTAGCTTCCATCAGCCCAACGCCTCCATCTCCCCGAACCCAAGCGTGCACCACATCTGACCTTTGCATGCGTTCTAAATTTGTACTTAGAAGTGCACATTGTATTTCGCTAGCCTCTTGTGTGTGTTTTCCATAGACACAATGACACAAAAGAAGCAGAGTCTGCGAGCCAAGCCCTGGAAAGACGGTAGCTTTAAATAGCCTCTTTGTCTTGCTTTTCCTTGCTGAAATATTGCACATTATTTAGAATTGAGGTTTAGTTTTATCAGAGACCCAGAAATAGAGACAACAGAGGGCTGAGTGAATTTTAGCATCATTTTAGGACCTAAAGTTTCTCATTCCTTCCTACCCTCACCTCATCTTGCCCTTCATTGCGGGATCTGCACCTGCATCTCAAAAACCACCAGTACACACTCCTCGATGGGCTCTCAGACCCACAGGAGTGACCTCCGACAGAAAGGGAAGGGGTGCACAGAGAAGGTGGTACCCTTGAGAAGGTGTGACAAACTTCACCTCTGCACACTGAGGGCAGGATTGTAAACCCAAAGCTTCTGTCCTTGATGGGGAAAATCTGCAACTTCAACATCTTTCAGGCTGGTACCCAGATGAAGTCAGTCAGAAATGAAAGAGTTTCTCAGTACTAAATTAATGGGAAAACTGTCAAGAAAGTAACTGAAGTTAAGCATGTATGTTCCAGTCCAAGGTAGGAGCAGGCATTTGTAACTGTGCTATTTGAATTCCGAACTCTGAAAACTGGAGTGCTTCCTAGTCAGGGCATATGGGTGCTCCCTTTTCAGGCGTGTGTAGCAGCCTGCAGAGAAGAAAAGATGCTTACCCCCAGTGAAAAGCCCCAAATAGGGTGTAACAGGGTGACATAATGGGAAAACACCCACCAAGGCATTCCCATCTCACCTCTGGGCTGCCATTAATCACATCATCTGGGTCCTAACACACTTTTGTTTTGTACAGCAAATACATGATAGGTTCCTTTCTTTTTCTGATTTCCCAGAAAAGCAGCTGCAGAAGTCATCAGAGCAATCTGTAGAGGGGAGAACTGTGCATTTATGTATTTAACCCAAGGATGCAGCCTGCATGGTGGGTTTGAGAGAGTGATGCTGGGAGGAGAAAGGCTGTTAAATTACAAAGGCTGAGCCATATTAGTGCAATAAGGAGGGAAAAAGCAAGCCTCGTGAACTAGCCCTGTAACCCCAGGGCCATGCAGAAATAACAAAGTGCATCAGTATCTCAAGTTTTTCCACTCCAAAGGGAAATACCTCTCCCTTGCCTCAGTTCACCAGGCTGCTAAGCCACAGGAGCTACAGCAAGGTGCCACTGCACTGTGTGCCCCACGCCTCAGGACAGTCCCCTGTCCTCTGTTACAGAGTGACCCAGCCCAGAGGGCACTTGGTGTTTGTCCCAGAGCAATGCCAAGGCGCTGGCCAGCAAACATCCGAACCACAATTAATCCAGAGCTGCAAAAAGCCATCACTACTGGGCATCGACGTTCCCTGAGCCTCACAGCGCAGCTGCAGGAGACGGGGCTGCAGGGAATCCCACATGCCCAAACTTCTGGACTGATCGGAAGCACCGTGCTGCTTCAGAATACTGGGACAGCTGGGCACAGCGACTTGGAGCAGGGGCAAAACACGCGTGAGCGAGCTCCCAGCTGCGTGAACCGCAAGACACCGGTCAAACGTCAAGTCAAAACCCACAGAGCGGAGCCAGCTTCGCCTCCACTCACCACCTGCAAAAGGTACGGGCCGGGCCGAGCCCAGAGGTGATGCTCCCCGGGCCGAGCGGAGCCCCGAGCGGAGCGCAGCGGGGAGCAGCGGCGGAGCCCTGGGGGCGCTTTCCTGGGCGGCTGGCGCCACCTACGCCCGGCAACGGTCTGCTGCACCCTCCCTCCTTCGCTTCCGAGCACAGGGGAAAGGACTTTCAGTAGCAAAATCCTGACTTCCAGGTCCCTCCGCCTAACCTTATACAGAAAAAAAAAAAATATCTGGGAGTTAAGACCTGACAGGAGGCCAGGAAAGACTTTTGGAGGAACCCAAGCTGGAGCCTTGGAACCCTTCCGCTGAAGGAAGGTCAGACCCACTGAAGAGCTGGGGGACCTCAGGAAGGTTGTGGGGGCTTTTCCTTTAAGTGCCTTCTCCCACAGAAAGACTTCCCGCTGTTCAGAAGGGTGCACGTTGCTCCTGGAGGGGACTGCACTTGGTCAGTTGTTCTGAAGGAAGATTTAGACAAAAAAGGGATTAAAAACAAAAAGGTGACGTAGTGGAGCCAGAAGCTCTCCTCAGACTGAAAGGAGCGCTTCTTTGGATCAAGAGATAAATACTCCTTGGAGACTTGGTAGCCCATTGCAAACTTTTCCAGAATCTCAAACAGACCCTGGGATTTCCAGCCATCCTGTACGGATCACGGGCAAACTCTCAACCAAAGCGTCTCATTCAGGCATCAGCCCCCAGCCACCTCCACCTGAAACAGTCCCAGGCAAGGGTCAGCCCATCGTGATGCCAAGGCAGGCACCCACACGCTGAGCAGAAGAATTTGACATCCATCCAGATCTCAAGAGCGCTCACACTATGAGTGCAATTAACTGCCACAGGCCGTCAGCTTTTAACTGGTACCCAATCTCTAAGGGAAAGGAGCTCAGCTTCCATCTACTGCAGGGGCACACACCCATGAGGGCATTCAAGGAGTAAGATCTCTCTCAGCTGTGTCCTCCTCAGAGATTTGTTCTCCTGTGGACCAGCTGCTGCACGGTTATTTGCTCTTCTTGTGACCAGGCTCAGTCCCTTAAGCAACCTGCTTCAGTGTCCTTTTCCTGGCATTCATTCAGCCTGGGTTTGGTTTTTTGGGTTTTGTTTGTTTGTTTGTTTTTCTGGTGCAGTTATGGAGTATCAGTGCTGACTGTAGTGACAGATGCCCACCCCAGGTGCCTTACTGCCCACTCAGGACTCTCCTGGCCAGGACCAGGGGACCACCGCATCCTGAACTGCTTACCTTGCTGCAAAGCTTGCGGCCAAGGCCCAGCCCTGCTGCTCTGTATAAGAGACGTACAAAGCAGTATTTCTAATTGAAAACCCTTCTATCTCAGTGACAACTCCAGCTATAAAAGATTTACTGGTTTTATAATCCCACATTCCTGCTTTCTGCCCAAACGCTGGTACTTCAAGCATGGCTAAGAGGGAAAAAAAAAAAAAAAAAAAAGCTCTTGGTCCCCTGCTCCAGCAGAACCAGAAATTCAGAACAGTGGGTGGAAGTCAAGTAGTTGAATGTTTCCCAAATATTTTCCGTGTTTTATAAATATCCTAGGACCAATCTGGTCATTGGCTCATGAGCAAGAATACTTTATTCAAGTGAAGGCTGCAGAGGAACAGAGTTCCTAGGCACAGCAGTAACACACTTGGTATTAGAGATTATTTATTCCCTTTCTCATGCAAGATAGGTTCGCCCTTCCAGTGGGGATTACTCTTCACTGGAAATACAGAAACTGCTGCCACCAACCCACCAAACTGAGTCTTACTGCAGGTGGAACATGCACAAGCTGATGGCCAGAGCACCTCCCTGCACACTTTACCATAGGTTGAGACTGGTGCCCACAGCACAGGACCCCAGCAGAAGGGGCACTCAGCACCTTGGATTTGTTCACATTTGATAATCCCTAAAATTTCTCTATCCCTAACAGAGATCAGACTGCAGAGGCTGAAGGATGCATCCCCACGGAAGCTGTATTGGAGAAGGTGAGTGGCTCGAGCACGTGCAGGGGGCACAACTGAAACTTCAGCAATAGGAAATGTATAGAAATTGGGGTTTTTTAAATTGGAACACAGATAGGGCTACCAGCACTGGAAAGCCATTTCTCTGATTTCTGATGGCCATACTGTGCAAAAGGAGACATTACTTCAGACTGAGAGCAGGCTGAGATTTATGTATGTTCTTGACAATTAATTCCATCTTGGTTCAAACCCTTGTATCCAGTCCTAGAAGTATCACCAAATGCATTTATTTACCTTCTCTGTTAAGCAAATGGGAGTGCAGCAGTAGGTGTTGACATAACGTATTACCGAGGTCTGACTTGCCTGATACTACATTAACTGTAAAAATGTTTTCTCAGGTACTGTTTGGCAGAACTGGCTTTATAAGCCAAGGCTAGATGTTTGGATTTCAAAACAAACATCAACATTAGGGAGCACAGTTATGCACCAATCAGAAATAGTCTTCCATTACATAACAAACATGTACATCTGATGGTGACCCACTACCCCAAAACCAAACACAGCATTAACAGCTCCCAGGAGAAAGAAATACACACAACATGAGAACCTGCTACAGCAGAACGTGACCTGCTCCCAAAGCATTCATTCATCAGGAAAACAATCAGCCCTTAATCCACTGGGGCTAGCAGCACCCCACAGAATAGCAGAGGCCCTCCCTTAATGTACATACACTCCTGCACTCAATATTGCTCCACACACCTGGGAGCAATAGCCAGTAGGAAACAAGGCTCAAAAGTCATTTTTTTTCTTTCCTTTCTGCCCATTGCCTGCAATTATCCATTTCCTGAAGTGAGGAGTATCTACTGCAGACACCCAAGTTGTACTTTGCATTACCCTATGCTCCTCTTTCTTCTGTCGTAGGTAGCACTCAGCATCAGTGTGAACCTGTGTGACATTGGACAACTGGATCTCTGCAAATGTGTTTGCCATCCAGGAGAGGGGAGAGCAATGCAACCTCATGCTCCAAAGGTTCCTGGCACACCCCCAGAGGGACCTTTCCCTCACCTCCGTACCACACGCCCTGGTACTGAGGCTCAGGCAAAAGCAGCTAGCAGTGCAGTTTCACAGATTCCCCTGCTGTGTATCACGCTACTGAACTGCACATTTAGGAAATGACAGCATTCCCTTACTTCCAGTAGCAAAATATTCTGGGTTTCCCCAAAGGAAGAGAAAACAAAACTAAGTACTTCAAGTTTTTTAAAATAATTAAATCAGATCCAGCTATAAAGGCCCGAAAAACTGATCAAATTTCCAACACTGCCAGTAAGAATTAGGTGTGACGAATGACGATGTTGTATTTAAAAATGAAACTGTAGGAGGTCACATGTGACAAACAGTATGCAGATCCCAATGGCCTGAAGCCAAGGAGAAGTTAACAAGAAACAGGTTCAGTCTTGTCGAAACTCACTGCTACATCGCCATACCAGTAACGGTGGTGATGCCTCACCTTAGCTTACACGTTACCCAAGACTTCCCTTATTCCCACCCAGGGTTATTTGTATTCCGGAGCGCTGGCACCTCGTACCGGTTGGCTGAGTTCAGTTATCGGCTCCCTTCAAATCCAGCCAACCAGGCTCCCGACTGTTGGGCTTCTTGGACACACACAAGACTCATAAAAGGCCACAAGAACCTGACACCCGGCTGCACGGCCAGCGCGAACCCATTTGTTTTCCCAGGTCCGTTTTCCCAGCCGGGGGAGCTGGGATTAGCAGGCAACTTCGGAGCCAAGGACTTTGAATTCCAGCGGGTGAATTTGGCGGGACTGCTGCCCGGGCAGTAACCGCGAAGGATGAAAGTGCACTTATTGCCACAGCTCTGGCTTGGGGCGGCAGGGAAAAAGAAGCACGAACAACCCGCACGGCGATCTCCGTAGCTCGGTAACCGGCACGGACGAACCAGGGGCTCAGGCCACCGGGTACCTGCCCTCCCCGCAGCACGACCGCAGCCCACCCGCTCCAAGCACTGGCGTTTTACCGGTCGCCTCCGCGCGTGTCACCGATGCCACTGTCACATCCTCCCTACCCTGAGGGACACAGCAGCGCGGCCCCACTGTTTTTTCTGCCAAGCCCACAGCACCGCGATGCGCTCCCCGCATGCGGCAGCTTCAGCGCTGGGAGAGCGGCCGGGCCGGGTCAGTCCCGTCCCGGAGAGGCGCGGGGAGAAGGGACGCGCTGCCCCGCACTTACCGATGCCGGCGGCGCCGCGCAGGACGGACTCGGCGTTGCCCATGGCCGGACGGACGGGACGCGGAGAGGAGCGGGACTGGAGCAGGACAGGGGATGCAGCCGGGCAGCACCGCACTCCCGCCGGGCAGCACCGCGCTCCCGCCGCGCCGCCGATTCGAAGCTGCCGCCCGCCCCGCCCAGCGCCGCCACCGCCAACCGCCGGCCGCGGGCGGGGCCGCACGGGCGGGGGCGTCCCCGGCTCCTCTCCCGAAGGAGCGGCGGTGTCTGCATCCCCGCGCACCCACCTCATCCCGCAAAGGGAGGTGCCCGCACCCACGGCAGCCTGCCGAGGGACGTGCCTCCTGCCAGTCGGTAAAGGCCGGGTGTCCACGGCCGCCTCCCCCCGCCTACCTATAGCGCGGTTGTTTCCGTACCTACACCCACACCGATCTGGACAGAGCCACCGTCTGCACCCCCGCCAGCCCAGTGGCAGTCCCTTGGGATTTTGAATGACAAGACTACAGGCACGAGTCAACCGGCTCCATGGTCCCTGCACCGAGCTGATAAAAGTAATAGACTAGAATTGCTTCCTTTTCTGAAAAGACTTTCACAAAAAACCCCACAGGACTAGTGCAGACTACTGCAGTGATCTTCACCAGTGCACAGCTCTGCCCTGAGACATGGCTGCTTCTAGGAAAGGGCCAAGAGCAGGAACAGGCCATTGTCATGTAACAGGATGAAGATTTCTTCCCCATCTTGGATAGCATGTGGTCCTTTCGTGCCACAAAGCTGGGAAATTTATAATAGAGATGAGTCCCGCTGCCCCAGGACACGCTGTTCCCCATTATCTCATTTGCTGTTACATTTTGCACAGGACTGATAGGGACTTCAGCGGAAGTAAAAGAGCAAAACAGAAAGCTTGAGATTCCTGAGTGTTTCCACTGTCACAGCAGCCCAGCCACCCCAGGGAATAACAGAGAGAATGAAAGAAAACAACTGTAGGGAAGACACCACTTATCCCAGTGCTGATTTCCTCTTCCACAGCTGCATCCAGAACATCATCACTGGGTGCCAGCAGCTCTGAATTGCTTAGATGCAGATTAAGGCACATCCTGCACTGAAAACCATAGACATGATAACGGGAACATGATGTGCAGACGAGCATGTTGCTGCTTTGAGCTGGGGAACAGGCCGAGCCTGGGAGGAAAGCAGCAGGGATGCCACTGGAGGAGCGTTGCTGCCTTACCTCCTCCCCACCATCCCAGTGCCCCTTATCAGACACCACGGTCACGCGCTGAGAGCCCGGCTGAGGCAAGGATGCCTTGCTTGACTGTGAGCAGGAGAGTGACTGTGACAGGCGGATACTCCTTATCTAGCTGCTAATGCATTTTTTATCTCCTCCGTTAGGTGACAGCAATATGGGAAGGTCTCTAGTACTTGAGCAACCTTCAAAGCAGCCTCCTGAGCTGATGGTCCTATCCTCAAACACAGCAGTTTATAGTCACCTCATCACCAGGTTTGGGGCCATTAGTGTGGCTTGGGTTTCTAATAATAACCCTGTAACAACAATAATAACAGCAGCACAATGCAGAAGAACTGCTGAGTGCTCACAGTCGATCCTGAGCAAGTTGGGACTGGCGGCAGGACGCAAGCTGCAGCCCTCAGTAACGCCAGCCATTACAACAAAAGGACACTGATTTCCCAGACTTTCTCAAAGCAAAAGGGAGGAGATGTCTTGCTCTGTTTGTTCCCAGAAAACACTTAGACATACTCTCGTTCCTGAGGGGGGTCAGTAGCACACAGAGCAGCTTTCCCAGCCCTCTAATAACAGGGGAGTTGCTTTCACCTGAGCAGGTGCAATGGGAACCCAGCTGCAGAAGCAGCATGTGCAGAATTGCTACTGCCAGGTAATCACCCAGCACAGGGACAGGGGCACTGGTGCCAGGTGGCTGGCATGCTCAGCACACAGCCAAACTCAACCATCTCGTTTTCTGCTGTTGGGCCAGGATCTCAGCCACTGCCGTCCCAGCAAGAATTTCTCAACCGATAAGAGCAGCCGTTTATTTAAACCTTCTCCCACTCCTGCCTGAGCCTCTGCCAGGCTGTCCCCAGGAGGAGGAGGAAGCCCAGGCAGGTCACAACATGTCATTCAGCTGGACAGTTACTGGCACTCAGAGGAGGCTGAAGGGAGCCTGACACCTCTGTTCTGAGACAGAAACCCTGCAAGGAGGATACAAGGGTGATGTGTGGCTCCTTCCCCTTTAGCTCCTGCATTCATTGCCTGGCCCCTTTGGGACAAGGCTGTCAGGAGGCATTGCCGCGTCGGCTGGTCACAGCACAGAGTTGAGGTTCAGAAGATGATGTTCTGACAGACGTTGTCTGTTTTCTTGGCAGCTGTTGTCAAACTGCTTTAATCCCTCTGCAGCTTCCCCTCATAAGGGAGGGATAACGCCGCTCAGGGGGGATTGCATGGTTGATGCTTAAATCCGGCCTGTAATGTTTGACAGTGTCTCGAGCAGGCAAAGGGCTGTCTAGCTTCACATTGCCCAAAATAGCCCCCACATAATCCTGTACTATTCCTGTGTCAGTGTCATGCTCTAGACAAAGGCCCAATTAAGGTAAATTTCCAAAACATTTTTTCCACACTTGCAATATTACGAAGAGCATAGATTCCCCGAGCAGATTTGGAGCCAAAATGCATTGATCCTGACCTGAAGAAATGCTTTTTTATACTTCCATGCTTATTCAAGCTATGAATCTTCTCCTCTTGCCAAGAAGCAGTCTGGTTAGCAGTGACCATGGTAATGATTTTTTTAAAACATGAACATCTGTCTCCGCTGGGAACCAAGCTGAGGTTCACCAGCTCATTTCATGCTGAGACCATCAAGCAGCTGTCAGGCAGCGCTAACCCTCAGCATGTGTTACTGGACTGGAACCAAGAGCCTTCAGCAAAGAGCATTTTAGGTTCCATAAACTCTCACACCTCAGCTCTAGGGACACAGCACCTGCACTGTGAGCTGGCCGGCTGGCACAGCTGCATGGTGCAGCCCACAGCTTTCCCAGCAAGAAGTGAGCAGGGAGACACTGCTTTGCAGTCCAGCCCATGCACACACCCTTAATCATTTCTGCAGGGGTAGGTTCAGTCAGGGCTGCGGCAGCCTTGGCTTTACTGCTGCAGAAGCATACGGGAGGGTGTCATCCTTAGCTCACAAGCTAAGCACTGGTCTAGGCGCAGACATCACAGAGAGGTTACACAAGGCCACATCCCCTCAGCAACAGGACAGTGAGTTACTTCAGTGGGTAACAAAACATGACTTTTGCATTCCTCTCCTCTCCCCTTGTTCTGCAAGCACTGGAAGAATAACACAATACACCGAACAAGCGGAAATGAGAGCAGCTCTTACACAAGCAGAGCACTGGAGCTATTGCCCAGGGCACATCTGGGCTCAGCCCAGTCCCTGCAGTTGCATACAGTGTGGTTGTGTTGCCAGTCCTCAGATGCCCGTGAACTGGTGGGCCGTTATGGAGAAGCCCTCGAGATTCCGTCCCCTTGTGCTGCCGGAGAGGTGCTTGCACAGCAGTTGGGAAAGGTGCAGACACACAGGTGCAGAAGACACCCTGGCTTGAGCAGTGTGTAGTAGCAAGGATCAGGCCCTCATTAACACAGTGGTATATTTGGTTCTGTCACAGTGTAATCCTGGAAAAAAACACATTTTCCTTTCTGAAACTCTCATAATTACATAATAGCACTAATGCTTAGCTGCTTTTGTAACCATTGTATCATCAGATCTGAAAGCACTCCACAAACCTTGGTCCCCGAAGTGAAGAGAACCCTGACCCTGGAGAACAGGAGGAATAATGGTTTCACTGTGGGTTGCTCAGTGGCAGTCCTGGTACAAACCCCCACATCTCCCCATACTCAGAGTGGGTTTGCATCCTGCAGCGTTCGGACATGCACTTATAAGTGTCCCCTCTGGCACTGAAGATGCTGCTGGAGAGCAAAGACTTTACATTTAGCCACTTTAAATTTTTCAGCGTTGAACTCTGTTAAGGGCCACTTGCAACATGACAGAACTTTGTTCTTTCCGTGAAGAGCAGCCGAGTGATGTGACAGATCAGCTCCGCAGATTCAAGCGATGCTCCCTCCAGCATCACTTGAGTCCTGACCTCGGATGACTTCACCAGGCAAGGTCCTTCTGTTTTTCCAGCATTTTGTCCCTCTGTAAAAAGCGGGTAACAGCAATATGGAATTCTCTGCTCAGGATGCTGTGGGAACTGAACAGCCACTTGTTGTTCAGATAACACAGGGAAGATTAAGAATGCTCTGAAAGCACAGCTGTACGAGCTGGGTAGCTCAATTACACCGTTATCGTTGTGCTCATTACAGACATTATCACCAATTACGGGCCCCCCGCCGTGCTGGTTGTGCGTAGAAGGCAGGAACCGGCGCTCCCTCCGCGTTGTGCCGGCCGGGGGAGCGGGCGCAGCCCCGGCGCGGCGGGAGCGGCCGCTAGAGGGGAGCGGCTCCCCGCAAACCGCCGCCGCGCCGGGAGGCGCTGCCCGCGCTGCACCGGGGGTCTGCCGGCACGGGTTTGCACCCACCGTGCTTCCGACAGGCACTGGCCGAGTGGAAGGTCCTCCCCGATTTTAGCTTGTGTCGCTAGGAGCCAGAGATGCTCGGGGGAGACCTTATCGCGCTCTACAGATACCTGAGAGGAGGGTGCAGAGGGAAGGGGTTGGTCTCCCAAGAGACAGGACAAGAGGAAACAGCCTCAAATTGCACCAGGGAAGGTTTAGATTGGATATTAGGAAAGATTTATTCACCGAAAGGGTTGTCAGGCATAGGAACAGGCTGCCCAGGGAAGTGGTGGAGTCACCATCCCTGGGGGTGCTTAGGGACATGGTCTAGTGGTGGACTTGGCAGTGTTGGGTTAACAGTTGGACTTGATGCTCCTAAGGGTCTTTTCCAACCTAAACGATTTTCTGATTCTATGACTTGGGCTTACTGTGTCTGCTGGAGGACCCATGCACACGCAGAGCTTTGTGAGAACTTCATGGTTCACCTCTGGAAGTAACGTTGGCACTCTGCATGCACAAAAATGACGTCAAGACAGCCAGCAACAGCCAAAGAAGGATGACATCCTTCCAGTGAGCTAGTCCAGGACCTCCCCAGTCAAAGCCAAACATTTTCATGTCCTTACAGTGTTTTGCAAGATGTCAAAAACTCCAGCAAAGATTTCAGTGTGGGGTAACTCTCTGGAGTAACCACAGAGCCCATAGGAGGAGGGAAGGGAGATGATATCACACAGACATCCCTTCACCTTCCACTGCTGCCTTCTGCAAACAACCTGCCCTAGGACAGAAGTGGGCAAGAAGGAAGGAGATGGTCCTTGCCAAAGCCACAGCAGATTTTCAGACATCTCTGGCAGGTCATGCACCAACACACACCCAAATGTCACAAAATAAGAGCACAGAAAACTGGAAAAAAAAACCCAAACAAACTCACATGGATGTATGGCACACAAAATGAACTCACTGGCAGTTCCCCACCCCTGGTCCCAGGGCTTTGTCCCCCAGAGACCAGCCAAGCCAGCACTGCAGGGAGCCATCCTGCCTCGAAGCCCAGCAGATGGCAGAAAGACACTCAGCGATGGAGAACATGCTGTTAATTACAGACACGGTTATTACTCGTGGAGTGGTACCCAGTACACCCCAATCACAGCTCCAAGTTTTATTGGGCTGAGCATGACGGGATGGTATTTCTGTGGCACTCTTCACCCTAGAGATATTTCAAGGCTGGACATGCCCATTTCTGGCCTGGTGTGTATACACTGTGAAATAAATGCAGTTTACATTCAGTGTACATGCACTGCCCTGAGGACCCGTGAGCGCTCTGTGCAGTCAGTCCATAGTGAGAGCTGCTCCTTGGACTCATCCATCCTGTCCCCTCACCCACGGCAAACCTCCCTCTGGCAGCTCCCAACTGCCCACAGCCCACTCGGGTAAACACCTCTGACCTCACGATATCCAGGAATCGCAGATGAGTGCCCCAGCTCCTTAAATTCAGCCTGGAAAAAAGGTTTCTATGTAGGAAAGAAGATACTTCCAGAGAACACGATGAGCAAGGTAGCTTTATTTAAACTTCTGCCAGTTATTTATTTATTCATTTTACTGTAGCTATTTTAGAGGTTGTCATGTGAGAAGCAAACTAAAAAAAAACCCCTCTCGGCTAATGTGACAGCAGAGCTGGACAAGATGAATCTCTGAAGGTGGGATTGTGTTTGCGGTGGGTGTGCTGGCTTACGCCCACCTCTCTGGGGTGAACAGCGGTTTGGCAGTGACAGCAGTACTGTACAACGGTCTAAGGCAGGAGATGAAAAACCACAAGTCAAATCACATGTATTAGGGTTCTCACATACCACTCTACCTGACTGAAAATCAGCGTATGACGTTTTCTCATCGCACGTTGTTTACTACTGCTGATACATCTCTTCATGCCGTGTAATAGTGGGGTAGTGTTGCAGGTTTCAGAGCAACCCAGAGAAGTGTCAGCAACAGTTTGACATGGGGCTGGAAGCCCAGATGTGTAAGGTGTCTGACAGCAACTTCTGCTTCGGCTTAGCATGAGTCACTCCGTCACTCCCGTAAATCATAGGATTTAATGGCCTCTCCTTTCAAACACAAAGAAATGGTGGAAAATGTGCTGGGGAATATTTCAAAGTGAGTAGAAGCTGATAAAAGCACTGGCAGCCAGTGTCTGGGACCTGGCAGAGTACTCGAGATGCCTGAGCCCCATTTCTCTCTATCTCCCTCTCTCTCCTTCATCAACTTTCTAGATGATTTTTAACAAGTTGTGGATGCCCCATCCCTGGCTGTCTTCAAGGCCAGGCTGGATGAGGCTTGGAGCAACCTGGGCTACTGGAAGGTGTCCCTGCCCATGGCAGGGGGGTTGGAACTAGATGATCTTTAAGGTCCCTTCCAACCCAAACCCTTCTGTGATTCTATGATTACTTCATGACTCAGTCACCTCTTTCTTGTGTGTAAAGATGATGGAGACTCACCTTGATAAAGCACATCAGGATCCACACTTGATGTGACTACTGTCTGAATAAGAGCTTGAGCTCACTGAAACCCGTCATACCCCTGGGGTGGTCACTGCTGATGCGATGTCTAACAGGTGGCAAAGTGTTTCCTCACAAGCCAGGGACATCCACTGGTCGCTCAGCAGTGCCTGTCTGGGCTGAGGACCTGCCTCCCAGAGAGAGGCCGTTCACATGGGCAGAGCAGGGGTTTCCTCCCCAGGCTGCAGAATTCTGGTTGAAGAGAGGCACTTGGGATGGGGTTGTTTCATTAAGAGGCTCCAGGTGGCCTGTTGATGTCTCATCACAGCTCTGGAGGTGCAGGTCAGTGAGCCACATCCTGCTTTTCTCCTCCCTCATTCTCTCTGCAGTCTGGATTCACTTCCAGGTTTCCACTGTGAAGGCCTTGAGCTGTCCCAGCGTATGATTCCCAGTGCCCTGGGAACACGCAGCTCGAAGACTAGAGAGAGCAGAGCTCTTTGGTGCCACAGGTGACACAGCGGTACAAACCTCTCCCTGGGCTGACAGCACCTGCAGGGAGGGGCCTTGCTTTATCCAGCAAACTCCAGTAAAGTCCAGAAAAAAGATCAAGCAGTGGATAAAATTAGCACTGTGGGCTGGCTTGCCCTGCCACAAGAGCTCATTCAGTGTGGGAAGGGGAAGTGCTGGAGGTAGCATGACCAAGGTATGTGGGAGGAGGCAGAGAAGGAAAGATGATCCATCCCACTCCTTTGCACCGCTTCAAAATATGAGACCCAGCAGTCAAAGGTGGAGGCTATAAATGGCTGGTCAACAGAGGAGCAATAAAAGGACACACTGTGTCCTGCAGCACTTAGCAAGCCTGAGAATATATGGCCAGAGGGGTCAAGGGAGCCAAATTGTGCAAGCAGATTTTTAAAGGACTGTCTGGTTTTTTCTAACTACTAATAGCATTTGAAGTTATGATAGCATTAACCTCCACTCCTGCTGCAGGGAAGCAGCAGCTGCATCAGAACTCCCTCTACCTCCCTCCCTGCCCAGCACCATTACAGCCAGCCACATTGGTGGTTTCCAGCCATATCAGAGGACACTGATCTGAGCAGAGGACAGGATCCAGTGTGAGGGCTGTCTTTCCTGACATGCCCACCCGCACCCACTCTCTCAAGTCCCATTTTTCTGTGTCACCCAAAACACTGCCCATGTTCCTCCCAGAATGACACCGTACAGAGGATGACCAGCTTCCCTGTGCCAAGTCCACATGGAGCCAGGGAGCTTTCCTGCACCATTAATCCCAGTTTCCACGCACTGGAAGGAGCGCCAGTACATCTGGGGTGGCAGGGACCAGCATGAGGTGCAAGGCAAAGTGTCCTACCCAGGAAGGCTGTGGGATTGATGGTGGGGGGGTTGAAAGGGAGGTCATAAAAGGCACAAGGACTTGTCGCTCTCTCAGATGTAGGTCTGGAGCCCCTCTTCTAAGCTCCCTCAGGATGGTCAGACACAGAGCACCAGTCGGGCCCACTACAGAGACGGGTGGCACGTGACACAGACGTGGGTTCACATTTCTCTGGAGCTCCCTGCAACTTTGTCCCCCTCTCCTGAAGTGGGTCCCAGGACTCAGGAACCCTTGGGATCTGAGATCCAAGCAGGACCTTCTCCTGGGGCAGTAACCCCTTTACTATTCCCCCTGATCCTTTGATGGCTTGAAGAGGACAGCAGATGGCTTGAACATGTAGCAACTCTGTGACCAGAGGCCATGCCCAAATGGCAGTGAACGGGAGGTCAGTGCTCAGCAGGCAGTGCAGGAGGCAGAGCAGAACAGGCAGCACTAAGACTCCTGCCCACTGCCTGTCCTGCGCGAGCCTGCCTGCGGAGCCGGTTCCAGGGGACAGCAGGGCCAGGAAGGTTCCCCGACTGCTAGGACCACAGCAGCACTGCCTACAACACTCCCTGTTGAAAGGGGTAGGAGTTTTCAGAGCATCCATAATAGTCCCTCCACGGGCCCACATCCATTTCCTGGAAGCTGCAAAGCCCAGGCAAGCCTGAAAAACCAGTTTGGTTTTGTTTCATGCTGATTTTTAATATTTTTTTCTCTTTGTGCGGGTGCCAGTGCTGCTGTGCCGTTGCTATGTTTTGCCGTGGTTAAGCACGGCGCGGTTCTCATTTCAGGCGCTGACGCGAACCCTGTGAATCTGGGACGTGTTAAACCGGCCCCACAGCACTACAGGCAGAGCATGGCAGCAGCCCCTGTCCTGCAGCCCCCTCCTCACACCCCCAACACCCCCAAAGAGGGGCTGGGAGAGGAGAAGCACAGCAGCAGCTTCACTCCTAAGAGCATCAAACTTTTCAGGGAAGGCTGTGGTTGATTGCTGGCCCAAAAGAGCTGGAGTTTGGCTTGAAACCTTCCTGAGGTCGGGGAATTTTCCGACCCTCCAAGCTGAGGTTGGGATGAGGATGCTGGCAGCACTGCGGGTAGAGAGCATTCCCAGGGGAACACTGTTCCCAAGGTGGGTGCCTGGGTCTGACACCCCATGGGGGTGTCACCCAAAGCTTGCAGGGCTGTGTTTGCCATTCCACAAGGCAGACGTGAAACAAGCCTCCGTACCAGTTGGGATTGATGCAAAGGAGGGTGCTGTGCTGTCCCTGCCAGACCCTCGTCCCTCCACTCCCACCTCCGGGTCTTGGCCCGTGGTGGGGCACACAGGGCAAGGGGAGGGGGATGGGGATGGGGTGCATTTCAGCCCTGTGCTCTCCCCGCCAGCTCCCTCTGCGTCAGGAGAAGCGCAGGGCTGCTGCTGGGATTGCAAAACGCTCGCCTGCGCCGTGTTTGAGGCTGGTTTTTGCCAACGTTACTAGGGTACAGGAGTGACTAATTCTCTCCGAACTTTCAGTTTCAGCCTCAAGCACTACATTTCAGAGGGACCTGGTGTCTGTTGTGTGGGTAAAAAACCCTGAGACAGCTCAGCACTGTGGCTATCTAGGGCAGAAATATCCATATACAGAGATCGGCCTCACCGCCCGGTGCCGCGCTGAGCTGGCAGGACCGAGCCCGGTCCCGGAGGGCAGATGAGCCAGAGAGCAGCACATGCTCCCCTCTTCGTAACTTTCCTACAGCTGCCGAAGTACTGCCGGCCAAAAACTTAGAAATGCTGCTAAGGGGAGAAAGATTGCACGCAGACACGTGAGCAAAATGCAGTGAGCAACAGACCTTTTACAGAACTTCTATTCTCAAAGCAATCTCGACACTAGCTAGACCTTAAGCAGCAAATAAAGAGCAAAAAGAGGGGTGAAGGGCACAAGGATACAGATGTGGGGAATCCGAATTCAAGCATCAGCCCGTGCATCCCTCCCTCCTGCTTTCCAGGAGTCCTCAACAAACCCTGCCCAGCGGGAGCCAGGATGCTCCGCACACGCTGGAAAAGTACTGCCCCTGCGAGAAGCCTCTGGACGAATGCTTCGGGGCGGGGAGGGGGGGTCCGCTTCCACCCTAGCGTGTGAGAAGAAATACAGGTCTGGAAAAGTGCCATGGAAATGGGTTTCAGTAATAGCCGCTGGAGACGGGCTCGTGTGGCGGGGGGGCCGCGGTGGCCCCGCGCAGCTATGGGAGCAATGTCCCCTCAGGAACTCGCTGTTCCTTCCTGCGGCCCACACGTCACCGCGTGCAGGAGCCAGGCAGGAAGGCTCACGCAGACCCTCTGCTCCCAGCCTCCCCCAACATGGGTCCTGTGTGCAAGAACAGCCTCTCGCCCAGGGCGCTGGAGGGAAGCTCATGGGCATACACAGCCGGCTGCGCCCCACAGCCGATGAGGAGCTAAAGCAGGGCCAGGGGATGCTTCTCCCAGTGGCATGGGGAAAGACCAGTGGTCTCACAGAGCACTCTCTCATGTGAGACCATCGAGGGTCGTGCAGGGGGTTCCCAGCACAGCCAACACCTCCAAGGGCAGGCACGGCTGTTGGTGGGCAGCTCCTCTCTTCTCCTGAGAGAAGAAATCCAGCCCACCCAGCTGGATCCTCACCCAGCTGGATCCTCTCCCATCCTCAGAGAGGGGCTGGGTGGGCACTGGTCCAGCGTGGTGCCTCCACTATGTGGTCAGCAAGGAGGAAGCTGCTCCCTGCCCTCACCGCCAAAGCACACAGTCTGGGGGTCACCACACACCCCGTGCACAGACATCACCTGCACGCAGGGACAACTCTGAGAGGAGCACGCCAGCAAGACGCTCCTGTGGGGGCAGTGACAGCCAGCACAGACACCATGAAGGAGGAGGTTGCTGCTCCACTGGAGACCTGACCCTGCAGCACCCACACACCCCTTGCTCCCCGCACGGGCTCTGCAGCCCCACTTGCACAGCCCACTCCCGTAGAGGGGTTGGCACACTGGCTGGGCCATCACTTCTTACAGCCCGTGCGATTTGCCCCCTCGTCTGAACTTTGCATGGTGAGGGAACAGCAATCCACACAGCTCTGGAAGAGGATAAACATATCACAGCAGCCACCAGGCAATGGGGCAAACAGCAACAGGCATCTGCAAACAGGGTCCAGCGCCTTTGGCCATGGCAAGGGACTGCTCAGCCAGCCACTGCGCTCCCACTGGCAGCCTCCTTCTTGGAAAGCCATTGCTTGTTCCTTTAGCTGCCTCTCAGAGATCCATTACTGCCTTGAAGGGGAGGAGGAGGGTGGGAAAACGGAGATCTCTAACCTGATCCTGGACTGGCGATTTGGTGCAAAGCCAGGTTGTAAGGGGAACAGCCTGGAGCAACTGGTCCCACTATTGATGCGGTGATATCTTATACCCACTTATGTCATGGTGGCAGGGGCAAAACAAGGAAGAATCATCCCCTTTTCTCTAGGGGTTAAACTGTCTTTCAGAAGGCAAACTGGCTTGTGCAGTGGAAGAGGTGAATGGAGCAACAAACCAGCTTAAGCTGCAACAGCAGGTGAGAGGGCAACCGCTGTGACAAATTCCAGGCTCTCCAGAGCAAACAGTCAATACGGTCCTTAAATCATCAACATAAGGCACATGGCTCCGCAGCTTCACCTGCACTCCACTGCATTTTCCCTCTGCATTTCTGTGCCTCCCACTTGCATAAGGAACAAACAAGGTCTCGAAGGCTGGAAGTGCTGCAGGACCACATGCAGCACCTGCCCAGGGGAGAGAAGTGCCCCAGCTAGTTGCAAGAAAGGATAAATGCAGATGTATCAGTGCACAGCTCAGCATGGGCCAGTTTTTTGGGAATGTAGGGAGACGTTGCTGAGAAATAGTCCTTAGGAACAGAGCACTCTCTCCCTGAAAGACCCCATTGTAGCCAGAGTGCTCAGCTCTAAGTAAGAACACAAGTTCCTCATCTCTCACCTTGTTATGACCCTTTCTGTCCTGATTTAGATAAGCTACAATCCTTATTAGAACCTGAGGAGTCTGGGTTTTTTCCCTTCTGCACAATGAGGATGACATTTCTTTAAAACATGGGCAAATAGCCTGACTTTCTCCTGTCACTGTGTCCCCTCTCCAATGTGGTCTGAACAGGGGGGAGGGAGCTCAGTCCATCTCACTTGATCATTCAGTGACTTCCCAGCTATCTGCCTGCTCTCATTCCCATTCTTTCTGCTTCATTTTCTTTGTCTTTATTACACGTCTTGCATTCTTTCATACTGCATTTTCTTGTCCCTCATTTTTTTGTGTCCTTTCTCCCATCATGGAGCTCTGCCTGACAGCCTCCAGGTTTAGCTCACTCTCAGCATCCATTTCCATCTTCACATTGTGGAGTGTCTCCGGCACCCAGGTGCTATTTCTCCCATTACAGACTGGGTCTCTGCTGTATCAGCTCTACCCTCTTCCTCACCAAATGGTTTGATGGCCTCCCGCATCTGCCTTTTCACCGTTTGGCTTCACAAACCCTCCTTGTTCACTCATCCCAGGCTCCTTTGCTGCTGCCAGTCTCCACGTCTCTCTCCACGCAGAACCTTACCTCACCGTGCAAGAGAAAACCACTACAAATATGAAGCAACTTTCCTTCCCCTTCAGTTTGTCTTTGCTTCTTCTCCAGTAACTCCATCTCTCTTGCCACAAACACAGAAGCCACTGACGCCCCTGCCTCCCCCACTTCCCCAATGACCTTGCATGTCCCCACACTTCCCTTGCTCCCATCTGCATCCCTGTTTCTGCTCAGCTCCTGGTTCTTCTCCCCACAATGCAAACACATTTTCCTTCTTCCTCACTCTAAAAAACACCATCCCTGACTCCACTCATCACTCCGCACCAGTTGCAATCTCTATCTTGGCTTTTCCCGCTCCCCATCTACCCCAGACTGTTCTCCGTCCTGCTTCCACCCTCGTGCTCAGCTGGATCCACTCTTGCCAAGGTCACTCCCAAGCCAAGCTCAGGAGCCACATCCCCAAGACAGCCAGGCCTTTAGAACAGCCACCTGCTCCCTCCCAGCAAGCCCATCATCCCAGCTCCCCTGGGGAGAGAGAACAACTCTTCTAAGCACAAAAATTTGGCAAAACACACATTGACATTAAGGCAACGGTGAGATTTCATGACCAATGCTCAGCGTACTCCACCAGAAAAAGCCTGACTGATGTGTGCGCTCACCAGTGAGCTGCTTCTGTCACCGGCTGGTGAACAACCCAATTAAACCCGATAATCAGAGTCTTCATTCTAGAGAAAAGTAAACTGAGGTAACCAAATAGGAGATGATGGCTTGGTGAGAGCAACACAGAACCATTTTGAGAATTGATGATTTCTTACTCTGTCATCTGCTCTTTCCACTAAAACACTACCCAAAAATTCTTCTGCAGAAATTACATTCCATCCTTTGAAAGTGTTCGTCAGGACAGTGTCCTTCTAAAGAACAGGCTTTTTTTCGACCAGAAGCTTGGCTTACATTATGCAGGACTTCAGCTGCATAATCAAAATAGTCTGTTCTGACCTTAGAAATCCATTTGTGTCCACATCTGCTACCCTTGGTAACCCAGAGAAGTTGATGAGAAACATCACCTCAAGCCCAGTCTGCTGGATTTGATTGTCTCTACCTGCAAACAGACCTAGTTCCCTTCCTGAATGTTATTGTTCAGTCCTTCTTTCTGTGTTTTGGAGTACAAGGAAGTTTTTCTGTCCCATCTCCGGGACCCAACTTTTTTATACAGATACAGTATGAAATCAGCACCAGTTGGAAACCAGAAAGTGGAAAATTTTCATTCAACCTCAAAAAAACCTAAATATTCCCCCAAAAGAATGTATCAAAGGAAAAGCTGTTATCTGAGTTGCTCTTGGCTTTCAACATAGCAAGTATTTCCACTCTGGATTTATGATTGAGGAAAAGCTCTTCCTGATCCACAGGCGAGTGGAGGTAAGAGAGCAGTAGGTTTCAGAGAACAAGACTTAGATCATCATCCTGGTTAGTGTCCCAGTATCCCCCAAAAAATGGCATATTTTTGCACCACTTACAGTTGAGGAGCAGGTCCTTAGAAGGTAGCTGAAAAATTATTAAGAATGGCAAGTTCTTCTTAGGCTTTACAGAAAACTCTTACATCATTTTCCACCTTCTCAGAAGCCTTTGTGTCATCACCAGCCCACCTGTGTGTGACAAAATGAAACACCTCAGCCCTCCAGTTTCAGATATAGGTAGGAAGGTCACCACAGTCCCACAGTCACGGGGAGGCAGTCCATGGCCCCACACATCACTTTCCACCTGTAAAACATCAACGCTGAGCAGCCTGGCAGGTGATGCTCTGGTCTTTGTGCTCCAACACCTGGAGGCAGGAGCAGAGCTGTTCACTACCCCATGGATGTGACAACCCCACTGCAATGGAGCCTGCAGCACTATTCAGGGACTCTTGGTACTATTACAAGGCATGCAGTAAACAAACAACTCCTTTTGATTATTTCTTCCTAGGAATTTTTTTAAGCCCTGGTGAGCAAATGGTGTTCTGCTGCCCTTGAGGTCCATCTGGAGTGAGAGGCGGGTCCAAAATTGGTGAAAGCAACCAGCAGGTTTGCAGCTCTGCATTTAGCATCCCTGTTTATCCCTTGCAGACTCGTTAAATGTTTTGGAATCTCAAACTTCCTCAGCAGCCTATTTCAAACAAATGCAAAGCCCTCCAGTGTCCTCAATAAACCCCAGCTGTAAACCAAACCCAGGCCTTTTCAATTCCTGATCCATGAGCAAACCATTGGCAATGAGCACTCGACAGCGGCTGTGAGCACAGAGCTCTCCCTCCAGGCGAGACCTCCATGGCCACCAGCTCCCTCCACATCCTTTTGTGCCTCTCTTCCAGTCGTGCCCAGCTGTTTCTTTCTCTCACTGCTTCTGAACCCAAACCCATGTGTTTCCTATGAAAAAAACCTCTGCATCCCCCACCCAGGAAGATCATTTTGCACCAGAAATAGAGCACGCTATACTTGGGCTGCAGCCCAGGCATCTTAAAAATAGCTCAGCGTGTAGCTCATGGTGCCACGTACGGCTCTGCCAGCTGCCTGGACAGACGGACAGGGTGCCAGTGGGCAGGCCCTCCCTGCACAAGGCCATAAATGACCATGGTGCTCTCCAGCAAACCAATTGGTGCCTGGCAGGGAGAGCAGGGTGGGCAGCATCACTCTATGCCCCGACTCAGTGCTGCCTGCCTCCTGTCCTCCCCGGGCCCCCTCACCCCACGCCGCCCCCAGCAGCTCCTGGCCGTCCACATTCCTGCTGCTCCTGGAAGGCATTAGCACCAGATAAAAGTACGAGGAGCCCAAATGTAGCACCCTGACGTCAGCTGTCCCTGGAGCCTGGAAGGGAAGCTGTAAACAGAGGAACAAAAGGCAGTTATAAACGACCATCTTCGTTGGCACCCATGGACAAATATTTAAAGAACAAAGAGGAACAAGGGAAGGTGCTGAAATTTGGGGGTTGCTCAGTGCTGAGGTGTCTGCTGTCTCTGGGAGGGAGGAAATTCTCCTAAGGGAGCGGGAAGAGCAAAAGACAAAGATCATAAGGATTTTTTTCTCCTTGCAAATGGCTTTGTTCCCTTCTGTTCCTCCCCGTCACTAGGAAAGGGTGGGAACTATTGTTCGATACTGTGCAAACTGCTGTTCAGCTGGCTCCTCGCACAGCTCCTGAGGCAGCCAGAAATCCTTCAGCTCAAAGCATCCCGATGACGCAACAGCAGTTCCAGCCAAGCTACAGCAGCCAACGGGGTTTCAACGTTTGACCAGCTCCAACCATCCCGCTCCACCTGCGCTAATCTCAGCAGGTGCTGCAGTTTGCATTGGCACATCCTGAAAAGCCCCGAGCAGCTGGATTCCTCACACTCGGCTGCCAATGGGGCTAAAAGATGCTTCCGGAGGTCATCTCCTCCCCTGAAGTGCCAGGCACCCTACACCTACACCTGGGAGGGGGAGAAGCGGCCATTGCGCAGAGACGGTTGTAGGATTCTACCGGGCTGCAGAAGAGCCAGGCTGGCACCCAGCCCACCATCCGGGAGCTTTAATCTCCCGGCACCAAAGCGCAGTGATGCATTGGAAATGCCACGTGTGCCCAGACACAGACAGAGTTCACAACTGATGCTATCACAGCTGACACACATGTAGGACTGCTGACTTTTTGTTTTAACAACAAAGACTGAGGAAACATCCTGTAATGTTACATTTAAACCAGGACTTACACAATTAAACAAGAAAGACCCACCAGTCGCATTACGTAGTTCATGCCACTTGTTTATACAGACGGTATAAACAGCCCCATTGCCTGGCTAAGGGGAAAAAGCGCGGGGCACTTTCAACCACTGAAAAGCTGAAAGTTCACACATTTCTCCTCTGTGTTTTATATGTAAGGAGGATTGCACACGCGTTTGGGATTAAAAACAATGACAGATATAATTTTAAAATACTTATCCTTCAAAAGCCCCTGAAATATATATCTGCAATCATGCAGTTTTCATTGCAGAAGGCAAAAAAGGGAAGGAGTTACTAGCTGGCCTGCAAGTACCATGGAGTATCAGGAAAGACTGTCAGATTTAATGAACATCTGCAATTTATATCCTCCATAAATTAGAAAAACCCAACATCCAAACCACACAGTGCTACGACCCAATTGCCAATTAACAAGACCTTAATAAGCTTTGAAAGAAGAATGAGATACTGATGTGGAAACAAATCCATCATAGATGATATTTTGACATCCCCATTTTGATATTTAGGGAAGAGACTGAAAAGAAACCACCTCTTTCCAGTATGTAAAAGACCTGAAAAAGCCATTTTTAGACATCTTCACCACAATCGCTGGGGAACAAAAAAACCCACCCTTTCACATAAAATTAAATTATATTGAAAACTAGAGGTCTAAAAATCACATTGTAGTTTATTATTTTAGTAGAGATGGAACCTACATTTGGCTCTGAGACAAAGACTATAGTTTTTGTTTAAATATTGTAGAGTGAGAACCTGCTAATTTGTAGCCAACTGGTTACCCAGTTAGAAAGCAACTACGTCATATTAGAGTCCTCTGGGAGTTTATTTTTAACCATGGCCTATAGTTTGGGAATCAAAAGGTATTGAAATGAGAGGGATTGGTGTCATACTTAACCTTTTTATGAGAAATGAAGCATTTTCTGTGGCACTCGTGATGGCCCCTACATAGCCTATACAACATGGATTTTGGAATGAATTGGCTGATGAAATTAGTGTTCTCAGAGCCCTGACTCACGCAGCCCGAACGCCAAGCAGGACCTGGGTGCGATGTAATGGGGTTACCAACGTCCACTGTTATTAGCCGTGCTTCATCCCCGTTCCCAAACACTGAGTGTGCTCGACCCCCCAGACCTCAGGCCAGCAGCACATCCCTGCGGAGCACCCACCTGGAGGGCACGGTCCGCCCACCACCAGCCTGGTGGCTCGAAGGCGAGCTGGAGCTACCCACTCCGAGCCGCATCTCCCCCGCTGCCCCGTCTGCAGCCGCTCCGAGGAGGGGAAGCCCGGCCGAGTCATTTCTGCGTCTAGCAGGAAACGCGTTCGAGTGCCAGCGTTGAGAGCCGCGCGCAGGAAACCCCCGGCCCAGCAGCCTCGCGGGGCCCTCCGCCAGCCCTCAGCCCCTCCGTCAGGCACCGCAGCAGGAGTGCGCAGCCACACGCAGCAGCTGGAAAACCCTGGAAATGGAAACTCCCAAACCAAACCCACACCTGGGGAACAACAGCCCGTCCCACACCACATAAGGACAAAGAATAAACCTGCCTTTCCCCCTGGTTTTGGCCACTAGTCTTATGATGATGGAGCCAACCTGCTCTGTGCCAGGCTGACAGCATCAGGACCTTGGCACTGCTCTCAAACAGGCACAGGTTTGTACAACCGCACTTCCAAACTGGGAAATAGCTCTCAAAACCAGGAATCCCTTTCCCACCCCGGCAGCAGAGCAACTCAGCTTCCTCTCAGGTATCAGGGCACATCCCTGGCAGTTGCCCTCAGCCTGAGCAACAGCAGGACACAAAGACCTGAGCCAGACCCTGTGACAGGTCCCCAGCAGGGCTGGCTGGCCCGACTGAAGTCCTCACATCAATGCCAATTCAATCAGCAGAGCATCAGCAGGTCCTGCTTCTCCCCCCTCTCTCAGGTCTCTCTCCCAGGGCTGCTTTCCCTCCTTTGACACCTTGGTCCCACTTGACTGTTTATGCCCCTGATGGGAACTACCCAGACCCACCTGGCTGGGCACCTTGGCCATGTCTCTCGGCTGGGCTGCCAGCCCCCATCAGCAGTGGCCACAGTAATCAGTGTGCAGCGCGAAGGCCGCACGCAGCACAAACCTCAGGGCTAGTTTGTTCTTTCAGCGTGAGGGGTTTGAGCCTGGACTTAAGGTGTTTTCCCACCCTCTCTACAAGCTTGGATCGGAGCAGATTTGGGGAAGCCAAAGCCCCAGGTGGAGTCTCATTGGTGATACTGTGTATAGGGGTCTGTCATGGACATCATTGCTGGACAAGGGAAAGGATAAGAGATTCAGCTGAGGTTTGAGACATAATCGCTTCTAACCACACTAAACTGTCACACACCATGACCTTTTCTCCTTCCCCATCATGCTGCAACTTGTCTGTGAAGCTGGGGAGTGGGCTCTGCGGGGCTGTACTTAAACACCATTTCCAAATGACTCTCAGTGCCCTTTCTGCTGCCCTGGAGCCAGACAGGGGAAAAAAACCCCAGGTGGTAACAGGGCAAACTAGATTTGCCTGTGTATGATCTGGATGCAATGTTCTTTTTTCAATGTAATGGCATAACACGTCCTCGTGGCCCTGCTAGTCTGATACCAGGGGTGACTAATGCAGGATAGTCCCTAAGCTTGAGTACAGCCAGCGCCTTTCCAAGCGACAATTACAAAAGAAAGGCAAAAGATTTGAGACAAGGGGATTACCCAAAATGCGTCTAATCTGGAGCTTTGTGTCTGTTTGTCATGTGATAACTGGGTATACTCTATCCCCTGGGTATTGCATCTTGCCGGGGATATTACGTGTGGCTCATGTGCTGTGTCCCCGCGTAGGTTGCCTACGTACACCCCTCGGCTGTGGGGACCCATCCGTGGGTGCCGTATGGAGCCCCACGTGCTGTGTTGGGTTACACAGTCCATGGCTTGCGCTTTCTCTGTACGCTTTGGAATATTTTCACGGTGCCAGTGGTCCAGGCTCTGGCATTTTGAGGACCCAAAGGGTTTGTCTCGCGTATCCCCATCCCTGCTCTCAGTGCTCAGTGGCCATTGTTTGCCTTTGGGGCGGGTGAGCAGCCTGTGGCTTGGGAGGAACAAAGCCTGGAGCCAGCTCTTGCGAACACAAAACATGCCTTTTTATCACTTCGTGACAAATTGGTTTGTCAGCAGCAGGAAGTGATGTTGCTGCCATACTCACCAAGGGGAAACTCCTTGTGGTTTCCATGGGGATGTATGCAACTGTAGAACTAGAGGGTTATATAAATCGAAAGCCCTACGCACGCCCGTTGCGTGCTGGGTTTCTAGGGGTCTCGGACCTCATACAAGGGGCAGGGTCTCAGCCAAGCCCCACCGGCGTGGTGGGCCAGCCAGCTCCTGTGGGAAACAAGGAAAACAGGAGTTCAGCGCTGTAAGCCATGGTGGACCAGGTGCCTTGATCTCCCAAACAGCAAAGCAGGGAGAATAAATGAGGGGCAAGAATGGAAAATGCCTTCCTAACACATCCACAGCAGGCAAAGTTCAGCTCAGCCGTGTTGCTGAGGCGTCCTCAGCTCTGCCAAGCATGGACTGTGCCCCAGCGCCTTCCAGCTCTGCCCTTCCCAGCCCCTTGTGCCTCCTTGCCCAGCTCACACCTCCTGTTCTGCCCCCCCACGTCACTGTCTGCGCTGCTCCTTCCCCCTGTTCCCAGCGAACCGCCCAGCTGAGCCCATCCATCTTCCCAAAACCGTGGCACTGAGGTGACATGTAGGTCTCTGATCTCTCTTACAACTCCCTGTTGTTCTTTCCCCCTTATCTCCTTGTTGAGACCAGGAGCAGTTTAGGATCTGGGTGCGATCCTGTCCAGAGAGAGTTTGCAGGAGTCACAGAAGGCCAGCGGCATCCTGGCTCGTAAAGAGACTCCGTGGGCTCCGGGCACCATCGGACTCTGATTATGATAAAGACTTGGAAAAGGACCTCGCGAGTCCAGAGAGCTGGAAACGCCTGCCGGTGTCCCGCTGGGACCGAAGCCCTGCTGCTCTCGCTGGCTGGCTTTTCCACAACAGGCTTTGTGCTGAAGCAGCTCCCTTTTGCACCCCTCTGTCAGGTGCCTGCTTAGGTTATAAAAGCTGATCGGCTGCCAGGTAATGAGTTTTATTGTTCCAAGAAACACATAAACAAGCTCCCCCGGCTGACAGGGAGCGGATTTCTGTTTGAATTGCGATTAACAGGCAGGATTTTTTTTTAATCAGTTACACGGCCAGGGCTGCCAAGGTTGTATTTTTCCACTGAACAAGCTCCGCTTCGCTTTGAAGGTGAAAGTTTGTTCCACCAAATACTGCAGGTGTAAAAAGGCTATGTATTCAGAAACAGCCATGCATGCTTTACAGGGAAAGCAGTAGTAGGTGCAATCCCACAGAACAGCTCAACCTGCCAAGGGACTTCCCATGGACAAAGGGGTTTTACAGGATTTGCAGCATGGGACAGACTTCGGGGAGGAATCATTCATTTTGAGGTTTATGAACGCCTTAGGAAAATAAGGGTTTCTAGCTTCATTTCTTAGAGCCCAGGGATCTTTCCTCCTTTCAGCTGCTCCACTTTTTTTTTATCCCTCAGCGTCAGGTTGAAGCTTGGCGATGGCTGACGCGCAGCGCTGACGACAGAGCCGTGTCGGAGGGGTAGCTCACGTGGAAGAATTTCAGACACAGCAGTGCATCATCCCATCCTTCAAGGGCACCTTCTCCCAGGAGGAGAGTCCTGGATTTTAACACCGTTAATATTCCAGGTAACTTGCAGGATTTCAGCAGGAGTTTGTGGTGCTTTGCTTGTCTCCAGTTACCTGATAAGCACAGCTGCTTTCTGCTTAAAAAAGCCTCATCTATAAGCTTAGAATCATAACTGTTAAAATGCCTTGATTTTACACCAAGAGTCATAACCTGCTGTATCTGCCCAAGCAAAACTGGTTTTGACAGGGCAAAAGCAGGGTCTGACTTCTTAACTATCACAGATGCAAGGACCAGTGGACCCTTTCTGGAGCAGATGTAGGACACCCAACGTCTCAGTGCTCCCACAGAATCCAGCTCCCTGTCCCCAGTATTACTACCCTGCCTGGGAAAGCAGGCTTCCAGCTGCACCTCTCCCACATCAACCTCCCCTGGTCAGGGTACGTCACAGCAACGCTGCTCACCCCCCATGCGCATCCTGCCCCACACCCCCCATGGAGATGTGCAGCTCTGCCAAACCACACAGCAGTAATCCTGCCCTGTTTGCTGCCCATCACCCTCACCCTGCAGCTCCTGCTCATGAGCTCACCTGACTTCAATATGCTACATAAAACTCTTCCCCTTGCTGCCAACTGAAATGCCAGATAAATATCACTGTAGTGAGAATCTGGAGCAGGAGATAATTGGTCTGGGTGAGAAAGTGTCTTGTTGGTTACCTGATCTCTTGTTATGCCCCTATTTGTTTACAGAGACAGCCCTGCAAGCCAAATACTTCACTCTAAACAGTTCAAGTTGCAAAAAGGAATCAAGGAGTTGGGACAGAAAAAGAACACACCTTGGCACAAACTATCACTGGAGATCTGTTACCAACAGGTTGATTTTTAGACTTAACCTTTGAAGCATTAAAGTAAACAAGCAATAAGGAAGCTTCTTCCTTCCTAGGAGGAGGACTATTTTAAATTCACTGTAGCCTTGTGTCCAGGACTCAGGTGGTTCAAACTCAGAGCTCTGTGGCCGTCACTGCAGCCAGCTTACAGCTGAGAATCCAGCCATGGCTCTTTGCCACTGCATGTAATTACACAGGGACAAAGAGCCCAGGTTAAGCAGCAGCTTCTAGTCATTGTTTAAACCCATTTTCTTATCTAGTTCAGTCAAGACCTGAGGTCAGCAAACAGTTGGAAATTCACATTTCTCTTGCAGCACTTCACCTGGGAGCTTCCTCAGGGGGTTTGGGTCTAAAATGCAAGATTTTAAATAATTATCATCCATCTCAATAGAAATACCATAATTTATTTTGTTTGTATAAAAAAGTTAATCATGTAACAAAACTATGTCTTCATAAGAAGAAATATATTATTTCACATCATAAATAAATCAGCAAACATACAACCCTTGGCAACTCAAAAAAGCACTCGCCTGGTGCTTTCACGTCAGTGCTTGGGAAACAAGAAGAGCTGACACATATACACACAGGATTACAGTACCAAAAAAATCTGAGGTATTTAGTTTCTCTAGAAATGAAACTTTAAGTTTGTGAAGGCAAACAATGCACTAATGTAAAAAATAAATAAATAGGACTGTCATATAAAAGGGGAGAGAATCAGTGTTGCTCAGAGTGTCCAGGAATGGGAATACTGGTGAGCATGCTACTAAACATGGAGCAGGCTTAGGACAGACAGAAGACAAGGAGGAACAGCTCATGAAGGGACAGTGTCCTCTGATCTCTGTGTAGACAACCAGATACTGGCTTTTAAAGTCAGCAGCACCTAGTTCTCTGGCATCAGGTGAGCTCCTCTCCATTTAGGACCCTGTTCTGGGATGCATGGGTGGTTCCTCACAAAACATGGGGGACAACACTGTCCTCGTAGTTATTGCACTTCTGAGACAGCAAGTCTGAGTTCTGATCATATTTTCACCTGCTTTTCAGCAGCTTGGGGAAGTGGTGATGGGGCTCTGAAGGTAGTTTAAAGCACTGGATGAGGTGTGAACAGGGATGGAGACTGGAAAGTTGAAGACTGTGGTGGTCGATGCTCCTCTGTCCAATACTGACATAGCAGGGCTACCAGCTTCTGCTGAGCAGTTGGGGGCAAGGACCTGCGACTCAAACTGAAGCAGCTGCCCCATGAAGCTGAAGTTGGGGGAAATGATGCTTCTCCTCTGCTTTACAAACTCAAAGGCTTCATCCAGTTTGACTCTGTTGGTCCTCATGAGATAAGCGAGGCAGATGGTTGCTGACCGGGAAATGCCAGCCTGGCAGTGCACAAATACCCTTCCTCCATCGTTTTTAACAGAGTCTGGAAGAATTAAAACACACAGTTAACAAACAAGTCCCACTGCTTCCAGAGGTGGGAAGCTGTTTTACATTTCTTTAATCCATCCCTTCCTGCCCCTAATAGGTGCACCCCATGCTTTTCAGACAAAGAGCCTTTGTCCTGAGGGAACCAGCAGTCTAGCTATTTTCATTCTGGGCTCCAATTCCAATTATACTAATAGCTCCTCCAGGTCACTTTAGGAGTCTTGCAAGATTAGTTTAATACTGATCCGCTTAAATTCACTAGCTCTTTGCTGCTAGACCAATGCCTCGATTCAAGATTTCAGACAGCTTTGTGAAGCCAGGATTACTCCTCTGAGTAGAAGAAAATTAATGGAAATGTCCCCAGAGTGTCTCTCACCTACAGAATGAAATTCCCTGATCTCAAACGTGGGTTTTACTGAGGAAAACAATGCCCAAAAATCACTTTCGAGGGTACGCTAGCCCAGAAAGAAAACGGACTGTAAAGAGAACTCATTTACCTATGAAATCAATCGCCTCGTTAAACCAGGAGCTGATATCCGCCTTGTGGTTGTCCTCCACGGGGATACTTTTATACTGGTAGTGCCCTTCGAAGTGGTTGGGGCAGTTGGCCGAGACATTGATTAACGCCGTGATGCCCAAAGCATCCAGCATGTCTTTCCGGGAGGCATGGTAAGCGCTGCCCAAGTAGAGGAACGACAGGATTTCCACGGGCCCACCCTAAAACAAAGGACAGACAACCGGTTAGCCTCGCTCGGCGGCTGCCGGAGAGCCTCCCCTCCCCTCATCGCTGCCTCTCCTGAACGAGGCGCCCGCTCGCTCCCCGGGACCCGGCCCGTCCCCGCTCACCTGGTCGTAGAGGGGGGTGCCGCAGGAGCTGCACCCCGAGTCGGCGCTGCCGGGCGCGCTGCTGGCGCTCAGGGGCAGGCTGAGCCCGGTGGGGGCGGCCGGCTTGGTGCAGAGCTCTGCGCAGGCAGACGAAAAGGCTTCGTAACCTCCTGCGAGGGAAGAAAAGAGGCGGCGGGTGAGCGCCGGGCGGGCGGGGCGGGAGCGGAGCCCCGCGGGCGGCACCGCCGAGCCGGCTGCGCCCACCCCCGCCGTCCCTCCGGCGGGGCCCGGCGCCGTCCCGGGGCGCCACTCACCCTTGAGGAAGCAGATGCGGGCGCCGCGGGCCTCCCTGCAGAGCGTGCCGAGGGCCAGGAGCAGCGTGCTGTCGCGCTTGGGCAGCTCCAGGTCGGCGCTGCGCTCGTCCAGCAGCACCACGGTGTGCACCAGCCCCTGGCGCAGGCGGGCGCGGAGCTCCTCGTTAGGGACGACGTGCTCCAGAGCCAGAGCGCCCTTGGCGCGGCGGCGGACGATGGTGCTGAGGCGGACGTTGCAGGAGCCGCGGATGTGCGCGGCGTTGAAGGAGAAGAAAGAGCGGCAGTCGAGGACGAGGCACTGCGCGGCGCGTTCCTGCAGCAGCCCCCGCAGCGCCTCGCACTCCAGCGCGCACACCCGCAGGTTCACCATGGCGACTCCGGCCGAGGGAAGGCGGGAGGAGGCGGTCGGTGTCAGAGGTATCGGAGGTGCCGATGTCCCGCAGAAGCGACCCAGTCCGGCCCCGCACGCCTGCGCTCGCTTTATATAGGGCCGGGCCAGCGTTTTCTCAATGGGGCCGGGTCACGTGGGCCTTGGCGAAGACGTCACCTGGCGGAGCGCCAGCGCGGGCGCGCCCAGTCCTGCTGGCATGACGTCATGTGCCGCGGGGCTGCCGGAGCGCGCCCGCGCGCCCGCGCAGAGACAGGGACAGGCAACTACGTATGTACACACACCCCCCTCCCTACCTGTGCATCCACACGCCTGCACATACGCACACACATGTACCTGTGCGCGCTCACACTCTCTCACATATACACGCGTGTGTGTGTACGTATGTGTGTACATGTGCACACGCTGGGGTGCTGCACACACATATGCACATATATATACACGTCTGTGTGTGTGTGTACCTACACATGTACACGTACACACTCATACTCTCGGTACTACACACACACATGTACACATACATGTATACACGTGTATTCCTGGGCTGGATCAGGAGAAGCGTGGCCAGCAGGGCGAGGGAGGGGATTCTCCCCCTCTGCTCTGCTCTCGTGAGACCCCACCTGCAGTGCTGTGTCCAGCTGTGGAGCCCTCAGCATCAGAAGGATATTGACCCGTTGGAACGAGTCCAGAGGAGGCCACGAAGATGCCCAGAGGGCTGGAGCCCCTCTGCCATGGGGACAGGCTGGGAGAGTTGGGCTTGTTCAGCCTGGAGAAGGGAAGACTTTGGGGAGACCTTATAGCACCTTCCAGTGCCTGAAGGGAGGCTACAAGGAAGCTGGGGGGGGGCTTTTTACAAGGGCCTGTAGTGACAGGACAAGGGGTAATGGGTTTAAACTGAAAGTGGGGAGATTTAGATTGGCCATCAGGAAGAAATTCTTCCTGGAGAGGGTGGGGAGGCACTGGGACAGGTTGCCCAGGGAAGCTGTGGATGCCCCATCCCTGGCTGTCTTCAAGGCCAGGCTGGATGAGGCTTGGAGCAACCTGGTCTAGTGGAGGGTGTCCCTGCCCATGGCAGGGGGGTTGGAACTGGATGATCTTTAAGGTCCCTTCCAACCCAAACCGTTCTGTGATTCTACGATACATAGGTATACCCACACACAAGCACATACCCATACATACACATAAACACACACAGGTGCCTACATAAACACATGCACTTGCCCACAGACACGCAGATACATATGTACAAATAGACATTAATACATAAACATGCATGTGCATACACATGCATACATGTACATGCATATATACATACATGTACAAACTCATATGTGCACATACAAACACAGGCATGTATGCCCATACACACAGATGTATACACACCTACAAACACCCATCCACCCCCCCGCACTCACCCACACACCCCTGTGCCCACAGGTGCCCACAGGTGCTGTGGGGCTGGGCCACCTCGCAGCTGGCTGTCCCCCATCCTCTGCCCCACTGCTCCAGGCCTCACTGGGGCTGGAGCAGCCTTTGTTTGTGTCCCCCATCACTGGCCAGTCCCCCCTTTCCCACAGAAATCAGCGTTGCTGGGGGTGGGAAGCTGTTGGAGCAGCAGTGAGGGGATGCAGAGCCCTGGGCCTGCTTATTCTCCTAAAATACCAGCATAAAGAGACGAGCATACGCATACATATATTTGTGTTCATGCATAGACATATATACATGTACAGACATATCTACACATAAATATATATGTGAATACATGTATTTACATATTTATATTGTAAATGCATACTTGAGCCATTCCCACCATGGTTTATGTGCAAGGAAAAAAAATGCAGTAGACCTGTGTCCCACGGTAAAGTTTGCTTTCCACACAGCGAACTCCCCCAGAAGTTGGGGCTGCCCAGTAACCGGCAGTGGAGTGGTGCGAGCTCTCTTTTTTTCCCCACTGGGGTAGTGTAACAGCACTTCCCAAAAGTTTTCTTTTCCCCGTGGGTGACTAGCTTCCACCAAGACGCTTACTTAGTTCTTACTGGTTCTTACTCAGGGCTTCCAGTCAGCACTGGTTCCACTTCCCCTGCCTCCCTGACATGCCTCCCTGGCCCCGTTGGTTCACGGCTGCTCGCTGGCCCCCGCCACCGCGGCCCCACCAGCACCTCCTCCAGCTTCAGCCTTTTCCCCCAGCCCTTTCCTAGCAATTCCTCTTCCCCGCTGTTCTGCCAGCCCCAGCTGCGCTGCTCTCTCCTCACCCCTTTCAGCAGTTTTCTGTTTTCCCTTCTTTGGCTGCTCCTTTCAGAGGAGACCTCTCCATCCACCCTTCTCCCCGGGCTCCTCTCCCACCCTCCTGCCCCATCAGCCTCGCAGGCTGCCAACCATCAGTCCTCAAACTCTCCAGGTTTGGGGATGTCCCCAGCGATGTCCCCCAGTCTTCAACCACCACAGACCACCTAAACCCAGCCGGGCTCTGTATCTGGCTGAGAGCTCCAGGGCTGTCCAGGCTCTCACAGATGGCTGGGAACTGGGGGACGTGGCAAGGGCACAGGCAGGCGAGTGCCAGCTCCCGCTCACCCGCTTATCGCAGGATTGTCTCTACTCTGCTGAGCAGTGAGGTTCTTGCCAGAACTGCAGCCTCAAAGCGAATCTGTTTTTTCAACACGTTCCTTAAAAATAAACACAGGATTGCACTTTTCATTCCATTTATTTGTGTTTTTTTAACAGCGGGTTGGAAACAGATTGCGAGAGAAATGCTCATACGCTTCAGTGCTGGGAAATGACTTTGCTCAACCACACCATCACCCACTCTCTTACTGGGACCCCACAGCTGTCCACAGCGCATCGCTGGGTGTGAATCACAGGGCCTGGCAGTTGGGTGGGTGCCACACATCCCCCCGCACCGCGAGCACATGGGAGGCGGGCAGGGAGCAGGGACCATGCTGCAGGCAGCCACGGAACCACATGCCCTCCTCTGATGTGCCCCGAGCCAACTCCTCGTGAGATGTGATACCACTGCGACATCACACCGTGGCCAGGCTCTGGTGACCTTCCATGGACTCTGTCGAACACTGACCTACCCAGATTGTTCTAGGGAGGTGAGCAGCAGGGCTTACCAATGATCAATTCCTTGCCAACTTTTTTGCAGCAGAAACCAGTATAGCAGATGGCCACAAAACAGGACTGACTTTACCACTTTTTCCTAGAGAAAATGTCTCTCCCTTTTGGTATGGACCTCAAACATTGACTTTTCTGTAGGTTTATACCCAGGAATCACATCACTTTACCCCTTCGGAGTGTGATGAGGGAGCAATTTAAGACATCACCCGGCAGGAGCACAGGAGAGGCCAGGATTCTGCTCAGCCACAGCGGAGAAGCCCTGCAGAGTTAGGAGCTGGGAACATCCTTCTCCCAGGGGACTTGATCAGGATGTTGCACTTCTCCAGCCAGCTCAAACCTTGAGCATTCCAGGAGCAGCAGCATGGGTTGGGAGACTTCACTGGAATGCTTTAATGGAAAGCAGTATTTTTAATGGTGCTGTGCCACTAGTGGGAACAGCCAGCCCTGGTTCACAGACACAGGTGTCCCTGTGCTTCTGACAGTCTTTTCTCTTGTTGTCCTCAACTCTTCTCAGTGTCCCACACAGAAAACAAAGCTAAGAGAATGAGATTTTTTTTTCCTCCAGTTTGTCAGCTTCAATTTTTTCCCAAGTTTGAAGAAATGGCCGTGTCTGACACCCACACAGCTGAGCAAGAACGTGCTCTCAGTGACAACTACCTTTCTAGTCCTTGTGTTAATCAACATCATACAAATATTAAATAAGCCAGACACTGTGGGCCAGATACCTTGGCTACTCCGAGACAGTGCAGGGAAGACATTGGCTGAGGCCTTTGCGCAAAGAGAATTTACCTCCACAACAATGATAATTGCTCTTCGATGGACTTATGTAATTATGAGACTTGAATCTGGTCTTGTTTACACCCAGTGTAAATCAGGAAGAACAAAATTCATCACATGTGGCAATGTGTACTTAATCACTTAAAAACCTGGACTAGCTATTTCCTTGCTTTACTCTATTTTGTTTTCTTTTCTTAAATAAACCTGCCATAAGAATGAAAGAAATGAAAATACAAAACAGGGCTGAAGTGGCTTTTAGAAGCTCGCTCTGACCTGAATGACTTTCTTAAGGGTTAGATTTCCTGCCTTAACAAAAGCCAGGAAATACAAAATTAACCCCTTCCTCCAAAACAATCGTGTTTGCACTTGGGCCACAATGTCATTGTAAGGGTAATAATAGAAACAAGAGCATGAAGTCTGGGGGTGGGAGGTGATGCTTTGATGTGAGCAGATGGGACCCACTGCTGGCATTCGGCCTCCTTTATCCCCCAGCCTTTAACAGTTGCCATGTTGCTCTGCCAAAATATGTCCATAATGACACGAGAGCCCCATGAGAGTGAGCCTTCACTCATGGCATTAGGGACTTCTTGGGAAAATGACTTCATGGCAAGTTTGTCAAGTCACAGCTGAGCGTGTTGTCTCTGTCTCAGCGGGATGGGAGAGCCGGCTGGCTTTACCAAAGGCTGCGGGTCTCCAGTGCAACCTGGTTGATGTTTATCTGGGAGGGTAATAGAGGGCTGCAGACAGCTTCTGCAGTGACTGACACTGGTGCCAATTTGTTAGCAACTTGGTGACAAGTGTAGATAACCCCTAGCCTGGAACTAGCCCATTGCACAAACCAGTTACCCAGTAATACCGGTTATTCAGGCTTTTAACTAGTCACTCATGGCCACATTCAGCGCTGAACCGTTCCAGCAAAGCCAGAATTACAGCACCATTGGTCCTGACCTGAGCCTGGGTCTCGCTGCCCTCAGTGCAAGTTTTGTCTGATTAAAGATATGAAGGATCAAGCCTCAGCACTTGAGACAGAGAAGAAAAATGCATGTGGGAACATTTGGAAACCATGCTGGATGCATTTCTTCAGCATGTGTAACATTTTCTCTGAATTCAGTTTCTCAACCCAGCATTTCCCTTTGTAAATATTTGGACAGATTTTATGGAGACACAAATACACAAGAAACAGAAGGAAAAATAAGGGAAAGATGGATGGGGGTAGAGAAAGAAAAGGAAGGAAGGAAGGAAGGAAGGAAGGAAGGAAGGAAGGAAGGAAGGAAGGAAGGAAGGAAGGAAGGAAGGAAGGAAGGAAGGAAGGAAGGAAGGAAGGAAGGAAGGAAGGAAGGAAGGAAGGAAGGAAGGAAGGAAGGAAGGAAGGAAGGAAGGAAGGAAGGAAGGAAGGAAGGAAGGAAGGAAGGAAGGAAGGAAGGAAGGAAGGAAGGAAGGAAGGAAGGAAGGAAGGAAGGAAGGAAGGAAGGAAGGAAGGAAGGAAGGAAGGAAGGAAGGAGACCAATAAAAGGATTAAGGAATGAAAGGTTACACTAAACAGAATATGAACAATAGAGAATTAATGATGAGTCATATTACAATGAAAACATCATTTTTTATGCATTTAGATCCTGAGATTTAACTTTTTTGCAAGTGTTTGGCTGAGCTCAGACTACCTCAGATTCTTCATCTTGGAGGGGATGAGGTGGGGCAATGGGGAGAGAGGACAGACAGGCCAGACAGCATGAAAAACAGCTCTGGGCTGGGGTCTCGCTTCTGGAGAGAGAGGGGGGAAACCTGGTATGGCCTTATTTCTATGTGCCACGTCCAATGCATAACTATTTCTTGCTGCATGGAAAACAGCTGGTGTAGCAGCTCAGGTATTTCAACCGAGGACACATTCTGGATACAGATGGACACTGAGGAATAAGGAAAGCCCCTTTCTCCCAGCCCTGCCTAAGGAATTCTCAGCTCACTGCCTACCTGCTCGCCCCAGGCTGCTCGCTGCTTGCTGCTCCCAGGGCTCTGGGCAGGCGCTGGCAGCAGTGGGTGCCTTCCCCACACATGTGGGGACCGTAATGATCACTCCACAGACTCCAGGCTCCTCACCATGACCCTTTCTCTGCTCTATTTTTGATGCAGAGCCATAAGTTCCCTGTTGCTCCGTGATGCTGCGGGCAGCACTCCATGCACTGCCAGCTCCAAAATGTGATAGCCCCTGGATCCAGACCCCGCTGCTGCCGGGGGCTTGCTGTCACCTCTCAGCTACACGACCCGAGGAGCCCAGACAGCACGCCTGGCACCATATGACCCCGTACATGTGTGTGTGCCTGTCACAAGGCCTGATATACGGCATCTCATGGCCTGAAACCCAAGACGTTTGAGAAGTGTGCAGCGTGGATGGTCCGCTGTCGTAATTTTGCAAGTGGCTCCACGTCTGCTTGAGCAGCTAATGCAAGTCAGGAGTTCTGCTTTCTCTTCCAGTGACTCACCAAGCTGCCTCGGGCAAGTTGCTTGGTGCTGCGTTTTAACATGATTACAGGCATTAGACAGCCAGTCTGGGATACCATGGATTTGATATTCAAAATCATTAAATACCTGCCTCCAAAGGAAAATCTCTGGGAATTAGTGGCACTGATACAGTTCACAGCACTGGGATCAGCTTAGTAGGGCAAATGGTTTAGGCAATTTAATCTTACATTTAATTGCCTCTATTAATCTGCTATGAATCATGCCATGCAGTAGGCATAAGGGTATTTATTCAACAAAGTCACTGTATTTGTAAAGTTCTCTATTTCAAGATGAAAGGTATTAGATATATAATAAAATATACTTATGGGAAATTATTCTTCCTACTGCCTGAATGTGTATTTTCTCAATAACATCCTCTAATGGCTAGTTAGGTAAGGCAAGGCTTCCGTGGGAGGAGGGTGAATTTGAATAGAAAACAAATGACGTACCTTGCCCCAAGAAGCTGGGAGAGGCGTGCTCTCCTCTCCAGAAATATGAGAGCCGGGTTTATTGCCAGTCATGTGATGTCAGTGTTTTGTGGGTGCAGTGACTGTGTATGAGCTTCACATTCCCAGAACCATCTGCTCTCATTAAGATCGAGATAAGAGCTGCTGAGGCACTGCCATTTGCAGGCTGTTCTATTCTTCTGATCGGAGGTATCGCAGAGCGATGGAGGCTCCATAAACATACATGGCACACAGTAACCAACAGAAAGGCAGAGGGGCTGATCTTGAGACTGGGATTACTCTAGTTTGTGCCCATTAGGACAGAGCAAAGCTGGGAGAGGTGCAACTGGCATCTCGCATCTTGTTACCTGTCCTGGCTGGAGCACAGACCTGTTCTCCATGAACTATAGTTACATCTCTTCCCACCAGCTCGTGGGTGCGAGGGTCTGTAAAGCCAGTGCAACCAGCTACTGTGGGATTTCCCCAGCATAAAGACCCCGTCTGGGAAGGAGTTTCAGTCTCAGAGTCCCTGCGCATACCAACCGCTCCCAACTCAAGAATAACTTTGGGTGGATGTAGGCAGCTTGGAATAATTTAGGACCATCAGGTCTGAAAACTCCGGAGGTGACAGAAAGAAGCTTCTGCCTCCTCCGGAAGTCCTGTGCTAAGTGCAGGAACCAAGGACCCAGAAGTCAGGCCCTCCCAGCATACTCACACTGCTCATACGCACTGCTCATACTCTACCATCCGCCCAGTCTAAATTTATCTCACTGTCTAATGGTGTTGAAAGGGGCTATTTTCTGAGGGCACAGGAGGGAAGGATGTAACAGAAAAAGCAACTGTAAGCGGTATGAAATAATGTGAGAGTTCTGTTATCAAACACCACAATTCCTGCATTCTTGGACTATGGAGTAACACAGTGCGGAGACCCAAGCGTGACAATAAGGGGATGCAAAAAAGTAAAGAAACTTGTAAGGGAAGCAAAGCATCAAGAAATTCTGGTGGATATTACATTTCACACGCTCCATCTGAGTCCCTTTGTTATTCACCTGCCTTTTTCTGTGCGTTCGTAGTATGAGCTTCCAAGGTGTTTCTAGATATCTTCGTATTTCATTTGTAACTGTCAGAAAATACCCCTATATTGGTAAGTACAGAACTGCTTATTCATTTTCTGCCATGCAGTTTGTTAAAATATTTGCAATATGACATGATTCTCTCATGTGATAGAGTGAGGTGATGCTTGTGTGTAATAGTGGTTAGTGAAAACACAGTATTAGTCATAGGAGAGAATAACACTTGACTGTTTTGAATATGAAAACCTTTAGGCTGTGGAAAAAGCCAAACTTTGGCCCACTGTGTTGTTTTCAGAAGTATATGAGAACATACAGGGCAGAGTGACTCACAGCGTAGTGTCCCCTGAGGGTCACCTCGAGTGGGACAGGGTACAATATCCAGGAAAGGGATCTAACGGCCCTCTTCTTTGTCCATGAAATGCCTTGTCACAGCCACCCGTGACTTGCCCGCTGCGCTCATGCCCCATTGGACTTGATAAGACTCAGCGCTGAGCTGACCTCGTTGCCTTGGTGTGAAACCTTCAGGTGAGCCTAGCAAGCGTTCGTGCTGTCCTTCTCCGAAACGCTGGACAAACCGTTTCTTGATGGGGATGAATGAGGAGTGAAGTCATACAGCAGTGTTGGCTCAAACGAATTTGCCCAAACATGGGACGTTTCTCCTGGGGGGTGGCCACACGCGTGGCCAGACGTCCTGCGGCTCTTGGAGCCCGTCGCAAGCTGTGATTTCACCTCGGCCGCCGCACAAAATGCTGAGCTCTGTTTAGATAGAGGCCCAGCCGAAGGGACGCTCGCATGAATACACTTCTTAGAGAGTATTTTTTTTCAGCTGCTGTGGTGTAAAAAAATCCCTTCCCAATAAAGGGAGAAGGCATCCCATAAAAGCAGCAGGCTGAGGGGAGCCCTAAAATGGAAGGGGTTGAAAGCTGGGGGAGACTTCCCTTCGAGTGTGGCAGCTTCTCAATGGCAGGAGCAGCCAGACAGCCACACAATGGTCACAGCTTCACGTGGACGGGGACCCTGCTGAACTCCGACCAGGGGCAGCAGCCGGGGAGCCCTGGGTCTGGCGAGGGGTTGCCCTGGCAGCGATAGAGGGAAGGCAGAGACATTTTCTACTTTTAAATCTGATTTGATTAGCCCAAGGTTATGCTGAGAAGCACAGTGTCTCGGACTGAAGGTGGGGGACAGGAGTCCAAGTGTTTTTCTAAGGCCCAGCATAAAGATTTCCTTATGTTCTTAGATCCCTTAATGGCCATCTCTGAGAATAGACAACTCTCACAGGTAATCAGGTAAATCAGTATTTAACCCCAGTGAGTTGGTTGAGCCAGTCACAACCATAATCAGGCTTCAGAGAAAACAAATTAGAGGTGAATAACTAAATAAAATAAGGGACTTCTTTACAACAAGCAAAAATAGGATAATTATACTGGAGTTGTTACATTTGAACACAACCCTTCACTTGAACAACCAGAATTTTGAAAACATGTGAAATGTGAGCCAGGGGCTGAATTTTGCAGTTTGGGCTCTGATCAATTTAATAATTCAAGGTATTTTTTCCTCTCTTTTTCCTCTGTGTCAGGTTCAGGTTTAGTTCACATGCCAGGTCCACGAGTGGGATATGTCACATCAATCAGCAACCACTTTGCTTTCCTCAGCGCTTTTTTTTTTCTTGAACAAAGAGGAACAAGAAGTGAAATTAGCTAAAGGAATAGGGCACATTCGAGAATGGTAAATACAAGAGGAGTATGAATCATCATCTTATAGAAATGACGAGAAAGGATGGAAAGGTAGCGGTTTTGGAGAAGCAAGTTATGTTCTACACGGCTGACTCAGCTCTCTGGACTGAAAATGAATCATCAGAATATTTAAATCATATTACCAGTATTAACACACACAAAACCCCCAAGCTCAGGAAGCCTTTGTTATGAAACAAATTTGATAACAGGTAACAAAAGAAAAAGAGACAGCTTCTTAAAACCCCTGCACTCGCTCAGCTCTGCTGCGTGTCCCAGCCTGCAGATCCCTCTGAGAACTGGAGTTTGCTGCGATTGCAGTCGCAATGCCCCAGCCACAGCAGAACACTGCAGAGCCTCACAACCCCAAATCCTTCAGAAACCAAAAGGCAGACTCTTGTTACCTTCCAGAGCTTTTACACTTCAGCAGTGACACGAAGTTTTTTAACACAAAGGAATTACCCTCTGGAGAGTACTGAGGGTCAAAGGGTTGCTTACTCCTGAGTAGCATACCATTAGCTGACGATACAGACATGGTGTCAGAGACCTGAGTAGGAGGTTTGACACTGGAAACATGACTTTTCTTATCTAATTGTACCTGAACACAAGTTACAGCACTAATGAAGCTATAACACCAGATTCCAGGCAGCTTCTAGGTGGAGATAACAGAAAGGTTAAAGAATGGTTTAAAATCCCCTTTCAAAATTCTGGCTCAGCTTAGCTCAGCTGGGACAAAAAAATGACCCATGTGTCCAGGGACGTATTCTTTCACATAGGAAAGGCAGTTACCACCAGGATACAGCACAGCAGAGGCAGCAAAGCAAACCAGAAGACTCTCTTACATAACGAGTTGCAAAGTTTTGAAGGGAAGTATCTAGTTTCTATAAAGTACATCTGTATGTTCCACACAAGTTTGTCACATTAAAAACTCTCAAAACCAAAAGAAATGTGTCTGTCCAATAGCTGGCATCCTCAGAGGGACCCAAATGAGGTAGAAATCCATCTCCAACTAATTTTTGTGTGTGTTTGGTTTTTTGTCTAAATCTTTTAGCTTCCTTCTCAAATCCCCAATTTAGTCTTTCAGCACTAACACTAAGGAATGAAAGTTTTCCTTCTCCGCTAGCAAGCAAGAATCATAAGGAAGATTAGCCAAAATCCTGACAAGCTATTTTTACCATGAGCTGTTTCAATAAAAGAATGTATATTCCTGAAGTAAACAGGGACAGGAAAGGCAGAAAGGGAGAGTGACAGGCAGCGAGACAAATGCTTCTTCGCAAAGAAGCCTTTGAAACATCTGGAATGTTACAGCAAAAGGTTATTTACCAGGAACGTCAGCCAGTCCCAGCGCAGATGGTTCCCATTAGTGTAAGATCAAGAGACCAGCAAGGCTAAAAATATGTGTTTGCTTTTTTAGAAACTGGACTTCGTTTTCTGTACTTTAAAAATAATAATCACTCTTACGCAATTTCTGTAACTTAGAAATATTTTCTTGGAATATTGTTTGGCATGCTGGTTGGGTTGCAGGCTCTGTGCCATCCCTATTACTCACAACCTCTCCCACTGAGGACTTTGTGATGTATCTTTTACTTAGAAATAGGAGGATGGCACATTATGCTGAAACCGATGAGTTTTGTTTATAGAGTGTCGGTGACAATATATCTGAATGACTGCTCTGGGCCAGCGTCCTGCCTGGTGTGAACGTGTGCAGCTCGCCCAGAGTCCACCAGAGCACTGCACAGAGCCGCGGAGGGACTGCGGGCACACAGAGCCACTTCCCCGGCCACAGACCAGCAGCATGTGCCATGCCAAGCTGTGCACCCGGGGAAGGTTGGGAGTGGAGTGCTTGCAGTCTTCCTGGTAAACCCATTTGGGAATAGTGGATTAGAGTCAATGGAAAAACATTGATTTACACCAGGCAGGAGTCTGGCTCAGTGAGAAGGAGAGCAGGCAGCTATGGGAACAGATCCCTGCCTCTGTAACTCCAAGTAGAGATGAGAGGTTCTGATTTCTGCTGGCATTGCTACCCAGAAATACACCAGCCTTGGAGGCATTTGAGTCTTAAAAAAGAAAAGCAGATCTAGCATTACCTGTCATAACACATTTTATGTTGGAAGCCATGATGGTCAGGGCCCAGGGAGAGAAAAATATCATTCCATAGGGAAAGGTTCAAAGGTTCTCATTGCCACCCGGGGTTTTGCAGCTTCAGTTCAGACATTGAAACCAAGTCTGTGTTCCCCATTAGGGTGATGGTGGCACTTGTCCTCTCCGAACGTAATGCGCGGTATGGCAAGAAGCGTGGCTCAGTTGTAGATGGAAGAGGAACGGTGGGCCACAATAATAACTCGAGAAGTTCAAGAGGAGAAATGTTGCCTTGACTGCACCCATTTGAAGATCCTCACTGCTATTGAGAGCGTACAGCTTACTGAAGGAACGTGTCCACAGTCTGCAAAGCAAACGGAGGTGGACTCCGGCTAGACTCCAGGACCACTCCTTGCCCTCCTTTCTCCCCCTCACAACTTCATGCTGAATGACCCACTGGTACATGGAATTGAGATGCCTGAATCTATAGGCAATGGAGCTGGAAAAGCCAAATCAACACTGCAGCCCCCTAAACTGTGAAGAGCAGTAACACATGATTCTGGGTTTGATCCCAATCCCTCCTCTCTGTGGAAGCTCAAAGTGGGCACATCCAGGACAACACCAGCTGCTCGGAGTTTCCTAACAGCTGACTTCCACCGCTGGTGGAAATGAAAGGAAAATCTTTCCAGTCAACCATGTTATGTCTTCTTTAAGAAAACTTCAGCATTTACTGTCACAGAGGGAAACCTCACTGAATAGATGGTTTTGATTTCCTGTTAAACACTTTTCTTGTCTTTGTATTGCCTTTGTAATGGTAAAATACATTTCTGCTTTGCTTCCCCAGCATGGATTTAGCCCAGTGCAAGGGAAAAGGGAAAGGAAGGGAAGGGAAGGCGAAAAGGAAGGCGGAAGGGAAGGGAAGGGAAGGGAAGGGAAGGGAAGGGAAGGGAAGGGAAGGGAAGGGAAGGGAAGGGAAGGGAAGGGAAGGGAAGGGAAGGGAAGGGAAGGGAAGGGAAGGGAAGGGAAGGGAAGGGGGAAGAACAATTCTTAACTAAAAGATTTGAGCTCTCAGTGGAAATACTGAAGAATATTGCTCACGTCTTTCCTATGGATCCTGACGGAAAAACAGTTTTTGGAAGAAGGCATTTGATAAAATTGCTCCCACTGTCATTGATCTTCCAGTGGTAACCAATACTAAGGAGAAGAAAGCAACAGGAATGAAATCAGCTTACTGGAATTTGTTACTAAAGACAACGTTTTTGGTTGGGAAAGAGAATTTGGGAAGGCACTTGGGCGTGAAGCACCAGCAGAGCCCAAGCACCAGCCCTGGCTTTGCCGTCTGTACTGCGTCCTGTCCATGACTGGCAGCAGACCCCCAGGAGCCCGAACACTTTGACTGTGACCCAATGGCTCAGAAAGCTTCTCCAATAAGCCAGCAATTTTCAGAGTCTGCACACGGCAGGCAGCTCACAAAGCACCACCTGCCAATGGCATTTTTGTCTGAGTTAGGGTATCCCCGGGGACCTGTACGAACACACGAGCCAGTAAAACAGAGTCATTGCCTGAAGACCCTGATGTTTAAGCCAGGGTACAGAAAGGTAGTGTGACAATCAGCAAGAAAACTAATCAGATGATTAGATGGGTGCACTCTGTCAGTTAGTTTTGAATCATTTCCTTTTTTTGCTGTGTTTTTTACAGTCAGTACTGACAGAAAAAAATAATGTTTCCAAGGGAAAATATATGACCAGTATTTGTCATTGAAAGTTTAATATGTAGAAGACAATTTCTCAGAGAGGCTAGCTGCTATAGGAGATGATGTTCAGATCTTTTGTCTCGGACAGGTGATCTACAAAAATGAGTTTGTGGGTCTTTATTAGTCTTTTTTTCTGAGCAGAATAGTAGAAAAAGCACCTGCTGTTGTCTTTGTGTCAGTGAAAAACCGTAGTTCACGTGGGCTGCAATGAGAGCAGGGAACTTGTCTCCCTAGGAATAACCAGAGGTTATTAGCAGGCAGAGCAGGGGAAATCTGCCACTGCCCACGCTGAACCTCCTGTACAGAGAGAGCATTTGAGTGTGTAGGGATGATTTATGGCACCTATCAACAGCATCAAATTCACCACAGGAAAAAACACAGAAGCAGATGCAAAAAAACTGAAAGTCAAAGCTAGCAGGAAAGTTGGTGCAGAATGAGTAAATAACCCCCCAAAGTACTCAGTGACAAATTCCAAGTCCTCTCACACACAGAGCTGTTTCTTTTTGAACCCAACACTAACCATTTCTTGAAATAACCTCAGCCCGCCTCCCTCAGCCCCCATCCAGGGCTAAGCACGGTTCAGCAGGGCTGTCAGCTTGGCAAGTGGGCGACCTTCTGTGTAATGTATAATTCAAGTATCCAATACACAAATGATTGCAGCAGAGTCAGAGAACATGCAAATTATGTCCCACATCCTGCAGTTAGTCATCCTCCTGGGGGAACTCACCCCTCCAAAGCCAGTATCCCAGAACACACTGTATGTTTGTTAATCCTCACTTTCTAAATGTTTCAACAGCGGCAGAAATCTCACAGCTCATCTCTTGAAAATGACTCTAACCTAAAACTGCTGGAGTAAAATACTCGTTTCTTTCCCTAAAAATAGCAAATGAATTATCTGTATTTCATTTTACTGCTGCATAACAATTAGAGGCATTACTTTAAAATATGATAGAGAATTATATAGAATCTTTCATCAAAGGGGATCAAAGCACTTTGCATATTAATTACACTTCAAAATAAGACTCTGAACTAAGCTTTATTACAGGAGATAGTGAGTTCCAGGGATTCATATGGGTGAGAGGAAATGAGGACACCTGGTGATTTACTGCCTGCAACTTGCCATATTTACTGCCTGCGACTTGTACAAGCCCTTTGGATCCTCTGCACCTTGGTTTCCCTGTTTGTAGGAGAAGAACAGTTATACTTAACTTTGTTTTCAAAGTCTGAAAAAAAAATTCTCTGGCAAAAGTGATGCCTGATGGTTTATGTGGCAATTACAGTGCCAGGGCGTTATACCTGGGTAGAGAGATGAGCTGACAGACGTATCCAGTCAAGTCCTAAAGCTGCTCTGTCTGCAGGCAACTTCCCACTGCTGGAGAGGGCTACCTCAGAGGTGCACTCCTTCCCCCTTCCTCTTTCAAATGCTCCTGAAGGCAGAACAGAGGGCTCTGCCCCAGGCCACCTAAGCAGCACTCACTATCACCACCCTGAGCATCTCACAGCCTTGGGAAGCTGCCACTTTCACTGTGACTTTCTAAGATACCATCTATCTTCCATTGACAGTTCAATGCAGTCTAAGGATGAGATTGTCAAGGTTTTCAGGGGCTATCAACAGGAATTAGGTAACAAAGATCCTTTAAAACTTCACTGGAGGGTGATCTACTGGTCCAGGCTTTGTGCACGCTGCTCTGCTGGTGCTCTAGGTGCTCCAGAAACCTTCTTCCCTTCTAGGAGAGACCAGAGCAGCAAGTCTTGCTCATTTTGTAGTGTAACTGGGACAAAGCAGTTCATGGGGAATCAGTATCTCTAGCACTAAGGTCATAAAAAGTCACCCTGTTTTACAACACTGTTTAACAGCGGCTTATGAAAGAAAGAATCAATACCAAATGCCTTTAACAAAGGTTATTTTCATCTGTGTATTATTTAAACAAGTAGAATGATAAATGCACCAATGACTAAACCTGAACAGCTCAGTGTCACGAGACCAGTGATAAAATTATGAAAATCATCCACTGAACATCAGCCCGAGAGTCAGAGAGGATGGGCTAAGCAGCATTTGTTTCTTCATTATCAAATATGTGAAGAATAAATCAAAACAAACATTCACTCCAACTTCAGGTGAGTACGTGATTAGACACGAGTGCACGGAAGTATCTTCTAATCCCGAATTAGGGCAAATACCAACTTCCATTTGCCTGTTAGCAGATGAAGGAATATTTTCCTGTGATACCTGAGTGCACTGAGATACACTGAACTTTGTTTGCTCTGACACACCAGGGTTATAGGTCCGTGTGTTTGGGGGAGGTCTGTCCTGCTATTGCCAAAGTCTAGTTATCTTGTGTAGTGATTTACTGGAATTAAACTTGGTGTTCCCTGCAACAGCAAAGAAGGTACTCCCGTGGACATGCCAGTGCACTGAGATGCTTTTTGTTCTTCTGTAGAAACAAGAATGGCCCACAGAGCACCTGGGAGGACGGGGAGTGCAGCTGGTCCTACTTTACCAGGGAGAAACGTAGCCAGCAGAAGCTGAACGACCAGGGAGGAGAGCAGCGGTCTGGGGTGACAGCAGCGGTCTGGGGTGAGACCAGCCTTTTTGCAACCATAGCAGGGCTCCCCCCGGGGCTGCCCTTCCTCTTTTCTACCTGAAGCAGCGTGGCATTGACAGCAACAAGGCCAACAGAAAAGCCACAAACGTCACTGTGGCCTTGTTTCGGTTACGTTTGGCAATTGGCAGAAAGCCACTTCCCCAGAAAACGGTTGAGCACAGTTTGGGGTGATGTTCCTGAAGAATGCCTCGGTAACTTGCTCTTGCAGAGTCCCAGTCCCTACTGGAAGCAAAGGAGATATATTCAGTAACCCCATCTATTATGAGCATGAGGTCACAGGGACCTCTCCCCCTCTCGTCTCATCCTCATGCAAACAAGGCACAGCATGATGGGCAAAAGTAAAAGCCTCCAGGCTTCTGGGTTGCCACTGCCACCACTGTCAGCACTTGACAGAGCTGCTCTGAGATTTGGCTTGCTAATGTCTGAGAAGCTGAGATGAGAACAATTATGGAAATCAGAGACAGAAGTCTGGGACAAATGCTCCTGGATTGCTTCTTATGGTGCATGTTCTCACCCACAGTCCTCTGTAATTGCAAAAAATGGTGCCTTGCAGATACCTTGAAGAGACTGGAGACAGACACATGCATCTCATCATCAGGAAGTCTGTCTTGATAGTCAGCCAAGATCCAAAGAGAGCATGCATTATTTATTATTATCATCATCGCCGCCACTAACCTAATTTCCCTGGAGATTTGACTCCAGTATAAATGCATGAAGCCATATCCTGGGGTTGTTACTCCATTTTTGTTAACCATACAGTCATACAAGCCCTCTCGGTCTTCTCTGGGAACTTTCTCCGTAAAGAATGGGTTTCACACTGACAAAAGTCCTCTGGACACAGCTCTAACTTTTTTATTTCAAGCTGCACTTGAAAGCCATATGGTAGAAAAGCAAAAAACTGGATGTACTGCAAAATGTCTGCAGAGACTGACTGACTACCTGGCTCCCCACAGACATCAACTTCACTGGAGAAAAGCAGAACAGCAGAAAATCAATAGCAACCAGCAAAAATAGTTTATTTGTGCCAACACTGAATTACGAGCTCTGAGGTTTTTGCATATTGCATGTGCAGGAACACGATGTCAACATCACTGTGCTGCAACAGGAAGCAGAAGATAAGACTTGGTGAACCATCAGCTCTTCCTGAGCGTCCGTCACTATGCTTTTGTTTATGTTATGCTTTATGAAGCAGAGGTTACCAATACAAATGATCTTTCTGGCAAGTTTAGCCTTCCTTTTATTTCACAAATTGGTTTTAGCTATTGCCAATACATTTTTTATTTCTAAATACTTGCCTAATTTTTAGCAAGAGACAGGTATACAAATGCTACACTATCTGCAGTTTGTGGTGTATGGTCACAATGTAGAACTTCTGTCCCTTGACTGGATGACAGAGAAATAAATCAGAAAATGAAAAATTATGTGCTAGTCATAATTTGTAGGCATTTCAGAATACATTTCTGGAGAATTTATTTGTCCTAAAGATTCGTACACCTTCTTTATAATTGTCAGATGCAACTATTAGCAGTGACATGACAACAAATGACATTACCCCACATATGGAAATGAAGCAAAGTCTGAATTTACGAACTCTGTTTTCATCATTCATCTAAGCCTAATCACTAACACTGGGAAGTATCACTGTAAAATCCAGCCAGGGCTTGTTTGATTTTTTTTTTTCCTAAACTGAAAATCAGGGGGCTGTTTCTTTATTCTGACAGCACACTGAATTTAGCAGTCACCGCTCATGGTATTCTCTCATCCGTGGCAGCTGAACTGAAACATCTGAGTTTCTGGGGCACTGACAAGTGAGCACAGAGAGTGATGCCCCATCACAAGCATGGCAAGATCCTCTGCACTGTTCACTGAAAGGAACAGAGGCCGGCACAATGGAGCCACTGATTAGGAAGAACAATCATGGAGGATTTCCTATTATGCCAAGCTACAGAGGGAAACAGTAAGCAACGTAAAGGAAATGAGTGCATTTGCTCAAAATGAAAAGGTCAGCCAACCACAAATTTTCAGCTTTGATATACATGTAACATTTTGACTCCCGTTTTTATCACAAATTATAGCTTCCCAAGGTCTTCAGGAAGTTGACAGATTGTAAGGTTATTGGGTGGTGTGAGAACGGAACTAAGTATGATTTACAAACTTGTCATTGCAGCATATCCACTTTTGTGTAATGAAGAACAAGGCAACCATCCTAACAGCACCCTTTTGCATCTTCATCACACAGTTTTAAATAACAGCTTCTGTCAGTACCAGAGAGATTCAGAACTCCCCCTCCCTCAAAATGCCCTGGAAAGCTAGTTTAACAGAATACAAGATGGGCAGGAAAAAGCTGGTACCCTCCTGTGGATTGTAGGCTATTTTGCAACCCTACACAGATTCTGTCAGACGCTCATTCATAGTGACATCATTCAAAGTTAAACAGCAGTGAGTGTAAACACAGCAAAATCTTTGACACATAGTACTCTTGCACTGGAAAATAAAATGTACAGGACTCCTGAGTTCCATCCACAATACTTCCTTTGCTTCCCTATCTCTACTTAATCTCTCCCAACCTTAATTCCCTTGTTTATAAAACAGAAATAATAGCATTTAGCTTTCTGTCATGGGCCATCATGAGAACCGGTGAATCTTCACTGTCTGAAAGATCACCAGTGTTGCCAGAACTATTTCTATTAATGCAATGGCATCAATGGATTTGTATTATTTTAGTTATGCATGTCCCAGCCCCTCAGCTTTCACACAGCTTTGAAAAACAACTGTCAACTATTTGTGCTGGGTGAGAACAGATGCTGAACATGTTATGATGCAGGTGTACAGGGAGTATTGTGGGGTTTTAGCTACAAAAGCCCACAGCACACAAAGAGTGAAACCACGGCACTACTGAAGTTAATGGGAATGCTCATCACATATAATACAAAACAGCTACTTGCACAGTACCTATTGTATCTCACAGAGCCTCACTGAGACATAACTAAAATACAGAATCAAAAAGACTTCCAAACACTACCTCAGGACTAGACTGGTAGGACAAAATTTCAGTCTATGGTACTTGAATGTATAATGAAAAATCCATTAGTGACTCACTTGTCTAAGGATAGAAGGAAGCATACCTTATGAGTCAGCCTTCTGCTGAGAAAAAAAGTCCTATTTTCAATGGACCAGGAGATACACCATTGAAAAGAGTGTAATTATCAGCCATTACACTGTGGGACAGAGTGGAAAACAGGCAATGAAAAGAGCAAAAATATATGAAGGACTTAGCTCATGGAGGAACTCTTAGCATCATAAGACTGACCTTTAAACTCAGTGAGAAATGAGAGATGAATCCATTCATCACCTGTCTCGGAAGTTCACTGCAGACTTCTCTAGAAGTCAAAGCACACATTAATTCGGTAGCTGCGATACCAACAAGAGTAGGGTTAAAATAGGTAGGACTGGTTGCCACAGATGGATGCTTGAATCAATTAGAAAAGGAAAAAAATGAGACAAAGGTAAATAAACTAAATGTACTGAACATTATCAAATTAGGATGCCTGTAATGGATGAGAAAAATTTTGTAGTGTTTCAGTCAGATAATATCTACAGATAAAGGAATAGAGTCATATACAAGAACAATTGTGCTGATACTGAGAAAAAGTGATATGAGCTCTGAAACAATTTGAGGGAAGTTACTTGCATCTGTCTGAACAGAGCTACATAGAGTAAACAAGGAGTTGCTCTCCTGTGAGGTCTGGGCTAGCAAGGTAGATTTTTTTCATTTCTCATTTCAGCTCCCAAGTCCTTACTCAAGCAAAACTCCCACTGAAGTAAATTAAATCTCCCTTCTCATTTTAAACAGCATATGTAATGCAAGCCAAATCCCTCCTAGTTTGTCGACTTTTTCATACCTTTTGGCTCCCTGCAGACACCTGCAGTAGTCAGGCTATGCTATATCTGTTAGCGATATACGTACACATGAGTCATGGCACCCTAGAAATAAGACAGCTAAGGAGGTCAACATTTTGGAGGTTGGCATTCTTCTCTCTCCCGTTAGTTTTACACTCGATTAATTCCATTGTCTTCAGTAAACTTCGGCATGATTTTTGTGGGGTGAGTCAGAGAATTTGGCCCTCCACCTGGAATAATATTATCCGTGGCTTTGGGTAGACACAATTCAACTGCACTGCTTTTTCACGCTTCCACTCCTCCTCATTGCTCTTGCCCAGGATACGCTGCCTACACGAGACCATTAGGAGAGGGCACACGGTATTATGCCACTTAGCAGTAGGACTTTTTCTCATGCTTTAGTTAAGCTAAATGAGTTTATTAGCTGTGTCACAGATGACCCATAAATCTTACTAAAAGTGATTAATTCCCAGGAAGAGAACGCTTCACCTAAATTCACAACTTCCCCTTCTCTCTCTCCCCCTCAAAATCTATGGTCAGTGCAAGAGGCTCAATCACTTCTGCAACTGACAGCAAAAAGCAACAGCAAACTTTCTCCAGGCATTGCTGCTGGGAAGGAATCTTCAGCCTGATGTTCCAGGGGTTTCACGTGCAGATTCACTACCAGTTTTGACCTATTGGCCTCTCTGGGGAAACCACACCTATCTTACCCCACATCCCTTGCCCTGCCTCAAAGACAGAGGGGACATGGGAACGCAGTGTCACTGACGTGAACTTTACGTGGCCTCGCTGGTACAACAGGACGCAACAGAAGAGGTTCCTCATTTACATAAAGCTCCAGTCATGAGTCATCTCTATCTTCTACAGCTCCAGCTTGTCACTCTGACGAGTCTCGGGACGGCAAGTGAACGTACTGTACCGCTCATCAGTCATATGCTCACAAACGTCCGACTGGCTGTTTCAGCGCCTGCAGTGGGGAAATAATAAAATGTAAAATGTGCACATAAAATTTCCCTGGAGTGGTGGGAAAGCTGTGTGTCTAGCTTCTTGTGCAGTGGAATTGATTAATTGTTAACCCACATTTTCACAAGCCAACATCTCAACTTCAGGCCTTTTCTAGCTAGAGTTGAACATTCATCAGCTGTCCATCAAATCTCTGTCCTCCTGGAGAAAAGTCTTATACTAATTAACATAAAGACTCGTATTATTTCCCATGCAGCAAACTAAGGCCAGAATTAAGGTCCTGCTCAGAACTGCATAGAACACTGGCTGCAGAGCTGGAAACAGGACTGAGGGATGTTGTCCTGTACAACAGAGCAGTGGTTACCCGATTGAGAACATCCTTCTCCATGCCAGCACAATTGGCCCATGTATCTACACCAGCAGGACTAGGTATATGTCTGCTGTAACTCCACTGAAGACAAGAATGGACTTCAACCTTTTGAAGTTTTAGGCTCAAGGAGTTAATCTCTCTGGATACCCTATGTTCTCCATGGAATAAGGTTACTGCTCTGAATTGCCTCTGAAGGAAATCTTTCCCTGCACATAGGCTTGAGTAGGATTCTAGGAAAATTAGTTTCATTAGGCTAATGTTAGCCTTTGCGAATGCCCTTTTAATGAAGTTTTCATTTTCCTGATGCTGTTCACACCACTGTCACTAGCAAAAAACATTCACTGATACGGAAAAAGGGCAACAGGGAAATTCCATTGAAATAAGTAGAATTGGAAACTTCTCTCTTTTTTTGCACAGGGTTGTTCCCATGATGATTTCAGGGAAGAGTACGTGAGTAAGAAGATGAGGAAGGGGCAGGGAAACACCAAACACTTTGAGTGTACACCCTCAAAGACTGGATAAAATTTGAAAATAGTTACCGTAGAATGGAAACATCTGGGAGAGAGAATGGAAGAAAGAGAAATACAAATGATGACAGACTCATGTTTCAGCACTGGAAAAATCATGATGAACCGGACAGTCATCTTTGTTTACATGTTTGTTATACCCATACTCTGAAGCCAACCAAAAGGGAAGGGGCTAAATATTGTACCACTGAATCCAACCTAATACCCCAATGTTTATCACCTTGGGAGCAATACTGTGATAACCAAAACCTGTCTATAGAGTTCAGAGTCAGCACAGGCCAGGGCAGAGAACTGCCCGGGACATTAACATTTTAGCAACCAATACTTCAGAATGATAAAATATGAATTCTAGGAGAATAGAGTATGGATGTTTTCTAGGCCCCATCTTACTCATAGAACCTCATCAAATGCCTGTAGATCACATGTCAGGCAATTGCAATCTGCCCATGTCTCTGACATATTCCCTTTAGTAGCCTCTGACACCAGAGATTAAAGGGTACAGACATCTTACTTTACACCATAGAATAGAGCAGTGCCAAACTACATTAACATATGGCAGCTAAGATTAATGTTTGGAAGTAGCCCAGTCTCTGAGTCAGACTCAGCCTTTCCGTTCGTAAACTTTAAAGTGCCAGGAAAAAAGGAAAAAAGTCCAATTAAAATAAACCCCAGCTAACTCCGCTGCGGGCTTATCATCACAGCATGAGGAGGGAAGTATTTTGCTCTTCTGCAAGAAGCTTGAGCAAAAAAACATTAAGTGGCCTCATAGCAGACCGGGTGAAAGGGGTCTCCTTTGGCGAGGGTGGAGTCTGGAGGCTGCTAGGCCTGGCTTCCTCTAAAGGCAGAGGGAGTTTCATGTAAGTGTTTATCTGTTGCTTTATTCAGGTCACTCTGGTTTAGTGATATCTGATTATGCATGCTGTCATGTGAAAGGGACATTTCTTTGTTTCTGATGAATCAGCTCCCCATCATCTCCTCTTAGCTTCTGCCATAAGCTGAAATTTATATCCTCACCTCTAAGTTGCTGTACAAGTCTGCCTACATATCTGCTCTCTCCTTTCTTCCCAACTCCCTTCTGCTGGGCATTCACTTCTCAAGCAGTTTCTCTCTTCATTCTTCTGTATCTTTCCACACTTCCTTGCGTGCTCTGTGTATTTACAGCACTCTTCATCTCCATCTCAAATACGCTAAAGCCACGACTGAGATAATCACCAGTTTGGAATCTCTGGCTAATGGGAAATCGCTGAAGTCAGGAACAAGGATAGATGCTAAATGAGGTTGCAAGTCTTCTGAAGTTGACCACCCAAAACCAACCCCACTCCAAATCAGAGATCAGATACTGAAATATCACACCATAACAATGACAGTTCAGAAATGCTGAGTCTGCAGGCTCCAGGTGAAACCAACACAAGACCAGAGACAGTGACCTCTGGCTTCATTCGTTTGAGGGTTAATAAAACTTCTTTTTAAAAGATTTTCTCTAGCCGCACCCTGACTTCTGCAGCAGATTCCTTAGCACTGAGAAAGCCTCCCCAATCCACTGACCATCACAGGACTGCCAAGCGACCAAGCGAGAACTATGGAAACGAAAGTGTCATTTGCAGAAGAGGTAGCCTGCTAGCAAATCACAGAAGAAGCAATTAAAAATCCACATCCTTACTAATAAAAAGATAAAAAAGGGTATGTCTGTCTTGTCTGAGATGTCCTGCTGTGCTTATTCAGCTCCCTGAACACCACACAATATCCAGAGGAAACCACTGAGAAAGCTGATAAGGCAGCACGGATGAGCATGCCAAAAGTAAGTTGAAGTGCTATTCAAGATCTCACGCACACGGCCAGTTCCAATGGGTCAAATGATGGGTGAGAACTTGCTAAGCTGCAGTAGCATGACTGGCTGCCCACAGATTTCTACAGTAGGATTTGGCAAATCTTCCAACGAAGCTTCCAGCACCTTCTTTGAAAAAATTTCTCCTTGTCAAGGTTTTGGTTTGGTTACGTTTTTTAATGCCTGAGGGCCTTTGTGATGACCGAGTGCAATTGAATCCCCATATAATTATTCTGTTAAAAACTGCCAGTTTCCATGTATTGCTGGCCACAGGAGAGCATTCCCTCCTGCTAGACAGAGACCTGAGCATAGCCTGACCTTGCATGGGCTTCCACAGCTCATAACTAGGAAGAACCATTGCTTCTGAGGTCATTCTTGATGCAGCAGGGCAGGCACTCAGCATCCCCAGCCCCTGCTAGGCTTTCGCACTGACTCCCCACTGGGAGCACGCGGTGCAAGGTCTCTGGGAGAGATCCAAAACAGCACTCAGGCACCAAAGTGCAACTTATGCAGACTGCTGGCGCCTGTGCTCATGAGAGCAACCCAGGAGAGCTCTGCCTGCCCTCCTCAGCTATGTCAGATGCTGTAAGTGCCTACAGTTTCTGGTGAAAGCTTCTTCAGGCACCAAAAGGTCTGGCATCTTTCTGTGTCCAGCAGAACACTCACTGCTCTGGGAGGGCTGAACGCTGTCAGCTACTTCTTGCCTACGTCCGTCCAGAAATCAGGTGGGGTTTTTGACAGTGAGGTCTTTAGAACTTAATTTCCTAGGCATGCCGTGGCTGAGCAGGGCTCCAAGTACAAGGCAGAAGGGAACACTCAGAAGTTCTTATGTGCTTATAGGTATTTAACATTAGTAAGCCATGGACACACACACACCAGTATCCCAGTCCCAATGTTGCCTCTGTTTCCCAGATAAGAGCCCTAACTGGGCACCCTATTCCGACACAATGAATTTGTGTTCCTGGTTACACTGTGGCCCAGCTTTCCTAAGCTGGGAAGAGCACATTGTCCTCCCTTCCCCTGAACACCCTGAAGTTTCTCACAGCACTCCCTGTTCAAAGGTCCAGAACCAGTTTCCAGGGCAGTGCTCTTCAGCGCTTGGTGAGGATTTGAAGTGAGGGGGTAGGTCATCTCCCAGGCGTATTTTCACTGAGAAAACTGATTCAGGTGTCCATGCCAAATGTGTTACTTAAACCCATAAACAAACACTTTCTGATCCTGTATCAGAGTTTCACAGTGAGATATTCAGATGTTCCCTTCTCCTAAGTTTTTCCTACTGGCTGACGTAAACATCTCACCACTTGGTGTACTCGCTAAGGGCACTTCAAGTCCTCCAGTTCCTAACTATTCCTCTCCAGTGTACAGAGAATGTAGTCATTTAACACACTACAGAACATTCCCTCTTTGAGAATCAGGTGCTAATCCCCAACTTCTCTTTGCTTCTAATCCCAAATCTCTTTGAGATTTGGCCTTCTGCTTTAGTGTTCAAAGTCCTCTATTACAGGACTTTGCTCTAGTTAACTGTTAACTTGCATCTCCCTTTGGCCATGACCTTTCCTGTGTATGCAGTCTCCTGAACGACACTAACACTAATCAATACAGTGATGCTGCGAAAGCATGAGATAAGCCTCTGACAGGAGCTGAAACTTCTTTGTGGAGTTCATTTCCACAATGGAAAAAGAAACCAAACACAAAAATGTTCTGCTCCCTGTGATTTTCCCATAGCAAATTCCTAGCATCCAAAAGTAAAGCAAACAAACAAACAAAGAGAAACTATATTAAAAACAGGGTATATTTTCTAGGGACTTTAAGAGTGGCAGATTCCCCTTAGCATTGCCCAATGATGTGCTTGCCCACTGTCACAGGACAAGGAAGAGGCCGTGTGGCTGCACAGACCCCTTTCCCCATACTCAAACACACGACAGCTGTAGCCAGCCCTGTGACCTATCAAATATTCAGTTTATTTTTGCTGCATATTGAACAGGAAGAAGAGAGGTGGTTGTTGCGACTTCTTAGGGAAAAAGATCAGATAGTAAAGAAGGAACTATACATTAGGTAAATTATGTAGATACTAATATATTCTACTGTCCATTTAAAGTCCAGTCTCACAATAATAGATGGACAGCATAACATATGTGATAATGATGAACACACACTACACCGCAGCAAGATTTAAAGCTTGCTTTTTCGTTCCCTGGTATTTCAAAAGTACCATCAACATGTAGCTTACTAAAATCCTAAGAGGAAGGGCTGAGCTTTCATTACCGATTATACTTAGCACAGCACTTGTATTTCAATTCTTCACCTACAGGCGCATCCTGTTCCCTCAGAAATATTTCCTCACATGCTGTTATTTATATTTTTAAATGCTTTATAACATTTTCTCTTCATTCTCTAAAATATTTTTTCCTTTTCCTGAACGGCAGTTGTGTTTAATGCTCCATGCAGTCAGCGACACACCCTGCAGAATACAACACATAATCAAGTAAACACGCCCTGCGAAGCAATGCGCTCGCTTCAGTCCCCAACCCACCCTGACACAAGTGCTACAAGCATATCCTGTGAATAAATGCTCAATGGTAAAATCACACAATGCACACCCTGCTACACAACATCCCCCTCAAAAAAACCCTACAGTTCAGCTGGGAGCAAACACACCTCAGCAGCAGAAGGGGCAGAAGTGAATAAGCACTGCACTTTCCTTAACAGTCACTGCACATTCCCAATTGATGAACGAAACCTAATCGACCTAAACGATGACTGTATGTACCCAGCGTTACCTTTAGCAAACAATGCTGCTCATGACCCAGTCACAGCACTTACAATACAACCCCACTACAGGAGCCGAAGTACAAGCCAGAGGCTAACATAAAACTCAGCCGTGTGTAAGGAATCAGAAACAAAACAAAAGAGGAACTCATACATGAGTGTTACAGGATGTTACGTTACCCAAAATCACACTGAACAGGTAAGGAACAAAGTTACACTTCCCGGGAAAGAGGAAGATTTGAGATTACAAACTAGAGATAATAAAAATTATCAAGGATTAATATAAACTGTATTAATGTGAAGTTAAAGGTAAAGAAGAGAATATCATCTAGAGGCTAGGAATATCTAGGAAACCTGGAGAAACAACAAATTTATGCAGTAAATATCCAGGAAGATGATTCAAACAAAAATGCCTTTTTTTTTTTTTTTTAATAAGAAGGAGTTAGCAGTTTTGTTGTTGTGAGGCATTAGTTAGGAATCCAGAGAGAGTCATCCATGATCTGATTTATCTATAAAAAAGTGAACTGGAATGAGGAAAAAAAAGGTTTGGGTTTTTTTTTTTTTTGTTGCGAGAAGAATTATGAACACAGAATTAGGAATGGATTTGTTTGCTAATTTTGGAGCTGAAGCTGATCTTATTCTGTAGTCTTAGGTGAGTCAATTCATCTCTACGCTGCAGTTTCTTCATTGATAAAAGGGTTCTGAAAACATTTACTTACTGATTTCAGAACAGCAGGTTCGATTAATGCAATTTCAAGAGAAACAATAGATAGTTCTAAGGCTACCGTTGTCAGGAAAATGTTAGTTTACTGTTCACATGAAAAAGAGAGTTAACTTAAATCAGTTGTCAGTATCAGTTTACTCATTCCAGTTCTAATGATGTGACAACCACCTCGAATAAACCCCTGCTTTTAGTTCCCATTCTGATACACAACATGATCTAAGCAGCCGCACCCAGCTGGACTGCGGACAAATTCCTGTTCTTATCTCAGGCTCACTAGGAGCCTTATGTAATTAAAGAGTATTGTGACGAGGGTCTTATCTCAGGGTATTAACTTCTTCTTCCCTTGGCAAGGATGTAAGTGAGTTGGACCCAATTGGAAAGCTGTCCTGGCACTGCTCTGAGCCCATTACTTTCTTCACGGTTTGTCCTTTTAGTTGCAAATAAAATCTTCCCAATGTCAGCTCCGACTGTGTTGTGTTCTTGAGCCTCAAGCCTGCAAAAGGAACAATGCTTCAAGGCCACCTCAAGGTTTGTCTTCACATACGAGTGAAGTGCTTTTGTAACCACTTCAGCACTCTCTTGGCTCCTGAGAGCGCTGATGCCTTTGCACAAGACAGTTAATAACAGCTAATGATTTCGGGGCCTTGCCAGGAGCCTAGACGAGCACTTGGTTGTGTAACTCGAACTTGATAGGCACTGTTTTGTTTTGGTTTTTCCACTACAGATAGTACCCGCTGGCTATGCCTATGTAATTGATTTGACCTCATGAGAGATGAGAATTGTCTCATTCATTTCAGTGGGTTGTTCAGTTTTGGAGCACAATGCAAAGTGCAGCAGGATTTCGTGGCTGATCAGTTAGCAATCTGCTGAGTATGCTTGCACAATGCAATTGGATAATTTAGATGTCTCAGATCAAAAAAACCCAATTAGGTATTTTTATCTATTCCCTGGGGGCTTCTGAGGGATCCTACCTTGTTATCTCATCCCTGGGATTCCTCCAGTTTAGTTTTGAATATTCCCAGGACGAATTATTATCTCTTGCTTTGAAAGACTAACGGCATGAATTAGCAGCTCTGACTCTTCAGTAGCTTTTTGCTGCTTGTTTCAAATTTAGTCTTTTTATCCAGGTATGGGCCTGGTTTCTGAGTGAAAGGATAAAAAGGAAAGATGTGAATCTCTAAGTACAGAGATGACAGCAGGAGGAAGAGGAAGCTGCCGAATCAATTAGAAAAGCAGTATGTTGCACACAGCGTATTTAGATTGCTGTCATTTCCCTCTCTCTTGCCCTGCTTTTAGACTTAAAGGGCAAGAGTGGTTGTATTTTATTCCTGCAGTGTAATCTAACGTGCACCGTATGTGAGTGACACCTCTCCTTAATACAGCAGTGGTCACACTTTACCTGCAGCATAAAGTCCCTGACCGATGCTATTACCTGGCGGCATTATTAAGGGAAGGACCTGGGGTGGTGGATGGAGCAGTGTGGGATTAGCCACTTGCATTGCGTTGAGCCCGGCAGGGATGCAGTCAGATAAAAGCATCAGTACTTCAGGCAAAACAGCAGGGCTAGGGTGATGTCTCGCCTAAAGAAGGGGGAGCTTTTTCTTATTTTAGTAATTCCTCAGCTTCCACTAAAATTGCGGAAGAGATTTTCAAGAGCAAGTGAAGGAGCCATGCTGTCACCAAAGGAGTTCATCCTCTGCCAGGAGAGGTGCGTGTCTCTGGTGCAGGGGTGCTCCTCCTTCCTTTATGGGTGCTTTGAAGTGTGAGACTTTCCCCAATCTGTCACTGTGGCTTGGCTGTCTCCAGACAGAGACAAGACTACACCGCATTCACAAATGTAAGCTGTTATTACAGCGATGCTGAGAGTGCAAGAGATGCCCGACAAAACCTGAAACACCGCACCCGTGTGAGCCGCCACGCTCCGGCCTGCAGGCCCAGGCAGTCCCGCTGGGCTGGCTGACACAGCCCGTGTCCGCAGGCAGCTTGGAAGAGCCAAGGAGCCCACAGACTCCCCACGCGCCCTGCTGACACGGGCAGCGACTGCGGACCGCCAGCCACACGGGGCTGAGCCTGCTCTGCCAGGCAGGATCGTCCCCGGGCACCCCGCAGGCCAGGAGCCCCGTGGCTGTGGGGCGGTGGGTGCTGCCAGGGCCTGGACAAGTGCTGAGAGGGCCCTTGGGGCGTTGTGGGCACACAGAGCATCGGCTGAGTAGGCCACCGGGGGCTAAGGGGACCACCATGGGGTGCTGGCAGGGCCCTCAGGGCTGTGGGGTGTTGTGGGCATTGAGGAGCCCTTCAGACCTGGGGGGCGCTGAGGGACCTGCGGTCATGGGGTACTGTGGGGCCCAGGGGGGCGCTGAGGGACCTGCGGTCATGGGGTGCTGTGGGGCCCTGCGGGGTGCTGTGGGGCCCTGGGGTGCTGGCAGGGAGGGGGGCTGGGGCGCGGCGGGAAAGGTCCGGCCAGGCCAGACGAGCGAGGGGCGGCGGGAGCCAGCCGCACCCCCCGGGCCGGCCGCCCCTCAGGCCGCCGCTCCCGCCGCTGCCCGTAACCCGGCGGCGGAAGCGGCGGCCGGCTCCAGCCGCCCAATGGGCTGGTGCTGCGCGGCGGCGGGGCCCGTCACTTCCTGGCCCTGCAGCCGGCGGCAGCGAGGCGAGAGCCGGGGCCGGGGGCGGCGGGGCCCGCAGCCTGCCCGGCGCCCGCCACCAACATGCCCTTTGACTTCAGGAGGTGAGTGCGGCCGGGCGAGCCGCCCACCCCACCGCGGCGAGCGGCCTCGCCTTGCCCTTCGGTGGGGTCGCCGCTCCCCGCCCGGTTTCCCCATGGCCTCGCCGCCCCCGGCCGGGGCTGGCTGCGCGGGCGGCCGTGGGCGCCTCCCGCCCGGGAGCACCCGCTTCTGTGAGGCCGCCCCGCAGCAGCGAGGCGAGGGCCGGGCCCGTGACCCGCCGCGGGTGAGGTGAAACCCGAGGGAGGAGGGATGGATGGAGGGATGCAAGAAGTAGGTCTGGGCAAGGAAGGGACGTGGGAAACCGGGCGGCTCTGCCCAGCAAGCGGCTGTTATTATATAACGCTGTTGTGCAAAGCAAAAAAGGGGGTGTGTGGAGTTTCGAGCTCCCCCGGGCAGCAGGGGTGGAGCAGCGGGCCTTGGGGGGGTGGCCGCTGTGGGTGTTCCGCAGGCCCCGCAGCGGGTGTTGGGGTGAAGGTGCTGGGCCCCTTCCCCTCCCGCAGCACCCCGGGCTCCCTGAGCAGCTTGCGGAGGTCACCCCTTACAGTGCGTGTGAGGCCGTGTGCCGTGGCTCCGGTGGCCGGGAAGCCACGTCGGTGCCTCCGCCCTTGGCTCTGGCATTTCGAGCAGGTGTGAGCTGTGGGATTTGGCCTTGCTGCGGGACTGCTGTATCCCGTGGGCCACAGCAGTCGGTTTCAGATATCAAAACAGAAGCGAAAACGATTCCTTTGACTCAAACAGAGCTGAAATAGCAACTGCGGATTCGTTTTCGTTTTGAGCCGTTCCTGAACCAAAGATTTGTAACTTTCCAAATTCATAGATGCCGTGGGGAAGACACACAGACGGGTTTTCTCACGTGTGTTTTACTGGAGCATTGGCATTACAATAAAAACCACGTATGTTTTTGGGAATTGGGAGATACAGTTGTTGCTTGATGTCCTGTAGCACCATCATGAACATGCTTTTGCACCCCTTTGAGATGACAGGGAAATGGTGATGTTGCAGCTTTTTAGTTCTCCGAAACGAAAGTTGTGTGTTGTATCTTTGCTGTAATTCTAAATCAGGCCTCTCATTTATACAGGCTAACAGGATCTTGTATGTGATCCATGGGGCACTATTGAACATGGAGGCTGTTGCTTCTGAATGAAAACTTGCTGAAGCTGCAAACAGCATCTGCTGGATCATGTGGGATCCAGGGCCCAGAGCCCTGTTTCTGCTTTTGTGTAAAATTTGTAGAAAAATTCTTCTCAGCTTTGGAGACATTCTGCCAGTTGAAAATCCCATTGCCATCTATTTTCAGACTTGTACAATACATGAACCATAAGGGATCCTGAGTGCTGGCTGTCACTTTGTAATAGCAGATAAAGAGAATGTTATTTCAGATGTCTTTGAAAATGTACTTTTTGTTGGGTTTCAGAATGTGCATGTGGAGACACTGGCTCACCAAACGTCTTCATCTTAAGAGACAGCACTAGTGCTTCACTTTGGAATGGAACACAGACATTAAGTAAAGGCTGAGTTGTAGAGTTTGTGTTAATGAGTTACAAAAACATGGAGGCATCAGTTCAGATCTGCATTTTAAAGATTTACATTTGCAAATAACTTCTTTGTCGTTCAGATTAGAAATAGACACTTCAAAGCACCTTCTCAAATCATGTAAGCTTACTGAAGTTCAGCTTTTCTGAAAGGATGAATTTTTAAAAGACTGCTGTTGATAACAAGAGCTTTATACTTAAAGGTACAGAGAAACTATTGTCATGTGCAACAAACCACTTTCCTGTTTTAGAAGCACAGAGTTCAGGACCAAAATTTTTTGCAAAGGTTACAGACTATGTTTAAGCTGTTGTGGTTTTTGTTCATTGTGCAGTCTGTGGAACAAAATTTGCTGAGGTTGGAAAGTTTTACTGTCATAGGTAAAGTATGATGCATATATTAAAAAAAAAAGTATGGTTACTTCCTGTCAGCTATAGAACATACAATACAATACGCAGGTAGCGCCTGTAGTAAGTTTCTGAATAAAGAGGTGATGTTTTTCATCACGTAAAATGCAAGGGTTTTCTTTCAGCGATTTCAGCTGGGTGTTCTCTTTGGCAGGTACAGTTTGGCACCCTGTCTTTAGTACACACTTTAAAGCGGGTGTTACGCCTGTGTATGATTAGAGGGTTAGATTGTTAAGAAACGTTTAAAATTGCCCCTACAATATATCTTCTAGAGTCCAAAATTCAGAGGTTCCCAGTGGAAAGGCATTGTGTTCTTCTGGAGTTCACAAATTTCACACATCTGTGTTGCTAATGCATCTGAAGAAATCACTGACCTTAACTGCTCTTCTAGGGCATTTGGGAAGGCAAGTTCTTTTTTTTTTTTCTGTTGTATTCTCCCCTCATTTAGAGCTTTTATTTTTCATACTGTAGAGTGGCAGGACATTGACAGCTAATATTAATTGTGGAAGGGGGCATGGTAGACCAGCTAGAAGGTTGGGGCAAAGTAGCTCTAGAAGGACTAGAAGTCTCCTGTGGATAGAGACACCTATGACAGGTGATGAAAACAACCCATGACCAAAAAAGTCCCTATTCATCACCAGCTAAAAGGCAAAGAAAGCATTTTCATCCATGCGACTAAATCTCTCCTATCTCCTAGACCTATGGGTTCGTATTTGGCCAGACCGAAGAACCCAGAGTGCTTGAACATGTTTCTTGGAAGTTGTCTCCATGGGGCGCTCTGAGGCATATGGGTTGGCATCAGATGTGGAAGTAGCTTGTACTTGTACCTTTTTTTTATACTGTACTTTTTTTCTGTAGGACTTCTGTTTCCTTGTCAATGGTTCCCTTTGCTAATACGAAATGCATTAAATTTATAAATAAAACAGTATTTTCACAGTAATTTCAAGTGAATAATAATTATTCTGTCCCAATTATCCTTAGGGTTTTAATAATACTCAGTCCTTACCTAATGCTTTTCGTTTTTTAAAGCATTTCATTCGCACTAATCTCTGCAGTCCGGCTGTGATGTTGGTAAGGAACCAAGTTTTCAGCTTCCAGATTGGAGCCTTCAGTACAGGTCTGTGCAATGCATGTCACGAGACACCGGCCCTCCTGCAGAACTACTAAATCAGCTTGTATTTCCAGAAGGCCTGATTCTTATTTTTTAAAACCTATTTGGCTGCAGCACAGAGATATTTTTTTCTTGTTGCCTCTCCTCCTGGTTTGTTGGAACTTGTGTCAGTAAAGCAGCTTCGTACCTGTTTGACTGAGGATTTTGAAGTATATCACTGGAGCTGAAAGGGTATTTCCCCCTTGAGCCTTTAAGACCTAGTGTCACCTGCATGCTTGCAGCATCTGTGGCTTGTTAAAATCATAATTAGATTAAACTGTAATCCTGGGTCATCTTGAGTGGTGATTGGGGGCCAGAAGGTTTTTCACATGTGTGATCCAGTTAGCCACGAGGCTTAGCTTCAGCAGTGAACGCCGGTGCTGGGCTTCAGACTGCTCTGGTGTTGAGAATTACAGAAGTGAAAATGAAGTGTCTCCTGTGCGCTGAACGTGGACGTGGTAGAGAGAAACGTTGCTGCAAGTTCTCTTGAATCTGTTGGCTTTTCTTGGCATCTATTTGCATGGAGGAGTTGGTGGTGGCTTTGTACCAGATACTGAAACTTCTGAACTATTTTGGTAGCTTTAACTGTTTAGACTGAGAAAAAGCTAAAATAGATTGCTCTGAAATCAAGTTTTTATTCTAATTGTGGGCAATTCTCAGTTGTGCCTTGGCCACATTTTTGCCATAAAGTGGTAAATGTCTGTGAATCCTTGTTTTTACATTTAACTGAGAAACTCAGAATTTATTTCCCACACTTAATCATTGTTATGTTTTCATTAGGGTGGCTTTTTTGTTGGTTGTTTTTTTTTTGTTGGGTTTATATTTTTTTTAACAGCTTGATAACCTGAATGGAGTAACACGATATTATACCTGGATTTTGGAGGTCATGGGAAAGGAGCCAAGCTTGGAAGAGATTTAGATTTAAATGCTGATTTAGAGTGGAAGTTCTTTGCAGCAGAGGCTCTTACTCCATCTGCACAGTACAATGGGCCTCCACAGTCAGCTGTTCTTTGGCACATCTGTTATAAATGATCCTTTTTATGAGGGTATTCTGATTCAGATATAAACAACATTTTGTTGTTTTGGGACACAGGCAGGTCTTTGCTTCTGTTCCCATATGTCTTTTTTAAATCAACTTGTCCACTCTTAACTGAAGCTGACACACTTCCAACCTTACTCCTTTTAGGAGAGGCAGTATATTTGGTGTGATTTAGACCTAAGAGCTGCGATGGCTAATTGGCAAACTGATGCTCAAAACATCTGACCTGGCACAGTTGCAAAACCGGTGACACAGACTGCTTCAGCAACACCAAGGAGGTCTGTCCACCTTCGATTCCCGGTCAGATGAGCGAGGGCAAACCAGTAGATTGGAGGTGATTTGGAGTCTAAGGAGAAAAATCTTTTCCGAACTAGGCAACCCCTTGGACAACAATTTCTCATTCACTTGTGAGCCTAAGGAAAATAGCTTTATTCTAGTCTTCAGGCTTAAGAAAAGAGCAAACAAAGCTGTCTTTCACAATGCTGCCATTTTTCTTTGTCAGATTTGTGAGGGTCACGACTTAAAATCTTTTTCTAACCCTTCAAATCTCACTTAAACTTGTATGGGATTTATTTGGCCTGTGTTTGAACATTTGCCAATTGTTAAGGAGGAATGGTGGCTACATGATGATTTGGGACTGCCTAATAAATGTCAGACGTTAGTGGAAATGTACCTGTTTGCTCAGAAATTTTAATTTGGAGTCTCAAACAGCTCTGCCTTTCTCCTGGGATCGTGGTTCTGCGCACTCCGTCCACTTGCTCGCTCTCTATCAGCACGTTGTTTAACTGGCTGCATTAACACACACTAATTCGTTTGGCAAAATTACTCACCGAACTTACTTTTGAATGTGCTCACGGTGCCTCTCTTACAGAAGGTACATGGTGGTGATAGCAGCAGGTAGGTGTGTTCTTGGCCGAAACGGTGCGGGGAGGACTAGCAAGAAGCATAAACAGCTAAGGCCAACTGGTATGGCTTGTGGTTAGATGGGTTGTGCCTGCTTGTTCACGTGTAGCAATGGCATATCGAAAAGGTTTGTGTGTGCCCTGTACTGAGCTGTGCGCGTTCTTGCTCACTTCCCCAGCCAGAGATGCTGCCACTTGTGCAGTTATTTTGTTCAAAATCTTAAACCCTGGATGTGATTGAGCTGGTAGCCATCGCTCCCTAAATTAGCATCTACATTTATATCTCGTGGCTGTAGCCTTGTTCTGTGTTGGTTAGATAGTTGCCTCTCTACACTTTGCAGGGACCTGCACTTTTTCTCTCGAGCTACCGAAGCTGCAGCTGACCGCTTCAGAGTGCCTGGTAACTCTGCAAGCATAATTTCATCTTGAACTGCAGCCGTTTCTGGCAAGCGTGTTCCACTTCACATTGTGCAATGTCACTGGTAAACAAGGCTTCCAAGTGGTATTGCTGCCACCTTACGTAATTACCAAAGTTGGGTTTGGTGCCAGGCAGTACCATGACTAACTTTGTTTCAACAATAGCCCTTTGAGGGCACCTGAGAAATTATTCTGCAGTCACAGCAGGCAGATGGGCAAGCAGAGTTGTACAGAGAGAGTCTGTTGATGTTGATGCCACAATTAACTGATTATATATGGAGTGCAGGTGTGTAAATATTTCTTCCCAGGTTTCCCTAATACATTATTTCTCTTAAAATATAGTTGAAGTAGAAAACTTTTCCTGAATAAATACAGAAGTACTAAGGTCTGGCTTTGTAGGAAAGTTTTGTATTGTTACTTCTGAACTTTAACTGTCCTCCTTTGTTCACTCCTTGGTGACACAGATGCTTTCTTCATGCCATCATAGTTCAGTGCTGTGAAAATGACTGAATCACACTGTAAACAGAGTTGAAGCAATACCACCAGCGTGGAGTGAGAAGCTGTGGAAGTTGTTGAGCTTGTGTTTTGAAGTGGGCATGTATATTTTTAAGCATGTAGTTCAGATGGTGGAGGTGGTGAGCAAAGAATAGTCTTGCAACAAAAGAAGAAATAGTGGAATCATCTGTGTTTTTTGTATTCTAGCCAAGTAGAAGCCATGAAGTGTTGTCTAGGTATTCCTGTACTGAGCCAGCTGCCCCCAAAATGGAAAACTTGTTCTGCCAAAAAATTATTAACCACAATCTACAAAATCTTCCCTGTACTGAAATGTTGGAGTATTTTAGTGGTGACCATGGGAGAGACACGCACACAAGTCAGGACTGCGGTTAGCTAGATGGACAGTGCGATCCGTTGCAATTGAATTGTGTGTATTTGGATGTTTGCTTTTTTGTTCGGTTGGGTTTTAAGGATGTTTCCAAATGAGATGTATCTAGTTTAATCTAGAGAAGGCAGAAAGGTTGATATTTAATAGAAGAGCCTTCAAAATACTATGTTAATGTAGACAGGCATGTATTAGTACTAACAGGATTTCAGGCCATGATGGTTGCTTAGTATTTATTTAGCAGTCATATCCTAAGGCAGATCACGTGCCTCCCTGTTTGCTGTCCATTTCTGTAGAGCACTGCGTGCTGTGAATAAAAGCAGGTTGGAGAGCCTGCTACATGACCAGTACAGCCAGTAATGTAAATACGACTTTGTGTTTTCTGATGAAAGTGAAGTCTCAGAGCCTCACTTGGATTCCATGTCAGTCTAAATCAAATGTGACCCTGCTGAACTGGAATCTGAATCTGGCCACTGTGTTACAAGTTACCTCTGGACTAACAAACACCAGTAAACCTGGTCCACAGCTACAAGCTGCAGCTCTGTCTTGGGTTGGTATCAGTCACGTTTTTGTAGTGGGGTAGCTGATGCTACCAAGATCTTACCAGATCTGATTTCAATGTGTTCAGCTGTATAAGGCAGCAACAGTGCCTTAGTATTTTGTGATTCCTAGAAGCTGTGGGAAAGACTACAATACAACTCCTTTTCCATAGTGCTGTCCTGGTTTTGCTCTGAGTTGCGTGTAGGTAATGACAATCCAAGTTTGAATTTTAAGTGACTGCTAGAGATCAGGACTGCGTCTGTGGGGGGGCTGAGGTGCCGGCTGCTGAGGCCTGTAGCACTGGCAGTACTGGGAGCCAGCAGCTGTGAGCAGCGAGATGGAGCGGAAGGACCGTGGCAGGCAGTAGAGGAACCCTGAGTTGGCGGATCTCAAATTGAGAAAGGGAAAGATGTTCAGCACTGCAGGGTTCACGGAGCAATGGGTGAGTGATAGCGCTGGAGGTAGTGTCTGGGGGATGCGATGGTGCGAGGCACTGGATGTGCTGGGAAGCTGCGGGAGCAGGAATCTCTGAGCTTAAGGGGGATGAAGGCTCCACGACAGGAAGGCTGACAGTTTACTTAGGACATTCAAGTATCTGAACAATTGACAATTTGGGGAGCAGCCACATATGTTTAATCCTGTTCCCCATTCTCTCTGCCTCCGTTCTCTCTTTCTGATCTCTGGAATATGGTACTACCACTCAGAAGTACAGTCGCTCTTGCTTACAGTCTAGTGAAGGGCTGATCCCTTTAAATACCAGTCCCCTTACTTGAACATTTTTTCTTCATGACACTTTTCTCCTGTTTTGATGAAGCAGAGCAGAGTTTATTCACTTTATTAAAAATACATTTCTCTTCCATCCTTCATTTTGACACCTGCTTCACTGCCTAAAAGGAAATAAAATGTTTGCTGGCAAGACTCCACCATTGAGTATTTGAGATTATAAATACTTTCCTCCTCCTAATTACCTTTGAAATATGTTTGAGCCTAACATTTGGGGGGGGGGGGGGGGGGGAGGGTGTGGAGAAAAAAGGTGATGTACTGCTTCCTCTCTTCCCTTCTTCAGTGCCACCTAAAATAGTTTGTGCTTTTGGTGTATTTCATTCAGCAATAGCAGTTGCTGTGTATTCCTAGGTGATGGAGAACAAGTTTCTCTAGGCACTGATAGAATAAGAGCACGGAATTTAGAATATGGTTACACAGGACAGCACAATGGGGTTGGGGAGGCTGGCAGAAGAGAAAAAACAGGAGAACTAGCTCCTTGGAAAGAGATCGATTTAAATGGGAGCAGAATGCATCCATGTTTTCTGCCCTCTTTCTGCAAGTGTTGTGGGGATTCAGTCTTTTGTCCTAGAAATAAATGTGTTTGGGGTTGGGTTTTTTTGCCTATACGAATCCTGTACCTGCCAAGAAACTAGCAGTACAGATGACATAATGCTGCAGAGGCTGATGCCTCTGACGTTCCCTCAGCTCCTTTCCCTAAATGTCCAGTTACCCAAAGGCTGGATTATATAATAATGACAGTCCTCCTGGCTAACCTTGTTTTCTTGTTCTCAGTACTCCTCCTTGTTTCAGAAACTTCCTCTGTTAGTTTCATTATGTTCTTGGAACTAGAATTAAGAGGGAGGAGTTGGCTGGCAAGGAAACCTATTCCTGCATTTCACTCCTGGGCTTAGAAGTGTGGAGAGTCAGGAGACCAAAAAAACCCCAGTTATTTGGAGGATTGTGCTTTGGAAACTGGTGTGATGTTGTGAATGAAAAGTCAGTCGTACAGAATTTGGAAATTGCAGTCTTCATCTGCTTGCAGTACAGATAAACTGGGTTAAAACTGCATTAGCCCCTCCCTCCTTGTCCAGTCCTTCACATATCAGACCTTGCTCATAGTTCAGAATTAAACAGTTTCCAGTGTATTTTTTGAGAGTTGATCCATTAAAGCTCAACTTCTGCAGTATGTGTGTTAATATCCTATTGTGTGTAAAGGAGGATTAGCTGATTACTTAATGATGTTTGTATATTATCTGCTGTTACGCAGGTGTTAATCTTATAAAATGTGTTAATAACTGCTTGGTATTTACAAGTATCAGCTTATTAGTCCTGCTTTGAATCTGCATTTGCATTTTGAACTCCCATTCAGGGCCAAGGTTTGGTATTTGTATATTCAGTGTTTACCTCCCATGTGAAACAGATTACCAGGATCACTTATTTTATGTTCTTCGAAGTTTTGTGTCCCAGTTCACAAAAGCATTCCCGGTCAAGATTGTTCGTAAACATGCACTCTAGGCACAACCCTGTTACCGAACCAAGGTTTAGCTCCTGCGGCGCGCGTCCAGTTTGTTTTCATAAGCGCATCTTCCTGCAGGTTCCCCTGTGTGGACCTTCAAAGAAGTTGTTTCAAAGAAGCTGTGTCAGTAATACTTCATATATTTGCAGAGTTTTTTACTGTAGATTTCAACATGCTGAATAAAAAGTGGGCAGACGTTACCAGGTGCCACTCTGCAAAATGAAGAAGATGAAAAAGAAAGATTTAATTGACTGGAACAGAAATTACGCAGTGAGTCAGTCCTGGGAGCGGGACAGAACTCAGGTCTGCTGGCTCCTGCTGCTGCATCCCATCCGTGGGATCGCAGCGTGGCTGTCCCGGAAGCTGTCCTGAGCTGCTCTCTGCACGCTATGTTCTCATCTGCCGCAGACAGGAAACATAGAAATTTCGTTTAAGCAAAGAATTAACAATCGTAAAATGAAGTGCATGGAGTCAGTAGTTCCTGTTTTCTTCCCCTGCTGCTGACTTCTTGCCATTGTTTTCCCAGTCTATGAAACAGGGTGATAGATTTCACCTACTTTGTTGGAAGAAGAGTTACTGCTTTTCATCCGTGTTGGATTGTGTAGGAGCGAAGTGTTCTTGCAGAGTTGTCAGAGCATTGCCTTTGGACGGGAAGAAAAGCAGCATGATCTAAAGAAAGGATTTCATTCATTCTTTATATTTCTCTATAAAAATAGAGAAATCAGTGCTTCCTATACATGTATAGGGGAAGGTGTTAGAACAAGGCACCTCTACCTTTGAACTGCTTTACAGTGAATTTACTAGTGTGTAGAAATTCTCTGACAGATCTGTGGAACAAAATCCTGGATTTCTGTCCAGAACAGGTACAGCAAGGAAGTTGAAAATGCTTAGGGAGTTGGAAGTCACTGCTTTTTTAGAGTCAAGTAAGAGAGGTTTTGCTTAAAAAGACGATGTTCGTGATGTTTCTTCAATTAAAAACAAAACAGAATATCCCAAGAACTTCTACTCTATAAATCTTGTTTGATGTCAGTGCTCTTTCCTGTCCTTGAGAGAAGGAGATCCTCCTGCGTTATGACATTACTTTGGAGGGAACATGGTGCTTCAGATAGCTTCCCTCTCTCTGTCGTTTAGAGGTCTCCAGTCCCTTACTCAGGGGCTGCATCTTCTCTCAAGCCTATGATTTCCTAGTTCAGGAACTTGCTCCAAACTGCTAGTCAGACCAGGTCTGACTTCTTTTTGTAGCAGCTTTCAAGCGTGTGGTGTGCATAGCCCAACCCACAGAATTGCTGAGTAGTCACCTGTGTCACCTGTCCTGCTGTCTGTGGATTCTTCTCCTCTCTTCCAGGGCAGTCTGATGGCCAATCCTGCTCTGGATCACTAGGCAGAGAGGAGTCTTGCCCAACTTGTTCCTTTATCATCGTTGTCCCAGATACTAGCTGTTCTCCAGGGCCATCTTCTTTATTGTTTTATTTCAAATATTCTGTCGTTAGGCACATGGAATGGGGTAACTGGTGTTCCAGGCCAACTCTGCATACCCTAGGAGTCAGCCTGCTGCTACATGGTTAAATAAAATTAATTTAACAAGTAAAGTGGTTGGTATTTTTTTCTCTGGTCCTAGTCACAGTAGTTCTAGGTATGGTTTTAACAACTGTTACTTAACAATGTAATGTTTAACAATCCAAGTCACCCCGGCAACTTCAAACAGGTGCCTGGGATTTTATTTTATGAGTAGATGGTATTTTGTTAATCAGAAGAGCACTGTGTGTGCAAACCTGGCTCAGTTTGTTCTACCATTACATCTCCCTTGGCTTGAACAGTCACACTAAATTGGTGGGTTTAGTTTATCCATTATACAAAAGTAACAGTTTTGCTGTTAGAGATCTTACTGTGAGTGTCTGATGTGCTGCGTAGGAAGGAAGAGCGCCAGAAAGGTGCGCTCTCTGTTACCTCTGTGTGGGACCTCTCTGCGTTTGGCGGAGTGGGGTTGTATGTAACAAACCTGCTTGTTTTAATTTAAATGGCCTCTGAAGGGGTTAAAAGCTACCGCGGTGACTACCTACCAGGAGTGCCTGACTTGTGCTGTTCACTCGGTGTGGTTGGCCGGCTCCTACTGCCCGTGTTGGAAGGCTGTTAAGGCAGCTTTGTTGACAAAGCTGGGGTGAATTGTCCCTAGGTCATCATGCGAGAGCAGTGACCCAAAGAAACAGAGGAACAGTTGCTGCCTGTTAAACAACAGCAGTTTTTTTAAGCTCTTATCTAAGTGATTTAATTTTTTTGGTTTAAAATCTTTTATTCTTCTAGTAGCAAGTGCCAGTTACTGGGTGTTTCAGTGGGTGCTCTCTGTAAGCCAACTCCTTCGCTGAGTTGTTTCATGCTCTCAAACGTGTTGGCAAACGCACCCCCCACGGTACCTTGAGCTGTCGGGGAGGCAGGTTTTCTCTTATGCACTTCTTACTTTTGATTCTTCAGCTTTGGTTAGATGATGGCTATCTCTTTGCCTGAGCATTTGGCACACTGCAGAGGTACAAATGCTCCTTGACACAAAACAGCATGCCTTTGGTGGGAAGGTTGCTCTAGAAATACCAGTGGGTACTGCTGGAAGGGTGTTTCCCTTCTGACATTAGTCTCCTGCCTGAATGATCTTGCTCTGACAACAGTATCTCCATAGCTTCCTTTTGATTCTGTGAATTCACATAGAAGATATGCAATACAGCCTTTTTTTCTTCCTCTTTTTTTGTTTTCCTTCCTGCCTCCAAGCTATGTGGATTTTAGGGGGCAGAAGGAAACTTCTGAGACAGACGTGGTGACTGAACTCTGATCTTTCCTTTGTAACTCCAACCTATGATAAAGTTTTCCTGGAGAGAGAAAATGAAGTCTATTTGTGTCGACCCATCTTTGAATGTCAGATGGACTTAATCCAACTTACATTTATCATGACAGAGTTTCTTCCTGCTTCCCATGTCCTCCTTATAAATTATAAAGCATTTTATGCAAAGTTAATTGCTGGATTCTCAACTATAAGTGGTTTCTTTGCTAAGAGCCTTAATAGCAGCAGGTGCTGAATGAATCAGAGTCTATAAAGTCTGCTGCTATCTCTAGGGATGCTTCTTCCAGAGGTGGTAGGAGCAGCAACACAAGGAAAGAAAGTTGTGTGGTAGCCTGTAGCGAGCTGGTTGAAAACTCTTCAGAGCCATCGTTCCAGCTCATTTCATGTGCACTTAAACATGTTTCCTGAAGTGAGGTTGAGGTTGCTCATTCTCTTCTCCCCACTTCACACCCCCCTTGGTTTCCTGAACTGCTAATGCACCTCTTCTGTCGTGAAATGACAAACTTAAAAATAGCTACAGCTATAAAAATCTTGTGGGAAGAGCTGGTTGTGTGCAGCAGATGTATAGCTCCTGTGGGGAACCAAATAAAGGTGACTGAACCACCCATCTCTGCTTTCTGAATCATATGTCTGTAATACAGCAACATAACAGAAATGTTCGAGGAGGCAGATAGGAAATGGTAAGAGGAAGAATAAAAGTGTGTAGAGTGACAAATCTCAAGGTTATGTCCTTGTCTCCAGGGAAAATGAAGCCTTCTCGAAGTTAAGGATGATTCGTCTCTTCAATGGCTGCTGAATAGAAATTGTTAGTTGGCTGGATTCACTGGTGTCTGCATGAAGTAACTAGTCTGGTGTAATTCAGAGGGATGTGGCCTAAAAATAACTTATTTATAATGTCTAAATGGTGGATGCTCTCAAAGAAGAGGACACACTGTATGCTTTCTAGCCTGTTATCAGACAGAGCTGCCTCAAGATGACTCTTGTGGAAGATAGAATGGCTGCTGGCACGGGCTTGACTGTCCAAGGTTGTGTTTGGCAGCTGCCTTGCTCTTCGTGTATCTTTCACAGTGCGTGTGGTTATCATCAAAAGCAGTCTGGTGTTGTTTTGAATGAATATATGTTCCTAGAAACTCACTCTGCAGCAGTATTTTCTTTCCACCTGAAAAAAGAAACCCAGTATAATTAACAGAGTGCTTTATCTTCTTTAGGCAGAAAGCACCTTTTTTTTCTTTTTAAGAATGAGTTTCTTAAGACTTAATGTGTCTGCTCTGCATGGGATACTTCTGTGTCACTAGTTGAACATGGTGAGCCTAGCGTGTCAGGGTAGAAATTCTCTCTCCACATTGTAACTCCATGTACTGGTGAGTACGTAATGAATGGACTTTGTAAGGAACAGGCAAGCTGTGTTACGTTAGTCAGGAGTTGGCATGTGTGGGGGGAAATACTGACATCAAGCCGTTTTGGATTCTTGATGTTTGAGGCCTGCAGCCATAGTCTGATTCACTTTGCTTTGCAAGAAGGACTTGGGAAATGGGAAAAACCAGCAGCAGTGTTACTCCTGAATAGATCTCCAGTTTGAAGGAGCTGTGGTACTCGCTGTTAAACTGGGTAAGGACATTACCAGCACACAGGTAGAAGCACAAGGGGAAACAAGTTTTCAAAACTGCTTTAACCAGGTGGTATTCCCCTGTGCAGTGGCAAGGACACATTTCTTGCATGAAATGATTCTTGAAAAGGCAGCTTAATCTTGTTTCTCTTTGTAGAGCAGAGAGCTTGCCCTACAAATTCAGTGTTAGCTGGCACACCAGGTTTTAGAGCTTGCTTTCTTGGTATATGAAAGGGTCAGTGGGTTTAGTGTGACACAGTCTTGCTTTTGAAAAGATTCTGAAAAGGCAGACTTATTCCTGCTTTCTGACTTACACAGCTATCTTGGGGCTGAATTAACCTCTACTGCAGATATTGAAGTCCTTTGTGAGAAGAGGGAGTCTCAACAGAAACCTGGGTGATACAGCCTGTTTCGACGCCTCACAGCACTTCAGTGGGAGGCTGACTGCCACTGAAGACAGAGTTTATTATTTCTTTGCTCTTTGTGCTATGATTTAAACTTGAGATGATGTTTGACCAAGGGGTCTTGGTGATCCAGGAAGCCATCTCAGCTTAGGAAAGTACATAATTCTTCATTTCTTCAGATAAGCAACCTGTCCCTCTGCGTATGTCATAGAGGCCTTGCCTTTTTTAATCTGCAGCCCCTCTGTTTCTCAGAGCAGTCGTGTTTCTTGCCGCAAAGGAAGAATTTGGGGATGGAGTTGTTGCTGACCCTAAAAACCCTTTGGGACAGTTCAGGCTACAAGCCTTCACCAGTAAGGTTTTTCTTAGCTGGGTTTTCCCCTGTATCTTGTAAACCCTAGGGACATCTCCCCCACGGTCCTTTCATTGTCTTTGAGAGGCATTATGGTATCTGATAGATGATGATGGAGATGATGTTCCCTTCTCATAATGAATGAGCACTTGTCCAGCACTGGATCTCCAACATGCAGCATGTTGGAATACACTGGCTCCGCAGTTCTTTAAAATTTTTATTGCAGTAGCAACATAATCTTCATAGTATTTTCAGAGTTAACTTTTTGTATCTGTACTAGATAATCCCCTCCTTTGTCTAGTTTAGTCAAACCTGCTGCAAAATTTTCGGTTATTTGGTTAACTTAATAGCAAAGTTACGTTTCTGCTCTTAAATGTGTTGTACTTGCAAGTCACTTCAAGTAGAGTTATTTGTTAATGAAGCAAATTGGTTCAGTAGCACCAGGCTGTCTCTTTTTATAGAGATCTCAAAGCTACTGATGTGTAATGAAATGAAGGTAGTTGTTCACTGTGCACTGGCCTTGTTATTGATAGTGAGTAATGTCACCAGGAATTAGTGACCTCAACTTCAAATGTCGTATCTGCTGAAAAATAGATGCCACTTCTAAAAGCTGGTAAATATGGGAGGTGGAGAATCAAGCGTTGTTTCAACACCCACATTCTTCTGTGTGAATCACAGCCATGGACCCTTGCTGCTAAGACAAGATGACACGATGTATTTATGCCACCATTGACCTGCTAAAGGTGGAATGCCAGTCATTATGTTGATTTTTTTTATTTTTTTTAATCATCTTTGACATCAGAAATGTATTTTGCTGTAATTAATGAGTGATCGTGTCCTCTAAACACCATCCCCTTGTGGTACGTGCTGCAAAAGTGCCTACGATAGAGCTGTATGCTTCAAAAAGAAGACTAATGTTTAAATACTCAGTTCTGGCAAAAAACATAATCTGCCTGAAGAACAAAAATGTTTTTCCACTGTCTGTGAGCACCAAAACTAAATTTCTGAATCATCTGAGGAGTGGAAAGGGATGAAAATTAATGTTTGCTGCTGACTTAACAGAGCCTGAATTCTGTTCTGTGACCAAGTGCCACATAGGAATGTGTTGCACTTTTGCTTGGCTGCTTGATTTACTGGAATCCAAAATACAGTCCAAGAGCCACAAAATCATCTTTCCCTTGCCCCTTAGTTAAGGCAGTAAAAAGAGGCCTTGCAGAAGGGTACATGAAAACACCTCACTGCTGCTTGCTCCAGAGTTGTGTTTCAGTGCTCACCAGAGCACTAGAGCATCTGCTGTCTCGGCAGTGACTCCACGCAGTCGGTGTAGGGAGATTTATAAGCTGTCCTCTGGACGTCTGCCCTAGGTGACATGGCCAGTGCGTTGCTGCTGTGTTTGTCCCAGCGAGGGGTGGGCACGCTTGAGGGATACAACATGCTGTAGACTGAAGGTGGAAATAGTGTTCCTTCTTCCTTCTCTGATATGAACTCCTCTAGGTATCGGTATCCCTTTGCTACAAGACATTAAAATTTAACCAGTCAAGTTTGCTATACTTACAAGTATTTTTTTTATTGCCTTAAGTTCTTGCTCATGAAAAAGTTAACTGCATCTTACAGAGGTGTTGCTGTAGGGTTTTATTGAAGCTCTTTTCAGACTCTGAAGATGTCAGAGAGGATTTTTCTGTTTGGAAAGGTGGTAATCTTCAGTGAAATAATGTATTTATTACTTCATTTCCTGAAATATTTCAGATCCAGACTTGAAACTGTTCAGGTGTATATAAAGCGTGCCCTGGCAGGAAGCCCAGCCCCTAGCAGCCCCTGCTGAGGGAGTGAGCTCATCCCCATTCCCAGGGCGGGCATTTGAAGTATCCACTCTGGAAAAAAACACAGTGTTTGGGTAGAGATCTTCAGCCCTCCCTGTCACCTGTCTTGTGCTGTGAATCAGACAGATTTGACAGAAAGTCAGGAATCACCCCGGGGCTGATGATGTCAGCTTGCTTCATTCTGTTGGGTTTGACCTACCATTGCCTCTGCGTAGCCAGCCTTGGACGTGATTGTGATTGCTGTGGCGGTCCCTCTCAGATGAGCACTGCTGCATCTGCCTCTGGCTTGTTAAACACTGGTGCTTTCTGTGGCCCTAGGAGATCCTAAGGCAAAAAAAAGTGAACACAAAGAGCATATGCTTCTATCTGAAGAAAAAAAAATACATTTGAATAGCAACAGCCCGTGTCAGTCTAGATACAGCTTCTGAAGTCCATCTAATACTTACTGGCCCTTGAAATCTGCCATCCTTTAGTTTGGCTCCATTGAGGTGCCTGCATGTGCAACTTTATCTCACTGTCCACTTGTGCAACCGCAGTAGGATGAGACCAGACACGTCATTTCTGTGTTTCTGAGAGGACTGGTGCACACCTATCCATCAGGCAGCCGGAGCTCTGCCTCAGACCTCGCTTAATCACGCTGAGGTTTGTGAATGCTCTGAACCTGTTTAAGAATGATCCTTGTGCTGCTCTTCTTTACAACATTGTTTGACCAGTTTGTTGACAATCCTGTCAGGGAGGTGAGAAAGTTTTTGGTTATGTCCTTTCAGTATTGCATTGAGAAAAAAGTACTGTAGCATTCCCTGATGTTAGTTATAAATGTCAGTTCCTGCGAAACTCTGACGTTGGCAAACAGCCTTGTTTTATTTGTTTGCAACCATGCTGTCCGTGAAAGAAAAGACAGTAGATACACTAGTTGTGTCAGGAAATTCCTTTGTTATACTGATGACAGCCTAGTTCTATCTTTAGCCTTGTATTCTGGTACTGCAAGGTCCAGCCCTCCCTTTATGAGGATACGTATGACCTGGAGGAAGAGCTTTCCTAGCAAAAAAGTTGGTTGTTTCCACTCTGCTGCTATGTCAGTTGATTGACTCAAAGGCCTTACAAGTCTTGCCTTTCTGAGCGAAGAAAGACACCAAAAGCTAGCTGTATATAACGTGCTGGTCATCCTGTGGAATCGGTACGTGTGCATGCTTTGGAAGTGTAACGTAACGTATCCCTTTGTGGAAGTGGGGTGAAGTACTGCAGGTACTTAGCGGTACTTTGCAGTTACTGCGGGGCAGTGGACGTGCTGTAAATCTACACCCTGGTTTCTCATGCTCATGTCGGGTATGACTACAGGACTGTCAAAGCGGATGTTCACAGCCTAGTACAGTGTGTCTCGCTGTGTTATGAGCTGGCTGGTGTAACCTTTCTGAACATCCAGTCTTCCTCCAGCATTAGTAATACCTTCTACTGCTTTGAACGTGCCAGTATCAGAAATCTGTAAGGCAGCTTTTGCAATATATAGAGCACAAGGTTCCTCTCTGTTCCCAGGGTACAAATACTTTTCCAAGTGACCAATGCCTTAGGAACCTGGAAGCTTATTGGAATTTTTACTGCAGGTGCTTGCAGGAACATCTGACTTGAGGGCAAGTAAAACCTGTTCCCTTCTACCACGCATGCAACTCCATGGCTTCCTCCCTCATACATTACAAATCATCTGTGGTGTCTAATCCTCATTCTTTTCACTTCCCAGGACAGTGTAAGTGATCCCCTGAAATCTCTTTGAGCTCTGTGAAGGTAGGCAAGAATCCAGTGGCAAAAGCAGAGGGGTTTGTCTACTGGAATCTAGAAGTTAATCAGATTTTTAACCCTTAGGTCTGATAGGAGCTACAACTTTCTCAAATCTTTGTTTTCTTGGGGCTTAGGATTTCCTGTTACAATAACTCTTGCTAGCTTCATGGATTTGTTTGAGAAGTTTTCTTGATTTACTCATTATGTGTAATTAATAAGGTCATCTTTGGGGTTCCATCCTCAACATAATGCTGGGATCTCTTGTGTCTTACCAACATGCTTTTCAAGCTGTCATTGAATCCTCTGCAAGTTTTATCTTCTTTTTCCTCACATTTAAATCATCTCTCTTCCCTGGCTATGCCAGTATCTCCATTGTTCTCTTCAAAGTTTGATGTCTCGCTATCCTTTTGCGCTTCCAACTTGCCCTTCTCTGAATGCATAAACCCAACTAGTGTTTTCACAATCCTGGATCAGACTAAATAAATTGTACTATCTCGAGCTGTGGCCAGTATCAAATGCTTTATGGGAAGATGCCTGGTACCCTGAAGACTATTTTTCCTGTACCCAAGTATAAACCCTCCTAATCCAGGGCATGTATTTTCCAAGCAGATTAATGTTCTCCCAGGATACATGCCATACCCAGTCCTTTTGGTTTGGAGGTCTCTTGGACTTACTCGTACCACGTGTCAGTGAGCAAAAGCTAGACAGCAGTGTTTGTCTCTTACTCCAAAACTGTCTCTTTCCATTCCCTTGCAGGTAATGTTGATTATTTTGATTGTTTCAGCATCATTCTGCAAGCTTAAATACACCTTTCTTGCTTGTCTTCTCTTCTGCTTCTTGAGTCAGGTTCTGGATGTCATTCTTCAAGCTTCTGCCTTCATCTCTAAGTCCTCAGCTGAGCTTTCCTCCTTCCTCCCCACCATCCAGTCTGCTCTCGTCGTCTCTTTTGCATACGTTGTCCACTCTTGATTCTGCGTTATTCCTTAGCATCTGTCCTTCACTAAAAATGTGTTAATTCTGCAATACAAAGCCGTTAAAGCTTTATGCAGTCTTCCTGGGTTGCTCTGTGCTCTCCTTGTATCTGCGTTTGGACTGTAAGTTCAAGGCAGGGACGCTGTTTGCCTGCTGTTCTTTGCCCAGCAAGCTGTGTACGCTCACTGTGCTCGTGCGTTAAGTGAGCCTTAAAGTGCGTTAAGAGCCTCGTGCCAGCTGTTGCCAATGTGCTGTACTGTGCTTGCAGGGAGGCTTGAGCCTGTAAGTACAGACCCAGGAGTTCTCAAAACTCCAGGTAAATCAGATCCAGACTCTCTTAGAATCCTTTTTAGATATGTATATCTAGGCACAGTAGTAGAAGAGGGAGGGAATGTAACTTTGTGGTAGAAGAGATGAGCAGCAGAACAGCACAGAAAGGATGGACTGCCTTTTAAGCACTTACAGCCAAGCGATGAATGTGGCTGGGGGGAGCCACTGATTACTTTCTGTAGTGTCTTTGCCTAATCCTAACTTACTTATGCCATGTAAAACTTGATTGGTGGGGTTTGGGTGTGATTAAAATGGCAGTCTGAGAGGAGAGGACCCTGCCATGACATCAACTTTCCACTGAGTTATTTAAAAAGTTAGATTTATTGGTGAGTTGTTTTTTTTAAATCCTGTGATGGGTCATAATTTAAAAACTAGTGAATATTTCTCATTGTAAGAACAAACTTCCTTTTATAGTGTCCAGATGCTGCTGTTTTTACTGAATCCAGCACTGAGCTTCCTATTCCAAATTGTTCACTCACATTCAGCAGCTCCTGCGTGTTCCTGTGTGCTCGCTCTCTTTCTTTCTCTCAGCTTTTTTAGCCGTGTTGATCTGTTATTGTGACTTTGGCGAGACGATGCCAACGTTCAGCGTTTAATGGGCTGTGAGCAGGAACGATCAGCTACTTCCTCTGCCTGTGAGACCGTGATGTCACCAGCTACTCTGGGGCGCTTTACCGTCAGCTGCTGCTGTTGCTTTGGTGTACGTGGAGAGAATGTAACCAGCGCTTTCCAGATGTTCTCAGGGCATCTGGAGAGCCATAAATGGACTGTTTGGTTCACGATTATTACTAATCTGTTTAGGAGATGGCAGTGAATAGTGTCAGAAAAGCATATCTCCAATACCTATCCCATGCAGCGTGATCTGTTAAGTGTTTGCAGTGGGCTGTTGGAACGATCAAGTGATTACGTAGCGTGCTGGGGACTTGAGCTGGGTAGGTGAGCTATCTTTATACCTGCTGTCCTTCCCTCTTACCCTTCCTTCCTCCAGCTTCAGCTTCTGAATGAAACACAGCACCACTGTCCTTCTGATTTCATGCAAGGCAGATGCTGTTTTGTTTACCCAGAGTGCCTCCAAGCTGTAAGTGATCTCAACAGATGAAGAGTGAAGAAAGCTGATCTAGTTTTTAAACTCTCAGTATAATGTTTAGTATAGTAGGAACTACTGAATAAACATGGGTGTGTTTCATCTTGGTGCAGTATAGAACAGGCATTTGGAAGCCAGTGTCTCTCGTACCTCTGCAGGGCTGGAAAAAGCATCAAATCTCACCCACTCGTGGTATATCCAAAAAAAGCCTATTTGGGGGAGAACCAGTCACTTCCTTCTTTAGGGTGTGTGTGTGTTTTTAATGCATTAATTAATTTTTATTGGGTGTTGGAAAAACTGATGTCAGAGCTGCGTTGCGGCTGGTCGTGCAGGAACACAAGGTTGTAGGAAATAATACAGCTAACTTCATAAGGGCAGTGAAAGTTTAACTATGGAGAGTTTAAAATAGCAAAGCTGAGCCATATGGATATTAAAAGATATGACTGAATCAAAACAACGGTCTAATATTAAACTAGATTTTGTTGGAGGAGTAGCAACTTCTTGGGATAATTTCTGCTGTGTATCCAGTGTCTGAGGGGAGGTTTCTCCTCTTAATTTCTGACTGTGGTGTTGTAAGTTTCTGGCTATTGCAGGATGCAAACTACAAGGGGCAATATATGTTGTGTCCCAGTGGGGTTTTTTTGCCAAGCCTCTTTATTCAGGACTCTGTAGAGTATCCTTTTCCTTTTACGGCGGTCCATAAATTTGTTCAGCATGACATCTTCCCTGGCACCTCTCACAGTTCGGATTGCATAGATCCATGACAGCAAGGCGGAGGGAGGTGGAGAGAAATGCTTTGGAAATTGGAGCCAAGAAGGAGCACAGTTACATAACTGTACAAAAGAAAAATGATTTTTTGTTTTGCTTTGTTTTTCCTTCTCATATCCTTCTGCAAACTGAAAAAATGTTGGAAAGCTGGATGGAAAAACTTCAGCATCATTCATCCCTGTGGGGACATGAAATGTATTGAAATGTTCCACCTGTTTTATGGCTGTTGCTTTTCCTCTTTCAGGTTTGACATCTACAGGAAGGTGCCAAAAGACCTTACACAGCCAACCTACACAGGGGCTATTAGTAAGTAACACTTCTTTTTGATGTCCTTGTATACCCCTGGTCTAAAATTAGCGATCATTTGGCTTCTCTGTCTCCAGGGAACTTTTTAAAAGGGATCCTAAACACTGGAAAGGGTATCCTTTGTTGCTGAGACACCTCATTTTGCCCAATCTGTCAGGTTGTACTGAACGGCAGACTGCTTTGCATGGATTCAGAATCTCAGGAACAAAAAGTAGTAAGGATGTGTCCTCATGAAAGGGAGCTCCTAAAAGCTAACGCTGAAATACCTACTCTGTGAGCTACTGAAGTGGCTAGAGAGCTTTTTGCTAGTGTCATCCTGTGAACAAGAGCTGCGAACCTGCTCCAAACACTGAGGATGGCCACAGATATTTTTTTTACCTCTCTCTGATAGGCATCCCCTCAGTCAGCATGGAACAGCAGCTGGTAACAGTTGCATTCGCAGTTAGTGTGCCCAGGTGTTTGCTGGCTGAAGAGACTTGGGGAGCCACATTGCTGCAAACTGAATCCAGGCTCTGGATCAATGAGGAGCAGTGTGGGTGGCAATACGTGGTGGCCAGCGGTGAAGATGATTTGGGAAACATATATCTCTCACAACATACTGAGGGGATTCATCTGCTGTTGTAGGTGGGACTAATGAGCAGAGATCTTATTTTGTTGTTATCTGTCATGCTTTTAAAGAAGAAGAATTGCCTGGTCAGAAGCCAGCGATAGCGATCCACTCTCACTCCTGTGTATCAATACATAGGCTTCGGCTGATAGAGATCTCTTGCCTTGGGCCCCTTTTCCTTCCTTCCTTCCTTCTCCTGAGGGAGGCTGTAGGCTGAGTAATGCAATTTCACACAATTATATGTGGTGAATGCACTGTGCAGAGTGGTAAACATTGATCAGGTTGATCCTGCCAGGCCTGTAATTAGCCGCCTAATGCAGCTTTCCTGTTCCGTTGAACAGTGACTTCCTTTGATCGTGTAGCTGTGCTCCATTCATCCATTCTTGTACATGGGTCAGTAGCCTTGTATGTCATTGCTGACGTGAGTGATGTCATATCCCTTGGTGACAGGAGGCATCAAATAGAACTGAATCAGTAGTAGTGAATCAGTGGACACAAAGGAAAGCCCTTTGAGTGCTAAAGAAACTCCTTCCTCCTTACTGTGAAGACTGGAACAGGTTGCCCAGGGTGGTGTGGAGTCTCCATCCTTGAAGATACTCAAAACAACTCAACTCGGCCCTGAGCAACCTGCTTTAGCTGACCCTGCTTGAGCAGGGGAGTTGGATGGGATGATCTCCAGTCATCCCTCCCAGCCTCAACTATTCTGTGCTTCTGGGAAGATAGCACATTACCCTAAATATTTACTTTCAGAGAGTCCTTGTCCTCTGTGTTCTCCTGACCACTGAATTACTTGTATGTTGACTCCCTTTCAGGTTTGCTGAAACTCTGAACAAAGGACTTGAATAAAACTGTTTGCTAATTTAGAGGCGTATGAGATTTAGTGTTTTGAAAGAACACTTTGAACTCGTTAGTGATCCTGCCTTCTCTTCTGTTTTGGAAACTAAGAGTTCCCACACTATAACTGGGCTCCCTTTGAGAATTTGTCTTGTTAATGAATCACCTGCAAAAGAGTATGTTGTAGAAACAAAAAAACCATCAAAGGCCATCCAGTGTTGGGCTTTCTGATCTGCAGTAAACAGCTCAAGTGATAAGTCTGTTGTGGGAAGGCTTGAAGGCTGTGACTCTTACTTAAAATTATTAGCTGACTTATTTCTTATATTGTTATTTGCAGCTTCTCAGGCTTTGATTTTCTTCTCTAACTGGTTCTTCTTCTTTTTGTCAGTGTTTTTAGACAGACTGATATAAGCTTTTGAACCACACAGGCAGCCAGCAAACTGTGGTGGACGTGAGGACCTTGTGTGCAGCTTTCCTACTGGCTTTCTGTCTGACCAACCCCGCGACTTGTAATTTGAAAGTCAGTAATCTCGAGTGTTGTAGGAGGCCATGAACGAGACCAGCCCATTGCCGTGCCAGTTGGAAGCCTGGGAAGGTTGTGTGATTTCGTGATGAATGCTTTAGGGAAGTCAGCTTCTAACAGCACTGGGGGCTTGAGATTAGGGGAAGTTTCTGCCTCTCAAAAAATCTTTTAGTGTCTAGTAAATATGTGAAATGACTACAGCTGAAACTGTATTTTGACTTTCTTTAAGGCCTTCAAGTTTGACAGAGCAGATATAAAACGCCAGTAGTAGCCAACTATTAAGTTAGGTCCTTCACACATGATTTCTGCTGAAACTAGTGCGGTATCACTCCTGGTGCTGAAGGCTTTCTGGGATAGGAATGGATTTTCTGCAGGATTCCTACAGTTGCTTTTGAATTGTAATAAGGCCTTTTTTTGGAAAGTTTGAGGCTCATTAGGGAAGAAGGCATAGATCAGGTTACAGAAGCAAACACATGGAAAATACCAGCTCTGCTTCTGACCTGCAGGGCTAAAGTGGCCAACTCTTCCAGGAAAGAAGCAGCTTGGGGACAGTAAGGATTAGGGCATTTTGGTGGAGAAGAGCAGGTGATCTCAACCGCAAGCAAGTTCAGAAGCCAACTGAAGTGTTATTGAGGCTTTATGTTATGTATGGGTTTGTAATTTCAAAAGTTGCCGTGAACGTGGCATAGATGATATTTCAGATGTGCGTAGCAGCCGGAAGGCTGGTAGAAGTTCGCAGGAATGAAGGAACCAAGAAGAGTCCGTTGCATTTTCCACCGCTGTGGACTTCTCTGAAAAGTGTGCAGAAGTTACTCATTCCTTTCTCTCAGTAAATATCTCTCTTTCAGGCAGCATTGCGATCCCTGTGCCACTCAGCCGGTCATGCCATTGTTGTCCCTCTTCCACCAGATGCTTTTGCCAGTCTTTGCAGGCCTTCCCACCCCTGCGTAGCGTGTCTGTGATGCCAGCGCATGGCCATTCTAACAGACCTGACTAATGTGGTGACAACTTGGCCATCTTTGGGTATGTAGGCAGCAGCAGCACGTGCCCTGGCTGGCTGACAGTTGGCATCTGGGTGGACAGGAGCAGTCTGACTTCCTGAGAGAGGGGCCTGCAACTCGGACAGCTGCTGTAGCAGTCCTGCTATGTAACCGTCAGTGTGGATGCATAGTTTGCACGCACGTGTTGTATGCACACATGGTAATGTTATCCAGAAATACTCTGTGCTGTTTGGAGGCTGGAGTTTTAAATACACATCAGGAAATATCAAAGTTATGATTCACATGGCATCTGTAACAAGACCCATTCCTTGCACTTCATAGCAGTTTGCTCCATTGAATAATAAATACTATTAATTTTATGCCTTAATATAGACATGGATCCACGTTCTCAGTCTGTGTGGTGTGTTAAACACGTTTCTTTCATTTCTCATGGGGTGGGGAGGAAGTCAGGAATGTACATAGATGTATCAGAAGGTTGTCAAAACTAGTGTAGGAAATAAAACTTGGCAGAATTTCCCATCCTTTTGGGATTACGAATCAGCCAACAGCAGTGTGTCTAACACCAGCAACCTTTGATATATGGATTGTGTTACTGTATTAGAGCTTTAAGAAACCTGTCTTCGATGGTCCTTCGAGCTCTGTGGGAACATCGCAGTGCTGTTGCAGTTAAGCTAAGTTTTATGCATGAATTGTTTTATTCTGTCTGATCCTAGCCTTTAATCTACTTTCCCAAATATAATGCAGTTGTCAAATGTGGGTGGCAGGAACTGCACATTTGCATGGAAGCAAATAAAGACCTTCACTATGAAATAAGTAGCTGAAGCACTGTGTGTGTAAATTTGCGTGCTGGGAACAATCATATATGCCTGCAACTCCATGCTAAGGATTGGAGCTCATGTTCTGCATCTGAAAAAACATTGGCTCTAGAGACAGTTTAATGCATAAGACTTTCACATAAGCCAAAGACACCACCCTGCCCTGAAAGTGTGTGTGTACAAGAAGAGTTTAACACGTGAGCAGCCTAGGTCAGTACAGATGTCCGTGTAGCTTAGAGTCCTCTTGCCTGGAGTGGCCGGCAGCAGATGCCTGAGAAAGAGCCGAGGACAGGTTAAACACTTTGCCGGGCTTTAGTCATTTGGGAATTCTGAACTTCCTGAGCTAGAGGTCATTCCTTTGTGTTTAGTAGCCCTCAATGGATTTCTTCTTCAGGGCATGTTAAATTCCTTTTTGAAATCTCAGACTTTTTTTTTTTTTCTTAAAGCATCCTCGACATCCATGGTCAAGAATTTCCAAAATTTAGTTAGGTGTTGTGTAATGGAAATTATCTTGTCTTTAACCTCCCCCTTCCCTCCCATTCCCTTACTGGAAGAAACAGCGAGTGGTTGTTCCCCATTCATCTCCTTCAGGCTGCTCATGATTTTACACGCCCCTCTCATGTCCATCCTCAGTAGTCTCTTTTGCAGGTTGAAAACTGACTATGGAGTTTGAAGAGTGGCAAAAGCATTGAGGAGCTTTGAAAGTCAGTCCCTGCCAGGTGTGTTAGGGAATTCTTACAGGATTTTTGAGATACACGTTCGTGGAATTTTACTGTACTGCGTTTGGTTAAGTATTGTCACAAGCTTTCACTGCAAGAGCTGAATTGGAAGATGGACTTGAAGGGAGCAAATACTCTGTATACTGGAGAAGAAGAAAATAATTTGATTATGTAAATGGCAGAGAAGATAGTTTAAAAAATGGAAGAGAGAGAAAGCTCTGGGCGACAATTTACAGTTAGTAGTACCAGACTTGCATAGAAGTGCTGGAGAGCAGGGGGGCTGTCTGATGCTGCAGAAAACCTTTATGGGATGATAACAAGCAGAGAAGAATATGGGAAGCAATTAAAGACGAAGAGTTTGTCTCTATGTCAAACGCTCTTCCCTGCATGCTGCCAAGGAGCAGAGATCTTACGTCTCAGCTGTTCCGTGATTAACAGTAAGAAACACTGGATCAACTAGTCTTGTGCCTAGGTTACTTTTTTGTGCTCTTACGTAGGCGTCTGTGTTCTCATAGGAATTTGCTGCTCTGCCTGTAGTAGCCCCTTCTCCACCCCCATGCTGCATGGCACACCGTGCCAGTGGTGTAGCTGGGTTACAGCGGTGCTGGTGTTCTGTGGCTTGACATCCAAGACTTGGAAGCAGCTGTGTAACCATCTGAGGTTTCTCTTTAGAAATGAATATCCCCTCTTGCTTTCCATTTTCCTACTGGTCTTTTGTTTTTCCCTTTTCTCTCTTCATCCTAGCTAATGGATTTTTTGGCATAATCCCTTGCGCTTTTCAGAGGGTCAGTAAATTAATCCACCCCTGAAATGACTCTGAGGAAGGGAAGCAACACGTCCTCTTTCCTCAGAACTATAAATTGCCTAATCTGAGGAACGAGGCACAAGGCTTTCGGTCACTTGAGGGTCTGTCTCAGTATTTGCCTTGAGTCTCTCCTCTTTCCTTCCACTGCCCCTTGCATTTTCTGACAAGGGAGTTTGGACAGGCACAGTTGTACGATAAAATTGCTCCCCAGCCAGTTGTTGCTTGAGCTTCCTGAAGGAATGGGTATTCAGGCTGTATAGGTCCTGTGGAATAAAGTTGAGGAACAGGGTTTTTCTTAGGTATTTCTCAATCCTAATTAGTGGCTGTGGTAAAGCGGTCATTTCCAAAGAGTGCTTGGTCATTGCAACTCTGCTGGGGTTGAGGGGTGAGCCGGACTGTACTCCTGTTGTCACAGCCCTGGATAGCATGCTGTTTCCTGGTTTACTCTTTCGTATAGTGATTCATGGTGAACTTGGGTATTTTATTTGCTACAAATACACATTGCCCTGTCTCCTTGAGTTGTCACATTCTTGTCTACTCCAGTCAGCCCTGCTCAATAGGGTTTACAGCTGTCCTTCCTTCTAGCCCCTCCTGTGCAGGTCAATGACTCTGTCACTGCTGCGTGAATGTCGCTGTACAATGTTGTGAATATTTTCCTGATGAAGAGTAACCAGTAATATGCCAGTTACTGTGGGTAACTCTAGGCTGGCATTCTTAGAAAACACATGGGACTTGTTGTCCTGGTACTTCACAGTTCCTTCGCTGGCAAATTTCTCTCTCTGAAGAGTCAGTATATCAGCAAATGGAGAAATTAGAGAGGTACCAGGCACTGGCTAGACTAGTCCATTATTGTCACGATCCTGTATACCAGCTCTATCTAGTGGGTAGTGCAGACTGTGAGATGACTTACACATAGCCTTAGAGCTTGATGAAAAACCAAAATGTCTCCTAATCCACATTACTGTGTAGCTGACTGTATGCTTTTGAAGCAAGGAGATGCTGATTCTTTTTCCTTTCTGGAGGTTTTAGTAGTAACAAAATTACATTTGGAGCAGGGGGCCCAAAGAGGTCATGTTGTCAAGCAGCTTAGTCATGAAGGAGGGAGAGCCGGCAGACCAACGTTGTGTGCTGGAGATGGAGAAAGGGGGAGCCATGGGGAGGTGGAAATTGTGAGGGAAAAGATGGCCCAAGGATTAAGATACCCAGCAGGATGTTGGGTATTGGCCTGCCACTGAAGTCACTGCTCTGATGGTCTCATCTGTGTCATTCTCAAGTGTGTCTGGGTGGCATATCCATGGAGGGGGATAATATGCCTGTGTGAAAATGGTTTTTGGCTTAGAGATATGAAACTAACCTTTTCTTCCTCTTGCCTCTTTTCCAGTCTCTGTCTGCTGCTGTCTCTTCATACTGTTTCTCTTCCTGTCTGAGCTCACCGGATTCATAGCCACTGAAATGTAAGTAAAAATCATGTTTTCCTTTGTTTGAATGTATGTGCGTATATGATTCTTTACAGCTTTACTCTCTTATGTTGGAAAATGTGCCTGTAATTTCATTATTTCAGTTTTCTAATGGGTTTTGGATTCCTTTTGGTTGACTCTGAATTCTCAGTTCTTTCTTCAGCTTTTTAGTTTACTGAAGTATGCTAGGCAAACTTGGTTCTAAAATACTACTGACAGAGAAAACTGTTCCAGAGCCTTTGATCCTTTGTTAGCTGCACACTGGATTTCTCAGTTGAGCACAGTGGATATTTTTCCTGTGACCCCAGATCACATCAAAAGCTCCTGACCCTTTTCAGTTCTCTGGTGATCATGTGTAAGGTAGCGTGAACGCTAAGATGATCAGTGCCAGCCAGTTGCAGTTTCCCTCTTCCTCCTTAGGCTGTTTCCCCTCTGCTCCAGAGTAGGTAGTTTCCTCTGTACTTGTTTGACTCAAAGTCATTCTCAAAAGCTGCTGTGTTTTGCATCACTGGTACAGTATGTTTAAATGTGTGGTGCCTACTGGTTAAATCCACGTGGTGTGTGCTCTGAGACTGTGGGGTGCCATTGCAGATAGGTTGGGGTCTCTGACATTTTCTTTTCCCTTTGATTCCCTGTGGATAAAATAGGTATCATATTCTACCAGTCTTCACAGGATGTTTTTGGAGATGCTTCTTGGAAAAATGAATTACATAAAATATGAATTATTATTAGTTTAATATAAAGAATACCATTTTTTTAATGTCAGTGCTGAATCTCTGATGCATGCAGGTACCTTTAGTCACGCATGAGCTTTATCTTCTTTCCTTTTGCTTCTTGAGCCTCACCTGGAAACTTAGTTGACATGTTTTGTGCCTGAAGATGAGTTGTTCCAGGGAACTTCTTTGGGACTTTGCTTTGAGGAAAATGGAAATACCTATGAGCTTTAAAAAATTGCTCATAGAACAAGTATTCTAGTTAATCAGATTTTTTCCCTCCCCCCCTGCATTCTCATGCTCCTCCTGCCTTGAAGTAAACTTTTCTTAGTAACTGTTAGCACAGGTACCTCTGTTTTGGCTTCTAGGAAACATTCTCCATCATCTTGTTGATGTGGCAGTGAGCTCACTATACTGTGATACACAGTTCCTGGATAGTTAGGAAGGGTGGAACTTTTGTCAGACTAAAGTGATGGTCCAGATAACAACAGATGTCACTGCTGAGGAAAAAAGGTCTGAAACGCGTAGGGCTCGTGTGCCGTACTTAGACTGACTGTGCTTTACGTGGCTGCTGATAACCATGCGGCTTTTTCATTGTTTTTCTGCAGTTCTGACTGGGGTCAAGAATATAATTTGTAGAATAACTTTAACCTTGAGTAATGTTTAACCTTAAGATGATAGTGTAATCTAGCTCTAGCTAATTTTTACGCCCATTGCACGTTTACTTCAGAGATTGTATCTTGGGTTTCTTACTCACTTGCTATTTCTTTGAATTCAGTTCTGTGCATTTGCTTGTAAAATACTAGGGTCACCTTATCAACCTAATTCTCTCAGGAGCAGAGCTTTCTTCATTTTCTTGTTTTAAAAAATAGGGAAAAGCTGGACAAATTGTTTCAAGTAAAATAGTATTTTTTTCTTGCTTTCCTTTTAGACTTTATTCTCTCATCTGGTTTTCTTTTTAGTTAATGCTTTACCAGAAGAATTAGTAATATTTACCTAATTTTGATCCAGTTATTTGTGTGCACATGCCTTTATGTAGCGGTAGCTTCCTGACTGACTAGCGATTTCCTTTTAAACAGCAAAATTGTATGATTCTCTGTGGCCTCTTCATGCTTTTTTTCTTAACAAGATGATGCATTTTCCACAAAGATACTAGAGATGCTGTAAGTTCCTGCATGCTCAGCTGCTAAGTTTCTCGTTAAAACCTCAGAGAGCTGGTTAACAGCCTTTCCCAGCAGGAACTGCGTGGGGAGGAGGTGTTTGTAAGCAATAAAGCAGTAAAATTTTAGAGAGGATGTCATGGAAGAGACTGAGACAAATGAATGCAGGAAATTGATTTGTCATGGACCGTCCAACACAATAGCTCGCAGAGTATGAAAACCTCCTTCTGATGAGTTACAGGTCATCAAAATCTCTCTTGCTGGGAACAGATCACCCACAGCACTTGTGAATAGGCTTCCCCTGTAACAGTGGAAATATTTCAGAAAGTTACATAACAAAGTGCTCCCCAGTTCAGCAACTTCTAAAGCAGAAGTAAACTCTTGTTTTTCCGTTTCTTACTCATGGCTTTCTCTTGTGGGAAACCCAGTACCTTAGAGGTGTTTAAAGATGTTGCTAACCTCTTGTACTTCCCTTTGGCATGTGTGTTACTGGCAGTGTGTTGCGAGGCAGTGTAGTCTCGTCGTTCGGAATAAGGGCACAGAAGTGTGGAACTCTACGTAGTCTGGAACAGTGTGAGAACTCTGTGCCGCCATTTAAACTGAGTGGTAGCAAATAACAGGGGAGAGATTACCTCACAAAGATATTCGAGCCTTGTTTGCCCATGAATCAAATACTTTTGAAGATAGGGAAGATTCCTTATGTGCAAACTGTTCAATTCCCATCACGTTTTATTGCAACCTTCAAGTTTATTTTGTATTAAGAGTCTTCTACAGCAGGTATCTCTCCCAGCTTGAAGTCTCTGGGTGTCAGCCAGAATCTGAATGATTAACTAGAGGGTGAGCTTTCCTGCTTTGCCAGTGCCAGCTGTGCTATGAGACTGCATCAGTCTTTCTCCTCTTGTGTAATATCTCCCTTAAAGCAGTCAATCCCTTGACAAAGCCAGATTGCATGGGGATAGCTGCACATTTTTGATGGCAAGGTGAAATCGAGAGCACTTGGCCTGGTGCCTTACATCAGAGACGCACCAGGTTCACTGATGCGGACTCATGCTTACCTCATAGCCCTATTATGCCGAGTAATTGTGCGTGGTGTGTGTGCATTGACAGCCTGCTTCAGGGCAAGTCAGCGACCTCAGCAGCAGTGGTACCCACAGGATTAACTGTCTAACTCTCGGCATTGGGAGGTTTCTTTGGTATCTGCATCTAAAGTGAGAGGTTAGTGTGGTTTGTTGAACTCATGCTGTAACATGAGAAAATAAGGCCTGCTCTGCACCACGCTAACCCCGGCTACTTGCTAGCTTCTACCCACTGTTGGGCTTTCTTCTCCATTCATATGGCTGAAGCAACTTAAATTCCTGGTATTACTAGAAATCTCAGTTTGGTCACTCTTGCCCAACTTCAAAGCTGTTCTTCCTTGACCAGCCCATTGTCTCGGCTTTTATAGTCTCAACCGCTAAAGACTTGTCTGGGTGGCAGACGGCCAAGAAATTACACCCTCATCTCGAGGATAACAGTCGTAACACTAAAACCAAACAGATTACCTATGTGGGGAAGACAGCGTGCATCACAGTAGCTATGTCATAACTCGTGTGGGCATTTCTAATGAGCACTGAGATTGCGTCTGTGCGCAGGAGCTGCCTTCGGTTAGGAAGCCGAACTAAGACGCCGTGCGCATTACAGTGGACATGCAGGAAGTTCGTGTAGTGTAGGTAACGCTCTATAAATGCACATCCTATTTTGCTGCTGACTTGCTTCCTGTGTAGATGAGCCCTGAGTAGGGTAGAAAACTCCAGTTTCTCATCTTCTAGATTTACTGTGTGACCTAACAGGCAGTCTTCTTCAGCCATGAAGGAAATCAAAGCTTGGTTCTTAGGTGGGGCTACATCCTTTTCAAGAAAAGCACACTGAAGGGCTGGTGAGGGAAGAGGGTTTTCTTTCTTTGCTCAGCCACAACCCATCATTGCAGTTGAGGGGAGGGTGAGTTTAACTCTGGAAACCAAGGTTCTTCTTGAATATTTTTTTTTCTCCCCTCTCTCCCTGCCCCATCCAAACTGCGTGTGACTGAAGACTTTGTCCAAAACAAGAACCTAGATTAACCTCCTCAATTCCCTAAAAGACAGATAAAGGAAAGAAGGTCCATGTTCCACATTTGAACCTCTGCAAAATTGACAGTATCAAGCACAGTTGTCCCACTGAGCAAATGACTCAAATGGCTGAAGAAATGAAGCTAAAGTGTTAAATGTGTCTGGCATTTCCTGGGCAGGATCAGTAGTAGGTTGAGAGCTGAGAGTAGGTTGAGGGCTAGAAATTGCTTGGCATGCCTTTAACGGCCTTCCTCATTCATCTTGCTGTTATGTTGCAAATCAGGAATGTAGAAACCACCTATCTCTTTTCTAATTAGCTCAGATCAGTGCTAGAAGTTAATAGCTGGCAAGATGATAATCCTGCAGTTTTATCACCGTAATTAGGTCATGAATTATGTTCTGTAGGATCAATAAGAGTTTTCTGAGTATTCCATCATTAAGGAGGAAAGATGTAATTAACTAATCTAGTCTGCCTTGCATTGGCAGCCAGGAGAAGGGGTAGGAGGGTATGAATGTGGTACTTGTGGTATGAACGTAGCTGCTCAACAGTAATTCGTCTGCCACAGCACACTGTAGAAAGCAACAGACCATTCCTGGCAGTGTTTTCTTTTTCTTTCTCTCTTTTTTTAATGAAGTAACTGGCACTGAACAGGCTGAAGTGACAAGTTTGCCAATTGGAAGGCCGTGCCCCCCTGCAAGACAATTACTTAAGGAGAATATCTGTAACAAAAATACTGCCTTTGCTTAAAAGCATAAATCATCAGCAATGTCCAAATCATTTGTTCATTTAAGGTAACCGGAGAAGCTGTGAATGCCCCATCCCTGCCTGTCTTCAAGGCCAGGCTGGATGAGGCTTTGAACAACCTGGTCTAGTGGAGGGTGTCCCTGCCCATGGCAGGGGGGTTGGAACTAGATGGTCTTTGGCGTCCCTTCCAACCCAAACCATGCTGTGATTCACTGGGGACACCTGCTTGCTCTAATCTTGTATGAAAAATTCCTGTCCAGTCTATAAATATCACGCAGCCAAGCTCCTGTGCTGGGGCCACATCACGTGCAGCACAACTTGACTGTTCGTGTGGGCTGTCAGGTACCCCAAATATGGGAAGAAGCAAAATGCCAGGAGCTTCCGAGACCAACATTGCTTGTTCACACTGCATTCATTTGCATGCCCAAGACCAATCCTGCAGTGAAGCAAGATTGTTGTCACACGTGCCTGCAGAGGTTTTTTTGTCCCGTAGCTCTGCAAGGTACAAGAAATGTGTCTTGTGGCTCTTGACCCATGAAAATCTCTCCTAACAACCTGCAGGTTGAAGCTGCACCAGCTGGCAGCAGCACAGTGTGATGCTGGTGCAACAAGAGTTCCTTCTGCTGGAAACAACCTCGGACTGTAAGCCATCTGCAGCAGGAGCACAGTGCTACAGTTCGTATGTTCTGACACGAAACTGGAGATGCAGCTCCAAGTCCACCAGCTCATCCAGTTGAGGCAGATGAAATGCTGGAGCAAACTAGACCAGCACAGGGAATGCAGCCTGGTAGTCAGAGGGGAATGGGAGTTGTAATCCTGCTCTTGCCAAGGACTGACCTTGAGACAGTCACTTTGCTGTAGAAGGATGTAATACTTAGCTGCCTACCTCTCAGGGGTGCTAAGAAGCTTAATTAATGTTTGCGTAGTAACTTGGAGATTACCTAATAAAAGGTGTTATATATTTGTGAAGTGTTGTTATGCCGTTTGTCCTACTGTACATGTGTAGGTTAGCAGGAAGCGGAAGGTCGTGTCATGATGTCACTTGCAATTTCTGACTCAAATCTACATTGACGTCTTTCCAACCCTTCTCCTTCTTCCTGCCTCCTGGAGAACTGTAATTCCTTCCTTTGTAGGACAGTGTGTTTTCTGTGCTTCACTGCTGAGCCAAGACCTAATCTGGGACAAAGACCTTCTCAGTGAAGAACTGATTGAGATTCAGGGCATAGAATGGCAGACCTACACAATTTATTACACAGTAGAGAATTTGCTGACCTGCTTGTTGTTTCTTTGCACAAATTGAGAAGAAGATGGATTGTTTGTCCTGTGTTGGGTCTTCTCTGGTCTGGCACAACTGAAGAGACAGTAGTGCAGGAATCTGAGCGTGAGATGATCGTGTTTCTGGAAGGTGCTTAATTAAAGCTGAAATGGCAAGCAGAGCCAAGAAAGATCACCTGAGAAGGTCTTTTGCGAAGCTTTGGGCTCCCTCAAGTAAGAGTAATTATTTTCCCTCTTAGGCTTTAAGGTCCTAGAGACCAGGAAGTACATCCAAGGAGTTGGAGGGCAAGGTAAAATGCAGCTTGCTGGAGTAAGTGGTTGTATTTTCTGTAAGGCTGCTGACTGAGGAGGAGAGTGCCTGGTTGTTTGCTGTGAAAGAGGGAGGAAAAGAAGGCTAAAACTTGAAGTGGAGACTAGGACAAGGAGGACAGAGGACAAGGAAGATGTGTTTAGAGAGCACCCAGGCAGCGTGGGAAGCTCTGGCAGGTCCATGCAGTGCGTATCCCCTTGTATTCAAAGGGCCTCTGGCTCTTGAGCTGTTGAAGTGCTGAAGCGTCTAATGTTAGTGGCCAGGGCTGCTGGGTGGAAGTTCTTACCAGGAAAGTTTTGTTTCTGGGGAAACAAAGCTGTTGTGTCATAAATCTAAGTCCTAAAGCATGGGGAACGGGTCTGCCTTTCTTTGGGTAAAATCTTAAAAAATGCTGAGCCCTCTTGCTGCTGTTTCCCCCTTTCGTTCTCCCCCGCGTGCCATTTGCGTGATCTGCTCTCGTAGCCAAAGAGTCCCTCCAGCTTTTTCTGTGTAATGCTGCAAGTTTGTAAGCAACCGGGATAAGCAACTGGGAGGCCCAGCCGCACCACTCAGGAATGTGAAGTATTTCGAAGTGGCTCTTTCTAGAAGTGAAGCAGATTCTTTCTGTGTGGATCACGGCTCCTGCTGTGTGGAGAAACTTTCCTCCCTTTCCTTGAAGCAGTAGTGGGAGGCCCCGCCGGAGGAGAGGTCCACCTCTCACATGTCCTGTTGCCCTCACTGTACTTTCATAGCTCTGCACCTCACGTCTGCTGTATTGTGCCGCTTTTATTCAAATAGTCCGTAACAGCAACCAGGGAACTGCCAACTCTACGTACTTAAGGTCTTTGGAGGAGGTACGTGCCATCTTTGAAGTCACAATACAACCCTATATGCTGCCTTTAAACAGCCATAGAAGCAGCCGTGTTTACAGTGTCCTTCTGTCTGACCTGTCATGGTTTAACTGACTGGTTTCCTGACTGAACCCAGCACAGACCCCAGGTTTTATTTCCCCTGTGACAATCCCAGAGTCAGTGTTAAGCACTGTCACTCCTGGGACACTTTATGTTCCAGGAGGGACAGATGTAAATTAGAGCCAACTTCATTTCTTCCACTGGAGACGTTATCCCTTTAGGGGGAGTTGCTAGAGGTGGTAAATAGAGCTTTCCCAACATCCCAGGATTGTCTGATTAAATAATAGGAAGACTGTATGCAATTTGGCTTCTTGGCCCTGGGAGGGGGGACAGCAGGGGAGGGGGGATAGCAGGGGAGGCGTGAGCACCAGTTCTCTGCCAGCTCCATCCAGACTTAGAGGGTGGTGGTTCACAGAAGGATCCTGGAAGGACTAGCCTTGACCCTGGAAATTTGCTTTTCCTGTGAGGTTTCCAGAATGTATTTTGGCAGTTAAATTTCCAGTTTGTTAAAAATGATGATGTTTGCCCCAGCCTTCACGCTGAGAAACACACCAGTTCTTTGTGGTGTGTTGTCATTGTGTCCTTGGGTCCCCGTAGTGAGAGGGAACCTCAGTAGCAGAGCCAGGTCAACACAAAGGGTGTACTTTGGAGCCCCTGATAATAAACCTTACTGGGTTTTTTAGCCTGAGCCCTCTGCAAGAGCTGATGCTGCCAGGAGAAGGCAGCGGCTGGAGCTGGGAAGGAGAAGCAGGTTCAGCAGGCAGGGTACTCCATGAAAGGTGGCCCCGCAGGCCCAAGGGAGGGGAAGGACAGACAGGCAGACTGTCACGAGCTGTCAGATGTCTGAGGAGTGATAGATAGGGTTATGAAATTGGGATCATGACTAGGAGAGGGGCAGGGGGCTACTAGGTAAAGAGGAGGAGGAGGAAGTGGCTGTGAGCCTTGCCCAAGGGACAGGTTGGGAACCATTGGTCCAGTGACCGGGGCACAGGACAGGAAACCAGTTTCCTCTATCTGCAACTAATGGGCTGTGTGACGTGGACAGACTGGCCTACTTCTCTTTGCCTCAGTGATCCAGTCTCAGCTGAGTGACCTCACTGCCTGCTTTCCTATGTCAGAGCTTCTGTCAGCTCCCTGTGCACAGTTTATCCTTTGTCTTCCTCCAGCAACCACTTCTCACTGAAAGGCTTGTGTTTCTGTGTGTGACCAGTGTCTTCTGACAGGTTCAGAACTGGAAATCAGCAAATACAAATATTGACCTTCCTAGAGCTTTCCTCTGGAGAGCTGGGATGTTCAGCTGCGCTGCTGAACCTGACGCGCTTCTCTGCCAGCCCGCATGCGAATGCTCCCTTTTGCCAGTAATGTCGAGTTGCCCATGGCACCGGCTGGGCATGGCTTGTATCTCAGACAGCAGAGAGCTGGGAAGAAGCCAGGTGCTGTTATGAAATGGGTTGGCTGGCAACTGGGATCTTGAGGGGAGGACTTGGGGAGCGCAGAGAGGTGCATTGCTTTGGGAGATTAATGCTTGTCCTGGCTGGAGCTGCTCCTCACAACCGTATTTGGACATATGACTTAATCCTGATCACTACCCAATCTGCCAGTAATAAACACATAGAAGATTTAACGCATTCCACTCAGAAGGAGAGGGCTCAGCCAAGAAGCTTCTAACTAGGTCACTGATGAGCAATCTTTCCCCTCCCTCTGTGTCATTTTTATTAATCACTTGAAAAATACGTTGAGTAATGATTGCAAGCAACTTGTCAAGCCAATTAAAAACAGAGAAAGGTAGGGCTGTGAAGCTGAAGACAAATGCTGTGCTGGTTTTAAATGAGTGTCTGCAAACCCCACTGACCTGTGAGTAATTACCTCCAAAACAATTGGCAGCTGTGTGTTGCTCGGTGTGAAGGCTTGTTTCTTCTGAATCCACAGGGTAAACAGTTCATTATGGCCCAGAGATGTATCACCAGAGCAGAATCACTTGGAATCTGTCTTGTAGCTTCCCTTAGTCTGGTTTGTCTATTAGCACAGACTCCTCTGCAAGGGCTTGTCAAAGGGTTTCACACACTTGGAGCATTCAAGGAAACTAATCAGAGCGCTTACTGGGGAAGGGAGTTTATTTTACGTAGCTTGAGCATAAGTTCCCATAGCTTTATAATCTGTCCAACTGGAAGATAAATTGTCAAATCTTATTTGACGAGGCTGAGCAGTGTTGGACTCCGCGGGAGAAAGAGCTGCTAGGTGATGGTGCCGTCTTCTCGGCTCAGCGTGCTGGGTTTCCCTGGAGTGGATTCTCTAGGAGCGTTCAGCTCGTTCAGCTGTGCTTGCGTTGGGGTTTCTTTGGTTTATATTTTATGTGTCAGATGGATCCTGTGTGCCAACAATAAATATTTAGACTCTTGTATTCCTTTTACTCTGTATTTTGTCTTGGTGAAACACGTGCCAGCACTGTGGGTGCTATGAAACAACATTACTCTTTGGGAGACTGTTGCATAGCATGTTACATCCTGCTGTCCAGGATGTTTCCTCCCATCTGTTCTGGCTCAAATCCTCTTCTCCTCAATTTTAGTTGTTGCTTTTGGTTACCATTCATAGATTTGAACGAGATATTAGGGAGATAGAAGCATGCCACGCTGCCTTCTCTTGCCGCTGCTCTGTCAGCTGGGTGGCAATAACAAATGACAATTAGATACACAAATAAGCTTTCCTGTGGGATAGTTGCGAGCAACCTTTCTCTAAAACCAACCTTCTTCCTGGAGAGGGTGGGGAGCACTGGGACAGGTTGCCCAGAGAAGCTGTGGATGCCCCATCCCTGGAAGTGTCTGAGGCCAGGGTGGATGAGGCTTGGAGCAACCTGGGCTAGTGGAGGGTGTCCCTGCCTATGGCAGGGGGGTGGAACTGGATGGTCTTTAAGGTCCCTTCCAATCCAAACCAGTCTGTGATTACAAAACTATTTATGAAACAAATCAAAAAGCACATGTGTCCCTCATTCCTCAAAGGAGTAACAGCCTAGGTGTGTGGAGGACTAGCACACTAGCCTGCCACCTCTTCAAGTTAGGTTCTTGTTCTGTATCACCTCTGGAAACTCAGGTTAGGGAAGGGAGCAGGAAGCGTAAATCAGAGCAGGAGTTTCGTTTTCTGCTGGTGCAAGGGTGTTGTTTAAAGCCTCATGCACTTACCAAGCAAGAAGTAAGATCAAATCGTGATTTGCTCCCATGCAGTTGTGGAGGGCTCTTTCTGCTCTCTGTCTTGTAACTCTGTTGCAGCTGTCACAGGCAAAAGTCTCCTTTTTGGGACATCAGTGATACCTCCACGGTCTTTTTCTTTTTTCTTCAGTCTCCTTTTTTCCCCTTCCCAGGCAGGTTGTTAGTTTTTTCCCTGTGGAAACTAGCTATATGCCTGAACCCACTGGTGTTTTCTCTCTTCCAGAGTTAATGAGCTCTACGTGGATGACCCAGACAAAGACAGCGGAGGTAAAATAGAAGTCAGTCTGAACATCAGTTTGCCAAACCTTCATTGTGAATGTGAGTATCCCATTTCACTTACCGTTTTTCCTTTGCATTTTAAGTAATACTTGAAATGGGCCCAAACTGGTAGTGGCCCTTCTTCTGTAAGAGGGTAGATGGTGTTCAAGTAGCTGCAGCCTTTGCCAATACCTCATCGCTTTCTGTTCCAGGCCAGGACACCTGTTTTCTTGGACCCTGTGCATTCTCTGCAGCCTGTCTTAGTGGCTGACCTCCCTCGCTGGCTTCTTTCTAAATCTCATTTCCTTTTTTCATAGCAACCTTTTTGTCTCTGGGAGCAAGAAACCTCCCAAGTTTCATTCAGAATGCTGAATGCACCAGCCAGTTGTTGGCTTTTCCTAAATCACCTGCCTTGTCTGCCTGAAGCTTTTTGTTTGTGTAATTGAGATTGCAGTCAGTGGCAGTGCATGGGGGGTGTATTTGTGTCAGATAGGCAGTCTGAGAAGTTTGGTTACAAAGCTCTTTCTGAAGAGCAGGTACAACAATTAATATTTGAGAAATGGTGTTACTAGCACAGTTTAGTCAAATGTAAGGAAAAAATAGATGGATTTTTTTCCCAGTAAAAGCAGTGCATGCTTGTCTTATGCAACCTTCCTGTTACTTCTTTTGTTTTGATTTTTGTCTTCTCCCCTCCCACCCATGCAGTAGTTGGACTAGACATCCAAGATGAAATGGGAAGACACGAAGTGGGTCATATTGACAACTCGATGAAGATACCTCTCAATAATGGGGATGGCTGCAGGTTTGAGGGCCACTTCAGCATCAACAAGGTGAGTAGGAATGAGAGTGGGTGAATGTGTGCTGTCTGAGGAACTGCTAGCAAGATCCATTTGTAAAATGCTCATGAAAATCTGTGTGCCAGTGTTTCTCCTGTAAAGTGTACGTTCATGTGCCGAATCAGTGGTAAGGTTAAGTCTTTTGGTGCTGCAGAACAGTGTGGGCAGAGGCAGCTGTGTAGTTAGATGCACAGAGAACGTGTTAGATGAGGCTTTTTCTTCATTCTCCAAAACAGGTAATCGAGGTAGCACTGCTTAACCGCAGAGAGCAGCTCTGCGTGTCTCTTGCAGTACAGCAGTCTAACGTTCAGGGGATGTATGAACTCCCTACAAATGCCGAATGGCTTCTGTGTTTACTCCTCACGACTTTTGCACCTCCAAAATGTGACTCACTGTGAGAGGTCTTTGGCAGTGTCTGTATCCAAGTGCTCTTTTGTTCCAAGAGCCGCAGAATGACAGGAATGTTCCCTACTATAGGGTGCCAGAAACAGCTCCGTGCTGAGATGTTTGGAATATATGCACGAGGCCCTTTGCGCATGCTTTGTCAGGATGCTCCGCTTCTGTCTCAAAGAATGAAAATCCAGGCCTGGAGGAGGCTCCTCTCTGGGATGGGTGTGTTTAGAATTGAATAATCTTGCTATGTAATGCTGGAGATGACTAGCTGGGGTGGGGGAGGCAGTGGTGGGGCCCACTGATGTCCTAAGAAGGGCACACCCTTTATTCACGCCTGTTCATGTACCACAGGCTACAAAATCCTACTTCCTTCTTTTCGTCCCAGGTCATGTTAAATCGCATCTAAAAATAACAGACAGAACCTCTTACTGATTCTGTGACATGGAAAGGATTAGGGACTTAAGAGAGGACGTTTCTTTCCTTGCCTCTAAGCCACGAAGGTTACTGGCTTAGAGTCCACAAAACTGGGAAAGGGCTTCTTGAAAGGTAGTTCTTTTTCTGTAAATTCCCAAAGCACAGAGCTGAAATACTTGGAGTTTTGTCTGCTAGATGTGGTGTGTTCTGCTCACCAAAGCAGCTCAAAAGGGAGTTGTGGTATGTGACAGTGAGGAGCTCCCTTCACTGCTCAGCCTGTGAAAGGCCACTAACTGCCTTGTCTCGTGGTTGGGACTGCTGTCAGGGGTAGGGGACCTGACTTCTGGCTCTAAACCTGAACATCTCGTGTCTGAGCTGGAAGTCTTCAGTCCCCTGGCAGAAATTGTACAGGGTTCTGTATGAGCTGGTATCTGGAGTGAGACGTGGTCAGGCTTTGAAACTTGACCAAGGGTTGCACTTGGGTGTTATTCTCAAACTTGAAGAAGGATAAGGTAACAGTGAGATGACTCTGTGTGCTTCTTACTGCAGTCTGCCACCCTGTTTACTGAGCTTGTGTATGACACAGCTTGTGTCCACACCTGAAAGTGTTCCCAGGAGTGCACTGGTGTTCCTCAAGTCATTTAAATTGGCTTTCTTGAAAGCACATGGAACTGGCATGTGGCCTCCCGTGGCCCTGCTGGTGAGGTGTCTCTGCAGAGAGCACAATGGGCATCAGTTGTATAACCGTCCTCCCACTCTTGTATTAGCTGGTGTCAGATTGCTCCTTAGGATTGCCAAAGGGCTCGCAAATCAAGACTGCTTAATTTCCCAACCTTTTCTTGCTAGGAAAGAATTCTCGCACCTTCCATAACAGTGACTGAGCTCAGTCGGTTGAAAGGCTTCACAGAGTAGGGCTAGTGACCTGAAAGTCTGTGCATGCTGGAGTGATCCCATCACAATGACACCAGTGCTCTTTTTGTGTCTTGGAACCAAGTTCTTAGATAAAATCTGATTTTTCCAGAACTATGTATTTCCCTCCATCAAAACCAGAATATCCCATACTTGGAAGTGCTGTTGCCAGGGCTGGAAGCTGAAGATCTAGCTTAGATTGTGTAGGAAGCCCAATAGTATTTGGTGGTTTTTCTATTTTTATATGAAACTCATTCTTGCACACAATCTTCTCAAAAGTAAGGTTGCTCATGACCAGCACTACAATAAGGACGTATCCACAGCTTTCCTAGGTTGTTCTGCAGTGGTGGGCCCATTTACAAATGCGAGATATGGGAGTAAAACGTTAAGCAACTGTTGGTTGCCTGTCAGAGACATGAATCTTATTTTAATGGGGATGAAAGGCATAGCCGTAAGTGTTAGGAATCCCTCAAGCTGGGAGCAATCCACTCATTGCCTCTTAGTCAGCAGCAATGTGAGGGTGCCAGACTCTTGGGATGTCGGGGATCTCTGCTCCATATGCAGTATGGTGGTGTTGGTCAAGTGCAGGAAGGTAGTTCAGAGCCTTTCCGTGACGTGCCAGAGTTGGTCCATTGCTAAAGTAGACACAGCCTGCCAGGCTGGATGGATCCAGGCATTGCTGCTTCATATCACAGAGCCTAGCCGTGCCTTGAGGGATAAAATGTGAAACACTGTCTTCCTTGTCTTGACTAATTTTAGGTCCCTGGTAACTTTCACGTGTCAACGCACAGTGCCACTGCGCAGCCTCAGAATCCTGACATGACTCATGTCATCCACAAGCTTTCATTTGGGGACAAGTTACAGGTGAGTTCTCTTCCCTGAAAATTCCCTGACTCTAGGGGAATGAATGCAATGAGAGTTGACTTTAGGTCTAGACACCTCGGTTTTATGGAAGGGCCATGTACAGTGTGGGGAGGACATAAGAAAGGACTGCCTGGGTAAGCAAGCCCATCCCTTGTGTTCATGCAGGGTACACTTAGTCCAGAGAAGTTTGCAAACTGTTTACCTGCCAGCACTTCAGGAAGAAGCCGTGTTCAGTCATACAGTAACTTTGCTGTTTTCATCTGAAACTGAAAGTGCTTTTGGAAAGCTATGTGGCTGTCTTCCTGCGGGGAGTAGAAGTGAGGATTCATGGTGTTGCAAAACCCCATGCAGTACTGTTTTCAGTATTAATACAGCAAACAAATCCTGACTGCCTTTGCAGAGGAGCAGTGAGTGTACTAAGAGAAGATGAGTGCTCGCTACTGTCTTTACCTTGGCACTAGTCAAGTTCTTTTTACGCTTCACTGTACTGTATAGCAGACACCTATTAGTCAAATTTGTTTTGTGAAACACAAGTTGGACTTCGAACTGCCAGTGCCCCGCTGGGAAGAAGCTGAACATGTGCACTTGCCCTGTGGATAGAGTTCCACCAGGTGTTGCAAGTTATGTAATAATTTCTGATTTCTCAATAAGGACAGATGACAGCACTTCTCTAGCCTACTTCCAAGGAGGCATCATAGGTGGGAGTTATATATGTGCACACCCAGTTTGCGACTCACCCTAAACATTGCTTACCCATATTCTCTCTGTAATCTTCTTTCCTCAGCACAGACGTCTCATTAGTCTGCTTCTTGTACACCCACTTCCAAAACCCTTTTTCATGCTAACGAGTCTAAGCGTTGCTTTGTAGTCTTCTGACTCCGCTCCCGGCTTCTTTTAGGAAATATCTTGTGTGGGAACGCTGAAATATTAGCATATAAATAAGCTTGGCTTAACGTCTGTAAAGCACACTGAGATTATGAAAAATATTAGGTAAGTGCTAATAGGGAGTTCTGCAGTTTGCGTGGGAAATCAGCGCTCTAAGGTAGCGTTCCCATTGTTTTATCATGGAGTCATTGAGTAATGGAGCCAGAGTGCGAATCAGCATGAATGAGCTGAGAAGCCTGGACAGTTGGGGGCAAAGGAGCAAGTGTCTTCAGTTCTGGTGGTGAGAAACCTGTCTAGCAAACATGTACTTGGCTCCTGATTTGGACAAGTTCTGGTTAGTACTTTCAAAGCTCAGAATAACTACTCATCATCTCCATACACAGAATGGAGCATGTAGGTGCTGCTGATTCTGTAGGCAAACACGAGTTCAACAGCACAAATTAAAGAAGGATATGTTCACTAAACAGGTGCTACCAAGGCTCGGCAAGCAACGTAGAGAGCCAGCAAGTACAGAGATTTTAAATCTAGATACACCTTTGTATAGTTTGGGTTGTCTCCACCTGCTTTGATCTAATACATGCTCGTGTCTTGAAGGGGGTGAGGAGCTTCTCATTCGCTTGTGTTATGTGCTGGGAGTTAGTTCTTTGTAGGTTGTTACCAGCTCAGCCAGAATAATCCGCTAAGGTACATGATGTGTTCTCCAGAAAAAAGAGTCTGTTTGAAATAGAGATTTGAATCTGGTCTGATATTGAATGAGCTTCAGTTCTTCCACAGTAGTGGCAGAGTTTTTGTAGATTTTTTCCCCTCATGTAGATGAGACCAAAATTCAAACCAATGAGGTTCTTGCATGTCAGGTAACCTAGTAAAGAAAGAGATGTGGGGAGTAGGAGATGCTACATTTTTAATCACAGAATTCTCTTGAGTGCTAGATCATGGTGTTGAATGATCTTAGTTTTAACCTTTGTGAGAGGTCTTGTCTTCCCTTGATAGTTGCACGGTTGGAAGTTATTTTAGCATGCTGCGGGACTCTGCCAGAGTTCTGTGTCCAGCTATACGTCTTTTCTTGTGTTTGTAGAGGTTAAAGCCCAGGGTGTTCAAGGCCCTGGCAAGCATCTCTTTGAGGTCCTGGTTTCAGGAGAATGAAGTGTTGGCACTGTTAAACCACTGCGTGTGCGACTACAGCCAGCACTACATTTGGCCTTGGTAGTGCAGCAAAGTCCTGAGAACATCTGGCTGAACAGGCTTGCTTAAGTTCTCTGTTGTAAAGCAGTTTTGTTACTGTGGCCAAAAGCTGACTGCTTGTTGAAGTCCCTCCAGGTACTTCGCAAGGTACAAACAAGCATGTTCCCCCAAGGAACACACCTGTGCGCTTTGTAGAGCAGAGATTAATTAGCAGTCTATGGACAGCAAATATTGTAATGGGAGTGCAGAGCATTCCACAAGGAAGATCACGGTAAAACATCAGACTGGGAGTTACAAATGCTGTCCATGTTGCAAAGACAAGAGGGGCAGACGCGCCGAAGGACCTGACCTCACAGAAACAGGCAGTTTCGGGGATGTCTGGTGGCTTCGTCTGTGTGGAAGCCCTGTAACTCGCAGCTTTGCAAACTTGCTGTGTAGAGAGATGCAGAGCAGACAACTTCTACGTGTAAACAGAAGTGGGGATGCTGGGGAGCCAAGGACAAGAACCTAAGTCCAAATATAGGGGTACCTCACAGGGTAGATACAGTTCTCTGCTGAGCCACCACTCAATGTTTACTGCCAGTGTTTGAAGTGGACCTTAAAGTCTCTGGCCCAGATGTGCTAACAAGAGACTTACCTCTCAGCTCTATCAAGAATGGAACATAATACTGTAGCCCAGTCTGGGGGCTTCTCTTTCTTCGTGTGATTTTTACAGTGAGTAAAGGATATGTACAGTCTGCATGTGCAGTTTGGAAGTAGTTGCTGTTGTGTAAAACGTTTGAGATGCCAGCAGATGGAAAGGCACTGTTCAGCTGTTGCTTTTGCTCTGCGCGTGTTACCAGCACCTTGCTAGTTGAACTTGCTGATGATTTTGTTTCCCTAGAATTCCCTTTCTCAGGTGAGAAACAGATCCAGTTGCTGCTTCCTTCAAACCATCATCCACCCCGTAGCATTCAGAGTAGGGAAACAGCCATTAGGATGAGACACATACATCGCCATGCTATCAGTTGTTAGGGTCTGGAAGGAGATTGCGTTGCTCTGTTATTGACGTGAAACTCTGTCACACAATGACCAAATACTTCTTCCAAACTATACTTCCCTGTTGTCTGGCTTAAGGTCAGGAATTCCAAGGTTATGGAGTTATTTGTCTGTATAGCTTTCTGTACATTATGTGAATGATGCAACCTCTGGTCTACAGGCGTTGCTGTGGGGGTTTCCCTGTCTAGAGAGTTCACAAATTGGCCATTCTGTTAGTGGACGTCAGACTCCAGATCATGTGGAGTCTGTGTGTATGTGGAAGGCCTGGGATGGAAATCCTGTTATTCTGGGCAAACAGATACTTGCATGCCTGGGACCAGCTGCAGGAAAAGCTGAATGGATGGCAGTGTTGGCATGTGTCTTTCCCATCTGCAAGGGCATAGTGTGCATGGTGTGAAAGCTGGGCTAACGAGTTAAGGTTGTACAAGCCCAAATGTTCTGGCATGAGCTAACTACAGGAGAACTCTTGAGTTTTAACCTGAATATGACTCCCATTTATTTCCCTGACAGCCTGATAAATTAATTTCACAGTTAACTATGCAAACCTCTTGTGAAATTTTGTTGTGAGATATTTCCTAACTGGTCTCTTCCAACTGCAACTCCTTTAGCTTTGGAGTGGTTTTGGAGTTTCATCTTGTAGGATGTTGTGAAATCACCTTTTTTACTTGGAACCAACCTCTGCGGTGATGGTCACTGAAAGGTATTTGAAGTCATCTTTTACTGGGTTGAGGCTTCGTTTTCGGAAAAGTTGAATCAGGCTGATCTCCCTGTTACAGGATAGGATAGGGAAGCAAAGATCAAGAGTACCAAGTCAGAGCATAGTTTCTTCATATGCCTTTTTGCTTTCCAGGTCCATAACGTTCATGGAGCATTCAATGCCCTGGAGGGAGCAGACAAACTCAGCTCAAATCGTATGTATTCTTGGTTATTACAGGTCTTACCCACTCTCCGCAGGAGGGAAAACAGGGCTGTTCATGCAACACTGGTGTATCCAGGAGTCTTTAATTTGCCTCTTTAGCCAAAATGATCCAGACATTGCTGACTGACGTTTCCATTGTCCCCAGTGCCATAGAGGAGGCTTAGCCTAAAAGGTCCTTTACAGCCCTTCTGCACCCTGGACATTGTTTCCGGCTCTGTTACGACTGACTCGGAACTACTGAGTTTTTTATCCATATCCTATTGCTATAGCTTCCCGTTGCTGCTGTCACCACCTCCAGAAGTGTTTTTTTCTTCTTGTGTTGCAAGTCACCTCTTAAGTTCTACCTTGTGGCTGGAAGAGTAGACATTTTCATTGCCCTTCTTGATGACCAGCAACACGAAAAGAAATTTCCAGTGCATGCTACAGTTCAGCATAGTTTTTCTCCTTCAAGTGTTCAGGATCCTGCAGGCTGTCAGTCTTGTCCACGTCTTGGAACAAATTTTCTATGGCTGTTCCTGAAGCTAGACAACTGTGGGGTTTCTTTTTTCTCCAGGAGCCAAATGTCATTGTGTTACAGGATCCTGCGGAGAAATCGTTTAGAATCCTGTTTTAGAACTGTTTCAGCAGACACAAAAAATGGCACAAGCCATTTAAATTATGGAAAAATAATTTTAAAAAAAGTTAAGCAGCTGTGGGAGAAGAAAGAAAGATGAGAGCACAAGAAACAGGACGACACAGGTTGTGATACCTCAGCTTTTTCTGTCAAAAGAAGCTCAATGAGCTGCAGTTCTAGTCTTAGCTAGTTCTTGATTTTAACCAGGGCAGCTTTTTGTGTTGCTGGTAAGTCTTATCAGTTATGGCTGGAAGCAGGTAAGAAGGTTGGAGTGACCCAAACTCATCTCCATGGGTTGTGGTAGTGCAGAAGTCAGAATGGTGGGGCAGGTTGTGGTGTCATCCAACTACCTTACAAAGTTTTGTACAAAGGACATAAATGTAGGATGTGAAATTGTCACTTTGTCACACAACCTGAGATGAGGAGGGAGATACCTTTTCTGTGACTGACTTGTTTCAGTTGATTTTGCACATTTACTTTGAAGCATCGCGTAGGCTGCGATTCCTTTCTCTGAACGCTAACGTATACTTTCCTTTCCCTTCCTGACCACAGCTCTCGCATCTCACGATTACATATTGAAGATAGTCCCAACGGTGTATGAAGATATGAGCGGCAAGCAGCGATACTCATACCAATATACTGTAGCAAATAAGGTAACACAGGAGGTGGTTCTCAGAGAAACTCCTCATTGCAGCCCAGTGGATGCATGGAGGACCTTCAGTCTTCGTTCCTCCTCCCTCTTGCTGCTCTGCAGCCATGTGCGTTGGTTTGTAGGCGAGCAGTAGCCCCTGCTGGGAGAAGCAGGAACTGAAACTCTTCAGAGTGGGGCTTCCTGTTGCTCCTGGGGCTGACGTTTGGCAGGGTTGGGATTGTGGGGGCTTGTCAGAGCAGGTGGTGGTGTGGTTTCTGTTTTAGAGAAAGGTATTCATGCTCCCTACTTTCTCTCTCACTCGTCAGTTCAACTGATCTATAAATTTTAAGGTTTCTATAAATTTTACGTGCTGCAGGAGCTCTTGTGATTTGTGTCGAGGTATCTGGGTGGAAACTCCAGTCCTACTGAACATAGAGCAGCACTGACACACGATTCTATTAATGATCTCAGTTGTGATGGATGTATCAGACAGATAAGTTTTAGCAGAGTTTTTAGCTTTTTACAAGTGTTGATTTTGGATATTAAGCCACTGAACCTGCAGCAGCAAATACGTACTGGTTGACTGTTTCACAGTGCCTACTTTACTATAGTGGATCATGATAGTTATTTTAACTTTATAATTCTTAATTTACATTAAATGTGAGGATAATTTGTATTTTAAAAATACAGTGTGTTAAACTTTAAAAAAAGACCCTATTTACTACTTAAGGTAAAAAGCCTTTTTCTGTTTAAAATTATTTGCCAGTCAGGTGCTAAGTGAAAGTGCAGATTCTGTTTATAATATCTAATTACTGCTAGTTTGTAACTGAGAATCAAGCACACGCTCTCCTGGACTACTTCTCAGATTAACGTTCCTGTCTAGTGACTTTTGGGCTTGCTTGTACAGCGTGTCCCAGTGATTTTGATGTCTCCCTTTCTTCAGATTACAATGTGGTTGTTCTGCTTAATGTCACAACTGTTGTTCTGATAAGACTCTTGCGACGCAAGTTCTGAAAGTAATTTGGAAAATAGACAGCAGGAGCTTTTGACACTTCTGTGAGCATGGTTGCAAATTGGGGCGTTCGGCCAAGACTGACTCATTAGGGCAGGATTACTGGTGGGGAAAAGGGGAGAGGAAGGGAAAAAATGAGGTCAGTTCTGTAAAAACTGAAGTGCGGAGAAACAGTGCTGCGTTTTCTTCTCATTAAAAATGAAAATTCTTTTATCGGTGCTTTAGTCCCTGACTCCCCCACTGATCGGTGGGAAACAGGAATTGGAATAGTCTGGCACAGCCTGACGAGTGTGAAGAGTCCTAAGCGTGGAGTGTCTTATCTCCTGTCCCCTTTTACCTCCTAGACCCTCTGTTTCCACACTTCCCCAGATAGCCACTGTCCTGAGACAGGCTGCAAAACTTCTGCAATAAAAGCCCTGAAAATACTATGAGTAGGGATTTCAACCGCATTCTGCTTCTCTTGTCATCCGTGGAAAAAAATATGGAGGCAAAATTGGGATTCATGAGAGATTAATGAAGGAGATAGATGCTGTTTCACTAGCTCCCTCTGAGCTCACGGAGAGTAAAATTATCTTTTTTGTATCATGCTTGTGGGTGTCCTATTGCTTGGCTTCATCTTTCTGAAGTATTTGAGGTTGTCTTTGCCTCTGTGTGAAAGAGAATTAAAACAGAGGAGGTCATCTGAGTTGGAAGGCACATCATTCCCATCGTTGGTCCCAGTGTGAAGGGCGTCTCCCAGGCAGGAGCTGCTGCTTGCTGTTCTGAGTGCATGGGCAAGAGGAATTTTCTGGTTCTTGCAAACTAAATTGTTTGTTTGATGAATATCCCAGTGTACGATTTACATACTGGTAGCACAAAAACTTTATCTGCAACCACTTAGAGACTGCTTGTATTTAAATAGAGCAGATCTAAGCTAGAGAAATCAATGGCAGCCTTTCTGTTCACTTCTGTAACTTTGAATGAAGGTGAGAGTAAGCACCATCACTCTGTTCTCAGCTGTATCATTAGCAGATGGTAAAGAACTTATTTTCCTGTTTGATAAGGATGGGAGTGAGCAGTCACACAGGAATGAACGGTTTGCTTCTTTCAGTCTGATCGTTAGTACAAACCAGTGGAGTAAGGGCCAGACCCACAGAAGCAGTTTTATGCAGACACTCAGTATTTGGAATGAGACTGCTCACTTTTTCTGCCATTTTCCCCCCACTTTCTTTTCTAGGAGTACGTAGCCTACAGTCACACTGGCCGCATTATCCCAGCTATCTGGTTTCGTTACGATTTGAGCCCCATCACGGTGAAATACACAGAGAGGCGACAGCCTTTGTACAGGTTTATCACATCGGTGAGTTACTCTTAACCTCTAATTCTCCCTCTCCTGCCTGCCTTTCCTTTCTCTTCTGCGCCTTTCTTGTCCAGCAGAACTGAGTTTCTGCCTCAGAGCACTGTGATTGAAGTGAAGCAGTACAACTCTGCAGTTGTACTCAAGTGTAAGTGAGGTAACTGGTAAGCCCTATGCTCTGATAATTTAATAGCTCTGATTTAATAGCTAGGCACAAGAAGAAAGAAAATTATCCTATTCCAGAAGTGCCAAACTCTGTCTAGGCAGGATGGGCACTATTGCAGCAGGTCAGAAACCTGGAAGTAAAGCTAATGTGGTATGCAGAAAAGCGTGCTGCAGTAAACCGTCTCTCTGATGATGCGATCTAACTTGCAGAGAATGCAGGGCAGTTGTTTCACTCAGTGCTGCTGCTTGACTTAATATGGGTATGCCAGTTCCAGGCACTTACTCCTGGGTAGAAGTGGAGAAGACCTGTATTATCAAATTCCAGACGTGTTTTCCTGACGAGATATGTTTTCGTCTATCCAGATAACATCTTGCAGTACTGATCTCACTATCTATAACAAAGCTGTACTGTCCAAACTGCTAGTTAGGCCAAGAGCTATTTAAAGATCTTTCAGAACTTTAAAAAATATGTGCTGAGGGAGTTGGCTTAAAATTTAAGCTGCAGTCTGCTGTGCCAGTGAGGCATGGTAGGATGTGAAGTAGTTGATAAACTGGCTGGAAAGAAGACCTAGGATTTTCATTTTTAAACTGTTTGAATATTTTCATTGGAAGTGTGGCTTCCATAAACATAAACAGTGTGGCTGTGTTGCACTGAAAAATTTCGGTTTTGCAGCTTCCGATAAACACCAAGTCCACTTCAGAAACGCGTGTGATCTTTAGGATACACAAATACCAAGGGAAAGGGGCTTGAAGCAAAATCTGATCACCTCTACATAGCATGTCTGTTTGGTTTCAAAACATAATCCTAAAGAAAGTCAAACATCAACATTTTATGACTTGGCATCTCATACTGCCTCCACTTCTTTCCCTAACGATGTGCGCTCTCAGGTTTCTTGGGCATCGTGTCGGGGGTGAGGACGTGGAGGTGTTTTTAATGGAAAACAGTGTTTGGAAATGATTGACGGCTGCCATTATTCTTTGTCGTGTCCGTTGCTAGCATTGACTTGCTGCTAATATGCCATTGTGTGCATGTAAATATCATCTTCGTTGAATCTGATACCGTGCTTGAGAGTTTACATAAGGAGTCCACAGGAGAGGCTTTCCTCACTGGTTGCCACAATGACCTTTTGGATTTGAGATGGCCCCAGCTAGAATTTTGCCCCATCCTGTCTGTAGAGTTAGCCGATGTGTGTTGGCTGCTAGACTGCTGAAAAAGTTTTTTACAATTGATTTTGGTCTACTTTGTTTGGTCTTATGAATGGCTGTAGTGTCAAGCAGCTCACCTGGGGTCATTCCAGGTTCCCTTCCTATGGAGACGTGTGGATGATATCCACAGTAGCTGTTACGCAGTACGTCAGCCAGGTGTGCCAGACACTTTTCAGACGTGGCTGACTTGGGGGCAGATCATTGTTACAGGTGCTGTATCGTGGCTATCAGTGTGGAGCATCTGGCCCTGGTACAGATGACCTGCTCTTGCTCTCATTTAGGCTCGGAATATTTTACAGTAAGGCAGCCTTGGCTGTATGTGCTACACTTAAAGCTTTATAGCGTCCACGGTGGCATTGAAAAGGTTGGAGGGAGGGGAGCAGTGCTGCTGAGGACCCAAACACCTTTTGTCCTAGGTTTCCTTGCCCTGTTTTGATTACATGATCTGTTCCGCTCTCCTTTCCACAGCTTTAGCTCCTTGCTGTATCTCCAGCATGGCCTTTTGCATCACAGTTGCTCTGGAGACCAGTTAGTGATGATCAGCACTGGGCTGAGGTCCAGGCAGATTGTGCTGGGGCATCTGGAGTCATTGCTGAATGGGGCTGGCCATGGAAAGCATCAGCTTTTTCTGAGCAGCAGCTGCTTAATTTAAAAACCACAAGAGGGGCTTTGGGGTAAGGAGGGGATGACCTGTGACTCCTTTTAGTGAGCAGATTGTTTACTAGGGCACTCCTGTGGCTTTCAGTAAACTTAAATGTGTCACAGGGATGGAGGAGGATCCTGGGGGCTTGAAAGAGACTGTAGGGGGAAAACTGGTCTCGATGTTGGAGGGGAGGATACACTGGAGGCATGATCCCATTTGGAGAGGTCAGATGAGGGTGGTTGTTGGCTGTTCAGCAGAGAGCCAAAGGAATCTCATTCTGCTGCTGGGAAGGTTATCTGATGGTCATTGTTAGTAAGGAGTTTGCCCTCCAAAAACTTCAGTGCTGCTAAGAGCAACACTGTAGCACCATAGCAGTGTTCCCAGGTCTTCTGTATTCCCAATGGACCCGCTCTAACTCATGCCTGCTCCTTGGGGTTTTACAGTATGAAGAATTACCTTAATTTTCTGTACCGTGTGAGAGGTGCTTCCTGTACGGGACAAAAAGTATGGGCTCAGTGTGGCTTCTACTTTACATGTCATGCTTCAAAAACCTCAGTACTAAATAAGGTTTTGTATTGCTTGTGGGTCAGTGCTGCCACTGTTGCTGTGCTGTGAATTTGCCATGGAACCTGGCGTTAACCACAGACACCTGGCATAGTGTTAAACAGTAGTTTTTGCCTGTGAAACCATACTGCTTAAAATCAAGGCATCGCCCCATGAAGAGAAGCCATTCATGGCCTCGTGGTTGAGGTTATGGAGCAAGGGGGAAAGTTTCACTGCTGAAAATTTATGAGTTCCTGTAAGTGGCCAAAGTGAAAGAAGGTTTTATCATGAGGTCAGTCTAGCGGCTGGGAGGGGAGGGCAGGCAGAAAACAAGCCAAAGGTCTGGTGAAGCATTCAAAATCCAAAGAAAAGAATTTATTTCCTGATATAAGAGGACTTGTCTGCCCTCTAGGTATGAAAAAAATTAAACTTTTTTCAATGGTGGGGAGAAATGGTTGCAAGTAGAATTATTTCAGCCATGGGACCTGTTACCAACATGTGTCATAGACTCAGTCCTGTGACATTTTTTAAACCGAGATAGTGTTGTTCTGCAGGATGTGCTGCAGGTCAGCCAGAAATATCTGGGTGGTATTCTGCAGCTTACCTTACTGCGAATTACCTGGGGGTCCTACTGGTCCTTTCTGTCCTTAAAAGTAATTTGCAGATTTGAAGACATCCCAGAGGTGCACAGACACTCGCCTTCCTGTCATCATGCTTACAGCCTTGCCTCCTCCTACTTATCCGCTCATGTTTTCCTTTAGACTTCAGCCTGCCTCCCAGCCACTATCCGATAATCGTATTCTGTTCAAAACGCTCACTTGTACCCCACATCGCGTGCTCTCTCGCTGCTGTCATTATTACACGTCTACATTTCTTTTCCTTCCTCCTTTAATGGTTGGGCCGGAGTCAAACTGTAACCTCATGGAGCCAAACGCAGATCATTCCCAGTGTAAAACTCCATTAAATATAAATAAATGCATGGTGCCTAACTCCCTTGGGCGCTGCTAAGGAGCAACACGCCGTACGTATTGGAACTGTGATGAGAGAACACGGTGGTGCAGCTTCTGTGCTGACCTAGAGACCAACCCTGGTGCTGCCACCTTTTTTTTTTTTGTCGCAACGGAACAAGAGGGCTGTGTGCGTGCTGGGAGGCAGGCTCCAAGCGAATGCCAGGTGTGTGTGACTCATAAACACTCAGCAGTACAGAGCTGTGCAGATGAATATATATATTTTTTTTTCTATTCCCCACCCCCTCGCACTGCTGCACTGAAATCAGATTTTCCTACCATATGATGCAAAATCTTAGTGCTGGACAGTTTTTCTGTTGTTTGCGGTGTAACATCTCCCGTCAGCTGAGCTGTGGATTGAAATAACCCAGCGCCATCGCGGTCATTTTCCCTGAAAAGTCACCCTGCGTCATGCTCCGAGGGATAGCAAGGACGGAGGCACAGCGGGCAGGGGCTGGACTTGTCCCCTAAAAATACTAACTCTGCCTCGGGCTGGTGCTCTGGTTTTTGAAGCCTTTATCTGCTGGAATGCCAACTGTCCTGCAGAAGCCGTGTTTACTGCAGCTCCTCGTGCCACCGAGCTCACCAAACGCATATATCCCAGCTATAAATACGCGTGTAAATGAGTGTTTTATTTCTTGCTGCCTTTGCTCACCATTAATGAACTGTTTGTTCTGTTGCCACTGCTACCTCCCTGCCGAGCTGAACGCTGCTGCTGTGTTACTCTTCTGCCTTAACTTTGCCCCTGGGGTGTAGGGCTCTGTGGGAGAAGAGACGTGGCATGGTATGTCTGGTGTGGCACTGGTTCCCTTCTGTGTCCGTTGTATTGCGTTCACCTGATACGCTGCTACATTAGCTTACTGACTTGGGGTTCTTCTCTTTCTTTTGGCTCCTAGCTCACAGCAAAACCCCTCTTTTCCTAGGCAGGCCCTTCTCAGAAGATAAGCTCTATATCTTGTTCCCTTCTCACTGACCTCTTATTCTCAGAGACACCTAATCCTACGCAGTGTAAAAGACCAAATTAAAAGAGCATCACAGTTATGAAGTCAAAAATGTGAGAGTTAGGAAATGCCAGGTCCTGTGTAATTACAACTTGGTTGTTAAACGCTATTAGGTTACATTATTGTGCATCATACTTTCCACACGAACCCTGCCTTGTGCGGCGCGCAGGCTGGGATGGCACCCTGTGAGTAGCCTTTCTTCCCATCCTACGGTATTTAACTTCTACCTTGTCACAGTCAGGCGGTTTGTATCAGCCTGGTCCTGAGTACAAGCTGTATGTTTCCACAAGGACTCCGAGATGGCTATTGTCATGGTTTTGAATCCTTCAAATGTGTGTTCCGTCACAGTTTTCCCAGGAAGCAAGTGTGGCATTGTCCCCGTTTCATAGATTAGGGAATTGAAGCAGTGTGTTGCAAAGTCCATAACTGGTGCTCCAAGCTGAGGTACCTTTGTTTTGACATGTCAGGATACTCTTGCGTTTTTCTACCACTTGAGGACTGGAGTAGGCTGTTACGCTAATCAGGAGGCTGATTCTTTCCCCTAACTCTGTTCTTGCAAACGATTATATGTTTTTACTGGTGTTTAAATAATTCAAGCCCACGTATCTTGCATGGAAAACTTTGGCCCACAAAGAGTTAAGTTGGCAGTGCTTTTGTAAGCAGCCCTTGTAATGGAAAGTGTTAGACAGGCTTAGCTGTAGGTGTCACTGGTAGCTAGGTTTCTGTTAGTCACTGTCCTTCACATGCTATTTAAGTGTCTTTTGCCTGTTTGCAAACACTGTATCTTGTGAAATAGGGAAAAGACTACAAGGCTGTGGTATTTATAATAGAAAACAGTAGGAAGATATGAGCAGCACAGAGCTTCTAGAAAGTTTTGTTAGGTGTTTAGCCCAGAAAGGAACAGCATTCATGCTGTAGGCTCCCGGGAGCTGGGATTTATGATTGGCTCAGCCTATGATGAGTTCAGGAAAATACTAAGTTATTCCACTGTAGGGAATGGTTTTCCTGAATGATTGTCATGTAATTACGTCCCCAGTACTGTTGCCCAGTTCTTACTGTGCTTCCAGAAAATACTCTAGCAGTAGGCAATAATATCCTTCCTCCCAGAGTCAAGCTGTGTAAAAGTTTCCGTTGTCACTGACAAACCTGTTTCCTCTCTATACGTTTCAGATATGTGCCATCATTGGAGGAACATTTACTGTAGCTGGGATCCTTGATTCCTGCATTTTCACAGCATCAGAGGCCTGGAAGAAGATCCAGCTGGGGAAAATGCAGTAGCGGTGAAACTCTGCCCTAGTCTCCAAGGACAGAAGCAAAGATTGAGAAATCTACCACTACCTGTGTTTGTCTTTATTTTCTATTTGGTTGAATCAGTAAGTTTTTCTCTAATAAGGCTGCTCAGTGAAGACGTCATCAACGAATCAGAGAAATCTCCATGCATTTCAGAGCTCTGAGAGTGAAAAATCAATGGAATCGTAGCGTGGATTTCAGTTCTCTCCCCCCAGAAAGAGATGTTGAAATACCACGTATGAAACACTGTCACATCTAAGTAAGGATGACAGTGTTCTCTGGGAGGTTCCTATGGCAGTGTACAAAGTAGTAGTAGATTGCAGAGTTGAGCTGTCTTGTGGCACTTTTTGGAATTCTGTTGGATTTGCATGATTAGACAATCGACTTCTGTATAAGGCAAAATTATACGTTGGGAAGAAATTCCACCCGTGGTGCCAAAAAGGTGTGATGTGTCTGTTGGTGAGGAATGGAAAGTGTTAGTCTTGGTAGCAAACTTTAGAGACAGAGGGCAGAAATAACATAAAGAAATATTTTGTGCTTTTATTGAAAGCTCTTTTGTTCTGATACAATCGTTCTAATGAAATGAGCAAACAAGAAGAGGAAGCCTTCTCCCAGCTGCTTTTTCCTGGATAATCTGTGATCCAGGCAGCGGAGGGCCTTTCTTTTACTCTGGATGTAAAAGTGGTTTCATTTCTTCCCAGAAACTGAATATCCAGTCTTGTGTTTACAGGTGGCATGAAGTAAAAACCAAACTGAGCAACACAGTTTTATGTGGCCTTTGCTTTGAAAGGGAATAGTTGTCTTTACAGCATTAGCTTTTATTCTTTCTTATGTTTTTTTAAACACAGACCACCGAACAGTCTGGATTCTGCACTTCTGCTTTGTTAATATTATTGTTATTTTGGGAAGGGGTTGTGTATTCTCTGTGTTCACAAAAATGGTGCGGTCTTCGAGGTGGATGATGAGCACAGCTTACTGTCTTCCTCTGTGTGTGTATATCGAATACACATGTCAAACACAGGAAGTCTTGTCTTTTCAGGGTTTAAGGTGCCCCCCTTTTCCTTTTAAATTCAGCCAGGCACCTTTCCTGAGCCCTAGACTGACACTGTTCACCCACAGGTACACAGTAGCAGGGCAGGCGTTCCCACAATCTGGCCCCTGCTAGTAGTTGTTTTCTTTTATTCCTTAAAATGGTACCTGAGCTTCCATGCCCATTCATTCAAGCCTTGTCTTCTGGAGCCTCCAGTAAATGGAGGCATGAGGGGAAAACTACTGCCAGGTGTGGCTTGCATGTAGTGGTACACATGAGTTCTCTAAAATTAGACCAATACCCACCAGCGCGTTTTCCATAGCCTCCTAAATGTTCCTTGAGTAGCAACAGTCTCTGCATGCTTTGTAAATGTCTGAGCTGAGGATACACAGATTATACATGTTCCAGGATGGATAAAAATGATAAAACAAAAATCTTTAACTCAATCAATGCTGTAAATTCTAAGAATGGTGCAGGATTTCTCTTGGATAACACTGCCCACTGCCGCCCTTTCCTGGAGGCAAAAGTATCCAAACGTTATGCTATGATAATATGAATCTTTGAAAATTCAGTGTTAATGCTAGAGTCAGATGCATTTCAAAAGTATTCCTAATACGTGTCGGTTGAAACTGTCTCATTGCTTTGGAAGTAGGGAAGGTAGCCGGTTTTATCCACACACCAAAAAGAAGAGACCAACCACCCTCCCCCTGCCATCCTCTGCCCTGTAGTGACTTCGGACAAATTACAACATTGGAATTTTTCCCCTGTTCTTATTATGGACTGATTGCTATTACTTTAGGTGTAAAACTGGATTGTGTAACTTCCTGTATCTGTTAATGTATGGATAGATTTTATACTTTTTTTTTTTTCCATTTACAAAAATCAACTTGAAAATGAGATGCTTGTCTTCATTTCGGTGCCGTGCGTCCCTGTGCCCGTGAGCGGTACCCGCTGGATGGCGGCGGCTGCCCAGTGCGAGGCGGGATTTTCCATTGCCATTGCTGCTCTTGCTTGCTGAAGGATTTCCTCTAATCCACAGTGACTAGCTGAAGCTTACAGCAAAAATGTCCTAGTTTTTCCTCTTGGATTTGTTGAGTCTTTGCTCACAGTTTGCGAACCCAGTGGTTTACAAGGATGTCACGTTTATATCTTAGCAGTGCATCCTTCTCCTGAGCAGTGCAAGAGGATCTTCGCAGCACAGCGGATTGTGCTGTTAGTTTTCTGAAATTTCTTCCCTGGTACAATTTCTTCAACACAAACGAGCAAAGCTGGTTGCAGATTCCTTGTGTCCCCTGGAATGTTATTCCTGCCCTTCTCCCCATCCACTGTCTGAATTAAATGCTGCCTTCTGTGCATTCCAGGCCAGTTCTCTGAAGCAGACCAGTGAAATTGTTTGGCTTTTTTTGGAAATAACAGATGCGTACTTCAGTGTGCCCGCTTTCTCTGCCAAGATGTCCTCTGCAGTAACCTAATAAATCACATACTTTCTTTGCTAGATGTGGAAACCAAATTGTAGTCAAGTCCTGGCAAAACTCTGCTGAAGAAAAAGTCTGCACCTTAGTTCTCTAAACCAGGTCTAAGCATTTGAGTACTGGCAAGCCAGGGCTGCCTTCTGGGTCTGCTCTAAGCTGGGGGGGGCTTGTCCTTCCGAGATGGCTGGCTTGGGTCGGGTAATGGTGCTGCACCATGTGTTCATGGAAGAATCTGCTCTTCATCTCTCCAAATGTGAAAGCAAGGTGCTTACTGTTAGAGCAGTCCTGCCCCGTGCACGCGTGTCCCACCAGATTTCACTTTTCTTTTCCAGCACTTCCTAGAGACAGAATGAGCTTAGTTACGCGTTACATCTCAGTGCAAACAAAACTCCAAGCCGTAGTAGAGGGAAACACATCGACCGTAGGTGTTTATCCGTGTTCCTGACTTTGCTCTTGCAAGTCAGTGTTTTGCCAAAAGTATGTGTGGTTTTCCAAGGGAGACATCCCTGTAGGAAGTAAAACATTTATGACTTGTATATATTCCCGTTTAAAGAAGCCCCTCAAGAGCTGCTCCATCGTACGGTGAGAACTTGCGGCGTAGGATGCTTTGCAGTGGCGGAGTTAAGTGTTTAGCTCTAGGGCAAGCCGTGCTTAGGTACATTCTAGGCAGCATGTGGACTGCTGAAGAGTATTTTTTAAGAAAAAAACATGGAGATGGGGTAAGAAAAAAATTGGAAGGCATGCATTTGGGAATGTTTGATCTGTCAAATATTTGCATTCAGCGACTGCCCTGTAAGAAGTGTGATCGGCAGTGTAGATGACAATGTCTGTAGTTAATTCCTGAATATTTCTCGTTTCAAGTTGTTTGGGTTTGGTTTTTTTTTTGTGATACACAAACTGTTTGGGCCGAAAATGACTGTGATGAGTATCTGCTTTAGAATAGTTGTTGGAAGTTTCAGATTAAATATGTCAGTGAGGTATTTCTCAATAGTCCTTGGAAGAAGGGAGAAAGGGGAAGGAGGACGCAGTCCTGCAGTATGTTATGGTGACGTTTAAAGCGCAAGACTTCTGCATTTTTACGGTGGAGATTATTAAGGAGTTCTGGCATTTCTTTTTTAATTTGAACCTTATGTTAATAAAATATTAGCCTTTTTAGTTCTGTAATTAAAACTCATGTTTTGATTGGCTTCTTGTTGCACTACTATTGCAAAATCAAGCTACAAGGGCTTTTTTTATTATTATTTCGGTGAACTAAGCGTTATCACACAATGAAATCACTGTAAGCCAGGTCACTGTGTAGAAAGTTAACACGAGGCGCTTTTGCAATCGGCACTGAGTCACGTCTGGACATTCAGCGCTTGGTTTTGAACAGTACCAACTGTCCTAACCTCCCTTTTTTTAATGAGAGGTGAGTGGATTGTGCTTGGAACTTGCTGGGTTTGGCTTCACTGTGCCTCTTGGTATATGAAATAGCCCTTTTTTTGTTACCCCCCCCCTCCTTTAATTTCCTTTTAGCCTTGCTTCACCAAGTATTTAGAAATAAGTGTCTGAGGGAATTATTAAAGATTAAGTAGTAGAGGCTTACAACATAGTGAATTTGGGCACTATGTATCTGCCCCGTATTAAGAAACCAATGCCTTTTAAGTTCTGGTATTGCTTCGCTATGCTGGTGTGTGCTGCACAACATCCTCATGAAGGAAGACATCCTACCGGCTCCCGGTTAACCTCAAGTACAGACTGGAACTCAGAATTCCAGTGACGGGATGGCGCTGAAGGTGCCTTACTCTGTGTAAAACATGAGTAAAGGCACTGGGAAAGGCGTTTGTCCAACCCAACAGTCCAGAAACTTTTTCAGTATATCTTTATAAACCACAACCCCGTTGAGTGTCTGCTCACCCCACTGGTGGGTTCATTTCTACCAACACGTTCTGCCCTTGAGAATAAATTGATTTCTGTCCTGAAAAGACAGCACCAACCGCACCTGAAATGCAAGCGGTGGGTGAGGGGGTGTGCGGAGGCAGGGATGCAGGTGGGCACGGGGCTGTGGAAGGGGGAATTTGAACTTGGCGGAAGCCCCAGGAAACTGGTCTCCCTTTGGGCTGGGGCACGTGGGCTTTGGGAGCGGGGCTGGAGGGGAGGAAGCGGGCTGGGGGTGCCTCTGTTTGCATCCACGCCCGGGCAGGGGCCGCATTCGGAGGGTACTAGCTCCTGCTGAATAGCTCTGACTTCGGGCACGGGGAAAGGATGGGGTGCGGGGGCAGACGCGGGGACCTCTGGGTGGGTACCGGGGGGATGGTGTCTGGGTACCGGGGGGTGGTGCCGGGTGGGTACCGGGGGGATGGTGTCTGGGTACCGGGGGGGGATGGTGTCCGGGTGGGTACCGGGTGGGTACCGGAGTGATGGTGTCTGGGTACCGGGGGGGATGGTGCCGGGTGGGTACCGGAGTGATGGTGCCTGGGTACAGGGGGGGATGGTGCCGGGTGGGTAACGGGGGATGGTGCCCGGGTGGGTACCGGAGTGATGGTGTCTGGGTACCGGGGGGGATGGTGCCGGGTGGGTACCGGAGTGATGGTGTCTGGGTACCGGGGGGGATGGTGCCGGGTGGGTAACGGGGGATGGTGCCCGGGTGGGTACCGGCGTGATGGTGTCTGGGTACCGGGGGGGATGGTGCCGGGTGGGTAACGGGGGGCTGGTGTCTGGTTACCGGAGGGCTGGTGTCTGGGTACCGGAGGGCTGGTGTCTGGGTACCACGGGGGCGCCCGTCCAGCTCCGGTGCATTTGTGGTCGCCGGCCGCCAGGGGGCGCAGACGCCCCCAGATCCTCTCGCAGGATCTCGCGAGATCCCGGCGGCCGCTTGGGGAAGCGGAAGTGCGTCCTTTTCCTCTTTCCGGGCGACCGTCGCGGCGGCTGCAGCGGGGTAAGGGCGGCGCGGCCCGGCTTGTCCCTATCCGCCGCCATCCTGCGCCGGCCGGCCCTGCGCTGTCTCCCGCTGGCCGTGGCGGGGCCTGTTGCGGGAGTGGGAGCGGGGCGAGAAGGGGCCCGGTCGCCTCCGGAGCTCGGGGGCGGCGCGGCCCAGGCTCCCTTGGCGCGGGGAGGGGCTGCTCGCTGGCCGGGGAGGGGGGCTGGGCTGGCCGGGCTCGCCGGCCCCGAGGCGGGTGTGCCCCGAGGGTGAGCGCGCTGCTGGCCTTGGCGGGTCGGGCAGAAGCTGGTGTGGGAGCCCGGCCCGGGAGCCTGGCTGCAGCGGTGTCTGGTGGCGCAGGCCCGGCCCGGAGCTGTGCGCGGGTGTGCCGGTGGGCGCTCACGGAGCCCGCGGCCCGTTGGTCTGCTTGGGGATGGATTATTCGGTTAATACGGCTCCAGCAGCGTGTGCTGTTCCGATTGTCATCGTGGCCTGGCCTGCCGTACAGCCCGGGCTAGCCTGCGCAGGAGGGGCAGCGTGCAGTACTTACGAGTTAAGGAACTGGGCAAAAGCCTCGTTTAATGAACCTGCCGTTGTCAGGATGAGTTGTGCCATGACAAACAGCCTTGTAGTGCGGTTGTTAAGCTTTAGGGAAGGCCAAAGGTATCTTGGGTTTGCAAATGTTACGTGTGCCACTATGGTGTAAGGCTTTATTGGAGATGCCTGAGCAGTATTAGGTCCCTGTCTCTGCGAGTCCAGAATATACTTTCACTTTGCAAACGAAGGCAGTGTATACTGCAGTGCAAAACTAAGACTAGTCAGGAGCCTTAATTTCTGAGAATAGCAACGTTTGTATTAAAAAGAATGGGCCACTGTGTATGTGCGTAGCATGCCTGTCAACCACAGGGTCATTGTCCGTCGGGGAAGAGGCTTAAACCTGACTTGCGCCCCAGTTTGTGAGCATATATGAGCTGGGGGTGGGATTAAAAATAGTTAAGATTGCTTTTCTTATGTCCTAGCATTCTTTGTGGGGGTGGATGGTAAAGAGCAGTGTGTATGAGTTACAAACATCTCTCCGACTATCGGGGTTTTTTTATGCAGCCAGAATGAAGTTCAATCCCTTTGTGACCTCAGACCGAAGCAAGAACCGCAAACGACACTTCAATGCACCTTCTCACATTCGAAGAAAAATCATGTCCTCCCCGCTCTCCAAGGAGTTGCGGCAGAAATACAACGTCCGCTCTATGCCCATTCGAAAGGATGATGAAGTCCAGGTAGCTGCACTGTCTGGTTTTTAAGTTGTACCATCACACCCAGCCTCAGCCTGTGTTTCAGTTTTCCTGTATAGCCTGTGCAAAAGGGAAGGGATGAGTTCAAATCGATGCCGGAGCTTTGACATGAATCTTGCAGGATTTTAACTACAAGTTCATGTAGTCGTAGACTTTGGTTGAGTGTTTGAGATCACATCAGCGAGAGGGAAAATACAAGGAGCACAGGTGTACTGGCACTTTAGTTGCATGCATTGATTCTTGTGCTGGATTAAAGGCTTTTAACAACAAAGCATGAAAGGATTGGGATTTTTTTTTTTACGTACTGTTTGCTATGTGTGATATTTGAAAGATCAGTTAGGAAATTAATCCAAGTTAAGTGGCTTTCTAGATGTAAAATGCAATGATAGGTGAAAAACTGTTGAAGTTGACCATTATCCTTCTGGTTCAAAAGATACTGGGGTCCTTTGTTAGGGTTTACTGCTGGGAAAATGAGGGAAAAGTATGGCTCTGATCCATTGCATCTTCCATTTTAGTGACTGCTGAAACTGTCCAGTAATTGATGTCTTTGTAGCATGTGTATACAAAGAGCAGAGTTGGGATTTCAACCTGTGCAGTTCTGGGTGTCTGCTGGCATAATTAGATAAGAGTTTGTTGAGAATTGAAAGGTTTTTAAGGGGTGGTTTTGACGTACGAGTCAGCGTGGTGCTTACGTTGGTGTTTAGGTTGTCCGGGGGCATTACAAAGGACAGCAGATCGGCAAGGTGGTCCAGGTGTACAGAAAAAAGTACGTCATCTACATTGAACGTGTTCAGCGTGAGAAGGCTAACGGCACAACTGTCCACGTGGGAATCCATCCCAGCAAGGTACGGCGGGTGGAGCGGGACCCGAAACGCGTGAGGAGACCTTGTCGTTGGCAAATGAACACAGTGCTGCCCGCACGAGTAGAACCTTGTTACGTGCATGAAATAATGTTACTTCGCCACTGGGGGGTAATAAACAAGGAAGTGCTGTGCTGTCGTGACAGTGGAGAAGGGACAGTTGAAACCAAGAACTTACTGATGTCTCTAGGGCTTACTCGGTGAAGAAGCTGCTAGAGACCTTGGAGTCTTGCTAAAACACTTTTTTGAAGAACTTGGTGGTTTTACAGCACAAAATAGATTATAGATTGGTCAGAACAATCCTTCACCTCTGCTGTGTGGCTTTTGCACTGATTAAGGAGGCGACAGGAATGTCTCGATAGCTGTTCAGAATTATGAATTGTTCTTGTGAACTGTTTGGCTGAATCTGATTTCAGCCTGAAGTGATTTACAACGTTTAGAGTTCGTGAAAACCAGGCAAAGCCTGTTTACATCATAATAGGAAAACATTGCAGACTGAACAGAACAACCAGCCAAAACCTGGTTTGAAGCAGATGAAATGGGTCTGCCGCAGCCTTGCCGAGCGGGCACGCGTACTGCAGTGGTGGTGGAAGAAATCCAGTTGTCACAGGTTTTCTGATCTAAATGGTTGATGTGTGCAACAGAGGGAGAGCAGAATTACTCCAAAACAACCTAATGGCTCGTGTGACATTTGAGGGACAAGGTGACATTGCAGTGGAAGCGACGCACGTGTTACTTGTGTGGTAAATAGCAGCAGATGAAATTGAGGTTTGTGCCGGTCCTTTATTTCTGTGAAAGCTTTCTTTGATTGGGAATCAGACCTTGAAGAAGCTTCGCATAAAGGTCCTGGTTATTAAAGCAAAAAGAAGAAAGTTTTGTTCATTGCAGGCATGCAGTGGGGTGGATGAACAGTTTCTACCTCTCCTAGATATTAATTACATATTACTTACAATTAAGAAGAGACCTGAATACACAGTGGAACTGAGCAGGAGTGCGCAGCCCTGCTGCAGCCTATGTGTTTTTTCTAGGGTTTGATTGTTAGTTGTATTTTATAAGTGCTCCTTTCAGCAATATCAGAGCATTTATTTGGGGGACAGAAGGCTGCTTATGGGCTGGAAAACAGAGCTTCAGTTTGCTGCTGCTTTGTTAGGAAATACCATTAAAGCTCTGGTAGCAACTGGTCTGTGCGAACTACCCTTGTGTGTCCATGTGGTAATAACCTGGTAGCTGCCCGGCCGCTTCCCTGGCGGTGGTGGGAAGAAGACTCAGCTGTATGCTGTGCTTTAGGTGGATGTAGTATCCATCATGTTTGCACAGCGCAGTGGAAATTAGATTTACCTCAAAGTAATTATTTTGTTATGTTGATGGATAGAAATTTGGCTGCTCTTCAGTTTGTCCGTACGTTGTGGCTGCACATTGAAACAACTGTCCATGTGTTCTGATCCCTGAATGTACCCAGGGATTAATATAGCTCAGTGTTCTGAACTACAGAAGGCAATTCAGTACCTCTGCTCTGCTCAAACCAAATTAGATAGTCTGTGGAAGTAAAACCTGGGTGATGTGGTGCTGTCTGTCCGCGGTGATTTTCTGGGCCATACTGTGTTAGCACAGGGCTGTCAGGTTGCTGTCTGTGAACACTGAGGAGACACTAAATTCTCTGTCCTTTCTCTAGGTGGTGATCACTAGGCTAAAACTGGACAAAGATCGCAAAAAGATCTTGGAGCGTAAAGCCAAATCTCGCCAGGTCGGCAAGGAGAAAGGCAAATACAAGGAAGAAACAATCGAGAAGATGCAAGAATAGATGGTTTCCTGTCTGACACCATTAAAGAACTGCTAAAATTAAACCTTCTCTGTGTGTTCTCCTTTAGAAAGCCTTGATACAGCGTGACTGGTCAGCGTTTACATATTAATTCTCATGTTTTGATGTTGGCTATATAAAAAAAAAATTCCACTACATTAAGAAGCTCTTTATATCCTTTTTTTTCTTCAAGAAAACTGAAGACTTTTCCCCCATAAAGGAATGTTACAACCAGTGTTAGAGTAATGCAGTCCGAAAAACGTGCATCTAGTGACCACTGGACTTCTGTCTCCCCCGCTGAGCTTCAGTGCTTACTGGGACGTGTCCACGGTTTTGAACGGACACGCTCGTTCTGTGTACCGTATTTTAGCAGGCATTTGAAGTAAGCTGGTTCTGGCCAGGAATCTCTGCAAACCACTTAAGTTATGGGGTTTTCAGTTATGTATCTGACAGTAAAGAATGGCATTTTGGAGTCCGCCGGGCGCGTTGTGGCCCAGCGCAGCACTCGGTCTGCTGTGTCGTGTCAGGACGGTGCTGGGGAGGCAGAGCTGCCCGGTTTGGAAAGGGTGGGAGCGCAGGCAGGCTCTGTGCCGATGCTAACGCTGCTTTGGATCAACTTTAACTGGACACTGGGGGGTTTGGAGCTTTATGGGTGCCTCATCGAGAGCTGCTGCCGTGTTGAAATCAGCCCTGCAGTTGAGCGCGTGTGTTGGCGCAGTGGGTGACCCTCCAGCTGCTGATGCGGGGGGGCACAACCGGCTCCTGCCCAACAGCAGACGCCGGGAGCGGCGGGAAATCACGCCTGCAGCTGGGCGTGGCAGGCGTTCGCACCGCTTCGGGCGGCGGCCTTTGACTGCTGCCCCTGTTCTGCGACCCCTGAGGTTTTACCCCTCGCGGTTCGTGCGTGGCGACACCGGCCTTCGCCGCGGGCCGACGGACATCCCCGGCGTCCCTCGCTGCCGCCCCGGGCCCCCCCAGCCCCCGATGTGCGATCGCAGCGCGATCTGAGCTCGCGACCGGCCCTGCCGGTCCGCCCATGCCCCCGGGAGCACGTTTCTTCTCCCCTCCCTTCCCCGGTGGCGCTGGGTCCGCTCCGTTCGGCCGAAGCCAGCGGACGGTCGTGCCCGGCCGAGGCCCGGGGGCGGCTCCGGGGTTCGGCTCAGAGGCCCCGGGGCACGGGGGGCGGGGCCGAGCGCGCGCGCCCGTCGCGCTGCCAGCTCGAGCCCGTCGAGCTCTGCCGACGTTGCGAGCGCCGATTGGCGGGTGGGGAGGCGGGGCGCTGCGGCCGGCCGTGAGGGAGCGGAGGGGAGGCGCCGCGCCAGGCCGCACTGAGCAGCTTCCCTCCGCCGGCCCTGCCAGCGCGGCCATGGCGTACGGTGGCCTGACGGTGCCTATCATAGTCATGAGCGTTTTCTGGGGGGTGGTCGGCGGCGTCCTGCCGTGGCTAGTACCCAAGGGGCCCAATCGCGGGTGAGTGAGCGGGGGGGAGGGGGGGGCGGGAGGCTGGGGCCGTTGTGAGGGGTCGGCGGGCTCCCTCCCTCTCGGGCGTCGCGGGGGTGTGTGTGAGGAGGCCTCGGTGGAGGCGGTGGCGGCCTGACTGGGGCGCGCCGTGCCCTTGCGGGCCTGCCGGGCAGCAGCGGCCTTGTGGTTCCGGCTCTCTCGCGTTCCCCTTTCCCCCGCCGTCGAGGCCCGGCGGCCGCCGCAGCACCGTGCGTGCCCCGCTCGCCGCGCCGCCAGGCCCGGAGCCGCCGCCCCCTGCCGCAGTCGTTCTGCGGGCTCCGCGGTGCCGTGCTGGCGCAGCGCGGAGGGCGGGCGGGCCCAGGGCCCGTGCCAGCCGAGATCCAGCCGGGGCGGAGGGCCGGAGCAGACGCCCGCGGGGCTTCGTGAGCGTGGGGCCGAGGGCCGGAGCCAGCAGTGGGGTCTCCGTGCTTTAACAATCCGTCGCGGGGCTGAGCTTTTCCCTCGAGCCCTGTACGCGCCTGCATCCGCAGCGCCCTGTGGCAAGCAGACGGATTGCTCAGTTAGATGGCGTTTGAGCAGTGACTTCCTTTTTCTTTTCTTACGAGAGCTCGTCTGAATTATTCCACCGTTCTCTGGTTTCACGCTGGATGAAACTGGAAGAGTTGCTGTCGTAGGTCTCTGTTGCGTGCTTCCGCGGATGGTGGTGGCCTTGTAGCTGTGGCACCTGAGGACATACGCGGGGCATCTGAGCAGAGACGTTTCTCCTGCAGTGACTGCAGCTGCTCGGGTTAAAAAGTAGACAAGCTTTTGTCTTTCTCTTTTCCCTAGGAGATAATGACTACTTAATCTCTCTTCTTCTCTTTGACATCCCCTCTACTCCACAGGTACCAACTGTCTTTTCTCTTAGTTGTTTATCTAAACTTGGAGGAATTTTTCCTCGAGTTCTATTTAGCTCTGATACTTACTGCCTCAGTTTCAAACCCGAAGTGTGTTTTGTGCCTGAAAATTCACCTATCCACAGAAATACACTGGAAGTCTGCCTTCCAGACATGTTCCAGTATGTGGGACACCAACAGATGTTTTGTCATTATTCCAAAATGTGACTGTTTAACAGGAATAGAGCACTGCAGTGTTCTGACTCTGTAGCAGCTCTGTAGTAACGGTGTGCGGTCTGTTAACTTCAAACACAAAGCCTCCTCTAAACAGCAGTGTTCGTTTTCTAACAAAAGTAGTCAGTGCAAAGTTTAACTGACCTGAGAATTCACGTTGCATACGTTAAAACTCAGAGTGACTCTGGGACTCCCTGGGAAGGTCTGAAGTTTAATGCTGGCTTCCTTAGCTTTGTGGCATTCATTTGAAAGGTGATAAGGTGACTTCAGATTCAAAAATATTGAATGTTATTCATGTCATAAAAGGGTTGGAAGTTACTGACCTAGTGTGAGGCTTTGTTACTCGGTTTGGGCAGCATAGAGGGAAATCCCTTTTTATAATTAAAAATGGAGAAAGAAAAAAAAAAAACCCTCCACTTTGCTACTAAGGTCCATGAGCTGCACAGCTCGCTTACTGTTACAAAATCTCATTTCCTTCCTCGTTTCAAAATCATACCTGTGTATAGCTGCAGTTTTACCATTTTCAGTTTCAGGAGCTGCTTGGTTCTTGCTTCTTTTTAGCTTAACTATGGCTTCTGTCACAGTTCCAGTAAGAAAGGAAAATCTTACCCTACAGATAATTTCAGGTGGTTTTGAGATTTTATTTTGTACTTAATTTGCAAAACCCTCATAATATAAAAGATACATTTTGATACTGGAATTTTCTGTAAGCAAAATTTCGCAAATGGAGAAAATGTTTATTGTTTACTAACTTGCGGGTAGAAGTGGCCAGCAAGCATAAGCTTTTGCTGCTCTTCAGAGTGATTTTTGTTAAATACAGCTGTATACCTCTGTTTGCCAGAGATGTGGCAGTTCTTTCGCAGCTGAGCTCTGCCTCTGCAGCTTGCTCAGCTGGAAGAAGTTAGAGCACTGGGGTTGAGTCACCTTCCATGTGATCAGAGCTGAACTCCTTGTTTGCTGGGGGTTTTTTTCCTAGGTATCTTGTGGTCAGTCATAACATGACACCTCATCAGCTGTTTCTCTCCTTCCTTTTTGCAGTGTTATCAACACAATGCTGGTCACATGTGCTGTTTGCTGCTACCTATTGTAAGTATAAATATTGTCTTGACTCTTAAGGTACGGTTCTGATGTAATCAAAAGTTCTTATGTCTTCAAGACGTTTAGGAAGAAACTTTTCAGTGTGTCACAGATTTAGACACAGGGTATTCTTTGACAGCTCTTAGAATTCTTTGTTCTAAAGACTTTCAACCTGCTGAAGAAAACATTTTCCTGTTGGTGGATACTGAATTAAAACAAACCGGGATTCCTTTTGTTGTCTTCTGACACGTAACTATTGAATAGTGCTCTGGGTTGACTTGATATTACTCCTTTCCAATTCACTGGCTTCTTTGCTCACGAGTATAATGGCAATTTGTCAGTTCTAGAATTTTTTTGATTCACAGTAAAGCAATTATTTTCTGCCTTGTTCATTCTTTACACCCTTACCTTTATTTCTAAGTGATGCTCACTTACACCTACTGATGAGTTTTGCTTTATGTATTCTGGTTGAATATATTCTCAAGATCTGGTAGAGCAGTGGGTGGAAAACCTTACACGGTGTTTTTGGTACGTGTCAATTTTTGTGACAAACGTGATGCTTTGATATATTAAGATTGTTTCTTTTGGAATGCACAGTGTATTTTGAGGCTGCCTTTTTTCTGTAAGAGACTGAGTAGAAATAACAATGACTTGTTCAGGAACTCCTCATACCATGTTTGCTGTTATAAACATTGGCATTATTTATGCTTCTCTAAGGAGCTTAACAGGAATATTTAGAGAAATGCATCTCTAATCTCAAGGCTCGCTCTTAAGAACTGGCAGCCAAAAGCCGTGTTCCCAGTGTTGGCATGTTCCAGGAGGGGCCTGTTTGGTTCCGTGTTGGGTTGGTCTGTGGCACAGGCTTAAACTTGATCTGGTTTAATAATGTGATATTCAGGTTTCATAAAGGTGAGGCCTAGCGTGTCTTTTTTTAATTTATTTAGAGTAGTTGGGACACTAATTCGTAAGAAATCTTTCTTCTGGATAATTGAAAGTACAGTAAACTTGCTTCTGTGTTTTGTATCTGTGACAGATTTTACAATAAAAGTTTTGCTGAGCAGAAAAGCTTTGTTGTGCCAGCAACTTGAATCTGGGACTGAAATTTGGGAATTTCAGTACTAGGAAGGCCGCCTTGCCGGTACATAAAGTGTGTAGCAGCCCACTCTTGTGGTAGATGCAAAGGGCAACTGGATGCTCATTTTTACTAGGTTACAGTACTTTGGAGGGATGGTGTTTTGTTTGAAGTTCTCACTTAAGTTCTTCCTACCCTGTATTTTAACAGAAATAATGTCCTACTCCTCTAAAATCCATGAGGCCTAGGGTTTGTTTTCCTTATTGTTTGAAGGACAGTTTCCTTGAGGTTGAGGCCATGTGGCATCTGCAGAATCCGTTGGATTGTGATATAGAATGTGTTTATTGTAGAATTTCTTAACTTTGAATGCTGTGAACTGTTCAAATGTGTAGTGGTATTTCACTGAAGTTCAGTGATTTGGGGTTTTTTTGTGCAGAAACAGCAATTATAGGTCTGCCATCATTAACATGATTTATATTCTGTTCTTGCATGTTCAGTGAGGGGGTTCTTTGATAATCTTGTGGGTTCTTACTTGTTTTCTCCAATTACACCTTGAAAAAAGAGAAGCAGCAAAATCTTGCTATGTTTTAAACCATTGGTAATTACACCCAACCACATAAATTACCTAAATAGTGTCTGCTTGCCAGAATACAACAAAAAGCAGATTTTTCTCCTCATGTTCCACAATAGAACTTGCCTCATGGGTCTATTTTTTTTTCTTTCCTCCTCATCTCTCACATGAATTCTGTATAGAATCATAGAACAATCCTGGTTGGAAAGGAGAGATTATGTGGTCCAACCTTTCATTCCTCTGTTTTACTCAAATGTATGTAGGTTTGTTCTTGCCATATCCTTTTCCTTTTTTGGGGGAGGCATTGAAAAAATTTCAGACCTTAATTTCTGTGACTAAAGAGACTAATTTTTCCTACCAGTCTTGAGGGAAGCTGAAAAGAATGTTTTCTGAGGATTCTTCATTGGATATGTTAGGTTTAAAGTAACTTCTTGGGTTGTCTCAGGTATGGTGTTCTGTATTTGTGTGTCCTTAGCAGGGTGCTGGTGCTATTATTATATATATTATTATATGTATATATTCTTATAGCTATTATTACCTATTATTTAGAACTCTGCTAGAGTTACTTTCATTCTCCGAATTACCTTTCCAGTTGAAAACCAGGAAAAAAACATTTTCCCATCTTCATTAAGCACCAATTGATCGACAAATTAATTTACATCAAACTGAACCTATGCTAACTAAATTTGAAGTCAATCACATTTCAATTTACAGCTGTTTCTTCTGTAGTTAGATTTAACAGTGATCATTTCGAATAACCGTGTTGGTCACGTGGTGTTGATTTGGTTGTTCTATGGAAAATTTTTGCATGGATAAGTGCGTAATTTGTGTACAGAAACTGTACCCAGCAGCCTTTTGAAGGAGAATACACAAGCCTCAGGAACCTGATAGAATACAAGGCAATGCGTAAGGTGTTACTGCTGCAGAAATTACAGGTTACACCGCGTTGTAAGGTATTGTCAAAGTCCAAATCTGTTTTGCTGTTTACAAAGCAGTTCCTGAAGCAGTACCACGATATTCTCCTGAGAGAGGGCAGGGTCCTTGAGAAATGGTATTATTTGCTACTGATTCGAAAAGGATTAAAGTATGGTTGCTCAAACTGACATTTAAACTGAGATAGCAGGACCTTCACTTGTAATACACAGCACAGACAGATGGCAGTTATGGTAGAAAGACCTTTTTAAAAAAAATCTTTCTGGTAGAACATAAGGGACTTGAATTTCCTTGTCTGAGCTGGGTAATTAACTGTTGTAAGTGGTATCTGGTAGAATGCAAGGACCTGTGGGTGGCTTGAATGCTATACCTGATTTTAGCAACTCCAGAACATTACATACGGAGGCTTTCTTTGTTTCGCTTTGAACGCCGCGTTTTGTTTTGCGTTGTCATGATAGAGGATTGTATAAAGCGGCATCGCTTAAGCGAAACGTGGGAAAAGCTTTTGCGTGACTTGCGTTCAAGGGACTCGCAGAGTTCAGCGCCTAACTACTGGTTTAAATTACTAGGTCCTAGCAGAGCAGGGAGGAGGAATATACTATTGACCTGTAATGCCGCTGTGGCTCAGAGCTTGGGTATCCAGCATGGTCCCAACAAACAGCTTTTGAAAACTGCACAGTGCTTGCCTGGAGCGTGGTTATACAGCTGGGTCACGTCAATATCTGAATGTGCTTCCAGCTCATTTAATTCACAGCCATGCTGGGCCTGAGCTCGGGAAGCATAGAGAGGTGAGAGATTTGTGCACAGAGTTCCTTCCTTCTGTACGGTGAGAAAGAGACTAATGTGCTTTAACAGGCTTTTAGTGTTCCTACCCTCCTCCCACTTCTGTTGCTTCAGGATGCTAAAGGCAGATGGTACAGTGCTCTGGCACCCCTTCAAGCTGTCTTTTGTATCTGAAAATTAACCCTTGCAAAACAAATTCTGTGGTATTTTTAAGGGCTAATTTGTTTTCCCCTTAAGTAAATTTAACGTAATGATTAACATGGTTTCAAATAACATCGTTGTCATCGCTTTGGATGGCAAAGTAGAAACCTGTCAGCCTGAAGGTTACTGGCTCCTCTTGATGGTGTCTTACTGATGTTAATTGCCTGCTACCTATTTCAAGGCTTGCAATAGACTGCTGCAGGCTCAGCGTGTCATCTTAACTAGAGCCCTACTTTGTGCAAAACTGAAAGTGGCATTGAAAATAAATATTTGTAAATTTTAAGAGGATTGATGTGTTTTCTCTAAGTCTGGCCCACATCTCTTGCCCTTGGCTGTTCTAGCTGTTTTACAGCGGACCTGCACTTGGTTTGCTGGTCAAAGCATCAAGGTTTGTGTGGAATTTTCCATGACTGCCTAAGCACTCTGATACATTTGTGGCAGCTCCCATTACAAAGCTGCTCTGCTTTTTCTCCTCCTTACAAAGCATTCTAGAAATAGCAGACAGACGAGCTGGTGTGTTCACTAAATGTGTTTATATAGTTAGTATTTAGCATAGATTTAAATCCATGGAAGCATCCCTCGCTTTTTCGGAATCTTTTAGGATTTATAAAGCAAATACATCTTTTAACAGCGGAATATTTACTTCTGTTTAGCTTTCCTGGATATTTTCCACAAACTACATTCCTCTTGTTCTCGATTCTGGCTGTGGCTTCTGCAGTGTTAGTTTGTGAACTGCTCTATGACAAGGCTGCTGTGGCTGATGATGTGGGGTTTCCTGTCATATTGGGTTTGTTGTTGTGGGGGTTTAATTTTTGTGTGTTCCTGTAGCATGGTACCCTCTTGCTTCAGGTCCCTGTTTCTTGACCTCTGCGCCAGGTTTAAATTCGCTTTCATTCAATCTCTGATGAAAAATATACCGTGTCTGCAAGGGTCGGCTGTCATACACTGAAAATAAGAGCAGATGAGAGAGAGAGTGTTTCTCAGGGGTTTTTGTTTAAAGGATGCTTCAAAGGCACTGAGAAAAGGTCTGTCTCTTATGTTTCTGCCTCCTGAGCCCGCAAATACCTGAGTGTCATTTGTTTCAAAACACTTTCCTGTCAAAGTAGGAGAGAAATGCTGTCAGGTGGTTTTGTGTTGCTTTAATTTTAACAGGACAATTTACCGTTTCAGTTGCAGAATGATTTGGTACCAGATCTTCCTTGCTGGTGTCTGGTCTTTGTGTATGAGCTTGAGTAAAATTTTGATTTGATACTAGACCTTCCTGAAAATCCTTTTCTCTGACAGTACTTGTGCTTCAGACAAACCTTTCCATTACCATAAGCTTTGTCATTTGGCTGATGTTCTCTCTTTTGGGTTGGGGGGGTTGTCTTGCAGTTGGCTGATTGCGATTCTGGCTCAACTCAACCCCCTCTTTGGGCCGCAGTTAAGCAATGAAACAATCTTGTATCTTAAATCTCACTGGCCTTAAGGATGCCTGTCCTCTGCTCCAATTTATTGACTAGGTGAGTATGACCAGATTTATTAATATACTTGGTATGTTAAAGCTTCGGGAGAAATTGAACAGTAGTGTAAGCAGTGTGTTCAGAATTGCTGGCTGTTTTGCAGGAGAAACCTATCTTTCTATAGGCTGCAACTAAATATATTTTGGATGTTAATCTTGACTGGTTACCGTGAAAAGCTTGGGCCAAATCTTGTACAGTTATTTTTTTCTCTGCTGTCACGTGGTGCCGTGTTCAGTAAACAGGGGTTTGTAACAAGAACGATACACTTCTTCCTACAAAAAAAAAAATCGGGCTAGGATGTCTTGTAACAGCTAGCATAAGTGGATTTCCTAACCTTAAACATCTCTTCAAGCCTCCTGCTGTTTCATCCAAGAGCTGTCCTGATTTCCAAGGCAATGTACAGTTCCCATCGCTGATCTGTTAAGTCCAAGTGAGCACTGCAGTAGGAATGGTTCTGTATCTCCTGTCAATGCAGAGCGTTAACGCTGCGCTTACAGATCAGTGTTTTATTTTAATGATAGCCCGTGTGCAGAGTTAATCGTAGATGAGCCTGGTGGTGGCTGCCTGGGTAGTGCTGCTGGAATGCTGCTCTTGCAGTTCTTGGGCCTGCTTTCTGATGTGACCAGCAGAAACACAGAGGCTTGTACTAAAACTACCATGATGACCTCGGGTTTCTCTAGAGCGGGAGCATGTGGAGGTGAAGGTTCAAATGAAGGATAGCTGTGTAAAAAAAGTACCAACTATCTTAGTTTTTATGCTGGTAACTGAATAATTAGATACACTTAGTTTTTATGGGGTTTTTCTCCTTGTAGGTTTAACTGCCTACCCCGTTGCTGTTATTACTTCTGTTTACAGGAGTCCAATAGCAGCAGACAGATGACAGTTGGTGTTACAGCTCAGTTAAATGCTGTCTGTAAAGCATCCTGAACATTTACCCTGAAGCAAAGCTCCACTGCTTCAAAGTAGGCTGTGGTGTTGTCAGACTGTGGCGCGTGTGTGTGTCTGTATCTTCTCTTCTAAGCAGCAAACAGACGCTAAAGGTAGGCTTGGCCCTGCTTCAAGTAGAGGCCTGTAATTAGCTAAGGCAGTCAAGCTGAATTTCCTAGGTGCATTTTCACTGCTTGTGTGTTAACACATAGTTAGCTAAACCGGAGACCAGTGAATTCTGGTAGAGGGCATACAGAGCCCTGAATCTCATAGCATAATTCAGTTGCTTGGGATCCAAAACTGAAATGTAATTATCTGGACAAGTGGACATATATATCTGGCCTTGGATATAAAAATTAGACTTCCTTCTGACTGATAAATACTCTGTGTGTTGCAACCAGCAAGGACAAACTGGAGATGACATACAACTCTTGGATTCAAGGCGCCTGCTAAAAGAATCAGTGCTTTCCTCCTCCCTTTCAGTGAAGGATTTTCTAGAGAACTGGAGGTAAATTTGTACCAAGGAAGAGAGGGACCTAATGTGTTCTAGGATGGCCAGAAAGTTTGTGAGGAGCTGTCACTTTTAAACTTAGAAAAATTGCATAATTGTCTATTACAAATGGAGAATTTGAGACCTATGTAGCACATGCTATTGTGTTATGTGAAGCAGGGGTTTTTAACCTTTGATATATCTGATTTTAGAATAAAAATATGGGTTTTGTCTTTGTGAAAAATAGTGCATTAAAGTAAAAGCATCAATTCTCAAATGTCCTTGTTAAATATGTTCTTTCTTGCGAGAAACGTGCTGTTACGTGACATACTGTTCTTCATGATCTTGTTTGAGTTAGTATTGAGTGAACTGAGCAGTGAGGAGGTGACTACCTTGATCAGGCTGCAGTGTCCTGTCTTTCACTGTCGTGTGCTTCTGCACTCGGAGCTTCCTTTGAGTTTCTCACTAAACAGGAGCTGTGAATGACATCCCAGCTCTTTCAGATGGAATCTCTCTCTGACACTGCACAGAGTCCCATAAATACAGCTACTATGTCTTGTTTGAACAGTTGGCTTTGGCTTTGAAGATGTGTTTTTCCAGCAATCAAGGTGCATGTACTATACTTTTTCCTGCTTCCCATTTCTCTTTCAGTTGAGGTTTGGATGGATTAGTGTGGATGATGCAAAGAGTTAGAGAAGGAAATACTGACTCCCAGAGTGGAGAGATCTTATTGAAAAATGAGAATAATCTAAGCAAACCCATTTTGCTTGTCCAACGGAGCAGGCTGAAAGTGCACGCAGAAGGCTGCTGCGTTCTAGTGAGGAGCAGCTGCAGGTGCTGACTTGGTTGCTCTGTGCCAAATTGCACGAGTTTGGTCTTTCTTTTTGGTCAGTATCCTTCCAATTCAAGTGATGTATCAGATGACTTGTCTGTGTAATGAAGTTAATGGCTTGGATGGTAGTATGTAAGAACATGCAAAATTCTGTAGCTGTGGTAGATGCGGGCTGTAGCCTCTTTTTAAGGCATGTGATCTAATGCTGCCTTTTCTCCTTAACTTTGTCAATTTACAGCCTGTTCTCAGACCAGGAGCTTTCCTCATGCGAGTGCACGAAGGGCCATCATCCAGATGACTGGGTGCTGTTACAGCACTGAAAAGTTCCTAGTAAAATAGTTGTTCCCCCGGTTCATAATGTAACTAAAACTACTTGTAGTAACTTCAGAAACGAATCTGCCAAGAAAGCAAGGAAGTAGGGGTTATTTGTGAAGCTCCATATGGATGAATTATCTACAGTTCTCGAGCATTTCTCAGTACACTCGTGGAATGGGAATAGTTGTGGTTAACAACCAGGTCTTCAATCAGTAAATTGTTTCCATGGAAAGGAATAATTAAGTTGCCTCTTGCTTTGCAGGTAAAGAAGAGATTTCCTTCTGATGAAAAACTCCACTGACCCAAAAAAGGCCCTTAACGTCCTGGGTTGGATACCAAGCCTGCATTAATGCCTTAACCTTTCTATTGTGCTTCAAATGGCCTGTTCAAAGCCTTATATTTTTTCCTACTATGCCGTTTAACAGTGTGCCTAATGCAATTTCTATTCCTCTTCGGTACTGTAAATTTTTGTTAACTCACATGTAATGACAATTTCTAAAGTTTTTGAGTTATAGAGTCAGCTTTCCTATTCATTTTACTCACTCCGTAGGAACACTGTATATATCTTACAGGTCTTAAGCTGTCTGTTGCTGTGCTGTTCACCCCTGATCTGTTGGACAGCACTTGAAAAGAATGTGTGCAATGAAACTGTATGAGGAGAGGAGAAACCGTGGTGCCACGTGCTGATGGCATTTATTTTTTAAAATGAGTTGTATTCGTGGGAAATTTGGTCTTAAATTTCTCATGCCTGGAAATAAAACTAATCCTCTGCTTTATACGAAATGTTCCTGTGCCATGTTTAATGTTACAGGGTGCTTTTCTGTGGTTTAAAAAAGGCAGTAGGTAGCCAGAGTTGAGCCGAGGAAACTTAGATGATGTGGGTAGACTGGAATAGTCATATAGTGTGATGAGATGAGTGCACTTGCTGCCTGTGTCAAGACTTCTTGAGTAGTTCTAAAATAGGACGAAGTCTAAAATTGCTGAAAGGTCTGCAGGAAGAAGTGAATGCTTAGCTCAAGAGCCTCTTCTCCGTGAACTTCCCATTGTCTCCTACTAGGGGGACTCGGTAGCAGAGAGAACATGGCTAGTTTGAATGAAGCCTAAGTAGTAATTTTAATAGGAGTTTGATTTACTCCCTGGCCTTTCTGGAGAATGCGTATAGTAACAAGCAGTTTGAGCAGAAAACAGAGCAGTTGTTTTGTACTGACTTGACACTTGCACGTGGAGTTGCAGACCTGATAAAGCACATGATAATGTAGGCCAGGGGTGAAAGATTGCCAGGGCTCCTTGATGTCAGCTGAGTCCAGGGGGTTGGGAACTCCTCTAGTACATCGTTTGCTAAGGGATAACTTCAAAGGATATAAATACTGCTGCATGCACAGGAGTCTTCATGTACTTACCTCCTTAAATCATGTCCAGATACCTCGCAGTCACTCCTCACTGTGTGTTACTGTTAACGCACAAGGACGTTACGGAATGGTTCACTTTTTTCCTTGTGGATAGCACTGTTAACTTTGAAGGGATAGTACTCATTACTACACACAAAATTCCGTGATCCTGACAAAATGCTGTAACTTGCAGTGATGGAAAACTGGACAGCGTGAATTGCAAACAAAAAAGAATGTGTCCATTATTATGAAGAAGCAAAGCAACTGTTGGGATGGGAATAGTGGATTTTTTTTTTTTTCAAGTTGCCCACTCCTGAGAGCTGTATTGTAGCATGGAAGAAGTTGTAGGATAATGCTGTATAGTCTGTGGGAAATACTTCCTAAGAAAACTGGAAACCAAGTGATCTCATAAGAACTTAGGTGGTGGTTTGGTTGGGTTTTTAAGTGTGTGGAAGATAATACATGTTGACATCGTATGAGGCGGGGAGGACGAATGCTTCAAGACATAGTTGGCAATTTTGAACATGTAACAGTTTTTATGACGTACTGGTCTGCCAAACAGCCATATCAGTATATTGGTATTACCACTTTCTTTAACAAGGTTTCTGTCGGAGGATCTAAGCTGTCCCTTGTAGAAGACACAGAAGGAGTAAAACAGAACTCGCATGGCATGTTTTGCTGTTGGAGAATGCAATGTAAAGAGCTATTCAGAGCCTGGAGAAGCAAGCCGTAGTTCAGTTGTCATTCAGGTGCTTTCCAGTTAAAGAAACTTCCCTTTGTCCAAGGGCTTAATATTTTCTCTGAAGTAGATAGCAGGTAGCAGCGTGATTGAAGAAGCTGGAAACACGTTTTGTTTCTGTTCTGCTGACTGTTGTGTGACCTGCTGTCTACATCGTGGTCATGGAAGGATCTGCTCCGTGTGTGCCAGGAGTTGACACTGCTTCAGATAACTTACTTCTCTTTGTGTGACTGCAGGAAATCAGAGCAGACGGCTTCATCGCGTGGTGTTAAAGAGCGCAGGTATCGAGGCATTTTAAGTTTCCTCTTGTTTTTGTGACAACAGGGAACACAAAATGTTGAAGTGTGTGTGAAGGAAGCTTGCTAGGGCTTGAAATAAATCGAAAGCCTGGGTGTACAGGGGAAGAGTCTCATCGCTGTGTGCGTGCTGGTACGTGGGGGGAAGGTAAAAAATGAGGAAGACTAAGGAAAGGACTCCATAGTCAAGTCTTGAAGGGTTTAAGTCATTGACAGCACCTGGAGCAGGTGTTTAGCTCAGGGTCATTTCAACTGCTTTCAACTTTTGTTCACACTGTTTAGGAAATTCAGATACCTGCATCTGTGCCCCTCACAGGAAATTGTTCTGGGGAGTTGGTGGGAGCCTGCTGTTCCTCTCCTGGAGAGGCAGGACACGTTTCACTCCTGCCAAGGGCTTGAAGGGTGTTTTCAGAGGTGGATGGCTGGTCCCTCTTGCCAGAATCGCATGTTTTATGAAGTCTCTGGGGCAAAAAATTAACGCTTTCTTCTTTGTATTGTCAGGCACGGTGGGTGTTGGGCGCAGCGGCAACAGGCTTTGTCCCCGCGGAGGGGTGAAACACAGGCGGCAATGCCGACGACAGGAAAAACGCGCAGAGCAGGACGTGGAGGGCTGGGTCGCGCCTGTTATTTTTCCTTAGTAATTTCTCCGGTTGTGTAAAGGAGGCCGAGAACGGGGGCCGGGCGCGTGGCTGCCGGCAGCGAGACGGACTGGCGCTCTGCGGACCCGAGCAGCCCCGGGCCGCCCTGCCTTAAATACCGCCCGCGCGCCTCGCCGCCCCCACGTGACAGGGGAGGCCCCGCCGAGGCGGCGCTCCATTGGCCGTCGGGAAGGCGGTCGGTGATTGGCTGACGCGGCCTTTCCCCTCCTCCTCCCCGCCCTCCCCACGTGAGGGGGGCGAGTCACGCGATTTCCGGGAACCCGTCAGGAAGGGACATAAACAAAACAAACCCCGAAGCCGCATGGAGGGTCCGGGCCGGAGCGCGCGGGGCGGCGCCCCCTGCTGAGCCCCGGCCACCCGGTAAGTGCGGGCCGCGGGGGGCGGCGGCGGCGGCCCCGACCGGCAGCTGCGCCCCGGGGAGGCGGGAGGGCAACGCGGGGGGCTGCGGGGCGCCCCGGGGCTGCGGCTGCTGACCCGCTGGGGGGTGGGGAGGGGGGGGAGGGCGGAGGATGACCCGGTGGGGTGGGGTGTGGTGAGAGCCTGCGCACGCCGGGTGGGGGGCTGCGGGGTGCCGAAAGGGGTGTGTCCGCCCGGCTGCCGGGCGCTGAGGAGAAGACGGGGATGGTGGCCAGCGGACAGGAGGGGGCGGCGGGAGACCTCTGCTCCGCTGAGGGGGGTGTGGCTGCCGGTGCTGCGGGAGAGCAGCTGTGCGCGGGGGGTGTCCGGCTCCAGCCAGCTCCCAGAGCTGAGGGCTCGGGCCCGAAGGCGGGGGGGCCAGCACCCGAGGGGCGAGAGGGGCAGCGCGGGCTTAGCAACGAGTTGTCAGCGTCCCTCCTAACCTCCGCCCGCCGGGAGCGGCTCGTGCCTTTACAAGGGCAGAGAAGCTGGCAGCGAGCGCCAGGGAAACGAAAGCGCCGTCCTGGCCGGGGCGGGGGACACCGGTGGCTGCGAGGTGCCTGCGCGGGCGGCAGTGCCGCGCTCGGGGCCGGTCCCTGCGCTCAGTTGCTTTTCAGGCTCGTGGTCTCTTCCTCCGTTTTCGACCTGTTTGAATGCTCGGGACGGCCAGGGGGACCCGTGGGTGTGAGGGATTTCTCTGCCTTGGGCGTGTTGGTGTCCAGCGGTGCGGCTCCAGCCCGTAGGGAAGGCGGCGGGGCCAGGGGAAGGAGGGGAGAGGTGTCCCGGACCGGCGGGCGGTCTGCGGGTGGTGGGGCAGGGCGGCGGGAGGGACTCTCCCTGCTCCGACACGGCGTTTTATGTAACTGGCTGGGGCGGGGGGGTATGGAGGTTCACCGACGAGCGATGGGCGGCAGCCCCGGCCACTTAGGAAGAGGGTTCCCGCAGGCAGCCGTGCGTCCTCCCAGGGGAGGCCGTGCCGGCCGCCCCCAGCCTTGGCGGGGGCTGCCTCACGCGGGGCAGGGCAGCCCCCCGCGCCCGTCCCGCCCCGGTCGGGGGAAGGCCGCCGCGGGCTGTCGGTGTCCTGCGGGCGGGCGCGGCGGCGCTCGGGGTAGCCTGTGGGGCCCGGAGCCGCGGCCGGTCCTCTCCTGAGGGGCGGAAGGGGGTTTGTTTACATGTCGCCTCACCCTAGCTTGAAAGGGCCGCTGGGCGGGTGAGCGGCGTGGGCGGTGGCGAATGGCAGCGTTCGCGGCTGAGGAGCGAGCCAGTGAGCGGGCGGGGGGGGCGGGGCGGGGCGGTGGCGGCCGGGCTAGGCTGCGCTCCGCGCTGGCTGGCGGGGCGGCCATGTTGGCTGGGAGGTGTGTTAGTGGGTCAGGGGCGGGGGCGCGGCGCGGGCCGGGGCCGCCCGGTGGGTGCCCGGGGTAGGGAGCGGGGACTGCAGCCTTGCCGCTGGGTGCGGAGCGTGTCCGCGGGCCGCTGAGGTCCGCAGGCGCGGGCGAAGTCGGTGCGCAGCCCGGGGCAGGGCAGGCGGGGTGGGTTTTGCACGGGCGGGCCGGTTGCCCCCTCCGAGGGGAGGCCGGGGCCCGTTCCCGCCTCCTGCTGCGAGCCAGTTCCTGCAGACTTTATCAGTAAAACAGACTTCCCCGGGGTGTCTCCGGCTGTCGGTGTCTCCGTCGGCGCCCCGCCGGGTCTGCGTTAGCTTCACGTCAGGCTCCGAGTCGGGAGCAGCGTGGTCGGAGCCCCTCGCGTCACCAAGGACCGAAGCGTGAACATCCTTTCCCCTCCGTCCCAGACGCTGGCGTGTGTGCGGATGCCCGCGGTGTGCCCTGGTCCCATCCCCGGGAGCTGGCAGCGGTTTCACGCAGCCGTGCGGCGTGGCGAGGCCAGCCCGCCGTTCCCAGGGCATCGCTCTTCCTGTGTACGAACCATGCATGGGGTGTGTACCTCATCACAGGTCAGGGATCCTGTAACGACCAGGCTTCACCGCGTCACGCTCCGGCAGAAACCCATCTCCAGGCTTCTCTCCGCAACAGGCTGAACAGTTTCAGCCATTCAGCCAGCTGAAACGTTAACTACTCCTTTAAAGTAAGCGTAATTTGTGTTGTCGCCGGCTGGGGGTAGCTTTGTTGAAATCACGCCTACATCACCTGAAAACAGAACCAGGCTGAGGTAGTGCCTTTCAAACACCTCGTCAGGACGGTGGTAAAATGTTGGTTAGCCTTCGGCCAAAGGTCACTTAACCAAGTGGCTTCTAAGCATCCTCCTGGGGAGGGTTAATTATTGTTATTACACGTATGTTTTCATAGCAAGAATGACAGCGGGGAAGACACAGGTGTTTTAGAAACTTGGTCGATTTTTATTGTTGGCAACTTACATGAGAATTCGGAATATCTACAGGAAATACACTGGGTGATTGTTTTGGCGGGAAAGGTCTCGTGCAAACATCAGTGCTCAGTGACAGTGCTTTTCAGAGGTGTGAAAAGGAGACCTCATACAGTGTTTTGTAGCCGGTAGTTTAGCTGGGCAAAGAAAGACTCGCTCTGTGTTTGACAGGAGTATTGTCTGATTAGAGAAATCTGCAGCAGAGGCATCAAGCCACTGAGCATCCTTGCCATGTTTGGTTGGGGTTTTTTATATACATAATGAGAGTGTCAAGGAGCTTTATGAGGGAAAAAAGGTTTGAAGCCCCTTCAACATCAGCAGGCATTAAATGGGAATAAACAGAAGCTTCTGTCCAGCTAACAGACGGCTAGTGTGGCGTAAATAAGGGAACGAACTGGTTTACATTCCTGTGATTTGCATGTTCGTGCTGTGTCGTTTGTGAAGCCTAATTAAATGAGGTTTTAAAATAAAAGTTTGATGAGGATATTTGGCACTTCATAATAAAACCCAAAGGTTTTCTGGAAAACGTAGATTTTAAGGTTTAGACCTTGCTGAAGGAATTTCGCTGATTATACTATTATATTTTTACAAATTCTCCTTTTGTTTTTGACCTCTTATACTTTCTCTTTTTTTACTTGTTTTTTGCTAGTTTTTGAACTGTTTTGCCTGATGCGTTTCTCTGATTTGTTGCTGCCTTTGATTTATGCTGTACTGATAACCCATCTCTAAAGGAAGTATAACAAAACATAATTTTATCGTATGGAGAGTAGACTAGATTGTACCATTCCCTGCATCATAAGACCCTTTATTCCAGGAGCTACACAATTAATTTCTTTTTTGCCATGAAAGACTTTGCACTGTCAAAAAAAATATTTATATAGAAACAAGCATGACGTAGCAATGCAGAATGTTGCTGGACGTAAGCTCAATCGTTCTCTAGTTTTGCTTTTGTTTTCTGTCTTTACTTTGGCCACACGGCTTTAGGGGAAATCTGGCTCGACTGTTAGTCAACTTCTGACTTGAACATTAGTCTTACTGCTGATTCTCGTGTGCAAGCAACTCCTGACTCTGCAGGGGTATTTTAGTGAAGGTTTATGCAATTCATATTTTAACTATAAGAAGTTTTTTAAATGATGTAGTTCTAAGAAGTTTAACATGCTGCACGTCCCACTCTTGGCACTGATATAATAATAAAATCTCAGTTTTTGTTTCAGTATGTACAGAAAAGCTAGTGTTTCTAGTAGGAAGATATTACTTTGGCATAGTTGTTATAAATACGTAGGTGTGGTACATTGTTGGTTTAAAAAAAAAAATCACTTTTTCTTGTGCCTCTTGCGTTATGATCAGTTATTGGCATCTGCCTGTTTGCTTGCGCAGTCGTGCTGAAGTGGGATGCCCCTCCAGAGCTGGACAGCTGGCATTGCTGGGGGGGGGGGGGATTTATTCAAACACAGAACATCGCGCTGCTCTTTGGTAATTCATCAGCTCTTTTACCTGAGGTGCTGCGTGAGTGATGGGAGACCAGAGCTTCTGTTCAGTGGTATCACTTCCAGATCTTGAAGTCTGTCTGCTGTGGGCAAGTCGGGTTAAAAAAATAATATTGTGGGGGAAGGGAAGATAGCAGAGGAAAAGGAACAAAGCCAAGTAACAGTTTCCTTCTTGTGAAGGGAAGAGGCTTAAAAGAAGTGAAACAGTGTTCATATCATTAGTTCTTCTGAATGGCAATGCTCCGTCAAACCTAGGCTCTGGGTGTCTTAAGCAGCTGTTGTTTGCTCTCCAGGAGAGAGAAAGCAAAGGGGGTTATGTCTGAGGGGGTTATGCTGGCATTTTAATACAAATATATCACTGAGAAGGTAGAGGGACTTGGCTGCTTTGGATGAGCAGGTGAACGTGGCTGTGGTGGGTGGAAGCAGAGGAAGACCTTTTATAAGGGTGTCTTTGCTCACCTGCTGTGTAAACAAAACCTAAATTCTCCCCTCTGATTTGTTGCTGCCTTTGGTTTATGCTGCTCTTGTAAGACCCCACCTGCAGTGCTGTGTCCAGCTGTGGAGCCCTCAGCATAAGGATATCGGCCTGTTGGAGTGAGTCCAGAGGAGGCCACAAAGATGCTCCGAGGGCTGGAGCCCCTCTGCCATGGGGACAGGCTGGGAGAGTTGGGCTTGTTCATCCTGGAGAAGGGAAGGCTCTGGAGAGACCTTATAGCACCTTCCAGTACCTGAAGGGAGGCTACAAGGAAGCTGGGGGGGGGCTTTTTACAAGGGCCTGTAGTGACAGGACAAGGGGCAATGGGTTTAAACTGGAAGAGGGGAGATTCAGATTGGACATCAAGAAGAAATTCTTCCTGGAGAGGGTGGGGAGGGGCTGGCACAGGTTGCCCAGAGAAGCTGTGGATGCCCCATCCCTGGAAGTGTCCAAGGCCAGGCTGGATGAGGCTTGGAGCAACCTGGGCTAGTGGAGGGTGTCCCTGCCCATGGCAGGGGATTGGAACCAGATGATCTTTGCGGTCCCTTCCAACCCAAACAATGCTGTGATTCTATGGTTCTGTTAAAAAAGAATAAATAAACCACAAAACTTAGTGTCCTTGTGGTGGGGGAGAAAAGTGAAAGACTTTTTTTAAGCCTGGCTAATAATTGAAGAATCATGTACAAAGATGAGAAAATAAACAAACCCAAGAACATTACACTCAGAAACAAAACTAAGAAAAATACATTCTGCACCTGAAGACAGCACTAAGCAGAGTGTGTTCTGTAACAGGGAACAAATTGGCACCGACTGTGGAAGGAAAAGTTTTAAGAGAAGCGTAGCAGAACTTCTTGCACCTCTAACTGTGGTGCTTCATCCAGTGTCCAGATACAGCAAAGACTACGTAGTACATAATGGTTCTTTTAAAATGTGGCATCGTTTTTGCGCATTCTCTGAACTTCAGAGTTCGGCATTTTGAATGTTTTAGCCTGAGTTTGTAGGTTCAGTATTGACAGGCGCTCATGATGTCCTATTTTTTTATCTGCATCAGAAAGTAACTTTGACAAACTGGTGTGTGATGCAGTCACCAGATGGAAAGTGTAATTGCTCATGTAATGTGGTTAGAACAGGCATTTAGCTGCTGTGATAATGAGCACCGTACAGTCAACAAAATGGTATAGCCGCGCTCTGTGTGCTTTTCAAACTGTACAAAATACACATCTGAATTGAGACAGAAATAGCAGCTTTAGTTATAGCTGCAGTACAAATGATTCATACAGGTGACTGAGGAGGACTTTCAGGGTTGCCAAGCTGAAAGCTGGCAGCTTGGGTTGGTTTATCTCCAAAGTCCCTGTAAATACACCGTCACAGAAGGGTGTTTCACTGGTCTAGGGAAGTGGCACGTGATGGTAACCGCCATGCGTCCCCCTAATGCTGCATGTTTTGAGTTCAGGTCCTGCAGTTGGCCAGTTGAAGCGTACTGCTGCATCAGTACTGTCCTGTAATAAGCCTACCATTAGAAGTTCAGGCTTCCTGAGTACCTTGGGACTCATATGAAACTGTTTTAAATGCACTTTTCCAAAAAGTAAATGTAAATGCAGAAGATTGTTATTAGAGTAATGAATTACTAGCCCTGTAGAAGAGGTTTTGGTTACTTATTGATGACTGATGGGTATTTTAACCAATGTATATATGCATGCCTCCATCAGTACCCCAGATTCTTACATGTTGGATGGACAAGGCAGTTCCTGAGATGTCTTGCCCTTCTTCACGCCCAGGTGAATGAACGAGCTTTCTCCCAGGAGCAGGGGCGCAGCTCCGCACTGATGTGACTCAAGAATCTGCAGGTACAGAACCAGCTCGGGGACGGGCTCCTTAATCACCTTAATCTGATTGAACTGCAGGCTGCTGCCAAAAGGAGTGGCGGCACCCTGCCCGGTGCCTCGGGCCCTGTATTCCACCTGCGCTTCAATTGCTGGGAAGCAACTACAGGATTTCACCTCTGTATCTCTGCATTTGGGAAGGGCTGATGTAAGGAGTTAATGAAAATTGTCCTAAGTAGAAATTCCTGCTGCATTTATCTTCAGTTTATACTGCTGTTCTTGAGCTCTGCCACAGATCGTTCAGGTCATTCAGATCCGTATTCGTTACAGAAAACATGACAGCTGTACCATTCTGCTCTAACTCCTTCTTGAGCTGGGCGTGCCAGTGATAAATTCTGTAAAAATGGGACTTCAGCTGTGCTCCACAGGGTTACTTTCCTTCACCGCCGGTTCAGGTGTTACATCTTTGCTTCCGTATGTGTGGTCAGTTTCTGTACCTCTGGATTTACCAGCTCAGGAAAAAACACTGGAAGTGTGAACACTGGGACTATTTTACTGAAGATCTTGATGATTTGGGGAAATTTAGAAAGCAGTTGGAAGTAGGTCTGTTTTGTTGGGAGCGTGAAGCATGCCTAGACTGTGCAGCTCCTCGAGGCAGTCTCTCTTATTATGGCCTCACCGTGTTTCCTCTCCCCATAGTGCTACGAAGAAGAATCTTACGTTGTAGAATGCTTGGAATAGATCCTAATGGGATTCAAATCACATTTAAATATTAATACTATAAAATGTCAAGGATGAAATATAAGGAGAATTAGAGGAACAATCGGATTAGCTGATACACTGCTCAGACCCAGGAGAACGTGGTGCTGTAAGTTTATAGCTAAACGGTTACTCCAGCCTTTGAGATGGTAAAAGTATTTTGGATGTTTAATGTCTGTTTTGAGGATTTGTAAGTGATCCAGAGCTCGCTGGTCCTGACCCTTGGAAGCGCCTGTTGGTTACTGAGATCAGCGTCGGTACAGGTTAAGTTTCACCCCCCTTTCCCAGTTGTGTACGAAAGGCAGCGGAGTGGCTTGAGGCGCGGGTTGTAACAAAACGTAACGCAGAAGAAGTGGCAAAGGTCTCCGTTCCTTCCCCTTTATATCACGCGGTGGCACAGCTTTGACCGTCTCCCCGTGTGGGAGCAGGTGGTAAGGGATTAATCTGAGTCGAAAGAGACACCAAGCTCTGCCACTCTGTATGGGGAGAAAGATACTACTCGGGTGTAGATTGGTAGTAAAGTGATGTCCTTCTCGCCTCTTTCTTTGCGCACGAGAACATCATTTATGTGTTTTAAAGAGCAGGCCCTTTCTCCTGGACCAGCCCAGGCTGCCAAGTGAATCTGTCGTCCGCGCCACTTCAGCAGCCGAGGCAGGACTGGTTCTGCTGCGGTGAAGCCTTGGCTGGGTGAAGGGACACGGGGCGTTGTTGAGGCACGTTGGCCTGGGACACAGACTCCGCGTTAAATGTCGCTTTCAGATAAAGAAAAAGAGTTCCCTGGACGTTTTAAAGCAGAAGGAAAATTTTCTTATTATAAACTGGCTCTTCCTCAACCCAGGGCCCTGGAAGGAGCGGCCGGCTTTGGCAGCGGTAGCATGGTGTGACTAGGAACTTGCGTATAACTGGGCTTGTAGTTGTTGTACTTTATGTTCTAGCCGCTGTTTGAAAGGCGGCGTGTTTCGGTAAGTCAAGACTTTCTTGCGTAGTGTCTGTTTTTACCACAGCCTGATGGCATATATGCTGAATATAACAAAATAGCTGAGATCCTATCTGAAAGTAGGAATGGTCACGGGGATGCTGTCATGTGCTGGTGGGAGGAGGGTTCTGAGCACAGCTCCGCTGTAGGAGAACACTTCTACTTCACTATTTGTTTTTCAGAACGAGAGGACACACATAGTGTGGGCAGATTGCACCAAAGTCTAACTGAGGAGCAGTGCTGAATGAGGAATCTGCTCAAAGAAACAAATGTATCTGAACTGATAAGGCTGCAGAACCGTACAAGTATGGTGGTTCAGGTGTTCTGTTACGCTCCACTGACACTGCTTTTTTGTTAGAGGCTCTATACAAGGGTAGGAGTCTTGCAGGCAAGCAAGACAGTAAGACAGCAGCATCTTTGAAGACAATGCAGTTACGTTAGATACGGGAGTTTGACACCATGGATGACTTTTTTTATTATTGTTCTTTATATGATATTGTGTTTTTATGAGTCTTTTGTCATAATTTTAGTGTAATATAATTACTGATGCTCGTGCTAAGGTGCTTGCTTTTCTACAGTTCAGTTTTTCCTTACATTGTTGAAAAATACAGGATTAAGCGGGATATGAGGCTCGGAAAAGTCTTTAGATGTACATCTAAAGTAGCAGTGGATCTATAGAAACTACTAAACTGGTAAAACTACTAATAGATAAATTGGACCCATTTCAACATGTGCCTTAGTTGAATTAACAGACAAGATGTTTTGTTAGGCAACTCTGAATTTGGCAGAGTTTTTAATTTGTTCTGTTGGGGAAGTCTGTCTCTTGCCTCGCTGTGCTGCTGGCGCTGAGCTTGCTTGCTGTAATCCCTCTGCCACTAGATGTTGCTGTATGAGTGATTGATACAATCTTATCTGATGCTGCATGGATTAATCTCTTCAGGAAAGGAGGAGATACTGCTGGAACAGTATTACTGCCTCTTCTGAAATTAGTATTTTGAGACGATTGTCTGAGACATTTTTAGAATTTATTGGCTGGTACATTAGTCATAAAGATCGTTTCTCTCTTGTATACCCAGCAGCGAGCTAGTCATTATTTCTAATTAGGCAGGCTTTCTTTTCATGTGTCTGTAGAGCTCGTGGTCTCAGTAGTGAGGAAAAAAGGCAACGAAATGTAGCTCAGCCAAAAAGGTTTTTGCACAAACTCTGTTGTGTAGCATCTGTGGCGTTTCATTCGATGAAAGATGGCAAGGGAGGAAAACTGCTATACGTTCCAGCATAAGGAATAATCACTTTTCAGAGGAATTTTTGCCTCTAGTTCACTTTAGCTGTGTTTTAAGCACTACCTTTTTGGTGAAGGATTACTTACCTCCTTGGGGGTTTGCTGTGTTTATTCTACACAGAATCTCCAAATAGAAGAGCTCCATCAGGGTGAACTGAAGTTATCCTAAGGAAAATTTCATTGCATGGATTGTGTAAACTCACTGAGACTGAAGTAAAGCTGGAAAGAGATCTACAAGTGAATAAAACAAGAAGTTTGGAATTGGATTTGGGGAATCTGGGCTTGGAAATGCCTCAGGTAAGTCTGTTATGTTTATGTTTGCTTCTATAAATAATTTTGTTTCCGTATTAAAAAAAAAAAGGACGTTTATGAGCAAATTTAGCTGACATTAGCAGGGAGAATTGGTAAGGGATAAAATGGTGCCTGGTTTTGAGGGTCTCGGTGGTGTCTGCGGTGGAAGCTACGTTGCGGCTCTTGGCACTGTATTTGTTCACACAGCAAGATTCAGCAAAGTTGTCGCCTTGATGAGGGTGGATGCCTGGAGAGCAGCCTTTATTTCTGCAGTGATTCACACATCAGCACACTGAATGACTTTCAGCAGTACAGTGTTTCTCCCTTCCCAACCCTCAGGGCAAGTGTGTCTAAAAGAGAAATAGAGGTCTGGAATTAAATGGGCATGCAGGGAATGGGCAGCAAGGCTTTCTGCTACAGTCATCCTGCATAATGGTTTTTTGCAAAGCTCCACTTTGTTCTCGAGCAATATAACGCTCTTGATTTAGTTGTAATAAATTCTGCTGTTGTTACAATCTCAGGTGGAAGCTTTGAGTTCTGATGGTTCTAAAAACAGTCGACACTTTTAGTAGAAAATGGTTTGTTATTGGAGTGAAGGCCCTGCAAGCGTGTAGTGCCTGTTGATACTCACAGGTCTTGCCAGTGCTCGCTCTCCTCTTCTACAAATGCTAACGTATCCCTAAACTTGGCAAACGCACGAGAATTTCAGACCAACAAAAAGAATGAATGAGCAATGCTCTTGCAGCTATATGATGAATACAAATGTGTCCTTTGATTGAAGAGCTGCATGTTGTTAGCTGCTCCTAAAGCATTCTCTCGCTCTGAGGAATGGCATGCTTATCTGGGTAGGTAAAAACCTTCCAGATGCAAGTATAGCACAAGTTCAGAGACTTGGATGAAATGGCAGTACTGGCTATGCTTTGTTGAAGAAAATACGCCTTTTCATAGCATGCTTCAAATGTCAGTATCAATTTCGTTGTAGCCCAGTGTGAGTGGAATGGACCCTCCTTTCGGGGACGCCTTTCGGAGCCATGTGTTTTCAGAGCAGACTCTGATGAGCACGGATCTCTTGGCAAGCAGTTCAGATCCAGATTTCATGTATGAACTGGTAGGTCATCTCTCTGTGTGTGTACATAATTTACTCTCCTTGACTAACACCCTGAGTTCGTGTAGTAATGAAGGGGTATTTGTTCAAGAATGCTAGAAAATGAATACGTTACTGCTAGCTGCTGGTCAGGGAAGAGCCTAACTGCTTGTCCAGCAAATGCGATGCTTCCTCAATAGAGACTTGTTAAAGCTGGCCATCGGGAGAGGCTTGATATACGAGTCTTAAATAGAGCTGTGTTGACATTATGTAATGGTGCTTGAGACTCTGCCTTACAATCTTTTCTGCAAGAGCAGCTGTACGCTACTTCACCCAAGCTGTGAATGCAGGGGAAGCAAAACAAAGGTTGACTCATGAGTTAGCTAGCTTTTTTTTTTTTCCCTGTCCTGCATCAAAGGAGAAAGGTAACTCATAGTCATGATTTGATCGTGTTAGAATGAGGTTTTCCAGGGACTGGTAAACGTGAGCACAGTCTGTTAAGCGCACAGCAAAGATTGACCTAGGTTAATAGAGACTAGAACAGCTTGCCTGTGATGCCTTCCATGTTTTAAATACATGGATATTGGTACTAGTCCAGTTCCTGATGGATGACCAGATGAATTTGCTAAAGCAGAAAAAGAATTCAGCGGCATTTGACTTGTACCTTTAGCAATCTCTTCAGAAGGATGGGCTGCCGACGCACGGAAGCTGGATTTTGTCCTGACCCTCAAAAGAAACCTTTAGCTGGAAGTTGAGGTATCTTCAGGTGTTACCATTCTTACGCTTCACTGGAATTAAGCACACCGTACAAGATCAAGTAGAGGACAGATGATTGATGCTTTCTTGGTATTAATTTTTAACTTGTCTTATTACGCACAGGACAGAGAAATGGACTATCAGCAAAGCTCCAGAGACAACTTGCTTTCAATGGAGGACTGCAAAGACCTTGAGAACTTGGAGTCTTTTACGGACATCCTGGACAAAGAAGCTGCTCTCACCTCGAAGTGGGAGCAGTGGGACACCTACTGTGAAGACTTAACTAAGTACACTAAGTTAACCAGCTGTGACATCTGGGGAACAAAAGAGGTGGATTATCTGGGCCTTGATGACTTTTCAAGCCCATACCAAGATGAAGAGGTGATAAGCAAAACACCAACACTGGCTCAGCTTAACAGTGAGGACTCCCAGCCTGTTTCTGATTCGCTCTATTACCCTGATTTGCTCTTCAGTGTAAAACAAAACCCTTTAAATTCTTTGTTACCTGGCAAAAAAATCACAACCAGAGCAGCAGCCCCCGTCTGTTCCTCCAAGAACGTTCAGGCTGAGGCACCTTTGTCGGACTGTGTTCAGAAGGCAAGCAAGCCCGCCACTCAGCCTGCTTCCAGTACGCAAATCATGGTGAAGACCAACTTGTACAACAATGAAAAGGTGAACATTCATGTTGAATGTAAAGACTATGTTAAAAAGGCAAAAGTAAAGATCAATCCTTTACCACAGAGCAGACCAGTGCTGAGCCAGACGCATGCTGATGCAGCGAAGGAAAACACCTGCTATTGTGGTGCTGTAGCGAAGAGACAAGAAAGAAAAGGAATAGAGTCCCCACATAGTCACAGTACGCCTCCTGTTTTGCCTTTTAAAGAGACTCAAGAGCTGCTCCTCAGTCCACCCCAGGAAACCCCAGGACTTGTTGTGGGGGAGAGCAGTCTCTCTGCCAGCACATCAGTGTCAGATTCTTCGCAGAAGAAAGAAGAGCACAACTATTCTCTTTTTGTAACAGACAATTTGGGTGAACAGTCAGTCAAAGGCGACCCCGAGGAGGATGAGGACGATGAGGACGATATTGAAGATGAGGACCACGATGAAGGATTCGGCAGTGAGCACGAGCTGTCTGAAAACGATGATGAGGAAGAAGATTATGAGGATGATAAAGATGATGACATCAGCGATACTTTCTCAGAACCAGGTACCAGCAATGTCGGGCTTTGCTAGCGTGAAGGCTAACAGATTTGTCTGCCAAGTGGGAAAGAATGCTTTTGAATGCTTTATAGTTACAGATGAGCAACACTGATGTTAAATTACGAACTTTCATCCCAGGTTTTCTAAGTGCTTTGCAAAATGTACTTAACAAAATCAATAGAAAGGTTTCTATGGCCCTGTTTTAGAAAAACTGCACGAACTGTGGTCATGCAACAAAAATCATAGTAGAGAATGCAGAAAACTTAGCTTGTAGCCTAAGGTCATAGAGCAACGACCTGCAGTTGTCTTCCTTTTTTGTGGCTTGATGATAGGATGTGCAGAGCTTTCTAGTGCTTCAGTGGGTTGCTGCTTTGAACTTACCCAGAGTTGTATCTCTTGAAAGCTGGTAGGAAATCATGGCCTGAGTGAAATAATGTCATAATTACTTGAGTCCTGCTGTAGGTACAGTTTTCTGCAGAATCCAGATACCTACCACTGAAACTAATAGAACCGTTTCTTGGTGGTTTTCAGCAGTAACACTTAGTGAATCTTCAAAGGATACTGAATTCCTCTCTCCTGCATGTAGAAATGGAGCCTTAACAACAGGAATAAGAACTAACCTTCACCTAGAGGGTAACAAGGTGGTGACGTTGCGTAAAAATAAAACCTGAAGGGAAAGGACCGTAACAAGTGTTCATTTCACTGCAGGAAGTATTACAATACTGACATTTATGAAATGCTTTGTGGTATAGTATAAGACTTAAGGTATTCAGATGTTTGGTGATAGGCAGCTTCGGGGGGAAAGCAGCTTAAATTTTGCCTTTTTAAAACCAGCAGTTTCCCTGAAGCTTGTCAGTGTTTGCCATAATGAGCGCTCAGATTAAATTATTTTCTAAGTAGATTTCCTGAGTTGGCATTAAATTTGTTAAGCGTTGTGCCCTTTCTGTTACTTTTACATGTACATAACGCATTCTTATTAGCGTTTTAAAGCCTCTTCCTCCCGCCTGCGTTGAACCCCCTCTGCTTTCCGGGGCTTTGAGTAGCTCTTACAGCTCTGGCGTGATGGCTGTGCTGCACAGCGCTTTGCAGCCCACGGAGGCATGTTGCACAGAAAGCCTGGGAACCTGGCAAAAGAGATGTCGGATTAAACCGCTGGGATTTCAGTGGGTGGAATTGCACGAACCGTTCCCCATTTGTTCAAATTCTACTGACGAGCAATTGCTCTCGCCGTACGGTGACTGAGGAGCTTGGCTTGCTGGAGCGTTACGTGAATGGAGCCATTCACCTGAACTGTGGTGATATTAAAAGTTTCACCCTATGTTTTGGTTGTATTAGTAGGTAGTATCTCCAGGTATCTTAATTATGTCACTCTTGTACATTCTGTTGCTTTTTTGCCTTTACAGTAAACGTAAATACCTTGGATAAAGTCTCTAAAAACAGGCACAGCATGGGAAGGTTGAACCTCTCATAGTACTGCAACCACAATGGGTTGATAAGTTTAGAGCGAAGACGTAGTTTACTGAAAGGACAGAGGCTTCATAGTTATTGCTGACCCTCTGATGTTTTCATACACCTTTCGCTTTCGTTTATTCGCCCTCATGTATGTTTTTGGAGGGCGTGAAATGCTTCTAAAGTGTTAGCGTCACCTGGGGAAATACTTCGATACAGGGAACTTCAGGAACATGGAGAAATAACTAAAAATGTGACTGGCTGTTGGGCAGGTTTGGGCAATGATGGTTTTGTTATCACCATGATGCACATTTAGGGATTTTGATCACCTGTGAAGGTCATTTATTGTGGGAATTATCAGCCCAGGCCTTTTGTAGCACTTAAAGGGGTTTTTTGCCATTGCTAGTATATTTTACCAATTTCCTTTAATAGAAATATTTGTAAATGCTTCTCCCATCAAGTAGTCAAGAGATGCCAGAAATGGGAGATGCAACAAGTGATTCAGCTTTCAGTAGCACTGCAGAAGAAAGAGCTGAAAGGGAAAAGTGCTTGCAGAGACACGGCGATTGTTTAAAGTTGCGTCGCATCCACGCTGAGCACCTGGACCATCACCTGGGAGAAAACTCATAAATGGTTTGACAGAATTCAGTATGGTCAAATGGTGAAGAAAGGGGTTTGCTGGTGTTTTGGTGATACTATTTTTGCTTGTAATCTGGCAAGATGCAGACATCACGTCTACCCTGTTCTCTGTGTTCTTAATTTAACCCTGCTGCATTTAAACCTAAAACATAGTAAGGGATGTGAACAAAGATTTTTAGGAGGGACTTGTGAAGGGTTTGAAAGGTAAATACAAGAACCCTTTCAGATTTCTTTGAAGCCTGCCAGAGAAGTGAGACTGCTACACGATCATTCCTAAGAGGAGAATTCAAGGAAGATGGGTACAATGCAAGAAAACTGAACAGATCTGTTATACTCTGTATGTTACAGCCTAGGGTAGGACACTGTGCGCTCGATTATTCTACCGAACTTTAAAATGATAGCAGGTCAGTGTTAGATTTGCAAGGCAGGATGCATTAAGTCAACATAATTTAAGTTGCTAACTTAATTATAGTTTAAATAAGCAAACAGGAAGTCTTGATTTTAACCTTGTACATTTGTACACATCAGCTCTTAAAGAGATTTGTTTTCCTCGGCTTGATTCTCTGTTATCATGAAGACAGGTTGAATTTATACCTATCTATATAATGAGTTACATAGCTTGATGTGTTTTCTCAAGTGGCAAGCGAGTGGGGGTTTTAAGAGTATTTTGATACTTATGTCAAACAGCATTTGGGTAAAATGGAAGTACGGTTTAAAATATTTACGGTATTTGAAACTATATTTAATGTAAATTGTCAATCATTTTGGCTATACAAGAAAAAATGTTTTATAAAGTGTGTTTCATTGTTCGCTTTGCCTTTAAAATACTGTCTTTTTAATAAACTAGAGAATCAAAGTAACAGAGTTGATGAAATGATTAGAAACTGAACTTTAGAACTGATTTCGTCCTTCTGTGCACCTAACTTCTATTCATGCTTTGGGTTACGAGGTGAGAGTCAGACCAAAGCAAGAAAGTTTGTTTTTCCAAGGGCAAACAGACTAATTGAATGGACTGTTTTAAAAAGAAGAAAGCTTTCTTTATGCCACTGTTAAACGATGCAGCAGAGCTCAAGCATACGGAGTCAAGGCTTGTTAAGCTTGCAGTCCGTTCAGTGGTTGGCTTTTCCTTAAGCTTCATCGGTGTATGGGATGTTTCGAAATGCATTCTTTTTTAGGTAGATGTAAACCGTTACATAGATTTTAGTGCAAAAGGTGAGGCAGTGGTTTGGATTTTTTAACCTTAGTATATGTTGTCTTTATTCTCTAAAGCATACATAGGATTTTAAAAACTGTGGTTTGTGTTTCCATAACTATGGTATAAATATTTATGCAGTGTGAATAGTGGCATTACTGTTTCCATGTACTTAATGAACAGTTCATCATATCAAGTGCATCATAATATACCTCTAAAATTCCGTGTAGCTTTACTGAGGATCATTTCTCTTCATCCCGCTAAAGAGGTGAGGAAGAGATTGAGCAGCTTGTGTCCAGATCCCTTCATCTTAGATGGGTTTTTGATCATTGTCCTGACAACAGACCCCCTTCCTCTAGTCTAATAGAGGTGGGTGGCTTGATTTCCTGAAGGTATTCAAGCTAAAGGAGGAGCAGGAGTTGGACTTGATGATCCTAATGGGTCCCTTCCAACTCAGAATATTCTGATTGAGTAATGTTGCGTTCTTTATTAGTCCTTTGCTAATCCATCTTTATTATCTGCTTCTCTTTCCACGCTTTTTGATTTGAGATTAATTAGTATGTGGAGGCGAGTTAGGATTTTGTTCCTGCAAATTCGTGGAGAAAGTTGTAAGGATGGACGGATACTCTCCAACAGCTGTGTTCTGTACTCCGCAGTGGTGGGGGATTCTGGGGGAGAAGAGTAATAGAGCTTAAGGGGTCAGAGATCACAAAGGGACTTTCAGTGCAGAAATCATTTGTCTCTTTCCTACTAATGAAGCACCATCACTGGCTCAGTGTCTATCCCTGGATTTACGGCAAGTACCCAGTAGTAGCTGACGCTGAAAACCAAGTCTATTAGATAACGTAAACCAGGCTTCGTCTGTGGTTTTGCTCTTAACTTGAATACTCAGTCCACTCTTCAAGGGCTTGAAACAGTTTTGTCAACCTTATATAAACAATGCAATGCATCCTTTTAGGGTATGAAAATGATTCTGTGGAGGATTTAAAAGAAATGACTGCAATATCCTCTCGGAAAAGAGGCAAGCGAAGATATTTCTGGGAGTACAGCGAGCAACTAACACCGTCGCAACAAGAACGAATGCTGAGGCCGTCCGAGTGGGATCGAGATACGTTACCAAGTAACATGTACCAGAAGAATGGTCTCCATCATGGTGAGAACAGTGTCCTAGTTACAAGTGAATGTCTTTCGCTCCAACATCTTCAGTAGCCAAACACCCGTGCTTACGAGTGCTGAGAAGTCGTGTTTTGGCCACGAAAGTAAATCATTAAAACACTGTAGGTCTGTTGCTCAATTAGCAGCGTTCTGCACAGTGTCCAAGGAAGGCACAGTGAACGTACAGTAGTAACTTTCAGTGTGGTTTCTTCCAGTGGAAGGTGGATGAATTGAGAATTGTAACTTCCAAGGGCTTTCAGTGGAAACCCCAAGAGTTTGAAATTTTCTCGGTGCCATACTGTAAACACACTGGCTGGGTCGGGTCGCTGGGTGATCGCACCTCGTAGCTGTTAGTTTCAGTCCAGCTTGTGTTAGAAAGAAGCTGGAAGTGACCAGAGATGCAGAGTCCACGTTAACTGCAGTATGACCTCAAGGACAGGCAGTAAGGCGTAACCGTCTCTTTTTGCGCCTCCCTACTTGTTTCTCCCACTCTGTGAGTGCAGCACAGTGAAGCAGTTACTCTTCTGTGAATAAACAATGTCATTAAAATACCCTCTCAGAAACTTAAACCAAGTGTTTTCTTCCTGTAACCTTTTGATTAGCAATCTGCTGTACCGCACACATGACTAACGTCACCAGAACAAACCCCTCTCAGGAGTGATGTTTGTTTTCTTGTCACAGGACCTCTGTGGTAGGCTGCTCCCCTTGATTTTGGCTTTGAAGGAGAAAATGAAACCAGCTTCCCTGGTTGTAATGTTAATGTTCCTTTATAGTTGAAAATTACTATCTTTAACATGGCAGTTTACCTTCTGCTAAACCAAAAGATTTTGTTGTTACTTGTAGATTTATTCAGGAAAGAAAACTCGTTTTTATATGGTTATTTATTCTGTAATGAAATATCAGTACCTAAAGCTCCTATCACTGCTCCTTCTCACGACGGCTTCTATCTGCACTTGTAACAACTAGGCAAACATGCCTTGAGGACTCAGTCCCACCAGACACTTGGAGGCACAAGTGACCTTTAAGTCGGGTGTCTAGGCAAGGGATTTGTGGGACCAAACACTACTAAACATCCAGAAGCTACACAATATAACACGTGCAGGATTTTCTTATTTTCATATACAGACATACCAAGGTCATTGACTGCCTCAGATAAATAATGCTTGATTATCAGCTCTCTAATAGGTGTTTCTGGAGCAGGTTTTGTTAGTTTTATTAACATTTTCATGCAAGTGCCTGTAACAACTGTCATTTTAATAGAAGTCCAGGAAGACGCACATAGCAATGACAGAGAATCTTAAGGAATAAAGGTTTTGTCTTGAATATATGTATTTCCTCAGGAAAACCAGGCCTTAGCTAAGTTCAGATACATATAAAAGGGGTTAACTAACCTTTGTCTGGATCATTTCAGTTCAGTATCACTAAAGATTGTTTCAGTACCAGGCCTCGACGTATTTTTTTTTATACAGAACTTTAGCAATAAGATTATTTAAGAATTTAATCAGCTTGAGTGTGCAGGAAGACACATTGGCTGAACACATGAGTTAGCAAGTTACAGCTGGGGCAGAACAACTGGGTTTGAACTTGTGACATAAGTTTTTCAGCACAGTTGTGTGCATACTGTCTATCACATCCCGTAGTCTGGCCAGCAGTATTTGCTCTTATCTGATCTGGATATAATATGAATTGTACAAAGCAGTTTGTCTGGAAATGCTCTTTCTGTTGTGAAAGGCCGTAGGGATCACATGATTCCAGTCTATTCTCTTGTAATAAACAAAGGAACTTAAACTGCGGCCAAAAAAATACATGTTTTCGCAAGTTTGTGTACGTATTGTGTCAGTTCCCAACCCAATTTTCTGCGTGTTTCAAACAGGAAAATACGCAGCAAAGAAGTCACGGAGGACTGATGTCGAAGACCTGACTCCCAACCCCAGAAAACTTCTACAGATTGGTAATGAACTGAGGAAGCTGAATAAGGTGATCAGCGACCTGACGCCGGTCAGTGAACTACCCTTAACTGCCAGACCACGGTCAAGGAAAGAAAAGAACAAGCTGGCTTCCAGGTATACATTAGATAATGCTGCATGGATGAGTGAATTTGGAATACCACAACTGGATGATTAAGATCTAATTTTTGCCTCGAGATCCTGCTTCATGCTGGTAGTTCCTGCAATGGCCTAATTACCAGTTTATCAAAAAGCTCTTCGGAAGCGTAGTTTGCCTGTTCCCGAGATAACGATGCATTTCCACTGGAAGCTGGCTTACTTAGCTGCAGGGCAAATGATGGATACAGTGATGAAAAACACGGGTGTGAAATGTAAGCAAATACAGGTAGCAGAGTGCTCTCAGTGAAGGCGAGAGTAGATAGATGATTTTGTACAACACCGCTCTGGCAATATTGGTTTATAAATTCATGTGGCAAGCAAACAGATGCTCTTAGTATTCTGGAATTTTTGTTAGTGTTCTAATTCTTCCCCTCTTCTTACTATAGGGCTTGTAGACTAAAAAAGAAAGCCCAGTATGAAGCCAATAAAGTAAAACTCTGGGGTCTCAACACGGAATATGGTAAATACAACTCTTCACATCTTAATTTTTCTTCTGTTCAGACAAGTGTGTGTTTTGCACCATCATGTAACCTGGGTCATACCTGGCAGTTTACAGAAAATACAGGGTTGGCACAAACCCAACGGTTTTGTTGGTACAAAACCAGTCCGCTCCGTGAAGTGTACGTAAATGGGGTTACCTCAGTGTTGAGCTACGTTACAGATGTAAAATACGTAAATGTAAGCATGTAAAGTAAATATTTTTGAAAATACATGTACAGATGTAAATTATTACATCTCAATTCACAGTAAGTGTGATGTGACACCTTTGGCACTTACAGATAACAGTGTGTGGACAACTGTGGATCTCTTTTGCTCCGGAGGAAATGTGCTGTAAATCTAATCCAGGGGGTTTTTTCTTTGCAGATAATCTACTGTTTGTGATCAACTCCATTAAACAAGAAATAGTGAATCGGGTGCAGGTACCTAGAGACGACAGAGGAGTCGACATGGAACAGAAGTTGAACGTACTTATTAAAGACACTCTTGGTAAGCAGGGAACGTAACGTACTCGCATGTATGTGAGGAGACGTGTAATCCGTGATGTGTTACGCTGCAAACTACTCCTGTAATAGAGAAAAGAAAGAAGCGCTGCCTGATTTTGGTTGTCTGTGCCTTTGGGTTGGTTAGTAACCAAAATGTTCGTCGGCTTTGCGTTACTTACAGGAACGTACAAATACGTGCAGCGAATAGTAACCTTACAGCACGTTTTCTTACCCTCCCGTTTCAGGACTGCCTGTGGCCGGACAGACATCGGAATTTGTGAATCAAGTTTTAGAGAAGACTGCAGAAGGAGACCCCACCGGTGGCCTTGTAGGGCTGCGAATACCGATGTCAAAAGTTTAAGACGCGGCTTTGGCTGTTCTCACCGGTCAGATTCTACCTGTGCTGTCAAGTACTTCATTGTAAATCGCATTCTGGTCTGCATGTCAGTTTAGCGGTGTGTAAACACGATTAGGTTCCATTGTTTTTAAATAACAATGTAGTACAACAAATCAAAGCATGATATAAAATGCTTAATTGCATTTTTGGAGCATAAACCAGATAGTTTCAGAGCTGCTTTAAGCTTAAATACAGAGATGAGGATTCTTTTTAAGTTATCTAGGACCAGAATATATCACTCTTGTTTTAGAAACAAAAACGTTGTTTTACTAGTAAAAATTTTTAGGCTATGCCAGACATTTTGACAGGTTTATGCTCCAAGTAAAATAAGAGGAAGCGTTTTTTTTTGTAAAGCTGTCGATTTTAGGGAGTTGTTTTGTTTGTTTTTTTAATAATTGGGTTTTCTTTGTTCTCAGAAAACAGTAAGCTTGCTTTGCAACCATTAACTTGTACATAGCACACGTGGCATTAGAGCTAGTGTGCCATATAAGACTTTAATTTTCTGAGCTTAATAGAGTATTTAAATGTTTGTGCAAGCAAGAGAAAAAAAAAGTATATTCTTTGTGCCTTGTATTTTGGGGGGAGAGCTATCAGTATAAGCTGGTAAAGTTTTGTATGAAGAACCCTGAGGGGAAAAACCAAGATGTATAGATGGTAAGATTATAGATTTTAATGTATTTGTTCCAGCTCTTAAAATTTTTGAATGTATATAGGAATATGTTGAAAATGTAGATATATGCCACAGAGTCTATGTATTGTATAAAAGATGGCTCTAGAAAACTCAATTTCGGTACTTTGGCCGGAAGAAAACAAATACTTGCACATTAATGCGATTGTTTATTTTTGTACCAAAGACAAATGCAACTGATATGGCAAACTGCCAGTCTAAGTAAAGTTTTGCACAGCTTATATGATACTGTACTGAATGTAAAAACAAACGAAAAAAAGAAAAAAAATTAAAGGTCAGGGTTAGGGATCTTACTGAACTGTGAATTTTTTTGTTTGGGTCCAATTATCTACAGAAGGAGCATTCATACATAACAATATTATTTTGCTGTTCTTGTAGTTCGCTTCCATGGTAGATAAGTTGGTGGCCGTCTCGGAGTCTTCAAATCCTTTTTTTTCTCTGCACTTACTCTAGGAGATTTTAATATATTTGGATTTTAGTAAGCTATTGGTAAAATAGTTTTCAACTTTGAGAATTTAAAAAAAAAAAACCTATTTAGCTTGTTGTAGTATACTTCCACCAAACAACCAAAATAAATTTATTTTTATTGTAATGTGTATATATGTAAAGAGAAAAAAGAGCTACAGATATCTAATTCCTTAGTTGCCACTTTTCCAGTTGATGTATTATTATGCATGTGATGTTTCCAAGGATCAACACAGGCTTCAAACAAAACGAAACAGATTTATAGACTTTTATATTTTTGTACAGGTATTTCGAAACTAGCTTCTTCAAACTTATATGTGACTTATTCTTGTTAATTCAGTAGTTTCTATGATCGAGGAATATTAACACACAGTTCTTATTTGCTCCTCTGGTAATAAGAGTTGGCTTTGTAGTCAGTGTTAACGTACAGATTAAAAGCTTTAGCCTTTGATGAGAAAGACCTTTATCTCAAGGCAAGATCATTCTCTGGTTTCATGGACCCTCCCCTCCCCCTCTTCCTCCCTGTTCTTTCTCTCCCTATTTAAAGATGACAAAACACTGTTTACTGAAAATAGAAATACCAAATATTTTCAAATGTAGCTGCTGAAAAAAAAAAATGCAAAAGTCCATGAAGGCTTTCTCCCCACTCCCTTTGGGGAATTTCTCCACTTCATTTCTAGTTTGTCTTTGTTTGTACTGTGATTCCTTTTTGTTTATAAGGAGATTATTTTTATATCCAAGCTTGTGCTATAAGAACCAGTCTGGATCGGTAATAGTGCAGTAAGAGTGGCGGATGAAGGTGGCAGTCCTGCCACTACTTGTGAGTGTGCACACCGCTTCCTTTGTGTCTCAGTATTCTGGAGGACTCGGAAGGGAGGAGGAGGCCAAAATACCACTACTGAGCTGTACAGAAAGTCTTTCCTACAGGAGACTGAAGAAATACCCAGGGCAATATAGGCTAAACTTTGTAAATCCACTCAAGAGTTGCAAAATCTGAGTGGAACGTGGGTGTTTTTGTTGTTGTTGTTAGGCTGAGGTGAGAGTTGGCTGCTGCTTTACACAGTGGGTCAGATGTACTCCTATTGTAATTATTGCCGACGTTGCAGTTACTCCAGAGATGCACATGGCCCATAAAACCCCGACAAAGAATGTCTCTTGTGGCCGTGTCTGTACCATGATACTGTTGTTCCTTTCTGACGGGTGGTGTGGACGCACCGCTCGGGTGCGCGAGGTCCTTGTGCTGTATCCAAACCGTGTGGGCGGGGCAGCCTTTCTAAACATTGAGAGAGCAGTTTTGCAGTGAGGTAAAAACTTCTCTGAGAAATTAAACTGACAAGGTATTAAAAAGCCCCTTTTTCACTGCTCAGAAATACTGAGCAAAGATAACTCTATAGCTTTTTATTTGTGTCTGAAAACCAGAATATGATTTTGGTCTGGCATTTCAATGTAGACTTTGAATCTTTAGTGAATTCCATACCCTTGCATTTCAGTGTTTTCTATGTATTATTTTAAGTTAAAGCTTTTAAATAGTTGAGCTTTTTAATGTTGACACTTTATTTTGTACCTATTTATATGTATGTATATCTTAGAAAAGCACTTTGGTTAAAAAAAAAAAAAGGAAGAAAAAAGAAGAAAAAAAAAAAAAGAAACTGCGTTTTATATGATTCCTGCCACTTGCTGCTAACTCTGGGCTGGTCAGAATGCTGCAGCGATACTTGATATAAATAAAACCTGGCAGTAAAATGTAGAGTAAAGAATAAGACCTTTTGCTGGTTTAACTTTATCATAAAGGTGACATAGGCAAGCTGTGCAGCTTTACATTTTAACCAGGGGACTCTGTGGCATTTAAACCGTCTAGAAATGGTTGTACTTTAATGCCAGTAACAATCTGCTTCCTCTAGTGTCATTAAAATATATACATTTAGTGTATACTTATCACAAACAAAAATCTTATAGGGGTATAAAAACCAACAAATGTACATGTTCTGTTTTTGGCAATTGTGGCATGCATTTTTGGATGATCTTTAGAGAAGACCATTTTCTAAAGATTTTCAGTGTTCATACATGGTTATGTGGATCTTAATGAAGTCCTGGATTATTTTTGTTTGTTTTTGAGTGTAGGCATTGTGAATGTTCACTTTTAATCCTATATCCAAAAACAATGATACATTTTTTTTTTATTTAATACAAACAAAAGCTCTTCCTTTATCTGATACACTGGATTCTCTAGGATTTGTTTCCGTATTAAAAGCATGCTGTCATAACTGCTCTTGTTGAGATCTCGTCAGTCTGAACTCGGTGCCACACTTTGAATCGATGGACTGCTCGTTCTACTGTACCATGTATGATTCTCGTCCTTTCCTACTTCCTTCATGACAGATGATGATGTGGCTTTATATTGTGCCTTACTTGTACACCTAGAACTAAGTGTTTTTCATTCCCTCTGAACTCTTCAAACCTAACCCTTCTGAAATTGAATCAGAACTGATAAAAGCATCCTGAAGAAAGTCTGGATAGATCTGATTCCAGTTTCTCTCAGCGGTAGTCCTTTTGTATTTACGTGGAAGACCAGTTTTTGAATGGCCTTGCAAAACGTGGGGGTGCTCGTGAAGGGTGTTTTTTAGCCCTAAACCCCTTTTGCTAACGCTTCCTTTTATGGTTTGTTGAACACATTTACTGATACTTGGCGAGTACTTTTGTTTTTTTGGATGAGAGAGACTTACTACTAAAGCTATGTTTACGTGTGGATGGGCTGGATTTTCTTACCCTACCAGTTGAAACCATTGCGATTTAATGAAGCTGCGTGGCTGTAAAGCTGATGTGAGAGTCGGGCTCAGCTGTGTTCAGTTCCTAATTCTTTATAGACAGACTTTTTTCCATACTGTGAGGGCCAGGAAAAAAGGTTTTGTGTGGGTTTCGTTCGTTAGTTCGTTCGTTTGTTTGTTTTTAAACAAACAAAAACCTACAGTGGATGAAGGGTCTTTTAACTAACCTACAAGCAACCAGACACTTTTGAAATACAGTGGTGTCAGTTTTGATTTTATTTTAAAAAGATCCCTCACATCAATATTTATCTGGTATTTGCCTTCATTAATAAAACAGTTAGCTTAGTCACAAAATATAAAGACTGGATGTGCTTTTCTTTTCCATAAATCATTTAAACATAGCTATTTTTTTAACACTCTAAAAGGCTTTATCAGGAGAATTTCAAAGGGTTGTATACAAGTTGCCTTCAGCAGAAACAGCAAATGCAATTCTGTTCCTCAAACGTGCTTGCTAGTCTTCCTGAAACTCTGTTGAGGCATAACCCAGTTATGTACCGTGAATGTTAGGATCTGTATTTGGCCTTGAGACCTGAATTTCAAGAATGCATCTAACGATGACTTTATTTTCTTTTTAAGTTGGAGGCTTCAGTTGGAATCGCGTAGTTAAGTGTGCTGCTAGACGTGGTCTTGGCTTATTGACACAGCCTTGCACACAGCTGAGGTTTATTTTGTTTACCCCAGGGATCGTGTGAAGTACATTTCAAACAGTTACTGCTTCAGTGACTGATTCTTCTTGTAACTGTATTAAGGGCATTAGTATGTTGAGCAAACACCACTCTTGACTATTTCCCAATATAAATTGGGATTCTTAAATGTCGCTAATGAAAGATGGCACTTTTAGGTTATATCTTCTTTGCAGCATACAAAAATGTCTCTGTCTCTCTACAATTTACATTTCACAATATGCCATGTTTTCTCCCCCAGTGCTTCTAGCACGATAAGGAGGTGTGTGCGCGCACTGAATTACAACCCTCAGCCTCTTAGACATTCATGAACTTCCACAAGAGCAAACACTGACTATGCAGTTATTGTCTTTCTAATGAGCTGTGGAGCTAAAAGTGGAGCCAGAGCTATTTTAAGCCACTTTTTTTTTTTTTCATTAAAAACAAATTATCATTTTTAGCGTTCAAAGTTTTTCTCGAGTTAAGAAAACGTTGTGGTTAGTTTTCTGTGTAAGTCAAATCTGGGTGAGTTAACTAGGTCCTGCAAGGAAAACAACTGGATTGTATTTGGTATTGGCAAAAGCACACTCCGCCCTATCAAAATCTTCTGATTAAGAAACAGAACCGAGTAGTAGCGCTTAATTTTATTAATCGTGCTTATAATGATGGATATTCGTACACTCTGATTTGAATCATCTGTTCTCCCAGAATATCGTGTCCAAGCAAAAGTTCTTGCTCCGTCCTTGTGGTTGGGTGAACTCTTAAGGCTGACGGCACGTGCGGACGTAGGTGGTTGACAGGCAAAGAAAAAAGGGCATTTGAAACAAAACACGGCGTCCTGTTCTGCCTGTGCTTGGGGTCATGATTGTAATGCTGTCCTTGATGGTCTGTAACCAACTTCCAACTGGAGCTCAGCAAAACGTACTGAAAGTCTTGTCTCTATTAGAAAATAAATTTACCTTGTTAAAAGCATGATCTGTTAAGAGTTGCAATGTTTCATGTTGGTTAATAGTTGTGCAGTTTTTATTTTTTTGAAAAGAGGCACAATTGAACTATTGACTTTGTTTACTCTGTCACCCTTGATCCCTAGCACTTCTATTCAGATACAAATTCATCAATGTATGCAACATCCTTTGTAATTTAAAATAAAAATTGTGGAGGAAATACCGTCTGGAGTCGGTGTGTGTGCAGACCGATAGTGAATGGTGCGCTCCCTTGCAGTGAACACCCTCGGTCTCCTGGCAGCGTCAGCAACTTTCCTTTGGAAGGGATCGTAGCTGGGTGAGGACTAAATCCCTCTGCCCGGACACAGTCGGTGCTGCTGGGCCAGCATGCTGGGACCATCTGGAGAACCTGGGCCCCACCAGGTCCTTGGCTTCTTGCAGTGGCCGTGAAAGTGGTCTCCATCGTCAACGCTTGCTAGCGTTGTCCAAACGTGGTTTCTCTGAGGGCAGGAGGGGCGAGACACGGCACCAGGGGAGGGGTTGGGGGAAAAGGCAGAAGGGCCCTTTCCTCCTTTCAGGGGTACAGAAGGTCCCTGCCGTTCCCCCAGCCCCCTCACACCGACACTGGCCATCCTCCCCGCTGCTGTGGGTCACAGACCTTACTGGTCTAGGCCTGTGTGCGGGTTTTAGTTGGGACAGAGTTCATTTTCCTCACAGTAGCTAGTATGAGGCTGTGTTTTGGTTGTGCTGAGAAGAGTATTGACAATACACTGACCTTTGTAGTTGTTGCCAAGCGATGTTTGTATCAACTCTGGACTTTTCCAGTCTCTCGTACTGCCCCTGTGTCCCCAGCTGCTTCTCTACAAGAAGCTGGGAGGAGGCACAGCCAGGACAGCTGACCCCCACTGACCAAAGGGACATTTCATTCCATAAAGCGTCATGTTCTGTATGTAAGTTGGGGGGGTGGGCTGGGGGGGTTCCCTCTCTTGGGCTTGTGCTCTCTGCCTCGTGCTACTGAGGGGCTGTCTGGGCGTCACTCGGCAGGGGGTGAGCACTTGTGTTGCTTGTGTTCCATTATTTCCATTCTATGTTACTAGCAGTAATAACAGTATTGTTAGTGTCATTTTATTTCAGTTATTTTCAATTACTGTTCTTATTCTGACCCACATGTTTCCCTGTTTCTTCCTCTGATTCTCCTCCCTGTCCCACCTGGGGGCGGGTGAGTGAGCGGCTGTGTGGTGAGCGGCTGTGTGGTGCGCGGCTGTGTGGTGCCTGGCTGCCGGCGGGGGTTAAGCCACGGCAGCCTGCCCACCCGGAAACCCTGGCAGGGCTGTTGGGTATAAAACTGCAGCTTCCGAGCCCACTGTAGCCCTGATGCTGTCATCGCTCCTCACGGCAGGTGCTGCTTTGGGCCCTCTTTTTAGCTCACGAGGCCTCATCAGCTAACAAACCACCTTTTCATGCTTCTCTGCAGCGCGGGACTGGCCGCTTTGCTGCCCGAGGAATGAGGGAACCGCCACTGCTGAACACGACAGCCGCTTGCCCTTCGCCACAGGCAGAGGCTGGCCGCCCTCGTGCCCCGCAGCCGGCCCCCGCGGCGGCGCTCCGGTGCGGGCGGGACCAGGCCCCGGGCGCTGACCGGGCCCCGGCGGTGGCCGCCGCCCGTCTGTTCCTCAGCGCCAGCAGGGGGCGCCCGCGGGCCAGGCGCGCGGCCTCGGCCTCCTCCTGCGGTCCAAGATGGCGGCGGCCGGCTGCGTGCCGGTGCGGGTCTGCCACCAGGAGATCGTCAAGTTCGACCTGGAGATCAAGGCGGCCGTGCAGGTACCGGCCCCGCGGCGGGTTCCCCCTGCCAGGGCTGCGGGGCGGCCGCCGCTTTGCGCGGGGACCCCCGGCCGGGCCGGGCGATGCCCGCCGCGCTGACCGGGCCGTTGCCTTCCAGGACATCCGGGACTGCCCGGGGCCGCTCGGCGCCCTCACGGAGCTCAACGCCGCCGTGAAGGAGAAGTTCCGCCACCTCCGCGGCCGCATCCAGGTGAGGCTCCCGGCCGGGGGCCGCTCCGGTGCCCGCCGTTGCTCCAGGCCCGCAGCGTGCGGCCTGCCCTCGGGCTGCTCCTGGGGCGGGGGGGCGGGGGTGGGTCCGTTTATCGGTCCGTCCGCTGCTCATTCGCTCCCTGGCCCGGGGCTGGGTGTGAGGGTTGCAGGTGGCAGCAGTTGTCGATCAGATTTTCGTGTTTCTGCCGAAGGAGCTGGAACAGATGGCGAAGGAGCAAGATAAGGAGTCGGAGAAACAAGCCTTACTGCGGGAGGTGGAAAACCATAAGAAGCAAATGCTCAGGTGCGTCGGGCAGCCGGTGCTGTTTACAGGTCCCCTGTAACCAGAGATAAGCTGGCTTCTGGACGGCCTCTTTCGGATCTTTTTGCAAATGCGGTTGCTGACACGATGCTGTTTTCATAGACTCACAGAACGGTTTGGGTTGGAAGGGACCTTAAAGATCATCCAGTTCCAACCCCCTGCCATGGGCAGGGACACTCTCCACTAGACCAAGACCAGGAGAGGCTCAGGGATGGAAAGGGTAGGACTCCCTCCTCCTTCCCTCTGTCCTGACTCCCTAACCATGGTCTGACCCTTTGGGCAGCTGAGCGTGTAAGTAGGTGGCTTGAGAGGCTGTCGTTTGACAGCTGGCACGGTTCTCTTCTTCCCTTGTTCCAGAACTGATACACTTCGGAGAAGAAAGGCCAGGACAGCGTATTGTTACTCTGTGGTGTAATGCAGAGGAGTCTCTGCCAGGCGCCTGGGGTGCTCGGTTACAGTGAGCGTTGCTTTGTGACAGTTGCCTTTGCTTGCAAGGTGTTACAGCGCTTGTAACGATGTTACAGTATTGTACTTGTGATTTCAGCAATCAGGCGGCTTGGAGAAAGGCAAATCTAGCCTGCAAAATCGCTATCGACAACTCTGAGAAAGACCAGCTGCTGCAGGGAAGAGACTCCTTCAGACAAAGGTATTAGACCGTCGCTCGTGCGACCTGAGGTGTGAGCAGTGTGTGCTCTGCTCACTGGCTTCAAATGGAAGTGATGGAGGGTACTTAAATCCGCAACGTCGCTTTTATGAGCGCGTTTACCTTTTGTGGGGATTGAAACTGTTCAGGGTTGTGATAATGTCAGCTTTTCTTGGCACTGGCTTGTCTAAGCGGAGAAGGGCATAAGTTAGCCTGCATTGTTTTCTGACCGTCTTTTACACTCATTCCAGCCGAGTTCATAAACAAGTGGTAGAGCACTACGTGAGCCTGTTTTCACGTGCAGGACTGGATGTAAGCTTACGTAATTTCTGTACTGAAGAGTTGGTGTATTTAGTATTAAGAAGCAACAGATGGGATACTCCGGATAATAAAGTGGTAGTCTGTATCCGTGCTTCCATACCAGCTCATGAAGTTGTACAGTCATGGATGAGTAAGTGGTGAAATATAAACCCCCGTGAGATTCTGAGCCCCTAGCAGTTGTTTTGGCCTACTACTTTAATATTCTGTGGGGTTTCTGTTACTGTTCAGTGAAGAAAATGTGAATTTCTCATGCAGTAAAAATGAGTTGTGTTCTTTGTGCCTTGGCAGAGATGTTTGGTGCCAAGCTCTGTTCTAAGCTCCCTGGCAGCAACATTCTCCCTGCAGTACCCAAAGACATAATTTTATCCCTTCCTGCTTTACTGTCTCCCTTTCTTTTTCAGGAAGACTACAAAGGAGAGTCTGGCAGAGAGTGCAAGTAACATCACGGAGAGTCTGATGGGCATTAGCCGGATGATGTCACAGCAAGTCCAGCAGAGCGAGGAGACGGTGCAAACCCTAGGTACAGGTGTTGTTTGGGTGTTTGGGTATGGACTGGATGATTGAATCTGTCAGGATGAGGAGAGGCAAACTGACGTGGTGTGGAGCATAGTGGGAACCTGCTTTGCTGTAGGAGAATGTACCACGATGGTAACTAAAGGAGTTCTGCTGGACAGGCCTTTAACAGCTGGACGTAAACAGAAAGTAACAGTGTGTGTTGCATAGAGCTGTTTGTTGGAGTTTGTGTCTCATGATTATGGTAAGAGGGCAGGATGAGGAGCTTTTGGTTTAGTTTCCTATAAAAGCAGTGTCAGCTCACGCAGCGCTAGGAGCGTGTTTGGTGTTCTGTGCTACTGTCCTGGCAGGCATTTGGTAACAGAGAAAGTAAAAGTGTATCATAGAATCACAGACTGGTTTGGGTTGGAAGGGACCTTAAAGACCATCCAGTTCCAACCCCCTGCCATGGGCAGGGACACCCTTCACTAGACCAGGTTGCTCCAAGCCTCATCCAGCCTGGCCTTGGACACTCCCAGGGATGGGGCATCCACAGCTTCTCTGGGCAACCTGTCCCAGTGCCTCCCCACCCTCTCCGGGAACAACTTCTTCCTGATATCCAATCTGAATCTCCCCACTTTCAATTTAAGCCCATTACCCCTTGTCCTGTCACTACAGGCCCTTGTAAAAAGCCCCCCCCCCAGCTTCCTTGTAGCCTCCCTTCAGGCACTGGAAGGTGCTATAAGGTCTCTCCGGAGCCTTCCCTTCTCCAGGCTGAACAAGCCCAACTCTCCCAGCCTGTCCCCATGGCAGAGGGGCTCCAGCCCTCTGGGCATCTTCGTGGCCTCCTCTGGCCTCGTTCCAACCAGTCCATATCCTTCTGATGCTGAGGGCTCCACAGCTGGACACAGCACTGCAGGTGGGGTCTCACGAGAGCAGAGCAGAGGGGAAGGTAGGTGCGAGTCCATACACAGGAGAGACTTGGTACGGCTGGAGGACGGTTTTCACCCAGTCTCCAGCTGGGATGACTGAGAGAGGAGGAGATCAAGTGACTTGAACCCGAGGTCACTTGCTCTGTCAGCAGTGCATCAGGGACTGTGAAACCAAGATTTCACCCAGTTCTTTGGCTTAGACTCCTAAGACAATAAATCAAGTGACCTGTCAAAACTGGTGATTCATGAAGCATTTGGAAGTTGGATCTGGGTTGCCTGGGCCTCTCACTGGCTGTGCTGTTGTGCAAGAGGGAACGGTTTAAAGACGAGGATAAATAACACAGCGTTTGCCCTCCCTGTGTCCTGTGCTCCTCTGAGGATGGCAGCTGGGCACAGTTTGCTCATGCACAAGTAGCATGTTTCTTCTCCCCTTAAAAAGACAGTTTGGCAGAGACTTTTTCACCCTGTTTCTGACTGAACAGCACTTGGAGCTCATCAAAGGAAAAACTATCAAAGGTCATTTACAAGACCCAGCTGTAAGTTCTGAATGAGTAGTTAGAATTTCCTTTTTTCGGAGCGAGTCCTTTCCTAGTGCACAGTGAGTATGTGCGGCCGTGGAGCAGGGAAGCTCGGCTTTCTCATTAACAGTGGGGGAAAAAGTTTTCTGGTTTCACTTGGGTCAAAATGACTGTTTAAAATGGGACATAATGGTATGGAGAATATTACAGACGGATTTCTGTTACGCTTGGTTTTGTGAACAACACGCCTGGAGTTTGACCTTTCTTTAATCGATCAGTTCAGTGTACGGTGATACACCAGCATCCGCTGTCGTACAGGGTACGCATCCTGTAATGTAAGAAAAAGGGGACTCCTGGGCTTCTCCTTTCACTTAGAAATTTGAAAGGAGGACGGCTGAGGAGTTTGGGGTGTTTGCTTGTTTGTTTTCTCACAGGGAAAGGGAAGCTGAAAGGGACCGACGTTCCATCTTGCTGTTCTGGCATGTTCTCAAATTCTGTCTTTAGTTGAGACCAATCACTCTTTTCCTCTAGTTAATTTTCTCGTTTTTATTAGGAAAAAAGGAAAAAAAAATCCCAAACCAAAATAATTGTTTGTCAAAAATAACTACTAAAACCTGTTTAAATTGTTTGAGGTGAATAATTAAGGACCTCTTGCTGCTGCATGCTGCTTTTTCACGTTCTGCAACCCCGCCTGCGTCGCACTGATTCACTGCTCTGACTTGGGGGAACAGTTTCAGTTGTGCGGTTCAGATACTGACCTGTCCTGCTGCTGCTGGAACTCGTGATTTCTCGCTTAAATGGGTGCTTCTAGCACCATTCTTGCTTCACTCTGCTTCCAGCAAGCTCTCAGGTAACACTGACTCGGTTTATAGGAAGCATGAACCAGATTTAATTTTGAGGTTACGGATAAAAAATTCAGGAACAGGATGCAGGGCCTTGAAGCCATTCAGTGCTCTTATTTTGCTTTGCGTTTTTCCGCAGCACGTCAGGACTGTGAGTTGCGAACGCTTCCGCAAGAGCGCAGGCCGCGTTTGGCTTACCCCTAAGTCAGTCTGACCCAGAAGGATCTGACAGGCGCTGTCTGTGTTGCCCAATACTGCATGCTTCCATCCTTTGTCATGTAGTTTTGTAGTGCAACCAGCTGATTTGGTTTTTTTATTTTTTCCTCCCCCCTTAATTTCAGCCAATTCTTCACGAACCATCCTGGAAGCAAATGAGGAATTTAAGTCCATGTCTGGAACAATTCAGCTGGGCCGAAAGCTGATAACGAAGTACAATCGCAGGGAGCTGACGGACAAGCTGCTGATCTTTCTCGCCCTCGCCCTGTTCCTGGCCACGGTGCTCTATATTTTGAAAAAAAGACTCTTTCCATTTTTGTAAAGTTCCAAAGCTAAACCGAACTATTACCCAAGATCAGGAGGAGGTGGTGTAATAACCGTACGGCTTTATATAAAGTAATCAAGGGATATTGCAATAGCTGAAGGAGCGTTAGAGCAGGCGAGACTCTGTACCGGCCCTGTGGAGCGTGACCTGCCCAAGAGGAGCTGAAGTGAGCCCGAGTCAGGAAGAAGCAGGTAGAGCAAGGTGTGGAAGGAAGAAACACCAATTTGCTTGTGAGTTTGGAGAAGCAGACAAACCCTGGCGGAACCAGGCACTCAGAGGTGCCAGTCTTAACGCTCAACCTCCCCTCGTTTTGCCTTGAAATTCACGTTTGGCCATGGCTTGGACTGGAAGCTGCTTTGATTGAGGTCTGTGTGCGGAGAGTAAGAAGAAGGACAGAAGAACAATGCACATTCCGTTAATAAATTATTTATTGTATCCACGTAAACTGAGTTTTGTGTAAAAACCAAGTCTGATGGATTGAAAGAGCCTGAATAACTTCCAGTGTCAAAATTCTGCCTAATACTTAACAGCAGTGGTTGGTTATGGATTGTTTTTTCTGGGAGCGTAGCACGTGCAGTCGCTCCGCTCCTCTGGCCTTGGGAGGGCTCTGACCGAAGCGAAGACGAGAGCCCCGTTTGTCGCTATTAATTCACGTAATACATTTGAGAACGACACTGCTCACCTCTCAAAATCAGAAGCCTTTTTGCTCCTTTATCAAATTCCACTTAATACTTTGTATTTGCAAAATACTGCCAAGTTGTACCTTTGTTCCTCATTCAGTTGATGTTTTCTCAGTAAAATCTTTTACAAGATCACCTTCCCGATCTCTCGTGCTTGAGTGATGAGAGTTAATTTGCTTTAATAACATGAATACCAACCTGCCACACTCCATTAGTGCCTTGAAGTAGCAAAAGCTGCACTGCAGTGCTCTTAAAACTGATGTTGCCTTACCTTCTGGAATGGGTTTCACTGCTTCAGAGCTGAGTGGTGAAGTTGACATTCTGCTCCGGAGATTCTCACAGAATGGTTAAATACTGCCTTAATTCAGTAGTTAGAAGGAAACTTTTTTTATTAGAGGCAGTGCTACACGTACCCTAAGAAATGCAGTGTCAGGCTGATTGCAGTGTGCAAGTCGATGTGAAGTTTGAGGCTCGGTTTGTAGCCAGTTCTCAATAGTACGTCTGGAGAGGAGGTGACCGGTTGATTATCTCCTCGTCACGGTGTTCATTTACTACATCTTGACCTTCTGCAGGCAGCTGCTACAAGCTTGGTTAAACAGAGGAGTGGCAGTAGGTTGTGGTAAGGCAAACCGGACGGGATGGCGAAGTGGTGATGCCGTGGCTCCGTGCATAAACAAGAAAAGTTGGAATTTCTAATGGAGTTCCAAATCAAGGGCTCTGCCTGAGGAGTGGATAGCCAAGCCTTTCTTCCTGGGACAGGAACAAGGGGTTTGGGAACCCCTGCGCTAGGGCTGGTGCCTCCCGCAGAGGGCACTGCTGCATGGGAGTCGGAGCCTTCGCTTGCTCCTGGAATATGCAGACCAGGCAGAATGCACGTGGCTTGTTCCTTAGCGTCTGTTCATCATTTGGTCTTTCTAACAGCCCTTCCTGAGACGCAGAGTTACACAGCGACTGAAATGAACTGACAGTGTGCATGTTCTGGTTTTGAACAGGAGAAACTACTCATCTTAAAAAGACCCATGGCGCCGTCGGTGCACGTGTGCTTCTTGGTAACGTGAACGCTTTGCTTTGGGCGAAGTTCAGTGATGGGCAGACTTCTAACCACGGACAGCGTTGTGCAGTCTGCGCCTTGGAGCCACGACGGAGCACGTTTCCTCCGGCCCAGTGATACCGGAGTGTCGTCTCTGGCATCAGGCTCCTGCCCTCTGGGGTCCGCTTGTCCCTGCGCCCCCCTGCACCGCTGTGTACCGAGGGGTCCCCCGGTCTTGGAAAATATGGCTTTCGATCCAAGGAATATTCAAGACAGGAAGATTATTTAGATGATAAATACATTTCAAATGAATTGCAGCGCGGTGGTTCCTGTTTTCCAAACCAGCGCTGCAGTGCCGTTTCACGCGGCTTCAGAACTCCTCCAAACTCGGTTTTACAGACTAATTACTGCTCTAGGCCAGATGTAGCAGTGTGGCATTATTTTTCCCAGCCAGCTTGAAACCGGCGGCGTCTTTCTGCAACAGGGTGCCTGCAGGTGGTCACACAGCGGCTGCCCAGTGTTCCCCCCGGCGTGCGGAGGCAATATAAAAGTAGGTTCTTGCTGATCTCCGAGATACTAGGACAGAGCAGAGAGCTCTGCTGCAAGCGGCCGTGCATCCCGGCCGTCTGCAGGAAGTTGCGGTGGGTTTATCTTTGCAGCGTGCTCCCGTCAGGGCGCACGTCAGCCTTAAAAAAAGCAGCAGCTTTCTCACAGCGCTGAGGATTTCAGTGAAGTTGGTTTCGAAGGGGCGATCTTCTCGGATGGGGATTGTAAGGCAGCAGTTTGGGGGAAAAATAAAAGGTCTGTTGCTGAATGTCTCAGTTTTTGCTCTGTTCTCATCTCGTTACTGAAATTGTAGCTTTCAGACCTTGACCTACTGGGCTTTTTTCCACTCTGAGGGCAAAACGTAGCTTTTAAGGACTTTCCTTATGACATTTGCATCCGGATTTCATTAAAAAAAATCATCTAGTCCTTTTGTAAACATACCTGTCTGCTCTGTATAAACTGTCAGTTTACAGTCCTTAGAGACAAGGGAAATAAGTGAAAAAAGATCAAGGACAACTGGACCTTTTGGGAGAGTGGAAGAGTAGAAATCCTCCCCGGGACACAATGGGTCGATCCGCAGCGCTCGGTACTCAAACCATTCCCTTCCCCAGGCAGCCAGGCTCCTGATGGGCCCACACCTGAGAAGGAACAACCAGTGCAGACTGCGAGATAAATGTTGTTTCCTCTTTGAGGTAGGAAGGGTGATTTGGTGAAGCTGTCTGACACGGGGACCCAACCACCCAAGTGGGGCCTCAGCAGACACCCTGCCTCGGCGGTTGGGTGCTGGAGGAGAGCCGGTGGTAGGTGCCTTGGATCCCCCCTCGGTGCAGTGGGATGCCCCCGTCAGCCCTTAACAGCCTGCAGCTGGGGATGGCTGAGTGGCTGTGCCCAGACATCCCTCCAGCCTGCAGCATGGTGTCTGCCTCGCTCCTCACCTCTGCACCTTGTTCCTGGCTTGGAGGTAGGTCTATCGGATCGCTGGAATAAGCGAGCGGGAGCAGGACTGCGGGAAGAGGGGGTGGTTGTGCCTGGCTTCTTGTCTGATACTCGCCGTGTTCATCCAGGGAGTGTGGAAAGTTGTGCCCGTGCAGTTGTTCTGTGTCTGCGGGGGGTGTTCTGCTTCATCCCCCGCATTTTTGGCAGCCCGCTGGTCTCTGTGGCCACCTCTGAATGCGAAGGTGGGGTTTGAATTGTGCAGGATGGCGTGTCTCGGGGTCTTGCTTTTGCTGCATCCCTGAGGTTGTGTTGTGAAGGGGAAAAACCAGCATCACACCAATTTATGTGAAAGGGAGGAGTGTTTTCTTACGTGCTTCACCCTTCAAGCTTGGCCAGACAAGTGCATCAGGGGTGGGGAGGTGGCCTCTGCACCTTTGGGCTTGGGCGTGACTGGGGGGCCAAGGGTTGGAGTTCTCCTTGAGACCAGGAGCTTCAGGACTGCAGAGACAGAAGGTGTTTGGGGAGCTTTAAAGAGGGGGAAAAAAACCCCAGTAGGGCTCTAGAGAAGCATTCAGGGCTGGGCGAGAGTGCTCCTGTTGCTAGCGCGCCTGTTCCTCCCGTGGGCAGCAGGACCAGATGTGGCCGCTGCAAGCTGGCAGGGCGCTTCACTCGTGGAACGCTTACAGTGAAAATATTTTTCCTTCAAAGAATAACACTCCTCTAAAAGAAGGAGGAAGGAACTACGATGAGCTTAAACAGGGCTGAGGTGGGCAGCTGGGAGCCATCGAGCAGCTGTGGGTTAATGAGCTCCTCGTCAGCTGAGGGGGGTTAACAACCTGTGTCCTCCCGGCAAAGGGCGCTGAAGCCTTGGAAGGACTGTTGGTGTTTCGCTGTGCAGCTGGAGCCGCTTAGGGATGAGGATGGGGCAATTCTGAGGCCCCCACAGATGTTATTGAAGAGCTGGCTGGTTTGTGAGTCCATGTCGGGTTCTGCCTATGGAGTCCAGCCTCCTGAGGTCACTCTGCTTCTCCTGAACACCTGTGGAAAAGGGGTACATGGCTGGAAGCTGACTCTTGGTGTGTCGGGAGCCGGATAGTGCTGTCGGATGTTTAGCTGCGTTGCCAACACATGGTCAGTGGAGGCAGTTGCGATCCTGGTCTCTGCTCCTACCTGGCCCCTGCTCCTACCTGGCCCATGGGCAGGAGCAGCTGCCTGCTGGGTATCCGTGTTGCTGTAGCTGGGCATCTCCCCACTACATCCCTGAAGTGTGCAGCACAAAGGTTATCTCCCAAGCATAATCTGTTTTCAAGTAAAGCCACCTTTTAGTGATTGCAAGAAAACGTGCATCTGAGGGAAAGAATTAGAAATGGCTTTATCATACAGCGTAGTTGTGCTGAAAAGACTTCCTTCATTTGACTTGTGACTACTTGGCTATTGGTGACAGCATCAGCAGATACAGAAATTTTGCAGGATAACTCTGTGGGGAAAAAAGAATGCCAGTTTTTCCCCCATCTCTAGGAAGCGAGGGGAAATGCAGTGTGTGTTTGAAGTTCTGCTGTTGAAATGCTTTCCACATAACTGACTTTACCAAAAGGGAAGAGTGAATTCATAGCTTGGAAGTTTCTAAAAATGTCTCTGCCAAATGTGCGCGGCTGCTATCGCATGCCTAGTGGTCCAGAGCAAGCCAGGCTGGAATCTCTGGGGGCTGAGAATATCCAGGGGGCATGTGCATACTTGTCTGCAAATATGTGGGGCTCTTCTTTGGAAGCCGGGGGGAAATCAGCTTGGTGTTGCTCCGCCTCCCTATCTGTAATGGTGTGATTTCATCAGGAAAGAAATCTTAAGCGAATATTGTAGTGAGATGTGCCCTTGTGATTGTCCAGTGCTGCAAAGTGCACCGAGCCCTTCATGTAATTGCCGGCTGAGTGCTTGCTCTGTTCTGTCCCTCAAGGTGTGATAAGAGTTCTCCAGACCCACAGCAGGTGCTGGGCACCACAACCAAACACAGCGCTGCCAGAGCAGAGCGACAGCCGCACTATGGGTCGGTCAGGATGCTCTGATGTGTAAATGCCAACTATCCACCAATTAACGTTTTCAAACTAGTGAAATATTGATGTAATTCTTTCTCTGAGTCGTTGGTGAGAGCAGGAAACTTCCTTCAAAACTCAGCCCTTTCAGCAGGGGCAGAAGCTTGCTCTACTGTGGTCATCGAGTTTCCCTGGTTACCTGTGTTTCAGCTCAGAGTCAGAACGGTTGATGCTGGCTGGCCCGCTGGGGTCCATCTGGTCCAGGCCCCTGCTCAAGCAGGGCCACCCACAGCCACTTGCCCAGGACCATGTGCTGATGGCTTTTAAGCATCTCCAAGGATGGAGACTCCGCGACCCTCCCGGGCAGCCTGGGCCACTCCTCCATCCCTCTGGCTGTAGAAAAGTCTTTCCTGATGTTCAGAGGGAGCCTCCTCTGTTTTGGTTTGTGCCTGCTGAGTCTGGTCCTGTCACTGGGCACCACTGGAAAGAGCCTGGCTCCCTCCCCTGTGCACCCTCCCTTGAGGTGTTTATGCCCATTGATAACATCCCTCTCCCCTGGATAAGAAGCCTTCTCAGGGCTGAACAGCCCCGGCTCTCAGCCCCCATTCAGCCCTCGTTTGCACTGTTAAGGACGGTATTTTTTACGTTAGTTGAGAAACAAGTTCAGCTGAAAGGAGGTGGAGAGAGCCTGTATTTGCACTGTAGTACAACATTCGGTTCTCACTTCTAATGCAGCGGTTCGTGATACAGTGGAATATTTCTCTAATCCCGTACATCTTCAGGTGTGCTGGTTAGGGACTAATGGGATCTGTTGATGATGATGTAATCTTTCCAGGATTTGTGACTTATCTATAAAGACCCTAAGGTGTTCACAGGTGAGGAAGTCAGACTTCTTATGTTTCTTTGCTGTGTACTGCGTTACTCAAAGGTTGGGAGGAGAAAAATCCATTTAAAATGCCAGTGCTTCCTGAAAACAAATCTCAAATCACGTCATTTGAATTCACGTTGTGTACACAGTATGACCGGCTGCTGTGGTATCTGGAGCAGCAGCATCTTTATGGTTGCCCAGCGTGCCATGAATGCCTGTGCTCACATCAAATATTGGCTGAATAAACACTTCCCAAGCTGCCGGTCAAGCAAGAATGATCCATTCCTGAAAACTCATGTTCTCCTGGTTGTGGGCTCTGCAGGGATCTTTGACTCCTGGACTAACTGCAAACGAGAGTCATGTAGCCGGTTATTACTCCACCTGCTATCTCTGCATCTGCCCCGTTGTGTGTCAGGCTTTTCAACTGTATAAAGTACATCCTGGGGCTCCTGTATCGTCCTGCTGGCACCCGAAGCTCTCCGTGGACAGGTTTAACGCAGGTGGCTGTCCCTGCAGCTGGTTCAGAGTGGGACTGTTACACTGAACAAACTAAACTTTATTATTATCATCTGCTTGCTTATATCAAACAGTTCCAGCAGGGTCTGGGCTGCTCTGTGCAACGGGGTAAATGACAAGTGGCAGTGCCACCGAGCTGAGGTTTTCGTTCATCACGGGAACAGGCAATGGAAGAGTTTGTGCCGGTTTCTTTAGGTGACGCGTTGCGAGAGGGGCTCTGGGTGTGCAGGCGCACTGTAACTGTGCCCTGAAGATTTGACCCTCGTCCACGCAGAGAGAGCTGCAACCTGAGGAAGGGACTGGGGGCCTTTTATTGACTTAATTGGGTTTAGGGCCAGGTCCCTCAAGTGGTGTGCACCGAGATCTCCATTCAAATGAGCAGAGGCACAGCACAAGTGAAATCAGAAAGGAACATGAGAAACGGGTCCTGAGTTTACTCATTTACTCATGCGCTGTTTATCTGTTCGGTTCCCTCCCTCCCTTCAGGTTCAGTATCATCTTTCTGTTACTGATAAATTCTTGCCAGTGAGCAAGATCACGCACCTCTGGAGCTGCCCAGCTGTGTGAGTCTGCCTGCACCAATGCACCATTTGGGGCAAAATCCTGTGAGCAGAGAGGAGCTGCTGCATCTCCCTTGATGCAGAGCTGCCCTGCCTGACCATCTGTGGCCTCTGTCAGCCTCTTGGTTTCCAGAAAAATTGTTTTCTCCTAAGCAACCCACCAGTTTTTGACAGTTTTTCCCCTTTTGCCATGTGCCTCAGGAATCCAAACCTGAGCTTCATGTTCTTCGTTTGATGTGACACTGATAGAAACCCCTCATCCATTTCAGTGTGGTCACTAGGGAGGAAATTATGAATTTAGGAATGAAGCGCACGGCAGGATCTTCTCACATGCTTTAAAAAAGATGGACTGGATCTTTCAAGTCTGACTTGAGGCTCTGCAATGACAGGGTGACCTCCTGCCATGGCAGCGCTGGAGGAACTCCAAGAGCTCACAGGGATTTGCAGCGCTGTCGTTACAGGGGAGCACGGCAGAAAATCTGCTGCTTCCTTTGGCCATCTGGCTTCTGAAACCTCCTGCAAAACTTCCATCTTTTTCTTCTTAAAAAGCAACGGTTAAAATAGGAACCAGGAGCAGAAAGCAGCTCCCTTTCCACGCTGACAGTTTATCAACATGGGAAGCAGTTTAATCATGAGAGATCTCCAGTGACGTCAAAATAGATCTGTAAAATGAGCAGTAGTTCAACTAAATGGGTAGTGAAGGTCCGAATAACAAAGGGTTCATTCATATATTATGTTCTGAGTAACACTGAATCTACAGACAGACTGGTTAATAATGGTACATCCATAAGGACCTAGTTTTTCCCTTCTGTCCATATCTCTTCTTAAGTGAGTTTTTGACAGGATGCATATTCTTACATCTCGACTGTAAGTTCAGTGATGCTGCATCTCTTCATCGAGTCCTTCCTTAGTATGTGAATTCTGATACTGCCTTTAAACGAGCTTCATGCACCCAGAAGCCAGGTCCTTGTTCTGCCTGGGCTGTCACAGAACTCCAAGTAGCAAGTAACCATAGAAAAGGTGAATATTCGACTCCTTTACTGTCTATAATTATTCACACTTCTGCAAGTTCACTGGAAAATGCCTCTTGGTTGTGTCGCTGTGTAAATGCGCTTGGTTGGGGGCAGCAAAGCCAGCACTGATTTCCCAGGCTGACGTCCCTCCTCTGGGCTGGGGCTGCTGGTCCTACCAGCAGGAGCAATACGTGGAATAAACTCACAGCTTCTGCCACCATGGGATCGTAAAAACGATCAGATGCTACACAAGTGGATGTTTGGTCTTCACAGTAGCAAATAAACGCATTAAATATGAACTCTGTGGAATGCTTCATAAAAACAGCTTTTACTTTTATTTGCCTCTGGTTTGGGTTTGCTTTCAGTGTCAGGATTTTAGGCCTGTCATGTAAGCGTTGAGTGCCGAAATCATAACCGGGGAGCATCTGCGGTTGCCAGTTTCTCTTTGCCTCGCTGCATCCTCACCCACTAGCTGTTCCCACTGACTCCACGTGAGCAGGAAGGGCCCAGCCTGGCCCTCCTGGGTTTGCGTGGTGGTGAGGAACATGGCACGGTTCCCACGTGGACCTTGGGTACCACTGGACAGCAAGAGCCGCAGCAGTCGTGGCCGTGTGTCTGCCTCAAGGTGATGTTTTGGGTGCTAAACCGCTGGATGAATCCTGGGGCTTGTGCAGCTGTGCAAAGTCATTAAAAATAGTGCGGTAGGAGCTGTGAGAAGCAAATCTGGTGCAGGTCTCTCCCTGGGGTGTTGTGACATCTTGCCATCCCTCAGACCACTGCAGTCTCACTTCCACTAGGGCTTCCTTTTATTTTTAACCTCGCAGCGTGAGACTGATCAGATGTTATCGCTCCTGACCTTTGTCTCCTTCTGCAACATCAGAGCTGACTCGCGTATCCCACTTATCTCCCGCTTTTAGAGGCTGCCAGGCGGGATCGCGGGCTGTGCCGTGGAGCGCTTTGCCCTGCGGTTGGTGTCGGTGGCTGCATGAAAGGAAAATGCCACTCGGCTGCTCTGAGCCTGGCCTGGTGATAATGCTGCGTGCGTCCCTCTGGTCCCCCGATAAGCGCCCAAAGGGCAGGCAGGGAGAACGTCTCCTCGGGGATCAGCGCACACCAGGCCCTATAGATAGAACCACATATATATAGAACAACATGAAAGCTTTTTGCTTTCTTCTTTTCAACAGCATGATGGCTAAGTATCACATCCAGGGACGCTTTCGGACCTGACCCCTCCAGGGGTCTGGGCTCATTGTACCCACAAGTTCTCCACCAGGAATGGAGATTTGACACTGAAACCCAAACGGGCTGCAAAGCATTATTTCGTGGTCCTGATAAATGCACAGAGACCGGGGAGGGTTGGTGTCCCTTTATCTTCAAAACGGACAGCAGGACAAAATGTTTCTGTTTGGGTTATTGGCTTTTCATAGGTGTCACCCAACCACCAAACAGTTATTGCTGCTGCTGATGGGCGATAACTCTGTCAGTGGCATCTGGGTGCTGACACCATGGCTAGCTAGGCCGAAATGAAGATAAGGTTTTTCTATATTGAGTAAGTCTATTGATCCAGTTGGCCTGCTGTCCTGTGCCTGATAATAGCATGTTTCCAGGAGAAGCGAGCCTCCCTCTGTTCTGTACATTGTTATACACTGTGTATATATATAGATGATCTATTACATGTATATCAATGCTGCGTATTTTGGATTAAACAATGAGGAATTCCTTTCTGAGCAATGCTCTTAAAAGCATGCTGCTTTTGCTTCTTTTCACTTGGATATAAAGTTGCAAATGCTGCTGAGGATCATAATGTTTAAATGTCAGAGATGATATTTGAAAATAGCTGAAGTAAAAATGCAAGTAGCTTAATGCCAGCAACTCCCAGCTTTCACTGACTGGTGTGTGCCAGTAATCTGTCTCCTTATTCAGAACCAACCAGCCAAAAAAAGAGAGGAAAAAAATTACCAAAAAGAAAAAACCCACAGTTCTCTCTGTCTTCAGATTTGTTTAAAATAGTTCCTATTCTTTCACAGACTTAATGATAAATAACTTTGAATATTGCCCTATTGTCTACATGCGGAAAGACGGCGAGTGGAAGCTTACATTCGCATTACTGCAAGTTAATTAATTTCTATAAAGATACGGGTGGGTGTTTAGGTTTGCAGATTTCAACAAGAGCTTCTGGTCTTATCACCTTGTCAAAAAGACATTACGCTACATGTCTGTTAGAGGATTCCAGGAAAGCTAGCGAGCTTTGGGTGAGAAACTGCCAGTTAGGAAAGCAGCACGCCTGGAACAGCAAGCAGGAAATTTAGAATACTCCTCTCCAAAAGAAAAAAAACTTTGATGTTCAGTACTGGACTCTAGATGATGACTCTGCTTCTGCCCCTGCAAGAGGGGAATGGCAGCAGAGCTGTTTTTGTGGATTAAAGCCAAAAGCTATTAGCAGTCCTTTCTGCACTCACCCACAGTGCCTGGGGCACTGGGTTTAGTGTCATCGTATTAATAACCACACGTGTACTGTTAATTAACATATCTGAATCTTACTCCTGTGAGGTAGCTCGGCTGTGACCCGGTGGGAGAAAAAGTTCCCCCCGGGTGAGCAGAGCCGTGGGGTCCCTCGTACGGCCGAGGCTCAGCGCAGAGCTGCCGCGGCTGCTCTAGAAACGTGTTCGTCAGCCCCAGACGCTGCTGGCGACAAATGACATTTCTTTGCCTTTGTACCCTAGGGCGTAAGATGTGACGTTGAAATTCAAGATCAATTCTTTTTCACTGAGGAATGATAGCCCTGCGTCTAAATTATCTCAGGGCTTAATTCACATCAGTTAAACCTTTTCAAAGGCTTATTAAAATTCCTTAAGTGTGTCCAGCTTATCAGCAGTTGAGTGTCAATGGCATTATACAAATGTTATTGGAAATAACTGTTAACTATTGTTTGACTATATTATTCTCATATATGTGTATACATAACACCTGTGACTATTAATACTACTTAGTAGTTACACGACTCCTTTCATCTGGTGATCGTAAGGCATCACCCAGGGCACCAACTACCATTCTCCTTTCTAAATATGGGAAAACTGTCATGTCCAGTGGCGGCGTGTCATACTTGGGTTCAGCATCCTCCACTGCATCCTGCCAGGCCCTCCGTCTGCCCCGTGGGTTTTTAAGAGGACTTTGTTTATGTGTGCTGCTGCAGCACCTAAACCTTGCAGCCTGGCCCCGGGCAAGCGCGGTCTTCAGTGTGGGCAAACACAGGGCAACGGCGCTGCTCCTTCGCCGAGCCACCCGCGATGCTGGAAAACGTATAGGTCGATACGTAGACCAGTATAGACTGACCGGCGCGCGGCGGGCGCGCGGCGACGCCGGAAAACGCGTAGGTCGATGCGTAGACCGGTGTAGACTGACCGGCGCGCGGCGGGCGGCGACGCCGGAAAACGCGTAGGTCGATGCGTAGACCGGTGTAGACTGACCGGCGCGCGGCGACGCCGGAAAACGCGTAGGTCGATGCGTAGACCGGTGTAGACTGACCGGCGCGCGGCGACGCCGGAAAACGCGTAGGTCGATGCGTAGACCGGTGTAGACTGACCGGCGCGCGGCGACGCCGGAAAACGCGTAGGTCGATGCGTAGACCGGTGTAGACTGACCGGCGCGCGGCGACGCCGGAAAACGCGTAGGTCGATGCGTAGACCGGTGTAGACTGACCGGCGCGCGGCGACGCCGGAAAACGCGTAGGTCGATGCGTAGACCGGTGTAGACTGACCGGCGCGCGGCGACGCCGGAAAACGCGTAGGTCGATGCGTAGACCGGTGTAGACTGACCGGCGCGCGGCGACGCCGGAAAACGCGTAGGTCGATGCGTAGACCGGTGTAGACTGACCGGCGCGCGGCGACGCCGGAAAACGCGTAGGTCGATGCGTAGACCGGTGTAGACTGACCGGCGCGCGGCGACGCCGGAAAACGCGTAGGTCGATGCGTAGACCGGTGTAGACTGACCGGCGCGCGGCGACGCCGGAAAACGCGTAGGTCGATGCGTAGACCGGTGTAGACTGACCGGCGCGCGGCGACGCCGGAAAACGCGTAGGTCGATGCGTAGACCGGTGTAGACTGACCGGCGCGCGGCGACGCCGGAAAACGCGTAGGTCGATGCGTAGACCGGTGTAGACTGACCGGCGCGCGGCGACGCCGGAAAACGCGTAGGTCGATGCGTAGACCGGTGTAGACTGACCGGCGCGCGGCGACGCCGGAAAACGCGTAGGTCGATGCGTAGACCGGTGTAGACTGACCGGCGCGCGGCGACGCCGGAAAACGCGTAGGTCGATGCGTAGACCGGTGTAGACTGACCGGCGCGCGGCGACGCCGGAAAACGCGTAGGTCGATGCGTAGACCGGTGTAGACTGACCGGCGGGCGGCGACGCCGGAAAACGCGTAGGTCGATGCGTAGACCGGTGTAGACTGACCGGCGGGCGGCGACGCCGGAAAACGCGTAGGTCGATGCGTAGACCGGTGTAGACTGACCGGCGGGCGGCGACGCCGGAAAACGCGTAGGTCGATGCGTAGACCGGTGTAGACTGACCGGCGGGCGGCGACGCCGGAAAACGCGTAGGTCGATGCGTAGACCGGTGTAGACTGACCGGCGGGCGGCGACGCCGGAAAACGCGTAGGTCGATGCGTAGACCGGTGTAGACTGACCGGCGGGCGGCGACGCCGGAAAACGCGTAGGTCGATGCGTAGACCGGTGTAGACTGACCGGCGGGCGGCGACGCCGGAAAACGCGTAGGTCGATGCGTAGACCGGTGTAGACTGACCGGCGGGCGGCGACGCCGGAAAACGCGTAGGTCGATGCGTAGACCGGTGTAGACTGACCGGCGCGCGGCGGGCGGGCGGCGGCGCTGAGCAGCGTGGAAGGGTTTCTGGAGGGGAGGTGGCTTTGTCGCTCTTTTGATGGGTGTCCCCATGCTGGCAGGGAATCTGGGAAAAGCAGATCAGTCTGGCATTAATATCTCGTCTCTGTCCTCTCTCACAGCATCAGTCTCTGAAGGGCCGTGAATGCTATTAGTTCCATGATCCCGTGCCTGACCCCAGGGGTGGGGATGGAGGAAGGTTCCTGGGTGTCAGATCAAGGTGCTGCCTGTCCTGGCATCGGATACAGCCGCGGGAGGTTGGGATGGGGTTGTTGGGGCGTGTGTGTGAATATCCAGTCGGAAACGCTTGGGACTAGGTCTCAAGTGTCCTTACGCCTTATTTTCTTTCTTTCTTTTCCCCTGCACTGTAAACACACAGCTCCTACCCCTCCAGGCAGTGATGGGGGATAGATTTTATACACCTTTGTATGTACTTTGAGGTTCTGTATGGAGAACGCGTTCTGAGGAACTGACCGTTTGTTCCAGAAACCACTAGGTAGCACTGTGAAATAATGTTCTGCCGCCCCCCTCCCCATTTCACCACCCCCCTCCCCGCTGGCCTCAGCAGGACAAAGACAGTGAAAGTTCCGGTGTGTTTGGGCTCAGCAGGGGTAAGGGTAGCGAGGGTGGGTTTAAAAACTTTCTCCAGCGCTGGGTCCACAGTCGCGCGTGGGAGAAGCCGCTGTGACCCAACTGTCACTGTATTCGCCCTTGGGCGCTGCTCGGCATCGCTCCAGCGGGTACCCACCCGAGGCGTGGGACCTGCCAGCTCCTGCTGGTGAAGCACCCCGGGGGCTCGCACTGATGAAAGCCCTAGGTGGAAGCACTAATACGTGTAATGTTTTATTCTGCTAATAAGTGAGCGTCAGCACCGAAAGTCTGCAACGCGGGCTGCAGACCTTCCTGAAGTTACTCTTTGCGCTTCGATGGCGACGGCCGGATGTGACAGCCGAGATGTACCGCGCTCTGATTTATTGCACGTTATTCTCATAATAAGCGTTTTGCTCACATAAAAAGTCTCCTTACTGGAAGCTATTTTTCTAATTTTTATGGAGAAATTATGAATGTAGCCTAATATATTAACTTTCAGTTGAAACTCAAAATTATTTTTGGTTAAACTCTGAGTTTCTTCTGTCTCAATAGGATTTATTAATTCCTATGAGATCCATAATATTTCTAATTTTCATTGGAACATGCCACAAAGGAAAATGTGTTGTCTTGTTTTAATATGTTAAGGGTTATCTTTCCAAAGGAATGGAGTCAGGTAAAACCCGGGGTTTGATTATTAACTTGTTTTAATTAAATTAGTTAGATCAGGGAAATACTTTGGATTGCTAATCCCAAAATTACTTTAAAATTAAAATTGGCAAGCCATCTATTTTAACTTCAGAGCTTCAGCAAGTTAGTAAGTTAACTTTCTGGGTTTTGTTTAACTCTACTCCACGTAGTCAACTGTATAACAGCCAAACTGTAGAGCAGCTTATGCACTTTTATATTTAAATACCCGGCAGCTAACTGCAATGTGTGTTACTGCAACAGCACCATATCACTGCTTTTTAAAATTAGACCTTGCTCTGGCTGCCGCAGGGAGAGGAGACGTGATAAAGGGATTGAGCATCACGCTCTGCAATAACTGCTGGCCTTAAACGCTCGAGTTACAGAAACCCGGAGTTGCCACCGCTGCCGGAAAGGTCCGCGTGGTCCCTGGCTTTGGGGGTCACAGCGTGGACGCTAGTCACTGTCAAACGCTTTGGAGAACTTCAGCATCAGCGTGAGCCGAGGAGCTGGAAATTAGGACAAGGAGGTTGTTTTTATGTATCCCCTAATGTTTTTCCGTCTGCCACATCTAGACAGACGGATGATGGTTGTGGGCCCCTCGAACTGAACTACTCCATTCTAAGATAATTCTGTTCACAAAAGCGTTTGTTGAGTTGGGTATAATTCACATCCGGCAGGAAGATGCTCGGAAAGTGCTGACTAAAGAGGGCAAAGTGTACTAGAGGTTGTCTCTCATCTCGTGCGAGCCAAGGACGTCCCAATTGAAGCTGAAACAAATGTCCTTGCTTTGCCCTGACAAGGGCCTGAATTGCTTGATGTTTTCACCTTTTTATAGGTTTGGCCACCCTGGCTTACAGCAAAATAACATTGTGGCATCACCTGCTGCTCCAGCGGTGTCTGTTAACACTTGCTGGGCGGTTGCTTTACCTTATCTGGTTACTTCTGCAACATCTGCGAGCAAGTTATGTGGTATTTTCGTCCCCCCGAGGATTTATGGTGACCTCTCGGGGACCTTAATCATTGGATCGATGTGCCTCTGACACCTGTAGATCAACATAAACTTGACCCTTGGTCTTGACAAATCTATCACCACAATGCCTGCCTTTTTTTTTTTTTTAAAGCATCCCCATTGCGGGGAGCGGAGGGGGTTTGGGCTGGACGGAAAGGGGGGTGGTGGCAGGGCAGAGCCCCATCCGTCTGAAGGTCAGAAGTCAAAATGATAAAGGAAGCCCCTGCCTGCGGTACCCGGGTGGAGCATTGGGATAATGGGGGAGCAGCTTGGGATAAGGCCCTTCCAGGCTTCTGGGGTATAGCCGGGTCCCCAGCAGGACCGACGCCAATGTCTGGGGGAAGAGCTCTGTAAAACGCCGTATTCGGTGAAAGCGCTGCTCCCCTCCTCGGGGACCTCTGATAAGACGAGATCTGCTGCTTTAAAAAGCTGCTGGTTGTGCTCATCCTATCTTTAGCTCAGGTCATCAAAAAGCGTTTTCTCTTTTCAAAAGTCCGTTCCTCTCTGGGCAAAGGCTTTCCCGCACTCACCCCCTGCTCCATCCTTTTTTCCATCCAAGCGCTCCGAAGCAGGGGTTTCTGTCCCGCCTGAGTTCAGCGGACGATGGAGAACCCTCGTTCCTCACCTGAACGCTGCCTCTGTAATGCGACGTGTGAGGTTAAACTTGTGATTCTGCACCAAATGAAGGTCAGAGTTACAATTCAAACAGGCTCTTCCCAATTTTAAGACCTCACCAGCTCTGAATTTACTGGGGAAAAAAAAAAACCACCACCAAAGTAAGAGGCAGTGCATACTGCAGGAATCACAAACGTAGGTAAAGAGCTCTCTGTGGAATAGTAATTACAGCCAGGCTGCATTTTCACAGCGTGACTTAATTTTTTTTTCCCAAAAACTCTTCTGAAAAATATCGGTGACGCAAAAATTCCCAAGTCATCAGTTCTGGTTTTAAGAAAAAATCAAAATACAGGATGAAGTCTTGTGGCCTACATTGTTTTCCTCAACAGATTTTGAACCTTCTCTAAGTATATTCGTTTTCCCTTAGAAGGTGAGTGAGATCCTACTATCTTGGCTGATAAAACAGGAATGGTCTCAAAGGAGACTTTTGATTTAAAAGCATCTGGCCAACGCATTATGAATAGGGTGATGCTCTTCAACTGGCACACGCCAAAACCTGCCAAATTTGTGTGGAGTTATTTCGCCTAAAAAAAAAGAAAAACCAAAACAGGATAGTGTAAGTGGGAACTAATTGTTTGAATGGCCTCTCCAGTCCCAGGCACCTGCACCTCAGTCTAAACTTGACTCCTGTCATTTATGGTCCCTGAGCATGTCACATCGACTTCTGGATGAAAGGACTGAGTAGAGCTAATGAGTCCCAATGTCTTGATTTCAGCTGCAGTTGGGAACAGCTGTGTGAAGGGAAGGAACCTGCCTGGAAAATGAAAGGAGTGGCCATCTGGGAGGCAGGGGAACGAGGAGAAAACAGGAGACATCTCCTTCTGCTCTGCAATTAATCAAGGTTTCTGTCTTTCAAGACAAATCTTGGAGGGCCAACTTGGCTATCCTGGAGAAGAATCTTCAAACCAATTAATTTTGCACTTGTCGGAATGGTCTGTTTTACTACTGGGTGCAAATTAGTGTCTGACTTTGGGAAAATCACCTGTTTATACACTGAGGTTTGCACAAATCTGCCCCCAAAATACCTTTCTGTGCGAGACAAGTTGAGCATAGAGACATTGACGCTCACCAGAAGAGCGTCGTGTCACCAGAACTGCGATCATGGTTTCTCCGTGCTGTAAAGCTGAAGAAAAAGAGAGCCTTGCATTTAAGCTTGGGTCTCAATTGCATGACGCTTAAAAACATATTTGCATCCAACCTCTGGTTTCGGAGCTCCCTTGCTCTATCTAAAGGTTTATAAGGCCAAAAAAGAACAGGACTAATAAGATGGTTTAGCCTGGTATCTTTCATGACAGAGTCCAAGTGTCTTCCGTACGCTCCCCTAGCCCTTCTCAGTTTGAGTATCTAACATCGCAGTATGGTACTCACTATCCAATATAGCTATCCTTGCAACAAGCCCTTGCCATGACCGTGAAGTCAGCAAGTCAAATGCATTGGAGAAGGAACCTTCTGTGTCATTGCAACGGTGGGTCTACGTATCTGCTGAGTGTAGGCAGATGGAGTCAGGCTTCCTGTACAAGACAGGACTAAACACCAAATTGCTGTCTTCTAGGGAAAAATAAGGGAAGCACTGGGTGTGTAAAAGGAAAATCATTCCCATCTCCCCAGTGATTTTCATGGTATGTAAAATAAGATTGACATCTGAAATGGATTCTTTTATTCAGAAATCCTCACCAGGGCTCAGCCAGGTGATTCCTGCATCAATGCTGCAGGAGCTTTGATGTGAAACGCTAACACTCCCTGATCTTCTGAGTAATTTGAGATAAATCCCTGTTTCTGGATGCATCGATTCATCAACACATAAAACAGCAGTCCTTGTCGGAGCTTGTGGGGATGGTGGTTCTCGGATAAGTCACGCTTCGGCGCGCAGCGTTCTGAAATGCTTAAACGAAGGAACTGAAGATGCGTGGATCGTTATTATTTTGTAATAGGACCTAAACTAGGTGTTTGGCGGCTGTAGCCATCAGGTATTGCGCATGCCCTGCAGATCCCCCCGCGCGGGGCGGTTTGCTGCCGCGCAGGTTGATTTCGGCATGTGTCATCTGGACGCGCACTGCCAAAAGCCATCCGTCATCTCCTGTTGTGACCTTGTACCACCTGTCTGTCCCGTGCAAGGCCAGCAATTAAAATGTAAGGTAATGAAGACAGCGAGACATGAAAGGGCTTTTCACTAGCTGATCAAAGGGGCAGAGCACAGTGCTTTCACAAACAGAATCCTGAGACCAATAGGACTGGAAATGCAGTTGGGAAAGAAAGAAAAGCAATGAGGGTATTTGGACACGAATGTACAACACTCTCCGTCATTCCAGCGTGCTGTACTGGGGTGGTTCTCTCGTGTGCTTCCTTTTTTGTGTAGGGAAAAACATCAAGTACTTACTTTCATCTTGTTACCTGGGGAATAGTCTGTGTATAAACCCGAAATGCTATAGTGTTACTGCCGAGGGCTGAGCAGGGAAATTTGGTTTCCAGTTTTAATGTCTCAATGTGTAAGAAGTGATTTTGGCTTAAATTCTCAAGGTGAAATACTGATGGGCTTTAAACTGGTGTTTAACCAGACAAACGGAGTCACCTCAGGCCTGGCTCTTGGAGGTACCGATGACCAGCAGCTCTCGCTGGGGGGTTTCTGTGCATCTAAAAGGAGAAATTAGCTTGAGGTCCCAGACGGGCACGCTGGATGCCTGTGAGTGTTGGATGAGAGATACGGTAGAACATCTCTTTTTATAGCAGCAATTTCACATCTTCAGAACTAGGGCTAAGAAAAGCAATTCTTTTGGCATTGCTCGAAAAGGGCTGTCCGTAAAGATGCCAGTGAGAAACCGTTATTCTGAGCATGGCTGTACGCAGGGCATCTCTGTACGTTTAGTGGCTGTAGGATGGGGACTCTTGCAATACCTGTTGATGTACAGGGTATGGGTTGCTTTGTGGGCATGTAATTGGAAAGAAAAACTCAGATACACCCCGTAAGCCACCACAAGTATAAAAACTCCTCTAACCCTCATAACCAGAAATAAATAGCGTAAGGATACTAGAGCCTCAGCATGGGAGGATGCCAGAAATGTAGCCGGGTGTCAGCATGTCCATCTACTTCCACTCTGAGCCCTCGTGCGCTGTGTCGGTATGAGAATCTTCAGTGGGATTAACCATGTCCGTAAAGTGAAGTGTGTGTAATTGCGGGATGAATCCGGACCTGTCTCCGTGGGTCTGCAGCGGAGAGGGAAGCAGCAGCTGACACTGCACAATGCATAAAGCAGTACATGAAACCTCAAGTCAACCAAGATTTGTATTTTCCTTCCCTGAGACAGCATAAATCATCTTGAGATCATTAGAACCGACTTGGTGAAGCCAGGCAGTAGGACTTCATTCTAATTTTTTGGTACTTAAAAATATAATAAACTTATTGGACTGAAATGGGTTTGGATTTTTTTTGGTGACCAGTTTTTTAACGGCTTCTCCTGACGACAGCCAGCCAGCACTGCGCACATGCCTGTACGCTGCACCTCCACTGACCGCAGTGGCTGCTCTGAAAGCAGCTTTTATTTTTCACAGATAGTAAGGAATACAAAAAAAATCCTGGCCAGGAAGATGGGATTTGGGGGCAATTTCTAGGAGCCGGTACTGTGACTTATTCAAAGCCTATGCTGGAGGACAGTGCAATCTACTTAGGAAATGTCTGCTGTGCTAAAATAAATGAGGGTATATTCTGGCAGCAGCAGAGTGCACCAAATCCTATTCCCAATACCTGGAACACCCAGCAAATGTTTCTGAGAGTAGATGTTTTTAACTGTGGAAGTTAATAATTTAATATCCAGATTTGTCGGTTCTCAAACTAAAATGCCTTTCAAAATTATGTTTGTCATGTTTCTTACTAAGTAGCAGTTAGAACAGTTCACATAGTTTGAAATACTTAACAAACTTGCTTTTCTTTTCCTATCTGAGCCTGTTAACTCCTGACCTTGCCCGCTGTACAACCGGTGTCATTCATGTTTGTTTCTCTGTCAGCCTACCCATCTCCACAAATAGTAATTTAGCTCCAGGAAGTCTCCCCAAGACCAATTCATTTTAGCCAACCCTAGAAAATAAAATTATTGTGGCCACTAAGAGATTCTGCCCCTTTGCAAATTAGTTTTTCTTTTGGACTTTTTTTCCAGCACATCAAACTAAGCAAGTATTGAGTGATCCCTGCAAATCACATTGGTGAACCCCTGCACTTGCATGGCCCCCGCTTACGGTTGTGTGGGAGTGAGGGTCTGCCTGTGCTGACCCCATTGCAAACATGACGCCCCTCTCTGAGAGCTGGGAGAAGTGTTTGCGTCTCCTGACTCAGAGACCTGTGGTTTAGCCATTTGCCCGCGCTGCTTTGTTGACACAAAAAGAAGTTATTTTAGGCAGGGATGACTTCACAGACGTACTGCAGTCTCTGTGGAGTCAGCGCATCAATTGCTCCGCACACGGAGCTGGTTTAAAAATGCCCTGCTTTGCTTTTCTGAGTTTTCATCTCTCTTCCTCGGCTTCCATCAGCTTTTCCTCTTGCTCGGTTTCTGGGAAACAGTTTGTTATCGGTCTTACCCTGCCTCTTAACATACTAATCCAGACTCCATTGACATGACTTGTGTGTGATATGCAATCCCAGTAACTCCTTTATGCAAAGACAGAGAAACCTGCCTTTTTTACTCATCTCAGCCATAGTAGCCATTTCACGCAACAGCCTGGGGCAAGCCTGCGTAGTACTGGGATAGAAGTGGTGGGGATGCTTTAAAACCCGTCGGTTAGCTAAGGGACAGCAGTATAACCTTCACTGTAGGTAGAAGCAGCAGCAATAACCTAGTTCAGATGGTGCTTTCGCTCTGTGTTTTCTGAGGGCTGCAGTGGGAAGTGAGAAGAGAGGAGTTTGAGATCCTTAAAGGTCCCTTGTTGGTACCTAGAAGGAAAAATCAGTGTGGATCAGTGAACTGCTCGAGAAGTGGAGGAAGCAGTAAGGATGAGCCCTCTGTTGAGGCTGGATTGCAGTTTGTACTAAACAGCAAGCTGTTCTGAGGTGGAAAAAGCAGGTGGAAAAAACCCGCTGGAATTCCCTTTGGTGTGGAAGTGACCTAGAGAGGTTAGGGAAGGCCTGTGGCTGACGGCTGCTCTGAGGAGAGTGGCAGGGTTTAAAATGACTGCGGGAGACAGGCAGTGATTTTCAAGTAACGTATTCCATGTCACTTTGCTAAACCTTGATTTCACAAATTTATTGCCAGTGCTTGATCTTCTGTTAGGAGAAATCTCTGCTTCCTTCTCTTTCTGCATCAAAATGGAGCATCAAGTTTGTGTAGTAGTCAATATCTAACCACGGAGGAATGAAAGATCAGACTCCAGCCTAAAAGCCTATCCCTTTCTCACTTTGGAGACAACGTGGAGTAGCATTTTAAAGGTGTTGATTCTTCTTAATAATCCCCATTAACAAGAAATCACTTACTGCTGATAGTGATCTAAACTGTTGTCAGTGAGATGAATTAGGAGCAGGGGGATAGGGAGAGGAGGTTGTTGATCTGTTGTTTTCCTGATGGGCTTCTCTGGAACATTGCAAGATTTAGCTAATTCCTGCCAGGACCATATCGCCTTGTTTTCTCACTCCAGAGAATAACTTTCTATGGAAAAATTCCTTGAATTTAAGGAGTAAAACTCTGGCCACCGATGCACTTCAGGAACTGCAGGGGTGTTATTTGGGAAAAACAATTACTTCAGTTCCTACAAAACTGCTAAAGGCAAGGGATTTGGTATCAGTCTCTTACAGCTGACAACTTGTTCCTGTGCTAACTGTGTGAATTCCAGATAGTTTGTATAAACCTTCCATATGCGGTTTGTCTCAAGAAGACAAGTGGTGCTGAGCTGCTCTTGCCCTGTTACCTTCAGGGGGAGCTGGGGCACTGGATTCTGGTAAAAAAGTGGGTCTAAACCAGAGAAATGAATGCCAGTGCCAGCCTGTGTAATCCTGAGGAAATACAGGGAGATCAATCCCAAGTCCAAATCTTATTAAAACCTCTTTCCTACACCCCTTAGCATGCCCCAAAACACTGAGAAGGTCTCTGATTTCAGGCTCCCTGGATGAATGCCAGCATACACACTTCCCTCTGGAATAATGTTTCCTAAGCACAGGCTTTTCATGTTGCTCCACAGATGTGGAACACCTCAGGTTCAGGCAGAGAAACATGTCAAATTTGCCATCAGTTTTTCTAAGCTTTGAAGAGGATTGGACTCAGGAGAGCGCATCACCGTGCTGTGGTGTGTGCCAACAGCCTCGGTGCCTTCGGAAGTCCCAGGGAGACCTTTTACCGCCGCCTGACCCTCTTGGCTGGACTGGCTGCGGAGGCTGTTCTTGCAGCGGCGCTGCGGCCAAAGGGGCGGCAGACCTGGAGGAGCAAGGCCAGTAGCAACAGGGTGTGCATGTGAAGGCAGTGAGGACCCCTTGGCCAAAATCAGTGTGCCGGGGTTAATTCCTACCGTGGATCTCTCTCGCCTCTTGGCTTCCCCTTAATCCAGCTAAAGAAAGGTCTTTAAGCGTGCCTCACCCTGCGGCTGCTGTGCCTCCTGCCAGAGCCGGGCTGCTCTGCGCTCGGCCCCAGCCAGCTGCCGTTGTGTCCTCTGCCTAAAGCGCGTTCTGAACTGGCTCCAAGGTTCCGGCTGCTGTTCCAAGCCCTTGTCTTATCCTGCCATGCCTCTGCTCGTGATGCAATTCCCGCCGGAATGGGGAAGCGTGGGGAGGAGGGGACCATGTAGTACATCCATCCCTACTGAGAACGAGCACAGCAGAGTCCTGGAAATAGGACCCAAAGCTGGTGCCCGGAACAACCTCTGCAGAGCAACAGCAGGCTAAATCCCACTGGATGGTCGGATTCCCTGATAGCTGTAGCTCTGAGATCTTACAGGATGAAAATACACAGATCCGAAGAAATTAAGGGGTCTGAGGAAGGGAAAGGATGTTCAGAGTATGTGTGGGGGGGGGGTGCTGTGTTGATGTGTGGAGTTACGTTTTTCTGCGGCTTTTCCTGGAAGCTCGGTGCAGTCCCTCTTAGTAGATCACTTAATGGAGTGCTCCGCTCAGGGACAACTTCTGAAAGTAGAAGTTCACGTTTTTGCTACTCTTAATGCTCAGAACATGTCCTGTCTCCTGAGGCCTCCCTGTGAGCTCTGATCTGGCCAAGTTCTGCGGTGGCAGGATCAAACTGCCAGTGACACCAGCATCTCGGAGTGGGGTGACAGCATTGTGCCCATTTTACAGATCAGGCAGACCGAGGCACCAAACTGCAACTCCCTCACAGCATCCAACAGTGGCGGAGTTTAGACCCAACTTTCTCCTGCCCCCTGCTGTGGTCTTTGCCATGGGCTCCCGAGAAGGTAGACAACCTTGGCCCTCTTAGAGCAGAGTATGTTCTGGCTAACCTGCTGCCTCCTTGCCACCTGCAGAAGTCTGTGTGTCCTTGCAGAGCCAAGCCTGTGTGGGAAGAAGGCAAAAGTCATCGTGCAACCAGTGATACCAGGATTGGTGAAGATAAGGAAAAGTAGCCTTTCCTTCTTCCAGGGTTGCACAGCTATGGGGCTGGCCACAGCTCCTGTGCGCTTAGGGGCAGGCAGCCCTGTGTCCCTGCTTCAGGCTTAGTTGTAACAGACCCGATGTCCCTCTGCCTCCCTGGGGTAAGTGCCCCCGAGGTGGACTCTCCTGGGGGGGTGGCAGAAGGCCCCCCTTTGCTGAGCCCTGAGCCCCAGACAGGTGTCTATGCTCCACGCTGCATCAGGGGCTTTGTGAGTAGCACCCAGAGCTCCTCTTCCATTTGCAGAGATAGGAAGGAGCTCAGAGCTCCTTATCTGTGCAATCCTACCTCGGGGGGAGGGAGGGTGTGAGGTTGGTCCCCTTGGGATGGAGGGATAGAGGCTGCAGGCAGCTTCCATTCCCCGGCAGCCTTTCATCCCATGTCCCAGGGCCACAGCCACCCTGTCTCCATCCCTGTTTACTGATGGGGCCGATATGGCCAAGGCAGGAGAGGTTGCAGGTTCCCCTAATCGCCTTGTCACCGGGCCGGACAATCTCACACACTCAGAGGATGTTTTGACTGCGCTGAATTACAATGTTTGTTGTTTCTCACTCCCAATAATTGACATTTGATAGCGACTACTGTAAAAGCGGCCGAGGGGCTGAGGCAGGGAGCCGGGCGGTGGGCAGCCCCGCTCGCTGCCCCTGGGCAGTTTGGCGGCAGGCGGGAGGGTCTTTGCCCCTCTCCCCCATGGGGACAGGGCGTGGAGCGGCCACGGAAACCTCCCGCTGATGCGCGGGGGTCAGTTCCCTCCGGCAGAGCCCGATCCTCTTGGTTTACGGCTTGGAGTGCTGGTAACCCCCTTTTCCGTGCAGGGAAGAAACCAGCCGCTCGTCCCCCCGTTCCCGGAGACTCGGAGCGACGGGGTCACCGACGGGCGGTGCATAGCGGTCCTCCGCGGGCCGCTCAAAAAGCGGCTTTTAAATAGTTTTTGAAAGACGTAAAAAATATAATCACAGTTTGCAGGCGTTCAAACGGGAATTGCTGGAATTACAGGAGGGCTACACAAAGCGGGGGGCGCGGGGGGACCGGCAGGGAAAGGCTCCCGGGGCGGCAGGGGGCGGCCGGTGAGAGCCCCGGGGCGGGCGGCTCCGCACCCCGCCGTCGCCGGGGGATGCTGGCGGGGGGGGGGGGGGGGGAGCGGCACAAGGAACGCCAGGGACGAGCAAGGTTAAGCCACTCTCTTTAATGACAACTCTCTGATCTCCGTCAGCTTGTACAGCAAAGGGAAACACGGACGAACGGGCGGCGGGGCAAGGGGCGGACAGTGCATTTCAATACTAACTCACGTTTTAGTGCATAACCCTACGGGGACCTGGCAGGTCGGAGTGTCTGTATTCCTCAAGGTGGGGGGGTGTGTCGGGGGGTCTGTCCTCATCCGTGCGCTGGCGAGAGCCGCCGCCAACCCCGCTCCCGGCCCGGTACTGGGCATCTGTGGGGTGCAGCCGGCCGGCGTTTAGCAGCCTCGCAGGGGGGAGACCTGGGGGCTGGCGAGATACTGAGCTGGCAGCGGGGACCATACGGGAAGTGCAAAAATTAAATGTGTGTCTCAATAATAATTAGTATCGGGTAAAAATTTGAGGGAGGGGAAAGAAAAAAAAAAAAAAAGAGTTGCAGGGCTTGGCTAGCTGTTGTTTGGAACAAGTCAAGCAAAATGACCGGCTGCTTTGCAGGAAGGAAGGAGGAGAATTACCGGGGCGATGACCCCGGTGGAAGGGGGAGCGAGAGGGGCCGGGCGCAGGCGTCGGGAGCTGCGGGCAGCGCCGAGGCTCCCTGCGCGGTGCCCGCCTGGCCCCGCGCGCAGCGCAGCCAGGGCACCAAGTACCGGACACCGAACACCTCCCGCTGGGAATGGCCGCCTCGCTAGGGAACTCCGCCGGGATGCTACATTGGACTGTCCACACACACACACACCCCCCGCAGCCTGGAAATGTCCCGAGACCGGCTCGCAGGCGCGGCCGAAGCCCCTCCATCCCCGGGGTCTCGCCGGTAGCCGTGGTCCACGGAGGGGAGCAGGCTGGGTGCGGGGGCGGCTCTACCAGGCTCGGATCCCGTGCAACGTGGAGATCCCCGTGTTTCCCTGCGGGATGGGCGTCTGCACTGAATTCAAGTCCCCGACGCTGAAGTTCATGAAGTTGTTGCCGGCCGCCGAGGGCTGCATGGTCTGCATGGACGGGTAGTTGCAGTTGTAGTTGGCGTTGCAGGCGGGGCTGTTGTAGTTAGTGTACGCGGGGTAGGCGTTGTAGCTATAGGGGTTAATGCTGACATTGTACGGCGAACTGTAGGGAGAAGACTCCCCCAAGCAGGGCTTCCCATCGCGCACCAGCACCGGCACCGCTATCCGCCGGGGCGGAGGGATGCCCACCATTTCCAGGGTCTGATCCTGTCTCTGCCTTTTGCATTTGTACCTTCGGTTCTGGAACCAAATTTTCACCTGGGTGGAGGTGAGCTTTAGGACGTTTGCTAGGTGGTCTCTTTCGGGAGCCGAGAGGTATTTCTGCTGCTTGAACCTTCTCTCCAGTTCGTAGACTTGGGCTTGAGAAAAGAGGACGCGAGGTTTCCTCCTTTTCCTCTGTCTGGGGCGCTCGGGATCTTCCAGGTCTCTTTTCTCCTGCTCCAGGCTCTTGTGTAGGGAACACAGTTCTGCAGCAAAATAAACGAGCAAAGAAAAAGGGGGAAGGGAAAAAAATATGTGTAAAAAATATGTATAAAACAAAATAAAGCAATGGTCAGTAATGAACCGCGTGCAGCGGTGAGCGAGCCCCGGCTCTGCCCCGGCTCTGCCCCGGCTCTGCCCCGGCTCTGCCCCGGCTCTGCCCCGGCTCTGCCCCGGCTCTGCCCCGGCTCTGCCCCGGCTCTGCCCCGGCTCTGCCCCGGCTCTGCCCCGGCTCTGCCCCGGCTCTGCCCCGGCTCTGCCCCGGCTCTGCCCCTCTCTTTAATTATCTCTTTAGTAATTTTCCGTCGGTCTTTGTGTGTTTGAAAACAAGGATGCTCCGTGCACTGATTTGAGTCGCGACCGCCTGTGCGCGATTTATCGCGCGTAGCCTTTGTCCCGAATCCCACCCCGACCCCATGGGTGTAAATTCAGAAGAAAGGATTAGAAATTGGATTTTTCGCCTGATTCCTGGACAAGCTCGAGGCCTCGCATGTCAGCCCGTCCCGTGGGGCAGCCAGCGCGGCCCCGGCCCCACGCGGGGGGGGGGCCGCTGGGGTGCCCCTGGCCGGGCCGGGGTCGGCGGGACGCTCCCCGCGGTGTGTCTGTCCCGCTCCCGCCTGGGAGGGGATGAAGATGCTTTCACGCCTCGCGCTCTTCCTCCCCGGGCCCCGAGCGGGGCGGCAGGAGGGACCCTCTCCCCCTGCCCCCCCTGGGGAGCCCAAGCTGCCCTCGGCCGGGCGCCCAGCCCCGGGCTGGGGCTCGCCTTCCCCCTGCCCTCCCTCTCAGCTCGGAGGCCAGCGGCGAGCCCCGGCCAGCACCAGCTCTTTACCTTTCTTGTCCGCCTTGGCGTCCTTGGCCGAGTCCATTTCCACGTAGCTTTTAACGTAGTAGGAGCCGGGGAAGGCGGCGGCGGCCTTGGCCGGGTGCGCCTCGGGCAGCTCCTCCCGCAGGTCGGGCAGGGCCGGGGGCTCGGCGCTGTACGCCTCCTGCTTGAAGGTGGCCAGCATGCAGGAGGGGGAAGCCAGCGAGGAGAGCTCCATGGAAGCCAGGCCGCTCTGATGCTGTTCCAGGTTCAAAATATCCTTGACCGAGAAGGGTGTCGTTGTCACAGGGCTAGGAAACATTGCGGAGGAGAGCGGGGCAGTGGCCGGAGCCCAGGGTCATGGAAAAGTAGGTGAGGAGCAGCCAACCTGGAGCAGTGGTGGAGCGTGGGCTCACGGAGGGGGCACATAGCATTCCCGCGGGTAGCCTTGACTTGTGCACTGCAGGCAGGTAGGACCAGACCATAAGGGAATGGAAGGAGGGACTAGGCAGTTTTTGGGTGACTTTAGCTTTCTATTGGCCAACATTGTAGTGATGGTATGAGAGATGCAAAGTTCCATGTCACCTAATATAGTAATACATCTCAAAAACATCCCCACTCATTTAAAGGGGCGGCACTGTATTTATCCAGCTTTTCCCCGATGGAGTTTGTTGATCCATTAAAAAAAAATATCCAGAATGGCCTAGTGTGTACAAAGCCACTATCTGATGCCATCTATCATACAGTCAGATTAAATAAACAGGCCGGGAGGAAACCATCAACCAAATATGTGCTGATTTCTTTTTTTTTTTTTAAGCGAGGGAACCAAGCTTTCGTTTTAGTATTCCGCAATATCCGATCCCAGGAACTAGAAAACGGGAGTTCACTGTTCTGTGAAGCGCATTCAAGGGGAAATCCGCGCTTAATTTTTATATGGATATTCTGCAGCAGCACAACACCCACAAAATCCAGCTGATAGGAGAGAGCGCCTGAACAGCCCCAGCCTGGCTTTGGAGGGGGAAAATGCCCGTTGGGTTTTCCCTTCCTCTGGCTGTAAATCCTTCAGACAAAAACCCAGCACTGCCTGTAAAGCAAACCAAAACGGCGGGTTGAAGGCGTTGCAAAATACACGGGGGTCCTGGGGGCAAGAGAGGAGCGAGTCAAAGCAACCGGCCGCTGGGCTGCGGCCGGGAGCCGGGGCGAGCCCCGGTGCTGGACGGGCCCCGCAGCCCGGGCGGGCGCACGGCTGCCCGCAGGCTCCTGCATCCACCGGGCAGAAGTGGGAGCTCGTTATTTTAACGCGCTTGGACTCGCTAAAATAAACCTTAGCGGCAGAGTCGCAGGTTGAGGAGGGGCGTTACGGCGCTTTCTGGCTTCGAGGGAAAAAATTAAATAAAGAAAATCTCCGCTGGCGCCTTCTTCGCTGCGGAGCGCCCGGCTCCGGGAGGCACCGCGGTCGGCCCTTCCCCGGCGGAGCCCCGACGCGGCCGAGCGCGGTGGGAGATAAGGCAGGGCCCGGGGAGCCGAGCGGAGAAGCCCTACGGGGATGCGGTGAGCCGGGGGGGGGGTCCCTCGGGTGGGTCCTGCCCGGGGAGGCCGCGGGGCGAGTTTTGCAAATCGTTCGGAAACCCTCCGAGGCGGGTGAAGACGCGGGCACCTGCCGTCTCTGGGCAGCTGCCGAACGTACCTGCTGCTAACCCACTCCCGTTTTGTGTCTCGGCACCCTCGGGCTCCTTTCAGGCATTTAGCTAAGGACACTTTTGCGGGTGATGCTGTGACTGTGTCCCGCTCCCCGGGGACCGCTGGCCGGTGCCGCAGCAGCCCCGGCGCCCGCAGCTTCTTGCTACAGCCGGGTGTCCCGGGAGCGGTATTTTGGCGAACCAGATCCGGATCTTGCGATGGCAGTTGGAGCGAGGAGTGTGTATGGGGAGGCCTGAAATATTGCTGCTTAATGAGGGGAGGGGGGCGGCCGAGCGGCCATCTCGCTTTTGGCGGCTGCGGTTCCGGTGGGCTTCCCTGGGAAACGGCTCGGAGACGATTTTCCTCGGTTTCCGGAGGATGGGTGAAGTGCTCGGGGAAGGTGAGAGCAGCCGCGGCAGCCCGGCTCAGGAGAGGGTCCTATGGCGAGGCTTTGCCAGGTCTCTGCGGCACCCCTTGCCCTCTGCACCGCCCGGCCGTCTTTCTAACCTCGTTGCCTTCTTTTTATTACAGGCTAATAGGGATAGGTTAGGTAAATACTGAAATAACGAAGTGATGCCGATCTCCTCCCCCAGCTCCCCAATCCAGACCCGCCGCCGCAGGTTCGCCTGCCTCGGTGGCATCCACCGCCCTCGGGACGGGAGAACTGGAGTCCAGCTCTCCCTTCCTCCATCCTGGGCCCAAAACGCCCTTCCCAGGTCAGGCCCGAAGCTCGCAAGGCAGTGCCTGTCCCGGAGGTCCCCTTCTGCCCGGTGAACCCGGAGGGGAAAGCGTCCGCGACCTAGGGGGGTCCGGCCTCGGCCGCTGCGGTCCCGCCGGAGGCTCTGCGCCCGCGGGAGGAGAGCTGCCGGGCCGCCAACTGCCAGAGCTGAGGGGTGACGGGCTTCTTCCTCCAGACCCCCAATCACACGGCGGCTGCCGATCGATGTGGGCCCGGCTGCAGAGGGTGGAAGTGATTAATTGAACGATAAGCCGGAGCTATCATTTGGAATGTCATTAATGCGTCGGGGAGACATTCATTGGAGACAGACAGCGTTATCTCCGCTTTATCTTCAACAATGCATCACTTTTAATACTGCAGTTTAGAAACAAATGGGGGCTTTAGCCTTAGCCCTTCTCTTGGTGTTTATATTTTTGGAAGAATCACAACTAGTGGAAGTCCTGGGCTCGGCCCCCTGATAAATGAACATTAGCACTTTTTAGAACTACTGTATCAACAAAAAGAGCTGCAGGGCCGCAATAATTGGTGAAAAAGCAAACACTCCGCAAAGAGAGGCCAGGTCTGCTCTGTGTCCGGCTGATTGATGAATCAGTTACTGACACACAGCAGCTCATGGGCTTTCCGGGTCGGGGCTCAGCACCCATTCCCCACCACCACCCCAGCTTTCTCCCTTTCCCGGTGCTCTCCAGCAGCCCGACTGCGAACGGCGCCTCGGCCGAGGGCAGCCGAGCAGAGGGGACAAAGGCGATCGAGTCACCAGCCCCGGCCCCTGCTTGCGACCCTCCGGCCTTCGGGGCTCCTGCCCAGCCCGGGGTGACCTGCTCGGGCGGCCCGGCTGAGCCCCCGGGCAGGGGTGGAGGGGAGGCAGCGCCCGCACCCCGAGCTCTCCCGCACCGCTTTTGCCCTCTCTGGGGTCGCCTCTGATTGCGGGTGCGAAATGAGAATGGCTTTTAAATAACGCGCAAAGAGGAGGAAAGTGAGGCAGGACGCTGGAACACCCTGAACGCCTTCTCGACTCCAGTCGGGACCCAGTCCCGGTGGGGGGAGACGGGGTGAGCAAAGCCGCTGCTGCTTTCCTGGCTGCAAGGGGAAAGGGGGGTGTGCCCCGCTCCCACCCGCCGCCTTCCCACGGTTTGCGGGTTGTCGTCCCTGCCCCTCGGCACCGAGCCGGGCCCCCACGTCCCGAAAAGCCCCTCGCAGACGGGGGTTGTCCTCCGCAGCCGCTCGGTGCTTCTCTCCAGGATCGCTAAATGCGATTTTTTTTGTTGTTGGTTTGTGGGGGTTTTGTTTGTTTCTTTCTTTTTCCCCCCTCCTTTAAAATCCCTTTTCTTGCTGAAAACAAGCAACAAAACCCACCCATCCAACCCGCAATTAGCTCCGGAGAGCACATCCTCTCTCCCCCTGAGCTTTCGACACCTCGGACTGTTTAGAGAGAGAGATGGGGCTTTTTAAAAAAGTTTTCCTCTTAATCCCAGTCGGTTAAGATGTCCAGGGCCCCCTCCCGCTCTAATTCCCGGCTATCTCCCGAGGACTCTGTTTATACCTCACCAGTAAACGCCGGGGTTTGAAACCTTGTCACTAATTGAGTGCTAACACTTCAGGTGCTATAGATTTGCTAAGAGCCAGTAGTCCAGAAATAGCCTATTAGGGTTTCCTTGGGAGAACTTGTGCCAATCTCCCGGTTCCCATCGTGGGCGGCGGGAGCCGCTGGGACCTCGGGATCTCTGCGGGTCCCCGAGGGCTCCCCAAGGTCTTTTGGCCACTTGTTTCTTTCAAACGAAAGGGATACTACAGAACGGCGAGCCCTGCTTGAATAAATCCTCCCGGCGTGATAGCTGGTCTGCAGTACGTGTCCGCCGTGGCGGGGTCCCGGGGGGTGCGGAGGGGCCGCACTGCCCGGCTGCGGGAGGCGGCTGGGGGCCGGGAAAGCGTTTCCTTTTCCCGCTCTGGATTTCAGCAGAGGGAAACGGCTTTGGAGCTGTCCAGGCGCTCCACTCAGCTGTGACTAAAACCTTCTCCTTTTCTTCCTACCTTATTTGATATTTCTTTTCCCCCCCCACTCCTCACTTTTTATTTTTCCCCATTCTCCCCCCCCCGCCCCGGTCCTTTCAAGCTCCAAGGAAGCCTGCCTTCCCCGGCCGCCCCACTTGTGCAGGGAAAAGAGAGTTTCGACCTTGCCGTGAAAGCGGCCTTGGCGAGGGGCCGGTGGTCGAGACCGCGGAGCCGGGAGCCGCGGGGGGGCTCCTCCGGGACAGCCCCGTTCTCCGGCGGCGGGGCAGGTGCGAGGCTGCCGCTCCGCTGCCGTCCCTCTTGCTCGGCCTCCGGGGCTCCCGCCCGCCGCCGGCGGACCCCAGCTCAGGGCTGCCGTGCCCCGGGGGGAGGGCACCGGGCCCTTTCCCTCCGTGCGACCCGGCTGCAGAGCGCTGATGCAGCCGGGCAGGCTGATGCCAGGGCGCAGCATGCCAACGCAGCAGCCAAAAGGCCCCGAAGCGGCTTCCCCGTATTTCAGGACAAATTATGCAAAGCCCTGGAATAAAACTGTCCCGGGTTGCTTCGGGTTTGTCCCCCGCCCCCCTCTCCAGCCCCTGCCGTTCGGGCAGGCCCCGGGTAGCACCGCAGGCGCGCCCGGGGGATGGCTCGGTCGCCGCTTTCCTCCCCATCCGGTGACTCGGGCGGGGTGACCTGGGCATGGGGACTTGGATAGCAAATGCCACCGTGGATTTTCCCCTCCTGCCCTGGGCTCCGTGCCTGGAATCTGACAATTAAGCTGGCTCTTGCACCTCGGGCGCTGGAGGTGGCTTCCCCCCACCCCCTCCCCAGACACTAACGAAAGCTGGGAGCCGGTCAGATAAATCAAAAGCTTTAATTTTACCCTGCTTATAACTTTTTCTGCCTGTAACTGTGCTGGATTCGCTGGTGAAGAGAGCGCGATGTGGGATTTCGTCGTCCTTCTCCCAGCACCTGGGCAGCGATCGCGTTCTTAACGCCGGCTCCAGGACCCGCCGCTTTTCTGCGCTCGAGTTCAAAAGCTTTTTAACGCGGCCACTTAATGACAAAAGCGCTTGGCCGTTACGTTTCCCAGGGGAACGCACACGGGAGCAATACGGTTATTTTTAGGGACGGGAAAATGAAACGACCGAAGAGACTTTTCACGTTTAGTAAAAGCAACGACAGCTTGACGCAGGCGGCCGGCAGCCAGGACGCCCCGGGGTCTAGCGATGGTGGAAAAAACTGTTTTAAAAACGAAATACCTTCCAGGCATTATGAGGCGTGGGCTGTTTCGGAAGCCAAAGCTCTGAATGCGGCGGGGCTGCCCTTGCCCTCTCCCTCGGAGCTTTGGCCCGACCTACCTGCCCTGGGCGGACAGGCTCCCCGCGGACACGGAGCAGCGCGGGGCTGGGAAGCCGCAGGGATTTCAGGGGGTTTGCAGCTTGTCTGTCCGCACGATGTTTTCCAGAGGAGATAAAGGTCTGACTTCTCGGATACTTCCTGCTGGCCGTGCAAATCCGATCCGTCTTGCCGTGTCACCCTGCGCGCTTTGCGCTCCCAAGGGGGCCGGGGCAGAGGGACCCTGCTCCGACCCCCCCCTCCCCCGGATCCCGGTCTGCCCTTGGCCGCGTAGCGCGGAGAAGGGGAGCGCAGCCTGGAGGCGCAGGTCGGGGGGAGCCGTGTTTCATATGAGACGGTGTTTGGGTTTGATTAGTCTTAAAAGTGATCCCCCCGCCCCCGCGGAGCTGAGGGACCCAGCGTTCCCAGCCACCGCCCCGCCCGAGGGTGCCGGCTCTCAGCCCCGCCGGGTTGCCCCCGGGGGTCCCCACAGCGGGACCCAGTCCGGACCCTTTGGGAGAGCCCCTTCCCCAAGGGATCAGCTTCGCCGAGACGGGTGGGAGGATGAACCCGGACGAGTAGAGTTACAGAGCCCTGACCCCCACCTCCTCTCCGGCGTCTCCCGGGGATGTCCCTCTGCTCCGGCGAGGGCCCAGCCTGTGACCCACAACCGGAGAGGCATGAAATCGGCTGCCCCAAGGGCAGGCTGCGGGGCGGGGGGGTGGGCGTCCCTGTCCCCGCCGAGCTGCCCCCTCTGCCCCCGCCGGCCCTTTGCGGGGTGGGGTTTTTTTGCCTTTCTCCGTGTCCCACGGCACCGGGAAAGCGGCTTCCCGAGGCGGCCCCGTTGCTTTTCCCGCACGTGCAGCGGGGCTGTCCCGGGGTGGGGGTGGGGTGGGGGTCACGGGTGGGACGGGACGGGTCGCACCCGTCTCCTGCAAAATCCCCCGCCCGCCCCCAGGATGGCTGCCCCTCCTGCCGGGAGTCTTCCAGGGGTTTTTATTCCATAAATAATTTTTAAAAGACATAACAGAACCCCTTAAAAAAAAAACCAACGAAAGAAACAAAACTTCCCTCAAACTCAACAAAAACCAACCAACGAAAACAACAAAAGGGAACAAACCCCCGCTACCCCGGGACGCTCGGGCCCGGTCTCATTTCTGCCCCGCGACCCGCCGGTTGCTCCTTTCCCACCCTGGAATTCTGCAGACCGGGACAACGGGCTCCGCGCAGCCCGGCGGGGCCGGAGCCGGGGGGCGGCCGGGGCGCTGCCCGCCCCCACGGGAGCAGGATCAGGCCGTTGAGTCGTTCTTTTCCTCGGAGCGGGGAAATCGTCCGTTGTTCGGGTTTGGGGCAGTCTGACGGTCGGTCGGTTTCGCCGAAGGGTCCCGTTTCTGCATCCTCTCCATCGAACTAACACTCCGTGTGCTCCCGCGGCTTGTTTTGCAGAGAGAGGAAGGGCTGGGAAGAAATCCGTGCAAAATTAAAATGAGAGAGACAGAAACTGGTAAATGTATGCGCAGGAAGGTGTTTTTATCAGCATGATGAATATATAATTCACCGAATATTGAATACGATCTATTTCAAGTGTATGTCTAGAAGAAAAGGGTGGAAAGAAACGAAAATATTTGTAAAAGTTCTTCTATGTTTTTACTCTTTTTTTTCCTTGGGTAAAATTTCCAAGTTTCGGTTATCTTCACAAGTCTCTTTTTAAATTTCCAAGGCAGGTCTCATAAATAAAACCAGATCTGCATTTTTTCCCCCTAATCCTAAATTAATTATCACTCCGTTTGCACCAGTTAAACGCAGCCTGTTTTTTCTCGGAGCCCGGCAGTACTGTGGAAGCAGAAGGGGAGCGTTCCGGGCTGTGCTTCCCTGCCAGCTCTGCGCGGTTTGCCGCCCGTCCCCAAGCCCAGAAGCCGCCCGCCTTTGCTGTTTGTTAGTTAAGGAAAAAAAATCCAAGTGTAGTGCACGAAACGTTAAACGCCCTTTTATTTCGCGGATAGGGTTTATTTCTTCCAGAAATCCGGGGGATTTGGGTTTGGCTGGTGGTGTTTTCTTACGGTTTTGCATGTTTTTCTCCAGAGCTATCCTCGGGGGTTACTTTTGGGGTTTAATTGCATCGCATCTTTCGTGCCTGGAAGCTAAAATTAGTGAGAGGAGCCGGCGGGGGACGGGGCCGCGCTGCTCTTGGGAAGGGGGGTCCGTGGGGAGGGATGGATCCCGAGGAGCTGCCCGGGGGGAGCCCCAGGGCGGCCCGAGGGAAGGGGCTGGCCGTATCCTGGCGTCCTGTGGCCCGTCGGGATGCTTGGGCTGAGAAGGACACTGGAGCCCGCAGGGAATGCGGGGAGAGAAAGGAAAACCTGGAACCTGTTACCCTGTGTGGCTGAAAAACCCGGCCCCGGGTCTCAGTTTGAGGTGTCTCCTGGGTTTGAACCAGGACCTTGGGATGGACAGGGGTTCCTGGGCCAGGAGGGCACCAGGCTTCCTTCAGTGCTGCTTTGGTAAGCCGGGACAGGGGACCCCAGCCCCTGACTGCATTATTGCTGTGCTCAGTCTCCTTGCCACCCCAGGGCTGCGTGTCTCCAGGGCTACGCAGCGCCAGGGTTACGTGTCCCTGGGGCTGCGCATCCCGGGGCAGCACCTGCTGCAGCCGGAGGGACAAGGAAGCGCTGGGAGGGGGTGCTGGAGAAACATCCCTTGGGCCCATCTTTCAGGCCCTGTCTCTCCAGCTCTCTGAGGTGGTGATGTGGGAAAAGATCCCTCGGAAGGCAGTGCAGCCCTTTGGGGCACCTTCACATCAAATATTTGAGCTGGAGTCAGAAACAATCCCTTCCTCCCCTTTCTGTTGTTTTTGACCCTGGCCCATCCCGATTTTAATATGCAGCCCTGATCAGAGCTCAAGAGGATATTTCCTCCTCCAGTGTTTCTCTGGGCAAAGAGGCACCAACAGATTTTTTCCATAATGATGAAAACATCTGGCCGTCTCTGAGCTGTCAGGCTCCGCATTGCTTCTTCCCAGATGCCTTCTCCACTCCAACCCTCTGGCCGCCCCAGCGCAGCCCCTCTGTGCCCGGGGCACTCGCCTGGGCGACGCACTCCCGACCTCCAGCTCCATCTGAGATACTCGACACTGGGTCTGCACAGGGGGGCTGAAACCTCCAGGATCCTCACTGCAGCTCCTCGGGCTTGGAAACACAGCTTTAGACACAGCCAGCCTGCAGAGGTGGAAATCTCTATCCTGAAGTATTTTCTGAGGCTTTTTCCCTTCACTGTGCCCAGCAGAAGTTGTTTCCCCCGCTAACCCCGCATGTGTAGTTCAGGATTAGCTGCCCTATGGCTACCAGCCCTCCTGTTTGGCAGAGTGCACCCCAGAGAGGAGGGGTACACCCGTGCTTTCAGCCAGGGCCCTGATCTTCACTGCTCGTGCTGTCAAAACACGCTTCGGTAAAGACGTGCTCTTGGTTTTGTGTGTATTAAGGTTGGATTATGCAGCCACTTTTAACAAAAGTAAAAAGACAGTAAGCCCCCAGAAGAAATAAGGAAATATGTAAGCGCTGATTCAGTAAGATCTTAAAGCGCTGGTCAGGTTTTAAATATCTGAATTACAAGGATCACTCGTGCGTGAAGTATCATAACAGAACTGAGGCCCAAAGTAGGAACTCTGTTACATATTGTGATTTAGAATAAAAAAGTCATGAAACCGAACCACTCCTGGAAACGGAATAAAGGTACATCCAAGTGGAATGACTGAAAAAATAAATAGTTTCTTAGGCCACAAGAAAACACTCTGAAAAGATGCATTTGGCTCCAAGCAGCCAGAGCAGCCTGAGCCTTGTCTAGGGTGACTCTTACAATTTCATTATTTAAAAAAGAAAGGGGGGATGTCCTATGTTTAAAAATATGACTTTACTTAGTCCCAAGGCAGAATAAACAAAGCAAAGGCAAAAAACCTAAATGCCTCTAGAGAAAAAAATGTGTTTAACCACAATTCTAAACTATCCTTTTCCTTCTCCCTCTCTGCTTTTTAAAAAATGGACAAATAACGGCCAAGCTCAAAACCATTGTGTCGTATTCCAGCCTCTCTAGCTTTGCTCTCACAGATGCCAAAGTTCATAAAATAACAATAATATTTACAAAACATGAACCTGATCCAGTAGTTCACATTCAGGCAGTGCTCTGCGCTTAAGGTGATGGAAGTTGTGGCAAAATGGAGCGGAAAATGACCATGTATTTCCTGTCTTGGGAACTTAAATTTCGTCAGGGATGTGAAAGCCCTGTGAGACCGATCCTTGGCTGCGTTAGTGCTGCGGGGCGTTAGGTGGTGTGCGCGAAGAGGCAATGGACTCGTCACTGCTGGTGTAGCTCCGTGGTGGAGATCTAATGGAAATAGAGTGGATCCGTTTGCTTAGCTGACTTTCTCCCCTGTTCTCATTCCCACCACGTTTATTCTGAATGATTTGTTAGCATTAGCTGGATTAAAGTTCCAGTAGGATAAAATGTCTTCCAATACAGATTTCTGTCCTACCTTTCGTTGTGAGTAAATGAGGTTGGCTCTGTGCATTTTATTATAAGCTCAAATAGCCCTGGAGTAAATCTGCATTTTGAGAAAGCCTGTTGTACGACTGGAGTCACTCTGAACTGCTTTTTGTATGTAACACACATGAGCAAAAATAAGCGGAAAGGGAGACTTTGTGAGCTGCAGTGTCAGCCGCTCGGCACTCAGGATGTGACTCTGTTGTGTACATTCCCCATCAAGCTTTTGGTTTTATTTCAGCTTTGCTTTTTTCCCCTAAGGCCTTTGCCTCACAAAGTGCACAGGATGCACAATGCTTGTGCAACAAGCAGCCATTCAATATTTAGTTTTATCCCTCCTGTTGAGCTCCAATGCCTTGTTCCACAGCAAGCTGCTAACCCACAGAGACGGAGCTTTTCAGTTCCTCTTTCATTTCAGGGGTCTCCGAGTGCTTTGAAGGTATGAATGGTTCTGCCCCTGCCTCCCCCATACGTGGGGAGGAAACAACCCAGGAGCTTTACCCTACTGCCTCAAGAATTTAAGGTGCAGAGTTAGAGATTAAAAGCATCCACTGCTTTGGGGTACCCCACGTGAGATAGCTGCAGTGTGGGTTAAAAGTGTTTCTGATGTTCAAAGATGCTGCAGTCTTCCAAGCAGGCAGAAATCACAGAGAAACTGCTACTTAGCAGGGTGTATAACTTGGCCACGTTTAGAGTGATTCTCTGTAGGTGACAGAAATGCCTGTTCCCGGTACAAAGGCACAAGGTCAAATCTTTTCCTAAACGCAGAAGTGTGCTACAGGTTCTCGAAGCAAAGATCCCCAGGTCTTTTGTGATGCATCATTTTCCAGCCTTGCTCTCCTCTGAGGTTTTCCAGAAAGCGGGCAGGTACCATTTTGGCTCCACTGCCGAGAAGTGCTCAGCAGGTGAATACAATGAAAATATGGGGCACGTTCCCGCTGGGTGGGAGAGCCTGCTCTGCCCAGCAGCAGCCACTGGGCTGTTGGGCTGCTGTCCCTCACTCTGTGTCTGTGTGCCATCTTGCTGGACCTGCAGCCCTGCCTGAGAGCCCTCAGGGCTTGTGGGGGTTTGGGGGAAAGGGGTTATCCAGGCTGTGGGTGCAGATGGTGAGCAGAAGGCTCTTGCTGCTCCCGGAGAGGCTGGGTGTCCTCAGGAGTGCTGAAGAGCACCACTAGAGAATAACCTGGGGCATGAAATCAGAAAGAGCCCAAAGCAGAGCGAAATGTCATGCAGCCCCCAACAGCCATGTAACCCCTGTGTCTTTGTCTAACCGGCGGCAGGTTTTATCTGTAGCCATCGAGCAACAGGGATGAGATGCTCTCTCCAGCTGATGAGCTTGGAAAGCTTTTGTGCGTGAACAAGCAACAGGCAAAAACATGGGCTTACTTTAGGTACATGCCCTGAACTGATTGTTTACAAACTTTCCTCCCACTCAGGCAGACCCTTTTTTTGGGTGAGAAAATGTATCACAGACAGGTGGTGCTAGCATGTGCCTCTGCCCAGTGTGCAGACACCAGGAGCGTTCTAAAGCTAGAAAAGAGTGGAGGTCCTCACTTGCTTTCTGTTTGTTTACTTTCTGTTTTGTAAAAGTTAAATCCGACTAATTACAATTATTGAAGCGAATAGTCCATTTGTACAAACTTTCAGCATCCTGCTTACTGCTTTTAACGGGGAATACTATCTCGGTCTGCTTTCTATCAGCTGCATCCTCGGAGTGGGTTTACTTACATCGGTCGTGGTGGTACGTTTTTCTGATGGGAAAGGCTATCCTTAGGAACAGAAGGTGTTACCTCAGCAGAAAGGTGTTAGGTGGGCCTAGCTTTTGATCACTTTATTAACTCAGACTTGATGGGACTGCTGTGGCAATTGCATGACCAATACACCAACGCATCCTGTCAAACCCATCCCTCTCTCCTTTCTGCCGTCGAAGTCTTGAGATAAGCAATAGTGAGATGTCTGTCTGGTTGATGGAACTAGCAGTGTCTAGTCTAATCCATGTCGGGCTACAGCACTAGTGTCTGTCGAGGATCACGGAGTAGTATGTTTTATACAATACATGCTGGGGGGTAAATTTAGAATTGACAACTCCCTTCCACAATTGGAGGACTCAAGGACAGTCCTATCAGGTGGCAGCTGGCTGGGGGAGTATTTATAATCCATTTGCTGACTGGAATTAATATGAATCTGTCATCCCTTGTGCCACTTGGGAAACCATGCAACGGAGGGCTGATGATGCCAATAGCTGTTGGTGATCTTTTTCGGCAATAGCTGAACAAGTTGTTCCTAACTGATTTCAGAAAAGAAAGTTGTCACCAAGATAAAGCACGGTCTGGATCCTCTTTTCTCTGAGCTCTGCAGACCTGGGGAAAAGGGACATTTGACACGGCTCCTAGACTGTAGTCTGGCTGTGGCCAAAGCACAGCTGGCGGGTTCGAGGAGCTGACAGCTGTCTACAGTGCAAATTCAAAGCTTCTTTCCTCTTTTAATGCAGAGCAGCATCTCATGCTCCTGCCTGATTTCTGTAGGTAATGCGCTCTGTTACCTGTGTCTACATACACGGAACTGGGACTTAACCTGTTTTAATTAGGCAAAATACAGCACAGGCACATTCTCCAAGAAAGGGGCGTTCTTAGTTTTTCTTATTTGGCTTCTCCAACACACCGCTTTGGATTTAGTGGATTGGAAAGGTTAACTGAACAAAACTAATTAGAGAGGTGATCCGAGCAAAAGGGCAAAATGTTAGTGCTGGGTAAGATCCACAGAGAGATGGGGGCTGTTCGGAGTTGGGATGCCACAGGAAAGGTTGGTGAACTGGTTGCTATGGAAGGCACCGGTGATTGGGGCACATTGCCTGAGGCCAGGGTTAGGGGGAGTTGGGAATAGGTACTGCTTTTTGTTTTCTTTTTGAGCTTGTACATAACAATCTAGGAAATCATAGGACTGTGGAGGTCCTGACAGGAGTAACCTCTATCTGTGCCGGCCCTGCTCCTCTGTCAAAGCACTTTGAGGAGCCGACCTTGGCACTGGTAAGCCCCTCATGCCCATGTGCCTGTATGTGTACATCTAGGATGCATCTAGATTTGAGTGTGCCCGCTTATCTAAGGGCAAGGCCTGTAGCAGATCTTGCTTTGGATACTTAGCAATCCCAGGCTGGCTGCTTGCCATCTGACTTGGCTGCTCCCACATATTCCGGAGAACTGATGCAGTTCATGTGACATCAGGGTCACCCGCAAACACACCCTGGCCTACACCTCCTGGATGTTTGTCCAGGACTTCCTTCCAGCTCGGTGGCTGGATAAGCTAATGGTGTTAGTCATCTGTCAATCAAATTGAACCGAAATAGCACAGCTAGCTAACCTTTGCACAAGCTCCAGGTCCATCTCTACTCTGCTGCTCTCCTCTGTCTTCTTTATTTCCTTCCTTTTCAGCTTGAACCACCATATTCAGCCAGCCTTTCCCTCTCTGTTTAAAATGAATGCCCTGCTGCAGTTCCTTCTCTCTACTGTTTGATTTTTGTATGTATGAGCAATAGCTTTGAGTTTTATCAGCAGAAGTCCCCTATAAACAGCGTGCACACTCACTGGAGAGGTCTGTAGGCTACTAACAGCCAAATACCCTCCTGCTCCTGTTCAACAGCCACTGCTGGGCTAGAGCTATTGCTCGCTCGGGAGAAACGAAAACCGTGTGTCAAGGTTTCCTGACAAATAACGTCCCTTGACTTGGCAGTTGGGTAACCCTGTGTTAACGTTTGTTATCCAGCACGCCTAGCACTCCTCCTCCTCATATTCTGGCCTCAGTAGATGTGCAGAAGGAAGGCTGCCTCAGGATGCGCTGCAGAGCAAGTCCCAGCCCGACGTACTCACGGTGGGTGCTGAGGAATCCCTGATGCGATGTGATGTGACAGTAGAAGGGAAAGAGCGATTGCTGGGTAAAGCCACAGGGCACGCAGTTAGATTACAGCCTGTCTGGCAGGGAGGCAGAACAAGCTGCTATTAATTTCAGAGCGGGCAGTAGCCTTTATTTACTATTTGGCAGAAGGCAGTCATGTCTGCAACCATAGGCAGCAGCAAGCATTTGAGAAGTGGTCAAAAAGCCAGCTCAGTGCTTTGTTTCCTCCATGGCTGGGTCTAGGAGCCACACGCCCATAATGCAGGGGTATGGGTGTACAGGAATGTAGGTGGGTCTTGCTTGGATGGAGATATTTAAAACTTTAACAACCTTCCCAGAAAGAAAAATGAAAATCAGGGAGAAAGATTCACCATGAAAGTATCAAACCCTTTGAAGCTCAGTCAGGAGACTGTATACTTGTTCCACTTTGCTGGTGACATTAGCTAATTAGAGCAGATTGAGTGGCTGTTCCATATTTGAGAGCCACGTGCTTCCGAGGCTGTCGTTATCACAATAGAACTACTATATTCTCACAGCACAACGCCCCAGCGCTGGGAAGCACACCTATCCACTGGATGCAGCTGGCGCAGTTGGTGGCTAGAAAACACACAAAGCCCTGACAGACCTACCACAAACAGGAGGATACGCACGGTGTAGGTGTCAGCTCACCACCTATCAAGAGTCATTGCAAGAAATCCTAGAGCGTTACTAAAAATGACATAAAGTTTTCCTCTCTGTCATGAGAAGAAAAGCTCGGCTAATATCTTAAACCCTGGAATGGTCGTCAGTAGATCTGGTTCTGCTCCTTGACCTTCCATGGGCTTGGTCCAGGCTCTCTACAGACAATCCAACGAGGGGTCTGATTTAGGCTGGTTTTCCTTGGTGCGCTCTGGCAGCTCCAGGGCAGTGCTCCCAGCACCTCTCCAAACATAGAGCCTTCCTAATTGTACCAGCTCAGCAGACGCCTCACTGGGGGGTTCCAAATCTGATGCTGCTTCACATGCAAAACGGTGGTAAGACCCTGTCCATCTCCTTGCCATTGATGGGAAGGTCTTTGGAGCATGACCTGTATGTTTGTGCAGCACTTGCACACCAGCTCCAACCTCTTGTAACAGCTTTTATTAAAAAAAAAGAAAAAAAGGAAACAAAATACTAATGCAAATACTTTGCAATGTTAATTTCAGGCTTATTGGCAGACATTTCTGTTTTATTTTAGGCTGGCTTTTAAGGTGATCATTTGCTAAAAGGGAAAATGAAGCCTAGGTAAAAATTTCAGTGAAAACTGTGGACTGCTTTCTGGGCTGTTGGAAAAGCAGCAATGTGATTTGAAGATTTAAAAATTTTTCCTTGGGCCTCCTCCTACTTGAGTCGATCTAATAAATGCAAAGAAAACTTGGGACTATTATAGCTGAAAGGAATTTTAAAAAGTAATCTCCTGAGGTTTTGCATTTCATTCTGTTTGCAAAGGAGAAGAGACTCTCTCTGTCTTTTCCTCTCCTTAGACTCTAACCTCTTTCCTTGGAAATACTGTTTAGCCACATTTTATCTTCAAGCAATAAAAGTCAAGATATTTTTAAACCATTTACAACATACCCTAAGACTGTCCTCCCAAAGTTTAGACCCAGAAAGATGAGACCTTTAAGAAAAAAAGGTTTATTCAGTGACAGTTTCCTGGAGACTTTCCTGGTGGCATTCCCCATGCCTGTCCTCTGCTTAATCCTTGGGCAACCCTCAGCCCGGAGAGCCGGGCTCCCCCCGCTGTGCCAATGCTTCCTCCCACCGCTGGCTGTGCAATTCCTTGCCTGCTCCTGTGTCTCAGAAGGACATGGCCAGGTTTCAAAGCTCTGTCACCAGCTTGATGGGACATTTGGAAAAGCAGATCAGAAACCTGACCTGAAGCAGGGTCTTAGATTTCATTTCCTACAATTTTCTGCCCATAGACCAGGTGGAATTGGTACCAGCTAGTTACATTAGAGGAGACTTTTTTCTTTTTCTGCCTGTGTCCCCACGGCCCTGTGTACACAGTGACGGCTGAACACAGGCACTACACTCTAGTTCTTCTCAAAGGTTTCATATGTTGCTTCTAAAACCATCCCAGGCTGATGCACAGGGAGAACTGCTCTTCCTGCAGGGACAGTCTACACTGTCTTCTCAGACTCCCACATCCCCCTAAAATGAGAGGTTTTGTCCCTGAGACCTCTTGGCTTCTTGCAGTTCACATTTTCTTGTTTGGTTGGCTTTTTTTTAAAGAAAAGTTAATTGCCTGTAATTGTGCCCGCTGTATCTGAGGAGGATCTTTCGTCCTACAGTTTCACAAGAAAGTTCCTAGAAGTTTTAAATGAGACTTCAGATGGGTTTGATGGGGTTAGTTTGGGGCAAGTGACGTGACTGTGGATAATACACAGAATTTACCACTTAGCCTGGGACTGCGTGGAAAGGGATTAAAAACTTTCTAGTTTGCTGCGTTGTAACCCACAGCTTGCTTCACACCAGGTCTTTTCAGTATCTGAATTTGACTTGAAGCCCACGTACGTTTCAGAGAACTATATTCTGCATCCCTAAATCACACGAACTGCTGGAAGCTGGCACAGATTTGTCCCCAAACAGAAACCAGAGAAAAGGCTTCATTCCAGAAAGTCAGTTGCCAGATGGTCATTTTGAACAGGAGGAAAAGAAGAAAATGTTAAATACTGCTCTGCTTGGAAGAGCGGTTCCATGAATGCGGCGTAATGCGCGGTAATGTCATTGGTTGCTCTTTGCAAAGTAGTGTCAAGAGGTGTGGACGTACATCATTTATCAGTGCGTCTGTTCCCTGAAATGAATGGAAAAGACATGTTTAAAGCCCTGGACTCATTTTTTTTCCTGTATTGCATCTCCTTATATTCTTCTTCTCTGCATAAAACACATTGTACCGCTCGCTGTTGACCAGTCCATGGGTCCTGCTATTCGTCCTGGGGTTTTTGGAGGTTCTTGTTTCTTCCGGTATTTTTCCCAGCATCAAAGTTAAGCAGATAGGTCTATAATTGCCTGGTTCCTCTGGTCCCCTGCTTTTGAAGAGAGACGCTACCTTTGCCCTTTGCCCGTCTGCTGGTATCTCACCTGTCCCTCACAAGTTCACTAATGGCCGAGATAACTGGCTCCCGGAGTATCCCGGGATAAAATTCCTTGGGGACAGCTGATTAGGAAATATCACTCTTATCTGCATACTTTCCGGCTTGTTCTGTCAAAACTGAGCTCCCGCTCTGTCCCTGCTTTTAATTGTGGTCACTGTTGGTGCTGTAGAAGAGCCCAAAGAGGCGGAGAGCGCTGAGGCATCACCCAGGGCAGCTGCGGGGCATCTCTTTCCTGCATCCCTTACCTGCCTTTACAAGGCTGTGATGGCAGAGCCGTGAGATCACATTTAGAGGAGCTCAAGGAAATGCAAATGTTGATGAATGAAGCCTTATAAGAACAATTAAGCTGTTTCTTCTCTGCGCCTGCAGCTCAGGCTCTTTCCACCTGCCAGGTGGGACGTGGGGTGGATGAAGCAGCTGCGGTTTCCCATCCTGGTTTGTTTTACAGGCATGTGTGGTGCAAGGTTGCCTTCCAGTGAAAGCAGAAAGGTACTGCAGGGAGGAGAGGAGGAGGAGTGTGGCTGTCGGGAAAGACTGAAGCAGGTTTGGGAGCGGCACTCCCAGCTAGAGCCGGGACACGCAGAGTTCAGAGCACAGGAGAGACTGCGAATTAAAAAGGCTAAGGAACAAAAAACCCTCAAAAACCCAAAACAATAATTTGAGAAAATTTACATAACTTCGGTAATCCCGACCGTCATCTGTGGCCTGTACAACCCGCTGAGTTTAGGAACAGTTTATACTCCTGTCCCACTGCTGCCGTGGCTTTGGGGGAAACGGTGGCCTTGCCAAAAGGAGGCGAAGCTTCGCCTTCGAGAGTCGACGCACAGCATCGCCCGGTTCAGCCCTTCTCTGCTTAAGACCTCTGGGTTTTTCTTTAATAGAAGTTTTTATGTACACGCATGCTGACTGACACAAAGGGGAAAATGCACCCTGCAGTGTGCAGGAGGATGGATGAGCTTTGCCCTGTTTCCCAGCTGCACGTCACTCCGCTTTGACTGGAGAATTAAAAAATCTGGTGTCTTGATGGTAGGTAATTTTGATCCGTTTGGATTATTCTTCTCATTAAAAAGTGCAACTGGCTTCAGAATTAATGACACAAATGGTCCGAGTGCAACTTTCCCAAAATTAGCCTTCTTGAATTTTAATTTCTGACTCTGGAAAGGCAGAAAGGCTCTGGAAATAATCACTTAAAGCTTACTTAAAGTTGCTATCAAGTTTCCACTGTTGGCCACGGGCCATTTTTTTGTGGTTCTAAATCAATATTCTTCCTATTTTAAATGCTTGCACCTCCTCTGCTGTTATTCTCTAAGTTAACTGAGACATCTAGATACTGACATGAGAAAGCCAAGTTCCTCTCCAGAAGTGAGGAGACCTAACTAAGACTGTCATCAAACAAATTGCAGACCTGAGGCAAACACCTCCACGCACTCTGTGTCCGCTCCCTGTCCTGGTCATGTCTGATACTGCCTAAGCAGTGGGAGGCGAAAGAGTGCGAAGGGTCATCTTGGTGTTGCTGCTACAGTTTCAGCTCCATCCTTTGCTGGGAGGATGCTTTAGAGATGCTCTAAACTACGTGGGAGAGAGCATGGAAAATCTGGAATTGGAGAATGATATTTTATCGGTTGTGGGGACATTTTGGACTTTTTTGACTCCTGCTGCTGCCTTTGTGTGGATGATGCACGCTTGTTCCCTTCCTGTCATGCATGTGGCTGTGCTGGTCCAGGGCAGGCTGGTGGCTACCACCGGGGCTGTGCTGGAAGCAATGCTGATGGGGAGGTTCAGGCAGAGAATTTAGCATGTATCTTGGTTTTAGTGAGGTGAAAAGCAGCTACTTAGCAGGGGCGGTAGGCAGAAAAGGGTCTGTGAGGGCAGAAGCGCTTAACAATAAAACACCGAATCCTGCAGAATGCTCCCAAGTTCGGTTGAACCCCAGCGCTGCTGCTGGGGTTTGTCTGGGATGCTCAAGGCCATAACTCCTCATCCCTAATCAAACTCTTCCATCTATTGTCTCTCTTGCTCCTGGTTGCAACTGCAGTCCAGGCTGCCGCGTCCTTCAGGTCCACCTCTCCCCGCTGTGGCCTGCGAAAGGTGCTTTCCTCCCTCTTGCTGCAAGATGGTGCTGCAGAATAGGGAAATGCAGCTCTGCGAGAGCTGGGGCTGGAGCCAGGGTGTGCAGTAGGCATGGCTGGGGAGGCCAGGGCCTTCCCTGCAAAGCCTGGGCTGTGGGCTGGCAGCGGGTGCAGGAGCTGCTGTGCCTGGCATCCCACCTGCACCCATTCCTCCTGCCCAGAGAAACCCACTCACTGGTGATCCCTCCATCTGTGCTGCGGATATGGGGGTGGAGAATGGGGTGGGGCAATCTCGGTGGAAATTCCCTATCTGCCTTTGCCGTATTGCTGTGCCTTTTTCCGTGTCGTGCACAGGAGGAGAAGGGCAGCTTCGACTCGAGCGTGGTGGGCTGGTGTGTATCTGCGTGATGAAAATCACTGGCATCATCGTGCTTTAAATCAAGATGTTCATGTCGTGAATTCCAGTCCTGCCCCGGACTGGTGTAGGTTTTCGTTACCCCCTTGCAGAAATCCTGGTTCGCTTTGCTGGCACCATTTGCAGCCAGACTTCTGGCTCACGCGCTCCAGTGAATGCAGCGGCAGCAGTTTGTACGTCACTGCCCCCAGTCCCCTGTCTTGTGTTCCTGTGGGACAGGACGAGCCACAATTCCAGTTCTCCAGCCCAGCAGCTTGGTTTTTCGCAGGGGCAAAGTGACCTTTGTCACTGGCTTAAGCTGATGTAATGAACTCCTCTCTGATGGAGATGGAGGTGTGTGTCCCATGATGCCGGTTTTGCTCCAGGAGTGGTGACCGTCAGCAAGCCACAGCAAAATCCTTTGGGCGTCTTAAACTGGTCTGCTGTGGTTGACCAGAGGATGTAGGTCAGAGACCTAAAACCAGCCCATGCGCTACTTCTGTTTTTTGCCATACCTATACACGTTTACTTACCCGGTTATACAACTCATCATATGTTTATTCAGATTCTCAGGAGGAGACTTTATTATGTAAGGAAATGATGCATAGCACTCTTCTTTGGGTTTTCTTTTTTTTTTTGTTAGACTTGGTTTTCTTTTGTAATTTACCTTTAAATTTATCAGGATTGAAATGGGAATTAAGAAAAGAAATCACGTGAAGGAATTATTATCTAAATAAAACCAATGTGTAAAGTACATATGAAAACCAGAGTGAATATATAGCGGCCTGTTCCGCATGCAAAGCTGATGTGTTAGGGTTATTTTTAAGTGGTGTGTTAAATTAAGTATTTTTGCTGCTCAGGGTCACCCTTCATGATTTTAGTACTAGCAGAATGCATTCTGAAATACCTTTTCACAATTAGAAGAGGAAAATAAACTTCCCTGCTTTCCAAGTTATTATTTAACACCTGAATGATAAAGTACTTCAAACAAACAGTTTGAATAAATGAGAATGAACAATTCTATTGTTTTTTCCATACTTGCAGTAAAAGTTATTTTCATCAAAAACCTGTTGAGCTTTTTGACATGGTCTGGTTGTGGTCTGTGGCTTCTACCATCTCAGCAGTTTGAGTTCTCTGTCAAATGCTGTCATCATGTATGATTTGTGCCATTTGTCTATGTAGTGCAAAGGATTCCAACAGATTACGGTATTATAGGTTTGATTCCGATTCTAATGTGATTTAATAATGTATGTAGATGAAACAAAAACTACAATTGAATAAGAAAAAGTTACAGTTTTCTACACTGAGAGCACCCACAGGCTGTCTATATAATAAGCTTGCAGGTTGCTTTCACACTGACACTGGTTTTGTTGATGGCATTGGCCTTGACTGAGTCCAATGTCTTATTTTCTATTCTCATCCTCATGACATTTATTCCCAAAGAACACGGCCCTAAGAGTTGTTGTGAGGGGTTCGGACCTTTCTCCTCAGAGCCCACATGAGTCTGCTTCCACATACTGGTTGGAGTTGTTTCCCCACCGCAGAGAGCTGAATCCTTGTGTGAGGAGACAGCCTGGCCTGGGGCATCAGGCGCTGCTCTTAGAATAAGCCTGTGGTCAGTTTTCCAAACGTAGGTGTCCTTCTTGGCCTCCAGCTGCTGCTCCAGAAGGTCACTGGTGTCCTTCTTGGCCTCCAGCTGCTGCTCCAGAAGGTCACTGGTCTCCAGGAGGTCCTGGGTCATTCCTGCCAGCCCTGCATGGATGTCTTGGATAACTCAGCACGTAACAGTTGGCTCCTGTCACCTGTATTTTGGCAACGAGCCCCTTACAACTCGCACTGGATGTTGCTGCTGTTCTCCTGCGTGCTCTTGAGCGAGTCACTTCTCGCTCCTCCTTTCATCCTTTGCTGTGGCTGTTCTGAGCGTCACCTCCTTGGTCCATGGCCTCTTGTACCATGTATTTACCTGGATCTGAGGAGGAATGCCAAGAGTAATAATCATGTGGCCCAGACCCACCTGCCAACCGCAGCAGGTCCAACAGGTCCAACGGGCCATGGCACGTGTGTGCAGGGCACGGCACAGGGACCGTGTGGGAACAGCCTGCCCAGAATTCATGCCCATTTGAAGCTGGGGTACCCAACACCTGGAAACTGAATGGGGCACTGTAAGGGATGAGCAGAGAGGACCAGAAAATTGGTGAATGGGTGCAGAAATAGCAGGGCATATGGTGGTAATGGATGCAGAAGTATCAGTGCTTTGGATTTCCCCTCCCTTCCTGCCAGACAAGCACATCCCTTTGCTCTTGAGGAAGAGTTTTCAGGGACCAGAGCAGCCTCCCTCCTGAGCTATGCTGTGTGCACAGGCTAAGCCTCATTACCAGCTCATTAGTAGTACTCCCTGCCTTTTTTCTTAAAATTTTTAACCTTTTTTGAGCCTTCTACACGCAGCAAGTGCAAGGGCAGAAGTAATGTCTCTGGAGTAGTTTCTTTACTCTCTGTGCCTTCCACATCTTCCCGGTCTCTCCTTGCAGAAGAAGTAGCTCCTTAGGCAGGGGGCTAGTTGCGTTTGCCTCCTGTCATCCACCCACAGTGATTCTGCTCAGAAGTGAGCAGAAACAAGTTTACTCCTCAATTTCTGCCATCAGCTCCACTCTCTTGAAATTCCTTTAAGAGGAAACTGTGGAGCAGTTAAGGGTTCCCATTTGCCTTGGCTTCTTTCCATATCTTCTCTGTTCCTTCCCTTTCTTTTTTTGACTATTCTCACACTTTCCCTTCTGTTAGTTATTTCCCCCTCTGTTCCTTTGTTCTTCATTTTTTCTCTCTCCTTTCTCCTCCTCTCTCTCCCTTTCTCTCTCTCTCTCGCTGCAGGATATTATGAGCAGTGACAGCAGCCGCTGGGAGCTGGAATCCAGGGAGATAACAGCATTGCCATGAGAATCAGTCTGCTCAGCTACAATTAGCCCTGCTGATATCTTTCACCTGGGCAGAGCTGCCTTATCATCGCTACTTCTTGGAAAATGAAGGGTCACAGATACTGATCGCAGATAGCATGACTGGCATTTCCCTCTGGTTTTCATGTTGCTGGAATCCCTTTTTGGCTTCCTTCTCTGTACGATTAGTTTTGCATCTCTCTCCTTCAGCTGTGCTGCTGTCAGATGGAAAGCAGGCACCGAAGCTTTCCAAAGGTTGTATGGCTGAAGCAGGGACCCTGGGTAAATTCACCTGGTGTGAGCGACGCCATGCGTCCATGAATCCTGCGGGTTTCTGAAGCCTCGAGGCAGAAATAAAGTAACACGTGAGAGCCCCAAGGCCTCTTTATGGTAAACCGTTGCCCTGTCTTTGGAAGCTATGGAGAAAGGCACAAGGCAGAGCCAGCTGGGCTTGTTAATGTTGGGCTGATCCACCCACCCATCTCCTGGCTGATTGCGCAGTTCCTGACTAGCAATGTGAAGATATTGGCAAATGCTCCCACGGCTTTTTTTTTTTTTTTTTCTGCCATGGATGGGCTTTAGCAACTATTTCTTGAACCTGGAGACAGCGGGGTTATCCTTCGTGGCCTTTGGTTTGGTGGCAGGTCCACCTACCTGATAAAATGCAACCAAGGCAGTTCAATGTAGCTAATCCAGACCCTGCTTTGCATCCCCCTTTTCTTCTGATAACTTTCTTTCCACCTGACTTATAATTACAGCTCTCTAACAGGAATAAACCCTAATTCCTTACCTTTCTGGAGCTTGAAAGCATCTGAAATGCAGGACAAGCTTAGCAGCAAGGCCACACGTAGCAGAGATGGCTCTTTGTGTGCTTTCTTTCTTGTTTTCAGTACCTCAGAGACACAGTTGCCATTGTTAGAGATCTGTCAGGTTGCAGTCAGGTATCAGGTATAGAGATACCGAAATTAAACTGATGGCACTTGGTCATAATTGGAAGAGAAAACCTAGACTTGGCTTAGGGAATTAGTGCCTCACGGACGGTTTTATAAAGCAAGCCTTCAGGACAGGTGCAGGGATCACCATTATTGGATTTTCCCTCTCTCTTTCCTGCTCTGTCTGGTTTTGCTTCAGATTTGCTCCATTTGCAGATAGTACTGAGTGGGAATCAGCACTGTCCTGTGGATAAGAAGTGATGTTTCTATGCAATTTTTCCTTCTCCACCTTTCCCCTGATCTGATTGGACTCTAAGCCCTTTTCTGCCATTTACATATGAACTCAGGACAAGGGTATTTCAGTCTCAGTTGGGGCCCGTGGTACTAGTACTACCAGCAGCAGCGTTTTAGCTAATTGCATGCTCTGTTACTGTAACCTGTGAGCTGATGCCATGAGTAACAGACCTCACCGGGGTACCACAGATTGCTCGGCAGTGTACATCCGGTTCAGGTGCACCACATCAACGTGCTTATATTTTGGTCAGCGGGAGCTCACAGTTCGGAGCCACCTTTATGCTTTTGCAGTGATTTTGGTGGGTTGTGAGATTGCAATCAGAATTATTTCTGATTTATCCAATACCAGACGCCGTACTGGGGGCACCAACCCTCGTGCAAGGCAGCTGCAGAGTTGCCAGTCCCCTGTGAGGGTCCCTAAGACCAACCCTGCTGTATTTCTGCCTGAGAAGTAAGCTGTGTTTGCGGGTGTGTGTCGAGCCTATTAGAGCCAGGGTTGCATAAGCGTTACTATGGGTGTACCACGGTGCAGCTACACCTGTGGTGCTGTGGTCGTGGCCAAGGGACAACCTCAGATCCCGCAGCCACTGCGAGAGCCGGTGGCTTCTGCAGGTTACAGCCCTAAGGACAGCCACAAACATACTTCACGCTGTCTGCACGTGGGGCAGAGGGCTGGGGGGAGCCTGCTGAATTTAACTGGCGTGTGCCTTTGATGTAGCTGTCCATCCAGTAACGCTGTGCCTCGCTGTGGCTGCTGTGTTGAGGCTGCTGGGCACACGCCACGCCTGTTGCAGATGAGCCAGCTCTCAGGATATGCCTTCCCTTCCTGCTGATGTTGCTCCAAAGCAATCCCTCAGTGTTACTACCTGGTTTATAATGGCTTGCCAGGTTTTATGGCCCCTGAAGGATTTTAAGTACACCCATTTTCTCACCCTTGAGGGAATTGCAAGGATCAGAAAATACTGGCATTTTCCTTTCAAAGATAAGGATGGGTGTTGCTTTGGGGACTGGGGTTTCCTTGTCCTGTGAAGCTTCCTTCGGCTTTCCATTGCAGCCTCTGCCCTCTCTGTCCTGCCTGTGCCTCGTGCTGGTAGAGAACGTGATCCTCCTGTTAGCTGCCCACCATCCACTCGAACCCTTAGTCCCGACAGAAGAAAACACAGGTGAATCGCCAGAGGAATGTGAATCCAATAAGTTGCAACATTTGTATATTTATCTGACCTTCAAATTTGGCTGGCAGTCTCATGAGAGAGGGTTTGACCAACTTATTGGTCAATTGGACCTTAATGCTCTTCTTGTCTCTGGTCAGTCTGGCAATACTGTAAGAACAGCCTGTTCCAAGCAAGCTCCTAAATAAGTTTATGTGCTTAAATGGCATCATCACATAGTCTCAGTACTGTCTGCCGGTCCTTTTTTTTACTCCACCCTTTCAAGTTTTTATGCTATTGCTCAGAATAATTGCTGTATTTTCCCAAAATAAATGGTATCATCCTGCTACCGTCTCCACTGGGAGGGTACAGTTGGTCTTTGCTCCTTTAAAGAGAGGGCCTGACCACTTTTCCAGGCTGTACTAAAGCTGTGCTATGTGGCCAACAGAAGGACAGGGAGAGGCTGTTTTGTGTAGGATGGCCAGAATTCAAGCAATATGGTATATAATGTCATAAAGCCTAGTAAACTTGATTTCAGTTTTTTAAAAGCAGCAGTAAAGTCTTATCTTCTTCATATTTGAAGTGTCATACAATTCAGGATGCTGTTGAAAGGCACTATGGACTGCCTGTTCTTCCATGGTTTGCAAATGTTCTATGCTTAGGGAGTGCTGCAAAAAAACCCCGTGCCTCAGATCCAGGCATTTCTGAATGTGGGATGTTTGAGAACAGATTATTTTCAGCCTCATCTATTTTCTGATTTTGTTAAGACTTTTCCCGATCAGCCTGTGCAGTCAGGAAAGCTTCAGTGATTCCCAGCTCCATCAGGAGCCTAATCCTGATGTCCGGCTATTAGCAGTTTTACCAGGGGCTTTGGTGAACCCAAGACTGGTTCTTTAATTATTATCCAAGACTCATTCCCCGTCCTGAATCACTGGCTGTGGCCAGCTCTTACTAGTCCATGTAATGCAGATAGCCACAAAATACATCTCCTCTTCCAGGAATCTGCAGAGTCAGCCGGCTGCTGCACTGGGCTGCTGGGACCCCCAGGAGCCCTTTCTTGCCGCAGAGCAGTTGCAGCTTCCCTGGGCATCCTTTGCTCTCTCCAAGGCATCCCGGTTGCTTTAACTCCCTCGTTCTGTACAGGCCAAGACGCTTTTGATGGGCTTCTGCAGACTCATCATCAGTTCGTGTTGGCTTGTGGACCAGCCCGTGTAGGTGGTAGGTCTGAGAGAAAAACAGGGTAATTCCTGTGTTTAGTCCTCAGAAGCATCTTGTGCAGGGAGCTGAGCGGCCAGGTAGACACTGTTTTGTTTTCTGTGTGCCAAGGACAACCTTTCCTTCTGCTGACGGTGATGGAAACTCTTTTTGGCCAGGCTTTTCTCCTGTGATATATGGATTGGTAGCTCTGAGGTTGGGACTTGCTGACAGCCAGGAGCTACCGTAATTATAAATAATAACAGTATTTTAAAGAAGGCTTCAAGCATGTGCACTGCACCCCTCTGCAAACTGATTTCGTAGTGGCTTGATTTTGTGTCAGTTTAACAAAATGCTGAATGTGCACAGTTCCTCTTAATTTTATCTTAAAATAGGACATCTAAATCAGGCGCTCTGTAGGCCTTTCCCAGTCTCTCCTGGCTGTCAGCTTTCACTGAGCTTCCCCACACCTCCCACTGCATTTTTCTCCAGGGTAGGAAGAGACTCTGCAATGTAAGCGGGATTATTCATGGGTGACAAATGTAGTCCGGTGTGATTGCGGGATAGAGAAAAGCGGATACAAACTGAAGAAAATCTGAGAACTGGAAGGGGGGTTTATAGAGGTGATTACATGCCATGATGTCTCAGATAGCGGGGGGGCTGATCCTGTGCTGTGTTAACACGCAGCCTGGTTTTAGCCTTTCCATGAGCTGCTGTTTCCAATGACACCGGGCAAGTTGGCGCTGTCTGTGCCACGGGCGAATTTTGTTCTTGCACTGTGTAAGCAGACCCAGGCTTGATTTCAACCCTATTGAGGTTCCTTTTGCACAACGACATGTTAGAGCTGGTCTCTGTGGTGTCACCAGAGCCACTGAGATGCACGGCAGCGTATCCAGCACGCTCGCTGCAGTGGCACTGCCCCCAGGGCACTGCTTTCCAGCAGCGCAGGAATACCCCTGAAAAAAGCTATAATCCCCATCTATGTAGGGAACCTCACAGCAGACTCTCCAAAGATGACTTCTTCTTTTAAAAGAATTTCTAAATAAACTCCAAGCCACATTTTTATAAGGGAGGCTGGTATTTGCAGAAAAGGTCAAGGCTATAACAGTTGGCATCCTCGGAGATAGGAATTCTCAGCCCCTGCAGCTTCCCATAATTTGTCATGTCTCAAGTCCCTATTTTACATTCCCGATCAAGAAAGACATGAGGTTTTGATTTCAAAATGAAATGCTCCACTGCCTGGGATTTTTTTTTCCCTAAAGAAAATGTACAGAAACAAAAATTGTTAGGATTTCACTAATTACATGGTTATGTTCAGCCCCAACCCTGTGCCAGGACCTGTTAGTACTGGGACTGCTGGAACAGACCTGGGAGGGACCTCGAGAGGCATCGGTGGGGCTCCTGCCTCCGGGGAGGCGCCCCCCTGCATCCCCTCTCCTTGGGTTGGGTTGGGTTGGCCGTGGTGGGTCTGGGTGATGCAGGCTGCCGGAGGCGCTCAGGGCTCGAGATCTGCTGTATTTGGCGCTGGGGCAGCAAGCAGCGATTTCTGACTTGAGCAGGTGTGAGAGAAGCCTTTCCTGCGAGAGTCTGCGAGGAGAGCATGGAAACACGAACAGAACTAGCTAGCAGTGAAAACTGAGTGGGATTAGTGTTTCTGGTGAGGTGTCGGGAAATAGCTGTAAAAATGCTCTGCTGAGAGGCTTCCCAGCGAGCTTTAACCGTTCCCTCGCCTGGGAAGATCGCTGCGATGGATTCATCAGGCGTGACGCAGCAGAGAGCTGCTCTGGAGCTGCGCCGGCTCTCGTGGCATCTCCAGGCGTGGGCTCAGGGAGGAGAGCGAAGGGCAGTACCTGGGAACGGGTGCAGCCAACGCAGCAGCACTGGCAGGAGGTTTGAGTCAGCTCACTCCGTGGGTTGGCATATGTAAATTGCCATATACATTTGTAAATGTTTTGGTATGCCTGAGCAAGCCAATCTCTGGAATTAATTTTGTTCTTTTGGGAGGCTAGACTGTGAGCCCGTAGGAGAACGAATCCAAATGGACCACATGTATGAGTCTTGGTGGGATTTGTTCAATTGGACGAGACCTGTGTATGGACGTGCATTTGCTATTTGAATTGCCTTGATTTGGGTTTTTTTTTTTTCCTTGTAAAGTGACTCAGACCAAATTGAACTAAGATCACTCCAGTTCTGAAGCAGATTTCTCAGGGTTGTGCAATGCAGAATCCCTGCTCTGCAGTCTGTTTTAGGGCTTCTTTTTCTCTCTGCTTCTGTACTTTTTAACGTCAGCACTCTGTTACTTACTGTGCTCTTTTGTGAGACGTGACGCCCTAAGGGAAAGTAAGGGTCACTTCTCCATCACTGATGTCTAGCCACTTTTTGGAGCAGAATGCAGTCTCACTGCTTTATGCATCAGGAGATGAAAAATAACTTTTCTAGTTGAAATTGCAAGGAGGTTAGTAGAAGGCAGAATGCAGTTTCCTTAAGCTGCATCACAGCCATGGTGCAGGCCAGCTCCTGCCAAAAACAATGCAGTGGGATCTTTAATGACGAGTGGTCCATAGCACCAGCTTTTCCTGACCGCAGGTTGAGCTGAGATTTCATCCCCTCAAACTCTCACATGTCTGCTGGCAGGGTGCACCCTCCCGTTGGTGACAGTCTACGGCAGGGTTATAAAAAGCTGTTGCACCTGACGGCAAAGAAATGCTACAGGTCCTAGATTGCTGCAAATCACATTTAGGCTTGTGAAGCCCATCTCATCCAAAGGCTTCAACTGGATTAGTTATTTTTAAACCCCACAGAAGGAGTGTTAAAAATGTGCTTTTTCATGTAAGCAGCCTTAAAAAAACCCCGTGCTTTATGTTCTGAAGTGCTTTCTCATCATTTCCCCATCTCATTGCTGCCTACTCCCCAGTGCTCTATGAAAATGACTTTGGAGACACCACAAAGTGCTGTTTCTGCAGCTTGCTTTTTGTAAATCTTAGGATTTTTCTTCTCTCCTTTGCTGAAACTCCAGTAGCATTTAAGATTTTGCTATCTGATCATTGCTGGGATGGTGATGGAGTGATCCGAGAGAGAATTACAGCTACTGTACATGCCTGTTACACACCTGTACAGAGCCACGGGCTGGTACTTATTAACAGATTATTAGTAGCTGACAGTGGAGAGCCAAATGGATGCCCTCTGTTTTTAAGGTAAAATACTGAAGGGTTAACTCTTGCTATTACATGAACTGACTAGGTCTTCTACGCATGCAGGACAAATCTTGTCAGCTATTGCAGCTTTCAGAAAGCATTGTCGCCGTGTTTGTTAATGGGTCTGGCAGAAATCCAGTGTTTATGGCTTTGGCCTCGTGCTGGGGGCTGCGGACACCTCACCCATGGGCAGGTGCTATGGTTAGCCACAGATCCCCTTCCAGTACCTTATGGGGTGCCAAGTTGCGCCCATAGCCAACCCGGCTGAGCAGTATGCCGCCTCCCAAGGGACTCTGTAATCCAGGGGCACGAGAGCAGTGAGAAGAAACCCATGAGCACCCACATCCCCGTACTCCCTTCCTAACCTGAATACAGACTAACTTAAAGCAGATGAGATGGCTTTGACATGCTGCAGTCAACCCAATCCATGGCTTCTGCTTAAGGGCAAAACCTCCCAAAACAAGCAGGGGCTTTGTCGGAGCCCGAGAAGGGCACGAGCTGCTTTCTCCCTGTGTTTTTCATCCTCTAGTTTGTTCCCCATCTCCCTTTCTGCCCTCAAACCAGGCTGCCAGGTCCCAGCTCAGCAGCCAGCGAGGACTCCCTGTCCCAGGGGAATGACCCTGCGGTGACAAGGTCTCTGCCCCTGCGCTGGCTCTCCCCGGTACACAGAGAGGAAGGGCTGTCTCCCTCCCTGCGTCCTGCCCCAGGGTTGGCACAGGGGACGGGCTCTGGGAGGGGGGGGAGAGCAGACAGATTACCTCTGTCCCCCTCGGCTGAAGCTGCTGGCCCAGCTTCAGAGGGCTTTTCTTACCCCTTATCGCAGCAGCTGAAATTCCAGTTGAACAAAATCCAGCCACAGACTTATTCAAAACATTTATTAGTGTTTAAGGAAAATAATAGTGTGAAAGGTACAGAGCTTTGTCTAAAGCCATATGCATTTTCTTTTTACAAGCTTATTTGGCTGCAAATTCTACACGAGATAAAACTAGTATGTTTTTCTCCCAGAGATTTGGAATTAAGGACAGTTTGTCTTTTTTTTTTTCCCCTCTTTTCCTTTTAGTTCAGCACTTTAAGTTAGGACAGCATTTTCCAGGGTTTACTGCTATCTTTTTCCAGTAGGCATTTTGCTTCTCCCAGTATTTTCGTTCCAGAACAAGGCTCATTCCAGATGCAAAGCGTAAAGGAAACATTCATACCTTGGCTTTTAAGCTAAACCTCCTTCATGAACAGCAAGTTCATAAGGAATGTTAATTAAAGCATCATACAGTATCTAAATGGACTTTTTTTCTCTTTTTTTATAAAGAATTAAGGCTATGTAGATGTCACAATAAAATAATTTCAGGTAAAATGCACCCTATTTGTTAGATATGAAAGAAGGTTTAACAATAAATAAATGATTTATGCTGTCAATAACATTATGGAACTGTATAAAACTATATTTACGCAGCTTTAAACATAAAAAACCCCCATACTAGTGGCATGAATATATACAACACAGGTCATGACGTACGTTTAAATTATCATAGCCAGCAGTGTTCTTTTTTAAATGGAGACACTATAATAAATAGAACTGTTAAATATTTACAATAATAGCATATGTGGAATCAGTAGATGAACACATAAAATCTTCACACACAGAGGAAAAAAAAGTTATGCCTTATACAAAGACCCCTCCCACCCACAGCTTGCCCTCCCCCCCCAATTTTCATTGACTAAACAAGGGGAATATACGATTTTCCCCACAGAATGAATACAAATAAAACTGTATGCATGCTGAGGTGATATGTTGACTGAGACATTCAAGGACGTAGATCTATGTGTTTGGTTCCCACTGATGAATCAGACCTCTAAAGAGAGAGGGATCTTATTTAGTTCAATGCAAGAACATTACATTGGTAGCGAGTTGTTTGTTTTGTGTTTGTTTTCTTTTTTTTTTTTTTCTTATTTCTAAAATGCTTGGATTGTCTTTTTGGTTTGAGCTTGTTCTTCGTGGTGGCTGTATACCACCAAGGGGGAGAGGATGCTCACAGGAAAACACATGGAGGCACTCTAGAAACCTTCTTATGGTACCACCAGCAGCCACCTAGTTTTTGAAGGAGTCACAGCCATGAGAGGCAGGCCCCAACCAACCCTGAAGCCCCTCTCCGTGGGGCAGTCTGGGTGCCCCACCCATGGGAGAGCTGCACTACAGCCCATGGGGGCAGCTGGCACTCTCACTGCCAGAAGATCCACTCCCCAGGTCAGCACGGTCTTTGCTGCTGCAGTACCTGGCCCGATCCCACCTCTTCCCAATTAAGTCAAATGAAAATTTTGTCACAGAACGTAGCAAACATCAGGCAGGATCGAGGTCATGTCTTTAAACAAAGACTTGGTGATCACATAGAGACCACCTTTTCAACTTAATGGTCTTCTCTTGCTTCCTACGTGGCTTCTATTAAAAGCAATGCCTATAACTTCTGCGGGTGGATACATGCATTAAACCCTGAATATAGCTATTAGGAGCTGTGTTCACTTAGCAGTAACTGAAATCTCAGTTAGAAATTGTAGCCAAATTCCAACACCCTCTACTGTTTATGCAGCTCCTTCCCACCATGCGACAAGACGTACGTTAGTTCACTGGGTACGTTCTGTCTCTACTGAACTGCCTTCCTGCCCCCACAGCTTTCCTCCCAAACTTTCTAAATGAGAAGGCTCAAATCCCTGGTGTGATTCCCACTTTCTAAGAAAACTCGCATTTTCTCTAGAGGAAACTGAAGAGCTCACCCTTCTGTCCCCGCGGATGCTGTAACCTCCATTTCCAGTATAATATCTGGGGATATACGATTGCAGATCTGCAACCTGAGAATTACAATTGCATAGGGGGTAGGAGAGATGGGTCCACACACCTCATTTCCACTTAAGACTGCTTAGAGACAGTATGCTCTCAAAACTTTTAATCTTTAGTAACTCATTCTGCAGAGATCGGTGGCCATTTTTTGCATAACGATTGAAAACAAAAAACCCCAAACCCCGAGTCAACCCCCTCTCCTTATCTTTGGCATCTGGATAAACCACAGCTGATAGGCAGGTTAGAGTGGGGCTCCACATCCCAGCAAACCACACCACGCTACTGCTAAGGAGAGACAGATTTCAACGCAGCCCTACGGAAGAACTAAGCATATGGGCTCCTTCGCTGTCTGAGCCTGTGTCCATCCTTCTAAGCTTGGGCTGTCCATAAGGGTGGAGGACCTGTATCACTGGGCAGGTGTAAGCAGAGAAATATGCACAGGGTTTTTAGAGGCCCATGAGAATACTCTTGAGGGTCCTCCACACTGTGCAAGTCTTAACAGTCACATTGCCTTGTCTGGAAGCTGACTACTCGCCTTCGATATGCTAAAGTGACTGGATTAGCAAGTGTCAAGTTATGCAGTGGTTAAAAAAAAAACAAAACAGGGGGCACTTAAACCAGGCAGCGTCATCCAGATGGGAACAATGGCTCAGAAGTTGGCTAAGAGAAAGCGGTGGAGCTCCAGACCGCACAGTTCCTGTGCGAGAGACGGGGTAGCTATTTCATTAGAGAGCATCACGTAGAGAGTCTTGAACTCTTGTGTTCTCAGCCACAGACAGAAACCAAACCCCTCTGGAATTCAGCCATCTGCTGTAAGGCTGCGCCCTAAACCTTCGGAGGTGCTAAGCCACAAACGGCCACATGCAATCTGGCAGAGCCCTCCTGGAACTTTCTCCCCAGCCAGGGGACCAAGAAAGAAAAAACAAACACCAACCCAACCCAACAACCCCCACACAAGATCCTACATTTCAGCTCATGTCCGTTTCATAAAAAGGGGGAAAAGAATTTAGTCGGAGACATTTTGCCACATCTGGTGGCTGCTCAAGTGTCAAGTTTGCTGGATCAATAACCCATTGCCACTGCTCTCCCTTTGCTACTATATACACTGTTGCTGAGGTCCATATATTATCTTGCAATGCCCTGTGCTTGACCTCTGAATGGGAAATGCTTTGGAATGTCCATAGACGGGAAGATGGGACTCAACGGAGGAAGTTTCCAGTGGAGGGGGAGGGTGGGGGGAAACGAGGAGTTGGTGCCTTTTTTCACCTCCGGATGTCAGAGAAGTCGGACAGTTCGTCTGCCCGGTCCATGATCCCATGTGCCCCTTTGGGACCGTGGCCCCCAGCTTTCACCCGGGCATGGGCATTTAAGTGGCCCTTAGTACCTCTCTCTCCCTTAGATGCTCGTGAGCTCTCCCTGTGGTCAGAATCGGAGTGTGCCAGCATGTCCCCACGGCCAGCAGCGGCTTTGCTGCCTTCACCCGACTTCTTCTCGGGAGCCAGGATGGCATCACTGTGTGCAGCCGAGGTGCAGAAGCTCAGGATGGAGCAGAGACTTCCCCAGTTCTGTTCACACTGGGCCTGGACACTTCTTGTTATTGCCTTTTTCACCTCCTCGCCACAGGTGAGCAGGATGTTCACTAGGTCAACATATGGCCTAGAGGTAAAGGAAACAGTGAGAGCTGAGTCAAAATATACGAGGGTTATCTATCAGTAAACAAATGTAATGGCCTCTCTGCCTCACCCTCCCCCCGTGCACAGCACAGATTAGCAGCATTAGCCCCTGTACCACTGACTCGGCAGCCTTGGAGAGTGATTCTGCACCGGATGTTTATCACATTATATTCTAACCAGCCCCATCGCTGTAAGAAATGCACGTGATGGCATCCCGTGAAACGAAGCTTCTGTCTAGTGCTGGGTCTGTCTTGATTGCTCCCCCCAGGAGATGCTCTGGGCGAGCTGCAATGTCCACCAGAGGAAGATAGGGGGTCTACGTGCTTGGCAAATGGGGCTGTTGACTGGAAGAACCGCTGTCTCATGCCTTCTCCCTCTCTGTTTCCATGCCACTTTGTCTTTATTAGTCAGGATACATGACAAAGGAAACCTGCTGGTGTCCAGAGCCATCAGCTTCAGCCCACAGCTTGCTACCTGCAGGTGAAGGGCTGCTAGAGAGCACACACTGTTCACTAGTCTGCAAGAGGGAGGCATTCCCTCACCTTTACAAAGAGCAACAGACAGTCAACTAGAGGTTCTCTGGCTTTTCTCATCAACTTCAGCTTTCCCTGAAGCACCAAGGGTTGATCTCCACCAGAAGCAAGGTCCGGACTCACGATCCAATGGCACAGAGCTCAGACACATGGAAATCCACTTTGATGGAACTCTTTCTTCCCATGCCAAGTGTTTTTTAATTCATTTCCTTACAGAGTTGAGTACAGCTTTCAGTATGTACCTTTTCCCAGCCAAACAAGGACTCCAAAGGAGACATGGCCAAATACCATTTCAGCTTCCCACCCATCCCTCTGTGCCCCCACAGCACAGTGCAGCCTGAGCACAGGCACTTCGCCTTCCTCAGCCACAGGTCACGGAGTGCAGCGATTTTAAAATAGTTGCGGTCACAAGTTTTGTGGGTCAATATTGATGTTGTCTATTGACACAACTGCTCAGCTGCTAGCAGGCCCAGAAGGACGTGCTTCAAAGTCTTCCACAGCAGGAACCATCCACAGTGCTAGTGGAGAACTGCCTGGGGTCAGCAGTTGTGGCTGTATGGGGTGGTGGGGGTGCACCTTTGGGCACAGCATCCCCCAGTTCTGGTGGCTGTGGATAAGTCTAAATCTCTTCCCTCAAACTAAGTCAGAAGAGATGAGGAAAACCAACAGATTGTGATCAGTGTCTGACACTACCCTGATTTTATTTTGCCCAACTGCTTAAACTCATTTTGAATGACTAATCTTGGAGAGCCACCTATTCCCCTATCTCAAAATATTTCCCATGTTTGGATTGTTTCTGCCGTTTAAAAAAAGTTACTTGGAATGCAGCAGCGACTGATCTGCCAGGGCCTGTCACCACTTCTACCATAGCAAATCGGCCTGACCCCCACCCCACTGCAGCTGACTCAGGAGGAGACTCGACCGCCCCGATCGCGTTCCTCACGCTCATCGGGAGAAAACAGTCAGAATAAAATAGTCAGGGAGTAAATCAGAGCTGCCACTTGTTTCTCTGTTCTTAGTTTTTGTTTTAAACTTAAAATAGAAGACGAGAGAGAACTGAGCACATCACATACAGAGTGACCCAGCAGAAGGAAGGGGGGGAGGGAAGGAAAAAAAAAAGAAAAAAAAAAAAGTTGTTGAAATTGGGCATAACCTTTACAAAAATCTTTGGAAGAAAAAGGTTGCTGGTATGACTTAAAAGTGGCTCAGCTGCCAAATATTTCAGGTATTCAGAGTCTGCCAGAGCCCTGCGGATTAATACTGGCCCATTTCTCCTTCACTGTTTTACTTTCTGCATTTCAGCTGGCCTGACCATAGTACCTGAACTGAGCACAAGGCTGCAAGTCAGCAGACCTGATTTTATTTCCAGCTCTGCCACACTTGCCTATTGATCCTGAACAAGTTCCTTAGTTCAAAAGCTTCAGAGATGGCCTCTAAATTTAGGGGAGGGGAGGAGGCTGGCTGGCTTCTATTTGGGGAGCCCTGCACAGGAAAGCTAATCTCCAACTCCGTGAGATGCTGAAAATTAAGTGCAGGAAGCTCTAAATGAGATTGTGCAAATTATAGGTGTTCAGCTGAATGATTGGTCTCTTCTCAAACTGAGAACCTCCTAGTTAACCTCCCCAGAACAAAGCCTTTGAGCATTTCTGCTTTATCCCATTTATAAATCAAGGATAACTTGTTTTTGGATGGGCGGTTGACTTTCATAGTTGTTCTCATCTCCAAATGATGGTACCAGATAACACCCCCTGCCAAGTACCCAATTTATAGCCTACTAACACAGTCTAAGCAGTGCCCACAGAGAGGTGCCGCTGTGCAGGGGACAGTCCCGCTCTCCCTCAGGCAGCGTGATGCTGCCATTCGCCCCGGGCACAGCCCGCAGCCCTGGCAAGGCCAAGATCTGCCACCAGCCATGCCTTTGATCCCAGCCTCAGGAATGTCCATGGAAAGGACTTTGCTTTCAGGCCACCATGTTCAGCTCATACAAACCACAGCAAACGATTCTGCATTTGAGAGTAAACTGTGGCATCACAGAGTCTCTCTGCAACTGCAGCTCAAGTATTAGGAGGGTGGTTTTCAACAGAAAGTAAGGGAATTGGGACACAGCTCCTTTGGAGATCGATGAAAATGCAAAGCTAAGAGTCCAGAAGAAATCGTTCTACTGAAATAATGTGTATGTCCCAACTGCTGGGATTTGGGGGTTCTGTGTTAACATCTGCTAGGGATAGGAAGGCATAGAGGCGTGGTAGGAAGATGCTCCAAGGTCAGCCTGCTGCCAGGCTATGGCTCAACCTTCTTGTTTGGGAGTGAGATGTTCACCTGCAAGAAAAACAGGCTCTGTTTTTTGCATCTGTGCACAAAGAGCTGGTACAAACAGCTTGTGCCTGGTTTGTTGCTGTCATCTAGCAGCTTTGATCAATTCCAAATAGGATTCGTGCCTGCCATTCCTCAGAGGGCAGCTGTGTTCCCAGTCAGAGGGATGAACTCCTCAAAATCTGACTTGTGCCTTCATTTTTGTACACCTCCATGTTTTATTAAAAAGCATCTGAGATTAATAAGGAATAAGATGAATGGGAGATTACCTGGGGGACTGCAGCTCTTTCAGGGACAATTAACTACAAGACATTTGAAAGTATGTATTTAAAGAAAAAACTATCATCTTACTGACAACTTGGCATAGACCTTCTTTCCCCTTCTGCTCTAGCTGTCATCTTTAACAAGATACTGGGGTCAAGAACAGTCCTTTGAGCTCAGAAAGCACAGAGACATTGCGAAATGCCTCTGGAAAGAGCAGACGCTGACACTGTATTTGCTAAAGGACCAAAGAGGCAGCCAGATCCAACTTCAACCCATTTCATTCCCTTCCACCACCATGTTGCCCTTTGTAAACAAACTAGTCTTCAAGGGCCCCTGTGAAGAAAGCATTACCTTGTTCTGGTACATGGGAAAACAAGATGTGCTTAAGGCCAGGAGGAGGTGAAACAGCTCTTGGGCAGATGCACAGCCCATTGGCACCATCATGCTCCTGGAAGGAGCTCCCACGCCTCTGACTGCACTAGCACAGAGGCACTTACTCATGCTGCAGCAGGTCTTTGAAGTGAATCATCTCCACAATGACCTGGACGTTCTCCTTGGCAGCAGAGCAGAGGTCATGCTTCAGGTAGCACTCCCGCTGTAACTGGAACACCATCTCTTTAATGGCAGGGCACTTACGGCTGATGCAGCTGAATTTATGCCTCAAGGCATGAGCCTTACACTTCAGAGCGTCTTTAATGAAGGATTTTCCCTGAGAAGAAAAGAAATGGAGTAGGTCTGTATTTTTGTCCATTAAGCACAGCACCTGATTTATGCCCAGCTAGCTGCTCCTCTGTAGGGCAAAGTCAAGGGTTATTAGATTGCTAAGGGTACCACTTAATGGCTTGTCCCCCCTCTTCTCTTTATTTCTCTGCCCTTAAAGATCACGCCAAGTTACCTGGCCTTGCTATTCCAGTGGAGCTGAACACACAGGCCTTCCTCGCTGGTATCTGAAGGCTCCCCTACCCCAACAGCTGAATGCCCAACAAGGGAAAGGGCAAAAGTAAGCACCTTGACATAATTCAATGCTTGAGTTACTGGCTTTGTTCTCTTCTGGGGTGTCAGCACAGCAGGCTCATACAAAAGGGATGGCATCCTTCCATGGCTGAGGTCCCCAGGACCACAAACATACTCAGTAACAGCAATTTAGGTGGGTTTTTTTCAAACTTTTAAAGTTAGTTTGCAAACTCCTAGACATGTATGCACTGTCTATATGCACCTGCCACATTTCTCATCTGCATTTTCTCTACTACCAATTCCTTAGAGAGGGACTCAAATCAGCACTAATGATAATCCTACAATGTCTTGGTGTCTGTTTGCTGCAAGAAACCTAAGTGAGATTAAAAAAAAAAAAAGCAAGAAACTAAAAAAGTAAGTTGCAGGAAAGGTGCCTTAGTAATGTCTCTTGAACCACTGTTTGCAATTCCTTCATTCAATTGCTTAGTGGGCATCAAAACCATCCCTTCCTTTCCTCTGTGCTGTCTGATGCTACAGCTGCCATACGTGGTGCACGTTTCGCAGCCTGACAGCTCTGCCCAGGCTCCCTTTACTCTGCTGAGCAATAGGTGTGTGGAAGCCTGCACTGCCTCCACCCCTTCGTTCGCTTCAGATTGTTTTGCACGAGTGCTTCACGAAGACCAAATTCCTGTTAACCTTTACCCAAAGAGTACACTGGCACAGCTCCACTGACATTAACTAGGATTCATCCAGACCTGCAAGCAGAATTTGTCCCCAAATTGTTTCAAGCCAGGAATGTTTCTTGCTGATCAAAGAACTGCTTCAGCCATCATCCCCTTCTATTCCCTATACCCAAGGCACTTACTTGCCCTTCCCGTCAGTAACAAGCATGCACAGCACACTCGGCAAATAAGGCTAAAAAAGAAAATTCTTGTGCAAACCAAATCTGATACCAATTCTCAGGTTTCAGAGAGGGAAGGAAAGCAGAGAACAGAAAATGGCCAATGTTAGCCTTCTCATTTAATGCAGCCTGAAATAACTGTAGATAGTACAGAGATGAGCCACGAAAAGCCATGTCATAGCAGAGGCTAAAGTCACCTCTATGTTAAATAAAGCTCCAGGGGTTTAATACTCCTGCACTGCAACGGAGACGGTCTGGGTGTGAAATGGGCTGCATTTGATTTGCAATAGCTGGGGATCCTGGGGAACAGGCATCAGTGGCTACGCTCAGCCTTCGCAGGCATGGTCCCCTCCCAGCAGGGCTTATTACTTTGGTCAACTTGGTTCACTGACAGAGTATCGTGCAAAAATAAATGAGTGTTTTCTGGAAGCCACTTGGAAATTAAGTTGAAGGTTTTCAGATATCCACAGAAGAAACAATTCCTGTTTTAATGACTAGCCAGACCCTTTGTACGTCTTTGAGCATGTGAGCCTAAAACACTTGACAAGCGTTTCCTGCTGGGTGGTCCCACCATCCCTCATGGAACAGGCTGCATCCTGAAGACAGCTCTGCTTTATACCATGCTTTTAACAGGGCCACGAGGCTGGTGCTCGTAGTCAAGTTATACTGTAAACTGCATGGTCAAGCCAAATGCCGCTGGCCCGTCGTAATGTCCTCTTCCCTCCACACTGAAATGGGAGAGTAGGTTTACAAGACATAATAACAGGATGTCTCAGTGATGCATAAATGGTCTGGGGAGAAAATGAAGGAGACAAACTTAATACCGCATACCATGTAAGTAATGTATTTTAACATCAGTGCTCGAACCAAAGACTTCTTTGAATACAGCTGCTCTAGGGGGTTGCCTGTGCTGGTTGCGTGCAAGTCCTGAGAACCAACTGGAATAGCTGTACATTGGGAAGTATTCTGCTGTGTCTAAGTGAACTGGATGCCCATGTTGCATTTCAGCTTTGAACAAACATGGTGTAGAAGCTTAAGCCACGGCCAGGTTGCACGCCGCTGCTGTCTTACCGTTCTCAGCTCTTGATTCCGCACCCTTCAACAGAGAGATTCTAATTGAAACTGGTCACGTGCAAAAGCACATTTGCTCCACAATGGTAACTTTTTTCCCCAAAGATGTGTTAATGAAATACATGCCACGCGTGTATTGGAAGCGAGCAGATACGTAGGACATTTCACAGTGTTACCTGGGCATCAAATTTTCCAGCGTTGTGCAGGAATGTCATGCAGATCTCGTGTAAGCCTCGGATCTCGCAAGAATTATTTTCAAAGCATTCAAACACTCCACATCCCACATCGCCAGCATTAACCAGGCAGTGCTGGATTTCAGCTAAAACGAGCATTGATTACAGTTAATTTGAAGAACTGTTCACAGAAGCTGGTGGTGGGCAGGGTGGGGAGGGAAAGAGTTATTTTGCTAGCATCATCAGTTCAAAAGAAAACACACATGTGACAACAGTTATTGTACCCACAGCATGCCCACTTTTTGCAGAAATTAGGCCAAAACTTGGGTGTATTATGTTATGAAAGTGATATCCAAGAAGCAAATGCCAAATCCACTATGCTTACGTCAAGCTATTTCACTTGAGAACTGTCTAATGCTTTTGCATTCCTCAGGAGCAAAGGACGGGCATGATTTTTGCCATCTGACTTTGTACAAGTCTCCCATCAAATTCAAGTACCAAAATGAGAAGCCCAGGACCCAGCCAGCTAAAATTACTTATTTCTGGTACTTTGAGCTAGTTTCTGGCTGTTTAGCACAATGGGTTTTTTTTACAGACCACTGGGTTCCCCACGTTGTGATGTCTACAAAGTTAATGGCAAAAATAAAGTCCTTTGCGCTGCGTCATGTAAAGCTGCAACTATGTCCTCACCTATGCAGAAATCAACTGAAAATACATATATTTATATACGTCATGCATAAAATAGATGTACTGGAGCTAGCCGTTCCATACGTGTTTATTCTGCCCTTTCAGATGTTATGTAATACTGTCAAAAAATGCTGTCTAATACTCACTTACCAAAAAAAAACCCCCAAAAACCTAATTCTTAACAAGTCAGCTTCTGGTCCTTTAAAAAAAAATGGATGTAGTAGTACTGCCAGAGGGAAGGTGGTTGCTGAAAAAGCCTGGGGATAGAGTTAAACAGGGGCAGCTTTTAGACCAGAACTGAGGATGCTAAGAATTCCTACGCTCCGTGCCCCAGTGGTACCTTTAATTAAAGCTCGCCCTTGGGAGCCAGCCTAATCCCCCCTCCGAACCGCAGAATGTTTCACACATCCCCAGCCTCCCCCGATGCCGTGCGGTCCATCTGCAAGTCTTCGCAGCAACTTTCGCTCTAATTTCAACCCGCTGCAAGGCAGGAGCAGAGCCGCGGATGTAAATGGGGAGTCTGAGGGTGTTCACACGGCCCCCCACCAAAAACCAACTCGCTGGGGCTCCTCTTCCCAGCCCCCCCCCCCCCCCACCCCTTATCCCTTCTACCTGCCCCGAAGCGCATCTGGGGGTGGGACACGGGAGCTCCGGTCCTGGGATTGTCTCAGCCACACGCCGAGAGCTGCGCAAACACACGCGCGGGGGGCGGGGGGGAACACACACGCTACGGAGCTTTGTGGAGCGCTGCAGAGCGCGGAGCTGGGCTTTTTTTGGGGCCGGGAGCTCAGCTGTAGTGCTTGTGTTGGCATCCGGATGCAAACCCTTCGCCGGATCACATGTCCTGGCTCCAGCGTGCTGAGAACTGCACAGTGCCGTGATTCACATGTGGCAGTCCCTAATGGGCATTCGTGCATTCCTGCTCGTGTGTGTTTAAACACGTCTCGCAGCACGGAGAGTGTTAAAAAAAAAAAAAAAAAGGAAAAAAAAAAAGGGAAGGGGGGGGAAGGGAAGCGTCTGGATCCCGCGCTCTCTCTTTTGCACGGCTGGGAAGCGATCCAGCAAAGTGCACGCCTCAGCTCTCTCTTTCTAGGCAGATAATACCCGGGGGAGGGAGCGCAGGGGGCGGGGAGAGGAGGAGAGAAACCCCCGGTCCGTTGCATCATTGCACGACTCCCTCCGGAGGAGGCAAAGCACCCGGCATTTCCAGCCGCTTCCCCTTCCCTCCGCCCCGACCCGGTTCCAAACGCTGCGCCGAGAAACTTTCTCCTCCTGAGCTGCAGCCCAGCATCCCCGCGGCGGGCAGCATCCCCCGGGCCGGGCCGGGCCGGGCCGGGCCGGGCCGGGCCGGGCCGGGCCGGTCGCCGCTCCGCCGGGCTCCCCCGGCCCCGCTCCCCGCCGGTACGGGGCCGCTCCCCGCTCGGCACCGACTTGGCCCCGAGCGCTGCCGCGGCTGTTGCAAGGCCAACACGTGCTTGGCAAAGCCGGGCTTTAAAGGTAATTAGGAGCGAGCTTTTATTTCCTCTGATGATTTATGCCTGACAGTCAGACACCGAAATAAAACGCCTGTCATAACTCAACGCGGCTATTTCCCCTGCGCTCCAGAATCGGCGAGGGGACCCCCCCGCACCCCCCCCAGTCCCCGCCGTACCTGTGTTCTGCAGGGACAGGCGCCCCTTTTGCTGCGGGGTCCTGTCCTGCGGCCCCTCCGGCGGGTGGGTGGCCTCAGTGCCCGCCGCCGCCCGGGCGCTGGCGAGCAACAGGGCCAGGGCCAGCAGCTTCCCGCGGAGCTCCGCGCACATGGTCGCGCCTTCCCGCCGCCGCCGCGTCCCTCCCCGCGGGGTGCCGCACCCGGGCCCAGCGCGCTGCTCGCCGCGGCCCCGCGAACCGCATGTGCCCGGCGCGGCGGCGAGCGCGGAGTGACGGCGGTGGCGCCGGAGGGTGCCTCAAATATCCCCGCCGAGCCCCGGTGTCACTCGCATGAGGGAGCCGAGCAGGTGTCGCTCCGCGCCGCGGCCAATGGCAGCCGCCGCCCCGCTCCGACCGCCCGCCGGGGGCCGGCCCTGCCCCGCCGGCAGGTTGCAGCCTCCCGCCTCCCCCTCCCCGGTCCCCCCCCACCGCACCGCGGGGGATGGGCGTGCGGGGGGCAGCGGGCAGGGACTGCACCCTCGGCGGCGGCGGCGGTGGGGGGTGGGTGTGTGCGAAGGTGCCTCCCGCCGGCGGTACGGGCGGAGGGGGTAGGGGGGGAAAAAAAAAAGTGGAAGAAGCGGGATTGTGACAAGCGCCCTGGTTTTGTGGGGGGAGGGGGGCAGCACCCGCAGCCGCGGGGCCGGGAAGGCAACTTCGGGCCGCTCCAGCCGCTGCCCTTGCGGGGTGGGGTGGGGGGGCAGCGGGGGTGCCGTGCCCGGAGCCGGCCGTCCTGCGGCACTGCCGACAGATTGCGAGACTTGGTGAAAAAGGGGGAGCGGGGGGGGGGGGGGGGGGGGGGGGGGGGGCGGAATAAATCCCTCACCGAAGCAGCTATTGCACTCACTTTCTTGGAAATCCTGCGCTCCCTTCTTTATTTCCTTTGGGATTTGGTACCCTGCGAGTTCCGAGGGGATTTGGGCCAAACCCATCACCTGGGGGGCTGGGAGGGGGGAAATGTGTACGTGAGTGTGGACCCAGCCGGGTGAACAGGGCCGAGCACGGCCTTTCTTCAACCCTCCCCCCGGTGAGAGCATCACCCTTGCAAGCCCCCTCCAGGGCAGCAGCCCCCTCCGGCTGCCCCCTTTTGTCCGGTAGCTGGAGCGGGGCGGGGGGCGCAGGAAAATCTCCAGCAGGTGATGCGAAGTGCCGCGCTGGCTGGGGAGGGGGCGTGCGTGTCTCCCCTCTCCCTGCCGTAATGCACATCAGATGTTTCATCAGACCCCGTAGGCCCCATGCGACTCCTGCCCCCCACCCCCACCTCCCCCCCCGCCCGAGCCCCCGGCGCTGCGGGGGCGCGCTGCGCCGTGCCGGGGGTCGCGCTGGGGGGTGGGGGGCGCAGGCAGGAATGTCTCCAGCTGCTGTTGCCGGCCCGCTTCCTCACAGCTGTCAAAATGCACTTGAGGAAATCCACTCACACCTCCCCGAGCAGGGGGTCTCCTCGGCGGGACGTGACACCGCGCCGCAGGACCATGGCTGTGCACCAGCCGCCACGGTTCGACACCCCCCCCCCCGCCACATCCCATCCCCGCCGGCTCCGCTCGCCTGGTCCTTCCCTGGTTCTGTCCCGGGCCAGGAGGTTTGTTTGCTGGGTCTGAGCAGCGCAAAGTTTGTTTATCGTTCTTCAGGGTTTGCCTTCGAAACATCTTTTTAAGACTGAAATTGTTAACGGCTCGTGTGGAAATTCCCGTTTATCGATACGCTGCTGCCGTGTGAACCGCAGCTTCCCCCGGCGGAGCTCGCTGTGCCGGCGCGGATGCCTGCAGAGCCCCTGTGCCTCTGGGATGGGCTCTGCCCTTTTTGACAACAGGGCTATTAAAGGAATAGGTTTTTCTTCTTCATTTTTACCTCACCCTGCGTGCCTGGTGACCCTTCTTTTGTCCTTGTTCTCTTACTATTTATACTGCTGAAGAGTTTTGCTATTTAATTGCCTTTGCTAGGTCTAACTAGCTCGACTTTAACGATTCTCATCTCCAGTGTTCAAAGACCAGGGACTGAATGAACTCGGGAGCAGCACAGAGGGAGTACTGGCAGGAGAATTTAAGGGACAGCAGTTTTTCGCTGTTGGCAGAGGTAACAACCAATGTGCTGCTCCTAACCACCAAGTTTCTATTGTAATATATATGTATATATATTTTTTTTTTTTCCTGGTGCCTGATTCATTGGGTTTTCTCCTAATGCCTTTTCCCTGCTGCATTAGGTCTGATGCCCTCCTGCAGCCATTCCTCATCAATCTTTCTGCCTCTTTTAAAAGTTAAAATTTTCAGATGGGTTTTGCCCTTTTGGCTCAAAGGAATTCCACGCATCCTCCATGTGCCAGACCCCAGGTTCCTCCCTCTGGTTGACTTCTCTGGGCAGGTCTCCTTTGAACCACGGAGTCCTGGCTGCCTTAGTCCTCCCCTTCAGCCCCCATTGTATTAATTGCTCCATCCAAGGTTATTTTCACATCTTTTCCTTACCAAAACCGTGCCTAAAATAGCACCCTCTCGTGTCAATATTTGGGGAAGAAACCTGCCGGCTGTCAGCACATTGAGCATTTCCCATCTCTTCCTGCTCAGCAGACATCGCTGGGCGGTGGGTGGCACTCGGAGCCGTAGGATTTTTTCCCCTGCTTTTCCCTCTCTCGAGGTCACTCCTGGGATTAGAGGACCTGGTCCCACTCAGCCCTAACTTAGCAAGGCAAGAAGCTGCGCCTGCGTTTTAAAAGCGAGCGCTGTCAGGAAAAATGCGCGTGATATGCAAGTCGTGCTCTAGCAAATTTGGCGTCTTTTGGAGCGCAGTGTAACTGGCTCCCTGGCAGCACGAACGACCGCCAGTTTGAGTGCCAGGTAATTTTATAGAATAGTTACCAGTTCCAGTGATTCAGAGGCTGGTTTCCAGGAGGCTTGGGATGCCTGACTCCTGAGGCAGTGAGCCTGCAGCTTTGCCCCCGCAGCAGGGAGCTTGCGTGGATGCAGGCGCCTGATGGCAGGATGGTATCCGGTTGCGAGGCGTTTGATGACGTGTTTGAGGGGTAACACTTGGGAGAGGATCACAACTACTTCCAGCAGTTTTGAATGACTGTTGGCTTTTAAGAAAACACTTTTGAGTTCCTTCTAGCTAACAAATATGGGTTTTACTTTTTCAGACTGTTTCATAATTTGATTAAAACTTGATATGATCAGGCGGAATCACGAGCATTTTACTACTACCTTTAAATAGAAAGCTTTTAATTCAGATTTTTAGGGAGAAGAGCTAGGTTTTGTGAATATTAACAGGACTATGTCCCTGCAAAGCCACGTCAGGCAGGTGAAGGCTGAGAAATGCTGTGCAAGAGGCTCTGGCGCAGCGGGAGGGAGCGAGCACACCCAGTTCCGAAGGACGGAGAGGCCGATGACTTTGAAAGGGAAGAGGATGCTGTGGGGAAGGTGTGCCGAGGTCTGGATTCTGGGTTTTTATCTGTGACTAAACGCTTTTCACAGCTGAGTTAGGGTAAGCTGTGCTGTGCAGCCCCTGCAGTGCAGTGGGATTTCATCAGGCTTGAGAAAATAAGCAAGACAGGGGAATTTATTGTTGCCTCTTCTCCTGGGTAATTTCCCCACCTCGGGGCTTAGTGCAAGGTGTAGACTTGCAAATGACACATCATTACGAAGCATTGCTGGGGAAGTGGTCGGGAGGGAGAGCGGAGGGAAGCCGCCTCTTGGACTTGGTTCCTCGTGGTGCGGGACCTGCTCTGGGAACATGTTGATTTAATTCCCACAAGTTGGTTCTCGGATGGTGCGAATAAGGCTGCTGACAGTAACCGAAATGGGATTTGACACTGGAGAACCTGTTAGGCTCACTAAATGTAGGTCTGTTGGGAAGCTTCAAAGGGTTGTATTTTAAGCCACTTTTCCCCCACCTATCGTCGATTTAGTATTTTTGAATCTCTGGGAACTGTAGTTTTTATGATGAATGACCAGAAGTTGACAATAAAGCCACAGAGAATGAAATGCGAGAAAAGTCAGAGGGAATTATGTTAAAAAATTATGCAGCCATTTTTTTCCTGATCGCTTGTGTAAAAGTCAAGTGTTTGAGAAACGGTCTCAATGAGTTATGCATCAGGTTTAAAGATGGTCTGACTTCTTTGATAAAACATGAACTATTTGAAAGATTTATAAGGGTCAGAAGTCCTGCCGAACGTTTTAGTATTTAGAGCAGCAGGAAACCACTCTGTGATATTTTTAAAACAGGTATTTACTCAAGTAATTGGTTACTTTTTATGTGGAATAAGAAAACCTGGTGCAGCTATATTGGACTTGACATAAAGGAGAGGTATGTAATTTGTGAGCAAAACAGGGTGGAATGTACACATTGTACCTGGGGAGGTATTTCGAGAAAGACAACTCCTTGAGACAAAGAGCCAAAACAACAGACATGCTAGGTTGCATGCCAGAATTGTTTATTCCTCAGTTAATCAGCTGTGTAATCAGTGTCCAGAAATGATCCTTTCTGCTCAGGTAGTTTCAGTTTCAAACTTCGTAAGCTTTGCGGCCTTCATAAAATGGATTACATGGAAGTTGGACGAAAAACACATGTTTCTGAGAACATTTTGGTTCAAATTAAAAACAAAAAAAAGAAGTGGTGATGTTGGTGCCAACAATTTACTACAGAATATCTGAACCAGATGCCGTTAAACTATAATTCCAAACAATTTGCCAGAATTATGTATTTACTTTATTCTTTAAGTCAAACTAAAGATATGCATGGTTTTTATTACTTGTGGATATAAACAAAAATGTGATGTGATTACAACTAATATAAGGCAGATAATGCCAAACAGTCGTGATTTCTGTGACTACTGCACTAGCTAAAGAAAAATGGAAGCTCTGTTGGTAATTATGTGCGAAAGGGTGGTCAAAATGTGGCTGTTCAGATTGAGACACATCAGCCTGCAGTCTGCTTAGTCACCAGATAAGAACATTGGCCAAAAGTATCTATTTTTCCCCCTTTTCTCACAGTAGTACATTTTTTTCCGTCCACTGAGAGAACGGGGAAGAGATCTGCAAGACATGCTGAGTGATATTCTTAAATAATACACGGAAGGGACTCTTGTTAGGAGACACTCGTAGACAATCTCCGACTTGCCGGTTCTTATCCAGATGAGCTGCTACGTGATGGTTCAAAAGGCAGACATTGACGTCAAAATTGCCGTCTTGAAAGGACAGGGTGAGTTCTAGCAGGAGTTTTTATGACATTACAAGTCATTCAGGTTATAAAGGGTTCTAGGTGGCACTCCCACAAGCTGAAACAATCTTTACCTTCTGTCAAGAGGCTCTTAGAAAACCTCAAATAATTTCCTTGAGTGAAGTGGCTACCTAAGTCAGCTGCGGCTTGACGCAGAGAAGTGCTGAACATCCTGCAACACCCATGTTCCCAGGTCGGACTCCAGATGAGCAGGGAGAAAAAATACATCAGAAACTAGAGTTTCGAGAAGAAGCTTTGATTCAGAGAATTGTTCAGCGAAGTCACCAAAACCGAATTCCCCTGTGCGTTATAAAGAAAAGAAGGATCTGCAAAAGATTTGCAGTGGAGGCTCTGGTTTCATCCAGACAACGGCCTGCTGGGACACAGCGAGCTCCTTCTCTCAGCCGAGGGCTGCAGCGTCAGATCTGGCTCGGAGGAGCTTGGAAACTCATCCCAAGCTCATCTGCAGAAATCCTCTTTGATTTTGGGAAAAACATGCTTTCTTATAGAGCAAAAAAGAGTTAGCTAAGTCCCCCATCAGAAAGTATATAAAGTCTCCTCTCTGTTTTACGTGATTCAAGGTTAACATGGGCAGGATCAAAACCCAGAGGTGAACTGGGTTCCACCTGCATCACAGGATGATTTTGCATTTTTGAACCCACCAAATCCTGAAGCAATAGCTGTAGGAGAGATGAGAATTACCACTGTGATATTAATGACAAAGCCCAGTGCAAATACTTTAATTAAGTGTCACGGCTGACATATTCATTGGACACACCCAGCCTGTGTGTGTTTATGATGGAGTTACACGAGGCAGAAGTTAAAGATGGGTGAGACTTGCTAGTCCCAGGGTGTCTTTCTCTTTGTGTTGCCAGATTCTCCCAAGGTTCTGGTTCCTCGGTTCTTCCTCCACCTCACCTCCTGAAGGAGCCACAAGTGAGAGTTGTAGTCACTGTGGACAGTGACAACGTATTTTTGCTCTGGAGGAAACTGTCTTGGCATGCCTGGCCTCCCATTTCCTGCTAACCCTATCAGCCTGTGGCCAGGCCAAAAAAATGCTGTTATCCATCGCGCTAGGACTATCAGAAACCCAGATCAGGTAACGGGACTGTAATTCCGTGGGGCTCGCCAAGAAGGAAACACGCCAGTGTAATTACGATGGTAATTATAGCACCGTAGTCACCGCCCACGAAGTACGACTCTCTGCAGAGTACAATGATTCCAGGATCAGAGTCCAAACAATATAATGCTCTTTAAATTTCCCTACCCACCAGTCCTGGCTCTCAGCTGGATTGACCTCAGATTGAAAGTGAATCTGTCTCTCCTGTGAATGGCCGTGCAGATGCCAGCAAACACAAATTGAATGGATGGTTTGCCTGCCTCTCCTATGCTTTTTCTCCACTGATGCACTTCAGCCAACAGCTGATGCTGAAATTAAAGGTCAGTTTTTGTTTTCATGTGTGACCCAACAAATTCAGTGCAATTTTGCAGAGCGAGTAGGAGCAGCGAGACAAAAAAGCACCTCTACAGTCCCATCTTGGGCTCTCATTGGCTTTTCTTAGCCGCATTTCACTTTGTATGCATAGAGGGTCCTCCCACTACTTTGGGTTTTCTCAGTGCAGGTCAGACAAGACCTAACCCACAGTTCTAACTGTTCCCATGGCCTAACTACAATTTCTCGGTGGGACCTCTCATTTCCTTTGTATGGGATCTAGGCAGATGCGCTGACACACAGCACAGCCTGTAAACCATTTTGGCGTAGACATGCTTGCATGTGATTTGTGACCTACATGACACAATTTATGTGTTTGTATTCTCCCCGTGAAATAACGGCTACCATGAACTGAAATTCACATGGTAAAATAAAAATAAAAAGGCTTTTCAGTGAACGGTTAATTGTCAAGCCCAGGCAGTTGAACCAAAAAGATTCCCCAGATCTTGCCAGTTATGAGTTGGACTTGCAGACAGTGTGTAGAAAAACCAGGGCTCAATGTAGTGAGCAGAGTTACAGATCCTGCTGCTTTGTGGGTGTTAGATGAGCAGCTACCAATACTGGAACAGGCAACTTTTAAAATGCAGATTGAAGTCCTGCGCTGTCACAGGGTCTGCTGATTACACTGGGATCACCTAGATGCAGGAACCTGTTTGAGCCCATCTTTTTGCAGGGTTGACGCTAACATCTACTTCCAAAGTAGCTTTATTAATACCTTTAATTATTATCTATCACAAAGTAACTTTAGAGTTTGCCACTGTGACATGCATGTTTCCTGCATCATCCATATCTGTATTTATTCTGAGCATCATTTAATGTGTTCTTATTATGATTAATTGAGATTAGATTTTTGCTTGCAGTGGAAACCTTTTATTTTGCAGTGCTGTGGTGGCGGGAGCTCTGTCCTCTTGTTTATCCATCGCCATGTGCTTGCTCCAGGGACGTTGTGCACAGTGTACCGCAAGCATGCACGCCTGCTTTCAGTGGGACGCGATGCCAATGAAAACACATTCTTTGAAGAGATAGGTAATTACTTATGACTTTGTCTAATGTTATAGCAGGACCAATGGAGTATGTGAACCAGTTTAGTATTCATAATAATACATGGGTCGGAGCTGAATAAAAGGCTATAATTCTTTTGAGGGGTTCCACTGACATAATAAACCACGAGAGCTCAGCTAGTCAGCAGAAAGCAAAGATTGGATTATAGCTGGGCTCATCAGCATGGGACCGTACATGGTAGTTTCTCATGTCTGCAAAGGGCTTATTTCGGAAGGGTTTTTTCTCCTTATTCTAAATTGCTTTATAACCCAAAATGGAAGAATTGCTGGATGCCGTTTTCTGTGAGAAAAACCCTCCGAGATAGTATTTTCTGTTTTCTCTATTCTAGTGTAATCAGACTTTATTCTGGAAACGTGTCCATGAATGGAATCCAATTCTTCCACTCTTTCACCCATCCAACTATAAGTAAGCTGTGGTGCTGCAGTACTGTACAACCGTCTCTGCACATCTGGCTCGTGCATGGTGTCCCCCCTGTGCTCTTGTTCAGGTGACTCTTCTCCCACCTGCTGGAGAGTTTTGCCCATCTTTGGACCTTGACTGGACCCTGTACTTATTTAAATGGATTCTGTATGTGGGGTGGGTCCTTTTCCAGGATATCTCAGCCACACCCGTTTTCATAACCAGTAGTGGGTCCCATGTGCCAAATATGCTTTGATTTTTCATTGATGTCATAGTGCATTTATAAGTAGTTAGGGACCATTTCAAAATAGAGATGTGTTTATATAATTTATTTTTTTTTTAATAGCCTCAGGAAACTAAGTCAATGACTGAGGAAATAAATAGGCATGGAAAAAATCATAAGGGTATTGTTTATGGGTAGATCATAGTCAGATGATAATAACAAGCAGCATGAATACACTGGAGAATGACATGACGGATACTAGCTTTAATACCATGTACTGAACTTTCAGTACATCTTGGTTTAGGATTCATATTTCTTGAAAATCCACAGGAATAAATTGGACTCAGCGTTTCAGAGCTGACTGGAGGGTGGAAATGTGCAGAATGAGACCACAGACGGGTGTCCATGGTCTTCACTGCCTCCTGGGACTCGTCTCTGCCTTTTCAAATCCCTGTGTTTAGTGAAGCTTCTATTCTGATAGTTGATGGCACACTGGCCAAGGTAAATGCTGCCTGCGCCTTTGTGTTTTCTCTCACCACCAGCTTTGCTGGGCGCCCTGGGAGCATCTGCTGAGGTTCATCTGTGTGTATCATGTCCCCAGCAGGAAGGTTGGGGTTGGTTCTCCCCATTCTCCTGCAACACACGAGGTGTTTAATCCCAAGTGGAAAACAGGCTGTCGCTGTCTCTGTCTCAGATGTGTAGCAGCTGTGGAGCAGACCCTGCTCCAAGGATGCAGAGCACTAGCAGCCTGGGGGAGGATGCCGCTCTGGGTGGTGTGTGGCTGGTGACGTGGCACCGTGTCAACCTGTCTCATCCTAGGGCTGGGGAATATTACGGAGAATGGGCACAGCAGCCTTAATGCTGACTGTCTAGCTGGCAGAGTCTTTTTGGGAAACTGTTTACAAGGCACAGACTTGAGACTGGTATAAATTGCACTGAGGCCAACCTTGGCTTGGATGGCACTAGGATTGGATTGCCAGGTTTTTCAGTAATAACAGCAACTGTCCGAACTAGTGACATAGTAATACTCATTTATATGATTTATGGGAACACTGTAGGTAATGATTCCAGCATATACAAGCAGGACTGAACTTCTTTTTAGCCTCCTGAATAGAGGCAGCCGTGTAATGCACATAGGAGCTTAGTACTTGTAGGAATATCCAGCACTGCCTGTGGCTAGAGGAGCTCTTTACATCCATCATTTCAACTGTCCCCATTAGGAGTTTGGGAAAGCAGTAAAGAAATTTTGCTGGTGTTGAAACTAGGAGACCAGGTAGCCTTCTATCTATAGTAAGTTTCCATGTTCATCTGCCCACTTGAGTAGTGTAGTCAGGCATGGGGGTGTTGTTTGTATTTGGGTCTAGATTATCAGTGAGTATAGAGCTTGTATTGTCTTGGCTGGGCCCATCATTGTGGGCAGACTGTCTGACTACAGTGGGTTGAGTCCTGAGATCATACCAGCAATTCTTCCTCCACAGCCAGTCTCCCATTATAGGCTGCTGGAACACACTGGGGTATTTCCAAATTCTTTTCTGCATCTGTCTGGGAGGGTTACGGAGTTCCCTCAGCATTTGCCTTTCTTTCAATGAACGTGTGTGGCAGTCTCGATGTACCAAGCAGGCCAGACTCTGCTTTTGTGTTTGCAAAAACCAGGCTGTTGGGTTCCTTCATTACTGGCTAAGAGTTGTCAGGTACAGAAAACCCAGTGTACCCCACCAGAGCACTCCTTACACAGTACAATCCAGGGCACCCTTGGAGGCATATGGGTATACATGTCCATATATACTGTGTGCGTGTGCATTCCTTTCCATGTGCCTGGAAAGCAGCATTCAGTGCAGATGTCCTCAGCTGGCAAAAAAGCAGTGAGAATAGATTGAAACTGGTCTTGTGACAGTGTTACGCAAGAACAAATCAGGGAGCCCGAGTTGTATTTTGTGCATCAACAGCCCTAACGAAAGAGCGCCAGACTCGGGGACCTCAACACAGCTGAGTTTGTGTGTTACCCACCTGCGAAAAATAGGGGGAGTAGAGGCAATATAGCATGTCCCAGGGAACTCCAAACTTCCTCCTGGTCTTCACATGTAGCATCTTTGCTAACCACAGGGCCACTTTAGCAGTGGAACACTGGTTTTGCTCTGAAAACCTTTATAGATGACGCAATCACTACCAATGATCAATCACCTACCAATCACCTCAACTGGTTCAAATGCAGATTGACAGCATCTTGAAAGTATCTTGGGGCAGATGAGATGGATTGGTGATTTGAGATCAGCTTGATTTTGAAGTCCTTTGAATTCAGATAAATGAGAAGGGGTTGGTTTTAAGCCAATTTAACTGTCTAAAATAGATTGAGTATTCCTTTTTCCAGGCAAAAAATCTCAGTTAGCTGACATAATAGTTCTGGGTCTCTTCTGTGAGGTTGTGAGCAAACCTGTACAGTTTCCTAGAGCCTGTAAACAGCTCCATCACCTTAGTGTGCCAAAGCATGTCTACTGAAATAATCAGTTGATTAAACATCCCACCGGGAGGATATGATTTCTCTCAAATTGATGTCTGGTCCCTGCAAATTAAAACTTTATCTCATTAAAATGTCTTGGAGTCTGTTACCCTCCTACCAAAAGTTCCCTCTATGTTTTAAGGACACAAATGACATATTCTAAGTGAATATGTTTTCACTTCTCAGATCCTGAGTTAGATCATGTAGCATTCTCTGACAGACCTCTTGAACATTTATGGGTTTGAATGATGTTAGTAGAGCAGGGCACCACTCGTTTTGCCGGGGTATTTGGGTACTGCTTTCGTCTGATGGTGTTACAGGCACCAAATCTAACCTACAAACATATTTCGTTCTTGGTGTTTTATCCTCGGTGTCTGCTACATGGGGGTAACAGTAGATATGTTTGTAAACGAAGGTTTCAATAGTCAGTGCATATGCCTACGTATCTCAGCATTCCTTACTGCTGCAACTGGGTCTGCTGAGGGCAATTTAGGTAGTTGCCTCTGTCTGTGCTCCGGGATGTGATTTTGTTTCTCTTTCATTGCCATCTGACCAGTGTGATAATGACAGAGCTTCTGGAGAGCTCTACGTGGGTTAAGTGCAGTCTAATGCTGGATGGAGGTTGGGTCCTAACTTCATTTCTACAGAAGGGAGTAGCGTTTCGTGAGAGCTGCTCTTCTCGTTACGTCCTTTCTCTTCCTTCTGCTGTCACATCTGCCAGCCTTTAACTCACTGAGCTCTTTCAGAGCCAACCTCTTCTCTTGTGACACCGGTGACACTGAACTCTGTCCCTGTGATGTGACTTTCCACCAGCTGCACCTGCTACTTGGCCATGTCATTCTCCTGCAGAATGTGGTCTTTGGTCCAGCTTGGACTGGTCAGTGAACAGCTGATTCCCACCAGCCAGTTGAAATGGCATCAGCACATGGAGAATCTTTTGGGCCATGAATGAATTTTCCCACAAGTTTACTCAGAGTCCCCATGGGGAGCAGTTCATCTCTGTCACCTTGGAGGAACGACGAGAAAACCATGAGTTGCCCCACAGTCAGCTCTTGTTCTTTTTCCCATCCACTGGAGATGGATGAAAAACATCCATGGGATGAACTCACTCCAAACCAGCACCTTTCTCAGTTAATTCAGCTACAGTTCACAGTGGTAAAACAATGTGTAGATGAAGGGGAGGTCGCTGAAAACCGAACAGCACTAGACATAGTGATCATTTTATTAAAAGTCCACCTCTTATATAGACATGAACATCACTAAGAGCTGGATTTCTCCTGATGTAGCTGGTGATTATATTTTATTTACTTCTTGCAGTTCCTGTGTCCTTCAGCTGTGCATGTTTTCCTTGGGTCAGAGTTATTCTGATCAGCAGTGTGGCTTGCAAGCTGTCAGTGTCCTACCTTCAATGGCAGCTGAGTGGCCAGTGTTCTGCGTGGGCCTTGGGAAGAGCTGCTCATGGTGACTCTGCTGCTTCAGCAACTTCTAGTTTTCCCTGATGTGGTTTCCCTACACTTGGGCAATCCTGTCACTGGTGACCTTTGCCTCTATACTGCCTAGAAATGTCATCTGGCCTCAAACCCATGTGGGAAACAGACGGTCTCCTCCGAGCTGTGGGACACCTACCACAAGCTTGCACTTGGGCCTCCTCCAGTTTTCAGCCAGTTCACTAACGATCCTTTCTGGAAGGGCTTTATTCTATCCAGATGATAGGAATGGAAATTACATACAGATGGGAATTAACAGCTGGTGTTTTAACAAGACCCCTATTTCTGCTTCCCCGGGGGAATCTGTCTAATTTAGGTTCATTCCATACCTTCTTTTTCTTCACCAATGTAGATTTTGCAGTCCCTTTGTTCAGTTGTTTGTGACCTGACTTTTCACAAAAGCCTTTTTAATGGCGCCCGTGTAAGAACAGGCATCTTTTCCTATTACGAGTTTTGCATTCAGCTCAGTACAAGCTGCTTCCCGAACCCATCACTGGGCTGCGGTTTTCCATCGGGTCCTACCAAACCGGTCTCCTCATGGCATGTTAGGTGTCAGGTCCATCTCCTCCCTCTATCTGGCATTTCAAAAGGTTTTCATTGTAGCTGCCTGCAAAACTAGAGTCCAGGCACGGAATAGAGACAAAAATATTTAACTAAGAGCTACGGGTAAAGCACTTTGGTGTAAGGACCTAAAATCCTTAATGAATTGGCAGTGGCTTCGCAACAGCCCTCCAGTCCACACAGACCCCCATGGGATGTGCTTTTGCGGACTCCAGTCCATCTGCGCTGTCCTGCATGTCCTCACCCGCAGAGTAGCTTTTTCGCAGCTGAAAGCCTTTGCCAGCTGTGCTAATACCTGCTTCTAAACTTGCTTACAGAGGATTTCACAATTCCAGCAGGCAGGACTTTACTCTTAGCCCCTGCTTAAAGTGCAGGCTGAAATCCTGAACTTGGCCCTTTCTGCGAAGTAATTTCTTTCCCTCTGCAGGCACACTGCAGAGAATGTTCCTTCCCCATTTCCTCATGGAAACCAGGCAGTCTTCTGTGAATTTCAGCTGAAAAAAAAGATGTTGATTGTGTTCTTTGCGGTGAAATAAAATGAAGAACCTCACAAAACATTTCAGCCTTATTGAAAGAGATTGGTTTTGTAGTGATGTAAATTTTGGGGATAAGGATATAATGTTGGGCAAAGTTTGGTAACAGGTGCTGGTATTATGTGGCTGATCCTGACGGATCATCACCAACTACGTACCCGTTTACCCGCGTATCATCTCTTTCAACCATTTTCCGTTGCAGGCTCTGAGCCAGGAGGCTGGAAACCTCCTTCAGTCAGTGCTTGCACAGGCTGGATTCTCAGGGCTACTGAATCAAGTGCTGTTGGAGTGCTGCATTAGGCCGAAAGCTATGATCTCTGTCAGAACAGATGCAACCCAGCAAGCATCTGCCGAGGAAAGTGTACTGGAGGGAGGAAGCATGTTCCAGCTTACTGCACCCGCTGCTGGGGCAGTCCCTGAAGGCTGGTGCAGAAGAAGACGTGTCACAGCCTCCCTGGGAGTGGGGCTGACCCTGGCACAGCATCTGCGAGAGCAACACAGCAATGGGAAACACAAACCCAGCTGCCGACCTGCCGCTCCACCTGCACAGCTCCTGCCTCTGCCAAGCTCTCAGGCGGGGGGACGGAGAGCAAGAAGCTGCCTGCTGGGGTGTCCATGGAGCAGCCTTGTCCCTGCAGCAGGGCTGGTGCAGATGTGCTAAAATACAAAGTCATGGATAGCAGCAAATTTGGGTGGAGGTAGGGATAGGGAAGAAGAGACAGGAAAGGAGAGGGAGGCTTCATTCTGACCGCACTGTCACCTATTGTCTGTTCTGTCTCTGCCTCTTCAGCCTTGGGCTAATATTTTTCCATACTAATAGGAAAATGTACAGGTTTCCTTCTGCAATCTGAGGCCTGATTTTACAAAATGGGAAAATTTCTTGGATTTAGGCTCCTACACATGTCTCTCTGAGCATATTTCCAGTATCGGGTTTTCTTGCCCACTGATTCATTTGGAGCTTCAACACAGCAGGAATCAGTGCCATTATGATTAATGTAAAGACTTTCTCTTTCATTATTTTTTAGCTTTTTAGTTTAAACTGGGAGCTCTGGTATTTCTGTGCACCATTTGCACAAGGGTTTTGTTGTTTTAAGCTTGATTTGTCAGTTGAGATAGTGTTTATTGCTGTGTTAGTATTGGGACTGTAAAGGAACAGTATGTTTTCATCCGTGATGTTCCTTTCCTGAGCAGATCAATCCCAATGAACTCTTACTCAGCAAATGATGTGAGTTTTACTAAACATTTGCTCAGAAAATACATTCCGTGGTTAGATATACTGGCATGTTTGCTGATATGACCACGCTTCAATAGTACACGATTGGAGCTGGTCTGTGATTTATGATAGTGGGGTTGATTGTAAAGCAAGGGTTTGTTGCTTCTTTATTTAAAAAAAAGCATTGGGTGAAGCAAAGGGTAAAAATCAAATCACACTTTAAAAAGTGTAGGAAATTTAAGAAGAAAAGACAAAAAATGATTTAGGTTTAAGTTCTGTGAACATTGACAATGTCCTTTTGAGTGCCCTTTAAAAACAACCCCAAACCCTGGTGGTTCTCTGGGTGTTTAAAAGAAACAGGAGAAAAAGAGCCAGTCTTTCATGAGGCTCTGCCAAAGCCTCAAGGAGAGGCAGACGCTGATGTCAGAAGAGAGCTGCTGTGATTGTCTTGTTTCCTACGTGATTGACAATACGTGTGACACCATCCCTGTGCCCAGTACAACTCTGTTGGAGTTTTTCCACTGGCTTTGGTGGGAATTGGCTCAAATCCTACATTTGTCTAACGTGTTAATGTGTTAACTGTGTCAAAAACTTTGCGACACCATTGACTATTGTACAGCTGATGTTCTATTGGATGATAACTGTATCTGAGTAGGACAGACGACCACAGGAATTTCCCTCAATGTCTGTTGCATTGTTATTAAAGACAGAGCTATCGTATGGCTCTGACAGTGCAATTTCATTATAACAGATTTTCCAGGAAGTTAACATTTGGGTTGTCACTTAATCACCAAAGCAATGAAGTGTTGTTAGACTGAACTGAGAGCAGTTTGCCTTTGACTGGATGGTTATTATTCTTAAGCATCGCATCATTTGCTGTTATTATTTTTGGTTAAGAATTAATAACAAGTCTCTGATTTCTCTCCAAGATTTAGATAAAGGATATCATAGCAGAAAGTATGGGAGGAAAGTCCTACATACCCTCCCTGTAATTTATATCGTCAAGGGGTTTATTGTTAAGGGTCGTGTGTGTATAACTGAATGGCTGAAGCACTTAATTTGCAGTTGTAGTATTTAATTCGGTATGAAGTAATGGATCTGTACAGCAGTTACATCTGCAGGGCAGGTCTGTCATCATTCTAGAACGTTATTAGAACAAATAGTCCCTGTAAGTTCAAAATGAAGCAATGCTTCACCCTTCAGCTTTGTTGACCAAATCTGGGACCTGTGCCTTTCCCTTTCTCAGTGCAAAGCAAAGCATGTGGTTTTTTTGATGGACTTTCCCTGCTCACTCATTCTGTTCTGTAAAGGTAGAGCTTCTGTGTTGTCAACAGCTCCACTCCCTTAAAGCCCTTGTAGCTACCATAGCTGAACCCCGAGGTCCTTTCTTAGGTGTAATCCTGTCACTTGATCACGCTGAGCTCCAGTTGATTTAAATGGGAGTTTTGCTTGAGGAAGAGGGTGAAACTCGGGATTTGGTGCAGTATGTTCTGTGAAAGGACGTTCACCCATAACCTATATTGCCTTGACTTGGCAGTATTGTTTTATCTAGTATATCTGACACTCTCCCTTTCACTGCTTACGTAAGAAAATCGTTTGTACTGTCAACAGCTCTGTTTAACGTTTAATAATAAAATTAGTAACTAAAAGCAAGAGGCCCAAGTCCTGAGGCCCACATTTGGGTAAAGTTTCCATCGAAGCCAGTGGTAGTTTTGCCAGGGACAGGTCTGGAAAAGCCCTGAATTTTGAACTCAGAATTTACCCCAGCACTATTTTCCAGTAGCCTGTGTTTCTGCTCTACAAAAAGTAACTAGGACTACAGTGGCAGGGAGAGGAAACATTAGAGTAACCTTTCTGTTCTTTCCATTTAATGACTTTATTGGACTAGACGTCTGATGATACCAGGTTTTTCTAATTCTCATTTTTATAAGCTATCTAATGCGCAGAAACGTCAGTTCTGGGCATATGTTCCTGTCCCTGGAGTCTTGTTCAGACATTAGAGAAACATTTTCTAACTCAAAAGATAAACACTTCTGCTAGAGTTCAGGGGCGGAAATTGTTTTCATCGCAGCAGGTGTTGCCTATTAGTTCTACTAGAACTAAAACCCTAAGCTGGGCTTTAAGCGAGATGCATAATCAAGCTCTTACATCATTGTGAGATGTACCGTACTTGAACCTTTTGCTTGCTGAGACTGTATTTCCTCCAAGAAACATCCTGTTTTGCAATCCCCCAAATTCCCCATGTGCCATACAGCATTAGGGATTTCATCACCTCCTGGGCACACAGGCTATGCTTTCTGCAGAAGACCCATAGGGAGGGAGAGACAGAGAGCCAGACAAGTCAGAGGTTTCCGTATTTCCTGGTGGGACCATGTGATCTATGAAAGATAGCTTTATTTTTATTCCCCCCCCCCCCCAGGCTTCAGTTCACACTGTTTCCATTCTAGACCTGAGTCTGCCTAGCAGGCTGCTGGAGGCTGCCGATTGCATCATGTCGAGGAAGGGATCATACTCCCTTCAGTCCTGTTCAGTTGCTTCAGGTCCCATCTTGCTTTTAATGGCCTCGGCTGCATTATTTCTGTCCTTCACCTTGCTGGCATGCATGCAGTGGACAAAACAGCCAGGCTGGTAAAAGGCATCATGGTTTACAGATTCAGTTCCTTATCTCCAGCTTTCATCAAGGTTTACTGCTGACAGCAGTGGCTTGATTTGTAAGCTCCAGCTTTGTACCTGAGGACAGAATGTTATTTCTTGGTAGCTCTTCACTTTGCATCTTTACTGTAAGTCTTTAGGTCTTTGGACCTAATTTGACTAGATTTACTAGGGATCCTTAGTCTGGGTTTATGAAGAGGCTTGCCAGGCCCCAGAGGGTGCCAGCAGGCTCTGACTGCCCTGAGCAGCTCCACCTGGGTCCCCCACCCACACACCCTGCGCTCCCTGGTCCTGCTCTGCGTGTAGGCTCAGCTCTGGTGCTGAGAGGCTGTTGTGCTCAGCCTTGTGCCTTGGCCTTCTGACTCAATTTGGAGTTGGCAGGGGCTCTGGACTGTGGTGGGCCCTGGTTGTGGCCACTGGATCTGCTCAGTTGCTTGCCCAGGTACTGGGGGTGCTGCTCTCCTTTTATCCTTGGTCCTGCTTGCCTGTCCCTTGTAAAGCATCCTGCTTTCCCTCTTCTCTGGCAGTGGGAAGTAGGAACTGGTCTCCAGTTGCTGCAAATGCTTTTGAGTGGTTTGCCCTAAGGACTACTCACTTGTATTTTGTACAGCTGACCTAGGTCACTGTTTGAAACCTGTTTACAGCTCTGCTGCTCTTCCACAGGTCATACCACAGCTGCAGTGCCCATTGTTTAGCAACAGTATGTACTTTTTATAGTATTGTATTTAATAGATTATTATAGTATTGTATTTTGTAGATTGTATTGGTCTGTTTAATACATAGAGGAAAACAGACTGGACTTTTTTTCTCAAAGCGTTTTTGTTTGTTTATGTGTTTGTTTTTTTCTTTATAACAAAGGAAAGGTATAATGATAGTCACAACCACTAATTCACTGGCCTAATCACTGCTTAGTCACCTGTGAAACTGTCGTTAAAAGGGCACCAGCTCTGAAGAGTGCAAGAAAAGCTTGCCCATGAAGTTTCTTGGTGAAGCTCCTCAGGGCTGTAATCCTCTTCCAGAGGTAACGTGCCTTATTAATGTATATCTAGCAAATGATGTGTGGTGGGGAGAGAGAAGCACAGAAGGAAAAATCTTAGCATGCTTATCCTAGATGAGTGTTGTTTCAAAGTTACCTGTCCTGGGCGGCCGGTGCGAGCGGGGCTGTGACCGCAGCCGGAGCGGCACTTTTCCCTCATCCCACTAGAGGGTGGGTGCAGTTTGGACAAAGCGAGGCTCTGGCTGGCTGCACCCTGCCTGGCTGCACCCTGCCTGGCTTGGCAGGACGCACCACGGGCCTGTGAGCATTAATTTATCACCTAACAAGGGTGCTGGGGCTGCCAGAATTGGCAGGTGGTACTTCAGAAAATATTTAGCTTGGGGATGGATGCAAGCGTTTCCCCCTCTATAATTCAGGCTCCGTAATCAGAAGGTGCTATGAGTATTAGAAAACGTTTGCTGCAATTTATATATTATTATTTTTAGTAGTTTAAAGCAAAAGTGTGTTTTTCTTTTTTTTTTTTTTTTTTTTTTAATGCGTTTAGAAGTTCCTGATGTTGGCAAGCTCTGCCAGGCTCACAGGATTTAAAAAATACCTGTTTCAGAGATAGGAAAAAGAGAAGAAATAACAGGTCAGATTGCATTTTCTTTTGCTATACTATTTTCAAAATCATTCATTTTGTGACAAAAAGACATACAGATAAAACAGCCCTCTGATCATGATAGCCACTTTGGAAATGAAGGACAGTTTGTACCTAAAATAACTATCAGCAGTTCAGAAAAAATATGATTAATTATATAGCCATTAGTATCATTGGAGCTGACTTCCCTAAACTCTACTACAGGTACAACACGCCAGAAGATACCATTTCATTTTTATTTTTCACCTGTTTTATTGGTTTGCACTGTAGGAACTGAGAATACAATCTTGGTTTAGGGTAGAGCTAAACATTTCTGTAGCTGAACCATACAAAGCATGTTCAAAACTCTGGAATAAAGGTAGAAAAGAATCAGAGTTTGGTGTGAGAGAATCTCTCTAAACAGAGACTGAATAGACTAACGTTAATTTGGTGTTGAATAAGGCTAGGAAAGGGATTAGAACTCTGTGAAATAGGGAAAGGTTCAAGAAATAAATTGCTACTTCTGTAAGAGAAGACATTAACATAAGAATAAGAATATTGCTTTTTGGCACAAAGTTGAATTAGTTTGTGAAGTCCAGTCTATTGAGAAGTCAAAGATTTGCTCTTGAGAAGAAGATGTGCAGTTATATTAATCAAGCTAAAATAAAGAGAGAAGAGGAAAGGACAGTCATCTGACTTTGACATATATTTCTTTAGGCCAGCACCTGACAGTCTTTCATATCTGGGATAACATAGTATAATATTGCACGGTTGTACATAGCTGTAGTGGAGTTTTGCCCTGGGTCAAGGGCAAAATGTTGCACAACTGACCCAGGTGCCTTGCAGGCTTCGTATATCCATTTTTAATCTTCTGTTAAGGCATCAGTGTTGGCCTCTGCTGGAGACAGGAGAAGATGGATCACTGAGTCTGTTCTGGCGTGATAGTTCCTATGTTTTGTTCCATAGAAAGGGTTGTGATCAACAAAAACATTGCCAACCTAGGTCACTTGCCAGTTTATGAGCAATGGGATTGCTTTGCTGGTTTATGCAGCCCTGGTTGTTTTTGCTGTTATTGAAATGTGACATTGGCTGACAGCTCTGTGGGATCTCACATATGGAGACTTTGCTCCGCAGGGATGGGAGAAACTGGACAAATTGTAGCGGGTTTTCACATATGGGGCCAATTCATGCCTGATGAACCCCTGTGGAAGCTGTTGGCGTGGCACCAGCCAAGAGGCTGACCCGTCATATCCACTGACTCATTGTGGTGCCGTTTGTCATGATTAAAGCCCTTGAAATTTTCCCCCTAATGGGGGACCATGCTGAGTTTCAGCGTGTACTGCTCTGCTGCCCGCCTGTTTCCGTTGTTACTAGATCTTCTGGAGTTGTTTGTGTTTGTTTAAAAGGAGAACAGTGAACTAAGCTGCTGGTTCAAGCAGCAAATGTGGTTCAGCTGGATTATAAAAACATTTGACATTCTTTGTCACCTTGTTGAATATGTGACGTGAATGGGTATGAGAACGGGCAACGTGAATAAAGAGGAATCAGATGATAGAAATGAGACCAGAGTGGTGGAAAGCAGAAGAGATGGGAACACTATGGTGCTTTGTGCAAGGATGGTTTCAATCCATCCTGCATCCAAGTGGCTTGGAAGAAGTTGGCACTGTGGAAGATGGTACCCTGAGATGATGACAGGATGGAGGGGAAAGGAACACACTGGGGTTTATGGAACTGGTAAAGGAACTCCCAGATCTTTCAGTAGGGTTGAGAGATCTGTATGGGAGCAAGGGTAGGGAAAACCTCACCATAATCTGTTGTGCGTAGTTGAATGTGGCCTGGTGGCTTTGACAGGCCGTATTTGCAGGGTACTAGAGGAGATGATGAGCGCACAGACATGAAAACACAACTGCTGTGCTCTTTTTGCAACAATTTATGGCCATGGTTTAGAAAGCAAAGAAGTGAACATGTCAGTATGAGTGATTTAGTAAAACCAAGCTCAAGTCTATTGTTATAAACAGTCTCTCAGGGCATAATATGGGACTCGTTTCCATTGCTTGCAGTGTGTTGTGGAGGAGGGAACCAGAAGAGGAAAAGTAAAAATCTAAAAAAATTATAAGTGTGAATTTTGAAAAGAGTAGCAGGGCTGTAGGCTCAGGAAGAGAACCAGAGAGGCAGCTCATCTCAGTAATTTAAGATGCTGCAGAATGGGTTGAAAGGGTGAATAACGATCTGGCAGCTGAAAAAGAGTTGTGTGGTGGCTGTTTTTTTGTTGCTGTTGTTTTTGTTGTAAGACAGCTGGCAGTAACGCAGCCAACTGGGAATGGCAGAGGGGGCAGGCTAAGAAGTAACGTGGTCAGCAGGAGGAGAGAGTGTCTCAAGGTGGTGGAGAGAACTGGAGGCACCTTCCTTTGTAGGCAGTGGGGGCATGCAAAATAATGACTTCCTCCCCACATTTCACTGTATTTCTGAGCACTTGTTCTGGTTTTATGTGCTGCTGATGGGAAGCCAAAGATTACAAAAAAGGAGGTGGAGGAAGTGTGGCCCCTGGGCCACCACCATCCAGTGCTTGGCTAAAAGCAGTCTCCTCCCAGTATTTATTAACTGGACAGGGGCAATTGAAGATATGTTGAGCTGGTCTGTCCAGTAAGACACCATAGCAGGAAGAGCATTCTTTCTTTTGTGCAAAAGTGCTTAAATTTCTAGCAAACTGTAGGCAGTAGCAGTCAGTTGCTCTCTCTATACGCTTAAGCTCACGTGTACATTCTGTCTTACGTCAAGTTGATAGCACTGATATTGTGTATAAATGAGCACAGCAAGCCATAGAGAAAAGCAGTTGTGGTCATGCAGAGCCCTGAAATTCCAGAGTAAAACTCAATTTTCATATATTTTCTTAAAATACTCACAAGTTTTCCTGGTTTGATGTGAAAGCAGTGAAAGCACTGTCTGGCATCAAAGATTTCTGCTTTAGTGAAACTTATTCTGCGTACTTTGGAAGAGGAACTTTGACAGATGAGTGGTATTTCTCCATAATTGTTTGAGATAGTGGCTTTAGGTTTTAGTTTGGAACTGGAAAAAGAGCCATGAGGGTGAGCCAGGGGTGGCATACGAGTGGTGTTGGTCATGTTTGTAGATGGACCATGAGAAAAGTGAAGAGCCAGGAAAGAGAGGGTGGACACATGGGGGACACAGCTGTGGGATGCAGGTAAAGGGAGTATGCAGGGATTAAAATAGGCTAAAATTGAGGGTAAGTGAGGCTCAGAGTCAAAGGGTTAGGTTGCTGTTATAGACAGTCAGGAGGCTGAAGATGATGGATGTTGAGCAGGTCAATATTAACAATATTCTTTCTTGAGTTCTGCTAACTTTTTTTAATGTCTCATTTTGTGCTCTAGAGTTTTGGACCCTGTTTCATGCTCCTTCCATTGGGCACAGCCTTTCGCAGGCATGCAGGGGTGGGGACACTGCTTGGGCTGGAGCACTTCAGCCCCCAAAACAGGCATAAAAAAATGCAGCCCCGCTTCCCCCTCCCAGCTCTGCCAGCACTGCTCCAAAGGCCAAAGTCATTCCTGTAAAGCCTCGATGTTACACCTAGGGATGGAATTTGCCACTGTATTTGAGAGTATGTGCATTCGATGTGCAAGCTGGACATCTTAAAAACTAGTAATAAAATAAAAAAAGACTGTATTATTGCTTGTGTCATCTGCCTGCAGAATCTCTAGGCAATGTTCTCCCAGTCTGGGGGTAGTTTTGTTTTTACATATATGGTTTTCGAAGGGCCACCTCCGTCAGCCACTATGTGTTAGAGCTGTAAAAATAAGAAAAATAATAATTTTACTCCCTGGAAGCCAAATCAAACCACAGTACAGATCTGACAGCTGTCCAAGCAACTGAAAACAATCAGTCATAAAATGCCTTTAAATCAACAAATAGAGAACCAAAGAAATATCAAGTGAGATTAATCACTATCAATTGTTCCAAGATTTTATAACAGAGGGGCAGGAGGAGGAATTAGTCTTGCAGACTTTACACACTTTTTTTTTAAAGGGCAGCAGTTATCCAAGTCAGTAAAAATGAGGTAATTATATTGCAAAATTCTTTGGATGAGAATGAGACTTAGTTCTAAAATCTGAAGCTACATTTACCCACAGCAGAAAATTGCTGGAAATCAGGAGAATAGCAGCTTGCATGTTTATTTTTCCTAGAAGAAAACAATTGACTCTTCAGAACTCGTTTTGGAGTGACTGAAAACAGATGGTGGTGGAGATGCTTTGCAACCCAGAAGCATCAGAGTGGTTATGGATTCCTGGGGGCTCATGTCCTGTTTGCTTGCCTCAGTCTTAAACAAATACAAACTGGACTGGTAAGCAAAAGAGACTTTTCAGGAGGCAGGAGTTCTCAATCACTGATCTCTCATGCTGAGAGAATGGGAACGCAGCTATGGTCTTTCTTCTGCTGTGATTATTAATAGTTAGTTGTGTGCTAGGGACTGGGCAGAGCTGACCCTGACTTCCCCAAACCCTGCAAAACTTGTGTTTAAATTCTGTAGCAGGAGGAAAAAGGTGTGCAAAATTTCTAGACATAAGCTTGAAGAAGGGGGGTCCCGCAAGTTTGTTTGGTGGCAGCCTATCTTGCTGGTAACTGTGTAACAAGGTTAATTTGTATTGCAGTAACTCTAGGCATATGTGATTGCAATGCAGTGCTACACCAATAGTGAAAAAAAGTTGAATGTCTCTGTAGGCTGTATGCAGAAGCTCTCAGTGGATCTCCTAGTGTTTTCTGGGGATCCCCTGCTCTAGAAAGATGCAGTAAGGAAGATAGACTTGTGCTATGGGTAGCAATTTTCTTTATCAGAATAAAACTGGCTGTTCAGTGTTCGAAGAAAGCACCTTTTCTATGATGTTTTTTCAGTGTTAATACACCAAGAATTTGAATTCTCTTTCCAAGCCAACAAGTAAATGCAGTAAAGGCAATCATGCTATGTTTCTACTTGCTAGAACATCCAAACCAGGCTTACTATTTTTCTATTAGTTGTTGAGGACAGAAATATAACCACTCATCTTTCTGTATGTATCCAATACAAGACACAGATGTTCTATTTATTTTATGTGTTAGTCTTTATAGTTTCTACATTTGTGTTACTTGCTGCATGACTTTTAGCACTCTGTCGATAGCACTGACAGAATCAATCTGCTTCAATTAAGTGGGCAGATGGAGGACACCCCGGACAATACTTTGCCTGATCCAGGAAAGTATTTAAGTAAATGCTTAATTTCAGAATGTGGATAGTCACACTTGGTTAACAGAGGCTCCTGTATTTAAAGGCTGGCTCGTATGTCTGTGCTTTGGTGGACCAGGGAGCAGGTGCACATTTTCACAATGCTGTTTCTTACAAAATTAAAATGATGCTGTGGGGAAATTCCAGAGCAAACCCATGTTTCAGGTCAGACCTGTAGCATAGCAAACTGTCTGGGATCTGAAGGTGGACCTGTTGCTCTTGTCACTTTCTTCATCCCTAGTATAAAAGATAAAGATGGGCCAGACTTGACTGCCCGAGCTGCAGTCATTGGGGCGGTTGCAGACTTTCAGGGCTTGCTCATGCAAGATTAATTAGTGTAAAGTTTGACCTCTTGCCCCCCACTTTCTCTCTATGAAGTCACAACTAAGTCCTGGTGCCTTTTTATTTACCTTGCATCTTATCTCTCTTTGTTCTCTTCTCCCCAGGAGTCCAGTTCCCTCTTCATGGCTTCAGTCTCTGTCCTTTTTCTCTTCTCTTGTTGTCATGCTGAGCTTGTGAAGTTCTTTTTACTGAAGAAAGACTAGAGTGAAAAGTCCCTGCAGCCCGGTTCTCACATAATCTGACCTGATCTTAATCCAATTTGTCTTGGCAGGGAGTTTCATAGCTGGGATGGGCAGCCTCAGAAGAGCAAACCTGGGCTGGCTGTACTGTAGCACACTCCTGCCTTGTTGCATCACAACTGGCTTGGTCCTGACTGAGAAGGTGCTACGATCCTTATATGAGTGGATAACCTGTAGAGAAAGGGCCTTGCATCAGTCTTCAGCAGAGGAAGAAGCTAGGACTGGGCAATTGGAGGCAGAGCAACATGTGTGTATGATTTCAAGGGCCCTGAAGTGGTTCCTGTGTAAGTCATTGTCCTTGGGGATTTCTTCCTAGTTCCACTTTTGCTAGTGCCATCTCTTGAGGGGGCTTCTTCTGACCCCTGAATGAGCTGGCTGCTTCTCTCTGCCCTCCTCTGAGAGGGTGGAGGAATATGACTGTTGGTGTCATCAGCTGGAAGTATTGATGGGTTGCTTAGATGGATTTATAGGAGAGCCTTTCTACAGAGGATTTTAATAAATGATCTACCAAACTAGTTCTTGGTTCTTGCCGGTGTACATTTCTTCCCCTCACAAATAGTGTGACAAGACTGCAGCAGAGTAGAGTCCATGTGGCAAAGTCTTTGTGGTGGATGGAAAGGATCTGCCCCCGTAGTCTTTAGTAATGCCGATGTTGGCAAGTTGCTTCAGGGAGTGCCAGCACTTGTCTGCCTTCCCCAGGAGGAGTGGGCACTTTGGTGGGAGTGGAGGCTGAAGAAATAGAGGAGGTGTTATAGGACTGCACATGGCCTGTGTCCTGATAGCACCAGAAACCACAGCTTTTGACTCAGATATTGCTCTCAAAACAGCCCAGCCTCGTGGTGATGGTGGAAGTATGAGCCCATCATGCAGTTGGGGCCTGTTTCTCAACAAATAGCTCTTCAGGTACCTGCTAATTTAGAAACATGGCTAGAGTGATTTGGATGTGGGAGGTACTCTAGCCATGTTTACAAGCCTTGCAAAGGCATGAAATAGCGTTCCCTGTGTTAATGTTCCATTTAATAATAGCTGTCAGGCCTTCCATGTAGTCCATTTCAAGGCATTAATTGAACTTCTATGAACTTCTTGGTTGCTCAAGGTCATTAACCCTTGACTGTAGCCCACACTAGAGGCAAATTAATAACTCAAATGTTCTCCTCAGTGTGCCTTACTGCTTAAGCACACTGCAGGAATGTAGTATATTGCTGGATAAATCATTCACCACGATATCATCAGAACTGCAGACCACGGCAATTAGCATTTGCATGGAATGGAAAACCTGGTTGAATGATGTACATGCGTTTTCAAAAAGCAGGGAGGAGGGAGAGCAACAGAAGCAGTGAGCTGCACATTGGCAGGTAATGGCATCCTTCCCCCGGGCAGGTACCTTAGCTGTGCGCTAGTTTATTCTTCTCTGCTGCTCTGGACCTTCTGCCAGACCTTTGCCACCACTGTGCTGGAGGCATGGTGTTTGTTTGTGACACTATGATGTGTTGTAACAGAGAGTACTGGGATGTAGCTGTGCACATATCCAGAAAATCCCAAAGTATCCAGAAAAACAATGGAGGCAGTTTAGAGATCTGTATTAGTTTATTTTCCCCAGTGTTTTCCCTGCTGTCTGGGGGATGTTAGTTTCGAATATTTTTAGAAGTGATTTTAAGCTGAAAATGTTAGTCCGTTTGCTAGCTTGGACCAAAGCTGGCAGTCCTTCCTGGGGTAACGCTCACCCTGACTCTTATGAGAGTTGTCCAAGATGACAGTGTTTAAGATTCCCTTGTACTTTCTTGGCTGCTACAATGAGCTGTGGGTGGTGAAAGCACCAAGAAAATTAATTAAAAAAAAAAGGCATTGACGACTCATTCTTGCCACACAGTTAAATAAACAAAAAGACCCTCCCAAACCCTGTTCTCCCACTCCTTTTGGTCCCTAATTCCTGTTCTAAGGGAGGGGCTGCTTCTCCTTCCCATCTGGCTCCTCTGGGTACCCCCTTGTTCTTTCCTCTCCTGCTGCCTGAGCACCAAGCTAGCCATCTGTCCCAGCAGTAGCTATTTGGAGGTCCTCAGACCACTGCATCCCAACACAGTTTTGTCTTTCAAGGCTGAAATGCGTGCAGAGACTATTTTGGGAAGGAAAAGGCTCTGACTGTCCAAAGCCAGTGTCAGACACAAGTCCTCGTCATTGATGCCTGCTGATTCCAGGAAGTAGCTTTGGACTATTCCTGTGCAAAAAGCTGTCTCTGCTGCTCTGAGGCTGACTGGGATCAGGAGGGTGACCACACATGAGTTGTAGCCCCCAATTACCAGTCACAGTTCCCAGTGACAGGGACGTTGGTACCAGAGACAATAAGATCAGAATATTCTGTGTCTGTCTGTGTCGATGTGACCTTAGAGAAAAAGGACTAGAGGGTGGAGTTTCCAAATTATGTGGCCAGTGGCTACAGTCCTGAAGGAATCCAAAAACCTCCAGTGTGCCTATGAGCAAAATGAGGAGGAATGTGTAGCTACTGGCTTAATTCTAGGACACTGCAGTCCCTAAGTCTAGCCTAAACACAATGCCAGAGCAATGAAAGAGAAGAGATGAGTTTGAGGGAGTGCAAAAGAACATGAGCTCACCCTGGAGGTCTTAAGCTGCCAAGGTTTTCCTGAAAAGGGAGCCGATTTCATGCAGGCAGAATACAAGGACTTGAATGTCCCCAGTAGGAAAGTTTCTATTAAAAAAAACAAACCCAGACATGCACTTTCATATTAATGTGAACATTCTTCTGTTGTTTATGAAATCAACTCTTTAAGGGGGGTGGGGGGGTGGAGAAAAAGAAAAGAAGCTGTTTGTTAGCAAAATGAAATCCAGACAAATATTTATAGCTACTTTCAAGTGGCTTGTTCTAACATGAGTTGACTATCCTTAATACCTTCCCTTTAGCACCATTAAGCATCTCACTGGCACTCAGAACAAATTTATGAATGTCTTATAAAAGTCAACAAGCCGCAGGAAAAAAATAAATAAAAAAGAGCCTTATGCAAACAGTGCTTCATCTCAAGAACTCAAACAAAGAAGGTCATATTCATCATTCGCTCACAGAGAGGGAAAGCCAAGAAGACTGATGAAAGATGACACAAGACCTGGCTGACTTTAAATCTCCACCTAATAGGAGTTTCTGTAGGTGCTGCCAGGGTGGCCACACTCTTTGCAAGCTGCTCCCCTGCCACATCTCACACGTCCTGGTAATTGGTGTTCTCCACCAGAGCATTGGCAGTTGCGTGGATGCAGAGATAGGGGTGAACTGCGGGAATGTGACCTGCAAAGTCACTTGAGGAAGTAAACTCCTGTCCAGCGGAGTGTGCTGGTCAATGGCTTTAACAGAATTAGGTGTAAGTAACTTACATCGTTGGTGCCTGCCGTCAAACACAGGGATGGGCATCGGCACAGGGGAGTTGATGGTATATCAGGTCGCCAAATATGACTATACTTGAGATGGGATGTGAGTGTGACCTAAGGTAATATTCCCACTGGATTAGGCTGTAACGTAACTTTTCTCAGCAGCATTTCAAGGGTTTTAGTAGTTGTAGCTGCTGGTCCCCTGTTGTATTTAAGGAGTGATATACAAAACCGCAATTCATTGGGAGCTTGATGGAGTCAGTGAGTCTTTTAATCAATTCTAGAAAGCTCCAAAGCCAGAAGAGTAACTTCACCACAACAATGCCAATCTTTCAGTGATGACGGCACAGTGAAGAGGGAGGACATCTGCATGGTAGTTCTGTAGAGGTTAAAGCTGGTCTGATCAGGGGCTGTAATAGAAGGAAGGATCTCATCCAAGGCAGTGAGGTTCAGCTCAGAGCATTAGTGGGAGCCAAGTCATCCACCTTACTCTGGAGACATTTAGGAGTCCGTTCAGGTATGGAGCGTGGGCTAAGGCTTTAGGGAAATATTGAAGTCTCCAACTCAGGGGAATGCTAAAACCAGTGAAGAGATGAGGCCTGTGGAAGTATATGCATTGGGGGATGGGAGATGAGGAAAAGGTTACACTGTACCCCAGTGGGTTGATAAGCCTGGGTTAAACCTGGGGCTGGAGGAGTTTTTAGTATGTAGCTGGGGTTTTTTTGGCAAAACTGCATTCTTAATGGTGGTGCCTGTGCCTTTTCTGGTGAATCATTGAATTGTTCTGCCAGCTCTCAAACCTGCCCTCTTTTTTTCCTTTCCCCGGAACTTGGAAATCTGATCAGGACTGAAACAGAAGGGTTTTGTATTCTTTTCTTCCCACGATAGAGAAGCACATGTGTGCACACAGGTCACACCATGCACAAGCAGAGTGCTGTATTTTACTGAACTGAGAGTTGTGTTCTCCCCACACAGCCACAGAGACAAGTGTCCCACAAGGTCACTCAGTGTTGCGGAAGGGAGCTCGTCTCTTTAGGCTCTAGGGCTGTGAAGTACTTTGAAACTGGATAAATGCATACCTTCATTGCTGTTTGTGATGTTCCAGTGCTTGAAGTTACCTGGCAAAAGGACTGATACCATCATGCATCTGTTTGCTGTTGTCTGGCGAGACCGCATGCTCGATGCCAAACAGAGATGGCACTAAGGTTCTTCCTACCAAGACCTTGGTGTCCAAGCTGCAGGGATGCTGGAGCTATGGCAGTCTGAGCTCTGGTTGCCTTATGCTGTGGCATATCAAGCTATCAACACCCTGCAGCCCTACGGTGAATAGGCAGAGAGTGTGTTAGCCTGTTTCCCTCCTCAAGGATCATGTACGCTTAATTACTCTTGCTATTGCTATCCCAGTCATTGTTTTCATGTGAGGCATATGCAAGGTCTGTCATTAAATACAAGTTAGAGACAGTCACTGTTGCTTTTTAGGGTTTAATGCTGTCTTCGAGTGCAGGTCACTTAGACCTCAGTGGGAGTGGGGGCCAACTTATGTGTGTTTAGCTCATGGAGTGTAATAACCCCGTGGAAAGGAAGCTGTTATAGGACACTTGTCATTTTTACCTGTTAACTCATTTTCAAGCAAAACTGGAAGATCTATGCCCATGAGAAAGCCTGCAAAGTTCAAGTGAAGGGGAGTGGAAAAATCAACCCTCAAACTTTTCATAATTCACATAGAAAATAACTGTGGGGAAAAAAAAAAAATCAAGTGAGGGATGATGAAAGAGCCTCATGGTTTTGAATGCTGTTTTTTCTAGGGTTAAAGTCTGCCTGCTGCAGAGTTAGACTTTCTCCTGCATGAAACCATGTAAAAGTTAAACAGTTCAAGAATATTTGCTGCTGTAAATTGTTATCCAGAATCCCAGTGCTTTTGGCTGCCATGGTTTATCTCTCATGCATGTCTTTTCCTTCAATATTTAAAGTAATTTTCTGCTTTATGGCATGACATAAACTGATAACAAAACCCTCAATAATTACTTTAACCACTTATTTTCTTTCAAACATTTTGTCTTGCCGAATTATTGGGTCAGCTGTAATGACCGTCATGTAAACATGTACTTTTGAACTTACATGAGGATCAAAGACAAAGGAATGTTAAATGGAGGCTGGAATCTGGAAATGATCCATGTGAAATTGGCATCAGTCTTCCATCTTTTTTCATTCATTTCTGCGGTGTGGAGTCTAGAGTAAATTTGCTCAGCTCAAAAGTGAAGAAAAGTAATTTTTATGAACACCAGTGCTGCAACCATTGTTGTATTTGAAAGTCAATTTTCCTTGTGTCTTGCTTTAGCATGATCATCATCAATATAAATCATGCACAGATGGCACAAAACCCCCCTGTGTTATTTTCTGATGGCTCTTTTGCTTGGATTCTCTGTCCAGAGTAAAACACTAGCCAGGAAATGTAGTGGATAGCACTCAACTGCTGGTTGAGGCATTTGAGAGAGAAATGTGTTATTTGTCTGTAGTAATTCTCTCTGATTTCTTTAAGAAATGAAGAAAGTTGGAGTTCAACATCACTAGGCTGTGTTTATGTTTTTTTGGTATTTTTACTATTATTGACTTTGAGACAAATGGGTCAGCTGTTTATCATTTTTCAAAGAAAGCAGCCAAAACTGTACTTACTAGTGAAGTCAGAACTTTGCTGCACTGATCTGAAGAAGTGAGGGATGAGTTGTGCTGGCAATAGCAGTTTTGCTTCACAGTTTTTCTGACTGCTGGCACTGCGTTTGAGAGGAGGTTTTGTAGTCTATTAAAAGTGACATTTAGCTTTGCTTAAGGTGACTTAAAATTCTAAAAACAAATGCTCTGGAAATTTTATATGCTGCTGTGAGAATCCACAGAGAAATAGAAGCCCTTTTCAGAAGTGACCCTCTGGTTTTGTGGCCCTCTCCTCTAGAAGGCTTGACCTGGAATACATGAGATTCAGAGCATCTGCAGCTTCCCATGGCCTTAGCTGGAAAAGAAAGGTGGGTACCTGGGAAAACCAGGCCTGCTCTGTCCCTTAGGCTGGGCATTCAGAATGAGGAGACACATTTAAGCGCCTTGTTTGACATACTTGCTCACGGTATGAGGGCAGTCAGAGCTGAGACAACAGTAATAACCCACTTTCCCAGGTCTCCTATACTTTATTTCGTAGCCTGCTCTTCTCTGTTGTTAGGTGGTAGGAAAAGAAGGCTAGCTGGGGTCAAGGACAAGAGTGGTTCTCTCTCTAAAAAGAAAACAAGTTGTTGCCCTCAGCCCCTCTCACATCCCCCTTGATGCTGAAATGAATAAAATCCCTGCTGTAGCTATCATATCTTCTCTATAGGTTTGTTGGGTTTCCAGTGAGTAAGCATCTATAGACGTTAAATATTTAAGAAGTTAATTTTCTAGGCTTTCCATGGAATTAAACAGTAGAAACCTGATTCTCCAGCAGCTGTAAATCCCTAACAGTAACAACAAAAAAATTTCTTTTTTTTTTCCAGTCGCACAGTCTTTAAAATATTAACAGGGGTTTTAAAATTTTATTTGTACCAGTAGTCATTTTTCCAGCTGTTGAGCTGATCAACATTTTCATTTTTCTTCACTCCCAGCCCATCAGGCATTTTTATTTTAGTTTTTAACACGGAGGAAGCTGCATTGAGTTCTTGGTCTTGTTCCTAAAAATATATTTCTGAGTGCAATTAAAGGAGGCTTGTCACTGGTGCCTGGATTACACAAAAATCCTCTCTGATCCTCCGGAGCAACATTTTGCAGGCATAAATACAGAAAAGCGGCTGCTGCCATTGTGACAGAGCAACAAAATACTTCATATTTATTTGTACATGCCAGCCCAGTTCTGACATCAGTGGCACCGGTGTAGAGTCAGATCTAAATCTTACTGGGACACTGCAGCTGTTCTGCACCGAGACATAATGCTGGGACAGACAAGGCTCCCAGTAACTTTCCACTTGCCTCATGGAGACCCTCTGCTTACAAAACGCCACACTTCCCTGAAGTTCTCCACTCCCAATTGATACTCTCTGCCATTGACTTTTTGTTTGCTTTTTCCCTTTTGTCAGGAAGGACAATGTGTCTGTGGGCTGGGGAAAAGGATGTTCCCAGGACCCTGTCCCAAGGTCTTTTCCAGCCTGCCTTAGACCCACTGCAAGGGACAGCTTCACCCTCCATACTTTTCCTGGTGGAGAAAACTGCCTCATGCTGAAAGTGGGTGGGTGGTAAAAACCTTGAGACTGGCCAGGATCCTGAGAGCTCATGGTGCAGGGGAGTTGAGCATTGCCCGTGCTTCAAGATGACCAAATCATTTCAAACTGAGTCTTTGCATTGATGTGCAATTTGGAACAGCCACTGAGACCTTTGCACCCTTTGGTAGTGCTAGAGGGGAGATGGAAGGAAGCAAGACGTGAGGTGGTGGAGAAGTTCAGACATTGTCTAGTATTCTCTAGTGCTTGGCTGCAGCTGGCTCTGGAGCACTAATGGTGCTGTCATCTGCTTATTATCATTATACAGATCTATCTTGATTTGGTTGTATAGAAACAATTAGCAAAGAGCATCAATTAAGTCAGTCATAAGAGCTCTACACTGGCAACAACTGAAGAGAGTGCAAGGAGCAGATGAGGAAACCAGTGCCTGTACTTTTGCTAGTAATTCTGGTCCTTTCTAGTTTATAGAAGGAGGTGTATCAGGGAAGTTGCACAATCTGGAACTTGAATGGAAAATGAGTAGGATTCACAGAAACAGATAATTTTCCTAAGGGGAAAATAAACTCCCAAGGAAGTGAATGGCTGAGTATTTTGAGCACATGTTACCAGCAAACAAGAATTTAACAGACCTGGCTGTGTACAGCCCTCCTCTCTGTTGTGGACCTCCGGGTTTAGAACATCTATCAGTCATGGCCAGTGGGGTTTTGTGGAGTGGAGCCATATACCTTTATCCCTTCACTAGAAAGTGGTTGATTTCATGTAGGTTTTAGTGGGTTGTACTGATTATAACTGACTGATCTCAGCCTTTTTGCTAAAAAAGTGTCTTTTAGCTTGTCTGCGGGAATGAAACAACACACTAAGGCAATCGCAGCCAATTGACACAAGCCCCAGTGCCACCCATTCCTGCTTGGTGCATTTCAGCTTTCAGTTATTGTAGAGCAGGTTTAAAAATAAGTTGACATTTACTGGTCTGTATCTGGGTTACCTTCCTCCTTCCATCTCCTTTAAGTTGGCAGTGGGTTCTTGGGCAGCACTCCCAAATTTCTTGGAGGAGGCCATTCTTCACACCCTCTGATGGTTTGGGACCACAGTTCTGCATATTCTCACTGTCCTCTAAAGACTGATGTGGGACAAGATCCTGCTCTCCTTTGTTTAGTTGTTCTAAAGATCGGGTCTTTCACTTGGACTGGTGCCCAAGTATTTTTACAAGTCCAGACTTTCACTCTGCCCTTGAGAGCTGCTAGGGTTTTTTCTCAGGGTTTTGTTTATATATGTCTTTCCCTACCCTGGCTTTTGGGGAAGGGAGAAATGCACAAGAGCTAAAAGATCTTTGATACTTAGGATAATTTGTTATTTGCCAATGAAATAATCAGGTGCTCACTTTGGCCTAATGTCCAAGGTATGTTTAACCAAGGACAGACCAGTCCAAAACCAGCACACTGACAATCAAAGTTCTTATACAACAAAGGGGGAACATCTATCATTGTTTCATTCATGATTATTTTTTTTTCCCTGCCCCAGTAGAACTGTGTTGGCATGAAATCTAATCTGCCCATCACAAAGCCAATCCTATCACAAGGCCGCTCCTTTCATCGCTGCTCTGAGGCAGGGTTACATCAGACAAGGTGAAATTGCTGAAGTCTGTCCACCACTACCCAGAGGTCATGTTCCAGATGGGCATGTGGTTTGGTCTGCCTCCCTGCCCTCCCTTCCCTGTGGCGGCATCCTCTTCTTGCGAGCCAGGGAGCGGATTTGCAGGCTTTACCCCTACTAGCAGAAAATGGGATAGCTTGGTTATGTTGTGCATCCAGTCAGGAGGCAGTTGGCTTCCTGCCTTTTTCTTGTGGTCGGTTGAAGCTACCTACTGTCATGCTGCCAGTTTCTTTCCATTAGAGCCAGGCAGGAGCTGCTTCAGGTTTCTCAGCACCTTGGAACTCTCTCCAGAAGCCATGCCATATCCCAGGGGCTGCTGTGATTTAGCTGGTGTTGATGCAATGGCCACGGAAATGACACAGAGTAGAACAGAGGCAGTTTAGAAAAAGTTGCTAAATCTTGGTTTTCCAAGTCCATCAACTTCCAAATTCCCAGTCAGGCTGGAATATATTACTATTTTCTTTCTAATAAGGTTTTTGTTGTCTTCCCCTTTCCCCCTAAAATGGCACAACTAAAATGTGTTATGGTATGGAGTTGGAAAAAGAATTTTCTGTGTCCAGCGTCCTCCTGAAGACAGACACAACCAGACTCAGAGACAGAAGTATCTACAGAATTGCACTGCACGCAGAACAATTTGGTTTTGCAAACTGACTTCATTATTACCACTGCACCATATTTGTTTATCATCTATTATTTGCAAAATGCTGCCTGTTCCTGCTTGAGATACATTTCAGTTGATACCTGTTCTGTGTTGATGTCTGATCTGTAGGGCACTGGAATCAGTGACCTTTGACTGAACCTGAGCTATGCAGGTGAAGGGGTAAATTATAACCTCATTTCTTGGACTTATTCCAGCATTATTTGTGCATCTGATTCTGTGTCAAGTTTTGAGACTGCACACTTTGTATAACACTTGCATATCTCACTGGTGATTTTTACCTGCCGTAGTCACAATTCCATGGTCCACTTCAGGAATGATGCCTGTAAACTGTTTTAAACGTATGTCTCAAAATGTAAGCATAAGGATTCAAGGAGGGATTCATGGTAGTTAAACTGTCTGACAAACAGCTCTTGAAGACTACCAGACATTCAGGACTCTTGCTGCTGAAGCTGGACGACAGGCTCGTAAGCGCGAAGAAGTCTGAATGTGAACTTGAGGACTGATGAGCTCAGATAAAAACATCATGGGAAGATACTAAGAAGCAACACAAGCTTTTTTGATGATTTCTTTTCTTTTTTATACTTAGGTCCCCTCCAAGACACAGAGGGTGAATTCCACTGCTGCAAAGTCCCCAGAAAGAAGCAAAGGCAACTCATGTGGAAACTAAGGTAACCTGTATTTCCATAACTAAACCCATTAACAGGGAAATTCCTAATGTCATTCCTAATGTAAACGAAAGGACGTGTGCAAAGAAGTTAAGTTGTTTCTGCCTTGAATAATAGGACAACTGAGTAATGTTTGAGCCCTGTCTCTTTCCTTATCTCTGCCCATTGTTCCACTGTCGTCTTTGCTGGTTCTGGTGGCAATGGAGTGATTCCAGCCATGTGCCCATCACTTCTTCCCCCTAAGTCTGCCTACCTAAGGTCCTGGAGCTGAGGATGTGCTTTGATTACTGTGGAGTATCAGTTCAATGGATTTCTGCAGCTTTGACAAAGTGGGGATATTGTGCAGAATACCAGTCTAACTGGACAGAAGTGGGCTGGATGGTCCCTAAAGAATGGGGTTTCTTCTCATTTCTCGGAACTTGCTTAGTTTGTCTGTGTGAAGCTTTCTAAACTTTCACAATGATGGTGTGACCATATATTGGAGAACTTAAGCAGTGTTTTTGCACTGACTTGCAATCTCTTAATACTTGAGTCTGCATGAATGAACCGAGAAAGAGCTGTACTGTGTCATCCCACAAGTGAAAGTAGTCCTCTAGCTTGGGTCTGATTTGGGTCACACTCGGCTGTGTAAGGAGAATGCAATGATACTTCCCTTGATTATACCTTCCTAGCCTGCAGTAGTCTGCAACTGAAAAACTTTTTGAACCAGAGATTTGTTCTTCTTCTCCCTGCTCTGAGATCAGTGGCAGCTGTAGGCTCTTGGTAATCTCTGAAGCCCAGGCTACTATATTTAAGTGTCTAAATATAGAGGTAGAGGCTTATGAGCCCATGGGTACCATTGAAGTGGACTGGAAATTTCCCATTTGCCTTTTTGGGGATTGGATTAGGCCCTATTTCAGGTAACCATCTTGAAAAAAACCCCTGGATTAAGTGGCTTGTGCAAGACGGTTGAACAAATGGGACAAATGGCTGGCAAGGGTCAGGAGCTCTGGATGCCATTCCTGTGCTCCGACTGCCAAATTGAATTTATTCTCCTATAGTAAGAGCTTATGCTGGTAAGCATGCAGTAGAGATGCACAGGCATCTTAATTGCATCTTCTCGAAATACAGTGCTGCAGTGGTATTTCTTTCTTGCTGTTCTTTATAACAAGGTCTAGAGAGAGCAGGAGCTCACAGGATGCTGTGCTATGACTTCTGCTTGGTTAACAATATGACTGAGACAGGACCTCCATCTGTTGGTCCAGAAAGGGTTCATGATTTTCAGTCCTTCTGTTCACCCTGAAGTGTATATGTGTACCTAGTTATATAATTTAGTACCTCTATTTCAAATAAAGGCATTTAGAGAGGGGGAAAGCACAGAATCTTCAGAATTTTCTGTAGTGGGAAGTAGAGAATAATTTGGGGGTTTATCTTGTACAGGCTACAGCGACTGTACTCATCACAGTGAGGTGAGGCAGCTTAGCAGTGAGCAGTCCCGCGAGTATGTGCTGAGTCCCAGATCCCTTTCCTTTTGAAGGCATGGAGAGTTAAACCATTGACTTCACTGCCGTTGCGTTAAGCCTGTAAATAGTTCATAACCCTTGCATATTATTAGTTGCTCTCATGGCCAGATCTAAGCATACATGATCTCTGGAGGAATTTGACTTTGCATGCAGTCAGACATTCCTCATTTCTCATTAGTTAGGTAAACACATGTGCAGGGAAGTTGGGTTTGTCATCTTAACCCAGTTGCTTCTTCCCGAGAGGGTGATGAATGCTCCTTCAGAAGCTGGGTGAAATACAGCATTTCTGAAAAGAAATCTATAGTTCATCTCACAACGAACTATGGCTGTGACAGCTGAGCAGGGAAGGCTCAGGCCCTGCATAGGTTGAAGTCTTTTGTGATGTGGGGCCATTGGCATCTGCTCTACATGTCACAGAACACAAGGACAACAAGTGGGTGGTTCAACAGCTGGGATGGGAATGGGGGGGGTGGGGGTGGGGATGGCTGTGAGCTGTCGTCTGATGGCTATAGCAAAGGAAAAGGGAGGCTTTGGAACACTGTAACTTGCCATGATTTGCTTTGTAGCATATTAAGCTTACGTAAACTCCATCTCTTGCTTTTTCTTCATCTTCCATTCCCCAGCACAATTGCATACTTGTCCTTTCACAGTCATATGCAGAGAGACACTCGCCTACGGATTTATCATCAAGAAAAGCAATCGGCAGGTGCACTTGGCACATCACACACATAAGAGTGGGCCTCAATACTAATGCTTGAGTAGCAGCCAAAAGGTGGGAAGCTGGATGCACACAAAAGGAATATGTCAAGGTCTGAGGTACTTGTACACTCCCTTCCTCAGATGACATGGAGTACGATCGCAAGACTCAGCATTTGGTGGTCCAGCATGGCCCTGAAGTGGGAGATGGCTTAATGCACTGGAACAGTCATCCTGCCATGCCATGACAGGAGCATGGCTTGGAGAAGCAGGCTCGAGACCTTTGTAGTATTGCTATTAATGCTTGTAGTTGGGTTTTATCACTCATTAAGTTGTTAACCTGTTTTGATCTTAATTTCAACGAGGCCAAGTTGTTATATCGTAATCATACGCAATGCACTTACAGTTTGTGTTCCTCTTCTAAGAACTGAATAAGTCGCATCTTGTCTGGTTGATATCTCTGGGCAAATTCCATCCAGAAGGCATTGGGTAGCCACACCCAGGGCCAGAATTTTCTCAAAAACACCTGGGGTTGGTTTTTTCCAATGCTATACATTCAAATGCAAAGCACAAAGCTAGCTGTGTTTATTTGCCGTTTCCAAGTACAAAGGCTTGGGCTTGGACACGTGGGTAGGAAATCAATCTAAAATTGGACTTACCTAACCTGACCTTGCAATTAAGCTTGATATCTAAGCATCCGTGGGAATGATCCCCAGGCCTGAAGTTATTGCCTGTTGTCAGCTGGGCTATTTCCCTGTCTGAGGGTAGTACTGTATTGGTCTCTTAAGGGCTGTGTGAGTCACATCTTATATGAGTTGTTTTACCACTCTAATTAGTTTACATATTGAAGGGAAAAAAGGAAGGCTATACAAAAAGACAAAGGCAAAACATATTAGGAGTCTCTGCAAACTTGTGAGGCTCGCCATATCATTTTCTAGTTCAGAAATAAAACGTTTCTAACTACTTTTATCTAGGCTACAACAGTGAAATGTCTCTTCCGTATGTCAGTGGTACAATCTACATAATGAACGAAACTTCACAGATGGACTGGCGGATGCAATGGACATTCTTTTCATAAATTGCTTCTCACTTTTATCATTTTCCTTGGTTTCCCACAAGATGGGCTGAATATTGACAATTACTGACCTATTACTTCCTATGTTGCGTAACTTATAAAAGTGCTATAATTCAGTGAGGTGACATTTTGTTCCAGAATAATCAGTGATACAAAATAGCTAGAGGAAAAGAAGGCAGACATTAAAAAGTGAGGACCACCCCCCCACCCCCAAACTGCTTTAGAATGTGTGTGCCCTTTTTAAAACAAACAAATAAACAAACAAACAGACAGACAGACAGACAAACCAACCCCACTCTGATATCATACTTTACTTTTTGACCAGTGTCATTAAGTTAATGTTTGGGGTTGTGGGTTTTTTTTCTCCCCACCATTTGTGCAATGATACAGTTCTTCTGTCTTGGAACTTGTTTGTGCCCTTGGCTTCTGAAGTTTTTAAAACTTGTTTTAGGTTTTATTACAAATGCTTTTTTTAAATTAAAGGCCTTTTAGGAATGCAGGAAAATATTTGTTTTGAAGTCCTGCTTTCACCTTCGTTGCTTTCCTTGGCCAAAGCTCACCACTTATTCAAATTCACAAAGTTCTAGGACTTCAGATTTTATTTCCGCAACCCTACTTGATAGGTTAGAGATCAAATCCTTTCTGGATCCTCCCTCAGTCTTTCTCCAAAGATGGTTGGTGGTGACATGGTTTTAAACTTTGGTTCAATCTAGCCTCCCAGTTATTGCTGGATCAGAGAGGTAAAGTCAGAGAGGTTGAATTTACTATGACCATGTGTCCAGGACTTGGAAAAGCTTTGTGGAAAACAAAAGTCTAGTTTGTATGAAAGAGGTCATTTTCTTTTGCTGTGTTATTGGGATGCGTCATCCCAGCCAAGAACCTGGAAGACATTAAGGTAGATGTGATTGTCACAAACATTGAAGTTTTTAATTTTTTTTTAATGGACCAGCTGCACTTTTAGAGACTATGAGGTGGAACTGCAACCCACAAGTAGGTATGAAGGTGACATTTTGGTTATCCAGGAACAACAGTAATGTGCAAGGTTCTCAGTTCTCATTAGGTATGTGTATGGGGAGAATATAAAATTTTATGTAGTGATGGTTTCCAATAAAAGAAAAGATATCTCACTCTTGGAGTGAAACTCAGACATTCACCCGTCCAAAGAGTTTGCCTAAGGCCTCCCCAAACTCACACTCTCCTTTTTTGTCTTTCATAGTTGCTTGGTTGCTGGGTCTCCAGCATTTATTCTGTCTCGCAGAGTATGTCTGCCATCCATCTGAAGGTGTGATTGCTCCAC